>LR999965.1:46845746-49296188 GCA_905220375.1 Tachina fera | reverse complement strand
GAAAGAAAGTATGGCGATACCTATAGAAAAAATAAATAAAACAAATAAACGCGAAGAATTTAGACCAATAAACACATTAAAAACTTGTGAAAAAAATAATTGAAAAAGCTGTAAAATCTATTCTCTAAATTTTATTTTTGCCTCTATTCATTTTGTTGCCAGACATCGTGACAACTATATTAGAGTTAAGGATTTTAATAGACTGAATTATGATGAACTTACTCGATGTTTTCAGAACTTTGATTTATCTGGTATTTTTGCAACAAATGATGTAAATTATCAGCTCTGCACACTTGACAATATTATTCAAAATTTATTTAATTTAGTTCCAACTATTGAAGATAGGCGTGGTTCAGATGACAATACATGGATTGGTTCGAGGGATATACTACATGCTAGGAGGTTGATGGACACTGCCTATAAAACCTATGTGAGAGAACGCTCAGATATGAATTGGAGAAATTATTGCAGACTAAGAAACAGCGTTAAGACTGTAATTAGGAAGGCACGAAGAGAGTATGGAATGAGGATGTTTGATAGAGCTGACAGTAGGCGGTTATGGGGTAATCTTCGAAGGTTAGGTTTTATTGGTCGTGAACGCCCAGAGTTGGATGAAACTGTAGTTGAGGATATTGCTAATAGGTTTTTGGGTAATATGAGGTCAAGTAATTCTAACCATGCTAATTTTGATGATTTTGTCTATGATATAAATTCGTTTTCGTTTAATTCTATTACTATGGATGATCTTACACTTGCAATATGCTCAATCAAATCGAATGCGTGCTGACATGATATGAATCCTATTAAGTTCATCAAGATCATTTACCCATTAATTTCACCCTTGTTACTTCAACTAATAAACTCTATTCTGACTACTTCCAGTTTTCCAATGCAATGGAAGCTCGGCCGGGTTATCCCAATTCCTAAAAATGGAAACTATAGTATTGAAAACCTTAGACCTATTACTATTTTACCCGCTATGTCAAAAATAGTTGAGAGTATACTAAATTATCAGATATTAATGCATACTAGATCGTTGATGGATCCTAACCAATATGCTTTTCGCAGAAACCATAACACTACCACGTTACTTCTTTCACTTACTGACTCTATAAGACGTGAATTAGACGAGAAATCCAGCTGCATAATAGTATCATTGGATCTCACAAAGGCTTTTGATCGTGTGGACCTTATTTGTCTCATTAGGAAGCTATATAGCAGGTTTAAATTCTCTCCTTCTGCTTGTAGATTGATTTACTCGTACTTATGTGAAAGGGCACAATTTGTTTCGATTGGCGATGTTAGGTCGTCTATAGGGAATGTTACGTCTAGAGTTCCCCAGGGCTCTATGTTAGGACCACTACTGTTTCAATTATACCTTAATGACTGTTTGTCGCTTATAAATAGTGAATTCTGCCGGATTTTTGTGTTTGCGGATGATATAATTCTGTTATATAGGGTCAATGCCAACCAATGATATTTAACTGGATGAATCAAAATCATCTAGAAATAAATCCTGATAAGTCTAAAGCTGTATATTTCCCTCGTACTAGTTCATTAAATCTTCCCCCTCATTTGAATATTGGTGGAAAATCAATTCAGTATGTAAATGAATTAAAATGCCTTGGTATTATAATTGACTCCGGTCTTAGATTTGACAATCATATTAACGCTGTCACAAAAAAAGTTTGTTTCATTTTGAGACGATTATACTCATTGAGATCATACACACCTTTTCTTGTCAGACAGCGACTAGCGCATTCGTTATTGATGTCACATGTAAATTACGGTATGGAAGTTTATACCGGGACGTTGGTAGGAAATTTAAATCGTGTAGAAAGTATAATAAGAAAGATTGTCAGATATGTCTATAATATTAGATTACGTGATCATGAAATAGTATCAAACAGGATACCTGAATTTTTAGGTACATGTTTCAAAAACTATGTTAATATGCGTCTGCTTCTACAATTCTACCGGGTGATTAGAAGTGGGCAGCCTCTTACACTTGCACGCAGCTTCACTTTTATAAATTGAACACGTAATGTTGAGATTTATGTACCCCGTTTGCACATGTCAGTTTTTGAACGTTCTTTCTTAATTAGAATTTGTCGCATATGGAATTACTTACCGAATAATCTAAGGGTTTTTTTCCTATACATACTATACTTATAGGAGAAGGATCTTTGAATTTCTCAGATAATGTGACTTACCTAATACACAATACGAATATATAGTCTGTTGGGCTCTGGTCACTGGCTACTAGAATCAAATTTGATTTATGTATCTCACTTTAATATCTTGTACTATTTATATGGCTGGGGAGCCGATTTCTTTCTTTCTTCCTTTTTATCTTCTTTTATTGAAAGAAAAATAATATTAATAATAATAAAATATCATTGCATACTTGTGCATCCTACTTTTTATATTTGCATGTGATTTTATGGCACATGATAAGTATTGATCATTAGTATTATTCTTGTAAATTTATTCTTCATAAAATAATCCTAAACTTAAACTTAATCAGATAACATATGTATTAATGATTGTTAGTCTATATCATAGATGGGCATTTTTCAGTACCAGTACTTTTTCAGTATTTTCTTTTTTTACTGATTACTGGAAAAAAAATCAGTATTCAGTATATTTTACTGGTTACTGAAAAGAGAAATCAGTATTCAGTAAATTTTACTGATTATTGAAAAAAAAATCAGTATTCAGTAAATTTTACTGGTTACTGAAAAAAAATCATTATTCAGTAAATTTTACTGGTTACTGAAAAGAGAAATCAGTATTCAGTAAAAAGTACTGATTGCTGAAAAGAAGATCAGAATTTAGTAAATTTTACTGATTTGTGTAAAAAAATGCAGTAATCAGTAAATGACTGATAGTAGATACTGTGTGTTTTGAAAATGATATGTACACATTGCTAACTGACATGAATAGTGGCATAACTGTAAAAACGAAATATATAAATATGTGTTAATTTTACGAACTTGTGGACTGTATATAAATTGTAAATTAATATTGATAAAGAAAGATACCGGATGCTGAAACCCGTATTGTGCCTCAAACTCCGCAAAATTTATTTTTAGATTTTGGAGAAGAAGACAATGGTAACGTTTGCATCTTACTCTTCTTTGAGTATTTATATTAATATTTATATTAATATGCATATTTGATTATTCAATATTCATAACCAGATGTTGATGTACAGCCCAATTTAAGCGATGTGGGAACTTATCTCCTGGAAACAATTTTATACTTGGCCGAACGGGATACAACAACAAATTGCCTGCATAAGCACAATGCCATAAAAAACGTTTTTATGAAATACAATACCCCACTACACTCATCAGCACCTGTAGAACGACTGTTTTCTTTCGCTGAATTGTGAATCGCTCTAGAAGACAAAACCTAAGCGATAAAAATTTTTAAATGCTTGTGCTGAGAAAAGCAAACAGCATATAGTTATGGATGTATTGGTCTAGAAGTAGGTGTTTAAGTCTCTCATCTATGCAAATCAGTTTTTATTTAACCAATAACACATTTCTTTTTTAGATAATTTAAAAAAATAAAAACACGTTAAATTTTTAAAGCCATTTTTCTCGGATTTCCGTTTTTTCAGTTATGCCACTATTCATGTAAGTGAGCAATGTGTACATATCATTTTTAAAACACACAGTATCTACTATCAGTCATTTACTGATTACTGCATTTTTTACACAAATCAGTAAAATTTACTGAATTCTGATCTTATTTTCAGCAATCAGTACTTTTTACTGAATACTGATTTCCTTTTTCAGCAATCAGTACTTTTTACTGAATACTGATTTCTCTTTTCAGTAACCAGTAAAATTTACTGAATACTGATTTTTTTTTCAGTAATCATTACTTTTTACTGATTAGTGAAACACGTAATGCAGTAAAAAAGTAATGCACTATGCCCATGTATGGTCTATATAGACATGAAATTAAGCTATCAATGCACGTATTATTGGCCGAGCAGGCTTTTTATGTATTGAAACAACTGAAATAAATAAATAAAAATAAATAAATAAATTTCAATCGGGTTTTCGTAAAACATACTCATGTGAAACTGCGGTAAATTATGTGATAAACAGATGGAAAAAGTTAGATAAAAACAAGAAAATATTAGCAATATTCCTAGATTTTAAAAGAGCATTTGAGACTATTAACTAAAATGCAAAAATATGGTATAAATGGCAACGAAATAAAGTGGTTCGAATCGTATCTTAACGCGAGGATCCAAAAAACTGAGCTCAACAATATAAAATCAACAAATCTTAATAATGATTATGGTGTTCTACAGGGATCGATTTTAGGCGCACTGCTATTTATTATATATATAAACGAGCTACCAGAAATACTAGAAAAATGTGAAATAGTGTTATATGCAGACTATACGTTATTATTTACAGAAGCAGAAACAGATCAATTATGTCACCGAAACCTAGAAAATGATTTGAGTAAAGTAAAGTAAATGGTTAAAAATGAATAAATTAAAATTAAATGAGAATAAAACAAAAGCAATGGAAATAAATATGAACAGTAATATACAAATTGAAATAAATAACGAACAAATAGAAAAAGTAAAAAGTATTAAATACAAAAATATTGATTATATATGTAAAAAGATAGGCAAAAAAATTGGTTTTTTTAAAAGAATGAGAAACAAAATATCAATAATCACTGCAATTAAAATATACAATACTATTATTAAACCACGATTTGAATTTGGATCAAGTATAATTTATACATGCTGCACGGAACAACAAATATTCAGACTTCAAAAACTTCAAAACAAAGCAATGAGATGTATATTAAGATGCAACCGTTATACACCAATAGACCACATGTTAAATTGACTCAAATGGCTTAAAATTAAACAAAGACTTGAGTTAAATACTTTAGAATTTATCCAGAAGAAATTGTCAAGACTTCAGATTACGATGCAAAGATCACTTTTTTACAAAGGATTAACTATTTAAAATCAATTACCAATGCATATTAAAAATTAAAGAAATATTAATGTATTTAGAAGAGAAATTGTAAAAATTTTAAGGAACAATTGAATTAATACTTATATTGTTATTATTATTATTGTTATTATTATCAGTGTTATTATTA
Organism: Tachina fera; assembly: GCA_905220375.1. Taxonomy (NCBI): domain Eukaryota; kingdom Metazoa; phylum Arthropoda; class Insecta; order Diptera; family Tachinidae; genus Tachina; species Tachina fera. The sequence goes on along the minus strand of LR999965.1, from coordinate 49,291,037 downwards.
TTATTATTAGTATGGTGTAATGAAATATGAAATGTATATGAATTTTATAAAGAATGGTACATACTACTAAATAAACCAATCAATCAATCAATCAATCAATATTGAGTAGTATTTTAATACTTTGAGAGTTTGCATAATATTAAATATATAATAAAAAATAAAAGTTTTAAGTGCTCTGAACTAAATTATTTCTGATGAAATTTACAACTTTTTTTCTAAATGTTGTAATATTTGTTTCTTTTTTTATTTTATTTGGCATCATGTTATATAGTCTCAATCCTTTATAGAAAAACATTCTTTGCATCGCATTAGTATGAGCTTGTTGTAGCCTGAAGTCATTAGCATTTCTGAGCTTCTCTTACGTATAATTGCCTGGTCCGTCAAATAATGAGGCGCATCACCCATTTTAAATTTTTGAATAAAATTAATTGTGTTCAGTTGCAGTCTTTGGTTAATATTGAGCCATTTCAATGTGTTGAGCATATAATTAATAGATGTTAATCGATTACATTTTAATATTGTATGCATAGCTTTATTTTGCAGTTTCTGTAGTCAAATTGAAATTTGTTGATCATTGCAGCTGGAATACAAGATTGTTGACCCGTATTCGAAATGCGGTTTAATAATTGTATTATATATGTTAATTGATGTTAGTGTAGATACTTTATTTCGCAAACGTTTAAAAAATCCAATTTTTTCCCCGATCTTTTTACAAATACATATATTCAATATGTTCATGGAATTTTAAATTTTTGTCTATTACAAACCCTAGATATTTAATACTGCTTTACTTTTTCGATTGTAATGTTATTCATTTGAAATGTTTTAGCAGTATTCATATTAATTTCCATTAGTTTGGTTTTATTTTCATTTAACTTCAATTTATTCATATTAAGCCATTTATTTATATTGCACATATCACTGGTTATATTTTCATAAAACATATTTTCTGTCTCTGCTTCCATAAAAATTAGTGTATCGTCTGCATACATAATTATTTCGTCACATTTACATTCTGCTCAAATATCCTGTTCGCATATAACTGTCCCTATTATTCATCACATCACATATAGAAAATCTGACTGAATTCTGTCACATCAAAAAAAAAATCCCAACGAAATCTCTTATAGAGGTGTCACACTAGTACACAAAAAAAAATGCAAAAACATATGCTTGTTTTACTAATGCAAACAAATGCAATTTTCCACAATTTAAAATAATTTTTATGTTTAATTATTTTGCATTTGTAAAGAAATAATAACGCGAAATGTATCTCTCTTTTTAAATTAATGAAACAGACTTTGCGCTGTTTTCTTATCAGATGCGTTAGAAAATGCATCTCTGATCCAATAGAAATTATCATTTTATGAAAATTTTCATAAGCTTTTGGAAATCGGTCAGACTTGTCAAAAAATCTGTCACGAATATCAAATTTTTAATCCACTCTATCATACTTTTTGAGCACAAATGATTTTTTTGGACAGATCGAAGGACTGTGTATGATAAGTGTATCACAGCCTTTTTATTTTAATTTAATTTTTAATTTTATACTTATACTATTTATCGTATGTATTTTAAACCTAAAATAACAAAGCTGTACGCTGAAAGTAATTTTTTAAAATCAACATATGTCAGCAAATGATAGATAGTACAACATATGACTTACCATACAATTTTTGTGTTACACTACATGTTGAATTTCGTATTCTCAACATATATATGTTGTCATGTGAACATATGCTTAAATATAAATTTGACAATTGTCTTTCTTTATTATTAATTTATGTATATCGCTTTTAGAGGAACAAATTTCTATTTTTGCAATTATACATATATATGACTAAAAAGAAATTCGCGAAATGCCGGAAATTGGCAAAAAGTTACAACAGCAGGATGACAAAGTCTAATAATGTTTTAAACTCTTCAACTGTTAAAACTGCTAAAAAACACGCAAAAAGCCGCTTTTATTGCGAACTTTGCAAAAATTCACAAAAATTGGCAACATTTTAAACAAGCCATAATATGGATTAAAAATCGCTAAAACTGTAAGTAATCCAAAAAAGTCGGCAAAAATAGCGAAAATTACGTAAATTTCCAAAAATTTATTAACAGTGGGATGATATTTTTTTAAATCAGCAAAACTGCCAAGAATCTGAAGACATGTAAAAATTCGCTATTATCGCGAACTTTGCAAAAAAAAACCGCGAGAAGTTGCATATCTTTAAACCAGCCATAATATTGATTCAAAATCAGCAAAACTATAAGGATTGCAAAAAATTCAATAAAAATCGCGAAAATGACGAAAATTCGCATTGATAACAGCGGGATGATGACCAATTCCTTTAATTTTTAAAAATCGGCAAAACTTTTAAGAGGTTAAAAGCATGCAAAAAGTTGCTTTTATTGCGAAGTTTGCAAAAAGTCGTGAGATGTTGCAAAATTGGAAGGAAGCTGGAATAAGAGTGATTGCCTTCTTCAGAATCGCCTGAATTATTTTTTTTATGAAATTGTAATTTCCCCCATTTTTTAACATTTCTGTAGTATATTTTTCACATTTACCGTCACTGCTCATACATGAGCAGAGTTAAAATATCAATTCTATGTGCTATCAAATTTGCCGTATGCTGCTGAAAAGCTTTCGTAGACTTTTCAACAAATCACATATCTGTCAGCATACATAGTAAATTTGCTACAAAGTAAAAATGTCTCCATACTACGCTACACTCTTGAACATACGTTTGTTGACAACTTTAACAAATCCCCTTCATATGTAGTTAAGCATACGTATATCGAAAAAATATTTTTCTACACGATATGTTGGCCCAGGTAACAAATTTTTCATTCGATTCGAAAGAAAGTGCTTCCGTTTCGAATTACACAGTAGGCACCCAGGCAACACTGCTCATAAATGAGCAGATTTAAAATATCAATTCAAATCAAAGCTTACGTAGACTTGTCAACAAATCACATATCTGTCAGCATACATAATAAATTTGCTACAAACTAAGGTTCTAATTCATAAAAAATATTTTAGTTTTATAAAAGGTTTATTAATCAAATTTCCATAGAAAATTTGTTTCATAAACCTCTTATTAAACAGAAATATTTTTTATGAATGAGGCAGTAAAAATATGATGCCTCCACACTATGCTAAACTCTGGAACATACGTTTGTTGATAACTTTACATCGAAAACAATTTGTGTTTACACGATATGTTGGCCCTGGTAACAAATTTTTCATCATAAAAGTAATATAAATAAAGATTTTTGTTTAGTTTTTTATATATGTGAAGTGTTTGAAGCGGACCCACTGAAATCTATGTACATATATTTAAACTGAAATATCACGTTCTTATGGTGCTGCGGCTGTTTTGCAAATAATTAATTAGCTGGCTACCAGGCAACATTTGTACCAGCTGCATTTATAGTCGTGTAGCCACGATAGAGTCTTTAAAGACTATTAAGTTATTAATACGGCTAATGGCGAAAAGTAAATAATATAATTACAGCTTTAGAAAAATAATTCAATTCAAACGGGAAAAAATGTGGTCATCACAATCTGCCAATATACTTGCGAATTTATTAAAAGGGCAGATGTGTGTATGTATGTACATATGTATACAAAATAATTTTTTCCACTTACCGGGTTTAGGTTGTACAACTTTATATTCGCGTGGTGGTACTACAACATTATTAGAATTATTGTTACGACTGGAAGAGCCTCCAAAATAGTTATTGAAATCTTCTTCCAAATCATTCTAGAATACAAAGCACATACACATTAATTACATACCTCGTTTCAATATTCTTAATTGATAAAATTCAAATTACCTTAACAAATCTTAAATTTCTTTCCATAATGTTGTTATCAGCATCTAGAAAATTACGTCGTGAACTCATATTTTTGCTTTATTTTTCACAATAATTGTTTTTAATAACTTTTTTCTCAATAATAATTGAAAAAGCAAAAATTTGCTTTCAAAGAATGCACCACCAATAAGCGAATGTCATAAAAAGCAATGAGAAACGAGAAACTAGTATGATAAAATTATGCGCTGCCACCTGTTTAAATACACCTTGGATAAAATAAAAAATCCAAGGAGATGCCTTACCGTTTTTTGCCAATATAATTAAAATAACTAAACTTTTGTGCACCCTGTTATTTTAGTTGATCAGCTGCTTATTAATTATTCTTCATTTATTAAAAAATTAATTTTTATACTCTTAATTCACCGTAGATTTTGCACGTTACTATAGATAGGAAAAAAGCGGAAAACAATAAAAACAGTAAATTTACCATTATTGGCCGTGACTAAACATCATTTTGCAAAGAGAAGGCCAACAAAATGACATCCAATTCTCATCCCATGGATGAATTTTGTGGTTCCACATTTTGGGTAAGTGATTTAATTGCAATATGAAGTACATATAACCTTTGAATAAGATTTTGTTTTGTAATATATTTTAGGATTCCAATAAAACTTGGTATACAGCGGATCCAGATTTTACGCCATGTTTTGAACAGACCGTATTAGTATGGGCACCGTGTGCCTTTTTTTGGGTATTTAGTGTATTTGATTTTTACTATCTGAAAGCCAGCTTAGATATGAATATACCATGGAACAAACTAAATATAAGTAAATTACTCCTGACCTTGTGTTTATTGGTGCTAACAGCCGTAGATTTTATAATGGCTTTCGTAAAAAACTCCCATGCTAATACCGCGGATCTTATCTATCCTGTAGAGTTATGGACGCCAGTAATTAAATTTGCAACTTTTGTAAGTATTAAGTTTCTTTTCGTTTTTAGTTAAAAACATATTTTAATTCGTTCTGCGTTGAAATTATATCCGACACTTATTAATCAAAGCGTTACATGATGTTATCACTATATTTATCTAATCTACTTTTTTTAAAAATTTCTTTAATGAACTTGTACGTCACAAGCAAGGAAACAAATTCTAAATGACCAGCAAACAAGTGAGGAAAAAGAGGCAGAAAAACCACTTCAATGTTAGGTAAAAAAATTTTAGGTAAAAAAACCAATGAATTTTACATTGACGTGTCATTAGAAGGAAGTGGTTTGCTTTTGACATTTTTTTAACTCAATAAAAATCGTGTTTTTGATGCTATAAAAATCTGAAATTTAAGTGTGAAAATAATTCACTTCACAAAAGTAGTTGAAAAGTCCTTTTTATTCAGTGACTAAAATCACTTCTGTATGGTTTGAACAAAAAAAAAAGGTTAACGGGGCCCTATGTATAAGCAAAAATTGGCATGAAGTTAGCAAAAGTGACGAAATTGAATTATGTGTTAGAGTGTACTGTACCTCCATACAATTTGACATTAAAAATGGTCGCATTACCTAATCCTAATCTACATCTAAGTCTTAGCATGATTTTTAATCTAAAGTTTCATGGCAAAACTATTTATTAAGATCATGTTAAATTTTGCCACTTATGCTAACTTTATTTAAATTTTTGCTTATACATAGGCCCATAAATAATTTAATTTTTTATAATTTTATTGCAGTTATTTTTAATAACAATTTTTTGATTTAAAAAGCCTTAAATGTAATTAAAAACTCTTCTATTTGGCTTGAGCCAAACAAGTAATGAATTTGTTGAAAACAAAGTCTATCACTACTTTCCATTTAATATTAAAAATAACTTCTTTAGCATCTAAAAATATGCATTAGATACTTTCGAAGTAATTTAAAAGTGGTTCGTTGGGAAGTACTCCTTTTATTTTTTGCTGGGTCTATCTGCTGTGTGGGTTGAATTTATAATGTACCTTTTAAAACCAACAATGTTTACATACATTTGTATATATTTTGCGATGGATTGATTATTCTATTTCTAATAGAAAAATGGAAAGTCTAGAAAAGCCTTCTATATTCATCTGCTTTTAAATAACTTTGTTAAACATGCTAAAGTTGCTTTGGGATGGGCTTGTTTTTTGACCTTCAACAGTTTTCAGTTTCGCTCGTACTAAAAAAAAACAACAAAAACGGGTTTGAATAATGGCTTCAAGTGGTGATGAACCTGTTCGATTTAGGGGAAACAGGTCTGATTTGTTACATCAGCAATCATATATTTAAAAGGGTACTTAAACAAATTACTCTTCATTAAAATGACTGATTCGATAACTTATTTTCATAGGTTAAAAACCGGTGCTAAGCCACAGCATGTTCCCTGATTTTAAAACTTTTTGGATGGTAATTTTCAACAATACAATAATGTATTTTTTTTTATTCAGATTTTTGAAAGCGTTGAATATGAATTCAGCTCTTGTAATGATTAAGATGGCGTGAAAATGAACTAATATTATTTTATTACCCAGCAAAACAAACGACAGAAATGAGATGAATCTTTCGTTCAACTGAGGCTGTATTTATTAATTTATTTATTTTGAAGCCTTCATAAATTTTAGAGTTCACTTGTGCTTTCGAAACGGTGAGAACGAATTATTTTGACAGTTAAAGTGAACACTTGTAAAAACCCTTAAATTGGTGAACACTTCAAAACTCATCGTTGCGAAGTCCGGGTCACGATCTTAACATTCGAAATCATGAGTTGGTGCGGGAATAAAAAAATTCTCTTCATTAAAATTAATTAATAGAACCAATGCATTTCCTGTGATTTGAAAACGTTTTTTCCTAGGTCAAAAATAATGATTAAGAAGTCGTGAAAACTACAAACTGTATACTTATGAACAGTATACTTATGTAATTTTTTTTGCTGCGATACCTTTTAAGCAGTGGCGTTAGCGCATGGAAAAAGTAATCACTATTACGAAAATTTACGGTCACGAAGTACTTAGGAAATTTTGTTTACAAATCGTCTTAATTATTTGTTTTTTTTCATTAGTCAGAAAAAAACGACAAGAGATGACGAACTTTATAAAGAAATGCATTTCAGAATTTTATTATCAACTATTATAGATTCAAACCGAAAGCATGTTCTTCGAAATATCGAATAATTTTTATTAAAAGGCCCGTTTGCATTTTCTTTTTTTTTTTTGTTTGTTTTAATAATTTAAACTTAAACTCGATTCTAATGTTCATATTTTATTTTCCTTTCTAGACTCTAGTTTTAATATTTATTCCCCTAAATCGCAAGTATGGAATTCAAACATCAGGCTGTCAATTTTTGTTCTGGTTTCTCCTGACTGTTCTATCAATAGCTCGCTGCCGTACTGAGGTGCGAGCGAAAAAATATCGTGAAGAAGCTATGAAATCAGATTCGGAGGCTGACTATTCATGGGATGAATACAAATATACCAGCTTCATGATATATTTCACTTCATGCTGTGGTATGTTGCTGCTTAATTGTTTCGCTGATGCCAGACCTCGCCTTAGCAAATACGAACGTACAGACAATGAAATACCAGAAGTTTCGGCCAGTTTCTTATCGCGCATTACATATCAATGGTTTGATGGAATGGCCTGGCGCGGTTACCGCAATCCCTTGGAAGAGAAAGATTTATGGGATCTGAATCCACAGGATAGTTGTAAAGAAGTTATGCCTATATTTGCTTATCATTGGAATAAAAATGTGCGTAAATATTTTAAAGCAGAACCCAATCAAACTAAAGTGCAATACAACAAAATTAAAGTAACGTTTGAAAATCCTCACGGCCCTAAGACGGGCAGAAAGAAGGGCATGGTTTCTATCATGCCTCCCATAATTAAATCATTCGGCGGCGTCTTCTTGTTTGGTGCTATGATGAAATTTATAACAGATTGCCTGACGTTTGCCCAGCCACAAGTATTGAGTTTGATTATTGGTTTTGTAGAAGATTATGGTAATGAAGATGCCGAGCTGCAGCCCGAGTGGAAGGGCATCTTCTATGCTATACTACTTTTTGTGATAGCTGCTGCACAAACAATTATTTTGGGCCAATATTTCCATCGCATGTTCATCGTGGGCCTACGTATACGTACCGCTTTAATTAATGCCATTTATCGCAAAGCTTTAGTCATATCGAATGCTACGCGTAAGGAATCAACTGTTGGTGAAATTGTCAATTTAATGGCCGTCGATGCCCAACGTTTTATGGACTTGACAACTTATTTGAATATGCTGTGGTCGGCTCCTTTCCAAATTAGTTTGGCTTTGTATTTCTTGTGGCAGCAATTGGGTTGGTCGGTGTTGGCTGGTCTTGCTGTAATGATTATTTTGATTCCCGTCAATGGCTTTATTGCCAATCGCATCAAAACCTATCAGATAAGACAAATGAAGTACAAGGATGATCGTGTTAAACTGATGAATGAAGTTTTGAGCGGCATTAAGGTAAGTCGAGCAATAATTCTATCTTTCTAAAAACCGGTTATCGAATAGTTCATATCAGGGATCCTTGTTACATGGACTACCTATAGATGAAATGATTTTAATTTTTTTGATTTTTATTTATTACTCACAAAATTAAAGTTATTCTTTGATTTCTATTTATTTCTCATGAAATAAGAGTTATTTTGTGACTTTTATTCATTCCTCACAAAATAACAGTTACTTTCTAATTTTTATTTTTTTGCTCAAAAAATTTTACGGCCTGTCCCACGATGTCACCAGAAATCATTCGATCGATAATTTGTATTGCAAACAACAATAAAATTAGAAAATTTGTTTTTCTTTTCAATATATGTAAGTATTCGATCGAACGATATCTGGTGACATCGTGGGACAGGCCAGTAAATTTAATTTAATATATAAGAATTTATTTACAGAATATGGCGATAAATTTAATTTTAAAACGGGTAATATTAATTTTAACTCAAATTTTAAAAATTAAGCAAAAAACAAAAGCAAATAAGTATGAGTGCTATATTCGGCTGTGCCGAATCTTATATACCCTTTACCAAAGTGCGTTTATGTAGTATAGAAATACATACATAAGCACAGAGATATGTAGGTACATATTTATTTTGTGGAAAAATAAGTGACCTTTCGGTATTTTTCGATTAAATATGTTTTTTTTTTGATATTAGTAATAAGTTGAATATCGATGTCTTACTTTCTAAAAAATACAAGTGTTCAGGAGAGCAAAAAAGAAACGGTTCATTCCTTTATACTTCGGTGTTTGGATAAAAGTTCATATGCAATTATTAAGGAATTGATTACATCTATTGGGTGTTTTTTATTGAGGTATAGAACTTTAAGTTGGCATAACTTTTTTAACTGGCGGCCATTTTGTCAGCTGTCAAGCTGTTAATATTTAGTTTGGTTTGCCATTTCATCATGAACAGGTTGACAAAAGAACAACGCTTGCAAATCGTGCAAATTTATTTCGAAAATAATGGTTCAGTTTGCGAAGTTTACCGCAAGCTCCGTCCATTTTATGGTCGACATAATCGTCCATCAGAGCAATTAATTCGGTTAACCATGGATCGTTTTCGCACTACGTTTACTCTATGTGATAATACGCATCCGCAGAGACGTCGAACAGTGCGCACCGAAGAAACAATTGCCGCTTTAGACCAAAGTGTTGAAGAGGACCCGAATGAATCGATTCGCCACCGGAGACCGGTATAGAGCCATGATAACGGACTATTTTGTTCCCGAATTGGATGGCATGAATGTGGATGAGTTGTGGTTCCAACAAGACGGCGCTACATGCCACACAGCGCACCTCACAATCGATTTATTGAAGGAAACATTCGATGAGCGCATAATTTCGCGGAATGGACCTGTCAATTGGCCACCAAGATCGTGTGATTTGACACCATTGGATTATTTTCTTTGGGGATATGTTAAGTCGCTCGTCTACGCCAACAAACCAGAAACGTTAGGGGACTTGGAAGCCAACATTCGTGGCGTTATTGCCAACATACGGCCCCATATGCTCGAAAAAGTGGTTGAAAATTGAACCTGTAGAATTGGCTTTATTCGAGCCAGCCGCGGCGGCCACATGCCCGAAATCATAGTTAAACATTAATGGCATAAAATTATCCTTCCAATAAAGCCAAATTGATGGACATTAAAACGATTTTCTTGTGTTTTATTTCAATTCGAAGTTCTATACCTTTGGTGCATTAAGAGTAATTTTAATTATTGATACTTGATGAATAAGTTACTCGTTTGTTGCACTTATAGCTAAACAAACAAATAATGCCTTTACATATATCAAAACTATCCAATTAAAACAATATTTAATATCCCGCTTGACATGAGATTCGATCTAATGTTCGCTAAAGCTTCGAACTTCGAAAATAGTTTTAGTATTGTACAGGGTGGCCCAGAAAGACCGAAGTGGTGTGAATTCCTTATAACTTTTTATTTAAGACATATTTTTTTAATTTTTTGTTTTTTAAATGCAGTAAATTTATAGGGAATATTTTTAAATTAGTTATTAAAAATGATATCCCGCAAGTGGTGGACATTTTCTGCTTCGCACAAATGTGTTCTTTCCATTTCCATTATTCATAACTTAGTTATGAGTGACGAAGCCTCGTTAACAAACAAAACTTTAGGATATGGGATATTGAAAACCCGAGAGTACTTCATTAACGACAATTACACCCAGTTAAGTATACTGTTTGATGCGGTGTTTCTTCAGAAAGGATCATTGGCCCATATTTTTTTGAAAATGAACGAAGTGTCGCCATTTCCATCAATGGTGATCGATATCGGGCCATGTTGGAAAATTTTGTAAAGCCAACCGTGGAAAACCATCCGCAAATATGGTTCCAACAGCATGGACCCACAGCGCACACTTCCAGGGCCACAATGGCTCTTTTACGCGACATCTTTGGTGAAAAAATAATTTCGCGTAGAAGCAATTTTAATTGGCCTCCGCGTTCCCCGGATTTAACTGCTCCAGACTGTTTCCTTTGGAGTTATTTAAAAGGGAAAGTTTATCTTAATAAGCCTAGGACTATTGAGGAATTAAAAACCAATATTCGAGACGAAATTAACAACATAACACCGGAAGTTTTGCGAAAGGTCATTGAAAATGTGTTGAAAAGAGCACATTTGTGCGAAGCAGAAAATGGCCACCACTTGCGGGATATAATTTTTAATAACTAATCTTAAAATATTCCCTATAAATTTAATGTATTTAAAAAACAAAAAACTAAAAAAATATGTCTTAAATAAAAAGTTATAAGGATTTCACACCACTTCGGTCTTTCTGGGCCACCCTGTACCTCCATACCAAGTAAACTATGTAACTTGTTTAATTTAATAATCTTTGATTTAGAAAAATTGTTAATTGCCTCAATTTAAATATCCAATTGGAATAGGTATATATAGTGGTATTATGTAAGCGTTTATTCCTAAAAAATTTTTCGAATTTGTGTAGCACAAAGGAACGGTTTCAGGGAAATGAAACGAAACATGTTCTTTGATTAATTTTATAGTTAGGACTGTACTTTAGCGATAAATTTTATTTCCATCTTTATTTACTAAAAATAAATTCAGTAAAGTGTGACTCTGACTTGCGCACGAAGGGTTCCGTAGTAATACTATATGAACTTTAGCCTATATAAAATATAATTTTGGCATTTTTTTCGTTTTTGGGATTTTTTCGGTTTTAAGGGTGTTTATAAGGGTTTTTTTAGTTTTGCCGTTTTTAGCGTTTTTTTTAATTTGGTGCTTTTTTCGTTTTAGCGATTTTTTTAGGTCATTGGAATTTTTTCGGTTTTTGTCGTTTTTTAATTTTGGCGATTTATTTCATTTAGGCGATTTTTTTAGTTATGTCGATTTTTTCGGGTTTTTTCATTTTGGCGTCATTTTTCATTTAGGCGCCTTTTTTATTTTTGACACTTTTTTTCTCGTTTTGGCGATTTTTGTCGGTTTTTGGCGATTTTTTTAATTTGAAATTTATTTTTAATTTTGGCGATTTTTTTTCGTTTTGGCGATTTTTTTTTAAATTTATTGCGATTTTTTTAATTTGGAAGATTTCTTCGAATTTGACGCGCTTTATTTTAGTGTTAGAAACTTATTTTTAATTTTGGCGATTATTTTCGTTTTGGCGTTTTTTTTTAATTTTTGGCGATTTTTTTTCGGTTTGGCGATTTTATAGTTTTGTTATTTTTTAGTTTTACCGTTTTTGAAAATTCGAAGAGTTTCCCTCTTACGGTTTCCAAGATACAGCAAGCTGTCAAAATTACATGGTGAAATTTACATAAACTGATGGACCACCCTTTAATTAAATTTTTTTTTAAATTTTAGTGTTAATTGGTGTAGTCTATATAAAAATACACTAAGGGTTTTCATGAGAATGTTCAAAAGTCTCGCAAACTGTGCAATTGTGCATTTTTACACTCTCGTAAATAAAATGTCAAAAATTGTATAGAAATTTAATTACACAAACCTGTTAAGTTTGCCCAATAATTATGATACGTAAAATTAAGCTGTGCAATTGTGCATTTTGTAAATAACTACTTCTTGCTTCTTTGGCTTCATTTAGGCATTTTTAAAAACTCACACAATTTTATACTTTTATATAAATATATAAACGTTTTTATATTAAAAATTTATTGAAATTTATCTTATTTTATTTTTATTAAATGTAATTTTTGACGTTTGTTTCAAATTTACATAAACTGTTTGCCCAAAAGTTCAAAGGGGCTTCATGAAACAAGTCTCGCAAGTCTGCCCAATTGCACAAATCGCAATTTTAAGAGTTCTCATGAAAACCCTTACTAATTTTACAAATTTCAAGTGTCAATATACATATAAATGTACATACAATTGTATGTACATATATTACATACAATTACATAGTCAAAACTGCATTAACTGATATAACACCCTTTAATTTCAGTATTTTTTAATGTTAGTGTAGTCTGCATAAAAATACACTAATTTTACAAATCTAATTGTCAATATACATATCGAGCCCTTTTTCGATTTTATCGTAAGCGACATGTTTTCGAAAATATACTTTTTTATTGAAATTAAAATTTTTTTTGGATAGGGCCATCCATAGTTTAGAATTATCAAAATACAAAAATTGTTGATAACTTTTAAGACACAGGCTGTACAATTTTATCGTAAGCGACAATTTTCGTACAAAAACAAATTTGAACATTTAAAAAAACCTTCTCCTGAAAAATTTAATTTTTGTGGAATTGAAAATAAGGCTCGATATGTATGTACATACAATTTTATGTATATTCCTTTTTAGGGTTTCACCTTTGGTGTACGGAACCCTAAAAAGTACCAGGTGCAGTTTCCATATTACAAACAGAGTCAATTCGTCTACAAAATTTCTATGAAAATCACTACAAAATTGTTTGTAATTTTCATAGAAACATAGAAACAAGCCGAGTGCTGCTGATGAAGAATTTAAACCCAAGTGCTTGGAAGCAATTTTTTTTTCTAATATCCCTTTCTCTTATATTCGTTTTTTGCAGGTTCTCAAATTATATGCCTGGGAGCCCAGTTTTGAAAAGCAAGTTTTGGAAATTCGTGAAAAGGAAATAGCTACTTTAAAATCTACTGCCTATTTAAATGCCAGTACATCATTTTTATGGTCTTGTGCACCGTTTTTGGTAAGTTCTAAAAGCTAAATTGAGTTTTGCTTTGGTTTATTTCTTTAACAGGTTTCCAAGATGATATCATAAACAATTGAGCAAAGTAAATTATTAATACGAGTACTTTTTATCAACACCAAGGTTTCCTTGATTACCTTTGCCACTTATGTGTTGTCTAGCGATGAAAATCATTTGACTGTATCTAAAGTATTTGTATCACTTGCTCTATTTGATACCATTAAAATGCCCCTGATTACCATACCCATGTTAATGGTGGACATCGCAGAGGTATTGTTTGCTCAAAACTCTCAATGGAATGAAAATGCAATACATTCATTTAGGCAAGGAAACCAATAAAATTAATTTGAAATTAATTTATTGGTTTTTGTTTGGGTTCATTTTCACTTCAACATAAGATGGCAGCAAATAGAAAATTATACCGGCATCGCTGTGGAATCTATGGTCTATTCCTTTCAAATTCTTATGCATTTATTTCAATTTAAAATTTTTAATCTTTCAATCCTTTTGAAAATTTAAAATTTAACAGTCTGCCTCACAATGTCGAAAGAATAATCTATGTATGTATGAAAATATATTGTTGCTTTCAATATCAAATTTCTAAGAAATGTATTCTTTTGACATCGTGGAACAGGCCTTCAATTTCTTTATTACTTTCTTTAATAAAACATTTTATTGCAGGTATCATTGGTTACATTTGCTACTTATGTATTAATCGATGAAACTCATGTACTCGATGCAACTAAAACATTTGTTTCATTATCATTATTTAACATTTTACGTTTTCCATTAACTATGTTACCCATGTTGATTTCAAATATGGTTCAAGTAAGTTGTGTTTTCTACATATAAAAAGTAATATGCGTTTATGTTTAAATTAGGGATGCCAAATGGGATTTGTTTTCTGAATTCTGGGATTTCGGGATTTGTAAAATGCTTTATACCGAGATATCCAAATAATTTGTGAAAATAAAGAAGAAAGTTGTGGTTCACACTTTGAAATTTTTCTTTCAACTATTGTGAGTTTCTTTGTTGTTGAATGTTTAAGTTTTAATTAAATTTCAACATATTTCCAGTCAAATGAAAAAATAATAATGTTAAGTAACCACTTAAAAAATATAATTTCATTTAAAAAGTTTCAATGGGTAGATGCTAATGAAAGTTTAAAAGATAATCTACATAATTAATAGGCAAACATGTTTTTTGTAATCCCTTTAACGCTGGTACTACTGCACCGATTTTAAAAAGATTTATATGGTTTTAAAGGTTTTTCGGTACAAATGTGCAGAATCTATATTTGACTTAAATCGGTTCAGTTTTTTGGGAGCTATAAGCGTTTAAAGTTGCTACTACTACATGCACACATATTACACACGCATTTGTTAGCTTACAAGTAAACAAGAAATAAAACATGAGATTGTGTTTGTGTTTGTAGTATTTCTCTTGATCTAACATTTTTTTCTCGTATTTGTTATTGTATGAAAGCCATAATACTTAAAGGAAGATTTAATTGAATTAGCTTAGTTAAAGGGATTTCGTTTGTGTTTTTAATTTCATGTATTATTTAATTATGCATATGTATGTATGTAAGTATGTGGGTGGCTGTGTTTTAATGCATTTTTCATGACGTTTAGTTACATTTTCTTTGAATCTTAATAAAATTATTTACATTTATATTCTAGAATACGGGCGATTGTGTCGTCCGTTTGTATATCTAGTTAAAGAAAATTTCAGAAAGCAAAATTTCATGGTGTGAACCGTGCCAAACTGAATTTCGTAATAAAATAGTACGTACACATGTACAGGGTGGCCCAGAAAGACCGAAGTGGTGTAAATTCCTTATAACTTTTTATTTAAGACATATTTTTTTAATTTTTTGTTTTTTAAATACAGTAAATTTATAGGGAATATTTTTAGATTAGTTGTTAAAAATGATATCCCGCAAGTGGAGGCCATTTTCTGCATCGCACAAAGGATCTCTTTTCAACACATTTTCCATGACCTTTCGCAAAACTTCCGGTGTTATGTTGTTAATTTCGTCTGGAATATTGGTTTTTAATTCCTCAATAGTCCTAGGCTTATTAACATAAACTTTCCCTTTTAAATAACTCCAAAGGAAACAGTCTGGAGCGGTTAAATCCGGGGAACGCGGAGGCCAATTAAAATTGCTTCTACGCGAATTTATTCTTTCCCCAAAGATGTCGCGTAAAATAGCCATTGTGGCCCTCGGAGTGTGCGCTGTGGCTCCATCCTGTTGGAACCATATTTGCGGATGGTATTCCACGGCTGGCCTTACAAAATTTTCCAACATGGCCCGATATCGATCACCATTGATGGAAATGGCGACATCTCTTTCATTTTCCAAAAAATATGGGCCAATGATCCTTTCTGAAGAAACACCGCACCAAACAGTACACTTAACTGGGTGTAATTGTCGTTGATGAAGTACTCTCGGGTTTTCCTTAGCCCATATCCTAAAGTTTTGCTTGTTAACAAACCCATTTAATTGGAAATGGGCTTCGTCACTCATAAATAAGTTATGAATAATGGAAATGGAAAGAGCACATTTGTGCGAAGCAGAAAATGGCCACCACTTGCGGGATACAATTTTTAATAACTAATCTAAAAATATTCCCTATAAATTTACTGTATTTAAAAAACAAAAAATTAAAAAAATATGTCTTAAATAAAAAGTTATAAGGAATTCACACCACTTCGGTCTTTCTGGGCCACCCTGTACATATGGGCAACTCCGAAAAATTTTTAACCTCGAGTCAAAATTGGAATGTGCTCAACATTTTTGTTTTGTTTTCAATAACAAAGCTTAAATGATCACACAGAATAAGTCCGCAACTTCAGGAAAAATCGTTGTCAAATTCACAAAGTCCATAATAAAAGCTACGGCAGTAACTTCTAATGTTCTCTAATTGTTGTTTCATTTTCTTTTGTGCTTATATTTTTTTGTAGTTTTGTTCACAAAATGTATGAAATTTATTGAAAGTATGGTTGCATTAGTGAGAGAATGAGTATTTATATGTGAGAGCATTTGAAAAAAACGCTGTCAAAATAAAATAGATTCTATCCCTCGACTGCTTGCTTTCTGGTGTTACTTTTTTGTGTCAATTTGTATGGAAAATGTGTTTATGAAGCAATTATGTTTGATCATTAAAGGGCTATTCTTTATAAATCTAAAAAAATTTTTAGTTTCTAAAATTTTTTTTCGCTCTTCGACCAAAATCCATATTAATTGTTTTGAGCAGTAAATAACTATTTGTTATTGTTTTATTTTTATTTTTTTTAAATTAAATTTGAAAAAATTAAAAAAAATTTTCATATTTTACAAATTTACACAAAAAGATGTCCTTTAACCTTAATTTCCACAAAAAAATATTTTCAAAATTTTTTTCTATGAGTGCACAATATGTACATATTAGTGATGTAACGAATGTCAATTTTTGATAATCGCGAATACGAATACGAATATTTCAAACGATATTCGCGAATACGAATACGAATATTTGAAACGATATTCGCGAATACGAATATGAATATGAATATTATATGCAATATGAAATATTAAAAAATTGTTATGAAAAAGGACTTCACAATCTTGTTGGCGTACTTTAAAGTTAATAAAAAGTACCCAAAATTTTAATGATCGTCATTAAATAATATTTGAAAATGATACAAGCGCAAATTTATATAAAAAATTAATGTATTTGTACAAACTAAAATTTTTAATAATTTATTTAAATTTAGTTTACGATTTATGAATTTATTTATTTAATTTTTTTGGAAAAATATTCGTATTCGTATTCGCCTGAAAATGGCCGAATATTCGACAATTCGAATACGAATGCGAATATTCGTGCATCACTAGTATGTATGTATATAAAATTTATTTTGTGCCCTATAATCCGTTTTTACAAGTCATAAACAATGTCATAACATTTGCTGCAATACATTCTGAAATGCTTCATTAGTGTCCATCATAAGTATATTTATACTCAGATTATCAGGCTTATCATCAGGGAAACCAGAAATATTCTCAAAAAAAAGTGTTTTATGCGCATTCAATATGCAGTAAAAACTTCGAAATATGCACTAAAAACTCAAAAAATATGCTCTTAAAAATAACATAAATTAGATTATTAGGAAATGAAAATCTAATTTTAATTCAGCAATTCAATAAAATTTGCATAAGAAAGAAGACAAAAATAAAATAAACATAAAAACGAAACAATAATAAAATTAATTAACAACAAAAATTTAACTTTTACTTCAAAGGCGATCACGATATCAGATTTAAAACTTTGGAACTGTATTTTAAATGATAACTGCCAGTTCATAGACGTAAAAATTCTTGGCTGTCTATTTATATTGGAAACAAAAACAAATTTTGAGTGCTTTGTTTTTGTTTTCAATATAAATAGGCAGACGAGAATCTTTGCAGTAAGACAACTTTTTATTTATAATTGTTATTGCAATAAACAAAAACTATTCACTTAGCTTTTTAAACAAAAATCGCCGCCTGTAACATCTAAGTAAACTTTTATACATTGAAAATGTTCCTTTTCTACCTCGACTGATGTAATTGGGGGCAGAGTTCTTCACAATTACCAAACCAAGCTTTTATTGAAATTAACGTCCAGTGAGAATGTTAAAACACATGTTACACCTTTTTAAGTTGAAATTTTGAAAATACAAATCAATACTATTTGTTTCAGCATTAAAATTAAGCAGAAAAAAGTTGGACATGTACGATTTAATTTTTTTTTCTTGTTTCGTTTTTCTTTCACAAGATGTTAGAACACATACTAATAATAAATATATTCTAAATTTCAACTTTAACACGTGTAGCATGTGTTTTAACATTAGAACTCACAAGAAAACGTGTGAAATCGATTCGGAAGCCAGAACATACACAATGGCCTTTTTTAAAGTCTAACTTCATAATGGTAGCAAAATATTGCTTCCCGATACTACTGTTTTTTTCACTACAGAATAAAATTTTTACGAAAAAAAGTAAAACATTTTATCAACATTTTTTTTTTTTAAATATTAAAATGAAATTTTTTTTTAAAGCACCAAAATATGCCCTAAAAACAAAATACATCTCTAAAAATTCGAAAAATGCTCAAAATATGCGTGTTAGACTGAAGTATGCAAAAACATGCTTAAAAGGGTAAAATATGCACAAATATGCACTAACAAATCGATGCCAGAATTCATAAAAAGTTCTGAAACGGATAAATATCTTAATTTCGCATTGATATATAAGACAAGAAAAAACATGCAATTGCATATTTGTGGTTTCCCTGCTTATCATAAATAAAATTTCGCATGGAAATTTCCGAACGTGTGAACAATTGGTATTAAAAAACTTCATACGATTACGAAATATTTTGACAATTTATGAAGAAAATTATTCACAAAGATTTATCTGATGGAAAAGTGAAAATATGTAAGTTTTTAATTTTATTGGAATTGATGATACGAAATTAAAATCCATGTGAACGAAAAATTTGATTTGGAAATTTTCACATGTTTAATTCATGATAAGGCTGTTTATCTTCTTAATATTTTAAAAATTCACTGCTTGTACATTAAACAAAGTTGCTTTTCTACGTTCAAAAGTGTTGTAGCAAATGTTTCGTAGTGTGGACGACGACTTTATGAAATAAACGAACCAATTTTTATTAAAGAAACTAAGGTTTTTATAGATTGTCTGGCAACGCTGCCTACATTATACAAAAACATATAAATTTAATTCGATTATTTTTTTCTTTAGTTAATACCATGTTCACACTTCGTGTTTAACACCTCATTCATGTTTAAGAGATTAAGCGCGACGATTTTAAGATGTTTAACCATACATTGACTTGTTTTCTTAAATATAAAAAAACGGTGTTTTAAATTTAAACACTTTGATAAGTCTTGTTTTAAACTCGGCAGTTTTACTTGAAGCAGTTCTCTTCAATTCTCTTTTAAAACTGATCGTTTGTTTACACACAGACGGTTTCTTGTTCAATTTTCGTATTGTTTTAATGCTGCGATAAACTCAGACTTGCTTCAAGTAAAACTGCCGGGTCTAAAACATGAGTAAACACGTAAATGGGATATGTTCAGCGCTTTTTTCATAACTCTGGCAAGTTTGTGTTGTTACTATATGGCGGCACTTGGAAAAAATTTTTTAATACACAATAATTACTAAAAAAAAATAATGGCTCGATTATGGATAGCAACCGAACTGTAGTTGCGTTGCTAGTTGTCGAAATGGTATTACGGATGGCAACTGCCAACTAACAGCTGGTAATTTCAGTTGCCGTATTGGCAACCACAAATTTGTAGTTGCTGCATAGTAAAAAGTGAAAAAATTAAAAATTAAGTGCTATATTATTTTTATTTTTGAGTTTCTTCTTGACATATTTAAAGAAAATATGATTTAAAGTTAAAAAAGAGATTGTTTAAACCTATTTTAGGCCGTCTAATAGATTTAACATTTTGCATTTCCTTTTCTTCATCAGCAATTAATTCCACTTAATTAATAATTTTTAAGATAAGTATTGTTTTAAGCACTTTTACTTGATGATTTTGCCTTAAGCACTTGTATTTTTTATATATTGCATTTTTGTCGACACTATTTTCAGTTGCCAATCTGTCATAATCCTATTTTCGCTAACTTTTTGGAAACTGTAGGAAGTTGCCATACATAATACCAATTTTAGTTTGAGTTGCGTTGCAACTGAAGTTCGGTTGCCATCCATAATCGAGCCATAAATTATTTACAAATAAAGTTGTTGTTTAAAAATGAAAAAGCAAATATGAAACATAATTGTTCGAAATTTCTTACAAACACAATAATTTATTGACATAAAGTCAACCTTAAACATTTCAAATATAATGTGAACGGTTGTGTTTAGTTTTTAGAAAAGTATTCTTAAACATGTTTAAAAACATAAGTGTGAACATAGTATAAGATAAACCGTTTAAATATCTAAAATGCCATTGTAGACGATATTGTTTCTGAAAGTATTTTGTAACCCAGACCAGTTTAAGTCTTAGATTTGATAATTCCAATACATCACATATAAAAGACTTATCGAAAAATAAATATGCACATATGTATGTATGTATAAAATTTCGGAACTTCTTAAAACTCTCGGCATCCCGTTAGCTAAATCCCGAAATATCTGGAAACATCGATGCCGGAAATCCTGGTATATATCCCGCGATTGGCAACCTTAGTTTAAATCTGCCTCCAATAACATATGATTTTTTGTGACAAATAAACGAGATTGTTTGAGTTGTTGTTCCATTTCTATTGTCTTTAAAAAAAATCTATGTTCAAATGTGCTGCAGTTTTATATTTTTTTGGAGTACATACTATAATATAAATTGTAATTATCTAAGCTTTTTTCTTTGATCCTTATCCTTTGTAAATCCTTAAAATGTATTCCTTCAAAAACACGGCATAACAAAATTACAAATTATTAAACTTGAAGAAAATTTACAAAATTTATTAACATCACAAAAATTTAAACATATCGATAAAATACGAATTTTTGGAAACTAACTAGGTTGTATTTGCTCTAGTTACTATGTTCAAACAGTGTTGAAAAGAAGGGAGTTATAAATTTAAAAATATAATAAATGAAAATAAACAAAATATGTCCCTTTAATATAAAATCGTTCAAACGATTATAAATAGATAAAATATAAAAATTAGAAAAATGTTCTGGAGTATCGTTTTAAAACGATATGTAAAAACGACAATTTTAAATTGAAACGATGATAATACGGTACTAGGATAATATATAAAGTGACCAGATGGTTTTTGCAAAAAGCCGGACATGATTGATCAAAAATCGCGATTTACAAGAAAGTACCGCAAAAAAGCGGGATTTAAAAATAAACATATGTATTTTAAAAAGTTTCGTATGCACTTTGAGTTTTCAACTCAAGAAGAAATAATCAAAAATATTTATGTATCTATGTACTATGACTTGCGACTTATTTTATTAGGGTTCTAATCTAATTTAGAATAATAGATTAATTTATACTTTGGTATATTTTAGCTTGAATGTATTTTTTACAGTGCATAGAACGATGTTTGTTAAAAAAAATAAAGGTTAAGGAGGAGTTTCGAAATTTAACTATAAAAGAAATACATTTCTGAAAATCGACCTGAATGTTTAAAAGTGCTCTCTTGCAGAACAGTAAAATATGACTTAAGCACTTTTTGTAATAATGGAAACATTTTAAAGGTCACTTTATAGTTCAGTTTTGCTAAAGTTAGGATTAACTATACAGAACTTTATCGTCAAGTCATAATAATGGCCCTTAAAGAAGTAACATCTTAAAAATTTAAGAAATGTACAAACAATTTAAAAAATCAGGAGAACAAATATTGAAACATTAAAAAAAGAAGACAGTTTGCACAAAACTGCCAAAGCTGAACATTTACTAAAAAATCTATTGAAAATAAGACGTCTTTCGCTCACGCAAAGTTAACGTATCAGTCTTGAGTCTGCAGTAGAGTTGAGCATAGTTGTTTCTTTTGCGGATTGTTCTTTTTTGTTCCCAACAACAAAAAGAACTAGTTCGTTCTTTTCGTTCAGTTGTTCAGTGAACAACAGATCAGAGATTACACATACATACATTGAATCCTCTTCAATGTTTTATTCGTTTGTTAATATTCTAAAGTAATTTCATTTCATTCTTAACGACCTTATTTAATTAAAAATTTTTGATTGAAAATGCTTAAAATAAAGTTTGATCATTTGAAAAGAAATTTTAATCACTTTTTAATACTGATTTATATTCAACACAACAAATTATTTCTTTTAATTGAGTAAAAATTTTCCTTGCTTAGACGTATTTTCATTTGTGCTTTGTAGTCTTTTTTGTTGTATGCTTTTAGTAAGTAAAAGGTAAAAATTAATATTTTTGAAATTCTTAAAATGAAATCCGTTTAAAACAAATTATAATCACTTTTTTAATTGTAATATTCTTTTTCACAATCTGTTTTTTAGTTCAATACTACAAACTATTTCTATTAATTTTGTAAAACTCACTTGTACATATATTTCACTAAGTATACATTTTCTTTTCTTTGTTTTGATTATTGTGCTAAAAATTTAATAGGCACACTACATTTGTGTATTTTTAACAGTATGCAAACGAGAAACTATATTATTTTATAGTTTTGCATGTGCATTGGTCAGGAACAGAGAATAGGATAAACAAAACAAAATAAAGACCAAAAATGAACGAACCAACAAAAAACGAACAAGACAAGATAATAAGAAAGACCAAAAGAACAAGAAAGACTAAAATAACAACAAAGACTTAAAAGGAACAACTAGTATGAACTAGTTCCCATCGTTCACTTATGGGAATAGTTCAATTGAACTAGTTCGTTCTTTTTGAGCCCAACCCTAGTCTGCAGAAGTAGTAGGTAAAGAGCTTTGCAAAGTTAACTTTGCCTGTACGAAATGGGTCTAACTAACTTAAAACGGAAAAATGTGAAAAAAATCTATCAGTCTTTTAAATCAATAGTTCTCGTAGCTTATAAAGTTATCGTTTTAAAACGATACTGAAATAAGAATGGACCCGATTTACTCCGGTTTTTATGAAATTCTCCAACAACTAGCAAAAATGTCAAGTCTCTCATAGTTACATAAAACAAACGAACTCCGATCTTGACTTCCTTACTATTCATTATGGGATAAAAAGTTATTGCAGTTATATTTTGTTAATTTCTTTTATTCTTCTTATTCGAAAGTTTAAAACAACAGAGATTGTTCACAACCATCATAAAAACAATCTACAATAAATAGTTTATGAATTTAACAACTATTTCTTTTTTTAACTTCAACTTACACTGAAATTCCATTCAAATCATAACTTTCAAACTTTAAATAGTTTTCTCCAAATCAACTGCTGGGAATTTATATTAAAAATAAAAGCAACTTTAAACTTTTTATTCAATGTTGCTTCAAAAGACAGATAAGAACGACAATTTTACATTGACAATGTACTGTGCTACCCGAGTACCGTATTACCATTTCAGTATAAAGTTATCGCTTCTATGTGTCCTTTCAAAAAGATACACAAACGAGAATATGGCCGAATATAAATTCCTGAACGTAAACTTTAAATTTATTTACAATAAAAGACAGCATATCGTTAGCTGAAATACAAAATTACCTAACTACTTTTTTTAATTATATATTAACCCTACAATTAATTAAAGATGCAATTTTGAATTTATTGTTAGTTACGTGGTTTTGCATTTCAGCTAACGATATACATATCGTCGCTGCGTCGGCCACAACACCTATGTGTAATTTTTCGAATTTTTTTATTGGTCCATTAGGAAGCTGTTAATGCATTTATCTCCCAAAGCATTTCCCGTCATCTCAAATGGTTTCAAAGTTAGCTAAAACTCCTATGTGTAACCTATAATAGAAAATCTCCGACAAAAACAGTTATGTGTTATAAGCAAAGGCCGCCACAAAGAAAACGGAGTAATAAATGACACTAAAAAGGTCAGTGATGGCAGCCTTTACAAAGCAAAATACACGAAAAATTTTCTGTAGAAGAAAAGTGGCCGGCTACTGGTAGTGTGGCTGCCGACGCTTGGTTATAAGTACACATAACTGTTTTTGATTTAAACCTAAAAGCAACAAATTACAATTTATTAAAAATTAATTTTTGGGACAAAAGCACCTATGTATGTGTGTGTATTATATTTGTTCTATTCACATTTAAAAAGTCCAAAACAAAATCAGCTACATATGTGTAGTTTTTTGTTGAATTCTTGTATCAGTTCAGAATAAAAAAAGATTTTCTATTTATTTCAACGCGTAATATTTTTAAATGGGCTAAGAAAAATTTACTTTTTTGTTCTCCTGAACATTTTATAAAAAACACAAAGGTGTTTTGGGCGGCGCACCGACAATATGTACATCCATATATTTTTTTACTACAACAGCCAAGTGCATGAAATCTCTACATTTCCAACTGAATCACTCTTTAGCTATGAAACTAATATCCTTTACAAATATTCCTAAAAAATTATCCATCTAATCCCATTCCATACTGCAATAATATTTAAGCCTGTATTAGATACTTAAGCAGCTTGCTTGTATTTGTATTTATTATGTATTGTTATTTTTATATTAATACTAAATTTGAAACTAATAATAAATTTCCGTGTAGACTCAAGTTTCGGTGCAACGTATAAATAAGTTTATGAATAGCGAGGAATTGGATCCAAACAATGTGCAGCACGATTCCCAAAAACGTAAGTTTATTATTTATTTCTTTTATTTGACTCTTTTTTTTTAGATTAAATTATAAAAATGTGTTTTTACAGCAAATCCCCTGTCTATTGTCAATGGCAGTTTTTCTTGGGGCGATGATGATGAAACCTTAAAGAACATCAACATCGAAGTCAAGAAAAATACTTTATGTGCTATTGTTGGTACAGTAGGATCTGGAAAATCCTCGGTGATACAAGCCTTTTTGGGAGAAATGGAAAAAATATCGGGCAGTGTTAATACAGTGGGATCTGTTGCCTATGTGCCACAGCAGGCCTGGATTCAGAATGCCACCTTAAGGGAAAATATACTCTTTGGCAAGTCTTACGATCGTAAACGTTATAATCGTGTAATTGAGGCCTGCGCCTTAAGACCCGATATCGACATGCTTTCGGCTGGTGATCAGACAGAAATAGGTGAAAAGGGTATCAATTTGTCGGGTGGTCAGAAACAACGTATTTCTTTGGCCAGAGCTGTGTACAGTGATGCTGATCTTTACTTTTTGGATGACCCTCTAAGTGCCGTCGATTCTCATGTGGGCAAACATATTTTCGAAGAAGTTGTTGGTCCCCAAGGTCTATTGGCGAAGAAGACTAGAATTTTGGTTACCCATGGTATTACATTCTTGCCGCAAACTGATAATATTTATGTTATGAAACTTGGTCAAATTAGTGAGAATGGCACCTATCAGGAATTGCTTAATAAAAAAGGTGCTTTCTCTGATTTTCTGCTGCAACACATACAGGAGGGTAACGAAGAAGTTGAAGATTTGGATGTCATCAAGCAACAACTGGAAGGCACTTTGCAATCAGAAGAACTCAAGGGAAAATTCGATAAAGTCATTAAATTGGCCAGAACTGAAAGCTTGTCAGACTCTGTGTAAGTTTTAGTTGCTTTCTCAAGTACATGAAGCGTATTTCGAATTTTTGTTTTATTTCGTTTTTTGCTTCAGTTCCGTTCATTCCCTTGAAAGTGCTAAAGGTAGTTTAAGACGCCGCCATATTGATAGACAGGATTCGGAGGCATCAATTGTTTCAGCCACATCAAGGACGAAATTACAAATTGAAGAACAAGGAAAACTTATAGAAACTGAAAAATCACGAACAGGAGGTGTAAGTAAATAATATTAATTTTACAATTTGCGACCGGAAATTTTTCATGAATTTTTTTCATATCAATAATGAGCTGTTGAGAAACAAATTTGATTCACAAACTTCATAGAAGAAATTTCTTTATAGATTCATTCTATAAATTTTTTTCTGTTCCATTCTCTTTCAAACTATACTGTTTCATACAAGAGATTTCAGAAAATTGATTATTGCGTTCAGTGTTGCCACTTTATGGGTAATTACCCACATTGGGTGTAATTTTTACTGCCGTGCGTGTGTAATTTATTTTAGGTATATATGAGGTTCGTTTTAAAAACCTACTCTTTCATATTTAATTTTTATATCCATCACCAAAAATTATAAAAGGGTATACATATACATACATATAGCTTTTACATTCCGTTTAATTTCCATAAAGTGTATATATTCTGGGTTCTTATGAATAGCGAAGACTAATAAGGGA
Source organism: Tachina fera (assembly GCA_905220375.1). NCBI lineage: Eukaryota > Metazoa > Arthropoda > Insecta > Diptera > Tachinidae > Tachina > Tachina fera. The sequence continues at coordinate 49,264,641 of LR999965.1, read as the reverse complement.
GGTCCGCCTGTCCGTCTATCTGTTTTCCCAGAAAAGCTAGATACTGCTCTTGGACTGAAGTGTCAGAAATGGTCCGAAAAAATTAGTATTGAAAATGAGCAAAATCGGAAAGACGGTTCCATAGCTGGAAAGTTTAAACTTTATTTTGCCATATAAAAGTAGCTTAAACAAATTGTTAGTTTGTTGGTTAAATAAAGCTATTTTGTATTTCAGTAAGAACTAAATTAATGTTTAAAAAAAATATTAAAAGGTCGATTCCAGAGATGGAAAATTTGAACTTTTTTTGGTATACAAAAGTAAGTCTTCGTCCATACAGTGAAACATTTGCGGCAAAACATTTGAGTTTGTAGACGAGAAGGGAAAGAGGAATGGCAAAGGGTACTTTGTTTCATGTACACGAAGTTCTTGTTGACTACGTCATTCTCGCCTCATTCTCATGAAAAATATATGAGAAATGAAAAATATATGAGAAATGTGGACACGAATGCAGTTTCAAAAGAGAAAACAAAAATGTTTTGCAGCAAATGTTTCACTGTATGGACGAGGACTATTCAAATAAAACTAAATTTTTATTTTTCTCTATAAATTAAACACATTTGACATTTTTAAAAGAAATAGTTTGATATATTAAATCAGAAACATCGAAAAGGATTATTCCAGAGTTGGAAAATTTACACTTTTTTGGTATTAATTTTTCTTTGTAAATTAAATATATCACATATTTGGTCAAAAATATCCAAAGGTAACTAAAAATTGCAATAGAGCAAAAATTAAATGAACCACATTTCTTTCACAAAAAATATGGATGTTAGATATTGCTGATTCCAAAAATGCACAGTACTCTTAACCAAAGCCACTGTTTTTTTAAGAAAATATTTCCATCGTTTAATATAGATTTACAAAATCTTAAGTTTGGATACGGATACTGAAGAATGTATTCAAAAATAATATGTTTAACTATTAAATTTGTAATTAATAAAATACGTTTATTCGTTTTGAAAGTTTAAACAGAAGTAGTTGCAACATTTTCATCACAAAAGAAAATACAATTATTAATAAATCAATACATATATAATTGAATATACTCAAGTAGAAAAATAACAAGTTAATTGTCAACAGTTTCGACAAAAGCTGAAGGTATAAAAAAAATTCATGTGGTAGCCTTATCTAATGTTAATTAAGCATATAAGAACAATCACAGTTTGTATAAAAGAACTATATTTCCAAAACCTGTTACTTGATAAATTCAGTCACAATTGTGATTAGTGATTTTTCAATCGCTGTGAAAAAAGAACAGGTTTCAAAATATCGCTCAACTCTAATACATATGCAGTTTTCAATGCAAAAATCCGTGAAATGGGCTACGAGTTGCTTCCATCATCATAAGATATTATACGGATTTAGCGTCAATTAAATATTTCTTCTTCCCAAACCTGAAGAAATCGCTCAGCGATAAAAAACTGGAAAAACTTTTTTTACGCTATGTACAAGCAGTGTTGCCAGTTATACCAATTATTTATAACATGCATGAAATAAGCAGTTATAACATAAAAATTATAAACAAATATACGAGTACTAAGACGAGAAAAGGAATTATTGTATTTTGATAGTAAAAAAAAATTAAAATATGTATGTGGATATATTAATTCAACATTTCTCAAACTAACAATTAGTTCATTTACGGCAACACTGCTACGATAGAACGAATAACGCGGGGATTTAAGAGGGGACTCCAAAGAGATAACATACGCTTTGTGGCAGCTAGGTCACCCTTCATCTAATCGGGCTCATATCGCTCATTTACTCAAACAATGTCATAACTTAAAAAAAACCAGTCTGCCAGAAAACGAGCTTGAAGTTTTCAATTTAGACACAACTTATTAATGGAAAACTGAAATTTTATTTTTTCTCAATAGTTGAGTAAACAAGATATTTATATGAAATTTTTACATAATATGAAGAACGATATGAAGGTTAATTCTGTATGACGTTCTTTCAGTAAACGAGCGATATGACCTAAGCTAATACGTTAAAAAACATAATAATAAATTTATATTACTATTTTTTGCAGGTCGAGTTTGCCGTATACAAACATTACATTAAAAGCGTTGGCATTTTTCTCTCTCTGGCAACTTTAATTCTGAATTTCGTATTCCAAGCATTCCAAATCGGTTCCAATCTCTGGCTGACAAAATGGTCAAATGACAAAAATGTAGTCAACGATACTAGTCTAAGAGACATGTACTTGGGTGTTTATGGTGCATTTGGTTTTGGACAAGGTAAGTTTATTTTGTTCGCCAATTTTCTCTTAATGAAGAAAACAATTTCGTAAATCGTCTCATTAATGTTTTTTGGTCGAAGGAACTTTGTTTATGATATGTATCGTTTTTTATGTTTTTTGTTTGTTTATTTTTATAAATTAAGTATGATTTGCTTTAATTTTAATGGCTTTTATAATTATTATTTGAATGAGTTAAACATTTGCTTGTATTATTGAGTTTTATTTATTTTTAGATAATTCATAATTTGGCTTATATTTATTACTTTATTTTATAATTTTTTTCCTTTTCTTTCTTTTCATTATGGCACTTTTATAAATATTTTAATTTACTTTTATCTTTTCTTTTATTTTCCTTCTCTCTAACCTTAATCCCATGCAAATTTAAAAGTATTTAAATTTTTTTCACATATTTTTTTAAAATAAAACAAGGTTGTGGTTTGGGTTTTGATTTTTATTTCTAACAGCTGCTTTATTTTAATATACATACATATGCTTCATTTCTTATTGGCCTATATAAAGTTATTGTAAATTGGCAATTCTTTAAAAATTTTCATAAAATATTTTCGAAAACAACATCTGAAGATGCAAAATTTATTTATTTTTGCTATTTGTTAGTAATAAATCTAAACGCTTTTAATTATTTGCTTTTCGTGTTGCATTGAAAATGCCTCCATTGTTTTCCTGTTGTTACGCTGATACTCACCTGCTTTTAAATTCCATTTTAACAATTAAAAAAAAACTAATATTCATATTTAACACGCATGATTTAGTTACAACCAGCTTTATTTCAACACTGGCCATTGGATTGGGTGGCGTATATTGTTCTAGGGATTTGCATTTTGTAATGCTTAACTATGTTTTCCGTTGGCCGATGGAATTATTTGATACTACGCCACTGGGCAGAATTGTTAATCGTTTTTCTAAAGATATCGATACGGTCGACAATATTCTGCCCTTAAATATACGTGTTGTCTTAACACAAGCTTTTGGGGTAAATTTTATTTCTATTTTACATACACACATACATACATATATTTTTTGTCTTTGTATATGCGAATGTTATAGAAAATTTGTATCAGAATTGTAAAAAAAAATTAAAACCTATTATTTCTCAATTAATTGGACGCAGCAAATTCTAAATAATAATACTTCATTAATTCATTTAAAAAATTTGCGTGATAAAATAAGTGTTCCAAATATAAATGTTCGAATTACGCATTAATTTATACTTTTGATGTTATATTAAACCCGCTACGAGATCGTCTTACAAGACTATTCTGGTACCCTTCTTCTCTTCGAAGAAAAATTTGGTCTAGGGACTGTGTCGCTGAATGGGTGCAATATTCCTTTTTCGACGGATATCATAGACTTTACCATTGATAGAAAGCTTACTTGGAACCAACATGTTGAATGCGTAACACTGAAAGTCACTAGGACGATCTAGGCGGTGAAGAGTTGTGCTGGGTGCTGCACCTGGGTCATGAGCCCAAAAATGATGATGTCGATCTAGCGTGTCTTTTGGCAACAGGCACAATGAGGTCATGTCCAATCTTAGCCATTGGCCTTGATTGGAGTACCACCCATACAAATATTTATAAGATCCTGTGCGGCAATGGCTGCTTATAGGATAGGTCTCGGGAGATCTGCTCGTTGTGTCGTCAACGGGCACTCATCGGTCCTAAGTAAATTGCCTAGTATATGCCTTCTAGGATTGCCTAGTGACAGCCCCCTTTGTGTTACCTGAGAATAGGTAAGGGATAATTCAAGTACAGATGGTGAAGTGACAGAGAGTTTAAGAGAAGAGAAGCTTAATTGGTTTTTTGTTTTTATAAATCTGCTATTGTGCGTTTTGCAGTGCCTCTGGTGTTAAGTAGGCATATTACTTTAAGTTATGTAGACATTTCGTTAGTTATTTTACTTCGCGGACGATTAATAGATACATATTTTGACGATATAGGGTGCTGCGATATACTTTAGCATAAACCCTAACGCGTATCATATAAATCTATGATGTTGATATGACTGACATGGTCTGGCCAGGGTTTGAACTTGGGCTATCGAACACCGTCATTTGCTGTGTAGTTGACGCACTAACTACTTCAGCCAACAGTACCCTCTTCAACAGGAGGTTCAATGTCACAATTTCACCTAGGCCATTGTGGGATTATGTTGGTATTCGGATGGATCCAAATCGAAAGATGTAGTTGGTGTTGGAGTCGTTGGGCCTAACGTAAAAATCTCTGCGCCCATGGGCAAATGGCCTATACTATTTCAGGCAGAAATATAGGCAATCACAAAATGAGTTCACATTAATTTAAGAAGGAAGGGACATTAAAGGCAGGCATATATATATATATATATCCCTTCCGATAGTCAGGCAGCTCTTAAGCCCCTCCTTGCATGGGAATTCCGCTCCAAGCTTGTTTTAGAGTGCTTTGACTGATTACAGAATCTATCCATACGGAACAAGGTTTCCACAGCGGTCATCCGGGTAACGAGGAAGCGTATAAACTGGGCCTCCGTTTATGGGTTTATATTCGTTTTGTGGCGTAAGTTGTAATCTCTCCCACTAAAGGAAATGATACTTCGACCGCAAAGGAAATGTGGCTGAATTCTGCTTTTTTAAGGCAGGCCAAAGCTCTTGTTAGCGGAGAATTTGCCGCTGGTCCCTGGTAGCTATTTAGGATTCTAAACGAAGAGTTTATTGTTTTTAGTTTTAGCAATTTCACTTTAATTTTATTTATCTTTTTTTTTACAATTTACAATTTTACTCTTGTTAAAAATCTTGTTTTGTCTTACTACCAAGAACAATTTTTTCTTTCTGCCATCATTAAGAAAAGAAAAGATGGCATTTTTCTTTTTAAAACGCGGGATAATCTTTTACATTCATAAAGTTATAAAAAATTCACTCAAAAAATTTGTATGTATTTGCAAAGTTTGACATTTAAAAAATTACGCATAAGGCGTGAAGTTAACAATATATTTATTAATATTAGTTGTGGCCGTAACAGCTCTGATGCATCCATTTTCATATAGTGGCATCCTGAACCTCAACAGGAATAATATACGGTTTGCTGTGGAAAAGTAACCAAGTTCGTTCACCCTTATGTCGTTTATGCTTAGAAGATGACGAGACAACGGCACATATTCTTATACAACAGTAGAAGGCGTGTTATTCATTTCTGTGTGCAAATGATATTAGGCGAGCTTATCCAATCTCTATGCTGACTTTGATAAGGAGATCTATGGCACAAAAAATTCATCAGGAGTCGCAGGTCATGTCTTTGGACCAGATCTTTCTCCTGTTCTAATTATAATTCTAAATCCTCTACTTTCTTGTACATATGTCCGAGATAAGTGTTTTTAAAAGCCTTCTGCCAAGGCGTATATGTATAATCAGGTGGCAGCACTACTTCAGCTGATAATTTTTGCTCTATGTGCTTTGTAGCTGACGAATGTCAAAAACTTCGTTTTGTTTTGGTTTTGGTACAATTATTTTTGTGCTTTTGACGTTCTTCGGTTCTTTACACAGCTATGGTTGCCGTATTTTTGTATTACAAATCCTTACGCAGTCACCTGTATAATTACACCATGCCTTCTAATACAAAATCGATTTTTTATTAAAAATGCACTAAAATCAGTGTTTCCACCAGAATCTTAACCAAAATAGGACAAAAAAACCTAATAAAAAAGTACAGAAAATTTAAAAAAATTTTTTTTAATCAGAAATAATTCTACAGTTCAATTAAAATATCTAAAATTTTTTTTTTTTAAATTTTCATCAAAACATCTTATTACAGCAGTGGTTGCTACTGTGGTCGACAGAGTTGATCGAAAGAATTTTCATTTGGTATTATGACGTGAATTCTGGCACTAACACCGCTATTGTGTATTCAGCTCAATTTGATTATTCCCAATTGTATAAATCTGTCAGCTGATAATAAAACTAAATTCGATTTGCAGTTTGAGTAAAAAATAGAAAAAATAAAAGAAAAATATGACTTCGAGGGAGTTATGGCTACACTTGAACAACTCAATTTTGTTGTTATATGATGTAGAACTGTTGACGTTATTAGGACAGTGCAGTGGTTATTTCATGCAATTTCATGATTTACATACATACATATTTTATCAAGTTATCCTATGTTTTTATCGTAAAAAATTCAAAACAACTAATTTATTTTGGGAGTACAAATAATTTTTAGAAATCCTGCCGTAAATGATGAAATAAACCACAAAAAACTGTCAAAATGCAGCAAACAACTATTTATGGGTTGAATGCTGTGTGTTCGAGACAATTTGAAAGTCGAAATTCATTTGGAAATACTCAAAGTCCTAAAAATTGAGGTTCTGCGTAATCATGAAACCTTGTTTCTTGCCATTATCATTTTTCACTTGCCTTAGCTGTACTTTATATCAGCGGCGTTGGCTGAAGTAGTTAGCACTTTGACTACATAACCGAAAGACCTGGGTTCAATCCCTGCCACTGACAAAGTCTTTAAATAACAACACCACACATTTTTCAGTTGTTGCAGGAAAGTTTAAGTGATGAAGGCATAGTCACAGATCACTACGGTGACCATATTTTTCAGCAAAAAATAAAGGACATTTAGAAATGTAAAAACAATTAAATCAAGGCGCATAAATAAGATGACTGCACTAAGCCAAGAGACTGATGTATGTTATCCAAACTTAATTCGGATTGTTTGGACATAATCCTAAAAGTATGTTTTTATTTGGGTTATATTCAGGAGGCAAATCACGGCACTCGAAATCGAGTGCACGTTCGTGTAGAGAATTATTTCGATGGCTACAATTTTTTGAATCACGGTATTCGATCGTATTTTATGTTACCTACTACTATTTTTTACATTGCTGTTAGCATAAGACAATAAGAAAAACAAAACGAAAAACAAAACTTTATTTGTATATGTTCTGGAAATGATTTTTCCCTTATTTATTTTTTTGCACTGCCTATTGGACAATTTTTGTACTGATATTCACATTCTTTAAAAACAATTAAAATTAAATTAAATTATATTTTCTAAACTAATTGTTCGAAAATATCCGGAAAATACTTATATTTTGATTACATACTTCTTCCTTTTTCCTTTGTTTTGTTTCTTTGGTTTGTTTCGCGGCAAAAAGCTAAGAGTTTACTTGTTTTCGATAGTAGACTACCAATCGAGTGCAACTTCGAGTAGATACGTTTCGTTAACGATTGCCGTGATCCACGTTAACAACATTTCGAAGACAAAGTACTCGATTTCGAATGCGGTGATTAGCCCCCAGGTGTTTGACATTTTCTGCAAGAAATATACATACACTTTGATCATTTTACCCTGTATTGAAAAGTTTGATGGTAATTTATACCAACAAACGCACTGAACCAACAAAACACAAACGACGTTTAACGCTATTCACTATTTAAAATTCATGGATTTTCAAATAAACTTAATTTTTTAATGTAAAAACGAATAAAAACTTTTTATCATATCGAAAACCTGACGTAATTGAGAAAAATTTCAGCCCACCATATTACTCTAGATAATTGATTACTCCAGTTCTTGTTGGTTAGTGTTATTTTAAAATTAGGGGTTTATGATTGATGTACCTTGTTTGGGTATGAAATATCACATTCACTGATTTGACAAGTAATTCGACACATTGAACATATCGCACACTAAATCATAAACAGTCACAATTCAAAATGATCAAAATGGTTTTGTTTTTTCATAAAACAGTTCACTGAACGAATTTCTTGTAATGACTTGGGAAATTTCTTTGCACAGACTTCCTGAACAATATAAAATACAGTTATGCCTTTTTTAATGTTACTTACTTGCGTAATTTGCACAATAACAACAGTTTTTTGCCGCTGCTAAGCTTCTAGGATTTTTTTGAATTGTGACTGTTTATGATTTAGTGTGCGATATGTACCAATTTTGGATGATTATAATTTCTATTATATTGAACTTATAATTTTGGAGTTTAAGAAAAAAAATTGCTAATCAAAATAAAAGGACAATTGAAGACAATTGATTAAAATAAAGGACACTTTTTTTGAAAAAAGTTTCAAAGGACATCGTGTTAAAAAAAGGACTGTCCTCTTAAAAAAAGGACGAATGGTCGTCGGACTGATCACTGAACTAAACCGACTTCAGCGGATACTAATCCTAATGGAACATAATAGCACTCTCCTTCGTCGACATTGTGTAGCAGAATCATAGGCGAGGTAAAATAACCAATAAAATATCTACTACTAAACACAGCTTCGATTCGAGATAACAGAGGCGCAGAAGAGAAAGTGTTGCATTATTCCTTGTTAAAAAGCGGATAAAAAGCAGAGTTGCAAAATAATGAAGCTTTCCTCTATCTCTTCCTTCACCAGCTTTGTCCTCTATCATTATACATTTCCTAAAATAAGGTAACACCTACTAACAGTACTAGGCATTCATTTCCTGAGCGTTACATCTCTTTTATAAAAAAAATATATAATAAAAATTTATCGATGCGTATATAGTAACTTCAAGCATTATTTTCAGAATGATCTACATAAGGATATGCTAGTAGAAAAATTTCAAAATATACATTATATTAGTATTGAAAATATATTTTGAATAAATCATACAATTTATCCGCAATAAATCCCAGTACGGAGTTCTGACCGAATTTCACGTTTGTAAATTTACATTTATTTCAACACGGAAAAATAATTGTGTAGCCTTTTTTGTAGACCCATAAAACAAAATGATCCGAGTTCGTAAAGAATTCGTAACGACTGGTCGACAAAATCTTCCGATTTCGGAACCGAAATATCACCGAAATCGTAACAATTTTTGTACGAAATGGTTGACACGATATGGCGGTACGAAATCGATACGATATGTCGGTACGAATTCGTACCGGGGAATTATGTTTATGGGAATTATGTTTGCAATTTTACAAATTGATGAAAATAAGAAAAGTCAAAAACTCCGTGACCAAACAATTGTATGAACATTAATTTTTGTTTCAATTGACTGAAAAAGTGTTCACTTATATTTATAACCTCCCTAAGATAGACAATAAATTTCAAAAATTTCGTGTACTTTTCTCTTGAAAGTCCGCACTATCAAATGTAAATTTTCTTTATGAAATTTACCAACCTGAATTTCCGTACATTTTGTATGAGAACCTGAAATTCCGTATGAAATGCCACTTCTTTTTACATGACAATAACTTACTTGTACTCCTAATAATACCTATAATCGATATATCGAGATTTAATCAAACTAAATTCTGATACCGATTTCTATAAATTTTCTTCTCATAAACTCATAGAAATGCATAATAAGCACAATCATAGTTAGAGTCAGTAAAAGGTCAAAGCGCAAATGCACACAAATATTGTAAATAATGTACATATGTACATATTTACCTGACATTTTCCAAAAATAAAACAAAATTTACATGAAAATGCGACACTTTAAAGCAAAATAAATTTTTTTAATACATATATTAAATTAAAGCATCAACCACTTTATTTAAATAATTAAATATTAAACTTAAAGCACTATTTATTAAATACTTTCAATTTAATTATACTAAGTACATATTTTCTACTACTACTACTACTAGAAAACATATAAATATTCCCGCTCTTTTCTTTATAGTTATAGTACATTTTCTCTTTTCGTTATCTTTGGCCATCGGCTGTATACATTGTGCCCAAATCTTACATGAGAAATTATTAACCAGTATTTTTCACTGGCCTATGGAACTATTTGATACCACACCATTGGGTAGAATTGTTAATCGGTTTTCGAAAGACAATGATACAGTTGATACAGTTCTACCATTGAATTGGCGTGTTGTCATAAGTCAAGCTTTTTTGGTAATTTAACACTCATACAAAATACAGACTTAATATGAACATACACACATACTTTTATACATAAATATTTCTAACCAAATAAGATCAGTCGTAGCAAATATGAAATATGTACTCGATTTCATTTTAAATAAATGCTGTCTTAGGCAATATGTACATACATAAGCTATCTGCGTTTTTACTCTCAAACAGTCGTATTGAAAAGGCACGTAAAAAAAATTTGCATTAGAATGGTAATGCGGTGTCAGGGTAATACGAGAACTTTTCAATGTAAAATGGCCTCCACTTGCGGGATATCTTTTTTAACAACTAATCTAAAAATATTCCCTATAAATTTACTGTATTTAAAAAACAAAAAATTAAAAAAATATGTCTTAAATAAAAAGTTATAAGGAATTTACACCACTTCGGTCTTTCTGGGCCACCCTGTATAAACTTATTCACAACTTATTATTATTTACGCGACTATTAAAATCTGAGGTCAAAGGTCATGAAAATATATTTTCTTTTCACATTTTTTGCAAAATGTATTAGTTAATAAAAAATTAAAACTATTAATAATTATCGGCCCCATGTATAAGTAAAAATTAGCATGAAGTTAGCATAAATGACGAAATCGAGTTAGGTGTTAATGAGTTCCTCCATACAATTTGACATAAAAAATTGTCGCATTAGCTAATCCTAATCTGCCTCGTAAGTCCTAGCATGATTTTTAATGTGAAGTTTCATGGCAAAACTCTTTAAGATCACCTTAAATTTTGCCACTTATGCTAACTTCATGCCAATTTTTGCTTATACATAGAGCCGTATGTATATATCAATAGTTAATACACTTTATATGGCGTGTTTTTGACTAGGACTACTGGTTGACCTTAAATGATGCTTTAACCGTGCGCTCTCCTCCCTCTATCTCGAAAATGATTGAACGTATAAAAAATTGTTTAAACATAAGTTGCGGGAAATTTTATTTTCTACAATATTGATAATAAATACAAATAGAAAAACACCCATAGGAAACGAGATATTTGCAAAAAATTAAAAAAATAAATAAATTGTATGACCATTGACCTCAGATTTTAATAGTCGCATACACAATACCATATGTAGGTTTTCAGACAATTTTAATGATGTGAAAATACAATTCCACACGAGTATATTTCAAATTCCGAAATACTTAACTAAGTTTGGACAATTTGACTGGACTTGGACCCTAATCTTACCGAAAAGAATTTCCGCACTCGAAAATTGGATAAATGAGAGAGATTTTGAGAGAGTAATGTACTTCTTTTTGCTCGAAACAGCCCTTACTTTCTCTCGGGCTAGTTTGGGCAAAAAGACAAGCAATCAGCTGTTTGCAAAATAAAAAATAACAAAAAAAATTAAATTTTGCATGAACAAAGTTGTATAAGTTTTTATTTATAAAATTAAATAAAACATTTCAGTGCCGTGACTATTTTTTACATGTATGTAAACTCTACAATTTAACAATGTAATGTCCTGCGACTGGACCACATGCGCGAATTAATTTTGCATAACATCGGCCTAATCCAAATTTTGTGCATTTTACTTTCCCAGTACTTATCACTTCACTTGTAAAAATAAAAAAAAAATACAATTAAAATTATTAGAAATTTTTGAAAATTTCCTGATCTAGATTGCATAAACATCTCGAGCATATTTTCTCAAATATTTGCCACGTCTGATGAAACACTGAGATTAATATTAACTAACTTTAATTTTAATTTTTTACTTAAATAATTAACTCTCTCATCTGTAGTTATTACGTACTAATATTTTGCGTGAACTTTTTAGTGTGATTTAAAAAAAAAGTTGTATTGTAAATGTGTTTTTTGTATTGTAATTTAATAATATTTTGAAACGAATGCATAAAAACAGTGATGCTTAAATCCAGGAATATTTTTTTTCGCGAAAAATAATAGGCCTAGTCGTTTATGCGTCATGGTACAATAATGTATTAAGAATCCGCGGAGATCCAGCCAATTATTTTTAATAGCTGTTTCCATGACAATGTCTGTCAAAAATTATTTTTCTAATAATACACTCCGTGCCTATTAAAGCCGTACCTTAAACAAGTCGATTTTACTACTCTCTCTTATTTTTTGAGATATTTGGTCAAGAAACAACAGTTATTTTTATTTGTTGTAAGATCGCAATTGCCTTATAGCAGGGATTCCCACCAACTTTTGGCTAAGGGACCCCTTAAATTTTTTTTGTATGGCGTGCCCTTATTAATACCTTTTATGCACTTTGGTAGATCTTCATCGGTTTTATGTAAATATGTCCACATGTATGTATGTATATCCAAACTTTAAACATGTATGTACATATGTATACCTCAAAACATATAATTTTTTCGACATAAATAAATCAATTTTTCGCCTGTTACCAAACTACATTAAATGTCAATAAAAACAAAGTCAGCTGTAATTGCTCGTCAGTGTACCAAACGTTAGATATTTTTGTTGATTTTAACAGAGTTTAGTACATTTCACTACTAATGGTATTTTGGTTTTGAGAACTTTTTTTTTGGAAAATAGTGATTTCCTGCTCTTCTCGCAGAACCCTCGAAAAGTTGCTACGGACTCACAGGGGTCCGTGGATAACTATTTTAGGAACCGTTGCCGTTTATGGCATTCGCTTTTCTTTTTCTTTATTCCTTAGTCGCAACATTACTGTTAATTGGTTGATTGCCTTACGTGGCTCCCTACTTCAAGCAGACATTCAATTATAATCTAGATGATTCCTTTTTGAAAGGACCACTCTACGCATCGGTGTCAACTTATGTAGAACCGTATCTAAGTATTCTGATACGATGATTGTTACTAGATCCAACCGGTCGCGTTGAGATATCTGATATGGTCACTCAACCCAATCTCAGATAAATCTGAAAGATCCTCTAGTACATGACTGCCTTAAAACTTGACATCTCTACTATTTCGGCTGATAGTTAGTTCTTTTGTAAAAATTAATAAACAAAGAAAAAAATTAAATATTTTTTCATAATATAGATAGGTCGGGTTTTAGGTGTTAGTAAATAACCTCGAACATTTTTTCTCAACTGGGGCCAAATTACGGCATTCGGTATGTAACAAATTTTCATACAACTTTAACTGTGTTTGTATGAAAATTTCGAACGATATCGAATGCCGTAATCTGCAACGATAAATAAATAAAAGCTTCCATATGTATAAAAATTTTGTACTTAGAAAAAAACAGCTGTTTCATAACAGAACAGAAAGTACAATACTTAAGCAGCTTTGGGACCAAGAACCGTTCCGTCGTAATTAAATTGTTTTTTAAATACGTCCAGGCTTATGTTGATTATGTGGCTCCCCATTCTTGTACATCTATCCCTTTCTCTCCCTCACACTGTTTAGTGGTTAACCTCAAGTAACTGTATAGCTTTTGGCTTTTTATGAAATTTTAGCTTGGATTGGCAATGCAAACGTCTTTACTTAGATCTAATAAAATCATAAAAACTTCATGAGTGGATCTAAGAAACTTCAACTTACTCTTTAATTACCCTAGTTATACGACTTAAAGTATCAAAACCATCATCCGAATCCAAGGGAAATAATATAAATGAGTTGTTACATGTATCTGCCAACTCTATTGTCACATGTACTCAGTTTGGTTTGTGATTTTATCATAAATAGCTCAACACAAAAAACAACACTCGTAAGTTTTGCAAGTATATTTAAAAAATAATGCTTCTTTTTTTTTGGCACAATTCATGAAGGATTTTTCAGGCAGACAATATTACATTCCCAAAAAAAACTGAGCTTTTTTCATTAGGAAACATGGACTTTTAATTTACACTTGTATCGAACTCTTTCAATAGCTCGTTTTTGACAAAAAACTATTAACCTATTATCAAACCTATTTAAACTACATGAGTTTGATAATTGGTTTGTTTCAAAAACAAGCTACTGAATGAGTTCGATCCGTCTATTTGAATTCTTCAAAAACGAGAACGTTACGGTCACCGTTGCTCTTTATAGATGATAGTGCGGCAATACATACTCTTACGTTCTGTTTTATGAGTTATTTCAAGCGTATAGCGTTTGGATCGTTCACGTTGTTAGTATATGCGAAGTTTGGACGAACTGATAGACAGCAAATGCTTGATAAAGTGGTCGAATATTTATCTTTTAGAATGCGGCACAACTGAAAATATACAATAATATTTTGTATCATATTTATATTTTTGGCAACATAGCTGACAAGATCCCACTGATATACATATTTTATAGCACATACTTTAGCTTTTTTCTATTTAAAAAAATTTAACTTTTTGATCTGAAGTTGGCTGTGAATTCATATCTGATGGTTTTTTTTTTTTCCTTTGCGAGTACAGCAAAATATGTACTCACTCCCATTTGACTTCTCCTTCTCCCCTACAAACTCAAAATCTTGCAAAGTAAACCTTGCGTGTGGAAAATGTGTTTCTTTTCCACTTTTTAGTGTTGCCGTACCAGAGAAGAATATGAATGAGAGAAAAATATAAACGAAGAAAACTCGATTTGCAGCATTGATTTTCAATTCGTCCCACAAGGTCTACGGATCAAGCTTCTCTACACCTCTTGTCTACAAACTACTATCGCTTAACTCACGTAACAGGATTAAATACCTAAATGTACATGACCTCTTTGATATCTTTAATTTTATAGTGCGCATAAATTATGCTTTCAAAATCCTGAGCACAAAACGTCAACAGAGCATAAAAAATATATTGTATTGTGAAAATGTAGCCTATAAACCGCTATATACTCGTAGTAAAAATTGAGCTGTACCAATTAGTACATTGGTATTGCCATATTGCAATGCAAAATGGCAACCATCATAATATATGTATATATGTATATGTACATGCATACATACAAATATACATATGTATATGCATACATAATTAACATCACTGTTTTTATACGCATTTGATATTTCGTTCGTTCGCAAAGTTTTCGTTTTTTTCGAAGGACGCAACTCGTATCTATGTAAATAGTTTGTTGTAAATGATTTTTAATGCTTTTTTAGGCTTTACTAACTTCAAGTAAATGTTTTTTAATTAAAAGAAAAATATAATTTTGTTTTGCATGATATTTATGTATAAATTTTTCATTTATTTCAATTTCTAGTCAGTTTAGTGGCTTAGTTATTTGATTAATTTTGTTAAACTTTTAAATTTTCTTACGAAAAAAAACTACTCCCACCTTCTTCCTTCCATCTCTAGTTATAGCACGTTATTTATCGGGCATATGTTTGGCATTGGGTTGTTTACATAGTTCCATGGAAGTTTTTGTGAAACTTTTGGCAATGGTACTAAAATGGCCAATGGAACTATTTGATACAACACCCCTGGGCCGTATTATTAGTCGATTCTCCAAAGATATCGACACTACTGATACAGTATTACCAACTGTTTTTCAACAATTTTTATCAACATGCTTTTCGGTAAACATATTTAAAATTTAAAATATTTCAGTTTTGTTTTTTTTTTGTAAGCTTACCAGTGCTTAATTTTATGATGCAAAATGCCGCTTAGTAAGCGCTTTAAAGTTTATAGCGTCAAACATTGCGAGCTTTAAAATTGTTTTAGCTTTCATTTCAAAAAAAATATTTGCATATTGATTAACATATTCGTTTAATAGGCAGTTACTAATTTTACCATTACTTGATTTTATATATTTTTAATTCTTCATAACATTAAGAAAAATTTATATTCATTTCCATTAAAATATTTAACGAAAGTGAGAATATTCAGAAAAGTTTTACAGCCTTTGTCTCCAAGAAATAGTATTGAGTAGGGGCTATAGGTATGCCTCCCCAGGAAAAATTATGCTAGAGTTAAGCCGAAATGGGCTTTCACAAGACATGCTTTTTGTGGGCGATGTCCCACTTCGAAGCTCTCTTTTTTTATATAAAACTGCCCTTGCAAATTACTAAATATGCGCATTAATATTTGAGTGTGGCGTTGGCTGAAGTAGTTAGCACGTTGACTACAAAACCGAAGGGCCTGGCATCAATCCCTGCTTCCAACAGTTATAAATATCAACACCACGCATTTTTCTGATGCGCATTAGTGTTCAGTATCAGTTGATGTAGGGAAGTTCAAGTGATGAAGGCATAGAGACTGGTCACTGAACAATACCGACTTCAGCAGATACTAATCCTAATGTAACATCGGAGCGCCCTCCTTCGTTCACCAGCTGAATAATCGGCGAAGTAAAATAACCAATAAAATTGCTTCAAAAAATTTAATATGCCTCATTTAACAGAAGAGGCGCTGTAACACTGTATTATTAAAAAAACTTGAAAAAAGCAGAGTTGTAAAAGAATGAAGCTTTTCTCTGTGTCTCCCCTCGCCTCCTGTCTTCTCTATCACTATCCCTTTCCTAAAGAAGGCAACATAGTATGTAGTAGGCATTCATTGTATGAGTATTACTTCTCTTAAAAAAAATAATATTCAATTACAACAGAATGTTGTGTTGGTTTTACTAGGCCATCGAATTCAGTGGCGGGCGAATAAATAGTAAAAAGTTTTTGCTCTGACATTCTGTTTATTTTAATGCATGAAAATGAATGAAAAAAGCATTCCCTTCTATATCCCTTCCTCGGAAGCCCTTCAAAATAGTGCATATGAAAGGCAAGATTTTTATTACTGTTTCCAGACCTTAAAATATTTGTCCGGGTCTTAACCCTTTATGGAACCTTAGGTTTTTATTTTAATATTAACAGTTTTGCACTCACCATATAATTTTGCGGAATAGTGCAGTGATTTAACTCTAATCCACAATGTAGACAGAGATCGATTTAAAAAAATAAAAGTTATTTTGGTTTTCAATATAAGTAATCGATCGACCGCTATCTGTCGAAATCGTGGGTCAGCTTGTAACTGTTCGGGGAAAATATGTTCTGCTTCTACTTGAAAACACTATAAGGTCAAAGTAGGTTAAAATTTTGTAGCCTGAATTATTCCAGTTGAGTACTTTAGCATGCTTAATGTTCGCTTGCGCTTTTGATTGAAACAATCACGAGTTGGACAGCATCAACTGCTGAACTGACTTCGGAAAGTTGAGTTTGGAAGTGTAGAGCCTAAGCTCTTACACTCGGGGACTTCCAGGTCAATTTTGTATCCTTCCTGGCAAAGCATTACTGCTGCCCCAAACAAAATGAGAATCTAGGTCCGCATAACCTATAGTTAAGGCATTTCATTTCCGTGACGAAACCCCTGATCTTACTCTCCACGATTAAACTTATTTCGAACTCTTTCAGTAGCTCGATTTTGACACAAACCAATAATCAAACCCATTTAAAATACATGGGTTTGATCATAGGTTTGTGTCAAAAAAGAGCTACTGAAAGAGTTCGAAACAAGTCTATCTATGATATATTTGCATCCCTCGTAGTATCTACTACTCTGCTACCTGATTCTGTGGTTTGTTACATCGAACAATAACCCATAATATGTGCCAGTGTTTATAGCTCCCATTATTCCCCCATGGCTTGAAAAAATGTGTGGTGCCAGCATCTGATGATCCTCAATCCAACTGAGCTGTGACCACTCAAAATTTCTATCAGGACTATTAAAAACATTTTGTTCATGTCCAATAATAGTTTGGATTTTGCCAGTTAAGTTTTGGCCATAAGGTCCACGTGACTGCAGTCCGCCCTACTGTTCGCTTCTCCTCAAAATTTAGTAATTAGTTTCCTAATCTTGCTAACTCTTCAGCAGTCAGATTTACCTCAACATTGCAATGTCCTGAAACCCACCATAGCATATAACTATATCGGTTCATTAGCCCGTTGAGTGCACTTTTACACTCGCTAACTAGTATCGCAAACTAATTCCGTGGCCTTTATGATTGCTAGAACGTTAGCCTAGAAAAGTGGACTTTTCGAAAGCTTCGTTGCTTTTCTGAAAGTCTTTTCATTACTTCATCGACTTAATCGACTATAGATGGATGATCTGATATCTTGACATTTGCCTAATGTAAAAAGAAGAGAAGTTGTGGTTGTTAAAGCTTCCACTGGCTTTTATGCAGGATCATCTTTTGTTCCTCCCATTTTTCCGGAACTTAGCCCCATTGCAGGCAGTAAAATGAAAAACTAATAACAGAATGAGAGTTGTTTCGGCGCTAATCGCGAAAAGAGAGACCTTAGAGTTGTGATTCACGGACTGAAGCTAGTGGTTAGTGTGACACGGCATGTATGTCTTTTGAAGTGGGATATTTGACATGTCAATTGTAAAATACATGTCGTGTTAAGCCAATATAAGGTGAAAACGTCAGCTTCGTTGCAAGTCTTTTCTGAACTGTTAGTCGTAATTTACACTGTGTAAGTCTTATTGCTAAGCTGATTAGTTTGTTGAAAAGGGAGACGAGGGGAACACAACCGTTTCTTTTCTCCTCGTCTCTCTTTCCTAACAAACTAATCAGCTTAGCAATAAGACTTGCGTAGTGTAATTAAGCACTTAATGAGCATATCTACACCCTACAAAGTCTGATCCGATCGTAGTTCTCACACATTATTTTCTGAAAGTCGGTGTCTCTAAATACCTATTCTGCTATATCGGAGATGAAGAAGGTTATCTTAAGTGAAATTTTTTCGAAAATATTTTGCTTGAGCTTTTCTTTTCCCAATCTCAGAACTTGTGCTTGACTTTCTACCAGAATACAAGCTATGAGTTTAAACGCACACTCACTTCTCATAAAATTTTTCTTTTCGAAATTCGAACAAAATTAATTAAAATAGTTATAAATATTTTTATTTTTATTTTATTTTATTGCTATGCACTTTTATATACGAGTATTTACGTAGTAGTATTAAGTAGTGATTTTCTTAATCTTTCTGCTTAAAATTCTTTTAACTTACTTATTCTTTAACCATATTATTTAACTGTATTTAAAATAAATAATTTAAGCCATCATAAATGTCACTAAAAGAAAATTCTAACTTTAACATAAGCTTGTTTGCGAGACTAATGGTATCTCTATATAAGAAAAGAAGTGGCTGTTATAAATTATATTATCAAGTAAACAGTTGGTTAAAAGTGAATCCATATAATATTTCGTAAAGCAACCATCAAATTACAATTTTTTTAACATTTTGTAGAAATCCTTAAGACTTTTTTACTATTTCATACGAGCTTTGCTGAAACTTCTCACTAAAATCTTCTCAAAAAAGTTGTATGGTAATATGGTATTGCCATATTGAATGCAGTTTTTCAAAGATTAGTGGCATCACCTTTAAAGTTAAAACCATCATAATGTATCTTCTTAGGAACACAAAAGACTATCCTTACCACCCACACTACCATTCCATTCCTAAAATTAAATTTTCTTTAATTAATACAAACCTAAAAATACTATTGAATAATCTAAATTTTTTTCGTGCCACAAAATGATAAGACTATTCATAATAAATGTATGACTTACATTTTTTACACAATTGCGTCCATTATAATCCATTCTTAGGTTTAGATTTTCTGTGATATGTTTACACATTTAGATTTAATCAATAAAGCAATAACTTTATTATTTTATTTATGATTGGCTATTGTATTGGTACCTAACATAAAATTAACTGTACAATAAATTATTTTGATAGCAAGACAATCCCCCTTATTGCGAATAGCGTCGTCGATGTCACATCAAGACGACAGTAAAAATTGGCACTTGTATACTCTTCATCGGCAACAATTGGGTCTTCTTGACAATCTCTTACTAGATACTCTCTAAGGTTTGTAAAATATTGGAGCATATTACTAGCAGTCAATTTTTGTCGACAGATGTGCAATAGCTTTCCGTGAGCACCTGCCTTGACGGCCTAATTTCACGGGTGCCAAAGCACCGGGTGCTAGGTTAGACGCCAGACCATCGCCCCCATGCACCCTTTTTAGAATGAACCTATGTATGCCCACTCCTCAAAGGCACACAGGTTGCAATCTTTGTATATAGTTATCCCTGTACTATATTCAAGTACCTTGCTTAGGTACTTTGAGCTATCTAAACTCTGCTGCTATGTCGAAGTCATAGCTGCTGCTATGTCCGTGCCCATAGCAGCTTCTGTTGAATGGCAACAGCACCTAGAATAGTGTCTGGCTGACCGCGTCACGCCAATCACTAGCATTGATTTAACACTGGGAAGCCAAGAATATTCTCCCAGCGATTTTGGTAGCAACCACAGCCACCACGTTAATTCTCCGGCTTCTACGCTAAGGTGTTGTGTATACACCAATAGCGATGTCCCCAAGAGAATTCCTCAACCATTGCCGGCACAGCTCAACCACTCATCCGAAATGAACGCATGCCTGTGTCGCCAAATATCCAGTGCCTACTCCACACATACCAAAATCATCCCTTAAACCCCGTGGGGTAGGACGAACTCGGCATTTTAGCAAAGAACACTGACGACCGCTACATGCACTCAAGACTTCAAAGCAGCTCGTCGTCTTTTGAACTCAGGGGCAGCTCTAGGTGACGCTGCACCTAACTGACATCAACAGGACTTGTCTTCCTTTTATAAATATGTGCACATCCTTTGCTCTGTTATTTCAGAGATCGGTTAGTAACACATAAGTTCTATGGGTAATGTACCAAAGGTACGTCAATGGAAAAAGCCACATCACCCCAGCTGGAGCCCCGGGCTTGACACACCCGTAGTCAAAAATAGACTCCCCTGGGAGGATTTTTGTCGACAAAGAGTAGAAAAGTGTAAATTTTTACTGTCGTCTTGATGTGACGTCGACGACGCCATTCGCATTAAGAGGGAATGCTTCTAAAGGCCGCATGAATAAAACCGAAAAACCGAAAGTCAGATTCTGAATTCTCTTGAGATTTTTTCTCTGCTACTTGTTCCCTGAAACACAATAGTTGGAAGCAAAACAGCTGACTTCGAAAATTTTAAATTCTCTTCCCTATTATTATTTTTCTCGCAAATGTTGAGAATAGTAGGCTTTTATTCTTGGGAAAAATAATTCCTCGGGAAATATTGAGAATCGGTTTGAATGTAATGGAGATCTTGACATTCAATAATATAATAATAGATATCGTCATCAATGTTAATAAACTATATCGAACAGTGGATATAAGTAAACTTTAAACCTACATATTTGGTTTTTGTTTCAAATAGGACGTAATTCTAGTACCCTGTTCAAATTTGTTAAAAATTTATTATTTCCTACGAAAAATTTCACATGTAAAGGTACGATTCACTATCCTACACAATCGTACGACTTTAGAGAAAATACAGACCTGTAATGATGGAGTTCATGAAATTTCATTAGATCAGGGTTGTATTATGGCTCTTCAGGCAAAAAGTTTGTACTTTCATCATCCTGTAGTGCGATTCACTAACTTTTTTTTACGATAATCGCATCGTTAAAATAATTCTTACGAAAATTAATCGAATTTGCCATTCAGTAACATTTTGAACGATATTCGCTGTGGGTTTATGTCAGCTGTGTCGTTATTTAAGCGACAATAATTTAAGTGCTGTTAATTTTATCGACTAAAATCAACAGAAAATATCAGCTGCGTCCTATCGTTAAAAACGAGCTTCATAGTCACACAATCGTTATTTTAAGCGACAAAATGTATAGACAAAAATTATGATTGTCGGATAATTAAAAGTTACTCAATCGCACTACTGGAGCTTATATACACCGAAAGCGCATAAATAGAACGCGAAACACATCATACAGTTAGTCTTTTAATTAAAAGTATATTAACAAAATATTTGTTAACAGAAATCAATTATGTTTTATAAATAAATTTCTAAACATTATGGTTCCAGTACAAAAATACTGCCTAAAAATGATGGTGCCCGGTCAATTCAAGATCAGGTCAATGCAACGGAAGGAAACAGCTGATATATATATTGTTATGTGAAAAGTAAAATATAGATCTATAACCATTTTCATTACTTTTCACATTAAAATATCGATCAGTTGTTTCCTACCGTTACAGTAAGATTCCATTACGTTCGGGTAACTGAACCTTTACACTACTGTATATGAACAATATTTAAGACAACTACTGAAACGATAACCAATAAAAAGTGGACTTATCATTTTGATGCGCATCGCTTGTGGCTTATTTCACTACTAAAGGGTTCATAAGCATATTTTGGAAAATTTTTTAATTTCGCTCTCATTAAATAATTATTTAATAATTCTCCCACTCTTAAACTTTTTTAAATTGAGTCAAAACTTATGCTGATAAAATGGTGTTGTGCCATAATTAACGAAACATTTAAAAGGAACATTTATATTAGAAAACTTCTCCCATTCCCATTCTTCAAAATAAAACTACATATTAATTTATCAATAAAATTCCTCCTAAAAGGTTTGGTAAGCAGACATTTTCCTCATATTCCCATTAGCCTTATTAAATTTTATGTATTATTTGATATTCAAAAATAAACCTTTATTTTATTCCATTTTTCTTTTCCCAAAAATATCCTTAAACACCATATATCCCTTTCCTCCAAACAACAACAACCACAACAACAACAAAAACAATAAACTCAGGTGTGTTTTCCTATTTTGCCGTAGTGGTTATTTACTACGGCACATTTGAGGCTGCCAAAAGGATACATAACGATCTTTTGTACATTATTATGCGTGGGTCGGTATGTCGTTTCTTCGACATTACGCCAGTTGGCCGTTTACTGAATAATTTCAGCGGTGACATGGAAATTGTGGATGGTGAACTGCCGGAAACTCTGGATAGTTTCATGACATTTATTTTTATGGTATTTAATTACTTTTTTATTATTTCTTTAGCACCTTCAAACACTGGTTTGTATGTTTTGTTGCAGTTTTCATTTCTTTTAAAATTATTTCTATTTCAATACTTCATACGAGATTAAAATAATAGTGTAATGCTCACTATATTTCTTTCCATTTATATACATACCTTCTGCTATTAAATACTCTCTTTGTCACTTGCATTTTGCCTTTTAAACCCATTTTTACACAGGTCTGTGCAATTTTGGTGCCTCCTTATGTTTATGGATGGCCACAATTCATGCCTCATTAAGAATTTTTACTAAACTTTTTTCACATTTAATGCATTGGTCATCGGAAATATTTGACATCACACCGAAAGGTCGCATATTAGATCGTTGTTCCAACGACATTAACACTGTCGATTTAGTAATACCGGTGACAATACGCATGTTTATGTTAACTGCCTTTCAGGTAATTGAAATATGAGTCTTGTATTCGATTTCTTTTAAGTTTATTCTATAGATTTTTATTTATTATGGTTTGTTTTTATGCCAATGCAAATTGATGATGCGACTACCTTTTCGCTCACGTAGAGGGAATATTACTCCTGCACATTCAGGCTCGACCGTTTTGTTGAACTCACGAAAATTCTCCTTTTTTGGATTTTATTTCATTTGGAATTATTTAATTTTTTCCTTTAGCACTTATTTAATTATGAAATACATAAGTTCCAATACTTGGACTTTATTTTATTTTCAGTTTTGGGACTAATCTAATTTTCTTGGGACTTATTTGATTAAATTTTGTTGGGGCGTACAATGTCATTGTTAAGGTCCTATTTCATCGGTAGTTATTTCATTGGAATTACTTGCTTCGGGCATTATTTAACTTAGCCCTTGCAGTCATGTGGGAGTTGCTAGTATTGAGGACTTCTCCCCAAATTTTTGGATGATATATGATATATGAAAATTGTTTTTTAACATGTGTTATAATTCTATCCTTAACTATTGTAGATAAAGGTTATTTTCCAGAATTAAATAATTTAAGACTATCATGAAATGAAATACATACATATGTATTTTAGCAACAATTTGTTGTACTAAAGTTCAACCAATCATTATTACATATTACGTAAATTTAATTAATTATATTTAAAATACTCATATGCTTCAAATAGCATGGTAACATTAAATTTTTATTTTTGTGTAATATGTAGGGTATTCATTTAAACGTGCCTAAATACACTCATATTGTATTGATATGTTTACAAAAGTTGTCCAGCTTTACCATAGGTACAACTTTGCCAATATTTTTAGCAAAAAATTAGGAGTCCCTGGAATTTATTCTGAAAAAAGTGGAAAAAAATTTCTTAAATTTTGCAACAGCAAAAGTACACGAAGGAATAATTTGATTACCTTAAGATGTTAACAATACTTGTTTGGTAGACTCTTAGCTACACTATTGTCATATATATTTTAGAGCTATCATCAAGTTTGTATAACCAAACTGTTCGCCAAAAACTGAAGACATCATTTTTTGAGGGAGCTCTGATTTTTGAAATCTTTGCAGGCCCATATGGTCTTAGTACCCTTTGGTAGTACTATATAATCTATACTGTGCAGTCCGTGTGTTTTCCAAAAGCTTTTATTTGTTGCATCGTGTAATTAAACACACAATACACAAATATGAAAAAAAATTTACGTTGTTTAATCGAAAAAGTCCATTTTGAATTGACCGATCAGTTAATCGGTTAGTAATCAACCGGTTGACCTATTAACAGTTAAGCGAATGAATACCCTAGTAATAGGTATACAAGCGTAGTTTCTAAAAATTGACTGCACTTAATGGAATTTTGCTAAAAATTTTAACTTCTATATACATATACTTTGAATTTAATATATAATGGGTAGTTGATCCCTGCAAAAGACCACTTACAAGAACTTTTAAGACGAGGGATTTTTTAAATGCTTTACTGCAGCGAAGTATTCAAAACAAACGCAAAAGGCTGTTTTAGACTATAATACAAGTCTTAATACGTTTGACGAAAATTCATACCTAGTCTTATATTTGTTGCGAAAATTAAAAAAAAAGAATAACAACTCCACAAAATTATTAATACTTGTATTACAGTCTGAAGCGACCTTAAGCAACAATATTGGCAAGACATTTGTTTCAGTTATTGCAGGTATAGGAATAAAGAAGAAAATACTTCGTGACGGAGAATTTGTAATGCTTGCTTCTTCATACGCATGGGTGCGTATACAAACGTCATGCATGTACGTTAGCTATGGCATAGTGTTCTATGAGAACCCTTAGTAACGAGATTTCGACTTGTAAGGACACCTCATTTTGTAAGGTTCGGGAAAATAGTATATGAGCCAATAAATTGTGGCGGTCAGATTTGGGTAAAGGTCGCGTCTTCGTGCTCAAAGTAGAGGGTAAAAGCAAACAAATTTACAGAGACTCATATAACTTTCCCGGACTCATTGCTACAACAGTCAAATGTATGATCAGCACTTATTAATTTTCTCCGCCCAATATCTTTTTTAAAGACGCCGACACCTAACTCCTGTCCTTAAGGAGGCTCCCTTACAAAGTGGAAATTTTTATAAAATTTGCTCGCAGGTCTCTAACTGTCTCTAAGGCGTACATATCAAATTCAAATTTATGACCAACCACCAATATTTTTTCAATACGAAGATTTTTTCCAAACATACTAATCGTCTATCTTCAACCATTAAGGTCATCCCCATACAAAAACTGATTTTTTTAAGAAACCGCTTGTTCCGCTGTTATAGTGCCTCCCAGTGGGTAAAATCTAAGACCGACCCATAGTAATTTTTTGTCTCCAACATTTCCTCCAAACATACCTATGACCTATCTCGACTCCTTAAGGGGACAATTTTATAGAATTTACTCGCACGGCTCTAACTGTCCCTAAGGCGTACCTATTCGACGCTAAATATTTTATCAAAACGAAGATTTACTCTAAACATTATAGTCATCTATCTTAAACCACTAAGGTGGTCCCCATACAAAAAAAGAATTCTTTGTTAAATCATTAATTTATTTTTGGCATGTGTTGGATATATCTTTTTATTTTGGGCAACGACTTGAACTAAAAATATTTTTTCTTCTTTGTTGCAGCACAACGCACTGCTGTAATCTTCTTATAATTTTCTCTCTCTTTCTGCAGCGTTGTTGACAACGCAGTTGAAGTTTTTGCAATATCTCTAGCGCTTGGTTTTAGTCTTCACGTTGTCCCATGTTTCTGAACAATCCGAAGCTTAAAAAAGTTTGCTTTCCCAGGTGTTACGTACTGGCTCAAATCCTGGGTGTACTTCTGTGGGAGCTAAGGTAATCCACTTCACACCTGTGAAGCCAATGAATGGGCGAGAATGATCTTCCGCTCCACTGGCGTCGCTCTATATTTATTTTGTCGTCTTCTGCGTCATTATCATCCACGCCGTCGCTGTCTTCGTTTGATACTGTCATGCTCTTCGGATGGCGAGAGGGATATACTGCCTTGAAATGTTCTTATTTCGAGAATATCTTGATTTAACCAAAAATGAATTTGATGGAAACCGCGATGTCAGTATAGACGTTGTTATTTGGAGCTTTGATTGCTTTAGTCAAACTAAACCAAGCTTTTACTGCCTTAGGGGAAGTTAGAGCCCTGCGGGGAAATTTTATAAAAATTTCCCCTGTCTAAGGGAGACCCCTTAAGGAGTCGAGACAGGGCATAGGTAAGTTCGGAGGAAATGTTGGAGATGAAAAATTACTGTGGGTCATTTTACCCCTCTGGGAAGCACAATAAAAGCGGAACAATCGGTTTTCGTAAACAAAAATTATTATTTTTGTATGTGGATCACTTTAGTGGTCGAAGATACGACGATAAGTATGTTTACAGAAAATCTTCCTATTGAAAAAATATTGGAGGTTGGTGATACATTTGACTTCGATAGGTACTCTTTAGGGGCATTTATAGCCCTGCGAGTAGATTTTATAAAAATTGCCCCTCTGTAAGGGAGCCCCCTTAAAGAGAGGAGTTAGACGGTCGTGTCTTTAAAAAAAGATGTTTGGCGAAGAAAATTAATGGGTGCTGATCATACAGTTGACCCTTGTAGCGGTGACCCTCAGCTTTGAGCACGAAGAGGCGATCTTTAACCCCATTTGGCCGCCACCATTTATTGGCTCAAATACTATTTTTCCGAACCTCACAAAATGAGGTGTCCTAATACCTAAAGTACATTACAGTGGTTCGAAAAAAAGTTGTGCCGTCACCTCCAAGGATTAAAGATAATGTAAAAACAATTCCAAAAATTATTTATTTTATTTTTTTTGGCACGCTTAAAAATACCGCCCTTTTAGTATATTGTTTACTGTGTCTCCATTTTTAGACTGTTCATAACGTTTTGTAGCTCTTTAGAGGCTACATTTCTGTCATTAATAATTTTTTGCTACCACGTCATATGCTAGTCATGACTTTCGTTGAAAAATATATAGCTTAACGAGAGTACAAACCGAGCTTCGCTTATTCTATGACAGTATTTATTGTTGGTCTAGTATAATACATGCCACGATAATGCATTTAAAAAAGAATACGTATTTACATTTCAAGACTGTTTACGCAGGCCTCTAATGGGTAGTATGAATGAAAAGAAGTATTTGCTTTTTACTTAAATTTTTTTTAAGAAAAACAAAAAACACATATGTGCATATTTGGAGGTTTTAAAAAAAATTTTTCAGTAAAAAACAAATGTGTAAACTTATTTTCAAGAAAGCAACAAAGCTGGGATGATGCAATGCAGCACAAGTGATTGACTTACTACTTTTGCAAAGTTTGAATCGGCAGTTTCCAACGCAGCTTGAGTTACACCAATATTATGTTAATACTATTTGCAGTTTATAACTTTTTTAAATAATTACTTTTTTATCAAATAATTTTTCACGTGCCGCCATGTACTAACAATAGAAAGTTGCCACAGTTATAAAAAACAGAATGAGCATTATCGATTTAGGTGTTTAAGAAAGTATATAAGGGCCTGTTCAACTAAATGCGAGCGTTCGAAAATTTATATTAGAAACAAAAACAAAAAACTGAAATTTGTTGTTGTTTTAAATATAAATAATCGATCGAATCTATCGTTCGCATTTAGACGAACTGGCCCTAAATCTTAAACACTTCACTTCAATGTATGGCAAAACATCTCAAAATTGTCGTGATTAAGCTCTTAAACACGAATGAGACATTAAATACACAAGTGTGAACATAGTATAACAAAGAAATTTTATTTGATAAAAATTACGTATTAGATTATTAAAGATTTTTGGGAATTCTTAAATTTTTATTTTTTTAAGGGGGGGGGGGAATAAAAAAGTAACTATTAAAATGGTTACTCGTACAAAACAATCATGAGAAAATCTCACTCTTGCACCCTGTCGGGAGTATTTTTATTTTGCTGACGCTCTCGTACGTTCAGATGAATGAGTAACAAAATTCCTTACGATCATGCTAGTCACGTGAGCTATTCACTTTGTTGGAAAAGGGCAGACAAACAGATTATCTACTTTCTCGTCTTATTAAAAAAAATCAGCTCAGTTCTATAAATCGAGTGGACTTGAAATCGTACGTTTTGAAAATGCTACTAAGTACGGTTTTAAGGTTTTTTTTAATTTTTCTATTATGTGGAGCCTCAAATATCATATCTGCAAAACCATTAAAAATTTTTAAATCGCATGACTTTAAATCGGCTCGAATATCTAGTACTGTAGTACACGCCAATCAGTCTATGTGACTGAGTTCAATGTTCACAAATATCTAATGTAAATAGCATTTATTTAGATTCATTAAAATATAAATAAATTAACAAGAAACTAACAATTATTAAAATAAAATTGAAAGCTAATAGTAAAACTGCATACTAAAAACTTCAGATGTTCTTAAATAAAAGATATATATTCCATTGAAATTTTGATTGAAATAGGTTTAAATTATGACAAAAACGATGTAAAGGTTTATGTTTTTCTAAATGTATCTCTTTATGTTCTTAAAAATCTTTTCAAACTAACCTCTAATCCTTTGTAAATTGTTATTGTCCAGCTATTTTATCGGTATTATTTATTTTTGTGTGTTTTATATTCCTTAGTGTTAGGTTTTATTGGGGCCACCCTGTGTTGTGAACTTGGTGGTGTGCTGGGTTCTCAAATAATATTCAGTATACTTTTTGTAAATATAATGCGCATGCCGCAATCATTTTTCGATATTACACCTCAGGGCAGAGTGTTAGATCGATTGTCCAATGATGTATATATATTGGATGTAATAGTTCCACCAAATATAAGAGTTTTTTGCTTACAACTGTACAGGGTAAATGAAATAAATTAATATTATTAAAATAAATTAACAAATAACTAAAAAAAAATCAAAAAGTACGAACTAATAAAAGTGCATTATAAAAATATATTGAAAGTTAATTAGTAGAAAAGTTAGTTGGCATCTATGATTGGTAAAACTTAAGAAATTATTAGAAAATATGTTATTTTAAAGAGTGTAAATGCTTGCTGTTTGAAAAACTCAAAACATATTTGAGCAAGTTCTGAAAACTGCATGTTTTTTTTTGTTTGAAGAAGAAGGAAGAGAAAGAAAAAATAGGGAGAAGTAATAAAGAAAATTGAGGTTTTGTTAAAAAGTAAGATTGTGGAGAGTGCGCAAAGAGGGAATTTACATGTATAGAAAAATAGATTCTGTATGGGATGGCAGTGCCCCATGACCGTGGCCATAAGGTTCCGCAAGTGCAACGTTGGGCAGTTTAGAAGTTGTCTATGTTCTATTACCGTCGAAGCGAGGCCAGAGAGCTCTCGCTTTATACCAAGTTGGCAATATTGTTTAAACATGTGGGGGTGATATCTAAATGACTCGCCATCACTTTTGGTACCGGTTGACTATACAATTTGGATATCGTTATTCGATAGTCAATTCATTCGTTTTTTATGCAGATAACTCTGCTTGTAAGATCTACATTCGTTCGGGAGTTTAAAGGATATTTTGAGTACGAATTGCGCTATGTACGTAATACACCAACTCTCATTCCCCCTTTGGAGAAGTCTGTGTAAACATGTAGGACTCCGTGTGTGAGATGGTCTCGTAGTCATATAATTCACTATGATATTACCTGAAATGTACTCATGTTTGCCTAAATGACTTGCAATCGCGTATAGTGACGGTTCAATGTCGTTTATAATTTGAATATCGCTATCTGATATTCTGTGATATCATTTCTTTTTGATGTCAGAAAACTCTACTTGTAGGATTCCACATTGGTTCGGGAGTCTAGGGGGTCTGCGGTTTGGAGCCGTCTGTAAGTACATCTAGTCCTAGATACATCTAGTCCATGTGTTGATGGAGAAGTAGTATAGAAATTCAGGTCTGAAGAAGGGCTTTGGAATGCAATAAAATATGCGACTAGGAATAATTTCAATAGTTTTTAAAATGGTTCCACACGCCGACTGCGTTAAGAGTGACTGTGGCTTCCCAACCGGCAGATCCATCGGAATCAAACACAACATAGCAAAAAGTACCATTATGGGAAGAATTCTCTCCATATGAGATCGATGGTCGCCAATGCTTTTCACCTGGCTGATATATCGTTAAATAGTTTCGGTTTAGTTACTGAATCTAGTATACAATTGACCCTTTAGGATTAGTGACCCAGGAGAAGCCAATTTCATTTCTGCAAACATAAATTGCCGTTAAGGCTTTAGTTGCTCTCGCATGAAGATTAGTATTTGATGATATCCGAAAAATCATTTAGGTAGAGTGAAAGGTTAGAGTTTTATACCTTCTGGGGAAGAGTACTAGCTCCGTTTTGGTTAGATTAACACTTATGGCATTCTCTGAACACCAGTCACTGACCTTGAAAAGTTCCATTTCCAGGCTTTGAGTTAGCGTGTCTAGATAGGAACCCAAATTTCCCTCCGCCACATCTGTATTGCAGTCTTTTGAACAGAATATTAAGAGCCGCATTTCATAAAACAGTCGTAATTGCACTCCACCTTGTGGCGTACTGCAGCGGGTGCATCTGGTGATACGTGTTGCACTCATAGGGAAAGTCATAGTTTTATTTGGAAACATATTCTTTATTCGGATCGACCAATCTTCAGTTCTATGAGATACTAGATGACTGCCGTCAAGTCAATGTTTTTGAAGTCGCCTTCAGTATCCATAAAGACTACCAGGCTGAGTTACTTTTCAATGTATTCTACGAGTCAGTTCAAAGACCTCTTTAGATGGAAGGATGTTATGGTGATGGGTCCAGAATACAAATACTTCCCTTTAGAGTGCGATGCTTTACCTCCTTTCGAGATAAAGATTACATTGCATTTAGTCCATTGGTTCGAAGTACACGCACTCTTGGCTGGTTCCATATATGATAATTAACTAAAGAATCACTAGACCGGTTTGGTCAGGATTTTATGCAGTCTGCTTGGTTCTTGAATTTGATCAATGAAGACTGGTAAAGTATGCAGTTGCCTGTTCTCTTCGACTCATTGAACATCCTATAGCAGTTCTTACAAGATTCCGCAACCAAGGCGGTTTGCGCATTGTACGGATGGTCTAAAAAAATCTTATAGCCTCCTTGAACGAAGTTTGGTTTTAATGTGTGCAAATAAAAACTTGTAACTCTATTAATTATGGTAATGGTCAGAGAAGTAGTAGTCTGTTGAGACTCTCCAGCCCTGAATAAGATTAACGTATCTCGTACTGACAAGTGTAATACTTAACATATCCTGTCGGTTGTTATCTGAGCTTTCCCTTATATAGTGGTGCGAGCTTGCGTCGGCACCCGGTATGCCTTTCGAATTTGCTGCCATTTTGTGGTCTAAGATGTGTTCTGTCCTGTCTCCCTTGCTTCAGTCACCACCTTCATTACTGTAAATACATAGGAACATAGGATGAAAATATTGAAGTTGGCTTTCACTAAAATACAGGATCTTATGTTTTTGTCACTATTACCTGAGCTTGCTGCATACAGTAATTTGAATCACTGCCGCTAAGTCCTATAATTTTTCAATTGTTCGTCCAATAGAGCCATGGTTTACTCTTTCTCAATTAGGCGGAAGATCAATCCAGCTGGTGATCCTTTTGATTGGTGAATAGTTATTTGTAGGATCTTTATCATTGTCAACATCGGGATCATAATTGACCTCGACATAATCTTCTGGGTTTGGATTGCGTTCAGTCCTCGTCGTTCGCAAAATCTAGTCTTTCCAGGAGGTCCCCAAGAAACATGTGCTGATTATCAACCATTTCCTCCGAGTTATCTTTGCTATCACTTCCTACTTCTTGAAACATTTCCATTTAGATGTTGGTGATTTCAGGGTCGCGTTTGTCATCACATCGGTATTAGCAAAGCCTGATACTTATAATACTTATCCTTCTTATTGAGGACCACGATAACCTTTCTGCTCAAAACGAGTGGAGCAATAGCTCTCCAGTTGCTGGTTGGTAGATCAGGGTTAGCTTTTCGTAATTGCTCTAGGTCAGCGAAACAGCTCGCATCAGGCTAGAGTTCCTATAGAAACTCCAGTACGAGCTTAAGCTTAGATGCTGACAGTTCATCCATGCAGGGCACTAGCTTCACAAGACCTTGAAAGCAGCCGAAGTCATTAAATGTGGCAAGAGGGCCTGGCCCTTACTGGGATCCTGCTGGTAGACATTTGGTAATTTTTAACAAATCAACTTCCATTTTCACGGTTGATTGATCAATCGCTGTTGTTACCATCAATCACATCTCTGAAAAGTGGGTTTCTAGCAACCTCTCGCATTCCTTCCAAGATCGTTTTGACCTAGAGCTAGCACATATGGTTCTTGCAGCATTCCTGGTGGATCGCCGTCTAATGCAGCTACATGGGTTTTTGTCTAAGCTAGTGTGAATTTTTCTTCACCAGTCATGGCCACAGGTGGTTTATCGTCCAACTACCCGATGAAGCGTCAAGCAGTCTGTAACTTGGTCTCATATGAAAGCAATTGAGATCGGCAATTAAAAAATTCAAAACAATGTTTTCAGTAACGTGTTAGGCTGTCATTTGTGATTCGAGCGATTATTTCAAAATGTGGTTGAAATGATTAGGGTTTACTGTTAAATATGTTCTTTTCTCTGATATAAACCAAATGAGAATTACATCATATATTATTACACACGGTGTACAAGGTTCAGCACTATAAATACCCTTCTTGTTTATAATATTCTAATAAGTGGAAACATGCACTTGTTGGTACTTTGGAACCATGGTGAAAGGGATACCTTAAAATAATTTTTTTTTGCTGGTAAACGTTTTACATAAAGCTTATGTTCCGGCATGTGGGCTACTTTTTGCAACTTTTGTAGTTTTAGCGATTTTCTCACATTCGTGCATAAATATGTATGAATATGCTTATATGTATATGTGTACTTATTTTTTTTTATAAACACTTATAATTTTTTTAATTTAATTTTTTAGTTTACTCTTGCATTTTGTTACACTTGAAAATTTAAATTTTATTTAAAAAATTTTAAATTCCAGCATTACTTTCGTATAGTGTAGGCTTAGTGCCGCACTTGGGTGCCTTACAGGCTGCCACAATTTTACATTGCGTTTTATTGAAAAATATTTTAAGGTTGCCCATGTTATTTTTCGATACCACACCTCAGGGCCGCATATTATCACGTTTTTCTAAAGATATTGATGCTCTGGATGTGGTTATACCACGTTTATTAGGTGGCATTTGGTGTGCATTTGAGGTAAACAAAATTTTAATTGTTTAAGAAAACGAAAAAAATATAATATTCTTTAAAAAATACAACCATGATTTTGGCGTTGGTTTAATGTACAGTGCTTGAGGAAAGTAATGAAATGCTGAGGGGGTCTTATTAATTTTTTTTTTGCGATTATGTGAATTTTAATAATAATACGTGAAAATTGGAAGCAGGGTGAATACAGGGTGTCCGCCGGGAAGGTATACTACTCGCAGTAATTACATTGCTATCCTGGCTGTATGCGATGTGGCACCGTATTGTTGATACCACATGTTAATCAAGCCCAAAGCATGCAGTTGTGGCTTTAAAAAGTTTTCAATCATATCACGATATCGCTCCCCATTCACACTTACCGTTACTTCGTTTTCATTTTCAAAGAAGTAAGATCCAATGAATTGCACATCAGACTGTCACTTTTAATTGATGCAAAGGTGACTGATGAATAATTTGAGGGTTTTCCATTGCCCAGATCCGACTATGCTGTTTATTCACATATCCATTCAAATGAAAATGTTCCTCGTCACTCATAATGATTTTTTCATGAAAATCGGGGTTGTCATGGGCGAGCTGTTTTAACGATTAAATCATGTTGGTTTATCGAATATTTTTTCATAATAAATTTGCCACGTGACTACTTTACGACTGCCAGAAATGAACTGTCAAGAGCAATGTTTACCAAAATGGCGGCAAAACAAAGTACGTAGTATGCCTTCGCAGCGGACAACCTGTACAAACGACTTTGCTGTTTTTATCACTATTACCTGAGATTTCTGCATACAGTAATATGACCCACTGCCGCTGAATCCAAGAATTCAAGACAGACGAAGGTCGCTCATATGCTACATTAAAATTAGTATCCGCTGAAGAATATGTAATTCAGTGACCAGTCTCTATGCCTGTATCACTTGAACTTTTCTACAACAAATAATAACAAAGGGATACTAATGTACGTCAGAAAAATACGTGGTGTTGATATTTTAATTGCTGTCGGAGACCGGGCTCGAACCCAGAATATTCGGTTTTGTAGTTAACGTGCTAACTATCTCAACCAACATGACCCTCAAGTAGTTGCTGTATGGGTGTACGGGATCCAAAATACAGTAATTAATGCGCAGTTAACATCACAGGCGCCCATCAACTTCAAAACTATCTCACCCTCACAATGACTTTCATTGAACTCCATTGGACAGTTTTGCTGATTTAACAGGCAGACAGAATTCCGAATTCCATGCATGTGCCGCTTTTTTCGATTGCTTTATAATCATATTTGTGCATACTGATTCTTTCCTTTCTGAATTGCTTAAGCTTGTAGAATTAGTGAAAAATTATCTTAAATTCTTTAATGCTGGTGCATTTCATATTTTCTCAGCCACTGTACCTCACTCAAATAAGGAGCAAAGCTCAATATTAACATTTAATATATTGTTATTTAAAATTTGCATTTGCTACAATTTATTAAACTCCTTATAAATAGTTAATTAACTATTAGCCAGGTTTTGGTTTATGCATTTAACATTGACTAATAACACATAATTTTGTATGCATATTTTTATCTCTCTCCTATTTCATACAAAATAAAATATTGTAGCACTTTGGTAATAAAAAAATATCAAGTACGATTATATCTACTATACTATGATCTTGTTTATTTATAAAAAAACATTATTTTTACGACTTGTAGACCCGTTTGATGAGTATTTTCTGTGTTTTCAGGCTTATTTTCATATGGCCTTACTTTAGCACCTTGGCTTGGTACTTTACAAGCTGCCCGCATTTTACATCATGAATTATTGTTAAATATTTTTCGTCTTCCCCAACAATTTTTCGATACAACACCATTGGGTCGCATTCTATCAAGATTTTCTAAAGATCTTGAATCCGTAGATTCAACTTTACCCGATATAATAGATGGTGCCATATGGTGTATATTTGAGGTAATTTTACAAAATAGTTTCAACTCTTTAAGGGTAGCGCCGGAAATACATAATTCAATATCCTTTCTTTTAATTTAAAAGCACAAAAAGGCAGAAAAAAATTATATTTTTAACGAAAAGAAAATAGTAAATTATGTATATGTATTTAAGCACATTTTAAATTTCATTTTTATAATCGCTGATTCAATTAATATGATTTAAAAATCTTAAAGGGCAAATTTTGTTAATTTTTTTACTACATATTACTAGGTGTTATCTTCTTTAGGAAACGGATAGTGATATATAGTTAAGCCATATATAGTTATGCGCTTTCACTAAATCTGAATTAACTGTTAGCCAAAAACTGATGACACCGTTTTTTGAAGGCGCAATGATTTTCGAAATCTTTGGAGGCCCATACAAAGAAATGGCACTAAAATCACCGAACTGAGTATAGGGTCTTACTACCCTTTTGGTAAGACTATCGAACCTACATATACGTGTGGATTTTTCACTGTTGGGAAGTGAAATTAAAAGTTATTGACTTGAACTTACTTGGAAACACTTTAAATTCGTTTAAATTCGTAAAAAGAAACAAATTGTAAAAAATAGATCACTTGCTACCAAAATTCCTAGAAGAAATTATTATTATAGAGCACAAAAAATATTAAACTTAAAATCGTTTCGAATTCGGTGATCAGGAATTGAAAAAGAGAACTTCTTGCAATGACAACTCTATGTACATAGAAATTATTAAAAAATATAAAGATTTGCACTACTTCCGGATCGCAAATTCTACATTTTCGTGACTTATTTGGAGTGTATTTTTTTACTGCTAACAATTGGAAGAATAGAAGTAATTTTCTTTTCAAGAGGTCGGGAACTTGTCAATGTTTACAAAAGTTAAGCAAATGCAGGCTCGTTAGCTCTATGATTATCAAAACTTTTTGTATACGAAAAAGAATTATACGAGGCTTACTATTTATATTTCGGGAACTGGCAATACTAATGTCAATAGCAACAATCTGGCAACACCATAATAAAGTTTGACATTTAAGTACTCACAAGGTTTTGATGTACAAGTGCTATTTGTTTTGCTTACAGTGAATTCAGAAAATCAATTTGACAAAAAATGGAAATTTCAAGAGAAGGTTTTCGTTGGATTATTTTCGACGTGGATTATCTATCAAGAATATGTCTATGAGATCAGTCCTTAAAGCACCGTCAAAAACCACAGTATATCGCTGGTGTAGTGAATTCAATCGTGGTCGTAGTTCCGTCACCGACGAATTCCGTGCAGTTTGTCCAAAATCGGTTGTTGTGCCACAAAACATTGATGCAGTGGGTGTACTGATAATACAAGATCGTCATGTGACATATTGTCAGATAGAGGCCTCCTCACACATTAGTTACACTTCAATACATTCGATTTTGCATGAACACTCAGTTGTAAACAAAAAATTGTTCTCGTTCGATACCCCATAATTTATCAGTCGCTCAAAAAAAGGCTCGCGTCAAGTGGTATGAGGAAATGATTAAAAAGTTAAACCGTGGTGCTTCAAAACACGTATATAGAATCGTGAACGGTGACGAGTCATGGATATATCCTTATGAACTGGAAACAAAATAGCAATCGACCGTATGGGTATTTCAAGACTAGCTAAATCCAACAAAGGGTGTTTGTGGAAGAAGCACAGTGAAGCAAATGGTCGCCTGTTTCTTCGGCCTAATGGGTCATGCGGCCACTGTTCCGCTTGAGCAACGTAGAACTGTCAATTCTGAGTGGTACACGACCAGTTGTTTGCCGAAAGTCTTCGGAGAAATTCGTAAAACTAACCGCTGAAGACGAATCATTCTTCGTTATGACAATGTAAAACATCGAATTGAGACACATCCTCCGTACAGTCCCGACTTGGCACCCAATCATATCTTGTTCACGAATATCAAAGGTAAACTGCGTGGTCAACGATTTACGAGCGCCAAATAAGCAGTTGAAGCTTTAAAAAATCATGTTTTGGTGGTGTCTCAAGAGTAATGGAAAAACTGCTATAACAAATGGTTTGAATGAATGCAAAAGTGTATTGATCATCAAGGGGAATATTGCTAAAAACAATAAAGTCGTTTTCACTTAAAAATGTTTGTTATTCACCCTTATTCCAGTTGTCGTCATCGACGTCACTTTAACACAACACCAAAAAATTGGGGCTTGTTTAAACGCTCTCAAGAAAAATTTTGAGCAACTGACAATCTATTTCCGTTCCCTAAGGTCGAGAAAATAGCATAAACCTGCAAACAGGAGTCAGTTGTTTTCGATAACGGTATTGTGTTAAAGTGACGGTATTGTGTTAAAGTGACGTCGATGACGACAATTGGAATAAGAGTGATTATTATTGCCACTAGTATTCCCGAAATATAAATAATAAGCTCTCGTATCAGGAATTTAAGTTCAAATTGTTTTCTTGCTGTAATACTGGGTAACTCCAAAGATTTGCACCATTTCGTTGTTTTTCTTTGTATATTTCTTTGCTTTCATTTCATTTTATTTTCGTTCTCCTTACATTTTTATCAACTGTGTACTTCCTAGCAAAAACATATCGTTGGTCACAATTAGAGAGACCCTAACTCAAATAACGGTAACTTTACAAAGCGTTATTTTTTACACTATTGCAATAAATTTTTGTGACGAGTTGTATTTCTGTGAAAAGAAAAAATTCATTATAATAAAATTTTCAGATCAGATATTAAAGTTGTCCAGTGTTATTGGTAAAGCTAAAATGTATACAAAAAATATAAACTGTGTATTTAATATGTTATGGAGAAAAACGAAGTTTTCTCAAAATATACCCGAAGGATTTCTTTTGTATTTTGAAGAAAATTTTAAATTTTTGTGAACTTACATCAATGAACTTATAAATTAATATTACTTTATTGTAAAAGTAAAAATGCATTCTGTGCACATACACCACTTTTCTTAATTTATTTTTAAAAATTGCTTTTTGTGCTCCATGCGTATACTTAACTGCTGTACGACATCTGTTAATTGAGAATTTTGGTGTTTTGTTTATTTCTCTTGCTGTTCAGAGAAATAAGTCGATCGTTTAACGCCGACCAAGAAGCCGCCGCCGTAAAATTTTTGACTATTGATCTGCTTAGACACTTACACAAGATAAACAAGTAATTGAAGTGTATTTAATATAAAGAAGGAAATTAAATGAGTTTTGTTATACACAAACATGCATAATTAAGGATTTTTATTTTATTTTAGTGTTTAATAAGTTTATATTGGTGTCTATTCTGAAATACGCGCTGACTTGGTGAAACTTACATGGAAAACAAAAACAAAACTGTGTAAATGTAAAAAATTTGTTTTTGTTTCTCATACAAAATTAACCGTTTTTGAAAGAAAGAGAACCGCGTTTAAATTCTCACGTTTATTTCATTTATGAAATGCATGGCAAACAAAAACAATTTGTGGAAATTTGTTTTTGTTTGAATGTAAAGTTTCACTTCTTCGACGCGTTTTCCAGAATAGCCCCCATTAATATATTTAATCGGCGGCTGCGTCTAGGTGATGATATTTTTGCTTAACAGTAGCCGTTGAATTTTTCTTACGGCACCTTTTTTATTATTTATTTCTTATAGAAATGAAGCAAAACAAGAGTTAACTTTACTTTGTACATTTTTGTATGTACTTTGTAAGTTTTTTTGATGCAATCGCTAAACAGTGGCGTGTATAGCAAAACAATACTTACTAAACCTAAAAAAAATAGATATGGAGCAAAATGAATGCTTAATATCTCAAAAACAATAATAAATATAGTGAAACGCGTGTTTGATTCAGAAAGAGGGTATTAAAAATATATATTCCATACCTAACACATTTTTTTTAAAAAATGGTCGGTGGAGCAAAACTATTCTGGGTCGAAGATATCTATGTTGATTTTACTGTTTATTTTATTAAGCAAATAAAAATTTTCCGTAAGAAAATTAAAATCTTATTGAGAAAAATTTTTATTCGTATACAAATCTTTAAATAAAAAAAATCATAAGCGACTATTCGTGAAAACAACATTTTCCTTAATTGTTAGTACATTCTTGCTCGTTGATTACTTATTTAGTTTGTAAAAAATATTTATTCGATTTAAGCATGATGGATAGAAATCCAATTATTTCGATGGTTTTAGTTATGGATTGTTATCTTTTGCAACCCTCCCTAGAACTAATAGCGTACGAAAAATCCATGTCCTAGTTAAATGTTTGCGCTGTTTTCTACACTATTTTAAAATTTTACATCCTGTACTGTGTTTGCAGCTATATTTTCCTTTGGCGTCGCTTTAGCTCCATGGCTTGGAGCCTTACGAGCTGCTCTCGTCCTTCATTTATTGTTGCTGACAAATGTAATCCGCCTGCCATTAACCTTTTTTGATACCACACCATTGGGTCGCATTTTATCACGTTTTTCAAAAGATCTTGAGTCGTTAGACACAGTATTGCCAAGATTGTTTGATGATGGGCTTTGGTGTGCTTTTGAGGTAATTTATTTATTCAAAGTAATTCATAATTGTGAAATTATTCTTTAAATCTTAATAGAACTTTGAGAATCAAATTTTTAAAAGCATATGACTTCCACGAATATGTGACCCACACACCATTTAAGGCAATATGTACAGAAAAATTTAAACTTAAAATCAACTTAAACAAGGTTAATCTAATATTTTTCGGCAATGATCTTGCTTCATATGTGTTTCATGTTATTTTAACATGATATATACTAATTGCTAAAGAAAATTTTTCCTTTTGGAATAACTTTAGTTCACGTTGAATTAACATTTACGTACTTTTAAAATCATGTTGAATCAAAGTTATTTCAATTTAGATCAACATGAATTTTATTTAATGTAGTAATAATATTTAAAAATAGGGTTAATTTTACATGATTTATAGTAATTGTCAAAAAAAAAATCCTTTTGAAATAACTTTAGATCGCGTTGAATTGACACTTAAGTACTGTTAAAATCAAAATGAAGAATCATGTTGAATAAAAGATATTTCAAGTTAGATCAACATGAATTTTATTTAAGGTAGTAATTGTATTTTATTAATTATTTAACTTACGTGTGGTTGACATAGACATCAGAAAAATTGTTGTATATAAATTAAATTGGCTTCCCCGGCCAAGATTTGAACTCGGAACTCATCGCGTGGTAGTCAGCGTGCTTACCCCTGCAGCCACAACAACTTAAAATATTCTTAAGATACACACTAAATATGTACCATCTTGAACTAAATTATAATTTAACATTATTTCTTATTATTCAATATAGAATTTATTTGAAAAGTTTTTGTTTTAGTTAAAAAAAACAAAATGTTTTGACTTGAAAAGTTTTAGTTTAAAAAATACAAAATACTTTGACTTGACTCCAGGATTCGAAACTGCGATCCTCCGAATGCAAGACTAGCATACTGCCTACCAGCCAGCAGTAGTTAGTCGGTTTTTTACAAACATAAAAGAACAACAACAAAAAAATAACCTACACAATTAAGCACAAAAGTGTACTGCAGCTACCCTGCAGATAAAAGGAATAGTATGTGGTCAGAAACATACTATTTGCTGGTAAATTTGGGCTTTCATTACAAAATACGTTTCAGCAAATTGAAATACGATAAATCAAAAGAATTCACATATTCCATTTGCAAGAAAGTTTCGTATATAAGGCAGAAATATACATCAACTGACACCACACACAGTGGACCAATACAGAAGAACGCTGATGATGAAGGTGTAGTGGCCTTCGAAAACGGCTGGCTGTTCCGTTAAACTATGTGTTGTCAGAATATTTACAACTAACTTTGATATTATTTGTTCATTAATAATTATCACATGTAATTTGGCTTAAAAAGCGATACGAACTTTTAGCCCGTTCAAATTATAAATAAAGAAACAAATTAAGTTCGAAAAATAATAATTAAAATTTTACTTTATTTCATTTGAGTGTTTGAAATTCAAATAATTTTTTGTTAATAAGTCAAATTTATATTATTCAACAAAAACTTTATTGATTATTTCAAATTTATGAAAATAGTTTCAAATAGTTTTAAATTGTGAAAAAATATACAAATAAAAAAAGTTTCTTTTATTATTTGCTCAATTCACAACCTATTGTAAGTGTAGTAGGTCGTAGTAGTAGGTTTAAAACCTTCAAAATTGTTAGTACACTAAAAACCATGCGAAAATCCGCTTTTATTGCGAACTTTGCAAAAAATCGCGAAAATTGACAAAATTTTAAACAAGCCATAATATAGATTAAAAATCGTTAAAAGTGTAAGGAATGCAAAATATTCAGCATGAACCGCGAAAATTACGCAAATTTGCAAAAATTTATTAACAGCGGGATGATATTTTTTTAATCAGCAAAACTGCCAAAAATCTGGGGACATGTAAAAAGTCGCTTTTATCGCGACATTTTCACAAAATCCCTATAATTTGCAAAATCTTAAACACGCCATAATCGCCATGATTAAAAATCGCCAAAAATTTTAGGAATGCAAAAAATTCAATAAAAATCGCGAAAATTCGCAAAAAGCTACTAACAGCTGGATGATAACAAAGTCTAATATTTTTTTAAAAATCGACGGAACTGTTAGTTTTTATCGCAAAGTGTGCAAAAATTCGCGAGAAGTTGCAAAATCGGAAGCAAGCTGGAATAAGCTGAAGATTGCCTTCTTCAGAATCGCCTGAAATTTTTTGATTTTTTATGAAATTGTAATTTTCCTTGTTTTTTAATCACCCGAATCCACCATTGCACCCGAATCCACATTTCTGCAATATATTTTTCGCATAATGCCGAAAAACTAAATACCGTAATTCGTAAAAGTTTATTAGAATCAGATACGATTTTTTTATATAAATTATTGTTATATATTTTTAAATTGAATAAATATTTATTTTTGTTTTTTAGAAATAATTTCTATTCAAGAAATAACAGCCTGATTGAATTAATTTCTTG
This sequence comes from Tachina fera, assembly GCA_905220375.1. Lineage (NCBI taxonomy): Eukaryota > Metazoa > Arthropoda > Insecta > Diptera > Tachinidae > Tachina > Tachina fera. Next base: position 49,222,017 of record LR999965.1, on the reverse strand, counting down.
TGTTTTTTTTTTAAATTAAATTCGCAGAAAAACTATTTAATTTTTTTGTAGTCAAATAATATTGAAATAAATTTTATTCAAATTTTGGATATTCAAATTTAAAAAATTTTCTTTTGTTTTAAAAATACGAACAAAATTGTATTTCGAATATTGTAAATTGAGTTATTACTCTAAAAAATTAATTTGAGCAATGTATAAATTTATAAAAATTTCAATCGTTGTTACATAAATAAATTGTGTTGGATTTTCACATAAATAATAATTGTTTGAATTTTCATTAATTCTAATTTAAAATAATAACTATAACTGAAATAAAAATATTTTTATTTTTCAATCCATTCACTTATTACAGCTATGGTTATGATCATACGTACATATTATTATTTTTATTGGTATTATTATAAAAAAATAAATAGTTTTTTGTAGGCTTGTGTGTATTTTTGTACGCACACATGTATATTTTACACATTCATACGTATATAAATACATATATGTATGTATATGACCAAAAAAAAAAAACAAACACACGATTGGCAATCTCAGGTTAGATTTTATAAAGAAAAAATCTTTGTTAGAAAACTAAATTTATTAAAAATGCCACGTACGTATACAAATTTAGCAAAAAATTATCAAAAGAAACAAAAGTACCACCAAAGGGCTAATGTGCCACATTCCCATTCAATATACACACAACCCATCACTGTCTAAAAATGTAACGTAGCCTCGTCATGAAATTCTATTTTCTGCAGGTTCAGACATTATATTTAAGTGACATTTCATTCAGGTAATCATTTGCATAGCTTTTCATGCAACAGATTCGATCAGCTGACACATTTACATTTACAGTTCTACATTTACAGTCGGTTAATTCTGCCTTAACCCTCAAGTTGAGAAGAAATCAGTCGTAAAGCAGCTCTGGGCGAGTCAACATCATGCTTCGTCGGCAATTATTTCTTAAATGCAACCAGGCCACTGTGTTTATTGGCCTTCGAGAGTTTTGCGTCTCACTCGCACTGGTTTACTGATCTGTCACGGATTACCGTATAATCTTGCGGTTCTTTTGTGGAATTTCCGTAACAACCACGTTGGTACTTCCTATGTGAAGGCATAGGTCGTGTACAGTCAGCCACAAAAACATTTTCAAGAATACTGTTAATAACATCATGGACAAATGGTTTTAGTCACCCGTCCATTTTTGTGCAACCATATACAATTTACTTTTTAGAATATGTACTATAAATAAATGCTTTAATAAATTATTAAAGAATTTCCAAGAATCCAAAACTATCGATAGTATCGATGGCATCAAAAAATACTATCGAATGGAGTCAGTATCGATAGTTTTGCAGCTCTATTATATACAAGGAGTTATTGTAGAGCTTTGAAATTTTGCCAGGTTATTTTTGAGACAATTCCAGTTAAAAAAAAATAAAGAAAATTCAATTCAACCTTCAAATTTGATATTACTGTAATTTATATCATTTAAACCAAAGTCAATAGGTAAGTGAATAAAAAATAAGCATTTGCTTTTTACTTAAAAATTTGTTTTAAAATCTAAAATATGTATGTGTTTTTTGTTATTTTTTAACAAATTTTCAAGTAAAAATCAAATGATTATTTTTTATTCACTTTACCCAATAACCTTCAAAAAAATTTTCAAGCAGATGTATAATGTAAATAAAATAATAATAAACAATAAGTGAATAGTTGTAAACAGTTAAAAAAAAATAAAAGTAAAAAGTTGTAAACATGCTATTGCATGCTAACATACGTATAGTGACAGAATGTGCGCGTTGCGTATTTTTCGTAGTTTTTTGTATGTTTAAAGTACTTTTGCAAACTTTTGCTATATGTCCTTTACTTCAAATGAAAGCTGAGACTTCAATCTTTCATTAGATATAAGTATGCACCTAGGGCGAGGGGCTGCTCTATATTTCCTAGTCCATTGAAAATGCAAAGTGTTAAATTTTTACACCACAATTCTGTTGTTAAGAAATTTTTTGTGTGCTTATTTTTTAATTTCTTTTTTCATCTACTCATTCTACAACAACTAAATTAATTAAAAAAATACTTTAAAGTTATATTTATAATGTATTTTTTTTATTAATAAGCTTTTGAATATTACATATTGAACTAACATATTTCAAGCGCGTTGGCATACCTAAACTTTGACTTGCTCTAGACCAAAAAGTAATGAAGTTATGAGGCTGTAATTGAGGGAATTGTTACTCATATATCTGTTAATATACTGTGAAAATTTCATCCAAATTGGACGACACGCCAAAAACCATTTTTTGCCGCGGTTAATATAGGGCTGCCTCACTGTGTGACGTAACGTGACAAAAAGTGCACTTTTCTGTGGGAATGCCCATATATTATCAACATAGAGATCATCAATATATTTTTTGTTCAAAAAATTTCCTAAAAATAATTTTAATTTATTATTTTCAGAGCATAAGTTTTATCATGGCATTTTGACTAAACATTTGATAATATAAAGAAATATCGTAAAACAACCAACGTTTTGGGGAAATATATAAAATATTTATGACATCAGCTGAAGAAAATTATTTATTTCTTTTAATAAATCGTCACAATCATTCATTGTACACAGTTTTCCCTATCATAACCGAACAGTTGTCAGCCCCAAATCCTACTAAGTTTTCAATACTTAACATAGTGCAAAAACACTTATTATTGGAATAAGAAACGCTTCCAATTTAATGCGAGATTTCACCGCCAAAAAAGCTTAAGCAACATAATTTTCCATTTTAATTTTTTGACGAAAATCGATTAGTTACGATCGCAGTTATTCGATTTTCGTTAAAAAACGAAGTGAAAAAATATGGCGCTTAAACTTTTTTGACGATTATGACTCGAATGGACAAAAGGATCAAGAAAACGAGCGAGAGTGCCACAGTGTTAGCTAGCATCTAACAGTGCCAAAAATTGGACAAATGTGCAACATTTCCCACCACTGTTGTGGATGAGTTTTTTCCATCTGAATTCGTAAGTTATTCTATATCTGCTATAGTTTCAAGGTAAAAGATTTTTCTTCTGATTTGACTGAATACTGGAAATCAATCTCTATATGTTATATTAACAACAATACACATGCGATCCAAGTGATTCCTGTTTCCCAAGTGTTAGCCTTTCAATCTTATAATCCCGTTTTTATTTTAACTATATGATTTTACCCAGAGAATTTCGAATACTCTTCCAAAAGTAGAGTTCTTCCAATCTCTGATATGTTGTTGTATAGCCTATGGTTATATGTAGTTTCAGCTTTTGAAAAGGTTTGATGTTTTGTAGTGTGATGTTGTTCAGTAATGATCCCATCCTCGATAGCTTATCAGCCTCCTCGCTCCCAACGATGCCCTGATAACTTGGAGTCCCCTTATTATCTCAATATTTCCACAAAATCTATATGAGACTATCACACTTTTCTTCGAGATTGAACTTTACGATTTCTTAAGGCTTCGATCAATTTTCTATTATACGTAAAGATACTACCTACTACCTTTAGCCGCTTAATACCCTCCCTAATAGCCATGATGTCAGTCTTAAATACTATATTATGATCTGGAAGGTATTTATCCGATTCATGTTGTAGAATTCACTACCTGATCGATTGCCATTTTTTTTGGTCCGCTTGTGCATAGGACAGTTCTATCGTTATTCCCTACTTTGTGATGTTATATTGATGCAGTTGCTTTGTACATCTCTAAAAGGAATTTCATAAAACATGACTTGTGCTCACTTTTAGTACGTACACAATCGTAGGTTAGGTTAAGTTGACAAGAGAGGCAATCAATATTGATCCAAACCGTTTCGAATTAGACTTATACTTTTATAGCATAAGATATATTGGGGAAGATAACCTAGTTTCCTCAATATACTTTCTTAGGTTTTTCCAGTCTTAAGCTTGCAATCATGAACGATTTGAAATATGTGCTTTTCAAAAGATCTTTTAAATGTGACTTAAATCCATATTTAAAAGATAACTTCTCATGAAGTTTAATAAGAAAATTATCTAGTATTATAATAAAATAAGAATCCTTTAAATTTTGAAACGAGTGCTTAACAAGTTTTAATCCGGCATAAGTAAATATCGTCTCATGTATTTTTTTATTAGGGGAATCTTGCGGGCGCTGTCAGATTCAAAAATAAAATTTAAATGGTGCACATAATTTTATGGTGCTATTTCTTCCTCTTCCAAATTGTTGCCAAACTGCTACCTACCTTTTCATTATTCACATCTACTTATTTTACATTAATGATATAACGATACCAAATAATTTAAGTTAACCTTTCATTTTTTTTCTTAAATAATTTTTCCACTTATTTTTAATTTAAAATAATACATTATTGAGAAGAATAATTGAAAAGTAAAATCAAGTAATGGTAAAATTAAAAAACCAATTTTCTTTACTAATCACAATTTTTATTCTGTAAAACATAATCATTACTAATTTGATATTAATATTTGTATATTCTTTTTCTTTTAAATTAATATCCATTTTAAATTCATGTAGGTTTTAGCTACTGTTGTGGTTATAAGTTTGTCTACCCCGATTTTCTTGGCAGTGATTGTACCCATTGCATTTTTGTATTATTTTGCCCAACGATTTTATGTGGCAACATCACGTCAACTTATGCGTTTAGAGTCGGTATCAAGATCACCAATTTATTCGCATTTCGGAGAAACAGTTACTGGAGTCTCAACTATAAGAGCTTATTCTGTACAAGAAAGGTAAGCAAATTGTTTTTAACTTTATTTTAAACGTACATATTTACCACTGTGTGTAATTTTTTAAGTCATGGAAATATAACCATACACAGACACCACTACGTGCTAAAACACCGAAAAAAATACCCGTATCTTCCAGTTTTGTCCCAAGTCACGCACTTTTTTATGGGCCCCAAAGATTTGGGGACTTGGTGTCATTTTTGAATTTTCACAGGTTCCGTTCGGAATTTTGATTTACTCTGCGGCAAAGTTGTAGCTCTTGTCATAAATAACAAAAATTGTGAACATATAAAATAAAAAAAAACTATATCTTCAAGATCAAAATCGCAAATAATTTAAAAAAACTAGATTTTTTACCTTTCTTCCCTTGTTCAGGTCTATAGGTAGCAACTCCTTCAAAATTCAAGGAAACAATCAACTACAAAAATGTACCTAATACATATGTTCCTTTCACTCCTCGAGGGAGTATGTACCCTATACTCCCTCTCAATAAACAATTTTCTATAACATATGAATTTCCTAGGAATGATTCTTAACACCGTTTTGGTAGCGCTTAGGTAGCCGCAAAAGTGAAAAAATTACAAACATGAGAAATTAAACATTTTTCGGGAAATTTCATGGTCATCGTTTCCAAAAATTATTTGATATTATTGCAGATTTTGGAAGCGATAATTCAACGATTTCGTTTTACAGAACCGAAAATAAGGCGGTTTTCACAATAACTATGTTTATAGAGGCATCTAGAATGAGCATTTGGCGAACTAGAACTTGTACGTCTGCAAGTTTCGACGACATATTGTAGCGAATGGTAACTTCTAACTGTAGGTTCAGCTATTTCACGGCAAGATTTTCCTTCATCTCTAAATTTAAAGATAATTTTTTTTCGTCAGTTTGAATATCTTCGGTTTTCGAAATTATTTTTTTAAACAATATTTATAGTGTACACTTATACTATAAATAAACAAAAATTATTAAATAAAATTTATATATACATTGTCCCACAACGGGCTCTCTAGTATAATGAATATGTCTTAATGTGATTATTATTTGGATAATATATATTTATAGTTGATTATACTGATATATATATATATATATACAAATTAAATAAAGTTTATTGTAAAGGAAAAAATTTAAAATCAAAAGGTCTAGTGGTAAAATAGAAAAATATGGATTATTTAATAAGTCACCAATATTTTTTAGCATTGAGGTTCGGAAAAGTATTTTTATTTCCAGAAAAATGCTGGTATCAAATCTAAGATTATTAGGTGTAAGTCGGTTGCTCTATATAGTATATTCAATTAGGTGAAGGTTTGTTTTTGCATAAACAAGGTTATGTCATTCCATACGACTCGTAATTTAAAAATATTTCAATAGAGTTTAACCCCCTTACATAGTGTCCACACCTGATGAATTTATATCATGATGAATGTCAAATTGATATCATGATGAAAAATCATTACGTATAGACTCATTTTATTAATATTATGTCAGCGTTATGATATAATCATCAGAGGTCTCGGCCTGATGAATTCATCTTGATATCAAATGTCATTTCATGTGTTATTGGGCATTTAAAGTTTATTTATTAAACAATTTTCGTTTAAAAAAGGCGACACAACAATTAATTGTGACCAAAAAAATTGAACAACACGCAAATTAGTTATTTTTTGCAAGTATTTTTCATATATTTGTTTGATTCATCATAATATAAAATCATCAACGGGGTAGACGTTGATGATTTTATATTATAAATATATTATATTTTTTGTGTTAATATTAATGAAAAAAATACAGTTTCTCTGCCGGCGTCATATTACGAAGTATGATAAATAAATTCAGTGAAGTGCGACTTTGACCCGCGCACGAAGGGTTCCGTACGGGCACGAGATATGTAATTCAATACGAACTTTAGCCAATATAAACTATAGATTTGGCATTTTTTTTATTTTTGGTTTTTTTTTGTTTTAAGCGTTTTTTTTAGTTTTGGGGTTTTTTGAATTTATTGGCGCTTTCTGAGTCTTGGCACTTTTTTTTCTCGTTTTGGCGATTTTTTTTGGTTTTTGAAGTTTTTTTTTATTATTTTGGCGTTTTTTTATTTTGGCGATTTTTTTATTTTGGCAATTTTTTAATTTTGGCGTTTTTTTCATATAGGTGATTTTTTTGGTTTTGGCACTTTTTTTCTCGTTCTGAGGATTTTTTTCGGGTTTTGGCGTTTGTTTTAATTTTGGCGATTTTTTTCGTTATAGTAATTTTATTTTAATTTTGGCGATTTTTTTTTAATTTTGGCGATTTTTTTTCATTTTGGCGATTTTTTTCACATAAACAATTATTTTAGTTTGGCGCATTTTTCGCGTTTTGGCAATTTTTTTTCGGTTTTTGGCGTTTTTTTCATTTTGGCGATTTTTTCGAATTTGGCGATTTATTTTAGTGCTAGATTTTTTTTTTAATTTTGTCGATTTGTTTCGATTTGGCGATTCCTTTTAAATTTTTGGCGATTTTTTTCACATAAACAATTATTTTAGTTTTGGCGCATTTTTCGCGTTTTGGCAATTTTTTTTTTTGGTTTTTGGCGTTTTTTTTCATTTTGGCGATTTTTTCGAATTTAACTATTTATTTTAGTGCTAGATTTTTTTTTTAGTTTTGTCAATTTTTTTCGATTTGGCGATTTTTTTTAAATTTTTGGCTATTTTTTTCGGTTTGGCGATTTTATAACTTTCGGATTTTTTAGTTTTACCGTTTTTGAAAATTTCAAGAGTTTACCTCTTACGGTTTCCAAGATATAGCAAGTTGTCAAAATTACATAGTCAAAATTGCATTAACTGATGGACCACCCTTTAATTTAAATTTTTTAATATTTTAATGTTAAATGTTGTAGTCTATATAAAAATACACTAATTTTAAAAATTTCAAGTTTCAATATACATATGTACATAATGGGTGTTTTTTATTGAGGTATAGAACTTTAAGTTGGCATCACTTTCTTAACTGGCGGCCATTTTGTCAGCTGTCAACTGATTAATATTTAGTTTGGTTTGCCATTTCATCATGAACAGGTTGACAAAAGAACAACGCTTGCAAATCGTGCAAATTTAATTTGAAAATAATGGTTCAGCTCGCGAAGTTTACCGCAAGCTCCGTTCATTTTATGGTAGACATAATCGTCCATCAGAGCAATTAATTCGGTTAACCATGGATCGTTTTCGCACTACGTTTACTCTATGTGATAATACGCATCCGCAGAGACGTCGAACAGCGCGCACCGAAGAAACAATTGCCGCTGCAGAGCAAAGTGTTGAAGAGGACCCGAATGAATCGATTCGCCACCGGATACCGGTATAGATCCATGATAACCGACTATTTTGTTCCCGAATTGGATGGCATGAATGTGGATGAGTTGTGGTTCCAACAAGACGGCGCTACATGCCACACAGCGCACGTCACAATCGATTTATTGAAGGAAACATTCGATGAGCGCATAATTTCGCGGAATGGACCTGTCAATTGGCCACCAAGATCGTGTGATTTGCCACCATTGGATTATTTTCTTTGGGGATATGTGATGTCGCTCGTCTACGCCAACAAACCAGAAACGTTAGGGGACTTGGAAGCCAACATTCGTGGCGTTATTGCCAACATACGGCCCCATATGCTCGAAAAAGTGGTTGAAAATTGGACCTGTAGAATTGGCTTTATTCGAGCCAGCCACGGCGGCCACATGCCCGAAATCATATTTAAACATTAATGGCATAAAATTATCCTTCCAATAAAGCCAAATTGATAGACATTAAAACGATTTTCTTGTGTTTTATTTCAATTCGAAGTTCTATACCTCTAAAAAAACACCCTTTACATACATACAATTGTATGTATATTACATGGGATTTTAACATTTTTCGTTGCTCATTTTGGAACACCCTTTAATTTTTAATTCTTCTGTATTTGTTGTTGTAGCGGCCAAGGTTCTATATACTCTGTCCAAATTTCAGGTCCGTAGCTCTTACGGTTCCTGACAAAATACCGTGTGACGGACAACGTAGCGAAAACAATAGGGTTCCTTTTTTCACCTTTGGTGTACGAAACCCTAAAAATCATCAGGTGTGGACACTATGTTATGCAAAAAAATATTTTACTTTAGCTTTAAAGTTCATAGTAGTTGCCAAGCACTTTAAGGCTAATAGCGTAGACAGACGACAGCGTTAACTTGCATTAAAAGCTCGCTAATGCGAATTAAAAATTTACCCTGACAGACGACATTATTTGCATTAAGTAAACAAAATCTCTGCATCACTTTCGTACCACGATTATTTTCCTTGGAAATCTTGAAATGGAAAAAATGTGTTTCGATATAATATTTAATTTTTTCTCTTTTTAAAAACAATTAAAATAACTTATATTTCCTGACTTTTAATTTTGAAACCCAAAACAATTTGCCATTTGATTGATTGTTGACGGTGCTACCATATGGGGACGGTGTTATCATACAGCTTAATTCAGTATTAATTCACTTTCACTTAGGGCATTTACGGTAAATCGAATGCGCATTGGTATGGGGATAATTCACAAGTTAATTTGAATTAAGACTGCTAATGCAAATTAACGCTGTCGTCTGTCTATGCTGTAACATTGCTTTGTTAAGAAATTGTATGCAAAACACAACTTTAATTATTTTGTTATTTAATAATAAATACTGGTAACACCACCTTGTTCAACAACCACTTCACAGCTTATGATGTACAAAATCAAATAAAATTTCATTCGGGTATTCAAATATTTTTTTTTATTTTATTAAATAAATTTTTATTTTCTTGAAGTAAAGCAACCTAATTTAAACAATATGAGCTTCTGATGTGGTAGAAAAACAGATAAACATTTCTAAGACGTATGCGTAACAAAATGTGAGGAACAAAGAAGAATTATCACAATTTCTTTTATTCGAATGAAATGAGTATTTGAATATCCAGCTTTTTTCGATTTGTTTTGATTCTATGTACATCACTAAAATATTATCGTACAATTTGAATTTATTTTAATATTTTTTAATGGATTTTACGATGTATTTTGAATCAGTTGGATAATTTGATGAGGTTTTCCATTACATGAGAGAAATAATAAATCTAAGCTTAGAGCTAACACTTCTAGCTTCATTTTCAGATGTAACATGAATAAATATGTGTTATATTAACTAAAATATTTGAGGTACATAATACACATTTTAGAAATATCAACTTAAAGTAGTCTTAACAAGCGTGGGGACCTACTTTAGAAATTTGATATAATAATTTTTTTAGAATACAACTTTACTTAACATTGCTTTGTAAAGCTTTGTTAAGTTTTTTGCATAAGACCCAAAATTTATTTAAGTAACAACTAGTTTGTATTTTTCTTTTCTTAATATTGTTATATTGTTTTAAAATTGTTAAAAAAATCTTGGAAGATTTTAAAAGTCACACGAGGTGCGGATGGTTTTGGTTCCAAACTGACTTAACATATCGGTTTTTATTATAAGTACAATATTCCCTATAGTGTAGTGCCTTTTCAGTTTCTAGTAAAAAAAAAGTTGTATCCCTAACCAACATACTGCACTTTTCGCATAATAACAACCACATACATATAATACATTAAACTTTCGTATACATCTTAAAAGAAAAGTGAAGATGTCAATATGCACATCTTTTAAAAATACGAGTACCTCACGTAAATGTTTATATTTTTCTTCTCTAAATAATTTTTTTTTAAATAAATAATTTTAATAATTAATAATAATTTTTAATTAATAATAATTTTTAATTAATAATAATTTTTAATTGATAATAATTTTTAATTAATAATAATTTTTAAATAAATAAATTTTTGTTTAAGTTTGTATGGATATTTATTCTAGCAAGTGTATTTATTGTCACTAAAAATTGGCACTAAAAATTCAAAAAATATGCTCTTAAAATAAAATAAATTGGTTTATTTGTAAATGAATATATATTTTTAATTAAAAAAATACAACAACATTTGCATATAAAATGACACAAAAATAAAATGATCAAAAAGAGGAAACAATAAAAAATTAACAAAGAATAACTGCCGTATTAAAAAAATAAATTGGGGTTCGAGTGCACGTTAAAACAAAATTGCCATACAAATAATAAAAACTAATTTTTTTTGGTAATCTCCTAAAAATTTAACTTCAATTTCAAAGGAGATCACGATATCAGAGTTAAAACTTTGGAACTGTACTTTTGCTAAATAAGACAAAATTTTCATTTATAATTCTTATTGCAGTGAAAAGGAAAATATTGACCTAGATTTTCAAATAAAAATCGTTGCCTGCCACATCTAAACAAACTTTTATACATTGAAAATTCTCCTTCAACGTTTACTTGGGGGAAGATCCGTCACAAATAGCAAAACCGAATTTTATATTTATAATTTAAATTATTTATTATTATATTTATATTTATAATGAACAAATAACATCATAGTTAGTTGTAAATATTCTGACAACACATAGTTGAACGGAACAGCCAGCCGTTTTCGAAGGCCACTAAACCTTCATCATCAGCGTTCTTCTGTGTTGGTCCACTGTTTGTGGTGTCAGTTGATGTAGATTTCTGCCTTATATACGAAACTTTCTTGCAAATTTTATTGAAACTAACGTTCGTAATAATTGCGTAATATAAATATAATAAAAATGTATATACTACGTGGAACATTAGAAATGAGATTTAGAAAATAAAGATATTGACCAACACATAAGCTTGCAAGCATATTAAAATAATTTAAAAAAAATCTATAAAGTACTAACATATGCCTTAAAAGCGTAAATTATGCTTTACAAATTAAATAATATGCTAAAAATATACGTGCGTATGCGAATGATAAATGCTAAAACATGCTTTAAAGGGTAAAATAAGCAAAAATCGACGCCAAAATTCATAAAAAGTTCTGAAACCTATAAATATCTTTTCCCGCATTAATACGTCATACAAGAAAAAACATGCATTGCATATTTGCGGTTTCCCATATTATTACTTTTTAATATTTTTTAGATTATTATTAACCACCGACTAAAAAAGGGGTGTTATAAGTTTGTAGTGTGTGTCTGTGTATCTGTGTACACGTACACATCAAACGGCTGGACTGATTTTAATTTAGTTTTTTCTGTTTGAAAGGTGACTTAATCGAGAGAGTTCTTAGCCATGTTTTCAGAAAACCGGTCCAGCCGTTTAGAAGATATCGGGGTTTTTTAAAATTTTTAATTTTTGTTATTTTATATAAATGTATCACAAATTGAATATGTTATAAATATTTCCATTTTTCGTTCGTAAATGTAAATGAACAAATAAATGGAACAATAATAAATGTCTGATTAAGAAAAGCCACCACATATGCAGTAATGTGGCGAATTTTCGAACAGACCCTCTGAATTTGATTTGAATTTATCAATGCATAGAATTTATTAAACGCTATTGTACGAGTCAGAGAACGACAAAATCTGATTGAAAAAATATTCATACGTAATCAATATCCTAAAAGCATGCCTTTGTGTTCATACAATCAAACTTGATCCAACATACATAATCGTTGCTACTTTTTAATCATTCCAATCATACAGTTGTTGTTGGCTCTACGATTATAAACATGTGTCGCATCATACCAATCAATTCGGGTGTTTGCTCCTTTTTCCCATTCATGATTATTTTGATGAAAAATAAAATAAGTAGGCAAAAGCGTTCGTTCTGATTATCAACAAATATTTGTATGATGAATAAAATCAAAAAAGCAAAAATGAGCGCGTATGCATAAAGTGATGATGATTTTTTAGAAACAACGGAATATTATGTACTTATGTATGTATGCATTTAGCAATTTATATACCGATGGTATCAATTAGAAAATCCATATTTCGTATTTTTTACGAAATTAAGTTTTTCAGTGATTCCAATACATTGCACACAAATACACCTCGTCAAAAAATTTAATGCAATAGTGTAAAAATAACGCTTGTGAAAGCAGTTGGACAAAAAAAGTTACATTGTGAATATTGCAGTTTCTATTATACCTTCTACTGTAAAGTTGCAATTACTTGTTATGGCCCTTCTACTTGACGTTATATAAAGTTATAACGTTATATAACGTTACTGACTGTCTAACAGACATATCATCGACCAGCCCCCAAACGACATTTAGTGCGTTGGCTCCCCTTTGATGTATAGAACCATTATGAAGGGATTTTTGGTAATACGAATGCGAAGGGGATAAAAAGGTGCAAAAAGGTTAAAATCGGTAACTCGGAAACTACAATAGACTAACTCCAAATTTCAAACAATAAAATAAGCCCACACGTGTTTGGTACTTTTCCGATAAGTGTACTTTTAAGGGTTAAAAGGCGGTAAAAATTGAAATTTAGTATCTTTATTACACTCGACACATCTTCTAAAGTGTTAAGCACAGCAGAGAGGTTTTTGAGTCGTTCTTTTCCCTTGGACAGAATCTGAAATAAGTTTTGACACTTTCTAAAAATTCGAACTTATAAGGGGTAAAATAGTGCCCGTTTTCATTACTTTTTTTGTTCTTTAGCTTATCATTTTATATATGTGTGTATGGATATACATATGTACATGTACAAATAATTTACAATGACTTCTTACAAATAGTAAGAGCTAAAATGTGTGTTTTTAGAAGGTGTCAAAAAAGTTACTAAAATGGGTATATACGAAAAAAATTTAAATTCGGTAAAAGTCATATAGTTGAAATATTTTAAGTCTGAGTTAAATATTATTAACTGATATAGTGTATGCTTGAACATTGGAACTAGAGAGTTCTTTGAATATTAACTATTCAAAAAACACTATTCGGAAAAGGTACTTTTCGAAAAAGTACCTTTTCGATTTTTTTTTAAATTATTTTAAAATCCTGGTCTTTTTCCATTTTTTTCTTTTTAAAGTGTTTGCTTACTGATTTGTATTAAAAAAATAATATTTTTATTCAACATGAAAACCTGATTATATAAAAATATTTTTGTCGTTCTCTGGTACGAGTACATTAATTTATTTATTTATTTATTAAACATATTAATGCAAAGTAAATTTGCATAATATGGTGTTGCACAAATATGGGCGGAGTAACGTAGACCATATGCCCAAGATGGTATTAACAGTACCAATTAATTTATAATACTATTTATTACATATATCACATATTTTCCCTTCCTTTCAGATTTATTGAAGAATCCGATGTAAAAGTGGATAAAAATCAAGTCTGCAAATATCCCTCAGTTATTGCCAATCGTTGGTTGGCCGTACGCCTGGAAATGGTTGGCAATCTTATTATTCTATTTGCCGCATTGTTTGCCGTCTTGGGTGGTCAAACAAATCCCGGTTTGGTAGGTTTGTCTATAAGCTATGCCCTGCAAGTTACGCAAACATTGAATTGGTTGGTGCGTATGTCGTCGGATATTGAAACAAATATTGTGGCTGTGGAACGTATTAAGGAATATGGTGAAACTAAACAGGAAGCTCCATGGGAATTAGATAACCCAAAAGTACCCAGAGACTGGCCAGTTGAAGGAAAAGTTGTTTTTGAGAATTTTAAAGTTCGTTATCGCGAAGGCTTGGATTTGGTTTTGCGTGGCATAAGTTTCAGTATTGCGGGTGGCGAAAAAGTTGGTATTGTTGGTCGTACCGGTGCTGGTAAATCCAGTTTAACTCTGTCTCTGTTCCGGTAAGCAATTAAGTTTTAAATTAAAAGAACCTAAAATTATGTAACTATGGTTTTATAAATTTTATTGATCAATTATTGATTTTAATGCAATGGTTTTCTGGAAAATATTTTCATTTCAGTATCATTGAAGCTGCTGGTGGTCGCATACTTATTGATGACATAGACATTGCCACATTGGGCTTGCATATGTTACGTTCACGTCTAACCATTATCCCTCAAGATCCAGTCCTTTTCTCTGGTTCTTTGCGCATTAACTTGGATCCTTTCGAAATTAAAAGTGATGATGAAATTTGGAAAGCTTTGGAATTGTCTCATTTAAAGGCTTTCGTTAAAACACTGCCAGCCGGTTTAAATCATGAAATATCCGAAGGCGGCGATAATTTATCGGTGGGTCAGCGTCAGTTGGTGTGCTTGGCACGTGCCTTATTACGAAAAACGAAAGTATTGGTATTGGATGAAGCTACAGCGGCTGTTGATTTGGAGACTGATGATTTAATTCAGGTGAGATGAGTTTTGTAATGCCGCTGTAATAAAATGAAACTTTTCCCAAAACAAAAAATTCTGATTCTGGTAGAGGCAAAAAATACATGTTTATCGAAATTTTTAAAGTTTACGTCTGAACCTAATTTAAATAGATTGTAAGTTCTTTTCATTTTAGGCGAAGGATATGTTCAGTAGTACTATGTAAAATCCTATTAGGAAAATTTTTATGAATGGGTGTCATACCATGATAACTTTGCTTGTCAGCCATCATACTTTACACTTTGATATCGCACCATATAAAATAAAGGCGGCACAGGATTAGGTTAGGTTATGTTAGCAGGTTGCTGGTGAAAGATGAAAGTTAAGGATTCAATACGATGATCCATTTATGCGACCTGTAACTTGGACAGTATATAGACATAGAGAAAGGGATGATAAAGATGGAAGGAGTATATATAGATGCATAGTTACCAGAGGAGAGAAGAAAGTGAGTTGGGAAAAGGGTTGTGTATGCACACACGCCATAAAAAGGGGTTAACGGCCATACCAGCCGCTGCTCCTAAAATAAAGACTTAGATTTTTTTAATCCTATCTCCGATAACTCGGATAGGCTAATGAGGGATAATCTGCCAAGGAAGCACAGAGGAGATCTTCCAGAGCTTGGCAGAAGCACAGAAAATACTGGACGCTTTTCTTCTTTTCCTCATCATTGCAACTGAAGCAGTAATCATTGTACGGGAGACCCATACGTTTAGCATGGGTTCCGAAAATTCCGTGGCCAGTCAGTGGGGCCAAGAGATTTCTGAAGTACTTCTTAGTGAAGTTCATGAGGTTTTTAGTTCTGTGGGGGGTTTAGGTGGGGCCGAAGGGTTCTCGCTATCATTGCTCCATTTGTCTTGGACGATAAGATTGAGAGCCCAGAGAGATTGTCGATATAGACTACTCTGAGTAGGGTTCCTTTCCATCATTGCCAGGTCATCCCCAGCTATGTTGCCTTTATTAGTCCCGTTTCCACGCACCCAATTCAATATAATAGTTAAGTGCTGCGCAAGCACAAAGTTAAAATAAACATGAATTGCATGCTGACATCTAATCGATAAGCCTTGACTCATCTCTGCATAAGCTTTGAGTTGACCTAAAGTTAAATCAAAACTTGTCGTGCAGAAGTTAGTTGTACAAAAACAACTCACTAATCTTTGCATCAGTTTTGAGTTATCTTAAAGTTAGTTTAATATTTATCGAAAAGAAGACACATATGTTGACTATTTCTGATGTTAAAGTTTAATGTTGAGCTTTGACGTATTCAACGACTTATAATAGAATGTTATAGCAAATATTTTTGTAGATAATTTTAACCTGTTATATCCCATTTAAGGGAATTTTTCGCCCCTTTTTACAAACGAGATAAAATTGGAGAAGAATTGGAGGGTGAAATGATCTACAAAAATTTTACTTTTAGGATTTTAGAAAAACTCACTGAAGACGTTCCGTAGCTAGAGTTGAAGGATTAAGTAGTTTTCTTTGTAGATTTACCATAAGTCTTATTGCTAAGCTGATTAGTTTGTTGGGTGAGAGAGAGAGAGACGAGGGGAATAGAGGGGTTCTGTTCCCCTCTTCTCGTTTTCCCACAAACTAATCAGTTTAGCAATAAGACTTTAAAGTGTAAATTAGGACTAAGAATAAAAAAAAGTCGGGCATGTGAATAATTAGCTCCGTTCTTTAAAACGCTGGCGCTCACCTGTATTGATCAAAATCAGTCATTGGAAAATTGTTATATTTTGTGTAGTAGAATAATCATTTAATTATAACTAAATTATTTTTTATGTTTATTTTTTTAGAAAACCATACGCTCTGAATTTAAGGACTGTACCGTCTTAACAATTGCCCATCGTTTGAATACGATTATGGACTCGGACAAAGTTATTGTATTGGATAAGGGTGAAGTTTCTGAATATGATTCACCTAAAAATCTACTAAGCAATCCACAATCTGCCTTCTACAGTATGGCCAAGGACGCCAATCTAGTGTAAATTTAAATTTATTTTTTTATATACATACATACATCATATCGACATGAGTGCAATTTAGTTGCTTAAAATCAATTCCTTTTGCTAACATCACACCGAAAAATACAAAAAAGCAAACAAACAAACAAACAAAAAAACCCTTAAAAACAATACACACAAACACAAAAGCATGCCAAAAGTTTAGTTATATAATGACAAATTCGCAAAACAGTCCACAAACATTTTAAGCAAATTTTTTGTTATAATTTAAACCAGATATACCTATATTTGCATTTTCAGTTGCGTAGACTTAAGCCTCATTTTGCTGCGTTCAAATTTAAGAAAATCATTGAAATGAGGTTTTGTTATTTTTTTTAAA
Organism: Tachina fera; assembly: GCA_905220375.1. NCBI lineage: Eukaryota > Metazoa > Arthropoda > Insecta > Diptera > Tachinidae > Tachina > Tachina fera. Next base: position 49,204,682 of record LR999965.1, on the reverse strand, counting down.
ATTTGCTTGTCTTTAAGTTCGTATTGCATTTGAATTTTATACTTCTGTATGGCTTGCTAAATATTTATAGTTTTAAGTTGTTTAAAAAGTTTTACATCATTTTCGAGTTATTTTTACAAATGCTTTTTTTTATATTTGTAAAATCTTAAAATTTAGTGAAACGACAACGCTAAGCGTTGACAAATTTCATATGGAAAAATATAAATTACAAAAATAAAATACATACAAAATTTGTCAACGCTCAGAGTTTTTGTTTTACAAAATTATGCCCCCAATTGAAGGATTTAGATAAAACGAAGTATAAATGTATTCAATATAAATGTTTTATATATTAACAGCCTTATTTATATTATAGCCTTAATAAGAAAATTTTTTATTAAAATTTCTTTTAAAACCCCTTTATAAAGCCTTTTACCACCATATGCAAAAAATTAAATTTTTGCTTGAAATGTATGCTAAAACAAAATTTCCATACAAAAACCGGTTTTAAGGTACACTTGAAGCACAAATTTTTTTTGCATATGGGGGTTAATGATTTTTATAAATAAGGCTGTAAGTTCTCGCACTTAAGCATATACTTTCTAACTTGCTTATATACTTACGGCCTGGCCCACGATGTCGACAAGAAATTATCTGTCGCTTAGTTATATTGAAAACAAAAACAAAATAAGAAAATTTGTTTTTGTTTTCAATATAAGTAAGTGATAGATAGTTTCTTGTCGACATCGTGGGCCAGGCCATACATATTTTACTCTAAATCCTTAAAAAAAACTATTTGTTACATTTTCGTTTTTTGTGTGTTTTATTTATTTCTTTTTATTTGTGAAGCTCATTGAGTTTTAAACTAAATAAATTTCTTATTTTTGGTTTTTCATTTAAAGTTCTTCTAAACGTTCAACTAAAACTTCTGAAATTGCAGTATGATATCGAATTTAATTCAACTTTTACTTTAAGTTCCAACAGTTTCACTTAAATTGACTTAAATGACTTATGTAAATTTTTGTTACTTATCTGTATGTATACATATATAAAAATAGTTAAATTATTATTGGATAAGTGATACAAAAAAAACAAATTTTAGCTTAAATGTTTGTAAATGCTACCTCAATATATCAATATGTATGTAAAATAATATAATGCTATAAATGCTGCATACATAAAAAATAACCTACAGCTATAAATTGCAAAAGGCACCAAATCACAAATGGGATAATCCATCTTGAATCGTAACACATTTGATAAACATTAATATGTACTCGTATATGATATTATTTGCTTCACTTGCAGTGATAACAGACGAAAAAATCAAAAAAAAAATTTACATACAAACCCAGCAAAAAAGACATTAGCAAAATGAGCTCAAGCTTGGGTTCTTCTAATGATACTGCGTGTGTGCAAATTCTACAGAAAAACGTATTATTTTAACACTAAAATGAGTCATTCAAATGAATGCTTATGACTGCTGAAAACTCGACGATTATTGGCTCTGTTCTGTAAATCGAATCGTTTTTATAAACGGGAAATGATCAAAAACGAGTAAATGTTTATTTGGCTGTAGAACAGCAATTTGGCGACATTCGGAATTAAGTTCGAGTAAAAAATTTTAACGTCAAAGTCATCTGTTAATAAAAAATCAGATTTTAAATAACAAAATAAGCACAGTTCTAAATTTTTGATAGCAAAAGTGGGGTCTGTTCTCCAAACCAGAAATTTTCAAAAACAAAAAGTGTTCTTATTCATATAAACGATTTTTCTCCATACTTGCAGCAAATCTGTAAACAAATATTAAAGTATTTTTAAACCCACTTTTTCACACTTAATTGTATTAAACTGCATGTAATTTGCCTATAGTTTTGCTATAGAAGACCTCAAATTATAAATGCTATTTGGTTTTTTTTATGTTTCTTGGGTAATTTATTGGAATAACAGAATATTCGATTTATTCGATTTAAAACCGAGTAAAACTATGTGAATTCGATTTAGGGCTTAGTTTGCTTTGGAAACGAGAAATTTATTCGGATTCGGTTTACAGAATAAGGCCGTACAAACAAATTGTGCATGCATGCGCAATATGAATAAAAATATAGAAATATTGAGATACGAGCCAGCGCTCTTCGTACTTGCAGATCTGCAACTTAGCCATTTCCCAATTATTTTTTTTTTTTTGCTAAAACTTGTTTAAACTTACTTACTTCCTGAAAATACAAAATCTTTTTTAGCAACCGAACTTTTGTTGCGTTGCCAAAATGGTATTACGAATGGCAACTGGTAACTAACAGCTGTACGTTTCAGTTGTCATATTGGCAACTGAAAGTTTTTATTTGCTCCATAGTTTTTAAAGCCAGAAAGTGGGAAAAGTAAAAAGTAAGTGTTACACGTTTGAAGTCATATTTCAAAGTTGCCAAAAATAAACTACTCCTTCTTTGGATTGTTAAAACTTCTTTTAGACAAAATATTTAATCACAGTAGACGCGGTAATTGTAAAGAATTTAAATTGTCCCTTAAATGCCATCTAATAGATGCCACATTTTGCATTTCCTTCTCTTCATCGAAAAATAATTCGACTGAACTAATCATATTTAGTATAAGTAATCTTTCAAGCAATTTTACTTAACACTTACTTTTCTTCGCACCACTTATATATTTCTAATATATTTAAGATTTGTTTACATTATTTTTAGTTGCTAATCTGTCATAATCGTATTTTCGATAACCTTTTGGCAACTGCAGAAAGTTCTCATACATAACACCAACTTTAATTTGAGTTGCGTTGCCAGTTAACACGGCTGCTATCCATAATCGAGCCACAAATCTTAAACAGTCAGAACTCCAAAAATCTCAGACAATTAGGAATAGCAAAAAGCTGCTGTATGTAACAAAAACCGGCATAACGATAGTTTATTTATTTATTTCATAAATACTTTACAAAGTAAAATTTCGAAAGTATTAAAATAGTGTTTTCAATAATTAATGCAAGAAATACAAACATGTGGTAATATCTGCTCCCAACTCTATATTATGTGTCCTTATCCCTATGGATAGGATAGTCGAAAAGCAGGAGACCTAGGTGCCTGGACTTATGGGTCAGGATTTGTCTTAGTTAGATTGGTAAAAAAATCGGCAAAATCATAAAATCGGTTTACGACATCGACATTGTTTTATTCTAAGCCAGGGCTGGAAAATTGATTTTTTATGTATAATCTTTTGCTTAATTAACATAAAAGCAGATTTATTTATTACGTTTCTTTTTTTTACATATAAATTCGTTCATTTATTTAATTTCAAAGTTTGTAAGCTTTGTGGGACTAGCCTAATGGTATAAAATTAAAACGGAAATTAGTTCGTAATGGATATGTATTAAAGAGATTTTTTTCATAACATTTCGACTGGATTATCTTCAGTCTATGTATATATATATGTGTGTATGTATATGCATGTACATATGTATGTATGTGCATGTGCATATGTATATATATACAGTCGACTCCGCTTTACTGGAAATAACCAAAACCCAATTTTTTCAGTTATCCGATTTTTTATCTAAAACGTACTTCGGATTACTTCGGATTACAGATAAGCGTACGGCTTAAAATTGACAATATAATAGGAAAAAAATACAATGAAGTACGTAAGAGCGAAAAGGACAAATACATTTTGCCATTTAATTTTTTAACGGACAAAACATGCACAATTTTTTCATCCTTAATTTGAGCAATTGATTTCTAATAAATAAATTTGTCATTGTTTATTTTCACTAAAGCGAAGTGAGTTTCATACAAAACGTAGTTGTGGGCTTGCTTTTGGTTTTCAGTAATACGATATTTTCAGTAAAGCGAAGTGAATAAGACTGGCTGCGCTTAAACTTAACAGTGCGGGGATATGTATCGCTTTCAGTAATCCGAAAGTAAAGCGTGTTGCGCTAAAGCGGATTCGACTGTACATTCATACATATACATATGACTTATGAAGTGTACATAGTATTCCGAACAGAACATACATGCTTGTTTACTTTGTAACGGCAAATAATAGTTTATTTGGCTGACTTTTTATATAACATAATTAGCTATTTATGGTATTGACTTAAAGATAAGAAGTAAATTTAAAAATGAAGATCAAAAATTATAAGACATTATTGACATTACATCGAGTATTTGACATTTGCTTAACTTATTAACAAAGTCGCGGCCCAGTGCGCCCAGCAGTAAAAAGGAACCAATATATATATTAACAAAGACATTGAGCCAAAAATGCGCTACATCACAATTATATTAGGAATTCTCTTCCATATTTACTAATTAAAGTCCTTAATGTCTGGGTGATTTTAACACCAACTATAGCTGCGATTTTGTTGGTACATTCACGAGTATTTTCATAGAATATTCACGAACCTATAATTAGCATAAGTACTCCTTAAAGTTCCAAACATTCTGATAGTTTTGTTCGTGTTTGCATTTTGTCTCGATAAAATATAAAACAATTATTTAAGTTACATAACTATAAAAACATTACGATCCGTTTAATATGGAAATACCGTTTCTAAATTTTAATTTTGAAGGATAATCCTTTATATGTAAAAGTTGCGATTTAAATCCGAACATTTTCGTTTTATTTACGAATACGTTTGTTTTGAAATTAATTTTGAAAATAACAAAAAATTAAGCAAACTTGTATGCTTTCGAAATCGTTGAACAGGCCATTAATCTAATAATTATGTTATGAAATAGTCGTTATATTTAATATACACGGGTATGTTCTGACACTCGCATGTGATTTGCTATTGTGACTTGAAATCGCAACATGAATGTTCTGCAAATCGCAATAAGTTTGGTTGAGCTAAAATCGCAAAAATAAATTGCGAAATAAAAAGATGAGTTATCGGGTAGTGAAATTAAATCGTTCGGAATTGCGATAGCATTATTGTTATTTTCACGTGAAATACGGAACATGCCAGTATGTTATTGAATTAATTATAATTTCTTTCTATTTGAATGAAAACTAGTACTATTTTCTGACAATCTTTAGCAGGAATGTGAAATTTTCATTTAATGTTTATTAAGCGCATTATTCACGGTCAAAATGCATGACCTGCATTATAATAATATTAGTGGAATTTTGTTTGTATGCGTCACACCAACGATGCATGAAGAAAAATCTAAATTTTTTTTATTATTTGCTCATGCATGTATGCAACACAAACATAACAAGATAGACTACTCAAAGCAGTAGGTTATACAAAGAACTGTCAAATTCTATACGTAAAAAGTTTTTGTATGTAGTTTGACAATTGCATTGCAATTAGCTTGTAACAAGAAGATATTAATTTCTTGTGCAATGCATGCACGTGTATGCTGAGTTCTTCAAGCACACTTATACAATGCTTGCGTCATGCATTTTGACCTTGAATACTGCGCCTTAAATATTATCAGCCTTATTTATAAAACTTATTAAGTCTTTAAAAATATTTTTTAAAACAAATTTTCATAAAAAATTTCCTTAAAAAGGATTTATAAAGCCTTAATAATTTTTATAAATAAGGCTGTATATATCCATTGTTTTCTTATACAAAAGCGATTTCAACAAATAGCTGATGTAAAGACGCAGGAAATAAGTTTCGCGATTTGCTTACCGGATGCGATTTGTGAGAACATGCCAGCCCGGGGAGCAAATTTCGGCATTCCATAAAATAATTCCATATTGAAATTTCGTTCCGAATCGAATGCCTTAATTTGCTCGCCGATTTAAACACACATATATTTTTGTTTAAAACTATATAAATTATTACAACAGAATTTTTAGTTGATATAATTCTGAACAAAGAAACTAAAAACTATTAAATATTATAGCTGCCATAAAATTGCATAAGAACAGTCTAAATAAATCAGAGAAACCTTAGATTGTCTCAATATGCTGATTATTATGAAAATCTATCAATGAAATCAGATCAGTAAGTGTTCTTGCCTTAAAAAGCATTTTTAAATATATATATATACATATGTAATTTAAGATTTTAAGCGATATATCAGTTGTAATAATAGTTTAGGTATAAAATCTTAAGAATTTAATTCGAAACTAAAACAAAACGATTTGGTTGCTTTAAGCAAATTTACCATATATAAAAAAACAGATAACCAAAATGTTTATAAAATGTGGTGTTGTTTTTGTTGTTTTTTAAACGCAATAAATTAATTAAACAAGTAAAGAAAAACAACTAAAAAGAGTAGATAAATTTTATAAAATAGTTAGAAACTACTTAAAAATTTTACTTAATTAAATATTAAAAGGAAACAAATTTACTTAAAATGCGATCTTATTACCACTAGAAAGAAGTTCTAAAACTCAAATGAAACTTAATATTAAATTAAAAAATATACTTAATTTTTTTAATGTAAATTTAAACAATTGTATTTAGATAAAGCAAAATTTGTAATATGCATGTATTTATATATTTTTATAACAAAATAGTTAATGTAATGATGATCCTTTATTTAAACTATTTTTAAGTAAAATTGTTCGAACATTGGAAATGTCAAATAAAAGCAAACAATAATTTCAGACTATATTTAAAATTGAAATACACTCTGTGTTCATGTTTAGTGTAATAAGCTGTAAATTACGTCATAAGATATCGAATGCAATCACAATTAGATATCTTTAGAAATTCCGGTCAATGTCGAATGCTGTAATTTGCTTCTTAGTCTTACTTTTATTTGTTTAAATTTAAGAAACTAATGTAAAAAAACACATTCAATCCATATTTTTAATTAGTTAAAAAAAACGTTAAAATTTTCAAATTATTAGTCAGTACTTATGAGAGCAACTCTATTTTTGTTATTATAAAAATTTACAAATAAAAAAATTTAATTAAAAGAAATTGAAAATATTTTAGGCATGAAGTTAATTGAAAGAAATAAAATAAATAAATATTGATCTGTTCCTGGTTTCTGTAACTTTTATAACGATAATCGTATCGCTATAATAAATATAGCGAAAATTTAACGACTTTAATATTCAGTAACATATTTTAACGATATTTGCTGTCGGTTGGAGTAAAAAAATTAAGTTACAAGATCAAATTCATTGGGTTTTTTCTTATTTTTCTTTGTGCTTTTCACTTATTTTCACATTTTCTATACAGAGATACCACATAATATTGAATTAAATGGTGAGTAAGATAAACCTGGAGATTATCGTAAAAAAGAAATTAAGGAAACTCATTGTCGTTACCGCAAGCGAATAAATATATCGATAAATCAGCCCTGTTCTGTAAACCGATAGATTTGAAATCGCATGATTTTAGAAAACTAACTCCGACAATGGAAATATTTTTAAAATTTTTTAAAACGAAATGTACTAGCCATTGCACTGAAAACATTAAGGTAAGAACTCACTATGATATTGAATCTAATATTGCCAATCTTAACGAAATATTAAGCAGGCTGCTTAATATCCCATATATTCTATTAAACCCATCCGCAGACTGTGTTTAATAGAATATATTCCACAGATATTGAACATCTGGTATGTGAAAAAAGAAGAGCTAGAAGAGAATGGCAACAGCACAGATCACCGCAAAATAAAATTAGATTAAAAGAGTGCACTAAAAGACTCCAAGAGCTGCTTGCATATGAGAAAACTGCATCTCTTAAAAACTATCTGGAAAATCTCGATGTAACACCAGCATCTAATTACTCTTTGTGGCGCGCTGCGAAAAAAATTAAAACACCCGTTGAGTTTAAACCACCTCTGCGCACTTCTACCGGAGTTTGGGTCAGGCGTGATATTGAAAAAGGTAACTTGTTTGCAAAGCATTTAAAATCCGTATTTACCCCAAACACATGTACTGGTGTTGTTGATTTCCCGAGTGTAGTTGCTCTGCCCCCTCGACCCATACAATTCAAAATGTGTGATGTACAAAATCTAATTGCTGAACTCAACCCGAAGAAAGCACCAGGTGTTGATGGAATTAGTAACCAGATGCTAATAAAATTGCGTCGTATTGCATTTAGAATCATGTTATTAATTTTTAATGCCATTTTACGACTAGAGTATTATCCCCACAGCTGGAAGCTTGCCAAAGTTAAAATGATTCCAAAGCCGGGCAAAGATCTTACTAAGGCAGAATCATACAGGCCAATAAGTCTGCTATCGACAATTTCAAAACTTTTCGAAAAACTGCTCATGTCAAAATTGTCCCCAATTTTAACTGATAGTGGGTGCATCCCAGACCATCAATTTGGTTTTAGAAGTCAGCATGGCACAATTGAACAAACTCATAGATTGGTTCAATTTATAAGAAAAACATTTGAGGAAAGAAGTATTGTTCTGCCCTGTTTATTGACGTTTCTCAGGTCTTTGATAAAGTGTGGCATGAAGGCCTAATTTTAAAATTAAAATCATATCTACCAATAAATTTAGTGAATTTATTAGAAAGTTACATTACTACGCGGAAGTTCACGGTTGTGGAACGAGAATTCATGAGTGTGCCCGAATCTATATCATCCGGTGTGCCACAGGGGAGCATACTGGGGCCAGTTTTGTATTTGATCTATACTTTTGATATGCCTTTGAGCAGCAATATCCATACATTTACGTTTGCCGATGATACAGCCTGCCTAAGTATGCACGAAAATCCTCATGAGGCTTCCCGATATCTACAAGAACATATTACACAACTGGAACTATGGAGAATTAAGGTAAACGAGCAAAAATGTGTTCAGGTAACATTTACTCTGCGAAGAGATACTTGTTCCCCAATTCGAATCAACAATCAAGTTTTTCCTCAACATTCACATGTAAAATACCTTGGTATACATCTTGATCGACGACTTACATGGAAACAACATATTGACTCAAAGCTAATACAAATGAAACTTAAACTATCTCAGATATATTGGCTGATTGGTAGAAATTCAATACTCAGCCTAGACTGCAAACTTTTATTATACAAGTCGCTTTTGAAGCCAATATGGTGCTACGGAATTCAGTTATGGGGCACTGCTTCAGCTTCTAACGTTGAGAGAATCCAACGAAGGCAAAACAAAATTTTACGTTTGATAACATCGGCTCCATGGTACATCAAAAACTCAAATATACATCGTGATTTGAATATGCCACTAGTGATTGAAGAAATAGCAAAATACGCAGGCAAATATTTAACAAAACTCGAGTCACATCCTAATCCGCTTGCTCGTAACATCTTGAATTTTACTGGTCACATCCGCTTAAAAAAGAGGGACACAAGGGCTCTATTACTCAACACGCCAGATGGGATTTCTTGAAAATACTTTTTTATACTTTTTTATAAATTTTTTTTCTTTTTTGATTATTACTACTTATGTATTATTTATAACTATTAACAAGTTTATGTCCGACAGTGGTCGGTCCTAATAATTATATTTTAGATTTAAGACTTGAATACTTATTGTTAGTTCATATTTGAAGAAAAAAAAAAATTAAATGGGCTATAGATACAAAATATAATGGGCTATACATGGTTAATTTTTTAAATTTTTATGATAAACATTAATGGGCTATAAATTGTCTATTTCATATACAAAAACTTAAATGGACTATATACGTCGTCTATATTTCGTACAAAGAATTTAATGAAATATACATCATCCATTTTTAATGCAAAAAAATTTTTTATGAAAAAAATTTAATGGACTATATACATCGTCAATTTTTAAAATTTTAATGAAAAAATTTAATGAACTATAAATCGTCCATTTCATATGCAAGAAACTAAAAACACTATACATCGTCTATTTTTCATGCAAAAAAATTAAATGGGCTATAGATACAAAATATAATGGGCTATACATGGTTCATTTTTTAAATTTTTATGATAAACATTAATGGGCTATAAATTGTCTATTTCATATACAAAAACTTAAATGCACTATATACGTCGTCTATATTTCGTACAAAGAATTTAATGAAATATACATCATCCATTTTTAATGCAAAAAATTTTTTTATGGAAAAAATTTAATGGACTATACTTCGTCAATTTTTTGAAAAAAATTTAATGGACTATACATCGTCAATTTTTCAAATTTTAATGAAAAAATGTAATGAACTATAAATCGTCCATTTCATATGCAAGAAACTAAAAAAACTATACATCGCCTATTTTTCATGCAAAAAAATTAAATGGGCTATAGATACAAAATATAATGGGCTATACATGGTTAATTTTTTAAATTTTTATGATAAACATTAATGGGCTATAAATTGTCTATTTCATATACAAAAACTTAAATGGACTATATACGTCGTCTATATTTCGTACAAAGAATTTAATGAAATATACATCATCCATTTTTAATGCAAAAAAATTTTTTATGAAAAAAATTTAATGGACTATACATCGTCAATTTTTCAAATTTTAATGAAAAAATTTAATGAACTATAAATCGTCCATTTCATATGCAAGAAACTAAAAACACTATACATCGTCTATTTTGCATGCAAAAAAAATTAAATGGGCTATAGATACAAAATATAATGGGCTATACATGGTTAATTTTTTAAATTTTTATGATAAACATTAATGGGCTATAAATTGTCTATTTCATATACAAAAACTTAAATGGACTATATACGTCGTCTATATTTCGTACAAAGAATTTAATGAAATATACATCATCCATTTTTAATGCAAAAAAATTTTTTATGAAAAAAATTTAATTTAATTTAATTTCGTCAATTTTTAAAATTTTAATGAAAAAATTTAATGAACTATAAATCGTCCATTTCATATGCAAGAAACTAAAAACACTATACATCGTCTATTTTTCATGCAAAAAAATTAAATGGGCTATAGATACAAAATATAATAGGCTATATACATGGTTCATTTTTTAAATTTTTATGAAAAACATTAATGGGCTATAAATTGTCTATTTCATATACAAAAACTTAAATGCACTATATACGTCGTCTATATTTCGTACAAAGAATTTAATGAAATATACATCATCCATTTTTAATGCAAAAAATTTTTTTATGAAAAAAATTTAATGGACTATACTTTGTCAATTTTTTGAAAAAAATTTAATGGACTATACATCGTAAATTTTTCAAATTTTAATGAAAAAATTTAATGTACTATAAATCGTCCATTTCATATGCAAGAAACTAAAAACACTATACATCATCTATTTTTCATGCAAAAAAATTAAATGGGCTATAGATACAAAATATAATGGGCTATATACATGGTTCATTTTTTAAATTTTTATGAAAAACATTAATGGGCTATAAATTGTCTATTTCATATACAAAAACTTAAATGGACTATATACGTCGTCTATATTTCGTACAAAGAATTTAATGAAATATACATCATCCATTTTTAATGCAAAAAAATTTTTTATGAAAAAAATTTAATTTAATTTAATTTCGTCAATTTTTAAAATTTTAATGAAAAAATTTAATGAACTATAAATCGTCCATTTCATATGCAAGAAACTAAAAACACTATACATCGTCTATTTTTCATGCAAAAAAATTAAATGGGCTATAGATACAAAATATAATGGGCTATACATGGTTCATTTTTTAAATTTTTATGATAAACATTAATGGGCTATAAATTGTCTATTTCATATACAAAAACTTAAATGGACTATATATGTCGTCTATATTTCGTACAAAGAATTTAATGAAATATACATCATCCATTTTTAATGCAAAAAAATTTTTTATGAAAAAAATTTAATGGACTATTATACATCGTAAATTTTTCAAATTTTAATGAAAAAATTTAATGAACTATAAATCGTCCATTTCATATGCAAGAAACTAAAAACACTATACATCGTCTATTTTTAATGCAAAAAAATTAAATGGGCTATAGATACAAAATATAATGGGCTATACATGGTTCATTTTTTAAATTTTTATGATAAACATTAATGGGCTATAAATTGTCTATTTCATATACAAAAACTGAAATGGACTATATACATCGTCTATATTTCGTACAAAGAATTTAATGAAATATACATCATCCATTTTTAATGCAAAAAATTTTTTATGAAAAAAATTTAATGGACTATATATACATCGTCAATTTTTCAAATTTTAATGAAAAAATTTAATGAACTATAAATCGTCCATTTCATATGCAAGAAACTAAAAACACTATACATCGTCTATTTTTCATGCAAAAAAATTAAATGGGCTATAGATACAAAATATAATGGGCTATACATGGTTCATTTTTTAAATTTTTATGATAAATATTAATGGGCTATAAATTGTCTATTTCATATACGAAAACTTAAATGGACTACATAAATGGACTACATAATGAAAAAATTTAATGAACTATAAATCGTCCATTTCATATGCAAGAAACTAAAAAAACTATACATCGCCTATTTTTCATGCAAAAAAATTAAATGGGCTATAGATACAAAATATAATGGGCTATACATGGTTAATTTTTTAAATTTTTATGATAAACATTAATGGGCTATAAATTGTCTATTTCATATACAAAAACTTAAATGGACTATATACGTCGTCTATATTTCGTACAAAGAATTTAATGAAATATACATCATCCATTTTTAATGCAAAAAAATTTTTTATGAAAAAAATTTAATGGACTATACATCGTCAATTTTTCAAATTTTAATGAAAAAATTTAATGAACTATAAATCGTCCATTTCATATGCAAGAAACTAAAAACACTATACATCGTCTATTTTGCATGCAAAAAAAATTAAATGGGCTATAGATACAAAATATAATGGGCTATACATGGTTAATTTTTTAAATTTTTATGATAAACATTAATGGGCTATAAATTGTCTATTTCATATACAAAAACTTAAATGGACTATATACGTCGTCTATATTTCGTACAAAGAATTTAATGAAATATACATCATCCATTTTTAATGCAAAAAAATTTTTTATGAAAAAAATTTAATTTAATTTAATTTCGTCAATTTTTCAAATTTTAATGAAAAAATTTAATGAACTATAAGTCGTCCATTTCATATGCAAGAAACTAAAAACACTATACATCGTCTATTTTGCATGCAAAAAAATTAAATGGGCTATAGATACAAAATATAATGGGCTATACATGGTTAATTTTTTAAATTTTTATGATAAACATTAATGGGCTATAAATTGTCTATTTCATATACAAAAACTTAAATGGACTATATACGTCGTCTATATTTCGTACAAAGAATTTAATGAAATATACATCATCCATTTTTAATGCAAAAAAATTTTTTATGAAAAAAATTTAATTTAATTTAATTTCGTCAATTTTTAAAATTTTAATGAAAAAATTTAATGAACTATAAATCGTCCATTTCATATGCAAGAAACTAAAAACACTATACATCGTCTATTTTTCATGCAAAAAAATTAAATGGGCTATAGATACAAAATATAATGGGCTATACATGGTTCATTTTTTAAATTTTTATGATAAACATTAATGGGCTATAAATTGTCTATTTCATATACAAAAACTTAAATGGACTATATACGTCGTCTATATTTCGTACAAAGAATTTAATGAAATATACATCATCCATTTTTAATGCAAAAAAATTTTTTATGAAAAAAATTTAATGGACTATACATCGTCAATTTTTCAAATTTTAATGAAAAAATTTAATGAACTATAAATCGTCCATTTCATATGCAAGAAACTAAAAACACTATACATCGTCTATTTTTAATGCAAAAAAATTAAATGGGCTATAGATACAAAATATAATGGGCTATACATGTTTAATTTTTTAAATTTTTATGATAAACACTAATGGGCTATAAATTGTCTATTTCATATACAAAAACTTAAATGGACTATATACGTCGTCTATATTTCGTACAAAGAATTTAATGAAATATACATCATCCATTTTTAATGCAAAAAAATTTTTTATGAAAAAAATTTAATGGACTATATATACATCGTCAATTTTTCAAATTTTAATGAAAAAATTTAATGAACTATAAATCGTCCATTTCATATGCAAGAAACTAAAAACACTATACATCGTCTATTTTTCATGCAAAAAAATTAAATGGGCTATAGATACAAAATATAATGGGCTATACATGGTTCATTTTTTAAATTTTTATGATAAATATTAATGGGCTATAAATTGTCTATTTCATATACGAAAACTTAAATGGACTACATAAATGGACTACATAATGAAAAAATTTAATGAACTATAAATCGTCCATTTCATATGCAAGAAACTAAAAAAACTATACATCGCCTATTTTTCATGCAAAAAAATTAAATGGGCTATAGATACAAAATATAATGGGCTATACATGGTTAATTTTTTAAATTTTTATGATAAACATTAATGGGCTATAAATTGTCTATTTCATATACAAAAACTTAAATGGACTACATACATCGTCTATATTTCGTACAAAGAATTTAATGAAATATACATCATCCATTTTTAATGCAAAAAAATTTTTTATGAAAAAAATTTAATGGACTATATATACATCGTCAATTTTTCAAATTTTAATGAAAAAATTTAATGAACTATAAATCGTCCATTTCATATGCAAGAAACTAAAAACACTATACATCGTCTATTTTTCATGCAAAAAAATTAAATGGGCTATAGATACAAAATATAATGGGCTATACATGGTTCATTTTTTAAATTTTTATGATAAATATTAATGGGCTATAAATTGTCTATTTCATATACGAAAACTTAAATGGACTACATAAATGGACTACATAATGAAAAAATTTAATGAACTATAAATCGTCCATTTCATATGCAAGAAACTAAAAAAACTATACATCGTCTATTTTTCATGCAAAAAAATTAAATGGGCTATAGATACAAAATATAATGGGCTATACATGGTTAATTTTTTAAATTTTTATGATAAACATTAATGGGCTATAAATTGTCTATTTCATATACAAAAACTTAAATGGACTACATACATCGTCTATATTTCGTACAAAGAATTTAATGAAATATACATCATCCATTTTTAATGCAAAAAATTTTTTATGAAAAAAATTTAATGGACTATATATACATCGTCAATTTTTCAAATTTTAATGAAAAAATTTAATGAACTATAAATCGTCCATTTCATATGCAAGAAACTAAAAACACTATACATCGTCTATTTTTCATGCAAAAAAATTAAATGGGCTATAGATACAAAATATAATGGGCTATACATGGTTCATTTTTTAAATTTTTATGATAAATATTAATGGGCTATAAATTGTCTATTTCATATACGAAAACTTAAATGGACTACATAAATGGACTACATAATGAAAAAATTTAATGAACTATAAATCGTCCATTTCATATGCAAGAAACTAAAAAAACTATACATCGTCTATTTTTCATGCAAAAAAATTAAATGGGCTATAGATACAAAATATAATGGGCTATACATGGTTAATTTTTTAAATTTTTATGATAAACATTAATGGGCTATAAATTGTCTATTTCATATACAAAAACTTAAATGGACTACATACATCGTCTATATTTCGTACAAAGAATTTAATGAAATATACATCATCCATTTTTAATGCAAAAAAATTTTTTATGAAAAAAATTTAATGGACTATACATCGTCAATTTTTCAAATTTTAATGAAAAAATTTAATGAACTATAAATCGTCCATTTCATATGCAAGAAACTAAAAAAACTATACATCGCCTATTTTTCATGCAAAAAAATTAAATGGGCTATAGATACAAAATATAATGGGCTATACATGGTTCATTTTTTAAATTTTTATGATAAACATTAATGGGCTATAAATTGTCTATTTCATATATAAAAACTTAAATGGACTATATACATCGTCTATATTTCGTACAAAGAATTTAATGAAATATACATCATCCATTTTTAATGCAAAAAAATTTTTTATGAAAAAAATTTAATGGACTATACATCGTCAATTTTTCAAATTTTAATGAAAAAATTTAATGAACTATAAATCGTCCATTTCATATGCAAGAAACTAAAAACACTATACATCGTCTATTTTTAATGCAAAAAAATTAAATGGGCTATAGATACAAAATATAATGGGCTATACATGTTTAATTTTTTAAATTTTTATGATAAACACTAATGGGCTATAAATTGTCTATTTCATATACAAAAACTTAAATGGACTATATACGTCGTCTATATTTCGTACAAAGAATTTAATGAAATATACATCATCCATTTTTAATGCAAAAAAATTTTTTATGAAAAAAATTTAATGGACTATATATACATCGTGAATTTTTCAAATTTTAATGAAAAAATTTAATGAACTATAAATCGTCCATTTCATATGCAAGAAACTAAAAAAACTATACATCGTCTATTTTTCATGCAAAAAAATTAAATGGGCTATAGATACAAAATATAATGGGCTATACATGGTTAATTTTTTAAATTTTTATGATAAACATTAATGGGCTATAAATTGTCTATTTCATATACAAAAACTTAAATGGACTACATACATCGTCTATATTTCGTACAAAGAATTTAATGAAATATACATCATCCATTTTTAATGCAAAAAATTTTTTATGAAAAAAATTTAATGGACTATATATACATCGTCAATTTTTCAAATTTTAATGAAAAAATTTAATGAACTATAAATCGTCCATTTCATATGCAAGAAACTAAAAAAACTATACATCGTCTATTTTTCATGCAAAAAAATTAAATGGGCTATAGATACAAAATATAATGGGCTATACATGGTTAATTTTTTAAATTTTTATGATAAACATTAATGGGCTATAAATTGTCTATTTCATATACAAAAACTTAAATGGACTACATACATCGTCTATATTTCGTACAAAGAATTTAATGAAATATACATCATCCATTTTTAATGCAAAAAATTTTTTATGAAAAAAATTTAATGGACTATATATACATCGTCAATTTTTCAAATTTTAATGAAAAAATTTAATGAACTATAAATCGTCCATTTCATATGCAAGAAACTAAAAACACTATACATCGTCTATTTTTCATGCAAAAAAATTAAATGGGCTATAGATACAAAATATAATGGGCTATACATGGTTCATTTTTTAAATTTTTATGATAAATATTAATGGGCTATAAATTGTCTATTTCATATACGAAAACTTAAATGGACTACATAAATGGACTACATAATGAAAAAATTTAATGAACTATAAATCGTCCATTTCATATGCAAGAAACTAAAAAAACTATACATCGTCTATTTTTCATGCAAAAAAATTAAATGGGCTATAGATACAAAATATAATGGGCTATACATGGTTAATTTTTTAAATTTTTATGATAAACATTAATGGGCTATAAATTGTCTATTTCATATACAAAAACTTAAATGGACTACATACATCGTCTATATTTCGTACAAAGAATTTAATGAAATATACATCATCCATTTTTAATGCAAAAAAATTTTTTATGAAAAAAATTTAATGGACTATACATCGTCAATTTTTCAAATTTTAATGAAAAAATTTAATGAACTATAAATCGTCCATTTCATATGCAAGAAACTAAAAAAACTATACATCGCCTATTTTTCATGCAAAAAAATTAAATGGGCTATAGATACAAAATATAATGGGCTATACATGGTTCATTTTTTAAATTTTTATGATAAACATTAATGGGCTATAAATTGTCTATTTCATATATAAAAACTTAAATGGACTATATACATCGTCTATATTTCGTACAAAGAATTTAATGAAATATACATCATCCATTTTTAATGCAAAAAAATTTTTTATGAAAAAAATTTAATGGACTATACATCGTCAATTTTTCAAATTTTAATGAAAAAATTTAATGAACTATAAATCGTCCATTTCATATGCAAGAAACTAAAAAAACTATACATCGCCTATTTTTCATGCAAAAAAATTAAATGGGCTATAGATACAAAATATAATGGGCTATACATGGTTAATTTTTTAAATTTTTATGATAAACATTAATGGGCTATAAATTGTCTATTTCATATATAAAAACTTAAATGGACTATATACATCGTCTATATTTCGTACAAAGAATTTAATGAAATATACATCATCCATTTTTAATGCAAAAAATTTTTTATGAAAAAAATTTAATGGACTATACATCGTCAATTTTTCAAATTTTAATGAAAAAATTTAATGAACTATAAATCGTCCATTTCATATGCAAGAAACTAAAAACACTATACATCGTCTATTTTTAATGCAAAAAAATTAAATGGGCTATAGATACAAAATATAATGGGCTATACATGGTTAATTTTTTAAATTTTTATGATAAACATTAATGGGCTATAAATTGTCTATTTCATATACAAAAACTTAAATGGACTATATACGTCGTCTATATTTCGTACAAAGAATTTAATGAAATATACATCATCCATTTTTAATGCAAAAAAATTTTTTATGAAAAAAATTTAATGGACTATATATACATCGTGAATTTTTCAAATTTTAATGAAAAAATTTAATGAACTATAAATCGTCCATTTCATATGCAAGAAACTAAAAAAACTATACATCGTCTATTTTTCATGCAAAAAAATTAAATGGGCTATAGATACAAAATATAATGGGCTATACATGGTTAATTTTTTAAATTTTTATGATAAACATTAATGGGCTATAAATTGTCTATTTCATATACAAAAACTTAAATGGACTACATACATCGTCTATATTTCGTACAAAGAATTTAATGAAATATACATCATCCATTTTTAATGCAAAAAATTTTTTATGAAAAAAATTTAATGGACTATATATACATCGTCAATTTTTCAAATTTTAATGAAAAAATTTAATGAACTATAAATCGTCCATTTCATATGCAAGAAACTAAAAAAACTATACATCGTCTATTTTTCATGCAAAAAAATTAAATGGGCTATAGATACAAAATATAATGGGCTATACATGGTTAATTTTTTAAATTTTTATGATAAACATTAATGGGCTATAAATTGTCTATTTCATATACAAAAACTTAAATGGACTACATACATCGTCTATATTTCGTACAAAGAATTTAATGAAATATACATCATCCATTTTTAATGCAAAAAATTTTTTATGAAAAAAATTTAATGGACTATATATACATCGTCAATTTTTCAAATTTTAATGAAAAAATTTAATGAACTATAAATCGTCCATTTCATATGCAAGAAACTAAAAAAACTATACATCGTCTATTTTTCATGCAAAAAAATTAAATGGGCTATAGATACAAAATATAATGGGCTATACATGGTTAATTTTTTAAATTTTTATGATAAACATTAATGGGCTATAAATTGTCTATTTCATATACAAAAACTTAAATGGACTACATACATCGTCTATATTTCGTACAAAGAATTTAATGAAATATACATCATCCATTTTTAATGCAAAAAATTTTTTATGAAAAAAATTTAATGGACTATATATACATCGTCAATTTTTCAAATTTTAATGAAAAAATTTAATGAACTATAAATCGTCCATTTCATATGCAAGAAACTAAAAACACTATACATCGTCTATTTTTCATGCAAAAAAATTAAATGGGCTATAGATACAAAATATAATGGGCTATACATGGTTCATTTTTTAAATTTTTATGATAAATATTAATGGGCTATAAATTGTCTATTTCATATACGAAAACTTAAATGGACTACATAAATGGACTACATAATGAAAAAATTTAATGAACTATAAATCGTCCATTTCATATGCAAGAAACTAAAAAAACTATACATCGTCTATTTTTCATGCAAAAAAATTAAATGGGCTATAGATACAAAATATAATGGGCTATACATGGTTAATTTTTTAAATTTTTATGATAAACATTAATGGGCTATAAATTGTCTATTTCATATACAAAAACTTAAATGGACTACATACATCGTCTATATTTCGTACAAAGAATTTAATGAAATATACATCATCCATTTTTAATGCAAAAAAATTTTTTATGAAAAAAATTTAATGGACTATACATCGTCAATTTTTCAAATTTTAATGAAAAAATTTAATGAACTATAAATCGTCCATTTCATATGCAAGAAACTAAAAAAACTATACATCGCCTATTTTTCATGCAAAAAAATTAAATGGGCTATAGATACAAAATATAATGGGCTATACATGGTTCATTTTTTAAATTTTTATGATAAACATTAATGGGCTATAAATTGTCTATTTCATATATAAAAACTTAAATGGACTATATACATCGTCTATATTTCGTACAAAGAATTTAATGAAATATACATCATCCATTTTTAATGCAAAAAAATTTTTTATGAAAAAAATTTAATGGACTATACATCGTCAATTTTTCAAATTTTAATGAAAAAATTTAATGAACTATAAATCGTCCATTTCATATGCAAGAAACTAAAAACACTATACATCGTCTATTTTTAATGCAAAAAAATTAAATGGGCTATAGATACAAAATATAATGGGCTATACATGTTTAATTTTTTAAATTTTTATGATAAACACTAATGGGCTATAAATTGTCTATTTCATATACAAAAACTTAAATGGACTATATACGTCGTCTATATTTCGTACAAAGAATTTAATGAAATATACATCATCCATTTTTAATGCAAAAAAATTTTTTATGAAAAAAATTTAATGGACTATATATACATCGTGAATTTTTCAAATTTTAATGAAAAAATTTAATGAACTATAAATCGTCCATTTCATATGCAAGAAACTAAAAAAACTATACATCGTCTATTTTTCATGCAAAAAAATTAAATGGGCTATAGATACAAAATATAATGGGCTATACATGGTTAATTTTTTAAATTTTTATGATAAACATTAATGGGCTATAAATTGTCTATTTCATATACAAAAACTTAAATGGACTACATACATCGTCTATATTTCGTACAAAGAATTTAATGAAATATACATCATCCATTTTTAATGCAAAAAATTTTTTATGAAAAAAATTTAATGGACTATATATACATCGTCAATTTTTCAAATTTTAATGAAAAAATTTAATGAACTATAAATCGTCCATTTCATATGCAAGAAACTAAAAAAACTATACATCGTCTATTTTTCATGCAAAAAAATTAAATGGGCTATAGATACAAAATATAATGGGCTATACATGGTTAATTTTTTAAATTTTTATGATAAACATTAATGGGCTATAAATTGTCTATTTCATATACAAAAACTTAAATGGACTACATACATCGTCTATATTTCGTACAAAGAATTTAATGAAATATACATCATCCATTTTTAATGCAAAAAATTTTTTATGAAAAAAATTTAATGGACTATATATACATCGTCAATTTTTCAAATTTTAATGAAAAAATTTAATGAACTATAAATCGTCCATTTCATATGCAAGAAACTAAAAAAACTATACATCGTCTATTTTTCATGCAAAAAAATTAAATGGGCTATAGATACAAAATATAATGGGCTATACATGGTTAATTTTTTAAATTTTTATGATAAACATTAATGGGCTATAAATTGTCTATTTCATATACAAAAACTTAAATGGACTACATACATCGTCTATATTTCGTACAAAGAATTTAATGAAATATACATCATCCATTTTTAATGCAAAAAATTTTTTATGAAAAAAATTTAATGGACTATATATACATCGTCAATTTTTCAAATTTTAATGAAAAAATTTAATGAACTATAAATCGTCCATTTCATATGCAAGAAACTAAAAAAACTATACATCGTCTATTTTTCATGCAAAAAAATTAAATGGGCTATAGATACAAAATATAATGGGCTATACATGGTTAATTTTTTAAATTTTTATGATAAACATTAATGGGCTATAAATTGTCTATTTCATATACAAAAACTTAAATGGACTATATACGTCGTCTATATTTCGTACAAAGAATTTAATGAAATATACATCATCCATTTTTAATGCAAAAAAATTTTTTATGAAAAAAATTTAATGGACTATATATACATCGTGAATTTTTCAAATTTTAATGAAAAAATTTAATGAACTATAAATCGTCCATTTCATATGCAAGAAACTAAAAAAACTATACATCGTCTATTTTTCATGCAAAAAAATTAAATGGGCTATAGATACAAAATATAATGGGCTATACATGGTTAATTTTTTAAATTTTTATGATAAACATTAATGGGCTATAAATTGTCTATTTCATATACAAAAACTTAAATGGACTACATACATCGTCTATATTTCGTACAAAGAATTTAATGAAATATACATCATCCATTTTTAATGCAAAAAATTTTTTATGAAAAAAATTTAATGGACTATATATACATCGTGAATTTTTCAAATTTTAATGAAAAAATTTAATGAACTATAAATCGTCCATTTCATATGCAAGAAACTAAAAAAACTATACATCGTCTATTTTTCATGCAAAAAAATTAAATGGGCTATAGATACAAAATATAATGGGCTATACATGGTTAATTTTTTAAATTTTTATGATAAACATTAATGGGCTATAAATTGTCTATTTCATATACAAAAACTTAAATGGACTATATACGTCGTCTATATTTCGTACAAAGAATTTAATGAAATATACATCATCCATTTTTAATGCAAAAAAATTTTTTATGAAAAAAATTTAATGGACTATATATACATCGTGAATTTTTCAAATTTTAATGAAAAAATTTAATGAACTATAAATCGTCCATTTCATATGCAAGAAACTAAAAAAACTATACATCGTCTATTTTTCATGCAAAAAAATTAAATGGGCTATAGATACAAAATATAATGGGCTATACATGGTTAATTTTTTAAATTTTTATGATAAACATTAATGGGCTATAAATTGTCTATTTCATATACAAAAACTTAAATGGACTACATACATCGTCTATATTTCGTACAAAGAATTTAATGAAATATACATCATCCATTTTTAATGCAAAAAATTTTTTATGAAAAAAATTTAATGGACTATATATACATCGTCAATTTTTCAAATTTTAATGAAAAAATTTAATGAACTATAAATCGTCCATTTCATATGCAAGAAACTAAAAAAACTATACATCGTCTATTTTTCATGCAAAAAAATTAAATGGGCTATAGATACAAAATATAATGGGCTATACATGGTTAATTTTTTAAATTTTTATGATAAACATTAATGGGCTATAAATTGTCTATTTCATATACAAAAACTTAAATGGACTACATACATCGTCTATATTTCGTACAAAGAATTTAATGAAATATACATCATCCATTTTTAATGCAAAAAAATTTTTTATGAAAAAAATTTAATGGACTATATATACATCGTGAATTTTTCAAATTTTAATGAAAAAATTTAATGAACTATAAATCGTCCATTTCATATGCAAGAAACTAAAAAAACTATACATCGTCTATTTTTCATGCAAAAAAATTAAATGGGCTATAGATACAAAATATAATGGGCTATACATGGTTAATTTTTTAAATTTTTATGATAAACATTAATGGGCTATAAATTGTCTATTTCATATACGAAAACTTAAATGGACTACATAAATGGACTACATAATGAAAAAATTTAATGAACTATAAATCGTCCATTTCATATGCAAGAAACTAAAAAAACTATACATCGCCTATTTTTCATGCAAAAAAATTAAATGGGCTATAGATACAAAATATAATGGGCTATACATGGTTAATTTTTTAAATTTTTATGATAAACATTAATGGGCTATAAATTGTCTATTTCATATACAAAAACTTAAATGGACTACATACATCGTCTATATTTCGTACAAAGAATTTAATGAAATATACATCATCCATTTTTAATGCAAAAAAATTTTTTATGAAAAAAATTTAATGGACTATATATACATCGTCAATTTTTCAAATTTTAATGAAAAAATTTAATGAACTATAAATCGTCCATTTCATATGCAAGAAACTAAAAACACTATACATCGTCTATTTTTCATGCAAAAAAATTAAATGGGCTATAGATACAAAATATAATGGGCTATACATGGTTCATTTTTTAAATTTTTATGATAAATATTAATGGGCTATAAATTGTCTATTTCATATACGAAAACTTAAATGGACTACATAAATGGACTACATAATGAAAAAATTTAATGAACTATAAATCGTCCATTTCATATGCAAGAAACTAAAAAAACTATACATCGTCTATTTTTCATGCAAAAAAATTAAATGGGCTATAGATACAAAATATAATGGGCTATACATGGTTCATTTTTTAAATTTTTATGATAAATATTAATGGGCTATAAATTGTCTATTTCATATACGAAAACTTAAATGGACTATATACATCGTCTATATTTCGTACAAAGAATTTAATGAAATATACATCATCCATTTTTAATGCAAAAAATTTTTTATGAAAAAAATTTAATGGACTATATATACATCGTCAATTTTTCAAATTTTAATGAAAAAATTTAATGAACTATAAATCGTCCATTTCATATGCAAGAAACTAAAAACACTATACATCGTCTATTTTTCATGCAAAAAAATTAAATGGGCTATAGATACAAAATATAATGGGCTATACATGGTTCATTTTTTAAATTTTTATGATAAATATTAATGGGCTATAAATTGTCTATTTCATATACGAAAACTTAAATGGACTACATAAATGGACTACATAATGAAAAAATTTAATGAACTATAAATCGTCCATTTCATATGCAAGAAACTAAAAACACTATACATCGTCTATTTTTCATGCAAAAAAATTAAATGGGCTATAGATACAAAATATAATGGGCTATACATGGTTAATTTTTTAAATTTTTATGATAAACATTAATGGGCTATAAATTGTCTATTTCATATACAAAAACTTAAATGGACTACATACATCGTCTATATTTCGTACAAAGAATTTAATGAAATATACATCATCCATTTTTAATGCAAAAAAATTTTTTATGAAAAAAATTTAATGGACTATATATACATCGTCAATTTTTCAAATTTTAATGAAAAAATTTAATGAACTATAAATCGTCCATTTCATATGCAAGAAACTAAAAACACTATACATCGTCTATTTTTCATGCAAAAAAATTAAATGGGCTATAGATACAAAATATAATGGGCTATACATGGTTCATTTTTTAAATTTTTATGATAAATATTAATGGGCTATAAATTGTCTATTTCATATACGAAAACTTAAATGGACTACATAAATGGACTACATAATGAAAAAATTTAATGAACTATAAATCGTCCATTTCATATGCAAGAAACTAAAAAAACTATACATCGTCTATTTTTCATGCAAAAAAAATTAAATGGGCTATAGATACAAAATATAATGGGCTATACATGGTTAATTTTTTAAATTTTTATGATAAACATTAATGGGCTATAAATTGTCTATTTCATATACAAAAACTTAAATGGACTACATACATCGTCTATATTTCGTACAAAGAATTTAATGAAATATACATCATCCATTTTTAATGCAAAAAAATTTTTTATGAAAAAAATTTAATGGACTATACATCGTCAATTTTTCAAATTTTAATGAAAAAATTTAATGAACTATAAATCGTCCATTTCATATGCAAGAAACTAAAAACACTATACATCGTCTATTTTTAATGCAAAAAAATTAAATGGGCTATAGATACAAAATATAATGGGTTATACATGGTTAATTTTTTAAATTTTTATGATAAACATTAATGGGCTATAAATTGTCTATTTCATATACAAAAACTGAAATGGACTATATACATCGTCTATATTTCGTACAAAGAATTTAATGAAATATACATCATCCATTTTTAATGCAAAAAATTTTTTATGAAAAAAATTTAATGGACTATACATCGTCCATTTCATATGCAAGAAACTAAAAACACTATACATCGTCTATTTTTCATGCAAAAAAATTAAATGGGCTATAGATACAAAATATAATGGGCTATACATGGTTCATTTTTTAAATTTTTATGATAAATATTAATGGGCTATAAATTGTCTATTTCATATACGAAAACTTAAATGGACTACATAAATGGACTACATAATGAAAAAATTTAATGAACTATAAATCGTCCATTTCATATGCAAGAAACTAAAAACACTATACATCGTCTATTTTTCATGCAAAAAAATTAAATGGGCTATAGATACAAAATATAATGGGCTATACATGGTTAATTTTTTAAATTTTTATGATAAACATTAATGGGCTATAAATTGTCTATTTCATATACA
This sequence comes from Tachina fera, assembly GCA_905220375.1. Taxonomy (NCBI): domain Eukaryota; kingdom Metazoa; phylum Arthropoda; class Insecta; order Diptera; family Tachinidae; genus Tachina; species Tachina fera. The sequence continues at coordinate 49,178,341 of LR999965.1, read as the reverse complement.
AAAACTTAAATGGACTATATACGTCGTCTATATTTCGTACAAAGAATTTAATGAAATATACATCATCCATTTTTAATGCAAAAAAATTTTTTATGAAAAAAATTTAATGGACTATACATCGTCAATTTTTCAAATTTTAATGAAAAAATTTAATGAACTATAAATCGTCCATTTCATATGCAAGAAACTAAAAAAACTATACATCGCCTATTTTTCATGCAAAAAAATTAAATGGGCTATAGATACAAAATATAATGGGCTATACATGGTTCATTTTTTAAATTTTTATGATAAATATTAATGGGCTATAAATTGTCTATTTCATATACGAAAACTTAAATGGACTACATAAATGGACTACATAATGAAAAAATTTAATGAACTATAAATCGTCCATTTCATATGCAAGAAACTAAAAACACTATACATCGTCTATTTTTCATGCAAAAAAATTAAATGGGCTATAGATACAAAATATAATGGGCTATACATGGTTAATTTTTTAAATTTTTATGATAAACATTAATGGGCTATAAATTGTCTATTTCATATACAAAAACTTAAATGGACTATATACGTCGTCTATATTTCGTACAAAGAATTTAATGAAATATACATCATCCATTTTTAATGCAAAAAAATTTTTTATGAAAAAAATTTAATGGACTATACATCGTCAATTTTTCAAATTTTAATGAAAAAATTTAATGAACTATAAATCGTCCATTTCATATGCAAGAAACTAAAAAAACTATACATCGCCTATTTTTCATGCAAAAACATTAAATGGGCTATAGATACAAAATATAATGGGCTATACATGGTTCATTTTTTAAATTTTTATGATAAATATTAATGGGCTATAAATTGTCTATTTCATATACGAAAACTTAAATGGACTACATAAATGGACTACATAATGAAAAAATTTAATGAACTATAAATCGTCCATTTCATATGCAAGAAACTAAAAAAACTATACATCGCCTATTTTTCATGCAAAAAAATTAAATGGGCTATAGATACAAAATATAATGGGCTATACATGGTTCATTTTTTAAATTTTTATGATAAACATTAATGGGCTATAAATTGTCTATTTCATATACAAAAACTTAAATGGACTATATACGTCGTCTATATTTCGTACAAAGAATTTAATGAAATATACATCATCCATTTTTAATGCAAAAAAATTTTTTATGAAAAAAATTTAATGGACTATACATCGTCAATTTTTCAAATTTTATTTCATATGCAAGAAACTAAAAACACTATACATCGTCTATTTTTCATGCAAAAAAATTAAATGGGCTATAGATACAAAATATAATGGGCTATACATGGTTCATTTTTTAAATTTTTATGATAAACATTAATGGGCTATAAATTGTCTATTTCATATACAAAAACTTAAATGGACTATATACGTCGTCTATATTTCGTACAAAGAATTTAATGAAATATACATCATCCATTTTTAATGCAAAAAAATTTTTTATGAAAAAAATTTAATGGACTATACATCGTCAATTTTTCAAATTTTAATGAAAAAATTTAATGAACTATAAATCGTCCATTTCATATGCAAGAAACTAAAAACACTATACATCGTCTATTTTTCATGCAAAAAAATTAAATGGGCTATAGATACAAAATATAATGGGCTATACATGGTTCATTTTTTAAATTTTTATGATAAACATTAATGGGCTATAAATTGTCTATTTCATATACAAAAACTTAAATGGACTATATACGTCGTCTATATTTCGTACAAAGAATTTAATGAAATATACATCATCCATTTTTAATGCAAAAAAATTTTTTATGAAAAAAATTTAATGGACTATACATCGTCAATTTTTCAAATTTTATTTCATATGCAAGAAACTAAAAACACTATACATCGTCTATTTTTCATGCAAAAAAATTAAATGGGCTATAGATACAAAATATAATGGGCTATACATGGTTCATTTTTTAAATTTTTATGATAAACATTAATGGGCTATAAATTGTCTATTTCATATACAAAAACTTAAATGGACTATATACGTCGTCTATATTTCGTACAAAGAATTTAATGAAATATACATCATCCATTTTTAATGCAAAAAAATTTTTTATGAAAAAAATTTAATGGACTATACATCGTCAATTTTTCAAATTTTATTTCATATGCAAGAAACTAAAAACACTATACATCGTCTATTTTTCATGCAAAAAAATTAAATGGGCTATAGATACAAAATATAATGGGCTATACATGGTTCATTTTTTAAATTTTTATGATAAACATTAATGGGCTATAAATTGTCTATTTCATATACAAAAACTTAAATGGACTATATACGTCGTCTATATTTCGTACAAAGAATTTAATGAAATATACATCATCCATTTTTAATGCAAAAAAATTTTTTATGAAAAAAATTTAATGGACTATACATCGTCAATTTTTCAAATTTTATTTCATATGCAAGAAACTAAAAACACTATACATCGTCTATTTTTCATGCAAAAAAATTAAATGGGCTATAGATACAAAATATAATGGGCTATACATGGTTCATTTTTTAAATTTTTATGATAAACATTAATGGGCTATAAATTGTCTATTTCATATACAAAAACTTAAATGGACTATATACATCGTCTATATTTCGTACAAAGAATTTAATGAAATATACATCATCCATTTTTAATGCAAAAAAATTTTTTATGAAAAAAATTTAATGGACTATACATCGTCAATTTTTAAAATTTTAATGAAAAAATTTAATGAACTATAAATCGTCCATTTCATATGCAAGAAACTAAAAACACTATACATCGTCTATTTTTCATGCAAAAAAATTAAATGGGCTATAGATACAAAATATAATGGGCTATACATGGTTCATTTTTTAAATTTTTATGATAAACATTAATGGGCTATAAATTGTCTATTTCATATACAAAAACTTAAATGGACTATATACATCCTCTATATTTCGTACAAAGAATTTAATGAAATATAAATCATCCATTTTTAATGCAAAAAAATTTTTTATGAAAAAAATTTAATGGACTATAATACATCGTCAATTTTTCAAATTTTATTTCATATGCAAGAAACTAAAAACACTATACATCGTCTATTTTTCATGCAAAAAAATTAAATGGGCTATAGATACAAAATATAATGGGCTATACATGGTTCATTTTTTAAATTTTTATGATAAACATTAATGGGCTATAAATTGTCTATTTCATATACAAAAACTTAAATGGACTATATACGTCGTCTATATTTCGTACAAAGAATTTAATGAAATATACATCATCCATTTTTAATGCAAAAAAATTTTTTATGAAAAAAATTTAATGGACTATACATCGTCAATTTTTCAAATTTTATTTCATATGCAAGAAACTAAAAACACTATACATCGTCTATTTTTCATGCAAAAAAATTAAATGGGCTATAGATACAAAATATAATGGGCTATACATGGTTCATTTTTTAAATTTTTATGATAAACATTAATGGGCTATAAATTGTCTATTTCATATACAAAAACTTAAATGGACTTTATACATCCTCTATATTTCGTACAAAGAATTTAATGAAATATACATCATCCATTTTTAATGCAAAAAAATTTTTTATGAAAAAAATTTAATGGACTATACATCGTCAATTTTTAAAATTTTAATGAAAAAATTTAATGAACTATAAATCGTCCATTTCATATGCAAGAAACTAAAAACACTATACATCGTCTATTTTTCATGCAAAAAAATTAAATGGGCTATAGATACAAAATATAATGGGCTATACATGGTTCATTTTTTAAATTTTTATGATAAACATTAATGGGCTATAAATTGTCTATTTCATATACAAAAACTTAAATGGACTTTATACATCCTCTATATTTCGTACAAAGAATTTAATGAAATATACATCATCCATTTTTAATGCAAAAAAATTTTTTATGAAAAAAATTTAATGGACTATACATCGTCAATTTTTCAAATTTTAATGAAAAAATTTAATGAACTATAAATCGTCCATTTCATATGCAAGAAACTAAAAACACTATACATCGTCTATTTTTCATGCAAAAAAATTAAATGGGCTATAGATACAAAATATAATGGGCTAACATGGTTAATTTTTTAAATTTTTATGATAAATATTAATGGGCTATAAATTGTCTATTTCATATACGAAAACTTAAATGGACTATATACGTCGTCTATATTTCGTACAAAGAATTTAATAAAATATACATCATCCATTTTTAATGCAAAAAAAATTTTTTATGAAAAAAATTTAATTCAATTTTTCAAATTTTAATGAAAAAATTTAATGAACTATAAATCGTCCATTTCATATGCAAGAAACTAAAAACACTATACATCGTCTATTTTTCATGCAAAAAAATTAAATGGGCTATAGATACAAAATATAATGGGCTATACATGGTTCATTTTTTAAATTTTTATGATAAACATTAATGGGCTATAAATTGTCTATTTCATATACAAAAACTTAAATGGACTATATACGTCGTCTATATTTCGTACAAAGAATTTAATGAAATATACATCATCCATTTTTAATGCAAAAAAATTTTTTATGAAAAAAATTTAATGGACTATGCATCGTCAATTTTTCAAATTTTATTTCATATGCAAGAAACTAAAAACACTATACATCGTCTATTTTTCATGCAAAAAAATTAAATGGGCTATAGATACAAAATATAATGGGCTATACATGGTTCATTTTTTAAATTTTTATGATAAACATTAATGGGCTATAAATTGTCTATTTCATATACAAAAACTTAAATGGACTATATACATCGTCTATATTTCGTACAAAGAATTTAATGAAATATACATCATCCATTTTTAATGCAAAAAAATTTTTTATGAAAAAAATTTAATGGACTATACATCGTCAATTTTTAAAATTTTAATGAAAAAATTTAATGAACTATAAATCGTCCATTTCATATGCAAGAAACTAAAAACACTATACATCGTCTATTTTTCGTGCAAAAAAATTAAATGGGCTATAGATACAAAATATAATGGGCTATACATGGTTCATTTTTTAAATTTTTATGATAAACATTAATGGGCTATAAATTGTCTATTTCATATACAAAAACTTAAATGGACTATATACGTCGTCTATATTTCGTACAAAGAATTTAATGGACTATACATCGTCAATTTTTCAAATTTTAATGAAAAAATTTAATGAACTATAAATCGTCCATTTCATATGCAAGAAACTAAAAACACTATACATCGTTTATTTTTCGTGCAAAAAAATTAAATGGGCTATAGATACAAAATATAATGGGCTATACATGGTTCATTTTTTAAATTTTTATGATAAACATTAATGGGCTATAAATTGTCTACTTCATATACAAAAACTTAAATGGACTATATACGTCGTCTATATTTCGTACAAAGAATTTAATGAAATATACATCATCCATTTTTAATGCAAAAAAATTTTTTATGAAAAAAATTTAATTTACATCGTCAATTTTTCAAATTTTAATGAAAAAATTTAATGAACTATAAATCGTCCATTTCATATGCAAGAAACTAAAAACACTATATATACATCGTCAATTTTTCAAATTTTAATGAAAAAATTTAATGAACTATAAATCGTCCATTTCATATGCAAGAAACTAAAAACACTATATATACATCGTCAATTTTTCAAATTTTAATGAAAAAATTTAATGAACTATAAATCGTCCATTTCATATGCAAGAAACTAAAAACACTATATATACATCGTCAATTTTTCAAATTTTAATGAAAAAATTTAATGAACTATAAATCGTCCATTTCATATGCAAGAAACTAAAAACACTATATATACATCGTCAATTTTTCAAATTTTAATGAAAAAATTTAATGAACTATAAATCGTCCATTTCATATGCAAGAAACTAAAAACACTATATATACATCGTCAATTTTTCAAATTTTAATGAAAAAATTTAATGAACTATAAATCGTCCATTTCATATGCAAGAAACTAAAAACACTATATATACATCGTCAATTTTTCAAATTTTAATGAAAAAATTTAATTAACTATAAATCGTCCATTTCATATGCAAGAAACTAAAAACACTATATATACATCGTCAATTTTTCAAATTTTAATGAAAAAATTTAATGAACTATAAATCGTCCATTTCATATGCAAGAAACTAAAAACACTATATATACATCGTCAATTTTTCAAATTTTAATGAAAAAATTTAATGAACTATAAATCGTCCATTTCATATGCAAGAAACTAAAAACACTATATATACATCGTCAATTTTTAAAATTTTAATGAAAAAATTTAATGAACTATAAATCGTCCATTTCATATGCAAGAAACTAAAAACACTATACATCGTCTATTTTTCGTGCAAAAAAATTAAATGGGCTATAGATACAAAATATAATGGGCTATACATGGTTCATTTTTTAAATTTTTATGATAAACATTAATGGGCTATAAATTGTCTATTTCATATACAAAAACTTAAATGGACTATATACGTCGTCTATATTTCGTACAAAGAATTTAATGGACTATACATCGTCAATTTTTCAAATTTTAATGAAAAAATTTAATGAACTATAAATCGTCCATTTCATATGCAAGAAACTAAAAACACTATACATCGTTTATTTTTCGTGCAAAAAAATTAAATGGGCTATAGATACAAAATATAATGGGCTATACATGGTTCATTTTTTAAATTTTTATGATAAACATTAATGGGCTATAAATTGTCTATTTCATATACAAAAACTTAAATGGACTATATACGTCGTCTATATTTCGTACAAAGAATTTATTGAAATATACATCATCCATTTTTAATGCAAAAAAAATTTTTATGAAAAAAATTTAATGGACTATGTATACATCGTCAATTTTTCAAATTTTAATGAAAAAATTTAATGAACCATAAATCGTCCATTTCATATGCAAGAAACTAAAAACACTATACATCGTCTATTTTTCATGCAAAAAAATTAAATGGGCTATAGATACAAAATATAATGGGCTATACATGGTTCATTTTTTAAATTTTTATGATAAACATTAATGGGCTATAAATTGTCTATTTCATATACAAAAACTTAAATGAACTATATACATCGTCTATATTTCGTACAAAGAATTTAATGAAATATACATCATCCATTTTTAATGCAAAAAAATTTTTTATGAAAAAAATTTAATGGACTATACATCGTCAATTTTTCAAATTTTAATGAAAAAATTTAATGAACTATAAATCGTCCATTTCATATGCAAGAAACTAAAAACACTATACATCGTCTATTTTTCATGCAAAAAAATTAAATGGGCTATAGATACAAAATATAATGGGCTATACATGGTTCATTTTTTAAATTTTTATGATAAACATTAATGGGCTATAAATTGTCTATTTCATATACAAAAACTTAAATGGACTATATACGTCGTCTATATTTCGTACAAAGAATTTATTGAAATATACATCATCCATTTTTAATGCAAAAAAAATTTTTATGAAAAAAATTTAATGGACTATGTATACATCGTCAATTTTTCAAATTTTAATGAAAAAATTTAATGAACCATAAATCGTCCATTTCATATGCAAGAAACTAAAAACACTATACATCGTCTATTTTTCATGCAAAAAAATTAAATGGGCTATAGATACAAAATATAATGGGCTATACATGGTTCATTTTTTAAATTTTTATGATAAACATTAATGGGCTATAAATTGTCTATTTCATATACAAAAACTTAAATGAACTATATACATCGTCTATATTTCGTACAAAGAATTTAATGAAATATACATCATCCATTTTTAATGCAAAAAAATTTTTTATGAAAAAAATTTAATGGACTATACATCGTCAATTTTTCAAATTTTAATGAAAAAATTTAATGAACTATAAATCGTCCATTTCATATGCAAGAAACTAAAAACACTATACATCGTCTATTTTTCATGCAAAAAAATTAAATGGGCTATAGATACAAAATATAATGGGCTATACATGGTTCATTTTTTAAATTTTTATGATAAACATTAATGGGCTATAAATTGTCTATTTCATATACAAAAACTTAAATCGACTATATATGTCGTCTATATTTCGTACAAAGAATTTAATGAAATATACATCATCCATTTTTAATGCAAAAAAATTTTTTATGAAAAAAATTTAATGGACTATACATCGTCAATTTTTCAAATTTTAATAAAAAAATTTAATGAACTATAAATCGTCCATTTCATATGCAAGAAACTAAAAACACTATACATCGTCTATTTTTCGTGCAAAAAAATTAAATGGGCTATAGATACAAAATATAATGGGCTATACATGGTTCATTTTTTAATTTTTATGATAAACATTAATGGGCTATAAATTGTCTATTTCATATACAAAAACTTAAATGGACTATATACGTCGTCTATATTTCGTACAAAGAATTTAATGAAATATACATCATCCATTTTTAATGCAAAAAAATTTTTTATGAAAAAAATTTAATTTACATCGTCAATTTTTCAAATTTTAATGAAAAAATTTAATGAACTATAAATCGTCCATTTCATATGCAAGAAACTAAAAACACTATATATACATCGTCAATTTTTCAAATTTTAATGAAAAAATTTAATGAACTATAAATCGTCCATTTCATATGCAAGAAACTAAAAACACTATATATACATCGTCAATTTTTCAAATTTTAATGAAAAAATTTAATGAACTATAAATCGTCCATTTCATATGCAAGAAACTAAAAACACTATATATACATCGTCAATTTTTCAAATTTTAATGAAAAAATTTAATGAACTATAAATCGTCCATTTCATATGCAAGAAACTAAAAACACTATATATACATCGTCAATTTTTCAAATTTTAATGAAAAAATTTAATGAACTATAAATCGTCCATTTCATATGCAAGAAACTAAAAACACTATATATACATCGTCAATTTTTCAAATTTTAATGAAAAAATTTAATGAACTATAAATCGTCCATTTCATATGCAAGAAACTAAAAACACTATATATACATCGTCAATTTTTCAAATTTTAATGAAAAAATTTAATGAACTATAAATCGTCCATTTCATATGCAAGAAACTAAAAACACTATACATCGTCTATTTTTCGTGCAAAAAAATTAAATGGGCTATAGATACAAAATATAATGGGCTATACATGGTTCATTTTTTAAATTTTTATGATAAACATTAATGGGCTATAAATTGTCTATTTCATATACAAAAACTTAAATGGACTATATACGTCGTCTATATTTCGTACAAAGAATTTAATGGACTATACATCGTCAATTTTTAAAATTTTAATGAAAAAATTTAATGAACTATAAATCGTCCATTTCATATGCAAGAAACTAAAAACACTATACATCGTCTATTTTTCATGCAAAAAAATTAAATGGGCTATAGATACAAAATATAATGGGCTATACATGGTTCATTTTTTAAATTTTTATGAAAAACATTAATGGGCTATAAATTGTCTATTTCATATACAAAAACTTAAATGGACTATATACGTCGTCTATATTTCGTACAAAGAATTTATTGAAATATACATCATCCATTTTTAATGCAAAAAAAATTTTTATGAAAAAAATTTAATGGACTATGTATACATCGTCAATTTTTCAAATTTTAATGAAAAAATTTAATGAACCATAAATCGTCCATTTGATATGCAAGAAACTAAAAACACTATACATCGTCTATTTTTCATGCAAAAAAATTAAATGGGCTATAGATACAAAATATAATGGGCTATACATGGTTCATTTTTTAAATTTTTATGATAAACATTAATGGGCTATAAATTGTCTATTTCATATACAAAAACTTAAATGGACTATATACGTCGTCTATATTTCGTACAAAGGATTTAATGAAATATACATCATCCATTTTTAATGCAAAAAAATTTTTTATGAAAAAATTTAATGGACTATACATCGTCAATTTTTCAAATTTTAATGAAAAAATTTAATGAACTATAAATCGTCCATTTCATATGCAAGAAACTAAAAACACTATACATCGTCTATTTTTCATGCAAAAAAATTAAATGGGCTATAGATACAAGATATAATGGGCTATACATGGTTCATTTTTTAAATTTTTATGATAAACATTAATGGGCTATAAATTGTCTATTTCATATACAAAAACTTAAATGGACTATATACATCGTCTATATATTTTGTACAAAGAATTTAATGAAATATACATCATCCATTTTTATTGCAAAAAAATTTTTTATGAAAAAAATTTAATGGACTATATATAGATCGTCAATTTTTCAAATTTTAATGAAAAAATTTAATGAACTATAAATCGTCCATTTCATATGCAAGAAACTAAAAACACTATACATCATCTATTTTTCATGCAAAAAAATTAAATGGGCTATAGATACAAAATATAATGGGCTATACATGGTTCATTTTTTAAATTTTTATGATAAACATTAATGGGCTATAAACTGTCTATTTCATATACAAAAACTTAAATGAACTATATACATCGTCTATATTTCGTACAAAGAATTTAATGAAATATACATCATCCATTTTTAATGCAAAAAAATTTTTTATGAAAAAAATTTAATGGACTATATATAGATCGTCAATTTTTCAAATTTTAATGCAAAAATTTAATGAACTATAAATCGTCCATTTCATATGTAAGAAACTAAAAACACTATACATCGTCTATTTTTCATGCAAAAAAATTAAATGGGCTATAGATACAAAATATAATGGGCTATACATGGTTCATTTTTTAAATTTTTATGATAAACATTAATTGGCTATAAATTGTCTATTTCATATACAAAAACTTAAATGGACTATATACGTCGTCTATATTTCGTACAAAGAATTTAATGAAATATACATCATCCATTTTTAATGCAAAAAAATTTTTATGAAAAGAATTTAATGGACTATACATCGTCAATTTTTCAAATTTTAATGAAAAAATTTAATGTACTATAAATCGTCCATTTCATATGCAAGAAACTAAAAACACTATACATCGTCTATTTTTCATGCAAAAAAATTAAATGGGCTATAGATACAAAATATAATGGGCTATACATGGTTCATTTTTTAAATTTTTATGATAAACATTAATGGGCTATAAATTGTCTATTTCATATACAAAAACTTAAATGGACTATATACGTCGTCTATATTTTGTACAAAGAATTTAATGAAATATACATCATCCATTTTTAATGCAAAAAAAATTTTTTATGAAAAAAATTTAATGGACTATACATCGTCAATTTTTCAAATTTTAATGAAAAAATTTAATGAACCATAAATCGTCCATTTCATATGCAAGAAACTAAAAACACTATACATCGTCTATTTTTCATGCAAAAAAATTAAATGGGCTATAGATACAAAATATAATGGGCTATACATGGTTCATTTTTTAAATTTTTATGATAAACATTAATGGGCTATAAATTGTCTATTTCATATACAAAAACTTAAATGAACTATATACATCGTCTATATTTCGTACAAAGAATTTAATGAAATATACATCATCAATTTATAATGAAAAAAATTTTTTATGAAAAAAATTTAATGGACTATACATCGTCAATTTTTCAAATTTTAATGAAAAAATTTAATGAACTATATACATCGTCTATATTTCGTACAAAGAATTTAATGAAATATACATCATCCATTTTTAATGCAAAAAAATTTTTTATGAAAAAAATTTAATGGACTATATATAGATCGTCAATTTTTCAAATTTTAATGAAAAAATTTAATGAACTATAAATCGTCCATTTCATATGTAAGAAACTAAAAACACTATACATCGTCTATTTTTCATGCAAAAAAATTAAATGGGCTATAGATACAAAATATAATGGGCTATACATGGTTCATTTTTTAAATTTTTATGATAAACATTAATGGGCTATAAATTGTCTATTTCATATACAAAAACTTAAATGGACTATATACATCGTCTATATTTCGTACAAAGAATTTAATGAAATATACATCATCCATTTTTAATGCAAAAAAATTTTTATGAAAAGAATTTAATGGACTATACATCGTCAATTTTTCAAATTTTAATGAAAAAATTTAATGTACTATAAATCGTCCATTTCATATGCAAGAAACTAAAAACACTATACATCGTCTATTTTTCATGCAATATAATGGGCTATACATGGTTCATTTTTTAAATTTTTATGATAAACATTAATGGGCTATAAATTGTCTATTTCATATACAAAAACTTAAATGAACTATACACATCGTCTATATTTCGTACAAAGAATTTAATGAAATATACATCATCAATTTATAATGAAAAAAATTTTTTATGAAAAAAATTTAATGGACTATACATCGTCAATTTTTCAAATTTTAATGAAAAAATTTAATGAACTATATACATCGTCTATATTTCGTACAAAGAATTTAATGAAATATACATCATCCATTTTTAATGCAAAAAAATTTTTTATGAAAAAAATTTAATGGACTATATATAGATCGTCAATTTTTCAAATTTTAATGAAAAAATTTAATGAACTATAAATCGTCCATTTCATATGTAAGAAACTAAAAACACTATACATCGTCTATTTTTCATGCAAAAAAATTAAATGGGCTATAGATACAAAATATAATGGGCTATACATGGTTCATTTTTTAAATTTTTATGATAAACATTAATGGGCTATAAATTGTCTATTTCATATACAAAAACTTAAATGGACTATATACATCGTCTATATTTCGTACAAAGAATTTAATGAAATATACATCATCCATTTTTAATGCAAAAAAATTTTTATGAAAAGAATTTAATGGACTATACATCGTCAATTTTTCAAATTTTAATGAAAAAATTTAATGTACTATAAATCGTCCATTTCATATGCAAGAAACTAAAAACACTATACATCGTCTATTTTTCATGCAAAAAAATTAAATGGGCTATAGATACAAAATATAATGGGCTATACATGGTTCATTTTTTAAATTTTTATGATAAACATTAATGGGCTATAAATTGTCTATTTCATATACAAAAACTTAAATGGACTACATACGTCGTCTATATTTCGTACAAAGAATTTAATGAAATATACATCATCCATTTTTAATGCAAAAAAATTTTTTATGAAAAAAGTTTAATGGACTAACCATCGTCAATTTTTCAAATTTTATTTCATATGCAAGAAACTAAAAACACTATACATCGTCTATTTTTCATGCAAAAAAATTAAATGGGCTATAGATACAAAATATAATGGGCTATACATGGTTCATTTTTTAAATTTTTATGATAAACATTAATGGGCTATAAATTGTCTATTTCATATACAAAAACTTAAATGGACTATATACGTCGTCTATATTTCGTACAAAGAATTTAATGAAATATACATCATCCATTTTTAATGCAAAAAAATTTTTTATGAAATGGACTATAGATCGTCAATTTTTCAAATTTTAATGAAAAAATTTAATGAACTATAAATCGTCCATTTCATATGTAAGAAACTAAAAACACTATACATCGTCTATTTTTCATGCAAAAAAATTAAATGGGCTATAGATACAAAATATAATGGGCTATACATGGTTCATTTTTTAAATTTTTATGATAAACATTAATGGGCTATAAATTGTCTATTTCATATACAAAAACTTAAATGGACTATATACGTCGTCTATATTTCGTACAAAGAATTTAATGAAATATACATCATCCATTTTTAATGCAAAAAAATTTTTTATGAAAAAAATTTAATGGACTATATATAGATCGTCAATTTTTCAAATTTTAATGAAAAAATTTAATGAACTATAAATCGTCCATTTCATATGTAAGAAACTAAAAACACTATACATCGTCTATTTTTCATGCAAAAAAATTAAATGGGCTATAGATACAAAATATAATGGGCTATACATGGTTCATTTTTTAAATTTTTATGATAAACATTAATGGGCTATAAATTGTCTATTTCATATACAAAAACTTAAATGGACTATATACATCGTCTATATTTCGTACAAAGAATTTAATGAAATATACATCATCCATTTTTAATGCAAAAAAATTTTTATGAAAAGAATTTAATGGACTATACATCGTCAATTTTTCAAATTTTAATGAAAAAATTTAATGTACTATAAATCGTCCATTTCATATGCAAGAAACTAAAAACACTATACATCGTCTATTTTTCATGCAAAAAAATTAAATGGGCTATAGATACAAAATATAATGGGCTATACATGGTTCATTTTTTAAATTTTTATGATAAACATTAATGGGCTATAAATTGTCTATTTCATATACAAAAACTTAAATGGACTATATACGTCGTCTATATTTCGTACAAAGAATTTAATGAAATATACATCATCCATTTTTAATGCAAAAAAAATTTTTTATGAAAAAAATTTAATGGACTATACATCGTCAATTTTTCAAATTTTAATGAAAAAATTTAATGAACTATAAATCGTCCATTTCATATGCAAGAAACTAAAAACACTATACATCGTCTATTTTTCATGCAAAAAAATTAAATGGGCTATAGATACAAAATATAATGGGCTATACATGGTTCATTTTTTAAATTTTTATGATAAACATTAATGGGCTATAAATTGTCTATTTCATATACAAAAACTTAAATGGACTATATACATCGTCTATATTTCGTACAAAGAATTTAATGAAATATACATCATCCATTTTTAATGCAAAAAAATTTTTTATGAAAAAAGTTTAATGGACTAACCATCGTCAATTTTTCAAATTTTATTTCATATGCAAGAAACTAAAAACACTATACATCGTCTATTTTTCATGCAAAAAAATTAAATGGGCTATAGATACAAAATATAATGGGCTATACATGGTTCATTTTTTAAATTTTTATGATAAACATTAATGGGCTATAAATTGTCTATTTCATATACAAAAACTTAAATGGACTATATACGTCGTCTATATTTCGTACAAAGAATTTAATGAAATATACATCATCCATTTTTAATGCAAAAAAATTTTTTATGAAAAAAATTTAATGGACTATATATAGATCGTCAATTTTTCAAATTTTAATGAAAAAATTTAATGAACTATAAATCGTCCATTTCATATGTAAGAAACTAAAAACACTATACATCGTCTATTTTTCATGCAAAAAAATTAAATGGGCTATAGATACAAAATATAATGGGCTATACATGGTTCATTTTTTAAATTTTTATGATAAACATTAATGGGCTATAAATTGTCTATTTCATATACAAAAACTTAAATGGACTATATACATCGTCTATATTTCGTACAAAGAATTTAATGAAATATACATCATCCATTTTTAATGCAAAAAAATTTTTATGAAAAGAATTTAATGGACTATACATCGTCAATTTTTCAAATTTTAATGAAAAAATTTAATGTACTATAAATCGTCCATTTCATATGCAAGAAACTAAAAACACTATACATCGTCTATTTTTCATGCAAAAAAATTAAATGGGCTATAGATACAAAATATAATGGGCTATACATGGTTCATTTTTTAAATTTTTATGATAAACATTAATGGGCTATAAATTGTCTATTTCATATACAAAAACTTAAATGGACTACATACGTCGTCTATATTTCGTACAAAGAATTTAATGAAATATACATCATCCATTTTTAATGCAAAAAAATTTTTTATGAAATGGACTATAGATCGTCAATTTTTCAAATTTTAATGAAAAAATTTAATGAACTATAAATCGTCCATTTCATATGTAAGAAACTAAAAACACTATACATCGTCTATTTTTCATGCAAAAAAATTAAATGGGCTATAGATACAAAATATAATGGGCTATACATGGTTCATTTTTTAAATTTTTATGATAAACATTAATGGGCTATAAATTGTCTATTTCATATACAAAAACTTAAATGGACTATATACGTCGTCTATATTTCGTACAAAGAATTTAATGAAATATACATCATCCATTTATAATGCAAAAAAAATTTTTTATGAAAAAAATTTAATGGACTATACATCGTCAATTTTTCAAATTTTAATGAAAAAATTTAATGAACTATAAATCGTCCATTTCATATGCAAGAAACTAAAAACACTATATATACATCGTCTATTTTTCATGCAAAAAAATTAAATGGGCTATAGATACAAAATATAATGGGCTATACATGGTTCATTTTTTAAATTTTTATGATAAACATTAATGGGCTATAAATTGTCTATTTCATATACAAAAACTTAAATGGACTATATACATCGTCTATATTTCGTACAAAGAATTTAATGAAATATACATCATCCATTTTTAATGCAAAAAAATTTTTTATGAAAAAAATTTAATGGACTATACATCGTCAATTTTTAAAATTTTAATGAAAAAATTTAATGAACTATAAATCGTCCATTTCATATGCAAGAAACTAAAAACACTATATATACATCGTCTATTTTTCATGCAAAAAAATTAAATGGGCTATAGATACAAAATATAATGGGCTATACATGGTTCATTTTTTAAATTTTTATGATAAACATTAAAGGGCTATAAATTGTCTATTTCATATACAAAAACTTAAATGGACGATATACGTCGTCTATATTTCGTGCAAAGAATTTAATGAAATATACATCATCCATTTTTAATGCAAAAAATTTTTTATGAAAAAAGTTTAATGGACTATACATCGTCAATTTTTCAAATTTTAATGAAAAAATTTAATGAACTATAAATCGTCCATTTCATATGCAAGAAACTAAAAACACTATATATACATCGTCTATTTTTCATGCAAAAAATTAAATGGGCTATAGATACAAAATATAATGGGCTATACATGGTTCATTTTTTAAATTTTTATGATAAACATTAATGGGCTATAAATTGTCTATTTCATATACAAAAACTTAAATGGACTATATACGTCGTCTATATTTCGTACAAAGAATTTAATGAAATATACATCATCCATTTTTAATGCAAAAAAATTTTTTATGAAAAAAGTTTAATGGACTATACATCGTCAATTTTTCAAATTTTAATGAAAAAATTTAATGTACTATAAATCGTCCATTTCATATCGTCTATTTTTCATGCAAAAAAATTAAATGGGCTATAGATACAAAATATAATGGGCTATACACGGTTAATTTTTTAAATTTTTAATGATAAACATTAATGGGCTATAAATTGTCTATTTCATATACAAAAACTTAAATGGACTATATACGTCGTCTATATTTCGTACAAAGAATTTAATGAAATATACATCATCCATTTTTAATGCAAAAAAATTTAATGGACTATACATCGTCAATTTTTCAAATTTTAATGAAAAAATTTAATGTACTATAAATCGTCCATTTCATATGCAAGAAACTAAAAACACTATACATCGTCTATTTTTTATGCAAAAAAATTAAATGGGCTATAGATACAAAATATAATGGGCTATACATGGTTCATTTTTTAAATTTTTATGACAAACATTAATGGGCTATAAATTTTTTATTTCATATACAAAAACTTAAATGGACTATATACGTCGTCTATATTTCGTACAAAGAATTTAATGAAATATACATCATCCATTTTTAATGCAAAAAAAATTTTCAAATTTTAATGAAAAAATTTAATGAACTATAAATCGTCCATTTCATATGCAAGAAACTAAAAACACTATACATCGTCTATTTTTCATGCAAAAAAATTAAATGGGCTATAGATACAAAATATAATGGGCTATACATGGTTCATTTTTTAAATTTTTATGATAAACATTAATGGGCTATAAATTGTCTATTTCATATACAAAAACTTAAATGGACTATATACGTCGTCTATATTTTGTACAAAGAATTTAATGAAATATACATCATCCATTTTTAATGCAAAAAAAATTTTTTATGAAAAAAATTTAATGGACTATACATCGTCAATTTTTCAAATTTTAATGAAAAAATTTAATGAAGTATAAATCGTCCATTTCATATGCAAGAAACTAAAAACACTATATATACATCGTCTATTTTTCATGCAAAAAAATTAATTGGGCTATAGATACAAAATATAATGGGCTATACATGGTTCATTTTTTAAATTTTTATGATAAACATTAATGGGCTATAAATTGTCTATTTCATATACAAAAACTTAAATGGACTATATACGTCGTCTATATTTCGTACAAAGAATTTAATGAAATATACATCATCCATTTTTAATGCAAAAAAATTTTTTATGAAAAAAGTTTAATGGACTATACATCGTCAATTTTTCAAATTTTAATGAAAAAATTTAATGAACTATAAATCGTCCATTTCATATGCAAGAAACTAAAAACACTATACATCGTCTATTTTTCATGCAAAAAAATTAAATGGGCTATAGATACAAAATATAATGGGCTATACATGGTTCATTTTTTAAATTTTTATGATAAACATTAATGGGCTATAAATTGTCTATTTCATATACAAAAACTTAAATAGACTATATACGTCGTCTATATTTTGTACAAAGAATTTAATGAAATATACATCATCCATTTTTAATGCAAAAAAAATTTTTTATGAAAAAAATTTAATGGACTATACATCGTCAATTTTTCAAATTTTAATGAAAAAATTTAATGAACTATAAATCGTCCATTTCATATGCAAGAAACTAAAAACACTATACATCTTCTATTTTTCATGCAAAAAAATTAAATGGGCTATAGATACAAAATATAATGGGCTATACATGGTTCATTTTTTAAATTTTTATGATAAACATTAATGGGCTATAAATTGTCTATTTCATATACAAAAACTTAAATGGACTATATACGTCGTCTATATTTTGTACAAAGAATTTAATGAAATATACATCATCCATTTTTAATGCAAAAAAATTTTTTATGAAAAAAATTTAATGGACTATACATCGTCAATTTTTCAAATTTTAATGAAAAAACTTAATGAACTATAAATCGTCCATTTCATATGCAAGAAACTAAAAACACTATACATCGTCTATTTTTCATGCAAAAAAATTAAATGGGCTATAGATACAAAATATAATGGGCTATACATGCTTCATTTTTTAAATTTTTATGATAAACATTAATGGGCTATAAATTGTCTATTTCATATACAAAAACTTAAATGGACTATATACATCGTCTATATTTCGTACAAAGAATTTAATGAAATATACATCATCCATTTTTAATGCAAAAAAATTTTTATGAAAAAAATTTAATGGACTATACATCGTCAATTTTTCAAATTTTAATGAAAAAATTTAATGTACTATAAATCGTCCATTTCATATGCAAGAAACTAAAAACACTATACATGTCTATTTTTCATGCAAAAAAATTAAATGGGCTATAGATACAAAATATAATGGGCTATACATGGTTCATTTTTTAAATTTTTATGATAAACATTAATGGGCTATAAATTGTCTATTTCATATACAAAAACTTAAATGGACTATATACGTCGTCTATATTTCGTACAAAGAATTTAATGAAATATACATCATCCATTTTTAATGCAAAAAAATTTAATGGACTATACATCGTCAATTTTTCAAATTTTAATGAAAAAATTTAATGAACTATAAATCGTCCATTTCATATGCAAGAAACTAAAAACACTATACATCGTCTATTTTTCATGCAAAAAAATTAAATGGGCTATAGATACAAAATATAATGGGCTATACATGGTTAATTTTTTAAATTTTTATGATAAACATTAATGGGCTATAAATTGTCTATTTCATATACAAAAACTTAAATGGACTATATACATCGTCTATATTTCGTACAAAGAATTTAATGAAATATACATCATCCATTTTTAATGCAAAAAAATTTTTATGAAAAAAATTTAATGGACTATACATCGTCAATTTTTCAAATTTTAATGAAAAAATTTAATGTACTATAAATCGTCCATTTCATATGCAAGAAACTAAAAACACTATACATCGTCTATTTTTCATGCAAAAAAATTAAATGGGCTATAGATACAAAATATAATGGGCTATACATGATGCATTTTTTAAATTTTTATGATAAACATTAATGGGCTATAAATTGTCTATTTCATATACAAAAACTTAAATGGACTATATACGTCGTCTATATTTCGTACAAAGAATTTAATGAAATATACATCATCCATTTTTAATGCAAAAAAATTTAATGGACTATACATCGTCAATTTTTCAAATTTTAATGAAAAAATTTAATGTACTATAAATCGTCCATTTCATATGCAAGAAACTAAAAACACTATACATCGTCTATTTTTTATGCAAAAAAATTAAATGGGCTATAGATACAAAATATAATGGGCTATACATGGTTCATTTTTTAAATTTTTATGATAAACATTAATGGGCTATAAATTGTCTATTTCATATACAAAAACTTAAATGGACTATATACGTCGTCTATATTTCGTACAAAGAATTTAATGAAATATACATCATCCATTTTTAATGCAAAAAAATTTTTTATGAAAAAAGTTTAATGGACTATACATCGTCAATTTTTCAAATTTTAATGAAAAAATTTAATGAACTATAAATCGTCTATTTCATATGCAAGAAACTAAAAACACTATACATCGTCTATTTTTCATGCAAAAAAATTAAATGGGCTATAGATACAAAATATAATGGGCTATACATGGTTCATTTTTTAAATTTTTATGATAAACATTAATGGGCTATAAATTGTCTATTTCATATACAAAAACTTAAATGGACTATATACGTCGTCTATATTTCGTACAAAGAATTTAATGAAATATACATCATCCATTTTTAATGCAAAAAAATTTTTTATGAAAAAAATTTAATGGACTATTATACATAGTCAATTTTTCAAATTTTAATGAAAAAATTTAATGAACTATAAATCGTCCATTTCATATGCAAGAAACTAAAAACACTATACATCGTCTATTTTTCATGCAAAAAAATTAAATGGGCTATAGATACAAAATATAATGGGCTATACATGGTTCATTTTTTAAATTTTTATGATAAACATTAATGGGCTATAAATTGTCTATTTCATATACAAAAACTTAAATGGACTATATACGTCGTCTATATTTCGTACAAAGAATTTAATGAAATATACATCATCCATTTTTAATGCAAAAAAATTTAATTGACTATACATCGTCAATTTTTCAAATTTTAATGAAAAAATTTAATGAACTATAAATCGTCCATTTCATATGCAAGAAACTAAAAACACTATACATCGTCTATTTTTCATGCAAAAAAATTAAATGGGCTATAGATACAAAATATAATGGGCTATACATGGTTCATTTTTCAAATTTTTATGATAAACGTTAATGGGCTATAAATTGTCTATTTCATATACAAAAACTGAAATGGACTATATACATCGTCTATATTTCGTACATTTTTAATGCAAAAAAATTTTTTATTAAAAAAATTTAATGGACTATACATTGTCAATTTTTCAAATTTTAATGAAAAAATTTAATGAACTATAAATCGTCCATTTCATATGCAAGAAACTAAAAACACTACACATCGTCTATTTTTCATGCAAAAAAATTAAATGGGCTATAGATACAAAATATAATGGGCTATACATGGTTCATTTTTTAAATTTTTATGATAAACATTAATGGGCTATAAATTGTCTATTTCATATACAAAAACTTAAATGGACTATATACGTCGTCTATATTTCGTACAAAGAATTTAATGTACATCGTCAATTTTTCAAATTTTAATGAAAAAATTTAATGAACTATAAATCGTCCATTTCATATGCAAGAAACTAAAAACACTATACATCGTCTATTTTTCATGCAAAAAAATTAAATGGGCTATAGATACAAAATATAATGGGCTATACATGGTTCATTTTTTAAATTTTTATGATAAACATTAATGGGCTATAAATTGTCTATTTCATATACAAAAACTTAAATGGACTATATACATCGTCTATATTTCGTACAAAGAATTTAATGAAATATACATCATCCATTTTTAATGCAAAAAAATTTTTATGAAAAAAATTTAATGGACTATACATCGTCAATTTTTCAAATTTTAATGAAAAAATTTAATGTACTATAAATCGTCCATTTCATATGCAAGAAACTAAAAACACTATACATCGTCTATTTTTCATGCAAAAAAATTAAATGGGCTATAGATACAAAATATAATGGGCTATACATGGTTCATTTTTTAAATTTTTATGATAAAAATTAATGGGCTATAAATTGTCTATTTCATATACAAAAACTTAAATGGACTATATACGTCGTCTATATTTCGTACAAAGAATTTAATGAAATATACATCATCCATTTTTAATGCAAAAAAATTTTTTATGAAAAAAGTTTAATCGTCAATTTTTCAAATTTTAATGAAAAAATTTAATGAACTATAAATCGTCCATTTCATATGCAAGAAACTAAAAACACTATACATCGTCTATTTTTCATGCAAAAAAATTAAATGGGCTATAGATACAAAATATAATGGGCTATACATGGTTCATTTTTTAAATTTTTATGATAAACATTAATGGGCTATAAATTGTCTATTTCATATACAAAAACTTAAATGGACTATATACATCGTCTATATTTCGTACAAAGAATTTAATGAAATATACATCATCCATTTTTAATGCAAAAAAATTTTTATGAAAAAAATTTAATTGACTATACATCGTCAATTTTTCAAATTTTAATGAAAAAATTTAATGTACTATAAATCGTCCATTTCATATGCAAGAAACTAAAAACACTATACATCGTCTATTTTTCATGCAAAAAAATTAAATGGGCTATAGATACAAAATATAATGGGCTATACATGGTTCATTTTTTAAATTTTTATGATAAACATTAATGGGCTATAAATTGTCTATTTCATATACAAAAACTTAAATGGACTATATACGTCGTCTATATTTCGTACAAAGAATTTAATGAAATATACATCATCCATTTTTAATGCAAAAAAATTTTTCAAATTTTAATGAAAAAATTTAATGAACTATAAATTGTCCATTTCATATGCAAGAAACTAAAAACACTATACATCGTCTATTTTTCATGCAAAAAAATTAAATGGGCTATAGATATAAAATATAATGGGCTATACATGGTTCATTTTTTAAATTTTTATGATAAACATTAATGGGCTATAAATTGTCTTTTTCATATACAAAAACTTAAATGGGCTATATACGTCGTCTATATTTCGTACAAAGAATTTAATGAAATATACATCATCCATTTTTAATGCAAAAAAATTTTTCAAATTTTAATGAAAAAATTTAATGAACTATAAATCGTCCATTTCATATGCAAGAAACTAAAAACACTATACATCGTCTATTTTTCATGCAAAAAAATTAAATGGGCTATAGATACAAAATATAATGGGCTATACATGGTTCATTTTTTAAATTTTTATGATAAACATTAATGGGCTATAAATTGTCTTTTTCATATACAAAAACTTAAATGGACTATATACGTCGTCTATATTTCGTACAAAGAATTTAATGAAATATACATCATCCATTTTTAATGCAAAAAAATTTTTTATGAAAAAAATTTAATGGACTATACATCGTCAATTTTTCAAATTTTAATGAAAAAATTTAATGAACTATAAATCGTCCATTTCATATGCAAGAAACTAAAAACACTATACATCGTCTATTTTTCATGCAAAAAAATTAAATGGGCTATAGATACAAAATATAATGGGCTAACATGGTTCATTTTTTAAATTTTTATGATAAACATTAATGGGCTATAAATTGTCTATTTCATATACAAAAACTTAAATGGACTATATACGTCGTCTATATTTCGTACAAAGGATTTAATGAAATATACATCATCCATTTTTAATGCAAAAAAATTTTTTATGAAAAAAATTTAATTCAATTTTTCAAATTTTAATGAAAAAATTTAATGTACTATAAATTGTCTATTTCATATGCAAGAAACTAAAAACACTATACATCGTCTATTTTTCATGCAAAAAAATTAAATGGGCTATAGATACAAAATATAATGGGCTATACATGGTTCATTTTTTAAATTTTTATGATAAACATGAATGGGCTATAAATTGTCTATTTCATATACAAAAACTTAAATGGACTATATACGTCGTCTATATTTCGTACAAAGAATTTAATGAAATATACATCATCCATTTTTAATGCAAAAAAATTTTTTATGAAAAAAGTTTAATGGACTATACATCGTCAATTTTTCAAATTTTAATGAAAAAATTTAATGAACTATAAATTGTCCATTTCATATGCAAGAAACTAAAAACACTATACATCGTCTATTTTTCATGCAAAAAAATTAAATGGGCTATAGATACAAAATATAATGGGCTATACATGGTTCATTTTTTAAATTTTTATGATAAATATTAATGGGCTATAAATTGTCTATTTCATATACAAAAACTTAAATGGACTATATACGTCGTCTATATTTCGTACAAAGAATTTAATGAAATATACATCATCCATTTTTAATGCAAAAAAATTTTTTATGAAAAAAGTTTAATGGACTATACATCGTCAATTTTTCAAATTTTAATTAAAAAATTTAATGAACTATAAATCGTCCATTTCATATGCAAGAAACTAAAAACACTATACATCGTCTATTTTGCATGCAAAAAAATTAAATGGGCTATAGATACAAAATATAATGGGCTAACATGGTTCATTTTTTAAATTTTTATGATAAACATTAATGGGCTATAAATTGTCTATTTCATATACAAAAACTTAAATGGACTATATACGTCGTCTATATTTCGTACAAAGGATTTAATGAAATATACATCATCCATTTTTAATGCAAAAAAATTTTTTATGAAAAAAATTTAATTCAATTTTTCAAATTTTAATGAAAAAATTTAATGTACTATAAATTGTCTATTTCATATGCAAGAAACTAAAAACACTATACATCGTCTATTTTTCATGCAAAAAAATTAAATGGGCTATAGATACAAAATATAATGGGCTATACATGGTTCATTTTTTAAATTTTTATGATAAACATTAATGGGCTATAAATTGTCTATTTCATATACAAAAACTTAAATGGACTATATACATCGTCTATATTTCGTACAAAGAATTTAATGAAATATACATCATCAATTTTTAATGCAAAAAAATTTTTATGAAAAAAATTTAATGGACTATACATCGTCAATTTTTCAAATTTTAATGAAAAAATTTAATGTACTATAAATCGTCCATTTCATATCGTCTATTTTTCATGCAAAAAAATTAAATGGGCTATAGATACAAAATATAATGGGCTATACACGGTTAATTTTTTAAATTTTTAATGATAAACATTAATGGGCTATAAATTGTCTATTTCATATACAAAAACTTAAATGGACTATATACGTCGTCTATATTTCGTACAAAGAATTTAATGAAATATACATCATCCATTTTTAATGCAAAAAAATTTAATGGACTATACATCGTCAATTTTTCAAATTTTAATGAAAAAATTTAATGTACTATAAATCGTCCATTTCATATGCAAGAAACTAAAAACACTATACATCGTCTATTTTTTATGCAAAAAAATTAAATGGGCTATAGATACAAAATATAATGGGCTATACATGGTTCATTTTTTAAATTTTTATGACAAACATTAATGGGCTATAAATTGTCTATTTCATATACAAAAACTTAAATGGACTATATACGTCGTCTATATTTCGTACAAAGAATTTAATGAAATATACATCATCCATTTTTAATGCAAAAAAAATTTTCAAATTTTAATGAAAAAATTTAATGAACTATAAATCGTCCATTTCATATGCAAGAAACTAAAAACACTATACATCGTCTATTTTTCATGCAAAAAAATTAAATGGGCTATAGATACAAAATATAATGGGCTATACATGGTTCATTTTTTAAATTTTTATGATAAACATTAATGGGCTATAAATTGTCTATTTCATATACAAAAACTTAAATGGACTATATACGTCGTCTATATTTTGTACAAAGAATTTAATGAAATATACATCATCCATTTTTAATGCAAAAAAAATTTTTTATGAAAAAAATTTAATGGACTATACATCGTCAATTTTTCAAATTTTAATGAAAAAATTTAATGAAGTATAAATCGTCCATTTCATATGCAAGAAACTAAAAACACTATATATACATCGTCTATTTTTCATGCAAAAAAATTAAATGGGCTATAGATACAAAATATAATGGGCTATACATGGTTCATTTTTTAAATTTTTATGATAAACATTAATGGGCTATAAATTGTCTATTTCATATACAAAAACTTAAATGGACTATATACGTCGTCTATATTTCGTACAAAGAATTTAATGAAATATACATCATCCATTTTTAATGCAAAAAAAATTTTTATGAAAAAAGTTTAATGGACTATACATCGTCAATTTTTCAAATTTTAATGAAAAAATTTAATGAACTATAAATCGTCCATTTCATATGCAAGAAACTAAAAACACTATACATCTTCTATTTTTCATGCAAAAAAATTAAATGGGCTATAGATACAAAATATAATGGGCTATACATGGTTCATTTTTTAAATTTTTATGATAAACATTAATGGGCTATAAATTGTCTATTTCATATACAAAAACTTAAATGGACTATATACGTCGTCTATATTTTGTACAAAGAATTTAATGAAATATACATCATCCATTTTTAATGCAAAAAAATTTTTTATGAAAAAAATTTAATGGACTATACATCGTCAATTTTTCAAATTTTAATGAAAAAACTTAATGAACTATAAATCGTCCATTTCATATGCAAGAAACTAAAAACACTATACATCGTCTATTTTTCATGCAAAAAAATTAAATGGGCTATATATACAAAATATAATGGGCTATACATGCTTCATTTTTTAAATTTTTATGATAAACATTAATGGGCTATAAATTGTCTATTTCATATACAAAAACTTAAATGGACTATATACATCGTCTATATTTCGTACAAAGAATTTAATGAAATATACATCATCCATTTTTAATGCAAAAAAATTTTTATGAAAAAAATTTAATGGACTATACATCGTCAATTTTTCAAATTTTAATGAAAAAATTTATGGTACTATAAATCGTCCATTTCATATGCAAGAAACTAAAAACACTATACATGTCTATTTTTCATGCAAAAAAATTAAATGGGCTATAGATACAAAATATAATGGGCTATACATGGTTCATTTTTTAAATTTTTATGATAAACATTAATGGGCTATAAATTGTCTATTTCATATACAAAAACTTAAATGGACTATATACGTCGTCTATATTTCGTACAAAGAATTTAATGAAATATACATCATCCATTTTTAATGCAAAAAAATTTAATGGACTATACATCGTCAATTTTTCAAATTTTAATGAAAAAATTTAATGTACTATAAATCGTCCATTTCATATGCAAGAAACTAAAAACACTATACATCGTCTATTTTTTATGCAAAAAAATTAAATGGGCTATAGATACAAAATATAATGGGCTATACATGGTTCATTTTTTAAATTTTTATGATAAACATTAATGGGCTATAAATTGTCTATTTCTTATACAAAAACTTAAATGGACTATATACGTCGTCTATATTTCGAACAAAGAATTTAATGAAATATACATCATCCATTTTTAATGCAAAAAAATTTTTTATGAAAAAAGTTTAATGGACTATACATCGTCAATTTTTCAAATTTTAATGAAAAAATTTAATGAACTATAAATCGTCCATTTCATATGCAAGAAACTAAAAACACTATACATCGTCTATTTTTCATGCAAAAAAATTAAATGGGCTATAGATACAAAATATAATGGGCTATACATGGTTAATTTTTTAAATTTTTATGATAAACATTAATGGGCTATAAATTGTCTATTTCATATACAAAAACTTAAATGGACTATATACATCGTCTATATTTCGTACAAAGAATTTAATGAAATATACATCATCCATTTTTAATGCAAAAAAATTTTTATGAAAAAAATTTAATGGACTATACATCGTCAATTTTTCAAATTTTAATGAAAAAATTTAATGAACTATAAATCGTCTATTTCATATGCAAGAAACTAAAAACACTATACATCGTCTATTTTTCATGCAAAAAAATTAAATGGGCTATAGATACAAAATATAATGGGCTATACATGGTTAATTTTTTAAATTTTTATGATAAACATTAATGGGCTATAAATTGTCTATTTCATATACAAAAACTTAAATGGACTATATACATCGTCTATATTTCGTACAAAGAATTTAATGAAATATACATCATCCATTTTTAATGCAAAAAAATTTTTATGAAAAAAATTTAATGGACTATACATCGTCAATTTTTCAAATTTTAATGAAAAAATTTAATGAACTATAAATCGTCTATTTCATATGCAAGAAACTAAAAACACTATACATCGTCTATTTTTCATGCAAAAAAATTAAATGGGCTATAGATACAAAATATAATGGGCTATACATGGTTAATTTTTTAAATTTTTATGATAAACATTAATGGGCTATAAATTGTCTATTTCATATACAAAAACTTAAATAGACTATATACGTCGTCTATATTTTGTACAAAGAATTTAATGAAATATACATCATCCATTTTTAATGCAAAAAAAATTTTTTATGAAAAAAATTTAATGGACTATACATCGTCAATTTTTCAAATTTTAATGAAAAAATTTAATGAACTATAAATCGTCCATTTCATATGCAAGAAACTAAAAACACTATACATCTTCTATTTTTCATGCAAAAAAATTAAATGGGCTATAGATACAAAATATAATGGGCTATACATGGTTCATTTTTTAAATTTTTATGATAAACATTAATGGGCTATAAATTGTCTATTTCATATACAAAAACTTAAATGGACTATATACGTCGTCTATATTTCGTACAAAGAATTTAATGAAATATACATCATCCATTTTTAATGCAAAAAAATTTAATTGACTATACATCGTCAATTTTTCAAATTTTAATGAAAAAATTTAATGAACTATAAATCGTCCATTTCATATGCAAGAAACTAAAAACACTATACATCGTCTATTTTTCATGCAAAAAAATTAAATGGGCTATAGATACAAAATATAATGGGCTATACATGGTTCATTTTTTAAATTTTTATGATAAACGTTAATGGGCTATAAATTGTCTATTTCATATACAAAAACTGAAATGGACTATATACATCGTCTATATTTCGTACATTTTTAATGCAAAAAAATTTTTTATTAAAAAAATTTAATGGACTATACATTGTCAATTTTTCAAATTTTAATGAAAAAATTTAATGAACTATAAATCGTCCATTTCATATGCAAGAAACTAAAAACACTATACATCGTCTATTTTTCATGCAAAAAAATTAAATGGGCTATAGATACAAAATATAATGGGCTATACATGGTTCATTTTTTAAATTTTTATGATAAACATTAATGGGCTATAAATTGTCTATTTCATATACAAAAACTTAAATGGACTATATACATCGTCTATATTTCGTACAAAGAATTTAATGAAATATACATCATCCATTTTTAATGCAAAAAAATTCTTATGAAAAAAATTTAATGGACTATACATCGTCAATTTTTCAAATTTTAATGAAAAAATTTAATGTACTATAAATCGTCCATTTCATATGCAAGAAACTAAAAACACTATACATCGTCTATTTTTCATGCAAAAAAATTAAATGGGCTATAGATACAAAATATAATGGGCTATACATGGTTCATTTTTTAAATTTTTATGATAAAAATTAATGGGCTATAAATTGTCTATTTCATATACAAAAACTTAAATGGACTATATACGTCGTCTATATTTCGTACAAAGAATTTAATGAAATATACATCATCCATTTTTAATGCAAAAAATTTTAATAGACTATACATCGTCAATTTTTCAAATTTTAATGAAAAAATTTAATGTACTATAAATCGTCCATTTCATATGCAAGAAACTAAAAACACTATACATCGTCTATTTTTTATGCAAAAAAATTAAATGGGCTATAGATACAAAATATAATGGGCTATACATGGTTCATTTTTTAAATTTTTATGATAAACATTAATGGGCTATAAATTGTCTATTTCATATACAAAAACTTAAATGGACTATATACGTCGTCTATATTTCGTACAAAGAATTTAATGAAATATACATCATCCATTTTTAATGCAAAAAAATTTTTTATGAAAAAAATTTAATGGACTATACATCGTCAATTTTTCAAATTTTAATGAAAAAATTTAATGAACTATAAATCGTCCATTTCATATGCAAGAAACTAAAAACACTATACATCGTCTATTTTTCATGCAAAAAAATTAAATGGGCTATAGATACAAAATATAATGGGCTATACATGGTTCATTTTTTAAATTTTTATGATAAACATTAATGGGCTATAAATTGTCTATTTCATATACAAAAACTTAAATGGACTATATACATCGTCTATATTTCGTACAAAGAATTTAATGAAATATACATCATCCATTTTTAATGCAAAAAAATTTTTATGAAAAAAATTTAATTGACTATACATCGTCAATTTTTCAAATTTTAATGAAAAAATTTAATGTACTATAAATCGTCCATTTCATATGCAAGAAACTAAAAACACTATACATCGTCTATTTTTCATGCAAAAAAATTAAATGGGCTATAGATACAAAATATAATGGGCTATACATGGTTCATTTTTTAAATTTTTATGATAAACATTAATGGGCTATAAATTGTCTATTTCATATACAAAAACTTAAATGGACTATATACGTCGTCTATATTTCGTACAAAGAATTTAATGAAATATACATCATCCATTTTTAATGCAAAAAAATTTTTCAAATTTTAATGAAAAAATTTAATGAACTATAAATTGTCCATTTCATATGCAAGAAACTAAAAACACTATACATCGTCTATTTTTCATGCAAAAAAATTAAATGGGCTATAGATACAAAATATAATGGGCTATACATGGTTCATTTTTTAAATTTTTATGATAAACATTAATGGGCTATAAATTGTCTTTTTCATATACAAAAACTTAAATGGGCTATATACGTCGTCTATATTTCGTACAAAGAATTTAATGAAATATACATCATCCATTTTTAATGCAAAAAAATTTTTTATGAAAAAAGTTTAATCGTCAATTTTTCAAATTTTAATGAAAAAATTTAATGAACTATAAATCGTCCATTTCATATGCAAGAAACTAAAAACACTATACATCGTCTATTTTTCATGCAAAAAAATTAAATGGGCTATAGATACAAAATATAATGGGCTATACATGGTTCATTTTTTAAATTTTTATGATAAACATTAATGGGCTATAAATTGTCTTTTTCATATACAAAAACTTAAATGGACTATATACGTCGTCTATATTTCGTACAAAGAATTTAATGAAATATACATCATCCATTTTTAATGCAAAAAAATTTTTTATGAAAAAAATTTAATGGACTATACATCGTCAATTTTTCAAATTTTAATGAAAAAATTTAATGAACTATAAATCGTCCATTTCATATGCAAGAAACTAAAAACACTATACATCGTCTATTTTTCATGCAAAAAAATTAAATGGGCTATAGATACAAAATATAATGGGCTAACATGGTTCATTTTTTAAATTTTTATGATAAACATTAATGGGCTATAAATTGTCTATTTCATATACAAAAACTTAAATGGACTATATACGTCGTCTATATTTCGTACAAAGAATTTAATGAAATATACATCATCCATTTTTAATGCAAAAAAATTTTTTATGAAAAAAATTTAATTCAATTTTTCAAATTTTAATGAAAAAATTTAATGTACTATAAATTGTCTATTTCATATGCAAGAAACTAAAAACACTATACATCGTCTATTTTTCATGCAAAAAAATTAAATGGGCTATAGATACAAAATATAATGGGCTATACATGGTTCATTTTTTAAATTTTTATGATAAACATGAATGGGCTATAAATTGTCTATTTCATATACAAAAACTTAAATGGACTATATACGTCGTCTATATTTCGTACAAAGAATTTAATGAAATATACATCATCCATTTTTAATGCAAAAAAATTTTTTATGAAAAAAGTTTAATGGACTATACATCGTCAATTTTTCAAATTTTAATGAAAAAATTTAATGAACTATAAATTGTCCATTTCATATGCAAGAAACTAAAAACACTATACATCGTCTATTTTTCATGCAAAAAAATTAAATGGGCTATAGATACAAAATATAATGGGCTATACATGGTTCATTTTTTAAATTTTTATGATAAATATTAATGGGCTATAAATTGTCTATTTCATATACAAAAACTTAAATGGACTATATACGTCGTCTATATTTCGTACAAAGGATTTAATGAAATATACATCATCCATTTTTAATGCAAAAAAATTTTTTATGAAAAAAATTTAATTCAATTTTTCAAATTTTAATGAAAAAATTTAATGTACTATAAATTGTCTATTTCATATGCAAGAAACTAAAAACACTATACATCGTCTATTTTTCATGCAAAAAAATTAAATAGGCTATAGATACAAAATATAATGGGCTATACATGGTTCATTTTTTAAATTTTTATGATAAACATGAATGGGCTATAAATTGTCTATTTCATATACAAAAACTTAAATGGACTGACTATATACGTCGTCTATATTTCGTACAAAGAATTTAATGAAATATACATCATCCATTTTTAATGCAAAAAAATTTTTTATGAAAAAAGTTTAATGGACTATACATCGTCAATTTTTCAAATTTTAATGAAAAAATGTAATGAACTATAAATTGTCCATTTCATATGCAAGAAACTAAAAACACTATACATCGTCTATTTTTCATGCAAAAAAATTAAATGGGCTATAGATACAAAATATAATGGGCTATACATGGTTCATTTTTTAAATTTTTATGATAAACATTAATGGGCTATAAATTGTCTATTTCATATACAAAAACTTAAATGGACTATATACGTCGTATATATTTCGTACAAAGAATTTAATGAAATATACATCATCCATTTTTAATGCAAAAAAATTTTTTATGAAAAAAATTTAATTTAAATATTTAAAATTTAATCGTCAATTTTTCAAATTTGAATGAAAAAATGTAATGTACTATAAATCGTCCATTTCATATGCAAGAAACTAAAAACACTATACATCGTCTATTTTTCATGCAAAAAAATTAAATAGGCTATAGATACAAAATATAATGGGCTATACATGGTTCATTTTTTAAATTTTTATGATAAACATTAATGGGCTATAAATTGTCTATTTCATATACAAAAACTTAAATGGACTATATACGTCGTCTATATTTCGTACAAAGAATTTAATGAAATATACATCATCCATTTTTAATGCAAAAAAATTTTTTATGAAAAAAATTTAATTCAATTTTTCAAATTTTAATGAAAAAATTTAATGTACTATAAATCGTCCATTTCATATGCAAGAAACTAAAAACACTATACATCGTCTATTTTTCATGCAAAAAAATTAAATGGGCTATAGATACAAAATATAATGGGCTATACATGGTTCATTTTTTAAATTTTTATGATAAACATTAATGGGCTATAAATTGTCTATTTCATATACAAAAACTTAAATGGACTATATACGTCGTCTATATTTCGTACAAAGAATTTAATGAAATATACATCATCCATTTTTAATGCAAAAAAATTTTTTATTAAAAAAGTTTAATGGACTATACATCGTCAATTTTTCAAATTTTAATGAAAAAATTTAATGAACTATAAATCGTCCATTTCATATGCAAGAAACTAAAAACACTATACATCGTAGATACAAAATATAATGGGCTAACATGGTTCATTTTTTAAATTTTTATGATAAACATTAATGGGCTATAAATTGTCTTTTTCATATACAAAAACTTAAATGGACTATATACGTCGTCTATATTTCGTACAAAGAATTTAATGAAATATACATCATCCATTTTTAATGCAAAAAAATTTTTTATGAAAAAAGTTTAATGGACTATCGTCAATTTTTCAAATTTTAATGAAAAAATTTAATGAACTATAAATCGTCGATTTCATATGCAAGAAACTAAAAACACTATACATCGTCTATTTTTCATGCAAAAAAATTAAATGGGCTATAGATATAAAATATAATGGGCTATACATGGTTAATTTTTTAAATTTTTATGATAAACATTAATGGGCTATAAATTGTCTTTTTCATATACAAAAACTTAAATGGACTATATACGTCGTCTATATTTCGTACAAAGAATTTAATGAAATATACATCATCCATTTTTAATGCAAAAAAATTTTTTATGAATTTTTGAATTTTGAATTTTTGAATTTATCAATTTTTAAAATTTTAATGAAAAAATTTAATGAACTATAAATCGTCCATTTCATATGCAAGAAACTAAAAACACTATACATCGTCTATTTTTCATGCAAAAAAATTAAATGGGCTATAGATACAAAATATAATGGGCTATACATGGTTCATTTTTAAAATTTTTATGAAAAACATTAATGGGCTATAAATTGTCTATTTCATATACAAAAACTTAAATGGACTACATACGTCGTCTATATTTCGTACAAAGAATTTATTGAAATATACATCATCCATTTTTAATGCAAAAAAAAATTTTATGAAAAAAATTTAATCGACTATAAATCGTCAATTTTTCAAATTTTAATGAAAAAATTTAATGAACTATAAATCGTCCATTTCATATGCAAGAAACTAAAAACACTATACATCGTCTATTTTTCATGCAAAAAAATTAAATGGGCTATAGATACAAAATATAATGGGCTATACATGGTTCATTTTTTAAATGTTTATGAAAAACATTAATGGGCTATAAATTGTCTATTTCATATACAAAAACTTAAATGGACTATATACGTCGTCTATATTTCGTACAAAGAAGTTAAAGAAATATACATCATCCATTTTTAATGCAAAAAAAATTTTATGAAAAAAATTTAATCGACTATACATCGTCAATTTTTCAAATTTTAATGAAAAAATTTAATGAACTATAAATCGTCCATTTCATATGCAAGAAACTAAAAACACTATACATCTTCTATTTTTCATGCAAAAAAATTAAATGGGCTATAGATACAAAATATAATGGGCTATACATGGTTCATTTTTTAAATTTTTATGATAAACATTAATGGGCTATAAATTGTCTATTTCATATACAAAACCTTAAACGAACTATATACGTCGTCTATATTTCGTACAAAGAATTTAATGAAATATACATCATCCATTTTTAATGCAAAAAAATTTTTTATGAAAAAAATTTAATTCAATTTTTCAAATTTTAATGGAAAAATTTAATGTACTATAAATCGTCCATTTCATATGCAAGAAACTAAAAACACTATACATCGTCTATTTTTCATGCAAAAAAATTAAATGGGCTATAGATACAAAATATAATGGGCTATACATGGTTCATTTTTTAAATTTTTATGATAAACATTAATGGGCTATAAATTGTCTTTTTCATATACAAAAACTTAAATGGACTATATACGTCGTCTATATTTCGTACAAAGAATTTAATGAAATATACATCATCCATTTTTAATGCAAAAAAATTTTTTATGAAAAAAATTTAATGGACTATATATACATCGTCAATTTTTCAAATTTTAATGAAAAAATTTAATGTACTATAAATTGTCCATTTCATATGCAAGAAACTAAAAACACTATACATCGTCTATTTTTCATGCAAAAAAATTAAATGGGCTATAGATACAAAATATAATGGGCTATACATGGTTCATTTTTTAAATTTTTATGATAAACATTAATGGGCTATAAATTGTCTATTTCACATACAAAAACTTAAATGGACTATATACGTCGTCTATATTTCGTACAAAGAATTTAATGAAATATACATCATCCATTTTTAATGCAAAAAAATTTTTTATGAAAAAAATTTAATTTAAATATTTAAAATTTAATCGTCAATTTTTCAAATTTGAATGAAAAAATGTAATGTACTATAAATCGTCCATTTCATATGCAAGAAACTAAAAACACTATACATCGTCTATTTTTCATGCAAAAAAATTAAATGGGCTATAGATACAAAATATAATGGGCTATACATGGTTCATTTTTTAAATTTTTATGATAAACATTAATGGGCTATAAATTGTCTTTTTCATATACAAAAACTTAAATGGACTATATACGTCGTCTATATTTCGTACAAAGAATTTAATGAAATATACATCATCCATTTTTAATGCAAAAAAATTTTTTATGAAAAAAATTTAATTCAATTTTTCAAATTTTAATGAAAAAATTTAATGTACTATAAATCGTCCATTTCATATGCAAGAAACTAAAAACACTATATATAGACTATTTTTCATGCAAAAAAATTAAATGGGCTATAGATACAAAATATAATGGGCTATACATGGTTCATTTTTTAAATTTTTATGATAAACATGAATGGGCTATAAATTGTCTTTTTCATATACAAAAACTTAAATGGACTATATACGTCGTCTATATTTCGTACAAAGAATTTAATGAAATATACATCATCCATTTTTAATGCAAAAAAATTTTTTATGAAAAAAATTTAATTTAAAATTTAATCGTCAATTTTTCAAATTTTATTGAAAAAATGTAATGTACTATAAATCGTCCATTTCATATGCAAGAAACTAAAAACACTATACATCGTCTATTTTTCATGCAAAAAAATTAAATGGGCTATAGATACAAAATATAATGGGCTATACATGGTTCATTTTTTAAATTTTTATGATAAACATTAATGGGCTATAAATTGTCTATTTCACAAACAAAAACTTAAATGGACTATATACGTCGTCTATATTTCGTACAAAGAATTTAATGAAATATACATCATCCATTTTTAATGCAAAAAAAATTTTTATGAAAAAAATTTAATTCAATTTTTCAAATTTTAATGAAAAAATTTAATGAACTATAAATCGTCCATTTCATATGCAAGAAACTAAAAACACTATACATCGTCTATTTTTCATGCAAAAAAATTAAATGGGCTATAGATACAAAATATAATGGGCTATACATGGTTCATTTTTTAAATTTTTATGATAAACATTAATGGGATATAAATTGTCTATTTCATATACAAAAACTTAAATGGACTATATACGTCGTCTATATTTCGTACAAAGAATTTAATGAAATATACATCATCCATTTTTAATGCAAAAAAATTTTTTATGAAAAAAATTTAATTCAATTTTTCAAATTTTAATGAAAAAATTTAATGTACTATAAATTGTCTATTTCATATGCAAGAAACTAAAAACACTATACATCGTCTATTTTTCATGCAAAAAAATTAAATGGGCTATAGATACAAAATATAATGGGCTATACATGGTTCATTTTTTAAATTTTTATGATAAACATTAATGGGCTATAAATTGTCTTTTTCATATACAAAAACTTAAATGGACTATATACGTCGTCTATATTTCGTACAAAGAATTTAATGAAATATACATCATCCATTTTTAATGCAAAAAAATTTTTTATGAAAAAAATTTAATTCAATTTTTCAAATTTTAATGAAAAAATTTAATGAACTATAAATTGTCCATTTCATATGCAAGAAACTAAAAACACTATACATCGTCTATTTTTCATGCAAAAAAATTAAATGGGCTATAGATACAAAATATAATGGGCTATACATGGTTCATTTTTTAAATTTTTATGATAAACATTAATGGGCTATAAATTGTCTATTTCATATACAAAAACTTAAATGGACTATATACGTCGTCTATATTTCGTACAAAGAATTTAATGAAATATACATCATCCATTTTTAATGCAAAAAATTTTTTATGAAAAAAATTTAATTCAATTTTTCAAATTTTAATGAAAAAATTTAATGTACTATAAATCGTCCATTTCATATGCAAGAAACTAAAAACACTATACATCGTCTATTTTGCATGCAAAAAAATTAAATGGGCTATAGATACAAAATATAATGGGCTATACATGGTTCATTTTTTAAATTTTTATGATAAACATTAATGGGCTATAAATTGTCTATTTCATATACAAAAACTTAAATGGACTATATACGTCGTCTATATTTCGTACAAAGAATTTAATGAAATATACATCATCCATTTTTAATGCAAAAAAATTTTTTATGAAAAAAATTTAATTCAATTTTTCAAATTTTAATGAAAAAATTTAATGAACTATAAATCGTCCATTTCATATGCAAGAAACTAAAAACACTACATCGTCTATTTTTCATGCAAAAAAATTAAATGGGCTATAGATACAAAATATAATGGGCTAACATGGTTCATTTTTTAAATTTTTATGATAAACATTAATGGGCTATAAATTGTCTTTTTCATATACAAAAACTTAAATGGACTATATACGTCGTCTATATTTCGTACAAAGAATTTAATGAAATATACATCATCCATTTTTAATGCAAAAAAATTTTTTCTGAAAAAAGTTTAATGGACTATACATCGTCAATTTTTCAAATTTTAATGAAAAAATTTAATGAACTATAAATCGTCCATTTCATATGCAAGAAACTAAAAACACTATACATCGTCTATTTTTCATGCAAAAAAATTAAATGGGCTATAGATATAAAATATAATGGGCTATACATGGTTAATTTTTTAAACTTTTATGATAAACATTAATGGGCTATAAATTGTCTTTTTCATATACAAAAACTTAAATGGACTATATACGTCGTCTATATTTCGTACAAAGAATTTAATGAAATATACATCATCCATTTTTAATGCAAAAAAATTTTTTATGAAAAAAATTTAATGGACTATACATCTTCAATTTTTAAAATTTTAATGAAAAAATTTAATGAACTATAAATCGTCCATTTCATATGCAAGAAACTAAAAACACTATACATCGTCTATTTTTGATGCAAAAAAATTAAATGGGCTATAGATACAAAATATAATGGGCTATACATGGTTCATTTTTAAAATTTTTATGAAAAACATTAATGGGCTATAAATTGTCTATTTCATATACAAAAACTTAAATGGACTATATACGTCGTCTATATTTCGTACAAAGAATTTATTGAAATATACATCATCCATTTTTAATGCAAAAAAAATTTTTATGAAAAAAATTTAATGGACTATATATACATCGTCAATTTTTCAAATTTTAATGAAAAAATTTAATGAACCATAAATCGTCCATTTCATATGCAAGAAACTAAAAACACTATACATCGTCTATTTTTCATGCAAAAAAATTAAATGGGCTATAGATACAAAATATAATGGGCTATACATGGTTCATTTTTTAAATGTTTATGAAAAACATTAATGGGCTATAAATTGTCTATTTCATATACAAAAACTTAAATGGACTATATACGTCGTCTATATTTCGTACAAAGAAGTTAAAGAAATATACATCATCCATTTTTAATGCAAAAAAAAATTTTTATGAAAAAAATTTAATCGACTATACATCGTCAATTTTTCAAATTTTAATGAAAAAATTTAATGAACTATAAATCGTCCATTTCATATGCAAGAAACTAAAAACACTATACATCGTCTATTTTTCATGCAAAAAAATTAAATGGGCTATAGATA
The DNA here is from genome assembly GCA_905220375.1 of Tachina fera. NCBI lineage: Eukaryota > Metazoa > Arthropoda > Insecta > Diptera > Tachinidae > Tachina > Tachina fera. Next base: position 49,138,239 of record LR999965.1, on the reverse strand, counting down.
CAAAATATAATGTGCTATACATGGTTCATTTTTTAAATTTTTATGATAAACATTAATGGGCTATAAATTGTCTATTTCATATACAAAAACTTAAATGGACTATATACGTCGTCTATATTTCGTACAAAGAATTTAATGAAATATACATCATCCATTTTTAATGCAAAAAAATTTTTTATGAAAAAAATTTAATTCAATTTTTCAAATTTTAATGAAGAAATTTAATGTACTATAAATCGTCCATTTCATATGCAAGAAACTAAAAACACTATACATCGTCTATTTTTCATGCAAAAAAATTAAATGGGCTATAGATACAAAATATAATGGGCTATACATGGTTAATTTTTTAAATTTTTATGATAAACATTAATGGGCTATAAATTGTCTTTTTCATATACAAAAACTTAAATGGACTATATACGTCGTCTATATTTCGTACAAAGAATTTAATGAAATATACATCATCCATTTTTAATGCAAAAAATTTTTTATGAAAAAAATTTAATTTAAATATTTAAAATTTAATCGTCAATTTTTCAAATTTGAATGAAAAAATGTAATGTACTATAAATCGTCCATTTCATATGCAAGAAACTAAAAACACTATACATCGTCTATTTTTCATGCAAAAAAATTAAATGGGCTATAGATACAAAATATAATGGGCTATACATGGTTCATTTTTTAAATTTTTATAATAAACATTAATGGGCTATAAATTGTCTATTTCACATACAAAAACTTAAATGGACTATATACGTCGTCTATATTTCGTACAAAGAATTTAATGAAATATACATCATCCATTTTTAATGCAAAAAAATTTTTTATGAAAAAAATTTAATTTAAATATTTAAAATTTAATCGTCAATTTTTCAAATTTGAATGAAAAAATGTAATGTACTATAAATCGTCCATTTCATATGCAAGAAACTAAAAACACTATACATCGTCTATTTTTCATGCAAAAAAATTAAATGGGCTATAGATACAAAATATAATGGGCTATACATGGTTCATTTTTTAAATTTTTATGATAAACATTAATGGGCTATAAATTGTCTTTTTCATATACAAAAACTTAAATGGACTATATACGTCGTCTATATTTCGTACAAAGAATTTAATGAAATATACATCATCCATTTTTAATGCAAAAAAATTTTTTATGAAAAAAATTTAATGGACTATACATCGTCAATTTTTCAAAATTTTAATGAAAAAATTTAATGTACTATAAATTGTCCATTTCATATGCAAGAAACTAAAAACACTATACATCGTCTATTTTTCATGCAAAAAAATTAAATGGGCTATAGATACAAGATATAATGGGCTATACATGGTTCATTTTTTAAATTTTTATGATAAACATTAATTTGCTATAAATTGTCTATTTCATATAGAAAAACTTAAATGGACTATATACGTCGTCTATATTTCGTACAAAGAATTTAATGAAATATACATCATCCATTTTTAATGCAAAAAAATTTTTTATGAAAAAAAATTAATTCAATTTTTCAAATTTTAATGAAAAAATTTAATGAACTATAAATCGTCCATTTCATATGCAAGAAACTAAAAACACTATACATCGTCTATTTTTCATGCAAAAAAATTAAATGGGCTATAGATACAAAATATAATGGGCTATACATGGTTCATTTTTTAAATTTTTATGATAAACATTAATGGGCTATAAATTGTCTTTTTCATATATAAAAACTTAAATGGACTATATACGTCGTCTATATTTCGTACAAAGAATTTAATGAAATATACATCATCCATTTTTAATGCAAAAAAATTTTTTATGAAAAAAATTTAATGGACTATACATCGTCAATTTTTCAAATTTTAATGAAAAAATTTAATGAACTATAAATCGTCCATTTCATATGCAAGAAACTAAAAACACTATACATCGTCTATTTTTCATGCAAAAAAATTAAATGGGCTATAGATACAAAATATAATGGGCTATACATGGTTCATTTTTTAAATTTTTATGATAAACATTAATGGGCTATAAATTGTCTATTTCATATACAAAAACTTAAATGGACTATATACGTCGTCTATATTTCGTACAAAGAATTTAATGAAATATACATCATCCATTTTTAATGCAAAAAAATTTTTTATGAAAAAAATTTAATTCAATTTTTCAAATTTTAATGAAAAAATTTAATGTACTATAAATCGTCCATTTCATATTCAAGAAACTAAAAACACTATACATCGTCTATTTTTAATGCAAAAAAATTAAATGGGCTATAGATACAAAATATAATGGGCTATACATGGTTAATTTTTTAAATTTTTATGAAAAACATTAATGGGCTATAAATTGTCTATTTCACATACAAAAACTTAAATGGACTATATACGTCGTCTATATTTCGTACAACGAATTTAATGAAATATACATCATCCATTTTTAATGCAAAAAAATTTTTTATGAAAAGAATTTAATTTAAATATTTAAAATTTAATCGTCAATTTAAGAAGTTTATTATTCGACATATTGTCATAACCATACCCCAACCCGAAATTTATTTGCTTGTGGTTTAGCTTGGTCTATATACGTATTTCATTGACGCTTAAACCAAATCATCAGTAGACTTCAACCACAAATTTTGAACAGTCACAAACCTCTTACTTTATGCACAGACTTTCAAAAACTATATGAGAATTCATAGAATAAAACTATATGAGAATTCATAGAATAATAATATTTTTGAAAATCACAAAGACAAAATAAGTTTATTAGGCTTTGAAATTCATACAAAACCCAGCAAATAATTTATATTCGATATGAATCTATTTTATTTTTTTACACCTTCATACAATTAGAAATCCATTGGATAACAATAAATATAATAATATATAATAAACTTCTTAAATGTTAAATTTTAGATTTTATTTTTCATTTTGCCCTGTAATTACTTTTATTGTTATCCAATGGATTTCTAATTGTATGAAGGTGTAGAAAAATGAAATAGATTCATATCGAATATAAATTATTTGCTGGGTTTTGTATGAGTTTCAAAGCCTACTAAACTTATTTTGTCTTTGTGATTTTCAAAAATATTATTATTCTATGAATTCTCATATAGTTTTTGAAAGTCTGTGCATAAAGTAAGAGGTTTGTGACTGTTCAAAATTTGTGGTTGAAGTCTACTGATGATTTGGTTTAAGCGCCAATGAAATACGTATATAGACCAAGCTAAACCACAAGCAAATAAATTTAATCGTCAATTTTTCAAATTTGAATGAAAAAATGTAATGTACTATAAATCGTCCATTTCATATGCAAGAAACTAAAAACACTATACATCGTCTATTTTTCATGCAAAAAAATTAAATGGGCTATAGATACAAAATATAATGGGCTATACATGGTTCATTTTTTAAATTTTTATGATAAACATTAATGGGCTATAAATTGTCTATTTCATATACAAAAACTTCAATGGACTATATACGTCGTCTATATTTCGTACAAAGAATTTAATGGACTATACATCGTCAATTTTTCAAATTTTAATGAAAAAATTTAATGAACTATAAATCGTCCATTTCATATGCAAGAAACTAAAAACACTATACATCGTCTATTTTTCATGCAAAAAAATTAAATAGGCTATAGATACAAAATATAATGGGCTATACATGGTTCATTTTTTAAATTTTTGTGAAAAACATTAATGGGCTATAAATTGTCAATTTCATATACAACAACTTAAATGGACTATATACGTCGTCTATATTTCGTACAAAGAATTTAATGAAATATACATCATCCATTTTTAATACAAAAAAAATTTTTTATGAAAAAAATTTAATGGACTATACATTGTCAATTTTTCAAATTTTAATGAAAAAATTTAATGAACTATAAATCGTATATTTCATATGCAAGAAACTAAAAACACTATACATCGTCTATTTTTCATGCAAAAAAATTAAATGGGCTATAGATACAAAATATAATGGGCTATACATGGTTCATTTTTTAAAATTTTATGATAAACATTAATGGGCTATAAATTGTCTATTTCAAATACAAAAACTTAAATGGACTATATACGTCGTCTATATTTCGTACAAAGAATTTAATGAAATATACATCATCCATTTTTAATGCAAAAAAAATTTTATGAAAAAAATTTAATTCAATTCATTTTTTCAAATTTTAATGAAAATATTTAATGAACCATAAATCGTCCATTTCATATGCAAGAAACTAAAAACACTATACATCGTCAATTTTTCAAATTTTAATGAAAAAATTTACGGCCTGGCCCACGATGTCGACAAGAAATTATCTTTCGCTTACTTATATTGAAAACAAAACATGGTTCATTTTTAAAATTTTTATGAAAAACATTAATGGGCTATAAATTGTCTATTTCATATACAAAAACTTAAATGGACTATATACGTCGTCTATATTTCGTACAAAGAATTTAATGAAATATACATCATCCATTTTTAATGCAAAAAAAATTTTATGAAAAAAATTTAATGGACTATACATCGTCAATTTTTCAAATTTTAATGAAAAAATTTAATGAACTATAAATCGTCCATTTCATATGCAAGAAACTAAAAACACTATACATCGTCTATTTTTCATGCAAAAAAATTAAATGGGCTATAGATACAAAATATAATGGGCTATACATGGTTAATTTTTTAAATTTTTATGAAAAACATTAATGGGCTATAAATTGTCTATTTCATATACAAAAACTTAAATGGACTATATACGTCGTCTATATTTCGTACAAAGAATTTAATGAAATATACATCATCCATTTTTAATGCAAAAAAATTTTTTATGAAAAAAATTTAATGGACATAATATACATCGTCAATTTTTCAAATTTTAATGAAAAAATTTAATGAACCATAAATCGTCCATTTCATATGCAAGAAACTAAAAACACTATACATCGTCAATTTTTCAAATTTTAATGAAAAAATTTAATGTACTATAAATCGTCCATTTCATATGCAAGAAACTAAAAACACTATACATCGTCTATTTTTCATGCAAAAAAATTAAATGGGCTATAGATACAAAATATAATGGGCTATACATGGTTCATTTTTTAAATTTTTATGATAAACATTAATGGGCTATAAATTGTCTATTTCATATACAAAAACTTAAATGGACTATATACGTCGTCTATATTTCGTACAAAGAATTTATTGAAATATACATCATCCATTTTTAATGCAAAAAAATTTTTATGAAAAAAATTTAATGGACTATATATACATCGTCAATTTTTCAAATTTTAATGAAAAAATTTAATGAACCATAAATCGTCCATTTCATATGCAAGAAACTAAAAACACTTTACATCGTCTATTTTTCATGCAAAAAAATTAAATGGGCTATAGATACAAAATATAATGGGCTATACATGGTTCATTTTTTAAATGTTTATGAAAAACATTAATGGGCTATAAATTGTCTATTTCATATACAAAAACTTAAATGGACTATATACGTCGTCTATATTTCGTACAAAGAAGTTAAAGAAATATACATCATCCATTTTTAATGCAAAAAAAAAATTTTATGAAAAAAATTTAATGGACTATACATCGTCAATTTTTCAAATTTTAATGAAAAAATTTAATGAACTATAAATCGTCCATTTCATATGCAAGAAACTAAAAACACTATACATCGTCTATTTTTCATGCAAAAAAATTAAATGGGCTATAGATACAAAATATAATGGGCTATACATGGTTCAGTTTTTAAATTTTTATGAAAAATATTAATGGGCTATAAATTGTCTATTTCATATACAAAAACTTAAATGGACTATATACGTCGTCCATATTTCGTACAAAGAAGTTAATGAAATATACATCATCCATTTTTATGCAAAAAAAATTTTTATGAAAAAAATTTAATGGACATCGTCAAGTTTTCAAATTTTAATGAAAAAATTTAATGAACCATAAATCGTCCATTTCATATGCAAGAAACTAAAAACACTATACATCGTCTATTTTTCATGCAAAAAAATTAAATGGGCTATAGATACAAAATATAATGGGCTATACATGGTTCATTTTTTAAATTTTTATGATAAACATTAATGGGCTATAAATTGTCTATTACATATACAAAAACTTAAATGGACTATATACGTCGTCTATATTTCGTACAAAGAATTTAATGAAATATACATCATCCATTTTTAATGCAAAAAAAAATTTTGTGAAAAAAATTAACCGTCAATTTTTCAAATTTTAATGAAAAAATTTAATGAACCATAAATCGTCCATTTCATATGCAAGAAACTAAAAACACTATACATCGTCAATTTTTCAAATTTTAATGAAAAAATTTAATGTACTATAAATCGTCCATTTCATATGCAAGAAACTAAAAACACTATACATCGTCTATTTTTCATGCAAAAAAATTAAATGGGCTATAGATACAAAATATAATGGGCTATACATGGTTCATTTTTTAAATTTTTATGATAAACATTAATGGGCTATAAATTGTCTATTTCATATACAAAAACTTAAATGGACTATATACGTCGTCTATATTTCGTACAAAGAATTTATTGAAATATACATCATCCATTTTTAATGCAAAAAAATTTTTATGAAAAAAATTTAATGGACTATATATACATCGTCAATTTTTCAAATTTTAATGAAAAAATTTAATGAACCATAAATCGTCCATTTCATATGCAAGAAACTAAAAACACTTTACATCGTCTATTTTTCATGCAAAAAAATTAAATGGGCTATAGATACAAAATATAATGGGCTATACATGGTTCATTTTTTAAATGTTTATGAAAAACATTAATGGGCTATAAATTGTCTATTTCATATACAAAAACTTAAATGGACTATATACGTCGTCTATATTTCGTACAAAGAAGTTAAAGAAATATACATCATCCATTTTTAATGCAAAAAAAAATTTTATGAAAAAAATTTAATGGACTATACATCGTCAATTTTTCAAATTTTAATGAAAAAATTTAATGAAGTATAAATCGTCCATTTCATATGCAAGAAACTAAAAACACTATACATCGTCTATTTTTCATGCAAAAAAATTAAATGGGCTATAGATACAAAATATAATGGGCTATACATGGTTCAGTTTTTAAATTTTTATGAAAAATATTAATGGGCTATAAATTGTCTATTTCATATACAAAAACGTAAATGGACTATATACGTCGTCCATATTTCGTACAAAGTAGTTAATGAAATATACATCATCCATTTTTATGCAAAAAAAATTTTTATGAAAAAAATTTAATGGACATCGTCAAGTTTTCAAATTTTAATGAAAAAATTTAATGAACCATAAATCGTCCATTTCATATGCAAGAAACTAAAAACACTATACATCGTCTATTTTTAATGCAAAAAAATTAAATGGGCTATAGATACAAAATATAATGGGCTATACATGGTTCATTTTTTAAATTTTTATGATAAACATTAATGGGCTATAAATTGTCTATTTCATATACAAAAACTTAAATGGACTATATACGTCGTCTATATTTCGTACAAAGAAGTTAATGAAATATACATCATCCATTTTTAATGCAAAAAAATTTTTATGAAAAAAATTTAATGGACTATACATCTTCAATTTTTAAAATTTTAATGAAAAAATTTAATGAACTATAAATCGTCCATTTCATATGCAAGAAACTAAAAACACTATACATCGTCTATTTTTCATGCAAAAAAATTAAATGGGCTATAGATACAAAATATAATGGGCTATACATGGTTCATTTTTAAAATTTTTATGAAAAACATTAATGGGCTATAAATTGTCTATTTCATATACAAAAACTTAAATGGACTATATACGTCGTCTATATTTCGTACAAAGAATTTATTGAAATATACATCATCCATTTTTAATGCAAAAAAAATTTTTATGAAAAAAATTTAATGGACTATATGTATATACATCGTCAATTTTTCAAATTTTAATGAAAAAATTTAATGAACCATAAATCGTCCATTTCATATGCAAGAAACTAAAAACACTATACATCGTCTATTTTTCATGCAAAAAAATTAAATGGGCTATAGATACAAAATATAATGGGCTATACATGGTTCATTTTTTAAATTTTTATGAAAAACATTAATGGGCTATAAATTGTCTATTTCATATACAAAAACTTAAATGGACTATATACGTCGTCTATATTTCGTACAAAGAAGTTAATGAAATATACATCATCCATTTTTAATGCAAAAAAAATTTTTATGAAAAAAATTTTATGGACATCGTCAAGTTTTCAAATTTTAATGAAAAAATTTAATGAACCATAAATCGTCCATTTCATATGCAAGAAACTAAAAACACTATACATCGTCTATTTTTCATGCAAAAAAATTAAATGGGCTATAGATACAAAATATAATGGGCTATACATGGTTCATTTTTTAAATTTTTATGATAAACATTAATGGGCTATAAATTGTCTATTACATATACAAAAACTTAAATGGACTATATACGTCGTCTATATTTCGTACAAAGAATTTAATGAAATATACATCATCCATTTTTAATGCAAAAAAATTTTTTATGAAAAAAATTTAATGGACTATACATCGTCAATTTTTCAAATTTAATGAAAAAATTTAATGTACTATAAATCGTCCATTTCATATGCAAGAAACTAAAAACACTATACATCGTCTATTTTTCATGCAAAAAAATTAAATGGGCTATAGATACAAAATATAATGGGCTATACATGGTTCATTTTTTAAATTTTTATGATAAACATTAATGGGCTATAAATTGTCTATTTCATATACAAAAACTTAAATGGACTATATACGTCGTCCATATTTCGTACAAAGGATTTAATGAAATATACATCATCCATTTTTAATGCAAAAAAATTTTTTATGAAAAAAATTTAATTCAATTTTTCAAATTTTAATGAAAAAATTTAATGTACTATAAATTGTCTATTTCATATGCAAGAAACTAAAAACACTATACATCGTCTATTTTTCATGCAAAAAAATTAAATGGGCTATAGATACAAAATATAATGGGCTATACATGGTTCATTTTTTAAATTTTTATGATAAACATTAATGGGCTATAAATTGTCTATTTCATATACAAAAACTTAAATGGACTATATACATCGTCTATATTTCGTACAAAGAATTTAATGAAATATACATCATCAATTTTTAATGCAAAAAAATTTTTATGAAAAAAATTTAATGGACTATACATCGTCAATTTTTCAAATTTTAATGAAAAAATTTAATGTACTATAAATCGTCCATTTCATATCGTCTATTTTTCATGCAAAAAAATTAAATGGGCTATAGATACAAAATATAATGGGCTATACACGGTTAATTTTTTAAATTTTTAATGATAAACATTAATGGGCTATAAATTGTCTATTTCATATACAAAAACTTAAATGGACTATATACGTCGTCTATATTTCGTACAAAGAATTTAATGAAATATACATCATCCATTTTTAATGCAAAAAAATTTAATGGACTATACATCGTCAATTTTTCAAATTTTAATGAAAAAATTTAATGTACTATAAATCGTCCATTTCATATGCAAGAAACTAAAAACACTATACATCGTCTATTTTTTATGCAAAAAAATTAAATGGGCTATAGATACAAAATATAATGGGCTATACATGGTTCATTTTTTAAATTTTTATGACAAACATTAATGGGCTATAAATTGTCTATTTCATATACAAAAACTTAAATGGACTATATACGTCGTCTATATTTCGTACAAAGAATTTAATGAAATATACATCATCCATTTTTAATGCAAAAAAAATTTTCAAATTTTAATGAAAAAATTTAATGAACTATAAATCGTCCATTTCATATGCAAGAAACTAAAAACACTATACATCGTCTATTTTTCATGCAAAAAAATTAAATGGGCTATAGATACAAAATATAATGGGCTATACATGGTTCATTTTTTAAATTTTTATGATAAACATTAATGGGCTATAAATTGTCTATTTCATATACAAAAACTTAAATGGACTATATACGTCGTCTATATTTTGTACAAAGAATTTAATGAAATATACATCATCCATTTTTAATGCAAAAAAAATTTTTTATGAAAAAAATTTAATGGACTATACATCGTCAATTTTTCAAATTTTAATGAAAATATTTAATGAACCATAAATCGTCCATTTCAAATGCAAGAAACTAAAAACACTATACATCGTCAATTTTTCAAATTTTAATGAAAAAATTTACGGCCTGGCCCACGATGTCGACAAGAAATTATCTTTCGCTTACTTATATTGAAAACAAAACATGGTTCATTTTTAAAATTTTTATGAAAAACATTAATGGGCTATAAATTGTCTATTTCATATACAAAAACTTAAATGGACTATATACGTCGTCTATATTTCGTACAAAGAAGTTAATGAAATATACATCATCCATTTTTAATGCAAAAAAAATTTTTATGAAAAAAATTTTATGGACATCGTCAAGTTTTCAAATTTTAATGAAAAAATTTAATGAACCATAAATCGTCCATTTCATATGCAAGAAACTAAAAACACTATACATCGTCTATTTTTCATGCAAAAAAATTAAATGGGCTATAGATACAAAATATAATGGGCTATACATGGTTCATTTTTTAAATTTTTATGATAAACATTAATGGGCTATAAATTGTCTATTACATATACAAAAACTTAAATGGACTATATACGTCGTCTATATTTCGTACAAAGAATTTAATGAAATATACATCATCCATTTTTAATGCAAAAAAATTTTTTATGAAAAAAATTTAATGGACTATACATCGTCAATTTTTCAAATTTAATGAAAAAATTTAATGTACTATAAATCGTCCATTTCATATGCAAGAAACTAAAAACACTATACATCGTCTATTTTTCATGCAAAAAAATTAAATGGGCTATAGATACAAAATATAATGGGCTATACATGGTTCATTTTTTAAATTTTTATGATAAACATTAATGGGCTATAAATTGTCTATTTCATATACAAAAACTTAAATGGACTATATACGTCGTCTATATTTCGTACAAAGAATTTAATGAAATATACATCATCCATTTTTAATGCAAAAAAATTTTTTATGAAAAAAATTTAATGGACTATACATCGTCAATTTTTCAAATTTTAATGAAAATATTTAATGAACCATAAATCGTCCATTTCATATGCAAGAAACTAAAAACACTATACATCGTCAATTTTTCAAATTTTAATGAAAAAATTTACGGCCTGGCCCACGATGTCGACAAGAAATTATCTTTCGCTTACTTATATTGAAAACAAAACATGGTTCATTTTTAAAATTTTTATGAAAAACATTAATGGGCTATAAATTGTCTATTTCATATACAAAAACTTAAATGGACTATATACGTCGTCTATATTTCGTACAAAGAATTTAATGAAATATACATCATCCATTTTTAATGCAAAAAAAATTTTATGAAAAAAATTTAATGGACTATACATCGTCAATTTTTCAAATTTTAATGAAAAAATTTAATGAACTATAAATCGTCCATTTCATATGCAAGAAACTAAAAACACTATACATCGTCTATTTTTCATGCAAAAAAATTAAATGGGCTATAGATACAAAATATAATGGGCTATACATGGTTAATTTTTTAAATTTTTATGAAAAACATTAATGGGCTATAAATTGTCTATTTCATATACAAAAACTTAAATGGACTATATACGTCGTCTATATTTCGTACAAAGAAGTTAATGAAATATACATCATCCATTTTTAATGCAAAAAAAATTTTTATGAAAAAAATTTTATGGACATCGTCAAGTTTTCAAATTTTAATGAAAAAATTTAATGAACCATAAATCGTCCATTTCATATGCAAGAAACTAAAAACACTATACATCGTCTATTTTTCATGCAAAAAAATTAAATGGGCTATAGATACAAAATATAATGGGCTATACATGGTTCATTTTTTAAATTTTTATGATAAACATTAATGGGCTATAAATTGTCTATTACATATACAAAAACTTAAATGGACTATATACGTCGTCTATATTTCGTACAAAGAATTTAATGAAATATACATCATCCATTTTTAATGCAAAAAAATTTTTTATGAAAAAAATTTAATGGACTATACATCGTCAATTTTTCAAATTTAATGAAAAAATTTAATGTACTATAAATCGTCCATTTCATATGCAAGAAACTAAAAACACTATACATCGTCTATTTTTCATGCAAAAAAATTAAATGGGCTATAGATACAAAATATAATGGGCTATACATGGTTCATTTTTTAAATTTTTATGATAAACATTAATGGGCTATAAATTGTCTATTTCATATACAAAAACTTAAATGGACTATATACGTCGTCTATATTTCGTACAAAGAATTTAATGAAATATACATCATCCATTTTTAATGCAAAAAAATTTTTTATGAAAAAAATTTAATGGACATAATATACATCGTCAATTTTTCAAATTTTAATGAAAAAATTTAATGAACTATAAATCGTCCATTTCATATGCAAGAAACTAAAAACACTATACATCGTCTATTTTTCATGCAAAAAAATTAAATGGGCTATAGATACAAAATATAATGGGCTATACATGGTTCATTTTTTAAATTTTTATGAAAAACATTAATGGGCTATAAATTGTCTATTTCATATACAAAAACTTAAATGGACTATATACGTCGTCTATATTTCGTACAAAGAATTTAATGAAATATACATCATCCATTTTTAATGCAAAAAAAAATTTTGTGAAAAAAATTAACCGTCAATTTTTCAAATTTTAATGAAAAAATTTAATGAACCATAAATCGTCCATTTCATATGCAAGAAACTAAAAACACTATACATCGTCAATTTTTCAAATTTTAATGAAAAAATTTAATGTACTATAAATCGTCCATTTCATATGCAAGAAACTAAAAACACTATACATCGTCTATTTTTCATGCAAAAAAATTAAATGGGCTATAGATACAAAATATAATGGGCTATACATGGTTCATTTTTTAAATTTTTATGATAAACATTAATGGGCTATAAATTGTCTATTTCATATACAAAAACTTAAATGGACTATATACGTCGTCTATATTTCGTACAAAGAATTTATTGAAATATACATCATCCATTTTTAATGCAAAAAAATTTTTATGAAAAAAATTTAATGGACTATATATACATCGTCAATTTTTCAAATTTTAATGAAAAAATTTAATGAACCATAAATCGTCCATTTCATATGCAAGAAACTAAAAACACTTTACATCGTCTATTTTTCATGCAAAAAAATTAAATGGGCTATAGATACAAAATATAATGGGCTATACATGGTTCATTTTTTAAATGTTTATGAAAAACATTAATGGGCTATAAATTGTCTATTTCATATACAAAAACTTAAATGGACTATATACGTCGTCTATATTTCGTACAAAGAAGTTAAAGAAATATACATCATCCATTTTTAATGCAAAAAAAAATTTTATGAAAAAAATTTAATGGACTATACATCGTCAATTTTTCAAATTTTAATGAAAAAATTTAATGAACTATAAATCGTCCATTTCATATGCAAGAAACTAAAAACACTATACATCGTCTATTTTTCATGCAAAAAAATTAAATGGGCTATAGATACAAAATATAATGGGCTATACATGGTTCAGTTTTTAAATTTTTATGAAAAATATTAATGGGCTATAAATTGTCTATTTCATATACAAAAACTTAAATGGACTATATACGTCGTCCATATTTCGTACAAAGAAGTTAATGAAATATACATCATCCATTTTTATGCAAAAAAAATTTTTATGAAAAAAATTTAATGGACATCGTCAAGTTTTCAAATTTTAATGAAAAAATTTAATGAACCATAAATCGTCCATTTCATATGCAAGAAACTAAAAACACTATACATCGTCTATTTTTAATGCAAAAAAATTAAATGGGCTATAGATACAACATATAATGGGCTATACATGGTTAATTTTTTAAATTTTTATGAAAAACATTAATGGGCTATAAATTGTCTATTTCATATACAAAAACTTAAATGGACTATATACGTCGTCTATATTTCGTACAAAGAAGTTAATGAAATATACATCATCCATTTTTAATGCAAAAAAATTTTTATGAAAAAAATTTAATGGACTATACATCTTCAATTTTTAAAATTTTAATGAAAAAATTTAATGAACTATAAATCGTCCATTTCATATGCAAGAAACTAAAAACACTATACATCGTCTATTTTTCATGCAAAAAAATTAAATGGGCTATAGATACAAAATATAATGGGCTATACATGGTTCATTTTTAAAATTTTTATGAAAAACATTAATGGGCTATAAATTGTCTATTTCATATACAAAAACTTAAATGGACTATATACGTCGTCTATATTTCGTACAAAGAATTTATTGAAATATACATCATCCATTTTTAATGCAAAAAAAATTTTTATGAAAAAAATTTAATGGACTATATGTATATACATCGTCAATTTTTCAAATTTTAATGAAAAAATTTAATGAACCATAAATCGTCCATTTCATATGCAAGAAACTAAAAACACTATACATCGTCTATTTTTCATGCAAAAAAATTAAATGGGCTATAGATACAAAATATAATGGGCTATACATGGTTCATTTTTTAAATTTTTATGAAAAACATTAATGGGCTATAAATTGTCTATTTCATATACAAAAACTTAAATGGACTATATACGTCGTCTATATTTCGTACAAAGAAGTTAATGAAATATACATCATCCATTTTTAATGCAAAAAAAATTTTTATGAAAAAAATTTTATGGACATCGTCAAGTTTTCAAATTTTAATGAAAAAATTTAATGAACCATAAATCGTCCATTTCATATGCAAGAAACTAAAAACACTATACATCGTCTATTTTTCATGCAAAAAAATTAAATGGGCTATAGATACAAAATATAATGGGCTATACATGGTTCATTTTTTAAATTTTTATGATAAACATTAATGGGCTATAAATTGTCTATTACATATACAAAAACTTAAATGGACTATATACGTCGTCTATATTTCGTACAAAGAATTTAATGAAATATACATCATCCATTTTTAATGCAAAAAAATTTTTTATGAAAAAAATTTAATGGACTATACATCGTCAATTTTTCAAATTTAATGAAAAAATTTAATGTACTATAAATCGTCCATTTCATATGCAAGAAACTAAAAACACTATACATCGTCTATTTTTCATGCAAAAAAATTAAATGGGCTATAGATACAAAATATAATGGGCTATACATGGTTAATTTTTTAAATTTTTATGATAAACATTAATGGGCTATAAATTGTCTATTTCATATACAAAAACTTAAATGGACTATATACGTCGTCTATATTTCGTACAAAGAATTTAATGAAATATACATCATCCATTTTTAATGCAAAAAAATTTTTTATGAAAAAAATTTAATGGACATAATATACATCGTCAATTTTTCAAATTTTAATGAAAAAATTTAATGAACTATAAATCGTCCATTTCATATGCAAGAAACTAAAAACACTATACATCGTCTATTTTTCATGCAAAAAAATTAAATGGGCTATAGATACAAAATATAATGGGCTATACATGGTTCATTTTTTAAATTTTTATGAAAAATTAATGGGCTATAAATTGTCTATTTCATATACAAAAACTTAAATGGACTATATACGTCGTCTATATTTCGTACAAAGAATTTAATGAAATATACATCATCCATTTTTAATGCAAAAAAAAATTTTGTGAAAAAAATTAATCGTCAATTTTTCAAATTTTAATGAAAAAATTTAATGAACCATAAATCGTCCATTTCATATGCAAGAAACTAAAAACACTATACATCGTCTATTTTTCATGCAAAAAAATTAAATGGGCTATAGATACAAAATATAATGGGCTATACATGGTTCATTTTTAAAATTTTTATGATAAACATTAATGGGCTATAAATTGTCTATTTCATATACAAAAACTTAAATGGACTATATACGTCGTCTATATTTCGTACAAAGAATTTATTGAAATATACATCATCCATTTTTAATGCAAAAAAAATTTTATGAAAAAAATTTAATGGACTATATATACATCGTCAATTTTTCAAATTTTAATGAAAAAATTTAATGAACCATAAATCGTCCATTTCATATGCAAGAAACTAAAAACACTATACATCGTCTATTTTTCATGCAAAAAAATTAAATGGGCTATAGATACAAAATATAATGGGCTATACATGGTTCATTTTTTAAATGTTTATGAAAAACATTAATGGGCTATAAATTGTCTATTTCATATACAAAAACTTAAATGGACTATATACGTCGTCCATATTTCGTACAAAGAAGTTAATGAAATATACATCATCCATTTTTATGCAAAAAAAATTTTTATGAAAAAAATTTAATGGACATCGTCAAGTTTTCAAATTTTAATGAAAAAATTTAATGAACCATAAATCGTCCATTTCATATGCAAGAAACTAAAAACACTATACATCGTCTATTTTTAATGCAAAAAAATTAAATGGGCTATAGATACAACATATAATGGGCTATACATGGTTAATTTTTTAAATTTTTATGAAAAACATTAATGGGCTATAAATTGTCTATTTCATATACAAAAACTTAAATGGACTATATACGTCGTCTATATTTCGTACAAAGAAGTTAATGAAATATACATCATCCATTTTTAATGCAAAAAAATTTTTATGAAAAAAATTTAATGGACTATACATCTTCAATTTTTAAAATTTTAATGAAAAAATTTAATGAACTATAAATCGTCCATTTCATATGCAAGAAACTAAAAACACTATACATCGTCTATTTTTCATGCAAAAAAATTAAATGGGCTATAGATACAAAATATAATGGGCTATACATGGTTCATTTTTAAAATTTTTATGAAAAACATTAATGGGCTATAAATTGTCTATTTCATATACAAAAACTTAAATGGACTATATACGTCGTCTATATTTCGTACAAAGAATTTATTGAAATATACATCATCCATTTTGAATGCAAAAAAAATTTTTATGAAAAAAATTTAATGGACTATATGTATATACATCGTCAATTTTTCAAATTTTAATGAAAAAATTTAATGAACCATAAATCGTCCATTTCATATGCAAGAAACTAAAAACACTATACATCGTCTATTTTTCATGCAAAAAAATTAAATGGGCTATAGATACAAAATATAATGGGCTATACATGGTTCATTTTTTAAATTTTTATGAAAAACATTAATGGGCTATAAATTGTCTATTTCATATACAAAAACTTAAATGGACTATATACGTCGTCTATATTTCGTACAAAGAATTTAATGAAATATACATCATCCATTTTTAATGCAAAAAAATTTTTTATGAAAAAAATTTAATTCAATTTATCAAATTTTAATGAAAAAATTTAATGTACTATAAATCGTCCTTTTCATATGCAAGAAACTAAAAACACTATACATCGTCTATTTTTCATGCAAAAAAATTAAATGGGCTATAGATACAAAATATAATGGGCTATACATGGTTCATTTTTTAAATTTTTATGATAAACATTAATGGGCTATAAATTGTCTATTTCATATACAAAAACTTAAATGGACTATATACGTCGTCTATATTTCGTACAAAGAATTTAATGAAATATACATCATCCATTTTTAATGCAAAAAAAATTTTTATGAAAAAATTTAATGGACTATACATCGTCAGTTTTTTAAATTTTAATGAAAAAATTTAATGAACTATAAATCGTCCATTTCATATGCAAGAAACTAAAAACACTATACATCGTCTATTTTTCATGCAAAAAAATTAAATGGGCTATAGATACAAAATATAATGGGCTATACATGGTTCATTTTTTAAATTTTTATGATAAACATTAATGGGCTATAAATTGTCAATTTCATATACAAAAACTTAAATGGACTATATACGTCGTTTATATTTCGTACAAAGAAGTTAATGAAATATACATCATCCATTTTTAATGCAAAAAAAATTTTTATGAAAAAAATTTAATGGACTATACATGGTCAATTTTTCAAATTTTAATGAAAAAATTTAATGAACTATAAATCGTCCATTTCATATGCAAGAAACTAAAAACACTATACATCGTCTATTTTTCATGCAAAAAAATTAAATGGGCTGTAGATACAAAGTATAATGGGCTATTCATGGTTTATTTTTTAAATTTTTATGAAAAACATTAATGGGCTATAAATTGTCTATTTCATATACAAAAACTTAAATGGACTATATACGTCGTTTATATTTCGTACAAAGAATTTAATGAAATATACATCATCCATTTTTAATGCAAAAAAAATTTTTTATGAAAAAATTTAATGGACTATACATCGTAAATTTTTCAAATTTTAATGAAAAAATTTAATGAACTATAAATCGTCCATTTCATATGCAAGAAACTAAAAACACTATACATCGTCTATTTTTCATGCAAAAAAATTAAATGGGCTATAGATACAAAATATAATGGGCTATACATGGTTCATTTTTTAAATTTTTATGAAAAACATTAATGGGCTATAAATTGTCTATTTCATATACAAAAACTTAAATGGACTATATACGTCGTCTATATTTCGTACAAAGAATTTAATAAAATATACATCATCCATTTTTAATGCAAAAAAAATTTTTATGAAAAAAATTTAATGGTCATGGTTCATTTTTTAAATTTTTATGAAAAACATTAATGGGCTATAAATTGTCTATTTCATATACAAAAACTTAAATGGACTATATACGTCGTCTATATTTCGTACAAAGAATTTAATGAAATATACATCATCCATTTTTAATGCAAAAAAATTTTTTATGAAAAAATTTAATGGACTATATATATATCGTCAATTTTTCAAATTTTAATGAAAAAATTTAATGAACTATAAATCGTCCATTTCATATGCAAGAAACTAAAAACACTATACATCGTCAATTTTTCAAATTTTAATGAAAAAATTTAATGTACTATAAATCGTCCATTTCATATGCAAGAAACTAAAAACACTATACATCATCTATTTTTCATGCAAAAAAATTAAATGGGCTATAGATACAAAATATAATGGGCTATACATGGTTCATTTTTTAAATTTTTATGAAAAACATTAATGGGCTATAAATTGTCTATTTCATATACAAAAACTTAAATGGACTATATACGTCGTCTATATTTCGTACAAAGAATTTAATGAAATATACATCATCCATTTTTAATGCAAAAAAAATTTTATGAAAAAAAATTAATGGACTATACATCGTCAATTTTTCAAATTTTAATGAAAAAATTTAATGAACTATATATCGTGCATTTCATATGCAAGAAACTAAAAACACTATACATCGTCTATTTTTCATGCAAAAAAATTAAATGGGCTATAAATTGTCTATTTCATATACAAAAACTTAAATAGACTATATACGTCGTCTATATTTCGTACAAAGAATTTAATGAAATATACATCATCCATTTTTAATGCAAAAAAATTTTTTATGAAAAAAATTTAATGGACTATATATACATCGTCAATTTTTCAAATTTTAATGAAAAAATTTAATGAACTATAAATCGTCCATTTCATATGCAAGAAACTAAAAACACTATACATCGTCTATTTTTCATGCAAAAAAATTAAATGGGCTATAGATACAAAATATAATGGGCTATACATGGTTCATTTTTTAAATTTTTATGAAAAACATTAATGGGCTATAAATTGTCTATTTCATATAAAAAACTTAAATGGACTATATACGTCGTCTATATTTCGTACAAAGAATTTAATGAAATATACATCATCCATTTTTAATGCAAAAAAAATTTTTATGAAAAAAATCTAATTCAAAATTTCAAATTTTAATGAAAAAATTTAATGAACTATAAATTGGCCATTTCATATGCAAGAAACTAAAAACACTATACATCGTCTATTTTTCATGCAAAAAAAATTAAATCAGTTCTCGTTGTACCTTCATAGTGAATAGTCGATTAGCGGAATTTTTCTTACATTCTTATTAAACAAACAAAAAATTATACAAAAAAAATATTCGTAGTGCATATTATTCGTAATAGGTACATACTGACTTTAATAAATAAGCTTTATTGCTTTGATAATATTTTTACATAGTGGAAATAACAAAAACAAAAAAAACCGAAAACAAAAAAAACAAAAACAGTGACATTGAGGAATACTCTATATGAGTACCTCAAATACAAAATATTATGAAGTGAGTTCTATCGGCAAAAATGCCTATTTTACTGTGAGTTCTGAAGCACTTAATGAAAAAAATAGAAATAATAAATCTGATGAAAGTATTTTTTTAACGACAAATCCAATTTTTCGTCAGGGATCAACTTCGCTTTGTCCAATGCCAAATAGTGATTCAATAACATTACAGTTGCCTAGTACTTCTTCATATAAGTCAGTAATATCATCTCCTTCAGGCTCGTGTTCATCACTTAATAAAGTTATCACTACAGATAAAAGTAGCTCAAAATCCAAGGTACAAGTCGGAATGGACAGATACATAACAGTGGTAAAGCGTGGGCGAAGCCCGAATTCTTCAAAAATTTCATCTGCTCCAAAGATGTCTAGGGATCTACCAATCGTCAAAATCGTTTTTCATTATTGCAAGTCACCGACGAAAAGCCCGCTGCATCATCGCAAAAGTCTTTTAAGCCACCAATTATATATATTTGAGAGAGAAAAATTCTAACGCCCTAATTAAAAAATTAGTCTCGGCCATTGGTGAAAACGCATTTCATGTTATTCCAATAAAGCGTGGTAATATTGACGAAACTAAAATTCAAATATACGAAGAAGAAAATTTCCGCGAAGTAGTGACTGAATTTGAAAAAAATAAAACAAGTTTTTATACGTACCAGCTTAAGAGTGCCAAAGGTATGCAGATCGTATTGAAGGGTATTGACTCTTATGTTAATCCCGAAGAAGTAAAGGATGCACTCATGATACAAGGATTTAAGGTAAAAAATGTTAGCAACATAATCAATAGGGAGAAGATCCCCCAGCCTCTATTTCGTGTTGAATTGGAGCCGAATGATATACAGCTAAAAAAAAACGAGACATACCCAATTTATAGCCTAAAATACCTCTTATACCGAAAAATCACAGTTGAAGAGCCACATAAGCGATCAGGTCCCGTACAGTGCCATAATTGCCAAGAATATGGCCACACAAAAACATACTGTAAATTACCCACTGTTTGTGTTGTGTGCGGCGAATTACACGGCACTGCTAGTTGCAATAAGCCAAAAGATCAAAGTGATAAAAAATGCAGTAATTGTGGAGGTAATCACACCGCTAACTACAGAGGTTGTCCTGTGTACTCTTTTGTCAAACAGACTATGGTGCAAAAACCCAAATTAGCTCCATCTCAATCAGCAAACGCTTACTCCGCCACTTTTGTGCAAATGAGCCAACCAGTTACTTCCCGTGTATCGTATGCCGATGCTGCTAAAACAAATTCTATTCCCCCACAAAATGTTCCACCTCCAAATAATTCAACGAATGCAAACTCAAGCTTTAACTTTAGTCGCCTTGAAGCTACTATTGACAATTTGGTGCAAACTATAAACAACTTTACAACAAATATGACTAACATGATGCAAGAAATGCTGCGAATGCAGAATACACTGCTTCAAACATTAGTTAACAAACCATGAACATGTTAAAAATATGTTTCTGGAACGCAAACGGCATTCGCCAGCATAAAAATGAACTTGAGCACTTCCTCATGGAAAAAAATATTGATATAATGTTGGTCTCTGAGACACATTTGACTTCGAGAAGCTTTTTCAAAATAAATGGCTACACTGTGTATGATACAAAGGACCCTAGAGGGAGAGCATGCGGTGGATCTGCAATTCTAATTAAGTCAAGACTCAAGCACTATATCCTTGACAACGTTAGTGAAGAATATATGCAAGCTACGAATATTTTTGTAGAAAATTTTTGTTCTAATTTCGTGATATCATCAATTTACTCACCTCCAAGATTTTCAGTTACCGAAGATCAGTATGAGAAGTTCTACAAATCGCTTGGATCTTGTTTCGTGGCAGCTGGAGACTACAATGCAAAGCATACGTACTGGGGATCGCGAATTTTAACACCTAGAGGTCGAGCTTTGTTTAATACAATTTCAAAAATGGGCTTAGATGTTATTTCGAGTGGGGAGCCCACTTATTGGCCTACTGACGTACGAAAAATTCCGGATGTTATTGATTTTGGCGTAATGAAAAATATTTCTAGGGATTTAATTAGTGTTGAAACTTCTCTAGATCTCTCCTCCGATCACTCCCCCACTATCGTTACAATTTCTAACCCACTAAGAAGTGACTTACCTCACCCATATATGAAGATGATCAATAGTGTTAATTGGCTGGGATTCAAAAAATATCTTAGTAGTCATTGCACGGAAAATATTGCACTAAGAACTCCCAATGACATTGAAACTAACATTGCCAATCTTAACGAAATTATTAAACAGGCTGCTGAACATGGCAGTACCTCCCATCCGCAGTCTGGATTTAATAAAATTTATTCCAGGGATATTGAACATCTCGTATGTGAAAAAAGAAGAGCTAGAAGGGAATGGCAACAGCACAGATCACCCCAACATAAACTCAGACTTAAAGAATTTTCTAAACGACTTCAAGAGTTGCTTGCATCTGAAAAAACTGCATCTCTTAAAAATTATTTGGAAGGTCTTGATGTCACACCGACATCTAATTACTCTTTGTGGCGCGCTGCTAGAAAGCTTAAAACACCCGTTGAGTTTAAGCCACCTCTGCGCACATCTACCAGAGGTTGGGCAAGAAGCGATACGGAAAAATGTAAAATATTTTCTGAGCATTTAAAATCCGTATTTACCCCAAATACATGTACTGGTGTTGCTGATTTGCCGAGTGTAGTTGCGCTACCCCCTCGAGCTTTAAAGTTTAAGATGCGTGATGTACATAAAGTAATTGCTGAACTCAAGCCAAAGAAAGCTCCAGGTATTGCTGGAATTAGTAACAAGATGCTGATGAACTTGCCGCATATTGCAATAAGTCTCTTGCTGTTTGTTTCTAATGCCATATTACGACTGGAGTATTATCCACAACTCTGGAAGCTTGCAAAAATTAAAATGATTCCAAAGCCGGGCAAAGATCTTACTGAGTCATATAGGCCAATAAGTTTGCTGTCAACTATGTCAAAACTCTTCGAAAAGCTGCTCATGACAACATTGTCCCCAACCTTAACTGATAGTGGGTGCATCCCAGACCATCAATTTGGTTTTAGAAGTCAGCATAGCACCATTGAACAAACTCATAGATTGGTTCAATTTATAAGAAAAACATTTGAGGAAAAGAAGTATTGTTCTGCCCTGTTTATTGACGTTTCTCAGGTCTTTGATAAAGTGTGGCATGACGGCCTAATTCTAAAATTAAAATCATATCTACCAATAAATTTAGTGAATTTATTAGAAAGTTACATTACTACCCGGAAGTTCACGGTTGTGGAAGGAGAATTCATGAGTGTGCCCGAATCTATATCATCCGGTGTGCCACAGGGTAGCATACTGGGGCCAGTTTTGTATTTGATTTATACTTGTGATATGCCTTTGAGCAGCAATATCCATACATCTACGTTTGCCGATGATAAAGCCTGCCTTAGTATGCATGAAAACCCTCACGAGGCTTCCCGATATCTACAAGAACATATTACACATTTGGAACTTATGGAGAATTAAGGCAAATGAACAAAAGTTTGTCCATATAACGTTTACCCTAAGAAGAGATACTTGTTCCCCAATTCGAATCAATAATCAAAATATTCATCAACATTCCCAAGTGAAATACCTTGGTATACACCTTGATTGAAGGGTTACATGGAAACATCATATTGACTTTAAGCTAACTCAGATGAAACTTAAGTTATCTCAAATACACTGGTTGATGGGCAGAAATTCAACACTTAGCCTGGACTGTAAAATTTTAATATGCAAGTCGCTTTTGAAGCCAATATGGTGTTACGGTATCCAGTTATGGGGCACTGCTTCAGCTTCTAACGTCGAGAGAATCCAACGAAGGCAAAACAAAATTTTACGGTTAATAACATCGGCTCCATGATACATCAA
Organism: Tachina fera; assembly: GCA_905220375.1. Classification (NCBI taxonomy): domain Eukaryota; kingdom Metazoa; phylum Arthropoda; class Insecta; order Diptera; family Tachinidae; genus Tachina; species Tachina fera. The sequence continues at coordinate 49,113,851 of LR999965.1, read as the reverse complement.
AAATTCTAATATACATACATCGTGATTTAAATATGCCACTAGTGATTGAAGAAATTGCAAAATACACAGGGAAATATTTAACAAAACTCGAGTCACATCCTAATCCGCTCGTAATATTTTGAACTTTACTGGACACATCCGCTTAAAAAAGAGGGACACAAGGGCTCTTATACTCAACACTCCTGATGGGATTGCTTGAAAATATGTTTTCTTTTTCTCTTTTTTTACTTATATTTTAGATTTAAGATTTTAATACTTATTGTTATTTCATAATTGAAGATACAATAAATAAATAAATGTATTAAAAAAAATATTGCATTGAAGTTTACTCAGGCTGCAACATGGGGAACGGAAAGAAAATCAAAAGTTTTAAATTGAAAATCAAATTCATTGTGAACAAAATCATTAGATTTGTTTATGGTCTTAAATTAAGGGCTCATGTTTCTAACCATCTGCAAACTTTTTTAAATCTTACTTTTGATGATTATTTGAAGTTTCGCTTGCTCATTTATCTTTATAAGATTATCAAGTCACAAAGTCCGTTATATATTGTTCAGATGATATCTTTCACCAGATCGCTTAGAAATAAATCATCAAATATTAATCAATCGCATTGGCATATTGCCACGAGATTTGCGTACTTTTGCATTGCCGCTGACTACTTTCAAAAGGAGACTACTTGATTTTTTATGAATATATCTAATTAAGCAGCTAATTTTTGGGTCCTTCAATAAGTTTTACTAATTCTAACTTTCTTAGTGTTGCGGGAGTTGTTGAATGTTAGAATCTTTAGGAATATTGTATTATTTGTTATTTCTCTATTGATTGTTAATTAATTATACTCATAGTATTTTATACTTGTAATATATTTTTTATTGGCCTTGAGGCCATATGTATTACATCCATTGAATAAATAAATTAAATTAAATTGTTTAGAAGTTTTTATTAAAAGCAATTAAAGAATATTAAAACACACTCAAGTTTACATGCTTGCTATAAACTCACATAATACTACTCGTACTCGAAGATTTGTTTCCCCGTAGATTTGCCTGTCGGAAAAAATGGTAATATGTAAGTTTTTAATCTTCATGGAATTGATACGACATTAAACGTATTTGCTTATTCCCCGGCTATTTATAACAGGAAGATTTTTTCCTGGGAAGAGAAAAAACTACCCGGGAAAATTCATAATTGAAAGGGTAAATGTAAATAACCAATTTTATTAAGAAAAACTATACCAAAATATTTTAGTGGATGTGAATATATGAATTCTTAATCGATTTTTCATATTTCCAGATAAAATAGAAAGAAGACAACATTTTCATTTTCGAATAGAATAACTGCCCCGATTTTTTCTGTCTTCTGCTGACATAAAACAAATTTATCAAAGAAAATTAAAGCACTCATGTTACCATAGTTTGAACATTGGGTAAGATTATGATTTTATTATGTTATCTTTATTTTCAAAGAAACAACTTAATAGCAGTTTAATGAACTAAAATTACAGAATAATTAGATGAGAAATTTACAATCTGAAAAAAAAAAAAAAAAATAAAATTGGCAGTTCAATTCATAAGTAATTGAGCCATTAAATTATTATCATCGGCAGTAGAAGAGGAGACGGCGGCATGCAGACCGGGTCCACTTTCTAGAAATTCCCTTAGTTCGTTTTCCAAATCACCACCGGCTGTGGCCGCAGCATCTTCATCTATATCCATGGCAAGTGATGAAGTTAAGTTATTACCGCCATCTTGTTCAGCAGTTACTGTAGATGTAGCGGACGCCATGGCAGGTTGAGTATGATTAAAAGGTATGTTAGGCAAAGAAACTGGTTGCTGTATTAGTGCAGGTACCTGCAAACGTTGTTGGGGTTCTGGTGGAGGCGGTAGACCAACTGAAAAAATGAATACTTATTTAAATGTTGACAACTTTTATAGATAAGTTTACATACCAAATGAGAGTCCCATGGCTTTTCTAAGTGCATAGGGATCGGTTACAGCTGAAGGCGGCAGTTTTTTGACCACGTCAGTTAACTGCTGTGTTATTTGATGGGCCAGTTGTGTTTCCTCTTGTGAAGCTGGCTGTACCAGACCCAAGTGATACGGTAGTGGCTGCGACAAACGGTCGTGCTGCGTATTTCTAAGCTTGTCAATTAAGTTCAAATTATTACTCAAATGCTCTTGCAGCCGTCTTGTCAACTCGAAATTCTTCATTTCCTTTTCAATGTCATTCAAAAAGTCCACTTTGATTCCTAAATCATTTAATGTTCGCAGACGATTAAAATCAATTCGAGTATTTTTGTATTTCTCATATTCTTTTTCAATTTCTGCCCGAGTTTCCACGCTGGCAGAACTGTCAACCACTGGACCAGTGTTATTAAAGCATTTAAGTGCTTCTTGCTGTTCGTAATTTTGTACTTGCAGATCGTAGAGATCCTGCATGCCTTTGGAATGTTCGCCATTTGTTAAAATATCGAGCACGCCATTGGCCAACATTGTCGCATAAGAGGAATCTTTGGTAAATTGTAAAATACTTTCGGCATACTCGGTGCTGGTAGCATCACCGTAAGTTTCCAATACCAATTGCGTTTCGTCCTTGTTGAGTGTGGAAAATCGTGAATCAAATGTGGGAGCGAAGGAAGCAAACGGACCGTAGTTAAGGGGTTTCACCAGTTTGGCTTCATTACGTTTATCTTCACGATAACCTTGTACTTGGCCAGAGCCTGTCTTAAGTTTTCCCACCAAATCACCCAAAGAAATAACTTTTTCAGGTCCATCATTTTCATCTTTTGTTAATAAATTTAACGAGGTGGATCCATCTTTGTTTTGACGCAAGAAACCCATTTTATGGGCCCTTTCCTTGGCTGTTAAACGTTTTTTAGCTGCTTGAGCTGCGCCTTGTACTTGAGCCAAAATCTCCTCTGAAGTTAAGTCGTCGACATACGGTTCGAAACGAGATTTTGGTTGATTTTCTAAGCGTATGGCTTTGCGTCTTTTCTCTTCTTCCAGTTGAGCTGGAGTCATAAGTTCTTCCGTGCCCGTGGAAGCACCCTCATCGGCCGAATCAGCCATAGAATGATGGTCATAGGCAGGAAAATCGCCATGGTTTTGAACTAGTTCAAAGCCCAACTCTTTTACGGTAAGTTCTCGCATATAACCCGACAACGGCTTTAGACTTCTCATCAAACTATCGGGCGCCAAATGTTTCATGCCCACCTGAAGTAGTCGTTTTGCTGCTTTATGATAGACTGTGTCCACATGATTGTAACGTATTGCATTTTCGCACATTAAGCGAAAGTCATGGGAGAACTCCGTCAATGTACTATAATCACCGTCATCTATTTTCTGTCGTATTGTTGAAAAATCCATAGGTTTATTAATAATCTTTGAATAGCCAGGTGCAATATCGTCAGTGACAGGCCAAGCAAAGAATTGGTGAGGATCTCTTTTCTCTAAAATACGCAATAGATGTTCCAGTAATTTATTTAATGGAGATTTTTGTTGCTTCAACTTCAATACACATGTACGAGGTTCCCGTCCTGACTCGCTCGATGAGCTGGGAGTTTTAGGTGCTTCCAACTGTTTGGGTGTAAGTGCTGCAAAAGAATTTGTACCGCCTGGCGTTGTAGCTGGAGTGGAGGGCGATGGAGAAGGTATCATCAACTGCAAATAAAAGTAAAATTTAAAGTAAAGTAGGAACTTTTTTTACTTTTTCAAGGGTTTTATATCTAACATTACATTATTTTAAAACGATCGACTTTAGCCAAATTACGTACAGTGCATACATAAGTCGTTTTTAGGATTTCGTACACCAAAGGTGAAAAGGAACAGTATTGTTTTCGCTACGCTGTCCGTCTGCCATCTGTCCGGCACAAACTATTTTCTCAGGAACCGTAATAGCTACGGACCTGAAATTTGGACAGAGTATGTAGAACCTTGGCCTCTACAACAATAAATACATGAGTTAAAAATTAAAGGGTGTTCCAAAAAGAGCAACGAAAAATTTTAAAATCCCATGTAATATAGATACAATTGTATCTACATACATATGTATGTATGTATATTGACACTTGAAATTTGTAAAATTAGTGCATTTTTATACAGACTACAACAATAAACACTAAAATTTAAAATAATTTAAATTAAAGGGTGTTCCATCACTTAATGCAATTTTGACTATACAATTTTGACAACTTGCTGTATCTTGGAAACCGTAAGAGGCAAACTCTTCGAATTTTCAAAAACGGTAAAACTAAAAAATCCCAAAATTATAAAATCGCCAAACCGAAAAAATTAAAAAAAAAGTTTCTAACACTAAAATAGATCGCCAAATTTAAAAAAAATAACGCAAATGAAAAAAATCGCCAACATAAAAAAATGTTATAAACCGAAATAATCGCCAAAACGAGAAAAAACTGTCAAAACTAAAAAAGCGCCTAGATGAAAAAAAATCGCCAAAATTAAAAAAGGAAAAGGTCAACAAAACTAAAATAAGTCGCCTATATGAAAAAAATCGCCAAACTTAAAAATACTCGCCAAAATAAAAAGAGTCGCCAAAATAAAAAATCGCCAAAATGAAAAATAAATTCAGTGAAGTGCGACTTTGACCCGCGCACGAAGGGTTCTGTCCAGGCACGAGATATGTAATTCAATACGAACAATATAAACTAGAGTTTTGGCATTTTTTTCGTTTTTGGGTTTTTTCGGTTTTAAGCGTTTTTTTTTTATTTTGAGTATTTTTTGAATTTATTGGCTCTTTCTGAGTTTTGGCACTTTTTTCACGTTTTGGCGATTTTTTTGGTTTTTGAAGTTTTTTTTTTAATTTTGGAAATTTTTATTATTTTGGGGTTTTTTTATTTTGGCGATTTTTTTATTTTGGCGATTTTTTTAAATTTTGGCGTTTTTTTCATATAGGTTATTTTTTTTTTTGGTTTTGGCGATTTTTTTTAGTTTTGGCACTTTTTTTCGTTTTGAGGATTTTTTCGGTTTTTGGCGTTTATTTTAAATTTTGGCGATTTTTTTCGTTTTGGCGTTTTTTTTTAAATTTGGCGATTTTTTTTAATTTTGGCAATTTTTTTTCATTTTGGCGATTTTTTTTCACAAACAATTATTTTGGTTTTGGCGCATTTTTCGCGTTTTGGCGATTTTTTTTTGTTTTTGGCGTTTTTTCATATTGGCGATTTTTTTTCATTTAAACGATTTTTTCGAATTTGGCGATTTATTTTATTGCTAGAATTTTTTTTTAATTTTATCGATTTTTTTCGATTTGGCGATTTTTTTTAAATTTTTGGCGATTTTTTCAGGTTTTGGCGATTTTTTTTCGGTTTGGCAATTTTATAATTTTCGGATTTTTTAGTTTTACCGTTTTTGAAAATTTCAAGAGTTTACCTCTTACGTTCTCCAAGATATAGCAATTTATCAAAACTACATAGTCAAAATTTCATTAACTGATGGACCACCCTTTAATTTAAATTTTTTAATATTTTTATGTTTATTGTTGTAGTCTATATAAAAATACACTAATTTTACAAATTTCAAGTGTCAATATACATATGTACATACAATTGTATGTATATTACATGAGATTTTAACATTTTTCGTCGCTCGTTTTGGAGCACCCATTAATTTCTAATTCTCATGTATTTGTTGTTGTAGTGGCCAAGGTTCTACATACTCTGTCCAAATTTCAGGTCCGTAGCTCTTACGGGTCCTGAGAAAATACCGTGTGACGGACAGACGGACAGCGTAGCGAAAACAATAGGGTTCCTTTTTTCACCTTTGGTGTACGGAACCGTAAAAAGCGTCAAAACGAGAAAAAAAGTGTCAAAACTAAAAAAATCGCCAAAATGAAAAAAAAAGAAAAAAACATAAAAATTGGCCAAAACTAAAAACATCGTCTATACAAAATAAATTCCAAAAATTAAAAAAAAAATCGTCAATAAAAAAAATTGCCAAAACTAAAACAAGTCAACAAGAAAAAAGCCAAAACGAGAAAAGTGTTAAAAACTTAAAAGATCGCCAAAATAAAAAAAAGCCCCAAATCGAAAAAATCGTAAAACTACAAAAACGCATCCATGAAAAAAATTGCCGAAATAAAATAGCTCAAAACCGAAAAAACCCATAAACGAAAAAAGTGCCAAAACTATATTTTATGTAGGCTAAAGTCGTATTGAATTACATATCTAGTGTCCATACGGAGCCTTTCGTGCGCGGGTTAAAGGCCAACTATACTGAATTTATTTTTTTTATTGTTGCTCACAAGCAACTTTTTTTGACGGTTAAAAACTACGATTTCAATTCTCTTTCTTTAACAGATTTTAGTACTTTCGGCTGAATAAGGAAGCAAGGAAAGTACATACATACATATAAAGCCCATATTATTAGCAACTTTTGATTTTCGATTGCAGTCGAAAGTGCTTTCATTTGGTATTATTACACTCATTCGAGGGTCTCACTGTGATTTTAAAAATTCGCCACAATTTTAAGATTTTATGAGCAAGAATCATACCGAGTAATAAAAATTAAAATACACTTGGTCCTGCACAGACAATTGATTATTTTCCCCTTAACTAAAACGTTTCGAATTGTTTAGTCCTTACGTCCTAAGATATACATAAAATCAAAACATACATACATATGTAGTTTACAACTTGTTTGGGTGCTTAACTTTCAGCATTTAGATTTTGTATAATTTTTCTCATTAAAATACAGCATCGGAAGTAAAATGCTTTTCGATAGAGAAGTAGCTGTTTAGTGAAATTTAATTTGCTCATATACATACATATTATGTTATACTTTCCATACTCGATAGTCAGCCTCGATAAGGGGCTTACAGAATTCGGTAATAAAAATTGTTTTTATGACAGTGTTACAGTAGGTTAGGTTAGCAAGCTGCTGGTAAGGAAGGGAAAAATTTCGAGTCCAGCTCGTTTGGGTCCAATTCAATGATACCTTTGTGCTACCTGCGAATTGAAGAGAATATAGCGAGAGGGAGATCAGTGAAGGAAGATACAGATCAGAGCTCCATTTTTTATTCTTTATTCGTTATTTTGCTTCGCCGATGATTCTGCTACACAATACCAACTAGGGATGCTAAACGGGAAATACCGATTCCCGGGATTTGTAAAATTCAAGCCCGGGATTTCAATTTCAGGATTTCTTAGCAATTTTTTATAAAAACCATTTGTAAATTAAAATTTTCGTTGATTTTATGGTATTTTTTTTATAAAATATAAAAGTCAAATACATTTCTTATAAATTAACAACAAGAGCAAATCAAATCAACTACTTTTTCATTGTTATTTTCATCAAAGGTGCTAAAATATACAACTAAGAATTATTTTGAAAACAAAAAGAAGATTTTGAGCTTTGGAAGGCAAATAACATTTGGAAAATATTTACCGAATAATGCATTTCGTTCTTCAAAAAGTCCACAGATATTTATGTATATTCGTTTTTGTTAAGATTATAGAAAAAATGTACATATATTGAAAAGAAAAACAAATTTTCAGATTTGGTTATGGTTTTCAGTATAAATCCTCTAACATGAAATGTAATTATTCAACATAAAAATAGATGAGACAAATTCTTTTGATTTTTATTTCATACTCGTATTAGAAGATTTTTAACTTTAAAGAGAATTGTGTAATGATATAATATCAACATAAAACCTTTTAAAATGCATACAATTTGTTATTAAAGCAATAATTATTAAAAAAAAATAATTTATTTTACCAAAAATTGTAGATCCCGAAATCTCGAAAATCCCGAAACCCGGGATTTAGAAATCCCGAATCCCGGGATTTACAAAATTCGATCCCGATTGGCATCCCTAATACCAACGAAGCAGGGCGCTCAGATGTTACATTAGGATTAGCATCCGCTGAAGGCGGTGTAGTTTAGTCAGCATTGTCTACGTCTTCATCACTTGAAATTTTGCTACAACTGATACAAATAGACACTAATGCACATCAGAAAAATACGTGGTGGTGCTTTTTAATGATTGTCGGAGACCGGGCTCAAACCCAGAACCTTCGGTTTTGCAACGCCACCATTAGATATACAGTAAAAACTTGATAGTTTTTCTGGCCTTCGGTAAAGAGACCACTCAAAATTACATCTTTTTTAGATAATAAAAAAACCATTGGATGCACATGCTTTTGGCCTTTTTTTAATGTAATTATTAAAGGAAATTATTAATAAGTATATTAATCGATATGTACCTTAAATTAATTTTTGATAAACCGGATGAGGGTCCGCAATCAATCATCTGGATTATCAAGTTTTTACTGTATAAATATTTACGTTTTAAAAAACAAATTTTTCAGCATTTTAGATTAAAGTTGCTCGTATGATGCACCTCATTGATGCATTTCCGAACAGGCCCATTGGCTGTAAGGATTGCAGCTTTCTCTATGATAATCAAGAGAGGCCTCACTAGAAATCTAACTACAGTTTGTTTATTCTAACATCACAAATTGCATTCTTACCTCTGCTAATGGTTTCGTTGGACTAATACCACCAACACTTTCCGCAGGACTTCCAGGCACAGTACTAGACCCACCTAAGCCTCCACCTCCAAAAACAGGACCACTGGACATTGGCCCCATTGAAGTACTATGTATAGATGAAGATGCCGGAGAACCCATAGTAATGTCATCTGTTTTCATGGGCACAATTGGTTTAGAAACTGGCCTACATGATGGCGAACTGTCAGTTGTCATATTAGCATAGAACAAAATATTTTCTGGTAGAGGTTGCGAATTATCATCATCCATAAAACTAAAACCATCTTGACTACTGTCACCATCTGCAGTTAAAGCAATGTTTGAAGGTGGCCCGGCCGAAACTACTTTAGGACTACGTTGTATTTGGAATGACGAGCAGCCGGGCAGAGATTGAGAATCCTGACTTGCAATTAAAGTTACATCTTCCATATGTTCAACCGAAGATGCTTCACGGCGCGGACTTTCATTTATGTGACGTTCACCTTTGCCACGTTTCTTTTCCTTGTGATGTTTGTGTTTCTTTTCACGGTCTTTCTTTTTCTTCTTTTTCTTAGATTTTTTATGCTTTTCACGATATTCCTCCAAATCTTCCAGCATCAAAGGGCTGCTGCACATAGCTTCAGCGGCCGTAGGAGGACCGGCTACCATGGAAGTCAGGGAGCAACCATCAGCCGAGTATTCAGGTGTACTGTTCGGACCTACTTTAAGTATCAGTTTCAACCCTCTCTGTATATTGGATGGATCCGTGTTATGACTGTATTCTATAATTTCAATAATACAAAGTTACAATTATAAGTCTGGGAAATTGCCACAAGGCATGCTAAACTTTACTCACCTTCATATCTTTCTCTTCTTTCTAACTTGTGTTTTTTATGTTTCCTTGAAGATCCCATTATTGTTTTTTGTGCTGTATGCTATTAAACTTGCGATTATTAACTTTTTATATTTATTAATTTGATTTTTTAATTAAAATTTTGGTTTTTTCACAAAGCAAGCGAAGCAATGACGTTCATGCCGCTTTTACACACTGTTGCTAGTAAAAGGCACCTGAAATGATGATTGTTTTCAATACGAAAATATTCAACCATGTAAGCAAAGAGAGCTGCCACTCAGAGAAGCAGGCCGAGCACTTTTTTTTGGCAGCGGATGAAGGGTTAACTTTATCGGCGGCGACGACTTAACCCCTCAAGCCGTGTTTTTCTCGGCTCGCCAAAAGTGATACTTTTTCATCGGTTGTGCCGAAGAAAAAGTATCCATTTTGTTATTGTTGTACGCATTTGTCAAAATTTGTCGGTTTTTTATGCGTAAATATGGATTCATATGTTTTAACATTGAAATTAGGTAGATCAGAAATGAAACTTAACATCAAAAACAATTTTTAATAAGTAATAAAGTTTTAATTTATGATTTAAAAAATGTATTATTTGATATATTGTCGTGACATATTTATTGTACGGGTTTGCTGGATAAATATTATTAAAAAAATATGTAAGCTTCATGCGCATTCGTCCCTGTCCCATCGTCGACTAAATTATGCTAGGAACACAATTGGAACGAACGACGAATTTCGTCTACGTCGACAAATTCGTCCATAACCATTCGCTGCGTAAATTCGTCGTGTGAAGCACAATAACATGATACAATTATACATCGTCGTGAAGAAAACAACATTTTTGGCAAACCGGATGTTTTGGTTTGCTATCGCACAACATGCAAAATGTAAACAAATAATGAAAATGTATTGCAAATTTAATTGCATTATTTTGTAAGTAGTTTTTTAATAAATTATATATCCAAATACATAAATAAATAGCGAAAAGCTATAAAAGTATATTTAGCGATATATACGATTATGCGATCGATAGGAAACTAAAATACGCATAGATTAAAGGTTCAATGACTTTCCAGGAGACTTTCTGGAAAAAGTTATTGTCCAGGCAAATTTTTTTAAATGAAAAATTTGCAACAAAAAAACATATTTAGATTTTTGCTCATATCTCAAAATCTAAATCTCGTGCGCATTTTGCACTACTATCAATAAATCACGGACAAAAATACGCGTCTATAATGGGCTCATTCTTATTCCGGGAGACTTTCTGGAAAAAGTTATTGTCCTAGCAAATCTTTTTTAATGACAAATTTGCAACAAAAAAACATATTTAGATTTTTGCTCACATCTCAAAATCTAGATTTCGTGCGCATATCGCACTACTATCAATAAATCAAGGATAAAAATACGCGTGTATAATGGGTTCTTTCTTTTTCCGGGAGACTTTCTGAAAAAAGTTTTAGGCTCAGCAACATTTTTTTAAATTAAAAACTTGCCAAGAAAACCATCTTTACTTTTCACTAATTACTTATGAACTAGACCTCGTACCTATATGTTTCTATTGTTAATTGATTAAGAATAAAAATACGCGTCGATAATGGGTTCTATTTGTTCCCGGGAGACGTTCTGGGAAAAGTTATAAGCACATAAATAATTAAAAATTAGAAATTATTTTAGTGTGGAACAACTGGGCAGCACTGATCAACTTTTTAGTGAAGCACGTGTTTTCCATTTGGCATACTTTTTGGTATATGCTAAATGTAAACAACGAGTGAAAAAAATTATGGTTTTTAATACAATATTTTTAAAGTAATTTTTTACTAAATTAAACATTAAAAAACAGGAGTAATTAGCGAAAGACCTCTAGTATCAGATTATTTGACTGTCATTGTTGAAATTTTTGTCATGTTGAATATATCCGATGTATTAATTAGACACTTTTGCAAATACTTTTACGCTTATATCTCTCAAGCTGGACCTCGTGCGCACATATCGCTACCTTCAACATATAGCTTATTACAATACGCGTCGGTTGTTTTAAAGTTTTTATCGTGGGAGACTTTCTGAAAAAAGTTATAGACCAATAAACTTCTTTATGTACTTGAAAAAATACAGTTTCAGTTTTTTGCGTGCTCATATGACGCTACCTACAATTGATAGCAGACAAAAATATGCGTTGAATAAGGGTTCAAAGATTTACCACGAGACTTTCGGGAAAAAGTTATAAGATTAACAAAAAAAATTTTATTAAAAAACATACTAAAAAGCGTCTTTAGTGCTTAGCTACTAATTTAAAAACGAAACCTCGTGCCGATATAGCTTTACCTTTTGTCGCTTAAGGATATAAATAGGCATATATAATGGGAACTGTAATTTCTCGGGAGACTTTCTAGAAAAAGTTTTAGGCCAGAAAAAATTATAAAATGGAATATATTTAAAAAGAAAGTTAGGTTGCTGTCAGTGCTACCTAGTCAATTTTTAACCAAATACAAAGCTGCGTGGTGAAAAATTGTTTCAGTTTCATTCGTTCTTAATGCACGCCTGGCAACATTTTAAAGCGTGTTGGAAAATTGATCAGATGTTTTATAAGATGCAGCATATTTTTGCCAAAACAGAAAATGTAAGTAAACTAAAATTTTATAAAATATACAAATATTTATATTAATTTAACTGGTTTTATTTTTTTAGGAGCCACCACCAAATGCCTAAAAGGCTACCCGCCTGGCAGATCTTCCGGAACCATCGGAACAGTAGATCATCCAATTGATGGCAGATCGCTTCTGTGAACGCACGGCTCAGCCCGGGAAAATCATGGGCCTCGTTTCATTCCGGCAGCGGAAAAACTAGCCTTAAGCGGCCCATACACTAGAACAGCATGCATGCACAATCAAGTGTTTGTGCCAGCGGTTGGGTCGTGTATGTGCATTTTGTGTGATTGTACGTTTTGCTGTAGTGATGTCAAATAGAGTTTGATATTTTGCTGATGGTGCAAGCTTGCTGGTATTGTGTATAGTGAAGTTGTAATTTGTAATGTAATTTGTTTAAAAGTAATTTTTTTCAATGGAAAATGGAATTTGAGCACTTTAGTTGTACATAGATGCTAATATTTACAAAATATCAATAAAAATTTAAGCAAACAACTGTGTCACTATTTAGAACCACCCTTCTTTAATTTAAAAAAAAAGGAATATTGTACCAGCTTGCTGGTATGTTATGTAAGTCAAGCATAATAGACCTGTTGCAGTACCTTTATATGAAAACGCTAAAATATAATTACACAGCTTTACAAATTTTTAATTTGGAAAAATACCAAGAACGCCACATGTCTAGATAAGTTAATTGGGACCTCCTGAACACGAATATCGCTGTTATTTTTTTCCTAAGTACCGTTTTTTAGATAACGGTACTTTTGTGTTTTTCGGTGCATGGTCCCACTCAAACCCTTGTGGAGCCCAACCAAAAAGTCCGATCAAAATAAATGGCATATCGTTGGAAAGCTACTTGCATGTATTTTCCGTCGATATGCTGGAAATTTCTATCTGACATGAAATGGCTGAGTTATGGCACCTCAAAGTTCAAAATTTGCCTATTTTTTACGTTTGTTTCAAAATTTTTCATTTTTATTTCGTTTTTTTTCTACGTTATAGTAAAGATCTGGAATGTTTTATTTTTTTACCAAATAGTTTATTTAATTACCAACATTTTAAGCGTAATTTAAAAAAAATTGGTGAAAAATAAAGTTTTTATTAAGGATTTTGTGGAACGACAATATTTTCATTTTCATTGCTCACACACTATATTCGGCGTCCAACAGTAAAAATTTAAATTAAAATGTCGAGCGACTTGAACTTTTGCGTTTGCGTCACGGCCTAACTACACACAGATTGGCAACACTGAATAGCTATAATCATGCAGGAATGCCGCGTCTGAACTTGTACTTTAGTTACTCTGTAGTTGTTGTTTTTATACACAAAAGACACTTGTTTTCGACAATTTAGGGTTTGTTTATACCAACAAAATACATGTGTTTTTTGGTGTTGTAATTTTGTTGTAGTCGTGCATGTACCTAGTATAATTGTATCATGCACAATAACGACGAATTTACTCAACGAATTCTTCTCTCATATTTTATAAAGTTGGTTGTTGTGTTAAGGCTTCATTAGTCTCAAGGCCTATTTATCAGGTCAACGCAATCGTCCTGATGATATTCTGTGTTTTCTTGTTTAAACTGTCAAAAGCTGCTTGCACCATATACTTTAGTTCACGTTTGTGTGTGTTTCTGACAACTTAAACACAAAGTTGTTTTTTGTATTGCTGTGTTTTTGTAGAGTTGCATAGACCTAATAAATGGGCCTTGATTAGTCTTTACTTTCTGTTGCTGTTCTGTGCCGTTCTTTTCCGTATAAAATATTTTGCAATTACTTTTTCTGTTAAAAAAAAATCAGCTGGAAACCTATAGAATTGATTACACTTGTACACAAAGTATCACAACACACTAATACATACACTTTTGGCTGTCACTTAACGTTGAATTCTATTTTCTACAGATCTGTCCGCAACAGAACAGAACGAAAAAGGAAAAACTAACCACACATGCAAATTAGCTTCATTTCTAAAAGTGCATATTTTAAAATTTTGAATCCGCGGTGCTATATTTTTTAAAAATTTTCAATCTTTTATATAAAAGTAATGCAGGACATTACACATTTTTTAGTTTTTTTAATAAGTGTGGAAGTAGCACCAGTTTTATTGGTTGTATCTTTAAAGATACACTGCGCATTTAAGGGTTAATAACGACCAATTTTAACCCTTATATTTTGACTTAATAATTAAATATATAACTAGTTAATTTTTATTTAAATTTAAGCTGTAATTAAATACGATTTAAGTCCCTTTTCACAATGTTTGATTAAGAGTTAACGTGAACTTTAACTGACAATTCTTCATACAAAACTTGCCGGTAAAGTCCTTGTTAGCTTTTAATTGTACATTGTGAAAAGCGCCGTTAATTTTTTCAGTGGTTAATTAAAGTTCTTATTAAATTACGTTGAAAGTACGGCAGCACTAAAAAACTTCCAAATATTATGGAAAGCTTTTCAAAGAACAGCTGTTTACCATAAACAAAAAAGTTAGGTTATAAAAATGCAGAAAATAAAATTGCATAAGAACCCATTTTATGAAATCAAAGGAGCATCAGAATGCATTTTTCAATTTATTTATACCATGATATGAAACTATGAATTGTATTTGTTATATATTTATGAAAATTAAAAGAAAATCTTCCTAATACGACCACATGATGTTTTCAATACGACCTGTCTGTGTTTTCAATAAACACACACAAGCATAAAAACATATGGTGCGCTAGAAAAACTTAAATAATAATTAATTAAACAAGATTGGACATTTAATTATTATTTAATAATGCACTCAAAAACACAATTTCGTATTTAATTCGAACTCAAAAATAATTACAGTTTGATTACCAAGTCAAGAAATGGGCATAAATGTATGTAAACATATATACATATTTAGTTCTCTTATATACATATGTAACCCCATATTCATAAAACTTGAAATGAATTTGAAATGTTTTTTATTTTAAAATGTTCATACAAAATTTTCTTAAAACGGATTTAAAATTCATTTTATTCTTTTATGAATATTAGGGGTAGTATGTACACTTTTTACATGCACCTTATTGAAATGTAATACGAAATGTAAAATCTCAAGTTATTTACATATGTATTGATCTCTTGATAGTTATCTATTTTTTAATAAATTATTTTACAAAAATGATTTTGATGTTTTTATTTACAAAAGAAACATTCTAAAACTAGCCCGTTTTCGTGTTTATTCTAAAAATTTTACTCAATTTTGTGCTAAACGTACATATATTTTGTCAATTTAGCACTTTTTCGTACAAATTTACGCGGTTTGAGTATCAATAGTTGGCATCACTGTTTTGATGTATGTATATACATACATCCATACATATGTACATACATGAATAGTTGGCCCGAGTTTTATATGCTGTGTTATTTAATTTTTTACTGTAGATCGACAAATTAATATATTTTTATAAATATAATATTTTTAATTCATGAACGCATCCATTTTTTTGGGTTGTTTTTTGTTTACTCATGTGTGCATGTGTATGTGTGTACTCATTTTATTTTGATAGCTAGTTCAGATAAATGAGCGATAATTTGTTATCAAGACTAGGGATGATAGCAATTTCTACATGGTTCAAAATGAACCAAGTTCGTTCGCTCTCAAAAATTTTTATGGCGAACCATGTTGATTCAATAAAGATTCGACCGCGAACCGCCAATGAGAGAGCGAACCTCGATAATTGCTGTCCTTGTGAACATAGTATTAGAGTGACTGAAAACGGGCTAAATCTACCCCGAAAAGAGCTAAGTTTGCATCACTGGATATGTATACCTATCTTTTTCTTGCTCATTATAAAATCAAAAGTTGAGCAAGAAAAACTGCCGAGTCTAAAACCATAGTATGCATTTCATTGGTTCTTATCTAAAGCTATGTACAGACGATTGTCAGATCTTACAATATTGTCAGATCTGTCAATGTGCTGGCAATGTACTGGCAATCGAAAATTGCCAGTACAATATTCCTTGTCAGTTCACACGGTTGTAAGAAAATCTTACAATTTATTGCCAGACGGTTGTATGGCAATAAATTCATCTGACAAAATCCTTAGTCGAAAAATTGTCAGTTCACACGGTTGTCATATGCACAAATTGTCAGATATGTTGTTATGCGTTGCCAGACTCAAAGCATTTTTTAGAAATTGTTAAATATCAATCGTTTGTGTTTGTGTTAAATGTAAAAAGCAATTATTATTAAAAAAATTATTATGGACCATATAGAAGCAATTGCAATGATTTTGTGTGCAGATAAGTTATTATAATTGTTTTATTTAAAACCAAGCGTGTGCAGTGTTTCCCATAGAAATAATTCTCTAACAATGATGCAATTGTCAGATGCATAAACTTTGCACATCTGATAATATTAAAATGTAATAATAATTTTACAATGTGTTCACACGATTGTAAGATGTCTGACAATTTGTTGTCAGCTGCTAGTCTTGCAATGGACTGACAATGCTTTTTCTGGCAACGACGTCTGACAAAATTTGTCAGTTCACACGGTTGTAAGAAATTTTGAGCACATTTTACTGGCAATATTGTAAGATCTGACAACCGTCTGTACATAGCTTAAGTCAGCAGGAAACTTCAACCATACATTTTGAATTACATAGATTTGTATCGAACTTTTTCAGTAGCTAGTTTTTGAAACAAACCGATGTGTGTAATATAAATGGATTTGATTATAAGTTTGTGCCTAAAAAGAGCTAATGAAAGATTTCGATACAATTCTATTTGGAAGTCACAAACCTCTTCTTTTATGCACATACTTTTAAAAACCAATTGAGAATTCACAAATAATAATAATTTTGAAAATAAAAAAATAATAATATAATCGTAGTAGGCCCAGAAACTTATACAAAAACCAGCAAATAATTTATATACAATAGGAATCTATTTTACTTTTCTACACTTTTATACATACATTTAGAAATACATTGGATAACAATAAAAGTATTTATAATTCAAAATGAAAAATAAAATCCAAATTTAATATATCGTTTCGAGCGAACATTACTATTGGTAACAAAAACAACTTTAAATTTTTTGTTTTTAACCCCCGATTAAAAAAAGGGATGTTATAAGTTTGTAGTGTATGTCTGTCCGTGTGCACGTACAGACCAAACAGCTGGACCGATTTTTATTTAGTTTTTTCTTTTTGAAAGGTGACTTGATCGAGAGGGTTCTTAGCCATGTTTTAAGAAAATCGGTCCAACAGCTTAGAAGATATCGCATCTCCTCTAGATATAGTCGGTGGTTTTTAAAATTTTTGTTATTAATATAAATGTTCGGTCGAATATATCGTCGACCTTACAAATTTAATAATTCTAGAAATGTTATCGCTTGATTTATAAAAAGAGGACAGCAGAGGGTAAAAATTGAATTAAATTGATTTTTACCCAACACCATCGATTTTTATTTATTTATTTATTAAACATATTAATGCAAAGTAAATTTGCATAATACGGTGTTGCACAAATATGGGCGGAGTAACGTAGACCATATGCCCAAGATGGTATTAACAGTATTTTAAAAGGTTTTGTGACTGACTGTGCACGACCTATGCCTTCACATAGGAAGTAGGCAACGTGGTTGTCAAAGAAATTCTACAAAAAACCGCAAGATTATACGGTTATCCGTGGCAGATCAGTCAACCAGTGCGAGCGAGACGAAAAACTCTCGAAGGCCAAACAGCACACACAAGCCTGACCGCACTTCAGAAATAATTACGATGACGCGAGAGTAGTTCTCCACCCAGAGCTGCTTAACGACAGTTCACAATTATTTGTTTTTAGGTACTCATTTAGAGTATTCCTCAAGAGCATTTTGTTTGTTTGCGTTTTTTTTTCTGTTTCCATTAAATTGTACCTACATACATATATTTAAGTATGCATATACATATGTACATATGTGCAACGAAATATTCTAAAACAAACGCAAGCTGTTGGCAAGACATTTGTTTCAATTGGTTGTCTTGCCAACAGTGTTGTTTAGCGTTTGTTTTAGAATATTTCGCTGCAGTAAAGCAGTTTAAACATTTCTCATGTCTTGAAATGTCTTATAAATGGTCTTGTGCAGGTCTTTAGTACATATGTATGTACATATGTACACATTTGAGAATATTTGCATACATTAACGAACAAAAATATCACTTCAAAAATCATTTAAAATGTTGGAAACATTTTTTGAAACTTATTTTATTTTATCAAAAAAGGTTTATAGCACAAAAATTAATTAAAAAGCGTAGCAAATCGGCTTGCTCATAAGCCGCCGATGGATTCGGCGGCGGCTTGACTTAAGAAAAATAATCAGCGGCGCGGCTTGCCACCAGCCGCGCCGACACGACTTACATCTCTGCTGCCACTATTCTTGGTACACAATATACACATATTGGGTAAGCGATGAAGACTAGTTTCCCGTTACAATTCAATTATTTGTAACGTAAACAGATGTTATTTAGTTATGTTAGCCAAATAAAAATAAAATATTCGATAGCCGAACTTAGATTTTATTGCTACTGCAGTGCCACACTACGATTAGTATGCAAATTAGTTTTGTTTCAAAATAAGATTAGTATTTACTTAAAGTTCGCTTTAAAATTGTTTGTTTCTTACAAATCACATAACATTTATAGATTTTCATTGCATTTTTTGCAAATATTTTTACTTTTAAGACCATGACACTCGCAATAAGTCTTTTTATTATTTAGTTCTTTGAGCGAACTATTAACTCGATGCTGTAAATCATCCAAGGAATGGCGCATAGCAAAAATGTCCTGCTCCAAAGATTGACGATCTGCCTTGATTAGTTTGTGCTCCATTATCATATTCTCTAGTTCATTTTGTCTTCGTAGGGCTTTTAGCATTCTTTTATGACCTTCATAGCTTATATATCTTGATGTCGCCTCGGTTGATTTATGGGCCAATTCCCTCTGCTTTTCGCAGCAGAGAACCTTCATATGAGGTAAACTTACACCCTTACATTGAATATTATGCAGTGCATCATTAGTTCCTTCGTCCTTATTTAAATTAAGCAGCTTTTTGGATTTAAACTTCTCTTTTGATTTCCTTGTTTTTGGTTTCAGTTTTACTTTTAGAGAATTTGGAATATATTGCTGTTCTAGAAGATGGAATACATACATACATATGTATATTGTGTCTAATTTTAAAATTGTTTCTTTTTAGATAAAATGAGAAATTTAACCTCTTAATTGTTCGTGCAAAGTAAGCACAATATTATTTATTTTCCCATCCAAATTAAGGCGTTCCTTTGCTTGCTTTATTTTGGCTACGTACTTTTCTCTTTCGTAATATTCTTCTGGATTGATTTGAGTGACGTTAAAATTTTTTTTTTCGTTATAGTTGAGTAAGTTTTTATTGACCATTTGGGTAAAATCTAAACGATTCATGCTAATTTTTTTTTTATTTTTATTTTTTGATAGATGCACTTAAAATTTTGATTTTGTATTTAGAAATAATTTTTTTAATATTTTACGAAACAATTTAGAGATGGGAGTATTTCAAATAAATAGTATGTACATTAAAGTGGTTCGCCTTCCATACAAAAAGAAAAATATAATTAAAAAAATAGATTTTTTATTTTTTTTTGCCACGCATACAAATACTGCCCTTTTAGTATTTTGTTCACTGTGCCGGCATTTTTAGCCCGATCATAACATTTTGTGTAAACGGGTTCATGGCTCTGTAAGGGCTAAGTTTCAGTCTTTAAAAGTTTTTTACTACCACGTCATATTCTAGTCATGACTTTCGTTCAAAAATATTTAGCATTAGGCTTAGTACGAACTAGGGATGCCAATCGGGATCGATTTTTGGAAATACCGGGATTCTAGATTGTTAAAGCAACCTAATTTAAACAATATGACCTTCTGACATGGTAGGAAAACAGATAAACATTTCTATGGCTGAGTTTACCTCTGGCATTTCTTGTGTGTCATTTCCGTGAAAAAACGTAACCAACTAATTACTAATGAAAAACTGTTTGATTCAGACATATATTTATTGATTTAAATACATGTCTGAATCAAATAGTTTTTTATTAGTAATTAGTTGGTTACGCTTTTTTTACGCTTGTGTGGCATTTTGCACACAGATGTAAACCCGGCCTATGAAGTATACGTACAAAAATATGAGGAACACAGAAGAATTATCACAATTTCTTTTATTCGAATGAAATGAGTATTTTAATATCAAGCTTTTTTCGATTCGTTTTGATTGTATGTACATCACTAAAACATTTTTGTACAATTGTATCCTCACAAAAACCTAAGTAAATGTGAAAAAGGCCAAGTTCCTTTCCAAAATTTCGGCCATTAAAAGTAGTGAGATAAAAATGTTGACCAAGTTCGTGTTTGGTACAATACCTATCACTGTAATATAGTATGCATTATATAAATTTGTAATCGTAAGGGTGTTATATAATTTCTAGGTAATGTGCTTACTTGACAACATTTTTCCCGATATAAAGAAATTAACAAATATACATTATTTTCTCCTTTCTTAGAATAGTAAAAATATTGCCAAGTTAGCACAATATCTAGAAATTATATAACACCCTTACGATTACAAATTTATATAATGCATACTATATTACAGTGATAGGTATTGTACCAAACACGAACTTGGTCAACACTACTTTTAATGGCCGAAATTTTGGAAAGGAACTTGGCCTTTTTTCACATTTATGTTTTTGTGAGGATCTGACTACTTTTTGGAAGGTTTTCTTAATAAAGCTTTTTAAACTTTAAATTTCTAGTCTGTTATAGTTCTATTCATAATGTCTGCGCCATAAAATAATGGGCTATAGGGTGATCAGTGCACCATTGTGTCATAATAAGGACCGAGTAATTTGATTAATTTTTTAAGAGCCTCTGAGTAGAAATATGTAAAATATAGTGTAAATTTTAGTGGGAGTGACCCCGCCTATTTTTTTAAAGTCTGCTCAGACGAAGTACTTTTGAAAACGCAAAATTAAATGGTAGCATGAGTGAAATGTGCATGCAAGGTGTCAATACAGTAGCTTGTGTTTTAAATTTATTTAGTTGGTAACTTACCTAAGCCTATTTTTTTGTTGCAAAATTTCAGTTTTCTACCGAATAATATTTCAATAAAAATTTTATAAACGTGGCCCTTCCTTAATTTAGCAATCGGAGCTTTCAGATTTTTCCTCTTCGTAAACCTTTTAACTTAAATTCTTAATTTTGAGCCTAAAGTGCGTGTCCATGCCCCCAATTGAAACTTCCAGGATTTCAAATCTGTCTTGGTAACCTCTAATTTAGATTTATTTGTGTATTGAAATTCTAGCTTGAAATGTTGTGGCCGCTACCCCCACTCTGCGTCACTTTTTTAAACTCAAGATTTTGTTATGAGCAGCGCTCAATTATCATCGTACCCTTTTTAAGATGATAGCTTTTAGTTAAAGCTTCAATTAAAAGCTTCAGTACAAAATTATCGTGGCTCCTGCCGCTCCTGGTTAAAATCTTTGGGTTTTTAGTATTTGCTATTTGGTTTCTCATCTTGACTAACTTGCGTATTAAATTTCAGCTCTCTAGCACAAATTTAGTTATTTAATTTTTACGGGCGTATTCCTGCACTTGGACTTGCCTTGTATTGTATTCTATCTACTTCAATTGTAAGGAACTGTCAATAGTACTCAATTGTTACCGACAAGTAAATAATTGCTAATTTTTTTGTATAGCGTTGAGGAGTCGACATATAGATAGTTAAGCACGGCAATTATGAATAAATTGCCGCAGGAAATTTCTCCATTTTCCAATTAGTTTTTTTATTTTTTTATAGTTTTAATTTTTAATTTTTTTAGATTTCTCGTGGAATTTTATTCATAATTGCTCTCATAATATAGAATAAGACGAAATAAATTTGTCAAACTTGTGAATTTTCCAAATGTTATTTCCCTTTAAAAGCTCATATGCTTCTTTTTGTTTTGAAAATAATTCTTATTTTTATATTGTAGCACCTTTGATGAAAATAACCTTGAGAAAGTAGTTAATTTATTTTGCTCTTGTTGTTAATTTATCAGAAATATGTCACGAATAGTCATTAAATTGTTAAAACTGCACTTATAAAATTGTATGGGACTTTTATATTTTATAAAAAAATACCATAAAATCAACGAATATTTTAATTTATAAATGGTTTTTATATAAAAATTGCTAAGAAATCCCGAAATTGAAATTCTGGATCCTTATGCATAGGGAAGACGAACTACCGAGAACTAGTTTTCATTACTTTTTTAATAAAATAAAATTGGTATTTCTTATTTAAAAAAAATTAAAAAGACGTTTCCAGGGTGGGAAACTTAACTTTTTTTCTTATACAAGTGTAACACTTACTAAATCAAATCTTTCTGTTTTTGAATATATTTTTTATTTTTGAAATAATTTCTCAGCGCGTTCTTATTTGTGAGTAAATTTGACAGTTCAAAGCGAGAACTTTTCTCACGAAAATTTTACATATACACTTTTTCTGTAAATTGTCGAGTAATTTCCTTACGTGACAGCTTTTATTCGCCAAAAAAAAGTTACAGAGACAGTTTAGTGAGAAAAACAGCTGCTTGTTTCACTTTATGGCATTTTTGTTTCATTTCACACATTTCAATCGAAAACTTTCTCGACTACTGGCTACTGGCTTACAAAAGAAATTTTGTATGGAAATGTTTTTGTTAAACGTTTTGTAAATCTAAATAATTTTTTCCTGAATAAGGCCACAATTATACAAAAATTGGTTGTCTTTTATCTTGATGTTTAAAATTCTAAATACGAGTAATTCTAATTTGTTGTCAAGGACTGGTGTTATATTACATTCCTTAGATTTGATTTTTTATTAAAATATTGCATAATTGCTAATAAATTTCTTTTTTCATTATGATAAAGCATTACAATTAATAATTTCTCTTTAGAGAAACACTTTTTTGGGTCACTGTACGCTTATAAAAAAACTTTCAATTCTCCGCTCTACTACTGAAATAATAAAACCCGTTAATTAATTAATGACTTATTTTTATTTTTGCTACTCAAACTTCTTTAACCAGCGTAAAACAAAATCAGAAGTAACAAACCATAAAGAAATAGAAAAAATCATAAAATAAGTTACAAATTTCAGAAATTGAATTACAATAATTTATATTGAATTTGGAGGGCCATGATAACTCTGCACATATTTTTAGTAACATTGATTGTAAAAATGGTTAGTGAAATTTAATATTGACACTCAGTTTCCTCATTAAATTCAAGTGTTTCATTATTATTTTTTTCTTATTTTAATTTCAAGTGTTGCTCGGAATTCATACAAGTTTTGCATCCTTTCAATCCAATGCCAGCGCCTTTACTACCAATTCGTCCGCCCACACACTATCATCAGCATGCGATGCAACCAGCCTTTCACCCACTTTTAGAAAATACCACAACTTTGGAGAACCCTAAAGATGATTTGAAATTTTTGTTGCCCTTCTTGGACATGGAAATACAATATGATCGTAACTTGCACATTATGCAAGAAGTACAAAAACAACAAGTCTATATTTTACATGGCCATGAGCTCTATCAATTGTTTATAAATCACCAAGAGAAACGTTTAAGCTTGGTGGCTGTGTTGGAAGGCAGCGTACGTCATGTGGAACCCCTAGGAGCTCAAGTATGTAATGTTAAATATTTTTTTTTTAAATTTAAAATATTTTTCGCTTAAGGTTATATTTTGGAAAGGTAATCTTTTGTTGGTTATTGCCTTGGACGAGCACTTAGAGGTCTATCAGTTAGGCGAAGATATTCTAATACAGCGTGCTGAGGCGGTAAAAAATCCTTCCAGAGTTCATGAACCAGCACCTATTTTTGAAGCCATACAACAGTTAACTTTAACGGGCAGATTTCAAAATCTATTTTTATTTTCGCCGAACGCAGAACGAGTCATGATAGTGGCCGCTGTAAATTTTACGAAATTGTACGGAAAGTTGAGGTAAGTAGTTTTCAGTTTTTCAATACTACTGGCCAATTGAAGTTTGTGTCTATTATTTTCGTTTATAACTTTCACTTCCCACTATTCGAGAATCTAGTTTTCATTAGATTGTGTGGAAAGTTCATGAAATGGGCTGACTCCGCCCACTTTTATAAAAACGTAAGATTGTGCTATTAAAAGACCTCAGTCCTCGACCTCGATCAACTTCTGCTTTTAAATGTTAAATTTCAAGGGTTAACGTCACGTATTTTTTCAACCAAGCCTTGTACAATCTTAGTAGAATTTTTTTAAATGCTCCAGTTAACTTAAGCGCTTATGCTTTTTAAATTATAGGTTAGGAAATTTCTCTTTGAATTTTTGGTTTAGTGCCATCGCCTCGAAACAAAAAGCACCGAAAATGAATTTAAAAAAGCACTAACAGCACTAACTACACAATTTTCCGCGTCGAAATTTTCAAAAAGCACTAAAAATGGTGCGAAAAGCACCGAGTTGACAAGGCTGAAAATAACGAGCTTCGCAATCAGGGTGAGCGATGACATTTTTAAAAAAGTGGCACCAAAAAGGGGATTTATCAAAAAAAGGGGCAAAATTAAAAAAAAACGAGAAAACTACAATAAACTTTTTATTTTTAATGTATTTTTACATAATTCACTCTAAAAAAAGGGATACAAAAAGTGGCAAAAGAGCTCGAAAAAGTGGCAAGGCAGTCGAAAAAATGGGAATTTGACACTTTAGTCGGTCAAACGGTCACGCTGTTCGTAATGCGCGTAATGCCACGTGTTGCTCATTTTTGTTCCCATTTTTCTGTGAGAAATAAATTTCGAGGGAATATTCATGAATGGGCTATATATGTACATACATATATAATAATTTTAATTTAAATTTTTACTTCATAGGGTCTTTGAATGGTTTAATACTTACTTCGATCCAATCGAAGAGATTACAGTACCCAGCATACAGGTGGTAAATGTTATTGGTTCTGAAACCAAATACCTGGTAACGGGACGGTCTATAAAGCATCAGGCAAGAGTAATGATAAAAAATAAATAAAAATGTAAGAAAATATACTTATTTATATATCTTTTGCTTCACTTTCAGACTATTTTAACGCTCTATGAAATAAGTCCAACATCGCTTAATATTCTGCAGAAACAAACTCTAAGCGTAGAGTCGAGCGTTGTTCACATTTTTTCTTACCTCAACCATAACATGATCGTGGCGTGTTCCAGTAAGCAACAAAGTTGCAGTTCCTTTCGCCAAATGTCTGATGGCCAGTTCAGGATATATAGGCGTCGTACAGCTAACGAACTTACTTTTGATTTCATTAGCACGTCTTCGAGATTTGTGAGTGCTGTCAGACAAAATCAGGTTATGGTTTTTACCAATCATCGTTTAGATTGTTACGCCAGCTTTATTTCTGATGAAATTGACGTCACAGGCTTAATGGCTTATCAAAATCCGTACAAAGAGGACTATGTGTTGCTTGTTTATAAAAGACCTTTTAAGACGCTGGTGCGTATTGTGGAATTAGAGATTAATGTGGGAGATTTGTACAGTCGTAAGCAATTGGAACCGGAAGGTAGGGTTTTATGTAAACGTGTATAAGAAACTGAACCAAAAATATATTCTTTATATAAATGCAGAAACTCTGGGGTCAAATACACATGAACATATCTTCGAATCCACTATTGGTCAACTACGTAGTACACTCTTGAGGCGTAAAATAGATATGGACAAATTTCGTAAAGCCTCACAAGTTCTGAGACCAAAATTAAAAGATCTTGCAGTGAAAGAACGCATACTTCTGCGTGCAGGCAAAGTTGGCATAATTAAAATCATTGGAAAATCCTTAAAGAGTCCAAAGCAAATAGTGCAAAAAATTGAAGTACTTAGGCAAAATTATTTGCCACAACGTTCAAAGCGTTCCGATACAAAAGACTTTCTTAATGCAAGCACGGAAGTAACAAATAGTGTTAAAGTTAAACGAATAAGAGTTGAAAATTTAATTTATCACGGTGAACTCATCAAAGGTAAAACACGGTAAACAGAAATATCTTGAATCATAAAATTTCTTAACGTTAATTTTTTTACAGGATTCTCTATAAATCAAACTAACTTAGAGCAAAAAATTTTAACCATTAAGCCAAAGATTACCACTCATAACTTAAATACTTCTGAACTGATTTTGTCGCCAAATCTGCGCGATGTTCGCCAACCAACCATGTCCATGCCCGATTTTTTATTAGATTTAACACCTTTTGTTCGTGTCAGTCACTTAAAAGTGGACTCTATTAATGGTGTAGCCTGGAGTGTATTTTATGATTCATTATTTTTGAAAAATCGCGATAAATCTATTAAGGGCCGTTTGGTGTTGCAATCACAAGTTAAAGTGAAACATTTAACGGTGTCAATTTTAAACGACTTAGTTGTCTCGAAATTGTTTAATTTAAAACGTCCTCAAGTCGTACACACGCATTTGGTGATATCACGATTTTTTGTTAACGATTTACAGGCAAAAACGGTGAATGGTTTGGTTTTTGAAGAGGACATTGTATTCAGTGGCAATGATACTTTTATTGAGAGTAAGTAGAGAATGTATGGTAATTTTCAATGTAGACTTTGAATAAAATGTAGTGGAAAAGCAAAAGTCGTAAAATTTTGCTATATCTGGAGTTGGGACCAATTTGTTCAGTCGTTCCATTTAGACCAGCTACGTCCAAGGCATATGCACAATGTGCCAATTTTTTACAAACGAGCTTTTGTGCTTTCACACCGACGATAGTACAACTGCTACAACCACTGTTGCCAGAAAATTTAACCAAAAATCTACAAAAATTGGCTGAAAATCTGAATGATCTGAAAAATAATTTTAAAAAATCGCCAAAAAAACTGCAGCAATAAGAACTTATTTTGAATTGTTTTTTATTTTGTTTTTGAGTAAAATAATAAATTATCTTCCCAGCAAAAAATTACACATTAATATCAGAACTAATTGCAGTATAATGATTTAATTCCAAACCCTTTTTTGAAATTTTTTGCTGGCTTGCTATACAAAAACATACGCTGATATTACAAATTGTTTCATAATAACAAAAATTACAAATTTTAACAACCCCTGACGTAAAAACCAAACTGCTGGACCGATTTTCTTCAACTATAGACAAGAACATATTAGATCAAGTCAACTTTCAAATGAAAAAATCCAAATATAAATCGGTCTAGCTACGGCGTTAAATACACACAGATTCAACAGAATATATCTAGAAAAGATGTGATATCTTCAAAACGGCTAGACCGATTTTCTTGCTAAGAATACTATTGATCAAGTCACCTTTCAAAGAGAAAAAACTAAATCAAAATCGTTTGGTCTGTACGCTTACTCGTACAGACACAGGCACACACACTACAAACTTAAAACATCCCTTTTTTGGTCGGGGGTTAAAAATAAACATTAACAAAAGGATAGGCACAAATAAATGCACGAATTTTCTAAGTAAAATTTAAAATAAATTCAGTGAAGTTCGACTTTGACCCGCGCACGAAGGGTTCCGTACGGGCACGAGATATATAATTCAATACGAACAATATAAACTATAGTTTTGGCATTTTTTTCGATTTTGGATTTTTTCGGTTTTAAGCGTTTTTTTAGTTTGGGGGTTTTTTGAATTTATTGGCGCTTTCTGAGTTTTGGCACTTTTTTCACGTTTTGGTGATTATTTTTTTTGGTTTTTGAAGTATTTTTAATTTTGGCAATTTTTATTATTTTGGCGGTTTTTTTTATTTTGGCGATTTTTTTATTTTAGCGATTTTTTTTAATTTTGGCGTTTTTTTCATATAGGTGATTTTTTTTGGTTTTGGCGATTTTTTTTAGTTTTGGCTCTTTTTTCGTTTTGAGGATTTTTTCGGGTTTTGGCGTTTATTTTAAATTTTGGCGATTTTTTTTAAATTTGGCGATTTTTGTTTAATTTTGGCGATTTTTTTCATTTTGGCGATTTTTTTTTCATATAAAGAATTATTTTGGTTTTGGCGCATTTTTCGTGTTTTGGGCATTTTTTTCGGTTTTTGGCGTTTTTTCATATTGGCGATTTTTTTTTCATTTAAACGATTTTTTCGAATTTGGCGATTTATTTTAGTGCTAGAATTTTTTTTTAATTTAGTTGATTTTTTTCGATTTGACGATTTTTTTTTTAATTTTTGGCGATTTTTTCAGGTTTTGGCGATTTTTTTCGGTTTGGCAATTTTATAATTTTCGGATTTTTTAGTTTTACCGTTTTTGAAAATTTCAAGAGTTTACCTCTTACGGTCTCCAAGATATAGCAAGTTGTCAAAATTACATAGTCATTACAGTTACATAGGTGATGGACCACCCTTTAATTTAAATTTTTAATGTTTTAATGTTTATTGTTGTAGTCTATATAAAAATACACCAATTTTACAAATTTCAAGTGTCAATATACATATGTACATACAATTGTATGTATATTACATGGGATTTTAGCATTTTTCGTCGCTCGTTTTGGAGCACCCTTTAATTTCTCATTCTCATGTATTTGTTGTTGTAGTGGCCAAGGTTCTACATACTCTGTCCAAATTTCAGGTCCGTAGCTCTTACGGTTCCTGAGAAAATACCGTGTGACGGACAGACGGCCAGACGGACAGACGGACAGTCGGACAGACGGGCAGCGTAGCGAAAACAATAGGGTTCCTTTTTTCACCTTTGGTGTACGGAACCCTAAAAAATGGTGCATTTACATCAGACATCTGCAACAACTGCTAAATTTTCGGGCATACGTAATCATGCACATTGATTTTTATGATCTAATCGTTTTTGTTCGAAAGCAAAAAATACTTGTTTAAGCAACCGTTCGTTTCAATCATTCAGTTAGACTTGTGTCCAACAGTTCTTTTTGAACTAGTTTGAGAGCGTTTGAATCAAAAGTTGTTTCAAACCCATTTAATTTACATTGATGTTTTTAACCGGACTTGTGTCCAACTGAACGAACTAGTTCAGTTTTACTCACTTGTTCTTTTGTGCGAATATGAATGATCTCATTATGTCGTTAAGTGTATGAAACTTATGTTGCATCGAACCCAACATGTTGTTAGCGGAACAAGTGTTTTATTCATTTGTTAAAGTAATTTTCTACTCGACACAGGGAGGTGTTATATAAGTTTTTTGTGAAAATTAGTTACATATGGGTATTTTTCTGGTGTCGAACGTTATGGTCGTACGCATTTAAAATAGGAAAAAACAAAATACAAAAACATTTTCAGGTTAGTTTTTATTCTAAGTTATAATTTATAGGGAACACTAGAATCTATGTTGTCAGCAGATAGAAGTAGGGATAAAAGAAAATGGTAAAAACAAGTATAGGTTCGAACGCGATAAAAATTGAAGTCATTTTCATGCACACGCTTAAAAAGGAGAAATTCAGCCAAGCCTGACATAGTTTCGTATTGAAATTAACCTTAGAATTTTACGTAACAGTTTTACTTTTTAAATGCGTTTGGCCTTGGCAAAAAATCTTGTGTTTGTATTTTCTTAAGCTATGATTTTCAATAGCAAAATTTTTCGGACAATTTCTGACATACCAGTCCAAGAACGAAGTCTCTAGCTGTTCTGGGAGCTTCGGAAAACCGATTTCACGTACAGACAGACGGACAGATGGATAGACGGACAGACGGACATAGCTTGTTCGTCTTCCGTATGCATAAGGATCCAGAATATATATACTTTATGTGTCGTTTATTAATATTGTAGAAATTACACAGGGAATGACAAACCTATATATACCCTTTTACCATTTTTTGGTAAAGCGTATAAAAAAGAAATTCTAAGCTTGGTGCGTTTTTTTTGTAAATGGCGCACTCTTTTCTCCATTTTGGTGCGTTTTGAAATTTCAAAGTTGACAACACTAAATAAAACCCATTTAAATTATATGGGTTTGATGATTGGTTTGTGTCAAAAATAGACTTGTATCGAACTAGACTTGGGTCGAACTCATTATGTCGGTCGTTTTTGACACAAACCAATGATCAAACCCATGTAATTTAAATGGGTTTGATCATTGGTTTGTGTCAAAAACGAGCTACTGAATGAGTTCGAAACAAGCATAGTTAATTGCGACTGTGTTTGGACTTTCCGAAGCAGAAGTATGAGCAGAAGCAAAAGAAATTACACAAATTAGACATTTTAAAATAATTTTGGAGAACAAAGAATTAAAAAATATCTATTTATGTATGTATATTGTTAGCTAAAATAAAAAAAGGCGTAGCTAAGAAAAAGTTCAAAAGCGACTCTTTGTTTGATTATTATGAATGCCATTAAACTTCTTCTGAGAACAAAATTATGCTTATACTAACAAAAAAGGCAATAACTGCAAGTATTTTTAGTTTTATTTTTTCCTTCTCCTGTAAAATTATATTTTTGCATTTTATTGAGGGTGCACATACATATGTATGTAACTCTACTTTCCCTTTGTAATTGAAGTTACTCTACATGTGCAAAGTTTGTAATTGACTGCGTCAAGTTCGCCAGATTGTCTTGCACGACATTGTCATTTATGATTCTTGTACTATCTATCCTCTGTTATTTAGTTTTCTAAGTCGACAATTTAAAGGAAATGACCAACGACAGAAAACATTTATTTACATGAAAATCTTATCCCTAATAATAATAATAATACAAAAGTATACTAAATAAAATTTTAATTGGTTTTGTTCAAATTTTTGACGCTTAAAAATTATTTTCTCACTTTTAGCACCCGTTAAAATACATCATTTGAGTATTTCCGGTGACCTCGAATTGCCCAGCAATACCAACTTGCAACATGCAATAGAATTTAAGCAATTTTACACCAACAAAGTCATGGTAAATGGAAGTTTAATTGTAAACAATCTGAAGAGGCTTAATAATGCAACAAAAATTATTTTGGGGGATGAGGAATTTCACGATAATGAAATCGAAGAGAAATATTTATTAAGAGATAGAGCTCAGGTAAGTTTAGTAATTTTAATATTATTTATACTGGATTCACAGACACCAATTTTAGTTGAGCAACTTTTAAGATTATGGAAGAAAGATAGGAGAAGATAATGAAGAGCGGACCTTCTGTATTTTCCTCTCTCGCTATTGAACTAAAAAGTTGCTCAACTAATGCTAGGATCACAATTGGGACGAACGACGAATTTCGTCCACCTCGACGAATTCGTCGATAACCATTCGCTGCGTAAATTCGTCGTGTGAAGCAC
This sequence comes from Tachina fera, assembly GCA_905220375.1. Classification (NCBI taxonomy): domain Eukaryota; kingdom Metazoa; phylum Arthropoda; class Insecta; order Diptera; family Tachinidae; genus Tachina; species Tachina fera. The sequence goes on along the minus strand of LR999965.1, from coordinate 49,082,606 downwards.
AATAACGACGAATTTACTCACCGAATTCTTCTCTCATATTTGATAAAGTTGGTTGTTGTGTGTACAAAAACTGAGAGAGAGACAGAGAATTTTCTCTCAATTTTGTTTTTTCGTCGTTCGTCGGCGTACAAAATAGAAATAAATATATCTTAGAGTTCGTCACGCAAGACGAATTTCGTTGTACGGCGGTGTTGTGTTCATTTTCATATGCACAAATGTGTTTTATTTATTATGACGAAAGTTCGCACCGAAAAATTCGTCGTTCGTCCCAGTTGTGTTCCTAGCATAATGCATTAAACACATTCACCACATCAGGCTACATGGACACACGACTTTAAATGTCGCAAGCTGCATTTGTCGCCTTGTAGCCAGCTAATTAATTCTTTTGGAGACGGCAGCAGCACCATCTGCACCTGATATTCAGGTACAAATACATATGTAGTTCAGTATTGCCACTTTCATATATTTTGCATTTATAAAAAGTAATTACTCTTTCAAAATGTACTTATATGACGTAAAAGTATAAAAATGAATCAATTAAATCTTTACATAAATTTTTGTAAATTGTTTCTTGTAAATAAAATGAAATAATTGTACGATATCATTCTTTTAACATTTTGTATTATACTGACAAAGAAATATAAATTAGTTTAATTGGAGTACCAAGCAGTGTTGCCAGTTTTTTTCTAGAGCTTATCCCAATTTTCGATTTCTCATCCCCAAAAATCCCCAAATTGATTTTTTTATTAAAATTTTTTCTTTTGTGAAAAAAATAAATTTTTTTTAGTTTCTTTTAATTTTATCTGAAAAATAATGACAAGAATTACATATTTATTCAATAAAATTCATTTATATCGATAGCTACGAGTATATTTACATTCATATAAATTTAACTCGTACTTATAAAACTTGTAAAGAAAAAATACACATAGTTTAATATACACAAATATAAAAAAAATTTTAACCAAAGTTTACCATTTCAAAAATTTTAGAATCGAAATCTTCTGATTCATCAGCCTCAAAAAATTTGTTGTACATAGTACTTGTATTAAAAGGCTTTAGCATTTAGCAGAAGGTTTAAATTTGTCACAACAAATTAAATTATTTTTAAAGTGTGTGTTTATTCTAAGAAGTGCTTCAAAAAAGTCGTTTAGCATTTTGTTGCGTTGTTGGTAGTTTTCATTATTGGTTAATCTGCCTTCATACTTCGTCTTTATTAGAAACCATACACTATGGCCTAGGGTTTGCACAGCGATTATAATCGTAATCGTAATCGTAATCGCGATTAATCGCACCTTTTAATCGTAATCGCACCCATTAATTGGTCGATTATGATTAAAAATTTCTCTCTTTTTAAGCAAAGAATTTATGCCAAATTTGCATACAGTTCAAATTCAACTCATAAAAAATTAAAATTAATATTTCTAATACAAACTACATGTATTTATACTCGAATGTTTGTATTTCATTGTCGCTTTAACAAATCATCACTAGATTTCAATCATACTTTTGAAAAATTTCAAACATCTTAACTTATACACATACTCTCAAAAATCATTTGAGAATTTACATATTTTTGTAAAATCCAAGAGAATAAGCGAGTAGGCTCAGAAACTTATACAAAATACAAGAAAAGATTTATATTCGATATGTATTTATTTTATTTTCCTACACCTTAATACAATAAAAATATTATAAGGCAAAACGATAATTTAAATCAAAATTCAGCACTTATTAAATTTATTATTTTATTTTACTATATTGTACCAATTTTATTTCAAAAGCGTCGTAATATCTAAAAATCTTGAGGCCTCGCATTATTACAAAAAACATAGAAAAATGTTATAGTTATAATTGAGCGTCCACACGTGATGAATTTATATCTAATGAATGAAAAACTTCGTATAAAAAAACCGCATAAATAATACTGTTTTTATATGAGCTTGTTCATTCATTCGGCCTTGTCACAGAGTTCAATTCCGTTCGGAGACGGAATTCAATGCAACCCATTTTTGTAGAAGATGATATCTAAAAAAACTAAAATACGAAAATTTGTCATGTGTGTCCAGACGCTGGTATGCTGGGTATGCTCCGGCTGGGATTTGACATCTTGAAGTGGTTTCAATTCCGTTTGGGAATGGAATCAACGGGTTGCAAGATTATAATCCTAAATGCCATCTTAAAAAAATAAGATTTTATTCTTGAATCAAGAATTTTCGCATTAACCAGATTATTAAGATTGAAATGATTTGATTTCAAATGTAAGATCTTGATATTAGCACGTTTTTTCCTTTAGTGTATTATTTTTGATACTAATAACTTCTGATTTACGAACTTCATCTTACGTGCTTTACAATATTCTCAAAATAAAAATACAATTTAATTTAATTTAATAAAGTTTAATTAAAACGCTAACTAAAGACAAAATAAATAAATTTCTTTGGCTTAACCCATACAGTGCGGCTAAAACTCATGACGTAATTTATTTTAGTCTTAGAAAAAATTATAGTAGTATATATTCTTGATTAATCGCGTTTAATTGATAATCGCGATTAATCGCATATTTTTTAATCGTAATCGCGATTGTTAAAATCTGCGATTATTTGCAAGCTCTACTATGGCCGGGTTTACATCTGTGTGCCATGTGCCACACAAGCATAAAAAAGCGTAAGCAACTAATTACTAATGAAAAACTGTTTGATTCAGACATGTATTTATTAAGTTAAACAATTTCATACATAATTAAATCAATAAATACAAGTCTGAATCAAAAAGTTTTTCATTAGTAATTTGTAGGTTACGCTTTTTTGGGCAAATGACACACAAAAAATGTCAGATGTAAACTCAGCCTATGAATAGTAACACACATTTTTAGGCTTGCCAGACGCATATTTCTTAGTTTAAAAATCATTATTGTTTGACCTTCAGTTATAAAAAAATCCCCTCAAATTTGGTTACATACCCAACAAATCCCCAGATCCCCAATACAAAATTTTCATGCCCAATCGCGAAAAAAATCCCCAATTTTGGGACAAATCCCCTAAACTGGGAACACTGGTACAAGGACGAAATCAGCATTGACAACAACCTGCCGCCCTGTTGCTTTGTTGTCTTCAAAAGAATCATTCTCATGTTTATATGTGTATTCTATCCTTGGCATTTTCTAGTCGGTAGCTTGCTGTGGTGAATGTGTTTAATGCATTATACTGGGTTCACTGCAATTCACTGCAATTTGAGCTTGTGAAAGAGAGAGAGGAGAATATAATGAAGACGAGAGGCATCATATTTTCCTCTCTCGCTAATGAACTAAAAAGTTGCTCAACTAAAACTGCCTTCTGTGAACCGGCACTTAATATTCATTATGTATAATGTATTATGTATAAGTGTATTTTTTACAGAATTTCAGCTATCCAGTGATTTTTGAGGAGGTTAACGTTACTGTGCCCGCTTTGACAAGCAATTATTTAAATGATCACCCAACAGAACAACATATGCTGCGTCATAATGTCTTAACAGAAAAACCTTTGCTGGCAATATTCATGGACGTTCACGTCCGGGGAGATATCATATGTCGTGATTATAAGTCCAAAATAGTAGAGATTAAAGAAAATATTATACATAAGGGTGAAAAAGTGAATATAACTGGCATTAAGATATTTGAGGCCCCCTTAGAGGTTAACAATTTGGTGTCCTCAACTTTGAATGAAATGCCAGCAAATGCTTTGGTTTTCAAAACAAGTTTGAAGAATAATGAAACTGTAAAATTTAAGGATACAAAAATTTTCAGTGCCATTAAAATTAAGAATCCCGCCTTCATTGATCAAGAGCTAAAGGCTTCCTATTTGAATAATTTACCTTTGGAAAATTTACTCAATAATGATTATTACTTGGAACGTTTGCATGTAACCCATTTGGTGGAAACAAGCAATTTGGTATTCCATAGAATTAATAACATACCCTTTGATGAGTTTTTTACTAAACTTAATGTTCACAAGGAGCGTTTGGTGCTGCATAAAGATCTCATAGTGGAGGGTAGTGTACAATTTGCTGAAAATTTGGAAGTATATTATATTAATGATATAGCTTGGAATGACTATGCAAATAGTTTGGTGCGCGTTAATGATTATACAATTGTGGAAGGAGATGTTGTTTTTAAACACGATTTATTTATTACTGATAAATTCGAAGTATTTGAAATAAATGGTTACGATTTGGATGTTATACTGAAAAATGTGCTAATGAAAAATAAACCTCAATTGATAACTGGTTTGTATAGCTTTGATAATATTAAAGGCAGTAATATCGATGTGGGGAACATAAATGAGAGACCTGTTAAGGAAATTATTGATTTGAGTAGAAATTGGACGGAAATAGAGGCTGATATAATAGTGGAGAATTTAAATATTGGAGGAAACTTGCAGGGTAATATGAATGGCCTGGAAAATCTATTTATTGTGAAACAGAAAGTTAAGCAATTGCCCTTAAAGAAATGGAAAGGGTTACATGTTTTACGCAATGCCAGCTGGCCTGCACACATAAAGAATAATAAACAACATGAGCTTTTGAAATATTTCTACAAATCAGCTGTTAGAAAGAATAAAAATCAAATTATAACGGGAAATGTCAACATGTGTCGGCCTTCAATCAAAAATATGAAAACCCGTGACGAATTTCAGCCTCAACTAGATATTGATTTCATAAGACAAGATGCCCTGCTGAAAAATTCTTCACTGAGGCAAATTGTTAGGGGAGAAAAAGTTTTCTTAAGACCCTTAAAATTGGAGAGTTTGAAAGTTAAACAGAATTTAAATACCAAATTTCTAAATGGCATTGATGTGTTACGTTTCAATCAATCGCTGTATCGTTTAAGCAGTCAAGCAGCTTTAAATGGCTCTTTCAAGTTTCTCAAACCCTTGACAGTGGCTCAGCTGCAAGTGAAGGGCCTAATTAATAATCTAAATACCTCTTTAATATATCAGCTAGAGCCTAATGCTGTTATGCCCAGCATACACTTAAAAGAATTGTTTATCGAAAATGATTTGTTTATAAAAAATATCAACGACATGAGTTTGGAATATTTTCTAGGCAATCGTGTTACACTTAAAGGGCCAGCTTTGGAACATTTTGGAGTTTTAACTTTTGAACATTTGGTAATCGAAAAAGAAGCCTTACTGCAGAGTATCAATGGCATAGCTATCGACAATCTGGTATTTAAGCACAGTTCTTATCTGCAAACCATAACAGGCCACAAAAATTTACAGCACACCTTAGAACTAATTGGTCCAGCTCACGTTATGCATATCAATGACAAAGACTTGATGGAATTATATCGCAAGTCTTTAAGGAAAGATCATAACTATGAATTTGATAATTTGTTCCTAGAACAGGCAACATTTGAAGGAGGCTTGAAAATTACTACAAATTCAAACTATAATATGCAAGTAAGATCTTTTCCAGATAATGAGTACAACCTTGCTAAAAATACGAGTAATAAGGAAGAATTTCTTAAATTCTTAAAAGAATTTAAAGAAAATTTAACCAATTCTCCCAGAGATATCATATATTTAGATTATGATTTAAATACCCATATAAAATGGCTAGATCCTGCAGACCCCAAACCCAATCAAACAAATTTCCATGAAATGCAAAGAATTTCCTGTTGTGAAAAGCAGTATGTACAAATTTCTTTTCAAAATCCCAATAATTTTTATTTGAAAAATACTACCAGCAATCGTTTAAGTAAGATCTCTAATAAAATTTCCGTTAGAGCGGAAAACTATTGTCGATTTAAGAAACGTAAACTGAAATCAAAAATCACCATTAGGGGCCAAAAGTTGCTAAAAGTCTTTGCCATGAAACGTTATATGGAAACCATATACACGCTAGACTTTGACAACAGCACGGAGCATTTTGTCATTTTGCACGCTCTAGACTTACCTTCACTGAAACGCAATGAAGTGAGAATTTTTAAAATTTCCACCACCAGCAATACTATTGACGAGTGGCAGGGTTTGACACAAAACATTGGCGAACAGTTGAGGTTGTATAAATTATCCGATTTAATTATAATGCTTACAAATGGCTTAATCGATCATCATCCTGGTGTGACGATTCATCATTTCAATAACAACAGTCAGCTGTTTAAAATTCAACAAGTTATCGCTGGCGATTACGATATCATGGAAATGCTCGAATTGCCCCCTAAAAGTACCACAAAACAATTGATACTGTCCTGCTCCAAGTGCCAAAGCATCTTTGTATACCAAGTAAACAACTCTAAGCAGTCTGGAAAATATGAAATTTTCCAAATTATTACCTTAAAGTCACCAATCGATAAATTATTGATTTTCCACATAAAGAACGATTACTATATGTTGGTTATATCTCAAAGGGCCTCGAACTTTTATCATATTTATAAGTATACTTCTGTGCAGGGTTGGCTGCATATGACCTTCGGATATTTTCCCAATTTGCAAATGTCTATTCCCATAACAGAGTTATGGGCGGGAGATGAAAGCTTAAATTTGGATGGTATACCATTGGTTTTACTTTGCAATTACGATAATTGTTATTTAGTAAAAGCCATTGTTTAGGTGTGGCAAAGTTTATGTAAAAAGATGTACATATTTATTTGTGTAAATATTAAATGATCAATAAATTAAAAAAATAATTTTTGTAAAGTTAAATAAACTTAATTTTTTTTTCACATTTTAGAAGGAACTTCTGGCTGATTTCATCGTCACGGGTGGGACATTTAGAAGTAGTTTAAGTGCTTAGTTTTAAAAAATAAGAAAATGTTCAACTAATTATTACATGACTTTATTATAAAATAAAAGTTCAGACTTGTCTTTCAAAGATACTACACGGAAACAGACTATATTAGATTTGGTAACGCAAAATTTAGTACACACTAGGCTCGTCACGGGTGGGACATACAAAAGACAAGTATTTCGAGTGCCTAAAGCCTACAGTACACGGCATGTAAAAATCCACATGCGCATGTGAATATGACGTCACGAGAAATTTCAGCATGTTGTTTAAATTTTTTTAATTATTTGTAGTTGCTACATGTCGTAAAATAGTGATAGTATTTTTGTTCTAAAATCTAAATATTTTTTTTTATATTAATACATGTATTTATTTATTGTATCTTCAAATATGAACTAACGGACATAAACTTGTTAATAGTTATAAATAATACATAAGTAGTGATAATCAAATAAGAAAAAAAATGTATAAAAAAGTAAAAAAAAGTATTTTCAAGAAATCCCATCTGGCGTGTTGAGTAATAGAGCCCTTGTGTCCCTCTTTTTTAAGCGGATGTGTCCAGTAAAGTTCAAAATATTACGGGCAAGCGGACTAGGATGTGACTCGAGTTTTGTTAAATATTTGCCTGCGTATTTTGCAATTTCTTCAATCACTAGTGGCATATTTAAATCACGATGTATATTAGAATTTTTGATGTACCATGGAGCCGATGTTATTAACCGTAAAATTTTGTTTTGCCTTCGTTGGATTCTCTCTACATTGGAAGCTGAAGCAGTGCCCCATAACTGGATACCGTAACACCATATTGGCTTCAAAAGCGACTTGTATATTAAAAGTTTACAGTCCAGGCTAAGTGTTGAATTTCTGCCAATCAACCAGTGTATTTGAGGTAACTTAAGTTTCATCTGAGTTAGCTTAAAGTCAATATGATGTTTCCATGTAAGCCTTCGATAAAGGTGTATACCAAGGTATTTCACTTGGGAATGTTGAGGAATATTTTGATTGTTCATTCGAATGGGGGAACAAGTATCTCTTCTTAGGATAAACGTTATATGGACACACTTTTGTACATTTACCTTAATTCTCCAAAAGTTCAACCACATTTCCAATTGTGTAATATGTTCTTGTAGATATCGGGAAGCCTCGTGAGGGTTTTCATGCATACTAAAGCAGGCTTTATTATCGGCAAACGTAGATGTATGGATATTGCTGCTCAAAGGCATATCACAAGTATAGATCAAATACAAAACTGGCCCCAGTATGCTCCCCTGTGGCACACCGGATGATATAGATTCGGGCACACTCATGAATTCTCCTTCCACAACGTAGATATGATTTTAATTTTAAAATTAGGCCTTCATGCCACACTTTATCAAATGCCTGCGAAACGTCAATAAACAGGGCAGAACAATAGTTCTTCTCCTCAAATGTTTTTCTTATAAATTGAACCAATCTATGAGTTTGTTCAATGGTGCTATGCCGACTTCTAAAACCAAATTGATGGTATGGGATGCACCCACTATCAGTTAAAATAGGGGACAATTTTGTCGTGAGCAGCTTTTCGAAGAGTTTTGACATAGTTGACAGCAAACTTATTGGCCTATATGACTATGCTTTAGTACGATCTTTGGCCGGCTTTGGAATCATTTTGATTTTTGCAAGCTTCCAGAGTTGTGGATAATACTCCAGTCGTAATATGGCATTAGAAATAAACAGCAAGATTCTTATTGGAATATGCGGCAAGCTCATCAGCATCTTGTTACTAATTCCAGCAATACCTGGAGCTTTCTTTGGCTTGAGTTCAGCAATTACTTTATATACATCACGCATCTTAAACTTTAAGGCTCGAGGGGGTAGCGCAACTACACTCGGCAAATCAGCAACACCAGTACATGTATTTGGGGTAAATATGGATTTTAAATGCTCAGCAAATATTTTACATTTTTCCGTATCGCTTTTTCCGAACCTCCGGTAGATGTGCGCAGAGGTGGCATAAACTCAACGGGTGTTTTAAGCTTTCTAGCAGCGCGCCACAAAGAGTAATTAGATGTTGGTGTGGCATCAAGACCTTCCAAGTAATTTTTAAGAGATGCAGTTTTTTCAGATGCAAGCAACTCTTGAAGTCGTTTAGAACATTCTTTAAGTCTGAGTTTATGTTGGGGTGATCTGTGCTGTTGCCATTCCCTTCTAGCTCTTCTTTTTTCACATACGAGATGTTCAATATCCCTGGAATAAATTTTATTAAACCCAGACTGCGGATGGGGAGGTAGTGGCATGTTCAGCAGTCTGTTTAATAATTTCGTTAAGATTGGCAATGTGAGTTTCAATGTCATAGGGTGTTCTTAGCGCAATATTTTCCGTGCAATGACTACTAAGATATTTTTTGAATCCCAGCCAATTAACACTATTGATCATCTTCATATATGGGTGAGGTAAGTCACTTCTTAGTGGGTTAGAAATTGTAACGATAGTGGGGGAGTGATCGGAGGAGAGATCTAGAGAAGTTTCAACATTAATTAAATCCCTAGACGCCATGATCATGACGCCAAAATCAATAACATCCGGAATTTTTCGTACGTCAGTAGGCCAGTAAGTGTGCTCCCCACTCGAAATAACATATAAACCCATTTTTGAAATTGTATTAAACAAAGCTCGACCTCTAGGTGTTACAAGGCACAACCCCCAGTACGTTTGCTTTGCATTGTAGTCTCCAGCTGCCACGAAACAAGATCCAACCGATTTGTAGAACTTCTCATACTGATCTTCGGTAACTGAAAATCTGGGAGGTGAGTAAATTGATGATATCACGAAATTAGAACAAAAATTTTCTATACAAATATTCGTAGCTTGCATATATTCCTCACTAACGTTGTCAAGGATATAGTTCTTGAGTCTTGACTTAATTAGAATTGCAGATCCACCGCATGCTCTCCCTCTGGGGTCCTTTGTATCATACATAGTGTAGCCATTTATTTTGAAAAAGCTTCTCGAAGTCAAATGTGTCTCAGAGACCAACATTACATCAATATTTTTTTCCGTAAGGAAGTGCTCAAATTCATTTTTATGTTGACGAATGCCGTTTGCGTCCCAGAAACATATTTTTAACGTGTTCATGGCTTGTTAATTAAAGCTTGAAGCAGAGTATTCTGCATTCTCAGCATTTCTTGCATCATGTTAGTCATATTTGTTGTAAAGTTGTTTATAGTTTGCACCAAATTGTCAATAGTAGCTTCAAGGCGACTAAAGTTAAAGCTTGAGTTTGCATTCGTTGAATTATTTGGAGGTGGAACATTTTGTGGTGGAATAGAATTTGTTTTAGCAGCATCGGCATACGATACACGGGAAGAAACTGGTTGGCTCATTTGCACAAAAGTGGCGGAGTAAGCGTTTGCTGATTGAGATGTAGCTAATTTGGGCTTTTTCACCATAGTCTGTTTGAGAAAAGAGTACACAGGACAACCTCTGTAGTTAGCGGTGTTATTACCTCCACAATTACTGCATTTTTTTATCACTTTGATCTTTTGGCTTATTGCAACTAGCAGTGCCGTGTAATTCGCCGCACACAACACAAACAGTGGGTAATTTACAGTATGTTTTTGTGTGGCCATATTCCTGGCAATTATGGCACTGTATGGGACCTGATCGCTTATGTGGTTCTTCAACTGTGATTTTTCGGTATAAGAGGTATTTTAGGCTATAAATTGGGTATGTCTCGTTTTTTTTCAGCTGTATATCATTCGGCTCCAATTCAACACGAAATAGAGGCTGGGGGATCTTCTCCCTATTGATTATGTTGCTAACATTTTTTACCTTAAATCCTTGTATCATGAGTGCATCCTTTACTTCTTCGGGATTAACATAAGAGTCAATACCCTTCAATACGATCTGCATACCTTTGGCACTCTTAAGCTGGTACGTATAAAAACTTGTTTTATTTTTTTCAAATTCAGTCACTACTTCGCGGAAATTTTCTTCTTCGTATATTTGAATTTTAGTTTCGTCAATATTACCACGCTTTATTGGAATAACATGAAATGCGTTTTCACCAATGGCCGAGACTAATTTTTTAATTAGGGCGTTAGAATTTTTCTCTCTCAAATATATATAATTGGTGGCTTAAAAGACTTTTGCGATGATGCAGCGGGCTTGTCGTCGGTGACTTGCAATAATGAAAAACGATTTTGACGATTGGTAGATCCCTAGACATCTTTGGAGCAGATGAAATTTTTGAAGAATTCGGGCTTCGCCCACGCTTTACCACTGTTATGTATCTGTCCATTCCGACTTGTACCTTGGATTTTGAGCTACTTTTATATGTAGTGATAACTTTATTAAGTGATGAACACGAGCCTGAAGGAGATGATATTACTGACTTATATGAAGAAGTACTAGGCAACTGTAATGTTAATGAATCACTATTTGGCATTGGACAAAGCGAAGTTGATCCCTGACGAAAAATTGGATTTGTCGTTAAAAAAATACTTTCATCTGATTTATTATTTCTATTTTTTTCATTAAGTGCTTCAGAACTCACAGTAAAATAGGCATTTTTGCCGATAGAACTCACTTCATAATATTTTGTATTTGAGGTACTCATATAGAGTATTCCTCAAGGGCACTTTTCGTGTTTTCTTGCTTACGGCTTTTTTTGTTTTTGTAATTTATGATTGTTTATTTGTTTTTGAGTTACTCATATAGAGTATTCCTCAATGTCACTGTTTTTGTTTTGTTTTCGGTTTTTTTTTTGTTTTTGTTATTTCCACTATGTAAAAATATTATCAAAGCAATAAAGCTTATTTATTAAAGTCAGTATGTACCTATTACGAATAATATGCACTACGAATATTTTTTTTGTACATATAATTTTTTGTTTGTTTAATAAGAATGTAAGAAAAATTCCGCTAATCGACTATTCACTATGGAGCTACAACGAGAACTGATTTAATTTTTTTTGCATGAAAAATAGACGATGTGTAGTGTTTTTAGTTTTTTGCATATGAAATGGCCAATTTATAGTTCATTAAATTTTTTCATTAAAATTTGAAAAATTGAATTAAATTTTTTTCATAAAAAATTTTTTTGCATTAAAAATGGATGATGTATATTTCATTAAATTCTTTGTACGAAATATAGACGACGTATATAGTCCATTTAAGTTTTTTATATGAAATAGACAATTTATAGCCCATTAATGTTTTTCATAAAAATTTAAGAAATGAACCATGTATAGCCCATTATATTTTGTATCTATAGCCCATTTAATTTTTTTGCATGAAAAATAGACGATGTATAGTGTTTTTAGTTTCTTGCATATGAAATGGACGATTTATAGTTCATTAAATTTTTTCATTAAAATTTGAAAAATTGACGATGTATATATAGTCCATTAAATTTTTTTGATAAAAAATTTTTTTGCATTAAAAATGGATGATGAATATTTCATTAATTTCTTTGTACGAAATATAGAGGACGTATATAGTCCATTTAAGTTTTTGTATATGAAATAGACAATTTATAGTCCATTAATGTTTTTCATAAAAATTTAAAAAATTAACCATGTATAGCCCATTATATTTTGTATCTATAGCCCATTTAATTTTTTTGCATGAAAAATAGACGATGTATAGTGTTTTTAGTTTCTTGCATATGAAATGGACGATTTATAGTTCATTAAATTTTTTCATTAAAATTTTAAAAATTGACGATAGTCCATTACATTATTTTCATAAAAAATTTTTTTGCATTAAAAATGGATGATGTATATTTCATTAAATTCTTTGTACGAAATATAGACGACGTATATAGTCCATTTAAGTTTTTTTTATATGAAATATACAATTTATAGCCCATTAATGTTTTTCATAAAAATTAAAAAAATGAACCATGTATAGCCCATTATATTTTGTATCTATAGCCCATTTAATTTTTTTGCATGAAAAATAGACGATGTATAGTGTTTTTAGTTTCTTGCATATGAAATGGACGAGGCTGGGGGATCTTCTCCCTATTGATTATGTTGCTAACATTTTTTACCTTAAATCCTTGTATAATAAGTGCATCTTTTACTTCTTCGGGATTAACATAAGAGTCAATACCCTTCAATACGATATGCATACCTTTGGCACTCTTAAGCTGGTACGTATAAAAACTCTTTTATTTTTTTTCAAATTCAGTCACTATTTTGCGGAAACTTTTTTCTTCGTATATTTGAATTTTAGTTTCCACGCTTTATTGGAATAACATGAAATGCGTTTTCACCAATGGCCGAGACTAATTTTTTAATTAAGGCGTTAGAATTTTTCTCTCTCAAATATATAGGTGGTGGCTTAAAAGACTTTTGCGATGATGCAGCGGGCGTGTCGTCGGTGACTTACAATAATGAAAAACGATTTTGACGATTGGTAGATGATGCGCTATTATCCCTAGACATCTTTGGAGCAGACTACAACAATTAACATTAAAATATTAAAGAATTTAAATTAAAGGGTGGTCCATCAGTTAATGCAATTTTGACTATGTAATTTTGACAACTTGCTATATCTTGGAAGCCGTAAGAGGTAATCTCTTCAAATTTTCAAAAACGGTAAAACTAAAAAATCCAAAAATTATAAAATCGCCAAACCAAAAAAAAACGCCAAAACCTGAAAAAAATCACCAAAAATTTAAAAAAAAAATCGCCAAATCGAAAAAAATCGACAAAATTAAAATATAAAATTCAAGCACTAAAATAAATCGCCAAATTCGAAAAAATCGCCAAAATAAAAAACCGCCAAAAACCGAAAAAAACGCCAAAACGTGAAAAATGCGCCAAAACCAAAATAATTGTTTATGTGAAAAAATTGCCAAAATGAAAAAAAATCACCAAAATTAAAAAAAAATCGACAAAATGAAAAAAATCGCCAAAATTGAAAATAAAGGCCAAAAACCAAAAAAAAAATTTTCAAAACGAGAAAAAAGGTGCCAAAACTAAAAAAAGTTGCCAAAACTAAAAAAAGTTGCCAAAACAAAAAAAATCACCTACCCAGCTAAAAAAATTATATATGGTCCATATATTTTTAATATATGAATGTATATAACTATATATGAATATGTATGAATTCATGTATGGAAATATATGGAATAATACATGGCAAAACTATTATATATGAACTAATATATGGACTAATATATGAAATGTATTATAACATATGAGCTCATATATGGAAAATTTAATTATGAAGCTCTTCATATGTGGATCCATATATAAATATAAGATTTTATATATGGAGCCATATAAGAATGTATACATACATGATATCTCACATAAGATAGTTTTTGCAATCAAAAAAGCTTGGATTTTTATCACTGCTGAATTGGAAATCCATTAGAAAATTCATACGGTATGCAAAGTTTATATGCGTACCCTAAAAATTTAAAAAAGAAAAACTTTTTGTTACAAAAAAAAACATTCTTGTATGATTTTATACATTGTGGCCCCATTTAATATATCAAATAATCAGAAGGATAATCCAGTCATTCATTTTATAGAAAATAAAAAAATTCTGTAGATAAGAAACAAAGTTCATATTACTGTATTGAACACTATTGTTAGACGGATTATTTTTTCTTTTGTAATTAATTGCATTAGTTTTTAATCTGATTTCTGAAGCTAAATGTTATGTACGAATATGATTTATGTGTTTTTAAAATAATTGATTCACCTTTTGATGAATGAAATGACTTTTATTCGTTTTGAATTATTTGTCCAAACAAATGTTTCATTAAATACAACCTCTTTCTCAAGTCTAAAAAAATTTAATTTTAATAATTTAATTTATTGCACAGCAGTGCCTTTTGTGAATCAAGAGTGTATGAATATGAATTTTGCACATACATTAATGAAAATGTATGAATATATATAATCATATATGCCCATATACCCTCATTTTTCGGATCCGAACCATATATGGGATATCATATATGCTCCATACATATTTTTTTAGCTGGGTATATGAAAAAAACGCCAAAATTAAAAAAAATCGCGAAATAAAAAAATCGCCAAAATAAAAAAAACGCCAAAATAATAAAAATCGCCAAAATTAAAAAAACTTCAAAAACCAAAAAAAAAAAATCGCCAAAACGTGAAAAAAGTGCCAAAGCTCAGAAAGCGTCAATAAATTCAAAAAACCCCCAAATTAAAAAAAACGCGTTATACCGAAAAACCCAAAAACGAAAAAATGCCAAAACTATAGTTTATATTGGCTAAAGTTCGTATTGAATTACATATCTCGTGTCCGTACGGAACCCTTCGTGCGCGGGTCAAAGTCGCACTTCACTGAATTTATTAAATGTGAATAATTTTCTAAAAAATATAAACAATTAATTCACTAAAGTGCGACTTTGACTCGTACACAAAGAGTTCCGTACGGACACTACACATGTACGAGTAATACAATAAGAACTTTAGCCTATATAATCCTATGTTTTACATGATGTAGACATTTTTTAAACAGTTTTAAGAACCCAGTAAATTTTATTTCGGTTTTTGTTTAATTTTGGCGATTTTTTTGGCTTAATTTTTTATTTATTTTCGTATATTTAATTTTTAGCGTTTTTGAAAACTTCTGATGTCGTAGTGAAAACAATTAATTAAGTTTCACCGTTGGTACATGGAAACCTACAACCGGCTTTTCTAACTGTTTGTCGACAACAAGTTCGCTTTTGATAGTCCGATGCATGCAAATGTGTTCGCACGCATTTCAGAATTCGGCATACTGCCAAACTATGTAGTATTACTTTAACAGCTAAAAATTTGTCATTTAAAATTTGAAAGAATCCGTTCGAGCAGTTTACTATCCAAAGCGATTTCAAATAAGGCAAACTCTTTAATATTTTATTGGAGAAAGTTGTACGTGACACAGAAGTAAATAGAAACAGCATAATTCTCACCAAAAGCAACATTCTGTTCATATATGCCAATTATACCTGCTAAAGACCTGCACAAGACCATTTACAAGAACTTTTAAGACATGAAGGATTTTTCAAATTCTTTATTACAACAAAATCTTCTAAAACAAACGCTAAACAATACTGTTGGCAATACATGTGTTTAATTTATTGCATGTATAGGAGATAAAAATAAAATACTTCGTGACGGAAGAATTCGTGATGCTTGGTTCTTTCTACGCATGGGCGCGTATACAAACGTCATGCATACTTCTTTTGATTGGTTGTTATGAACAAGAAGTCTTCACATTCATCGTGCTGCGCTTATTAAATGACAGTATTTATTATTGATCTAGTATAATACATGCTGCGGGAATTTAAGAAATAAGTAAGAGTGCTATATTCGATTGTGCCGAATCTTATATACCCTTTACCAAAGTGCGTTTATGTAGTATACATACATAAGCACATATATACATATTTATTTAGGTACATATTTATTTTGTGAAAAAATTTATAATTTTTTGCTTTACCCAGCTAAAAAAATTTTATATATGGTCCATATATTTTTAATATATGAATGTATATAACTATAACATATGAGCTCATATATGAAAATTTAATTATGAAGCTCTTCATATGTGGATCCATATATAAATATAAGATTTTATATATGGAGCCATATAAGAATGTATACATACATGATATCTCACATAAGATCGTTTTTGCAATCAAAAAAGCTTGGAATTTTATCACTGCTGAATTGGAAATCTATTAGAAAATACATACGGTATGCAAAGTTTATATGTGTAGGGTACGCTTAAAAAAGAAAAACTTTTTGTTACAATAAAAAACCATTTTTGTATGATTTTATACATTGTGGCCTCATTTAATATTACAAATAACCAAAAGGATAATCCAGTCATTAATTTTATAGAAAATAACAAAATTCTCTAGATAAGAAACAAAGTTCATATTACTGTAATGAAAACTATTGTTAGAGGCATTATTTTTTCTTTTATAATTAATTGCATTAGTTTTTAATCTGATTTTTTAAGCTAAATATTATGTACGAATATGATTTATATGTTTTTTAAATAATTGATTCACCTTTTGATGAACGAAATGACTTTTAGTTCGTTTTGAATTATTATTTGTTCAAACAAATGTTTCATTAAATACAACCTCTCTCTCAAGTCTAAAAAAAAATTAATTTTAGTAATTTAATTTATTGCACAGCAGTGCGCTTTTGTGAATCAAGAGTGTATGAATATGAACTTTTCATACTGTGGAGGGAATTAACACATACATGTATGAAAATTTATGAATATATATAATCATATATGACCATATACCCTCATTCTTCGGATCCGAATCATATATGGGATATCATATATGCTCCATACATATTTTTTTTAGGTGGGTGGTGCAATTTTTAGTAAGTGACCTCTTGGTATTTTTCGATTAAATATATATTTTTCGACATTAGCAATAAGTTGAATAATTTATACTACCCTCTGTATTTAAGAAATATGTATGTTACATTCACCCTTATTCCGGTTGCCAAAAACGACGTCACGTCATACAATACCAAACAATCGGTGCTTGTTCACTGACACTCGAGGAGTTCTAGAACCGTGCTACTATAAAATAACCACAGAAAATAGTTTTATTATTTTACCTCCTTACCAAGTAAACTAACTTTTTTATTTCATATTCCTTGATTTTGCAAAATTGTTAAGTGTCTCAATTTAAACATCCCATTGCAAAAAGTGTATATCGCGGTATTATGTAAACGTTTATTCCTAAAGAATTTTTTTGAATATGTTCAGCACAAAGGAACGGCTTCAGGGAAATGAAACGGAATATGTTCTTTAATTAATTTTGTAGTTAGGACTGTACTTCAACGATAACGATTTCTTATGATTTTTGTTTTTGTTTTTGTGTTTTTATTTTGGTGATTTTTTTTTAATTTTAGCGATTTATTTTAGTGCTAGATTATTTTCCAATTTAGTGCTTTTTCGTTTTGGTGATTTTTTTCAGGTTTTGGCATTTCTTTTTAATTTGGTGCTTTTTTTCTCGTTTTAGCGTTTGTTTAGGTTTGTTTGCATTTTTTTCATTTGACGATTTTTTAGTTATGGTGTTTTTTTCTCGTTTTAGCGATTTTTGATGTTGTATGTTGTTTTATTTTATTTTGGCGACTTTTTTAGTTTTGGCGATTTATTTTCATTTCAGCAGTTTTTTTATTATTATTATTTAGTGCTAGATTATTTTCCAATTTAGTGCTTTTTCGTTTTAGCGAGGTTTTTAAGTTTTTGGATTTTTTTTTTTAATTTGGTCTTTTTCTCAAGTTGTGCTCCTTTATTCACGTTTTAGGGATTTTTTAGGGTTTATGCTTTATTTTTATTTTGTCATATTTTTAATTTGGTGATTTTTTTCATTTTAGCGATTTTTTGTATTTTGGCGATTCATTTTAGAGCTAGATTTTTTCCCAATTTGGTGCTTTTTTCGTTTTTGGTGGTTTTTTTCGAGCTTTGGCGTTTTAGCGATATTTTTAGGATTTTTGCGTTTATGTTTATTTTTTGCGATTTTCTTTCATTTTTCATGATTTCATGATTGCCCAGCATCTCTATAGAGACATAAATGGTTCTTCTGGGGAAACGGTTTTATTTTATGCAGAAAGTTACGAAATTATTAAACTGTCCTCGTAATTAGCCAAAAAATTTAATACTTTTAAAAATTTTGGCGTTCGTTCGTTATTGACAAATTCTCAAATACAAGTATTTAAAAATGTTAAATCACCCAAAGTCACTCCAAATTTTTGGGCGATTCTTCATTTGGCTGTTTTGCGCGATTATTCGTAGAGCCTGTTTGCTACTGGCATGTGATTTATAAGCTATCGCTCGCATCATTTGTAAGATTACTGCGAACTATTTTCAGAATTATTTTCATAGAGATAAACTAATTATCTTTGTAAATTGTAAAGAAATAAAACATTGATAACTGCGATAACCATGACATTTAAAATGAAATTTTTTAGGAACTATAAAGACTTCTAAATTACATTTCAAGCTAATCAGTACTAATTTCTCAACCAGCTGCGCGTTATTGAAAATAATTTTTCTTATTGATACTAAATAACCCAGTGTTTACATTGTGGAAAGGAATTTGTTTAAAAGGCTGTTTTCGAAAAGAAACAGTAGCAGTGAGTCCTTGATAAAATGTTTGCCAGACCATTATACCGACCAAGTGATGGCGCAGCCTCCGAGCATGACCCCGAAACGCCGCATCAGTATACCATTTCCGATTACGGTTATGGAAAAGACTCTGTTAAAGTGCTGCATGTTACGAGGGATGGGCCAGTGCATTCGATAAAAGAAGTTGAAGTGGGCACACATTTGAAATTGTACAGCAAAAAGGATTATTTTCATGGTGAGTATACGTTTAGGTTAATTTTATTTGCTCGGAGGCAAATAGATGAAGATAGATGAAGTCATTCAGATGTAAAACTATAGAACGAAATTTAATTTATTCTGAAAATAACAACTGCCTAACAAATGACTCTGGAAGAAGAAGTCAAAAATTTGGTTGAGGTTCTCCTCTTTAACAGACTGTAATGGCGAATTGGCATTTTACGTAAAGAAATAGTTTAGTACTTTTATGTTAAATTAGACTAAAATATTCTTGTGGAAAATTTTTATTTGCTAACTTCGCTCCGTATGGGTATATAATTTTTTACTTTTGCTTAAAAACGTTAAAATAATGACCATCTTAAATGGTGATGGCTTAAAATGTACTCCAAATGTACTCTAGAGTCTTTCAATACTAGGTGCTCCTGTAGCTGAGTGGTAGCGATGCTAGCCTCTCAGTCCAGAGGTTGTGGGTTCGATTCCCACCATAGACCTTGGATGCTTTCAGCAGAAAAGCTAATTGCTTCGCAGAAAAGAAAAAAAAATTCGAAAGTCAATTTGAGCACCAAATATTTGTAAATTAATTGCGTACTTGTGTTAATGTCGCACTTATTATTCACCATTGGTGTTAAAAAATGCCACACATTTGGATTTGGTTCAGCTTAAATTAAATTTATAGCTTTATACCCGTATTATTACCTCTGTGACAGTGACAAAATTATAACAAAACTGGGGTGAATGTTTTTTTTTTTGTATATTTTTGGTATTCTAAAATATTTTTTGTCATGAATTAAATACAAAACAAATTTGTCACATTATGAAAAGCACAAAACAAAATAAAAATTTATTAATTTTCCTTTTAACTTACTTTTTAGGTGTTAGAATTAAAGAGAAAATATAGTGATTATTGAAAAACTGTTAACATCTTATGCAAAAAAAAACAATTTGTCTGCACTTTTTTTTTGCAAAAGTAAAGAAATTTTTTTCACTTTTTATAAAATAACTTCCAGGAACTCCTTTTGTCAACAATATTTGCAAAGTTGTAGCTACGTTAGAACTGGACAACTTTTGCGAATATATTAATACAATTTGAACGTGTCTAGGCACACTAATAGCTCATATGGACTACTTTTTACCTTAAAAATTTTAATTTTTTGACGAATTTTTTTTTTTTCAAAGTTGTATAATCAAGTACACGCATCTCAACTGATCTTTAGTAACACTTTGTGCAAACAAACCCAATTTTTGTCTGCACTTTTTTTTTTAAAAAATAGAAGAACGAATGTTTTGTTTTAACTTTTTTCAGCATAACTTACAAGGACTAATTACTTTTCACTACTAATATTTGCAAGGCAACAACAAAACTTTAAAATAGTACCCAGTGAAAAAAATGGAAGTCATTCTAGCGGAAGTACATTTTCATTGCTTCCAAAAAATCGATATTTTTAATTTCCCGAGAGTGAGCAAAAAACCATGTAGAAGCTTATTTTAGTCACACAAAACCTTGTAACTCCTCCATAGTGTTAGAAAATACTCACCAGAATTTAAAAAAAATTTATTTTTTTAAAGAAATTTATGAACTATTTTTAGTCTAAAATTTAAAAGTTATTTGCTTAAATTTACATGAAAACACTTTCGGGCTAAAATTCGTATAAAAAGAAACGAATTGTTAAAAAAGGCAACTATTTACCATTTTTCCTAGAAGAAAATATTATCATAGAACACAAAAAAGGGAATTTTTCTTAATATCGCTTCCAATTCAGTGACCAGGCATCGAAAAAGAGAACTTCTTGCAATGACAACCCTATGTAAAAATCATTAGATCGGATCGAAATTTGCATTACTTCCGCATCGTAAACTCTACATTTTCATGACTTTTTTGGAGTCTCTTTTTTTACTGGGGTAAATAATAAAATCTGCAACACAAGAAATGCAAAAATTTTTGTTTTCTGTTTGAATAACATAATCATTTCAATTGGAAATAATTGAGTTGGTTTATAGCGTAGACAGACGTTAGCGTTAATTTGCATTAAAATCTCACTAATGTGAATTAAAAATTTAATCTGAAAGACGACAGTATTTGCATTAAGTAAACAAAATCTGTGCATCCCTTTCGTACCACACACTTCGATTATTTTCTTTGGAAATCTTAAAATGGAAAAAATGAGTTCCGATTTTAATATTTAATTTTTTCTGTTTTTAAAAACAATTAAATGAACTTATATTTCCTGACTTTGAATTTATTTTAATTTTGTAAACGAAAACAATTTGCCATTTGATTGATTGTTGACGGTGTTACCATATTGGGACGGTGTTATCATATAGCTAAATTCAGTATTAATTCACTTTCACTTAGGGCATTTACGGTAAATCGAATGCGCATTGGGATGGGGATGATAATTCACAAGTTAATTTGAATTAAGACTGCTAACGGTGTCGTCTGTCTACGCTTTAAGACTGCTAATGCAAATTAACGCTGTCGTCTGTCTACGCTATTATTAGTTTTCTTATCTTACAAATGTGTATTTACAAAAATCATTGTAGGTGCCTTTTTAAATAACATTTTAATTGTATTCACAAATAAATTAATTGTTTTTACAAAATTTTTTTTCTGTGTAGAAAAGGGACAACGAGCTGATTCTATCACGTTTTTCAATTTGAGATTATGGTATTAGATATGAAACCATATTATTACAGTGATCGATAGCGAATGCCATAATATCAAACTGAAAACAATTATTATTATTATTATTATTATTATTATTATTATTATTATTAATTTATTTATTTCCATTTCCTATACAACAAGATAAGATCTTATATTTAAAGTATAGGAATATTTCATCCTTACAAAAAGATTTCAGCTCGTTATCGAAAGCCCTCTTTCTTCTTCTTCTTCTGCTTCGGCATCAGCCTAAAAAAGTAACTTCTGTCGCCTACTAGGATTTTCTTTTTGATAATAAACACAAAATATTTAAAATTTGTGAATTTATTTGATTTAATTAAAGGCCATTATTGCAACATGACTTTAGTTAAAAGTAGGAAATATTGTGCCGACATTTTTAAACAAAAACTATTTAATAAATAAACGTTAAATGCACAGTAACACATAAAGTGAGCTCTGATTATTATATCATAACCCTGCCATAACATTAAATAATTGAGTCCATACGTGATGAATTTTCATCATATCAATTTGACATTCATCATGATATAAATTCATCAGGTGTGGACACTATGTAACAATTGAAAGTAGTCGGTCAGTTTGCCACAATAAAATTTTATCGGGCAGTGGTAAGAATATATATATTCCACGTTTGCTAAACTTAAGATTAACTAAACGGAACTTTTTTTCCAAGTTGTGATAATGGCCATATGAATGGAATTAAAAAAAAATAATGCAATCTAATTACATACATTTCCTTAAAGGTGATAATTCGGATATTGTTGCCACGGATTCCCAAAAGAACACTGTCTATCTTTTGGCTAAGAAACATGGCATTGTAAGTCCGGAAAAGTTTGGCATCCTCTTGGCAACTCACTTCCTTAATAAATACTCTCACGTAAAGGAGGTTCACATTCATGTGGAGCAATATCCCTGGCAAAGAATTTGCCAAGATCAAGTAGGCAGCTCCATAGGATCTTGTGGAAATAACAGCAATTTCTCAACATTTAACAACGGAACAAAACACAATCACGCCTTCATATTTACACCCACGGAGACACATTACTGTGATGTTGTTTTGCGCCGAACCGGTAAGCACGTTTTTTCCCTAAGAATTCTGAAAAAAATTAACTTAATATACAATTTTTTAAACAGAGCCCCAGGAAACTATTATTAGCGGCATAAGAGGTTTGCGTGTTTTGAAAACTACTCAATCATCTTTTGTTAACTTCGTCAATGATGAATACCGTTCCCTGCCCGATCAATATGACCGCATCGTTAGCACCATAATCGATTGTTCATGGGAATATGCACATAGCAAAGATGTTGATTTCTGTAAGAATTGGAATACCATTAAAAATATTATAATTAGGAAGTTTGCCGGCGATCCAAATGTGGGCATCTCTTCACCATCTGTGCAAAATACTTTGTATCTCACTGAAAAAGATATACTTGATGTTTTGCCTGAACTTGCTTCCATATCGATGACTATGCCAAATAAACATTATTTCAACTTCGATACAAAACTCTTCCAAAGCGTAGTGCCCGGGGAGAACAATGAAGTCTTTATACCCATCGATAAGCCATATGGCACTATTTATGCTCAATTATCACGCAAAGATTTAACCAGTCATTTGTAGAGAACAATGAATCTCTTATTATTAAGAAACATTTTTTTACAAATTTTTTTTTGGTGTCAGAATTTTATTTATGTAAGTAGTTGTTAAGCAAATATTAAGTATACATATGTACATACATATATCAAATAAAGTAACTCTTTATCAAAAGGTAAACGAGATATATTTATGTACATATATACTCGTATTTCCTTCAATTAAAGTGTGTATTATTCTTACTTTTTGAAGCAATTAATTTTTTTTGCAGCAAGAAGTTTGGTGAACTTGCTGCGGAGCTGCTAAATGAAATGCAAAGTTTTATATCAACGTGTAGATAAAGATTCCTCATATTTTCATTTATTCATTTTTTAAAGATAGACGATAATATTCCAATTGGAAGGCAGTGCTCTAATCAATGTTAATTAAAAATTTATAAGCTTGAGAGTTTTGCGGATTGTTTTAAATGGTATGCACTTATTTTAAAATAATAACAACCTTAGTTTTGCTGATTCACTATATGGGGATATAGCCACAGAGTACACAGAAGTGAAGAAAGTGACATGCATACACATGCCAGTAAATCTGTCTTGAATATTTTACACAATTTTACTCACGTTTTAACACAAGTTCTTAGAAATTTTTGGGTAAAGGTTCCCTGATGATCTGCATTAGCAAAAGTGATTGCGCTTTACTATATAAGTAAAATAATAATTTTGTTATTAATAGTGCATTAATAAATGTTAAATTTAAATTTTAAAGGCTCAGTTAGCCGGCTGTAATGTAAAGTAACTGCAACAGTAATAAACAGCTGATCAATATAGTTATGTGTAAAGTAATGAAAATGGTTATATATATAGATGTAATGTAACGTAACTTACTTTTCATATGAAAACATCGATCAGCTGCTTCCTACGTTGCAGTTACATTCCATTACAGTCGGCTAACTGAGCCTTAACAATTCCCAAAAAAAAAGAAACAATTAATATTATTTCTTGTTTTTGAAAAAGTTTTTTTAGCCTACTGTGTTGTTGTTGTTGTTGTTGTTTTTAAGAATTTTTTCGTGAAATTTCATTAAATTTCTTGAACGAAACTTTTTCTATTTTCTAACAGCTGTGCTTTAGAAGAGAGTGCTATATATAAAGTGACGTAGGATGAATCTCTGAATTATTTTTGGTAACCTTTTTAATCTAATTTGCTTCTCCAGGCCTGCTATTGACAAATTAAAAATTTTCCATTTAATTAATTTCATGAAAAAAATGCTTAATGTATTTGTGTATAAAACATGGGGGTTTTGTACTACTTTTTGAATTTTGGTCGAAGTCTACTGAAGTGTTTCTTATCAGCAACGAACACCATGTAGACGTGCTAAGCCAACAACAAAAACACTGTGCAATAGTGAAAAATCCGCGTTGTCCTGATAGTATATGTTCGAAAGTATTACCAAAGGGTAGTGAAATCCCAGTTTGGCGATTTTGGTGATGCATTTTTTTTATGGGCCTCCAAAGACTTCGAAAACCAGTGCAACCTAAAAAAATGGTATGACCAGTTTTTGGATAACAGCTAATTCAGACTTAGTGATACCTCTTAGGGCGACTTTTGGGGTTCGAGATTAAGATTAGTTTATTTCTCTAATTAGCTAATCCGAAAATTAACTTAATCTCACATAATTGAGTTTGATGTTTTTGAGTGGTAGTTGAAACTTCTTGTTATGTGTAGTATTACCATACTCAGAAACAAAATAGTGGCAACAATTTCTGTGCAAAAGTCATACATGTTATCAACACACTTTGATTCTTTTGTTGGAAGAAGAAGAAACTGTCATATTTTTATTACTTACAAGTAAATATTTCTCGTGTTAAAGGAAATATATAAATAATATAATATATATAAATATATATATATATATATATATATATATATATATTTATGTGTTTTAAATTGTTTTATCATATAATTTTTACAAAAATTTATAGGTTTCACAAGTGTTTGTTGTCAATACTAAAGTAAGATTAAACCACCGCGATTGGCCGCTTAAACTGGCAAGTAAAACCATATAATCGACTACCCAAAAATCACAAATGATGATTAAGGTTAACTTAATCTCTAATCTTGAACTCAAAAAGTCGCCCTTAGCTATATATAACAATAATGTATGTAGCTAAGAGTCTAAGAGCAAATCTTTCAAATATCTTATGCCAGAGAAATTATTTCTTCGTGCACTTTCTTTGTGCAAGAGCGAAAGTAATTTTTTTTTTCAGTTTTTTCAGAATGACTTAATGGAACTCCCTAAGTTTTAGCTAACAATATTTAGCAAAGTTATACCTACGGTACAGCTGAACACAGTCTGAACATGTCTAGGCACCAAAAAAGCTCATAGATACCAATTTTTACCTTAAAAATTTTAATTTTTCGACGCAAATAATTATTTTTTTTGTGAAATAATCAAATGCACACTTCTCCGTTGAGTTTCAGTAGCACTTTACTCAAAAAAATAAATTTTTTTCCAGCCTTAAAGTTATTCTAAAAAAATAAAAATTTTTTAATTAATTTGTGCACAAAAAAGTGAACGAAGAAATAATTTTTTGCCATAAGATGTTTTCAAGATTTGCCCTTTATTTTTTTACTTAAGTACTGCAAAATGGGGTGTAGAATTGAAGAAATGTAAGTTATTATACGGCTAACAAATTCGTTATTCAAGTCTACGGATTTTTTTCGTTAAATATAATAATTTTCGTAAATAGTTAAATGGAAGAAATTTCTTCATTTTGACTCTTATTGTTTCGTTATTTAGTGAGTGGTAAATATTACTAAATTTTAGTCGAATTGAGTAAAAATTCTTATTTGTAATAACTAATTAATGTTGTTAATTTGAATATTATTTTATTTACTTTGAAGAAAATTTGTTCAAAATAAGTAATGAATTTAGTCTGTATGAATAATTTTTTTATTCATAATGAAGATTTATTATTTACTTTAACTACGCTATTTTATTCAATTACTAAGCCCCTGTAGGAACATTTTCTTCCACCATTTAAGAAATTTTTTTATAAATTATAAGCGGTAAACTACTTTACAAATCATATAAGCAGTTGTGTGTTTGTTTACTGTTAACAAATTATATAAAATTGTCTTAGTTAGTGAAAGATAATGTTATTAACGATACAAAATTTAATAAAGTGATATTATATTAACTAATTAAAATAAAAACAATACAAACTACACAAGTAGAAATTTATTATACAAACTGCAAGTATATATGTATTAATATTAATTAATAATAAATACGTACAAATCAGGGTAATAACTAATTACATGTTATGTTAATATGCAAGTTCAACTTTGCTAGATTGGTCCTTGCTATTCTCTTCAAGCACGGAGTGAATTTTAAGCCGAACGTTTCAAAATAATCACGAAAGCACTCTGTTTTTGGATATATACATACATATATATATATATATATATATATATATATATATATATATATATCTACCTACAAAAGTACAAAAACATGAATTTATTAAAAATTTTATTTTTATTATTAATCAAATACGTACCAACTTAAAACCAACCATGGGATAATTCGTGGAGCCGGTAATTTTTGATTCCATCTTGAAATTAGCAGCATTTTTAAGAAAACAGTTTTCTGAAACTTGTAAAATATTATTATCGGTGCTAGTGAATATTTGGTCAATATTTGGAACACTTATTTAACTTTAAACACATTTACTATTTGTCTCTTTTATAATCCACTTTTTTAAACTTTTCAAAATTAATTTACAAGAATATATTTTTTTATAATGACACTACTTATAAGGAACCACAATGTGAAATAAAGTATCCGTCAGACAAGCTTTACTGTTTTTTTTTTGTACGAAATGAAGAAATTTCTTCACTTCTATGTGTATTTATTTAATGTAAATGAAATAAAATTGTTAAACTTAATAAAATTTCTTCAATTATACAGCCCGTTTTTCAATTTTACGTATTTTTAGTTATTTAAAATTTTTTTATTCAATTCTAATATATTAAATTAGTTGAGTTTTACAAAATTTGTTCAAACCTACAAGTTTTTATTTCATTAAGTCTTCTGCTTGTTTTAACGAAATTTTAACAGATTAATATTCAAAACAACACTGTTTTGAGAGTTAAGTAACCAAAACTTATTAAAATAAACGATACATTATTCTAATTAACTTCCTTTAAAGACGTTAATTTAACTATTTTAGGTGTAGTTTTTATTACCATGCGATTCTACTTTTTTACCACTGTTTCAACTAAAATTTAGTTTATTTAACAGATTTTAAGATATTATTTAAACTAAATTTTATTTAAGCCAACAGATCGTATTTTTCTACATTTTTAACATAAATGTATTATTTGTTTTGAAGAAAATTTGTTTATATTAATAAATTTTCTTTAAATTTGAATAAAAAGCCAGTATATTTAACGATTTTTTTCGTTAAGGGTCTACTAAATTTTTTCGTTAATACTACCTACGACATTTGGTTCAGTGTAGCTACATTATTTACAGAAAAAATTTAAAATCAACTTTAATTAATATTTTAGTTAGAAATTTGTACTATTAATCAAATTCTGTACTGATTTTCGTCCTGCAAACAAATTGATAATATCAATTAATGAATTTGTAAAAATGAGGTTTTCATGCTGTCGAGATCAATTAAGAGAGTTAATTGAAAATACGCGTTTATTTTAAGCAAATGATTAATTGGCACAATTAAATTAATAATTAAACTTTTAGAGATTTTAAACAATTAAATTGTTCGTTGAATCATTTAATAAAAGTAATTGAGTTGTATAAAATTTTAAAAAGTATAAGTAAAAAATTTTAAAAAAGTAATTTTTTTTTATTATTAATTATTTATTATTTTATTTATTTGTTTAATTCCGTAACTTACGTTGCAGGCTTAGAACATGGTACCACCATTTTAATAGTCTAACACATATCCACTAGGCTATCGTGACAAATTATTTCTTATTCAATTATTGTACATATATAGTTATGTGTTCTTATTATATTTTTTAATTTACAGTGCTGTCACGCTTTTTACTTGATATTTCTAGAATAACAGGCTGAAACTCTTCCATGAAAACATGAACAAGCACAAACACAAACTAAAACATTTTTTTCATTAAACAAAGTTAATTCAAACAATCAAAAAATGGGTTGAATTTTTAATAATGAGTAAAAAAGTTTAATATTCGTCTGTATGTTTGCATATTTGCTAACACCCATACAAATATTAAAATTTTTTGTTTTCAATCAACAAAATTTAATTGGGACAATTATAAAATTGTTTGAAACAGCATTAACTGATTTAATTGGAAGCATTTTGGCTAAAATTATTTCTGTGTTGCTATATATAGCTAAGCGCTATCACCAGGTCTGAATTAAATGTTAGCCAAAAACTTATGACACCATTTTTTGAGGGTGACTGATATTTGACATCTATGAAGGCCCATTGGTCACAAAAATCGCCAAACTGGGTATAGGGTTTTACTACCATTTGTTAGTATTGTCGAACCAATACTTTCAGGACCGTGTGTTTTTCCAAAAGTCTCAATTTGTTACATTGTGCTATTTTTTTTAATTCAAAATTAATGTTTTTGGTGTATATTGTGAAGATAAGATTAAAATTAAAATTGCAAGATAAATACATATGGACATTTCTCTCACAAATCGCTTAGGAATAATGGAATTATGTTGCTTAGCTGCAACAAAATGTATGTAGACGTGCTAAACCAACAACAAATAAGTTTTTTAAATATTGCGGAGATATGATTCAAGTTCGAATTGCGAGATAAATATGTACATATGAACAGAAAGCTCAAAAACAAAACAGCGAAAAAATTTTAAGTAAATTAGCCTGAAAAAAAAACAAAAGAGAAATTCTTCTGCGTTTCATTTTAGAAAAACATAGAAACTAATCTTTCTTAAAATTATCTTAACTATTTACGTGATAAATAAAATTGGTTTGTACAAGGTTGATTAAAAAAAATTAGGAAGCGAAAACTACTCATAAATAATTTTGCGCAGATGAATTTTTGTTATCAGCGCTGAAGTGTTGTAACAAATATTGGTTTTTTGGTTGCTGTTCTGATGACAAATAAGCCACATTTTGTTATTATAAAGAAAATGGAGCTGAAAAATAATAATTTTGCAAAGTAATAAAACAATTACATAATTAAAATGAGCAATTGCTTGAATAAATTGATGTGGTTTACACCACTTCCGTGCTGATAGCGTCAATTGGTCGGTATCTTGTCCATTGCGAATAAGTATGTATGTACAGTACACAAACTTAATATTCATACACCCTAAAATAAAAAATGCTATGCTTTGTAATAAATTAAATTACAGAATTATTTTTATTATTAAATATGTACTAGCTTTTACCCGCGGTTACCTGGGCGGCAAAATACCTGGGTGTTTTCCTAGATAGCAAACTTTTTTGGACAAGGAAAACACATGAAAGGCTAAAGATAGGGCTTAACCCTTACTACGCATGCAGGAACTCAATAGTAAGGAACTGGGGTCTGCAATCGAAGTAAGTAAATTAGATTTATTTCCTATGGTTGTGTGGTATGGTGGGAGGCATTGAGAAAGAAAAGTCAGGAGAGTAATAGCTAAGGTTCAGATCTGTACCTCGCTGGGCATCACAGGTGCTCAGAGGAGCACACCTTAGGCTGCCTATGACGTCATTCTTCATCTACTTCCTAGAGAGGACTTTGCGGTGGGAACGGCGACTAGAAGTCTAGACTAGACTCGTAGAAGCAGGTTTGGTGAGCACAGGAATTACAGGTCACACATAAATCTTAAATGAGATCAGTTGTAGTCATCAGTTATCCGCACCCCTGGGCTTACAGACTTTAAGGTCGCTGAAATTGATTTTAGTAGAACACCCTCGGCTGCTTCTCTCGCGTTCATCTGTTTAAAAAAATACAAAAAAACCGGTTTAACCAACTTTGCGCAAAAAAAAAAATATATTTATCTTCTAAATAGTTGAGATAATTTTAAGAATAATTATTTTTTTTGTTTTTTTCAAAATAAAACGCAAAACTATTTTTCATTGGTTTTGTTTTCAGCCTAATGTAATTCAGATTTTTACGCAATTTTATTTTTGAGCTTTCTGCTCATATGTATTTATTTCGCAATTAGAACTTAGATCATATATCCGCAATATTAAAAAAAAACTGATTTGTTGTTGGTTTAGCATGTCTACACACATTTTTTTTGCAGCTAAAGCCCCGTTCAGACTATTAGAAAAGTATTAATACTTTTGTGGAAAATGCAGCTCTGACATGTTGAGTTGTTATTGTTTTTTTTTTAAATTTTTTAAACAAATATAAGACCAGGGATGCATTTTCTTGAAAAGCATTAATACTTGTATTATAGTCTGAGTGGCCCTTAAGCAACAAAATTCCACATTCCAAAAAGCTTATACAGGGTGGCCCAGAAAGACCGAAGTGGTGTAAATTCCTTATAACTTTTTATTTAAGACATATTTTTTTAATTTTTTGTTTTTTAAATACAGTAAATTTATAGGGAATATTTTTAGATTAGTTGTTAAAAATGATATCCCGCAAGTGGAGGCCATTTTCGGCTTCGCACAAATGATCTCTTTTCAACACATTTTCCATGACCTTTCGCAAAACTTCCGGTTTTATGTTGTTAATTTCGTCTGGAATATTGGTTTTTAATTCCTCAATAGTCCTAGGCTTATTAACATAAACTTTCCCTTTTAAATAACTCCAAAGGAAACAGTCTGGAGCGGTTAAATCCGGGGAACGCGGAGGCCAATTAAAATTGCTTCTACGCGAATTTATTCTTTCCCCAAAGATGTCGCGTAAAATAGCCATTGTGGCCCTCGGAGTGTGCGCTGTGGCTCCATCCTGTTGGAACCATATTTGCGGATGGTATTCCACGGCTGGCCTTACAAAATTTTCCAATATGGCCCGATATCGATCACCATTGATGGAAATGGCGACATCTCTTTCATTTTCCAAAAAATATGGACCAATGATCCTTTCTGAAGAAACACCGCACCAAACAGTACACTTAACTGGGTGTAATTGTCGTTGATGAAGTACTCTCGGGTTTTCCTTAGCCCATATCCTAAAGTTTTGCTTGTTAACAAACCCATTTAATTGGAAATGGGCTTCGTCACTCATAAATAAGTTATGAATAATGGAAATGGAAAGAGCACATTTGTGCGAAGCAGAAAATGGCCACCACTTGCGGGATACAATTTTTAATAACTAATCTAAAAATATTCCCTATAAATTTACTGTATTTAAAAAACAAAAAATTAAAAAAATATGTCTTAAATAAAAAGTTATAAGGAATTCACACCACTTCGGTCTTTCAGGGCCACCCTGTAGAACCCCCATGTTTTATAGGCAAACTCTCAATAAATTATTGAGAATTACAAAATTTTAATTACAGTAGGCGAAGAAACTTTTTCAAAAACAACAAATAATATTATTCAGCATATCGGACCTTATTTTCGATTTTATCGTAAGCGACATGTAATCGAAATTATACTTTTTTGATGAAATTAAAATTAGTTTAGAATTATCAAAACGGCGAAATTGTTGATATGTAACTTATAAGATATGCATTAAACCCACTCGCCGCAGCAAGCTACCGACTACAAAGTGTCAAGAATAGAATGATTCTTTTGAAGACAGCAAGGCAACAGGGCGGCAGGTTGTTGTCTATGCTGATTCTGTCGTCGCAGGCGAATTGAACTAATTTCTATTTTTGATGGCTACAAACCAAAAACGGTTATGTCAATATAGCAAAATATGTCAATAAAAATTAGTGCTTAGGAAATTTTTTTATTGCAAAATAAAACATAAAGTTGGAAAACTTTCACGCATGCAATGACAAAAGTAATTACACTTTTATAAAGCGAAAACCACAATAATATACGAAAAGTTGCAAAATTTTAAAAAAGCCATAATATTGATTAAGAATCACTAACACTACAAGTAATGCAAAAAAATTCGCGAAAATGACGAAAATTCGCAAAACGTTTCTAACAGCGGATAATAAGAAAGTTTAATAATGTTTAAAAATCTTCAAAACTTTTAAGAAAATTTTGCAAAAAATTGCGAGAATTTTCAAAATTTTAAATAAACCATAATATTGATTAAAAGTAAATAAAACTAATTAACTAACTAAGCCATTACAAATATAAAAAGTTTGGCAAAAACGTGAAAAAATTGTAATTTAGCAAAAAAAATTTGCTAAATTTATTGAAGAAAGTACTAAACCTATAAATAGTAAAATTCGCAAGAAAATATAAAGAAACACACTGATTTGTTTTTATATTTTTGAATAAACTATTTTATTTTTATAAATGAGAAATATTTGAAAGCGGCACCACTGAAATATATCAATATGAAGTTTTGATTATGCTGTTGCCGTCTCAAAAAAAAATTAAGTAGCTGGCTACGAGGCGACAAATGCAGCCAGCGGCATTTGAAGTAGTGTGTTCGTGTAGCCTGCTGCGGTGAATGGGTTTAATGCTATACAGGCTAAAAAATTTTATCGTACACTCAAAAAAAAAATTAACTAAAAGTTAAGAAAATTTTCTAAATTTGAATAAAAAAAGTTGTCGTATGGCGCCAAAGGTGTTTTTAATCGAAACCAGTAAAATATTTACTAAATTTCTAGTTCATTAATGAACTAGTTTATAGTAATTATATTTTCATATTTTAGTAAAATTTTCTTAAAATTAAGTAAAATTTTCCAATAAAATTCGGAGCTTTGCAAAAAAATTTTTTCGTCTTTGATCTCAAATTTAGTAAATTTTCCCATTTTTTTGTCTTTAATTCTGGTACTTATATTTATTTTTAATTATATCACATGGTATGTTTTTTTATATTTTCATATTATATTCTTAATTATAATTCACCATACAAACATATAAATTCCTTGAGAGGAGACAAGTATTGAACCAGCAACCTTCTGATTGATAGGCAAGCACTCTAACCAATTGCCAACAAGACAGCCTGAATTTATTGAGTTTTAAAATTTTATTTTATTTAAATAAAAATAAATTTCAAGTTCAAATATTCCTCGAAAATATGAAAAATTTACTTAGAGTTTTTGCTTAATGCAAATCAATAATAAATTCCATAATTCAAAGAAAAAATACTTAATACTAGGAAATATTTCCCTAAAATTTAGTATGCCTTTTTACATCTTTTAAATAAGTCAAATTTCATGAACTAATCAGGAGTAATTCATTTCCTAAAGTTAATTTTTGATTTAAGACGAAATTGACTAGTTTTTAATATAAAATTTCCTTCAGTTTATAACCATTTTTTTACTTTTAGTAAATATTTCCTTTAAGTCAGTAAACATTTCCTGAAATTTGAGAAATTTATTGTGTATTTTTATGAACTATTTTTGGGGATATGAACTTTTTATTTTTTACTCATATTAAGTAATTTTTACTAGATTTTTGTAAAAATTTACTTAAACTTAGAAAAAATTACTTAAACTTAGAATTTTTTTTTACTTGAATTTAGGAAAAAAAATTTCTTAATAATAGAACATGTCTTTTTTTTGAGTGTAAGCGACAATTTACATACAAAAACATTTTTGAATATTTAAAAAAAACCTTCTCCTGAAAACTTTAATTTTTGCCGCCTACGATAAAATCGTAAATCAGGCTCGATATGTTGCCTGTTTCGTTTTTCTACTAATATAATGTTTTGTTTGGAATTTATTTCAGAACAAACAGCGATACACTAATGCAGGGCAACTGAAAATGTTATTTTACATTTTTTCCTATAAATGTTACATGCGCTTTACCATAGACTACTAATTACTACTATTCGTATTCTTTGGTATTCACGATCCATATATGTGACAGCGCATAGAGAAAGAGACCTAAGGGTAAAAAAATAAATTTTCACTTTAATTTTTTTTGATGTGGACAACATCTGAGCATCGAATGAGGCCGATCCCATTCCCCAAAAGTGTTCCCTCCCAGAGATATGCGAGTTTTATGAAATTGAAGTCAACCAAAGGTACACGTATTTAAATCTTTAAAATGGCTCTCCTGAACAAAACCGGTTTTTACCCTTAGGTCCCTTTCTATTTTGCGCGTCACATATGTATGAACATACAGCACGACTTGAACATAACGCCGGCAGAGTTAGCTGTGAAAAATTAATCAACTTCTTTGTTGTGGTGCACACGTGCGATGTCCATGTTCAGGCATATCAAAGTATTTTGCAGTAGTGCCATAGAGATGGAATATATACCAATTTTTTTCTGTCTCTTTTCTTTCTATTGCAAATGGTTGCGGACTGCGAATCTCATGAGCAGGGAAACCAGAAATATGCTCCAAAAAAAGTGTTTTATGCACATTCAATATGCACAAAAATTTCGAAATATGCACTAAAAACTCAAAAAATATGCTCTTAAAAATAACATAAATTGGATTATTTGGAAATGAAAATCTAATTTTAAATCAGCAATTCAATAAAATTTACATATAAAACAAGGCAAAACTAAACAGCCTTATTTATAAAACTTATTAAAGCTTTAAAAAGGTTTTTTTAGAAAAAATTTTCAAACAAATTTTACTTAAAAAGTCTTTATAAATACATAATAATTTTTATAAATAAGGCCGAAAATAAACAGAAGAAGGAACAAATAAAAAAAATAATTAAGATAAAAAATTTTACTTTTACTTCAAAATCGATCACGATATCAGAATTAAAAGTTTGGAGATGTATTGGAGATGCCAAAAAAATGTTTTTAAATATTAAATTAAAATTTTTTTAAAAAGTACCAAACTATGATCTAAAAACGCCAAATATGCTCTAAAAATTCGGAAAATGCTCAAAATATGCGTGTTAGACTTAAGTATGCAAAAACGTGCTTTAAAGGGTAAAATATGCACTAACGCAATCGATGCCAGAATACATAAAAAGTTCTGAAACGGATAAATATCTTAATTCCGCATTGCTATATCAGACAAGAAAAAACATGCCATTGCATATTTGTGGTTTCCCTGCTCATGAGCAAACATATGCTCGGGCATTGATGTCATTGTGGAGACCGCTAGTTACAGAGTGAAACAAATGCATATATATTTAACTGTGAGTACTGCAATGCGACTAAAAGCCAATACGAGCCATCATCTCTATTTTACGAGGCACGTCATCCATTTTTCCAAACAAGATATTAAACTTGAAACTTGGGATTTCGTTGTTCGGTCTGAATTCATGGTTATAAAACAGTTAGCAACATTTTTAACCATATCCAAGCGGGCATTTGTCTTTAGAATATGTGTACATGTATTCTAAAGACAAATACTCTTATGCAAAAACGATTATTAAAGTTAAAGCATGCTTTAAAACCAGTTTTGCCATACAAAATTCGGTTGTTAAACCAACTTTAAATTTAGCATTCGTTTTTGCATAAAGGGGAAAGACTGTACATACATATATAACATCCAGAACTGTACAGGAATGTCAGGTGTATTGATATGGACTCTATGACCCAAGAAAGGTGTGTAGTAAAACTAAAGCAAATAATAAATCACGAAATCTTCTGCCAAATTCCCCATTAGTAAAATCAAATGAATTCATCCATTAGAAGACTAAGGCAAATGGATTTTTTTCCATCATTACTTTTTCGACAAATAGTGCCAGTCATGATGATAGGAAAAACAACTTTAACATTTAAATGTAAATCTTATTCATTTAATATTTTTCTATTTACTTCTTGGTTATTTGAATTTCTATTGCTTTCCTCTGTGGATTATTTAAATTTTGCATTTGGTCCCTTAAGTTTTTAATTATCTAGAATTGACTGTATTCCTTCTTTTTAGGGTTCCATACACCAAAGATGAAAAAGAAATCTATTGTTTTCGCTACGTTGTCTGTCTGTACGTCGCAGCGCAGGCTCTTGAAACTCTTGAAATTTTCAAAAACGATAAAACTAAAAAATCCAAAAATTATAAAATCAAACTAAAGAATCTCTAAAAATAAAATAAATCGCCAAATACAGAAAAATCAAAATAATTACAAAAAAAATTGCCAAAATGAAAAAACTCCAAGAACCAAAAAATCGCTAAAACCAAAAAGCACCTAAAAAATTTCAAAAACTAAAATAAATCGCTAAAATCCGAAAAAATCGCCAAAAAATTAAAGAGACCGCAAAACCAGAAAAAACCGCAAAAACGAAAAAAGCCCAAAACTAAAAAAAATCTTTAACACTTAAATAAATTGCAAGAAAAAAAAACGAAAAAATCGCCAAAAAGAAAATAAATGTCAAATGTAAAAAATAGTCAAAACCGAAGTTCGTATAGTAAAGGGTCCGCCAGATAACTTTTTTTTTTGAAAATTCTATAAAAAAAACTACTGAAGCTTTGGCTGTGTGGCACGTAGCGCCGTCCTGTTGAAACCAAATGTTGCCAATATCCTCCTCTTAAATTTTTGTGAACAAAAATTCGTTCAACATGGTCCGATAACGATCGCCATTGACTGTAACGGCCACTCCTTGCTCATTTTCGAAATTATGCCTCTGGACCAAAATCCGCACCAAACAGTGACTAGTTTTGGGTGCGTCGGCTTTTAAATTTATGCCTGCGGGTTTTCTGTGCCCCAAATGCGACAATTTTGCTTGTTTACATACCCGCCCAGATCAAAATGAGCTTCATCTGAACAGATGATTTTTTTTTGACAAAATCGGCATCTTATGAAAGTCGATCGGAGGCCCACTTAGAGAAGTGAAAACACACATTGGATGGTCAGTTGGGTCGTTCAGCGGAAGGATAAAACTAATTATCTGTCAAATCAGACATGAGCTAAGTGTTACCATTCACGAAATAAGCACTAGTTGAAAAAAACCTTAGATCGCGGACCCTTTATTACATATCGTCGCTGTTTTAACTAACCGACCTAACCACTACTAGACTTTATGAGTCATAATCAGGGAAACCACAAATATGCAATTGCATGTTTTTTTTTGTGTGGCGTATATATGCGGGGACAATATATTTATCCATTTCAGAGCTTTTTATGAACTTCGGCATCGATTTGATGGTGCATATTTTTGCATATTTTACCTTTTAAAGCATGTTTTTGCATATATCAGTCTTATGCGCATATGTTTAGCATTTTTTTAAATTTTTAGATCATATTTGACCTTTTTAGGGCATATTTTGATACTTTATAGAATTTTTTATTTTGATATGCTCAAAATCGTGTATGTTGGCAAAAATTTTTATATCTATTTTTTGCTGTCTAAATCTCATTTCAATGCTCCATGTAGTGTGTAAGTTTTTCTCATATATTACGCAGTTTTTACGGAAGTTAGTTTCAATAAAAATTCGGGTTTGCATTCGTGACGGACTCTGCCCCGAGGAGACGTTGAAGGAAAATTTTCAATGTATTAAATTTTATTTAGATGTGAGAGCAATGATTTATATTTGAAAATATATGTTAATATTTTGTTGATTATTGTAATAAAAACCAACCTTGTTTTATTTATCCAAAATACAGTTCAAAAGTCTTAATTCTCTTTATTAAAAAAAAAATTATTATTTGATTTAGTCAAAATTTGTATAGCAATTTCATTTTAACGTACAACGTACGCAGGTAATCTTTGTTAATATTTTTATTGCTTCCTCTTTTCGTTTATTTTATTTTTGTTTTATTTTATATGCAAATGTTGTCAAATTTTTTAATTAAAAATGTATTTTCATTTACAAATAAGCCAAATTACTTTATTTTTAAGAGCATATTTTTTGGTTTTTTCGTGTATATTTTCAAGTTTTTACTGCATATTGAATGCGCATAAAACTCTTTTTTAAGAGTATATTTCTGGTTTCCCTGGTCATAATAGACGTTGTCTACAATTTTTGTGACTGTAACCATTACTCTTGATCCCATAACAGTAACAATATTTCAGACCATTCCATAAGAATACATATATGAGGCAATCATAAAAGCTGCTCTCCTGTAAAATTTTAAAAATTTTAGATATGTCAGTTAGATAAAACACCGACGATATGTAGTGTCCTTCATACTTAGCCGAATTTATCTTTAATTAATAATGGATAAATTGTCATATTAATGAAAACTAGTTCTTATGAATAAAGAAAACACCGAGCTTGTAAACAAAAAAATTTATTAATTTGGAAAAAATCGAGATCAAAATATTATAAAAACAACGTCAGGGCAATTTAAAGTTTGATTCCAAACTCTAAAACTTATTCAGAAAGGAAATAATTCAAAAATCATCGAAAAGCAAAACAGTCTTTAAAAATGTTTGCTGGGTTGCTGGGCAAAAAAAAAAAAACAACTTTTGTGTTCCTTAAAATAATACAATGTCTGCGCTTTAACTTCATTTAGCGTAAAAAATTAAAAGGTGCGTTATAATCTTTAAAAAACTTTATGAGCGTTGCTCGATTTCACGGTTCATTGTTCACTCTGCTCTGTTTGTCGTCATATTGTGCAAACACGTTGAATAAGTGAAGATGACTAAAATGTGTTTTGTCTACGTCACACTTCCGATTAAGTAATAAAAAAACAAATACAACCGGCAAGTAAATTTCTCTGTCATTATTTTTTTACTCTTGTTAAGTTATATAAAGTTTGTTGCACAAATAAAGATAAATCGTGCAAGTTTAACCCACAAAATTGTAAATTGTTAGAAAAATAAATAAGCAAATATTTAGTAAAATATGTAAATAAGAGATAAAATAAAGTGTTGCATAATTTGAATGTGTAAATACATACTTACTTACATATATATGTATATCTATAAGTATGTATATCTATAAGTATGTATATTCGTATGTCTGTCTGTACTTAAAAAATTTACACTCATCAATTTATGAGTACAAGTTCATTTAGTGAATTCAACATGAATTATTTAAATTCCAAAATAAATACATACCCAGTGAAAAAAAATGGAAGTCATTCTAGTGGAAGTACATTTTCATTGCTTCCAAAAAATCGATATTTTTAATTTGCCGAGAGTGAGCAAAAAACCATGTAGAAGCTTATTTTAGTCATTAAAAACCTTGTAACTCCTCCATAGTGTTAGAAAATATTAACCAGAATTTAAAAAAAATTTATTTTTTTAAAGAAATTTCTGAACTACTTTTAGTCTAAAATTTACAAGTTATTTGCTTAAATTTACATGAAAACACTGTTTCGGGCTTAAATTCGTATAAAAAGAAACGAATTGTTAAAAAAGGCAACTATTTACCATTTTTCCTAGATGAAAATATTATCATAGAACACAAAAAAGGGAATATCGCTTCCAATTCAGTGACCAGGCATCGAAAAAGAGAACTTCTTGCAATGACAACGCTATGTAAAAATCATTAGATCTGATCGAAATTTGCACTACTTCCGCATCGTAAACTTTACATTTTCATGACTTTTTTGCGTTTTTGCAACGAGCGGCCAAGAAAAAATAATGTTTAAAAATATCGCTCGTAGTTGGAAGCGAAATATCGTCTAATTCAGCCTCTAAACCGAATGTCAATACGTTTTGCGAAGGCATATGTTCTAGATTTGATGATGACGCTGATGATTCTGGCTGCGTCTCCATCTCCACATTCTCTGTATTATCAGAATCCACTGGATTATCCATATTTGTTATATCTTAAATTAAAAAAAATGTTTTTTTTATTAGCAGTGCACAGTTTATAAGCGAAAAAATTATTTCTAAAACTTAAATTTGCGGTAGATATTTTAAAATGCGTATTTAATTTTATTTGTATTTGATGCTGTGATCGTTTACAATAAATTAACGAAAATGCGTCAAATGAACTGAAAACAATAATAGAATAAAAAATAGGAAATAAAATAAATATAATTAAATAGAATAAAATACAAAAATAGAATAAAAATAAGAAATAGAACATTTTTATGATTTTGCACTTTGAAGAACTAAAATGTTAATTTATCAATATTTTCACGAAAAATTTTGGCTTTGTGAAAGTGCCTGAAGGAGCGTTCCAATGCTTTTGCGATGTATTAGGGAGTTCTTAACTATAGTCTTGGCTACAATTTCTTTCTGAGTATTGGATCAAAAATCTCAATGGTTTGGCTGTTATAGGTCAAAATATCCAAAAAAACGTGATAAAAGTCTGAGAAAAGACTGCAAGTCAAAATCTGGAAGCTCAATTTCTTCGTAGACGTATGATCTAGCGGACTTTTTTGCTCAATACAATCCCAAGAATCAGAAACGCGAGGCGACCCATTAAGATTTTTGATTCAATACTAATTGTCCTACCATAATATACTTATACATGTGTATGTATGTTAAAGAAAACGCCAAAAATATTGCACGAGAAATTTTTCTTCTTGCCCAGCTAACCAAGAGCTGTTTAATAGACGAATCTACAGATGATTATTTAGTACACTAATCGACGATAGATTTACCTAGAATATGTTTGTTCATTTTTATTTTCATGTTTACTGTTTTAGATTTTTTTCTTCATTTCTTCGCTGATGTTTTCATCTAGGCGCACGGTATTGCGCCAGGCCAAGTTCCGGCCAATGCTCGCAGTATATTTACAGATCAAAATTTTTATCTCACTACTTTTGATGGCCAACATTTTGGAAAAGAACTTGGCCTTTTTTCACATTTATGTTTTTGGTTCAACCTTGGCCCACTCCAAGCCAGAAGGCTCTCATGATATGTGTTATAAAGCCTAAGTCCTCCTCTACCAGATGCTAGATGCTAGTTTCATATAAAGCCAATAAGTAGTTTAGAAGTTCCAGATTTATTACCATTTATTTTGTAAAATCCGTCACTGTGCAATGTAAATTTTACATGTACAGATGCATACATATGTACATAGGTACATACATATACATGTATGTATGTATGTGTAAAAAACTATTTTTGAACCCAAAAGAAAAACATACAAATTTGATTATAAAATTTTCGTGAGCGTGCGTAATCGTGATAAGTAGTAAACCACTCGTGCATGATTAAGAATATTTTATTCGTGAGCGTGAGTAATCGTGAAAATTTTTAATATCATTCGTGTGTGAAAGTGCGTTAGTAAAATATTTTTCCCTAATAATTTCTAAATAAATCTCAAATGATTGCATCTACGACTTATGTAAGCGCCTTCCATGGCTCTTTTATTTGAATCGTCTACATATAACAGTTTCTCCCGTGCAAAGCATACGATTCATAATAGAATCTCCTGCTATTGAAAAGGCTAGCTGGGTAGTCTGCAAAAAGAGTATCTGGGGCTTATCCCGCATTCGATTAAGTGTGAGTTATTGTGATAAATAATACGTATCGGGATTTTAAATTATGGTATTCGACAGCTAGCAATCATTACTCGCAAGCAGGGTGACCGATGACATTTAAAAAAAAGTGGCACCAAAAGGGGATTTATCACAAAAAGGGGGCAAAATTAAAAAAAACGAGAAAATTACACTAAACTTTCAATTTTTAACGTATTTTTATACAATTCACTCTAAAAAAAAGGGAGATAAAAAGTGGCAAGGCAGTCGAAAAAGTGTCAAGGCAGTTGAAAAAATGGCAATTTGCCACTTTAGTCGGTCAAACGGTCACGCTGCTCGCAAACAAAAATTCTTTAAAACTTGGTGTGAACTTGCTTAAGACTTCAGTTTCAAGTTGTTGTTTGAATTTACGGCTTTGGGCAATTAATTAATTTTGACAAGATATATGTGTGAAAAGCTTGAAAGAAAAAAAAAATTAACGTTAAAATGTCTTCTGCTCTTGCATCTTGTAAAATGTTTTTTTGTCGAGACGCAGTAAGCAAGAACTACCGACGAGTTGTGGGAGAGCGAAAGAGTTAAAAAAAATAAACAGATATTTCAACAGTTAACTCTGTTGTTTGATACAATTCCGCACATAATTTTTATTTGTTTAAATTAAGGTGACAAAAATTTTTTTCAATCAACTGTTCACATATGAAAAAAGAAATACAATCTTATTGCTGTTTTGGCAATACAAAATATTAAATTGTTAAAAAAAAAATATTGAAATGAAGAAAATGACTAAAACTTTTACATATTCAAAGTAAAATAAACATAAAAACAATTTCACACCTTAATGGACAATGCGACAACTTTAAGACCCAAAATTGTTAAGAAATTTTTAAACAGTCAAACGGCAGAATTTTAACGAAACGCAGCGTTCAGGCGGACAGAAAAAAAACCTAACAAACAGTTCAAATACAAAATAAAATAAAAAAAAATGAGTATGAATTTAGTTTTTAAAGCTGGTATTTTAATGTCCGCATTATCCTTAATACAATCACGTACGCACGATGAAATATCCAAATGCTCTTTAACTGGAGTGCATAAAACGCGTCAGAGCATAATCGAGTCACCCAATTATCCAAACAATTATACGCCAAATGCTTGTTGGGATTATGTGATACGCTCACCTTTTAAATGTCCCACCACATTTCACATACAATTTTTAGATTTTTATTTAGAATTTTCGAAAGATTG
Organism: Tachina fera; assembly: GCA_905220375.1. Taxonomy (NCBI): domain Eukaryota; kingdom Metazoa; phylum Arthropoda; class Insecta; order Diptera; family Tachinidae; genus Tachina; species Tachina fera. The sequence continues at coordinate 49,039,710 of LR999965.1, read as the reverse complement.
CAAAAACGATTATTTAGCCATTGGCTTGGAAAATATCGATGACGATATGGATGTCTTGTGCGGACAAGTGGTGGGCATTAAAAAGTATCATACTCCAGATGGCATCTTACGTCTCAGATTCTTTACGGATGAATCACGCTGGACTACGGGCAAAGGCTTTAAGTTATTGGTAACACGTTTGGCTTGCGAACGGGAAGAGCTTCTAAGAGATATACAAGATCAAGGGAATGGTGTTGAAGCTAATGCAGATGATGATGATGATACTATAGCTGTAGAGGCTCCTTCCAGAAGTTTTGAGCTACCTGAATCAGAGCTGATGCAAATATTTCGTAATTTAACGGGACAAGAACAGTATCAAATAGTTCCAGTGCCACCATTATATACAATAAACTATTCAACACAATTACATTCACCTCCCTATCCAGCCACAGGGACAGTTAATTTGCCAGGCAACTCCTTTCAAGGCCCCCCAATCAACTATCCGGGAAGTAATGTGCAAAATAAAGTGCCATACCCTTGTACAGATAATAACGGACAACAAAGACAATTCTCGGATATACCAAATTATTATGGAGCTCTTAAAGGCAACCCATTAGTTACGTATCCCAGCACTTTAACAGAAAATATTCCCAACAATTATTTGCCCTCTCACGTTGCAACTAACAATATTAATCAAGCGCAGCATCAAGAAGGTGGCAGTATTAGATTTAAAAATACGCCCCGAGATCAATATATTAGCTCTTGGGATACCACTCCTAGTCTCCTGAGGACATCAAACAATGCCATAAACTCCTTAGAAGCCTGTTGTGTGACGGCTTTCCAGCAAAAGCATTTCTATCTTTCCAGTCCTGGTTTTCCTCGCACCATCTTCAGCAACATTCTACCAAGTTCGCAGAAACGAGATTGTATCTTCCATTTGCAAAAAGCATCCTCCAATGTATGTCGCTTACGGTTGGATTTTAGATTTTTTGATTTCGGCCAGAGTTATCACGGTACCGGTTCCTTCATGGGAAATATTGGCACACCTGACATACAAAATACACAAGATGTTTGCCGGGAGGACTACATTGAAATTGACAATCAAAGATTTTGTGGTTGTCGTTCGGGCTATACTTTCACCGTATATTGGCCAAGTGCAGCAGACATGAAGCTGAGAATGCGTATGGGCTATTCGGGCATACCTTCGGGAGGCTTCCTATTAGAGATTGTGCAAGAAGAATGTACGGAAACACAATTGACTTTTACGACAACAGAAAGGCCATTTGATGTGACCTTAGGCACTGTTAATACAAATCTTGTTAACAATCAAGTGATTAGTGCTCAACAGGCACAACGAATTCTCTTAGAAGAAGAGCAGAAAAGAAGGTTGTATGGATCATCATACCCAAGTCAACAGCAGCAGCCTTTGCAAAATATAAATGCAGGTTCTTACCCAGGCAATTATCCTTTACAACAACCCAACTATTTGCATCAAACGCAGCAGTTTTTAAACACACCCGGCAGCATTCCTGCTCATTTGCAGCAGCAATATCCTGTTTTCATACAACAACAACAGCAGCAACAGCAACAGCAACAACAGCAGCAGAAGCTACAATCCCTACAAAATAATAATGTCTATCCTTCAAACTATTTACCTTATTTAACGCCCCAAGGTCTACAGCAAAATATTTTACAGCAGCCCAGTTTCCCTGCCAACCCTTTTGGTTTAACGCAAACGAGATACACCCGTTCGTATGGTGATCAGCAGCCCGTTAGCATTGTCGAAACAAACTCAACACGCAAAGAGTTTTATTATTCCGATAATGATTCCCTTAATTATAATGAAGATTCATCTCTTCAGTCGAGATCTGGCTTGTCAGGAGAAACATTTTCCAACAAATGGGATCGTAAGGATGTGAATGCTAAAGATCAAAATCCTTCAATTCGCGTGACTAATGTTGGAAGAGAGAGAAGGAAATGTAGTTTTGATATGGGTAACATATTGCGTTTGTCCGTTGACATACTGTGGATAACGAAGCCAATTTGTTATGCTCCTCAGAGAAATTGGTTTACAAATTGGATCGGTTAAAAAGAGAAGAAGTGCCGTTTAGGTAGGAAGACCAGAAATAAAAATAACTTTTAATTAATTTAAATTGAAAAGCAAAGAAAATACTAAAATTATTAAAATACTTTGCGTTTTTGGTGTAAAAATTTATTTACTAAGCAGTTAGTCTGTGAATTTAAGGAACGCTTCTGCAAAACAAACAAGCCGAACTGTGAACCGAATGATAAAATTCGAATATTTTTTATGCAGTTTGACGGTTGTCTCTTAGCTGTTTAGCGATTAAGGTTGGATTAACCTCTTAAGAAGTCAAAGATTTTGTTATATCGAAAAATATAAACTAAAAATTTTATACTATAGTTTTAAATCTTTAATCAACTAACTACTGATTGCCCTATACCCAAGTACCCTTATTTTTCTGAATTTTTCTATTGAAAACTATTGAAATGTTTTTTAATTTAAAAATGAATTGTTTATTTAAAACAAAAACTAGTTGTAAGAAACCTAAAAAAATACCAAGCTCTTCCATATAAAAATGAATTGTTTATTTAAAACAAAAACTAGTTGTAAGAAACCTAAAAAAATACCAAGCTCTGCCATATTAATAAATAACTTTCTTTCTTATCATATCTAATGTGTTACACACCCCATAAACGTTTCAATTCAATTGCCAACTGAGTCGGTAGTTGTCCAAATCAAGGGATGTATGGCTCTGGCAATTAATTAGTTTGGCAGTTGTTGGGTTGGTTGAAGAAAAATCAAAAAAGCTTGTAACTCTTTCAATTCGATTATGTTGTGTGTACTCGAGACTCTTGATCAGCTGTCAAAATTTATGTTTGCAGCTTTCTTTTGCAGAGAAAAAGTTAAGTGTTTTTAAAATAGTATTTAATTCATTGATGTCAATTTAATAGCACAATTGCGCAAAATAAAATCACACAAATTCTTATTCTCTTCCATTTAGTCTTCATAGAGACGGCGATGGTAATGCAGGCCTACCGGGTGTATTCAATTCTTTATATGTGCCCTTAGTTATGAAAGTGGTCTAAGTCATGTGCATTTTTGCCTCGAAATATCAAATAAATCTTTGAAAAACTTCAATAAATATTTGAACATTATTAAATAAATTTATTTAAATCGGGACAAGTACATCTCTAGATTAAAATGCTGCATATTATTAAAGCACTTTTTGATTTGTTCAAATGTAATCTACTAAATATCTCGAGCAGAGCAATATATGACTTAGACCACTTTCATAATTAAGGGCACGTACATATATACAGTGAAAGAAAAAAGTGGCATGCGAAAAATATTCTATGATCCCTAATGGTTTTCGCGACATTCAATATGGATAATATGCGCTAACATATTAGCGTTTTTCTTGGTTTTAAATCGCTACTATTGACGAGTTTACTATTATTATGGCTCCTCATAAACGTCAAAGTAGGCAATTAAAAATAAATTCAGTGAAGTGCGACTTTGACCCGCGCACGAAAGGTTCTGTACGGACACGGGATATGTAATTAAATACGAACTTTAACCTATATAAAGTATGGTTTTTGTATTTTTTTTCGTTTTTGACGTTTTTTTAACTTTTGCGATTTTTTTTATTTTGGAGATTTTTTTAATTTTGGCAATTTTTTTCTTATAGGCGATTTTTTTTGTTTTTGGCAATTTTTTCGGTTTTTGGAATTTTTTTTAATTTTGGCAATTTTTTTAGTTTTGACACTTTTTTTCTCCTTTTTGGTGATTTTCGGTTTTTGGGGTTTTTTTTGCGATTTTTTTAATTTTGGGGATTTTTTTTCACGTTAAAAATTATTTCGTTATTGGCGCCTTTTTCGCATTTTTGCGATTTTTTTCGGTGTTTGGCGCTTTTTTTACATTTTAACGATTTTTTTAATTTGGACGATTTTTTCGAATTTTGCGAGTTATTTTAATGTTGGAATTTTTTTTAATTATGGCAATTTTTTTCCTTTTTGGCGATTTTTTAAAATTTTTGGCGATTTTTTTTTGGGTTTGGCGAGTTTATAATTTTCGGATTTTTTAGTTCTACCGTTTTTGAAAATTTCAAAAGTTTAACTCTTACGGTTTCCAAGATATAGCTAGTTGTCAAAATTACATAGTAAAAATTGCATTAACTGATGGACCACAAATTTCAAGTGTCAATATACATATGTACATAGAATGGAATGTATATTACATGGGATTTAAAAATTTTTCGTTGCTGGTTTGGGACACCCTTTAATTTTTAAATCTCATGTATTTGTTGCTGTAGCGGCCAAGTTTCTACATACTCTGTCCAAATCTCAGGTCAGTAGCTCTTACGGTTCCTGAAAGAGGTATCAGAGAGCTTAAGTTTGGAATTTAGACGATATATCTTTAAAGGGGGCGGGCGGAGCCACAAAGAACCAAAGTGGGCAACCTTGGGTTAATGAAAAATTAAAATCGATGCCAAGCTCATGTGTTTGATCGGATAAAAAAGATTTTTTGCAAGTGGATTTTTTTGTGCGTTTTCGCTTACAGCTTAGGAAATATTCGAGAAAAAATATTAAAATTTTGGCTTTTTACCAACCTTTGTCCACTGTTCTGCTAATGCTGAAGTCAAATCTTGTTAGATTTAGAAAATTAAACTCATTATGAATAAGGGACAAAATTTGTTAAGGGACATTAAAAAACTTGGTATTAAAATCACAATTAAATCAAAATTTATACGCAATTTAAAGTAAAATTTTTAAAAAAAGTCTATTTTCGCCGTTTTTGAAGAAAAAAGTGAGTTAATTATTTCGCTTTTATAAAAGAATTTCGCCAATAAATATGTTCGGCTGAAAGGTCTCTCCTATGTAGAAAATGATGCAATAAATACACAGAAAGTAGTAACGAATACAATTTGCTTTTGAGTTCCCGGCGATTTTCAATAAAATTAAATTAAAAATTGGACTGTTCAGTATTTTTGCTGTATTCATTCTTCTTATTTTTCGCCGGGCGCAGATTAGATTTTTGGAAATACATATATAAAAACTTATCTTGTTTTAAAGTGCCGTAATACATTTTTGTTTACACCTTTGAAATTTGATATTTATAAGAAAAAATAGGTTTAATTTAAATATGGATGATGGAGAAAAGTTTTCGAAACGTTTATAACTAAAGTTAAAGATTGGTGAAGTGAGGAAAAGTACAAAAATATTGTTTATTGCTTGATTTGAAATACTCAAATATTAGCTTCGTCTGAATTTGGCGAGTACGAATACGTATATCTTAAAAAAGCCGAATATTCGAATACAAATATTCGCACATCACTAAGTGCATACAATTCTAAAATGTGCTTCGTGTATACACAGAAAAAAATATCATCAAAATGCAACCAGCAAAACAAATTGTTAATAGTTAATTTAAATTGAAATATATATTTAGTTAATATAAACAATTAAGTTGTTGATATGACAAACACAGAAATTTTTTTCAATAAACTGAACTAACCAAATTTTATGTTATACATGGCGCAAAAACTCAAAAAATTCATTGTTGATATAACAAATTAAAAGTTTTCTAGTCAATTAAAATACTCAACAAAATTATTTGTTAAATTATATCATAACGGAATACGCACATGTAGAAGAAACAGAAGAACTCGCATTTTGTGTGTATTCATTATTTTCTTATCTAATAACGATTTGCTCTTTAGCTGAGTGGTAAGTACATCAGTCTCAAGAGATTGCCGGTTCGACTCATCCAAACATCTTTAAAATTTAACAAAAAACAAAACTCTAAAAAAAATACAAACAAAGAAACAACACATTAGAATTTGAAAAACAAATTCATTAAAAAAATTTATTTTTCTGTTAACAACTCAATTGTTAATAACACAATAATTTTAATTGGAAATAATTGAGTTGATTTGGTTTTCTTATGTTACAAATGTGTTTTGTATTTACAAAAATCGTTGTAGGTGCTTTTTTAAATAATATTTTAATTGTATTCACAAATAAATTATTTGTACTTACAAATCTTTTTTTTCTGTGTATTATAAACTCGTTAACGGTATGTACCGGTAATACCGATACCGAAATAAAAAAAATACCGCTACCGTTACCGATACCGACACCGAAATTTAAAAAATATTTGTACCGGCATGAATACCGATACCGTTATTTGTTTCGGTTGCCAACCTTGAGAGAAACAGCTGTCTATGTTTATTTTATATGCTCAACCGGTATGGCTTACTTTGAGTGATTTTAACAATAAAAACAAACTTTACATTCAGCGTGACCGACTAAAGTGGCAAATTGCCACTTTTTTGACTGCCTTGCCACTTTTTGTCTTCCTTTTTTTAGAGTGAATTATATAAAAATATATTAAAAATAAGAAGCTTAGTGTAGTTTTCTCGTCTTTTTTATTTTGCGCCCTTTTTTTTTTGATAAATCTCCTTTTATTGCCGCTTTTTGAAAAATATCATCGGTCACCCTGTTTACATTCCAATGAAAACTTTGATCTATGTTTTCATAAATTCAGCAGCAAACAAGAACCAGCAAAATTGAAGGAAGACACACACTTATCACTGCGATCCCCAGCAAGAATTATATAAAATATCACGGCTTCAGTTAATGATTACAGGTTTATTACCTACTTTCAAACAAGAGAACAATAGAGCACGACAAAAACACGTCTAATCCAGTGAACGATACGAACGTATTGATTCTTTTTAGAAATTCTGCAAAAAATTAACGCATGTATAATTCTAGGATTGAATTTAAATTAAATATTTATTTATTTTATTAATATATTTATGTATAATACTTTATAGTTTAAACAATTTGACAACATTTAAAAACTAATTGATATGATTTGTTTTATTATTTTCTATTTCTTGTCTTTCTCTATAAATAATTATTTCATTAATTTGTTAAATTTGTAATTAATTCTCTCTTTTTTTAGTTTTTCATTCAAATTGTAACTTAATGCCTCGAAATAATTAATTAAATTAATATTTACATAGAATTTGTATATAAATGATTAAAATTAATTTTTTGTTATTTTTCATGTGAAATAAAACATTTTCAATTTAATCGAATCATCGTTTTTTTCTGCTGCCATAAAAAGTGTGTTTTTTGGAAATATTGTAAATAATACAAATGTGTGGTTGCATGTGTTTATGTTTGTATGTATACTATGTTCTATATATGTTTGTCCTAATTTACACTATGCAAGTCTTATTGCTAGGCTGACTAGTTTGTTAGGAGAGAGAGATGGGGGGAAAAGAAACGTTTATGTTCCCCTCGTCTCTCTTTCCCACAAACTAATCAGATTAGCAACAAGACTTGCATAGTGTAAATTACGACTTTGTATAATTGCATTTCTGATTAACTATTTTGCTTATTTATATTAACACTAGCTTAAGCTGCACGAAGGGCATTTCGAAATTTTTTCTTTTGCACATTCTTGTTGTTAATTTTGTTTTTATGGTTCAATAAAATAAATATACATGATTTTTAAATTACACAATTTAAAGATTTGATTAGCTTTCTGTTTTTATAAAACGTTCGATCTTGCGTATACAGTTCTTATTTTTCTTACATCACCTCTGCCTTTCTGCTAATTCTCACTAATGAATTCCATTCACTCCTCTAACCCAGAAAACGTATGTTTGTGAAAATGGCCTTAGCCGGACGTTTGCGATTACAAAAACTAACAGTTTTGCCGTTTCTGCCATTCCGATTTTCATGTAGATTCACCAACAATTTGAAGACATCCTCTTTGGTGGGTGTGCAAGCGTAACCCAATTCCGGATCATAAGTACTAGAAGTGGAGTGATAACTAATGTTGAGATGAAATTCTTTTTATAAATTTTGATAAATTGTTAAAAAAAAACGATTACCTTCGGTTCCTATTATGACGTTTCCACGGATACCGTCTGTAGTAACGGGACCGTTTGGCCATACCATTCGTGTTTTCGATGAAATCCATGTTATTGTTCATGCTGTCTATTTGCTCCAGCGGTATATCTTCCTCCACATAAACTATGGGTAGTGTTTCGATTGTGGGGTCCTTGAAAAGGGAGAAAAAGTAGGTTAGTGTAGAAAAAAATCAGATTAAAAAATTGTAATAATTTTTTTCAGAAGTTCATGCTAAACCATTCTTTCTAGTACGTCACTCTCTTCTCTAGTGCTCCTATTAGCAACTAAAAAAGTTGAATGCGAGAATTTTCATGAAATTTTATTCAAAATTTATAATATAAATTCGTATAAATTAAGTTAAACTTCGTATTTATTACTTAATATGAAGCCAAACTCCGTGTGGTAATAAATTAGACTGGAGCCGAATTTGTTCACTTTAGATACAATCCTACAACCGAAGTAGTATAATTTAAATGGGTTTGCTAATCGGTTTGCAAATAAAATAAACAAAATTGAAATTAAAAAATCTACACTTCATTTTGATATCATAAAAAACTCCGAATTGCCAAATAAAGATATTATTGGTTTTAAAAATTTTGTTTTCCGTTTCAAATTGAAGTGTGCCACAAGCAGAACGTTATCGACATCGTGGGGTAAGTTCAATATTGCACTTTGTCATTTTATTTGGATAAAAATCCGCAAATGTGGCAACAGTGGCTACAATAATTTCTTTTTGTTGAACAAAAAAAAAATCGGGGTAAATAATGCTCCATTACCCATGGGCGTAAAAAGACTGTTTCAGGTAGCACTGACAGAATCACTGTTTTTCTAATTTAATTTAATTTAATTTAATTTAATTTAATTTAATTTAATTTAATTTAATTTAATTTAATTTAATTTAATTTAATTTAATTTAATTTAATTTAATTTAATTTAATTTAATTTAATTTAATTTAATTTAATTTAATTTAATTTAATTTAATTTAATTTAATTTAATTTAATTTAATTTAATTTAATTTAATTTAATTTAATTTAATTTAATTTAATTTAATTTAATTTAATTTAATTTAATTTAATTTAATTTAATTTAATTTAATTTAATTTAATTTATCTTAATTTAATTTAATTTATCTTAATTTAATTTAATTTAATTAAATTTAATTTAGTTTAATTTAATTTAATTTAATTTAATTTAATTTTTTTAAATCATTAGTAATAATTGCCCTCTTCCCCCGGAACTTTTTTCTAGTTACTCCAATGACTTTATTCAACAATTTACTGCCCGTTGCAGTTGTTTAAAATTATTTCTTCTTAATTGCTAACGAATGGGAATATAAATTAATAGAAATAAATTGATTTTCTTCACTTACCTCTAACATTTTCATTAATACAGCTGATTTGCTAATAATATCTTGTTCCTCTTTTATGTCCCTTTCCAATTTACGTAGCAAATCATATTTACTGGCCAATTCCATTTCATTGTAAACGGTGTCAGCATAATCGGGCTCCATGGGTAAAGTGCCCAAGTCTTGACCGCTAGCAGCAATATCGGCATTTAAAGCGCGGAGCAGTTCTAAAAAAGAGAGAATTTGATATGTCAAACGATCAAATATAAATGTATTAAAAGCATCACAATTAATTGAGAATTATTGTAAGTAAAAATTACTATTGACCCAGAGAACAAGGTAGTTTAAAAGTAAAATAAAAAGTTCGAACGAAGAATAGAGATGGGAGAAATAGATTCGCACACAGTATTTATATGAGACAAAAAATAAATAAAGAAATTCTAATTGCTGATTTTGGCAGTGGTCGCTTCATTGCTGTAAATGTTTTCGTAGATTTTACTACGAAATTTGTTTGTGCGAATTAGAGCCTACTTCACCAATTCTATTTAAATATCAATTCACATTTAAAAGTTGTTTTTATATATTTTCTGTTTAAATGAAAAACGACTTGAATTAATATTTAAATGGAATTGCTGTGGTATTCCAGAATGTATCATATATCATGTTATTGATACATTTGCAATACTTACACCAGTAGTTTGAAATGAATAGTCATTTCCGCTAATAAATGTGAAAGATTTCGTGTAGTTTTCATTTTAATACAAAACAAGCAAACGGAAAGTTACTTGTAAAATTTTGGGATCTAATCTTCCATACAATTATTATAGGAACGTAATATTCAAGCCTTCAAATTGAGTTTTTAAAAGATGATATTATTAAAAAATTCGGTGAATAAACAGTCTTTGACCCATACGGTAGCCTAAGATAATGAATCGGTCGTATAATATTCATCGTTAATTCATTTTAAATTCATGAAACTGTTGCATCAACTTGGGTTAAAAATTTAATTTTATATTTTATTTTCTTCTAAAAATAAACAAGCAGATTTTATTTCTTAACTAACATCAACGAATTCTAAAATTATATAATAATATCCAATCTTGTGGTCGATGATTGTTGTTGCATACAAGAAATCATACGATAACAAAAACCATAAACAAACAGGAAAATCCACAAAAGCAAATATTCCTACAGATGAAATCTCAACTGTAACATTTATTTCATTTGCATGAGGAGTTGTTGCTTTTGTATGACATTGAAAGAAACGGAAATTAAACATACAATTTTGACATCGTATGTATGTATGTATGTATGTGTGTATATTGTGATATTCACACTAATAGAGAGCAAGCCACATACAAACACACACACAGTGCAATGTGTCGTCATATGTGTGACGAGCTCAGGCGTACTTAAAAATCCCAATCGCACTGGACATTAATTTAAAATGTTCCTTAAATTAAATATCATTAAAAATTTCAACAAATGAAACATTTTCAGAGAAAAAAATTTCAATTCAAATAGTGTTAAAAAAATAATTAAACAAAATTCTGTTTATTATTAGCTCTTCCGGTGATGTTTTATTTATATACTCGTAGAAAACATAATAAAATTTGCAACATACATAAGTATGAGTTGTAAATGGCAGAATTGTGTTTTTTAAGTTCAAAATTAGATTAAAGTTCAAATAAATTGGCAAAACTAGCTGGATAAAATTTTAAAATATATTTGTACACACAGCCATACATATGTATACACATAAACAAATGTTTGTTTATTTATTATTATTTATTTTTTTTATTTATTTATTTATTATTTATTTTTATTGTTTATTCATAAATTAAAATAGCTGTAGCTTTTAGAAATACTTGATTGAAAGTACATTATTTTTCAGTTTGGTAAGTGTGTAGATTTTGTGTGTAGATTACCTTAATACAGAAAGGCCCTAACTTATAATTTTTTGAAATCGAGTTTTTTTATATTTCAATAGAAGAGCATCCGATGGATCAAAAAATGCAAAAATCTAGATGAAAAAAAATGAGTTATGGTCTTTCCATGTTAAGCTAACGATATGCACTGTAATAAACCATTAAAAAATTCTCGTTTATATATAATTTTGAGGGTTTGGGGTACAAACACTTTGACTAAGTGATACATACCAACCAAAAAAATCTAGAGGACATTATAATTAGTTTGTTTACATTGTTTGCTAACATTCATGTTGATGAATTTACCCCAGAATTCTCATACAGTTCATGTGCAAAGCTGTATAAGGCATTAAAATTTGCAACAATCGGCGAGCCAGGCACGATATTGTATGAATATTTCTTGTGCATCAATATTTAGATAGATGTTTTATTGTAACTAAGCAAATAGTTAGGCGAAATTTTGATCATCCGATTCATACTTGCAAGTCGACAGATACTCGAGGTAAGTGAACATATATTTGTTACGTGTCCATGATGCTTAATTGAGCTGTAATGAACTTTAATCAGAAATAATTTCTTAATCTGGCTTAAGTTTAGGTTTTTCATATTATATTCCGCAACAATGACCCAATAAGCAATACTGTTATTTAATAGCATTTTTCAGTGAAAAGGGAACTTGAATTCAATCCGAACAATTCAGTTGTAGTACAGTGTAATTCAAGCCTTGAATTATACTACAATTAAGCCTTGTATTTCAAACTGCAAAAACAAGGATTTTAAAATTGAAAAAATGCAATTCCTTTGTTTTCTAATATTAATTTTCTGCACATCTGCCCTCGCTATTGTTTTCATGACTTTGAAGAGATACATATGTATTTTTTTTTGATTTTTTATTTAAAAATATTTTCAAACTTGAAAATGACTTGAAAAATTGAATTGAATTCAACTTTGCTACCAGTTCAATTCCAAGTGCTTGAATTTTAATTTTTTGAGTGCTTATTGAGGATTGTGTCCATAGGGATAGGTACATGGAAAACATATATCGATATATATCGTATCGATATTTTTGACCAGTATCGATATATATTTTTTGAAAACATCGATATTTCGATATATCGATATTTTTTATATGAAATATTATTTTTTCCAAAAATATTCCAAATTTGAAATAAATACACATACTAACATATGTACATATTTACAAACATTTTGCATAAATTTTTTATTAAAAATTCAATACTTATTTATCAAAAAATTCAATAAAACAATATAAGCAAAAAATTAAATAATAATAATAAAACAATTCAATATAAACAATAAGATAATGGAAACAAAAAATTAAAAAAAAAACAAGGTGAAAGGAAATTCATATACATATATACATGCATACTTACACGCAAAGAAAAGATATGGTTATAGAATGGTTGAGAAAACAATATTATGTCCTCTTTAATATTTAGCAACTTTGCAATTAAGTTTTATTTACATTAAATTGTATTTTAATTTAAAATTTGTTAACATAAATTCATGAAAATTATTTTTTTACTTTTATTTCAAACTATTAAACAATAAAAATATATTGTTTAACTTAAATTTAATTGTGTGATGATTTCTAAGAATTTTAAACATTAACTTTGTTACGGTAAGCAAAGTAATGTTTGAATTTAATTATTAAATTATTATATTCATAAAAAAGTGTATTATGGTTAGAGTTTAACAATATACTTTTGTAAAAAAACTTATGACTGCAACATAATTTTTGTTATTATTTGAAAATAATATAATGTAAATAATAATATAATGTTATCCAAAACCATACTATTTTAAGTTTTTAAAAAAAATTATTTTTCAGAAACATCTTCTGTCAATTCAGTATTTTGTTTGTAAGCTATCGGTAGATAAATAAATAAAGTAAAACCAAAGGATAGATCAATATATATATATATATATATATATATATATATATGTATATCTCTTTATACAGACGTTTCTGTATTTCGAGTATACACACATATGCAAGTGTAAATTTTTATATATACATTTTATTTCAACAATATTAATTTATTTTTATTTCGAATTTAACGTACAGCTGTTTTAAACTAAAGATCTACCAATAAATATATGATTGAAAAACAAAATATTATTATTGTAATAAATAATACTGTTGTCTTATTTAACAATATTATTATTATATAAGAACATGGTATCGTGAGTCTCAATTATATTTTAGTCATATCTAACAATAGTGTTGTCATATTTACAATAATAAGATTAGGTCTAACAAATATAATGATAATATTATTATTAACTCAGATAATAATATTATTAAAAGTTTGCTTTTCTACTGACAATAATATGATTTAGCTTCAACCATATAATTCAATCATAGTATGTTTCTATTTGATTATGGTTACCTCAACCATATTTTTTCTTTGCGTGTATTTACATTTATTTATATTCAAATCACATTTATTGTGTATAAATGTAAAAATAACTATTCTAAAAATAGGTACATATGTATATTTTTGTATAAAACAGCTCGAAACAAAAAAAATAATTTTTCATACAAACATTTTGTCTGACGTTTTATTATTTATTTTTGCTTTCAAAAATTATAGGTTTGTTCATTTACTAAAAATTTTTACGAATTTGTAACAATTTTTACTGAAAAGTGTTTATTAACTCAGAAAGTTTACAAAGAGAGAGCGTCAGAAGAGAGAAAAAAATTGAGAGACAAACAAATTCTTACTAGTAAAATTTTTACTTACAAGTCCTCGTCCATACAGTGAAACATTTGCTGCGAAACATTTTTGATTTCACTTTTGAAACTGCATTCGTGTCCACACTGTGAAGTTTTTGTTTTGCAGGTTAATACATTTTCTCATATATTTTTCATGAGAATGAGGCGAGAATGACGTACTCAACAAGAACTTCGTGTACATGAATCAAAGTACCCTTTGCCATTCCTCTTTCGCTTCTTGTCAACAAACTTAAATGTTTTGCAGCAAATGTTTCACTGTATGGACGAGGACCAAGAATTATTCAACCACCTGTTGTGTGTTTTGTTGTTAAAAAAAAGATTTGAAAAAGGAAAACTGAAAAAATGTGAATTTATTTGTTAAAGGCCGTGATACACTATCATACAAAGTCGTGCGATCTACGAAAAACTACAACCCTGGTGTGATGAATTGTTATTGTCTTTTGAAAATTTTCATAAACACCATCATAGCAGGGATATACTTTTCTGTAGATCGCACGATAGTGTATCATGGTCTTAAAAAACATGTAAACGTATGAAAAAAAGCATGTTTTCTTAGTTTATTGTTTTTCTTTCATTAAGCCACATAAATTCAATTTTAATTGCAAATAATTTTGCTTGTTTCTCACATATAATCAGAGATGGAAAGTCGAATTTTTGTATTTGTTAATGGAAGAAAATTAAAAAAGTATGAAAGCTGCATAAAAATAGTAAATATACGTAACCATGTGTAAAGAATTTCATATTAAATATCAATTACTAAAAAAAATAGAATTTAAAATATTATCAAAAAACATACATCAGAAAAAGTACAATTGTATCATGATTTCCATCCATGGCTCTGATATGAATAAAATTTTCTTGCAAGCTCTTACAAGTAAAGCGTTCATTTACTTTTCCATATTTAGGAGAGTAATTTTGTAAATTTCTGCCTTACTCTCTCGTTGCTAGTTTATGCTGGGAAAGTAAATGAACAGACCTTATATCAGGCAGTGCTATCAGTAGATTTTTCATACCTCCGATAAAACTTTCGCTACGAAATTAATAATTTTAATTTAAAGCAGTATGACAATTTTTAATTATATGTAAAATATGTCAAAATCAAAAAAAAAAAGAGTTGAATGGTAATTCTTTTTTGGCTAAAACAAGTGGGTGATAAAGCTGGGTCCAACTCGTTCATTTGTTCATTTTTGCCATAAACCTATGTTGTATTTCCACAGGTTTTGTACGTCTTACCACACAAATTGCAAGAAGCGGTTTCGTTGCTTTCTTTTCTTTTTTGTTTTAATTCCACACAGGCAGACATATTTCTTTACCATATAAAAAATTACTTGTGGTTTCTCCGTATATTGACCAAGGCACATCAAAAAGTTAACCCTGGTTCACCAACAAATACTAAAGCACAAAAACCGCGTGAACTTTTTTGGTATAAATTACCATAACACTTGTCTATGAAACGTTACATTGTCTTTGTCAGGTTATAAGAAATGTCAAACACCATACAAAACTCTATATTTTATAGTGATTGTTGACGATAATAAGAGCATAGATACATAGTCTTAGGTTTATACCACATAAACCAAATTCGACATTTCGTCGGTGGGTTATTGGTTTGCGACACAGTATATTCAAAATAGATTATATCTGCAGCAAATAATAACCAACCGACGATTTAGCTGAGTTAATAAGCAAAAGTCACCTGGCCTTGTGGGGTCACCGTATAGATGCGCCTTGGCTGTTATTGTGAATTTTTTTCTTCGCATCAAATTGATGCCAGTATCGTATAGTTGAAAAGCGGCTAAAGTTTATAAAGCTCTTAAAAATATCGAAACCTGATACTCCTAAATAAGAATCGATGTATCGATATATTGGTTTTTGAAATATCGGCGATATATATTGTAACGGATCACAGTTACTCCGGTTTGAAGCTGGGCTATGATCACCGTGCCGCTGGCATCAACATTAAATTCCTCCAGGTATTGGACTAATTCGTCCTTATGAAGAGTATAGACCCACGATGTGCGTACCATGGTATCTTAGCCACGGGTTTATTCACAGTTCTCACACAACAAGAAAAATTATTTATGACCTTTAGGCCCGTGCTCGGGCGCCAAATGTAACGGACCATGGTTCACTCCAAAATTGTGAAATCAAACACGTTTTAATTTCTTTTATTTTTTTTATTTATTTATCTACAAGTTTCTAACTTTTGCTCAGCTATGGCAACTGGTGGCTAAGGCGATGCCCTAAGCTACAATTTCCTCCACTTCCGGATAAAAACCCGTCGACTACTCACTCCGCTGACAAGCTGGAGACCTAGTATTCCGGGTGAAAACCTCCGGGAATTCCTACCACCTGAATCCTCAAGAATTATGAAACAAGTTGGATGAAAATCCCTCTTGCCTGTGTACACAAAGAAAAAAAACTGTTGCCCTTGGTCACTTGTTACCACCTACCACTTGTCGTTGTCACCACTCTGAATCACACTGTGCAAGAGAGAGCCCTCCTTCGTTGTGTTGTCTCCTTTTATACTTTTCTGCCCGCTACACTTTTGTTGCTTTGTCGCTTTTGCTTCTCTGGTGAGTTCGCTCTACTACACTTCTCTTCTAACATGTTTGATGTCTGACACGATGGTTTCTATTTGTCGCTTAGCAGTTTTCTCCTCTCTGATGCTCGACCACAATCTTCTCTTCTCACATGTTCGATGTCTGACAGGATGGCCTTATTTGTCGCTTAGTAGAATTTCGTGTGCATATGTATGTAATTTGCCGTCATTGTAGTCTTGCTTTGAGTTTAACCCTTTTGTTTCACTTTTATAGAACTGACCCATTGCTTCGCGATTAAAGTACATATACATACGTATTTGGAATTTGGCAGATCTGCCACCCCTTTGCATGGATTTAAATCCAATTTAACTTTGTGTGGCCAAAATTTATATAACTTTTTGGGTCCTCACAATATCGATATTTTTTTCTCCAATATCGATATTTTGATATATCGATATTTTTTGCAATTCCCTAATCGGAATACGTTGAAATTTTTACAGTAGATAGATATTGATGTTGTAAGTTGATTTCTTACAAAAAGTGAAATTCTAAAAATTTTGAGTTAAAAAAGCTTTAATAGCCTTAATTGTCCTCTGTTTTTTTTTCTTACCATTTGTTTAAATTTTTCTGACACTTATTTGAACAAAGAAGTTGCTTGTTTATTACATTGGCTTTGCTTCTTCCTGGTTGATATGCTTCGTTTCCAATTAAGCAAATAAAATACACTTTAACACATACGACATACAGACACACACATGCAGATACATACATATTTACATATTTTCTATTAAATGTTGTGACAAAGTCTTTACCATCTACACACTTTAATTAAACTATGTACATATGTATATATATATATGTACGAATGTTTATGCACTATATAAGAAATTATCATGTGCAAAAAGTTCTATAACTAAATATTATCCACTGAATTGAAAACTTTCCATATGTTGGGCATAAAAGACGTAAAAAAGTTACTCTTGGTTACATCCATGTAAAGTATCTTGAACTTAATAAACTCATATGGTTGTATGTATGTATGTATATATATATCCAGCCAGTCGTTATTGCTAACAACCCTTTCTTTTGCCTATTCATTCTCCGAAATGCAAGACAAAGAAAAATAGAAATATTTGAAAAGACACATTTGACATCTTTAATAAAATGTCGCATTCTTAACAACAATTTCCAAATACAAGAAAACACTTCGTAGAGCTTCAGAAAGAACAGCCAAAGTGTGTGATCGAAAATAATGTATAAAATTTGGTATCTAATAATTTAGCACTCGATATATATATAAAGATGGGTATATGAGTATATATATGTTTATTTGCAATTATTTCTTTATGGGTGCGAAAGTTGTTTGTGCCCAATGACCAAGAAAATTGGCAAGAGTTCAAATTAGGGTCAATGACAATGACGCTAAATCAAGCTGTATTTATTTATTTTTCTTTCAGTAAAAAGTAACAACAACATAAAATTAATAATTTCTTCTTCGAATTATCTAGTCTTAAGTATTTTGGTAGCGATTTCAGTTGTATTCTCCCCTGCATAGCCCCCTGTTTCCCTTGTCAAGAAAACTTTTATGAAAATCACTAAAAAAATTAGTGGTTTTCTATTCACCAGCTGTTACTTTTCCATGTGCCCTAGAGAATTATCACCCTCCCATTTTGATGGTGAAAAAAAAGAATGAATAGAAGTAATAATGAAATGCGATTCTACGAAGAGGGCGCCCCTACTGGATCTGGTCCTGGGATGAAAAGTAAAGAAAGTAGACAGGAAAGAAAGCTAGGATATAATTGGCGCAGAAAGGAGCCAAACGCATTAATTGAAAATAAAAAGTTAAAGTGTGTAAAATTCTTTACAATTGGTCAAAAATAAATGTCAAATGGGTAACTTTATTTTTTTTTTAATGACGCCTAAAAATTAAACATCATGAGAGAAAACTGAAAAATAAGCAGAAAAAAAAACTAAAAACTTTGCGTAATTAAATCCTGTTCATCTCAAGTATTTTTGCTCAAACTTACTACCAAAACTGTTTGTAGAAGTGCCCAGAAACAAATTTCAAGAAAGGTAATCGTATTTGAAACTAAGCATTTTTGGTGGAAGCTCTTCCATACTGGATTACTAACTTAATGATTTTAACAAGGCGTTAAACTAAAGTAATCGATTCTTGAGAAATACCAACTTTTTTAATTTCGGAACTTGGGAAATATTTAATCTAAAAAAATCATTCTCATAAAAAATCATTCTCATCTTGTACATATTTTTTTTAAATTTTACCTAATGTGATTTGTAAGAGAGTAATGAAATTTGGTAATCAGAAAAGTAAGTCATTACATGGCAAGTAGTTCTGATGATAATATGTAATTTTTTTTCTGTGTGGGCATCAATTATGTATTATAAGATAATTTTGGAAAGACTGCATTGATTTAGAATGCACAATTTGTCACTTTAAGAAATTTAATACAAAACGACTACATACGTTAAGTTATACTACATAAGTAACATATTTAAATTTTAATATTTTATTATTTAAATTTTAATATTTTAGAATCTCATGACAGTCTCTATAGTGATTTCGCATGTTAATAGGAAGATACATTTATTTCTTAAAAGGAGTAAGAAAACAAAGCGGATGTTTAGCTTTCTGCTGTGTTATCACTTTTAATGTGAATTATTGAAAAAAGCAAAAATATACATATTTAGCTTCTTAGGGACCAAGAGGAAATAAATTCAATGAAGTGAGACTTTGACCCGCGCACGGAGGGTTCCGTTCGGACGCGAGATATGTAATTCAATACGAACTTTAGCCTATATAAAGTATAGTTTTGGCATTTTTTTAGTTTTCAGTGAAGTGCGACTTTGACCCGCGCACGAAGGGTTCCGTACGGACGCGAGATATGTAATTCAATACGATCTTTAGCCTATATAAAGTATAGTTTTGTCATTTTTTTAGTTTTTGGGTTTTTTTCGGTTTAGTTTTGGGATTTTTTATTGGCGTCTTATTAGTTTTGACATTTTTTTCTCGTTTTAGCGCTTTTTTTGGTTTTTGACTTTTTTAATATTAGCGTTTTTTATATTTTGGCGATTTTTTTAGTTTGACACTTTATTTTCTCGTTTTGGCAATTTTTTTCGGTTCTTAGATTTTTTTAATGCTGGCGATTTTTTCGTTCTACCTTTTTTTTAATTTTGGCGATTTTTTTCATTTAGGCGATTTTTTAGTTATGTTGATTTTTTCGGTTTTTGACGTTTTTTCTTTTTGGCGATTTTTTTATCATTTAGGCGCTTTTTTAGTTTTGACACTTTTTTTCTCATTGTGGCGTTTTATTTCGGTTCTTGGCGTTTTTAATTTGGCGATTTTTTTCTTCATTTTACGATTTTTTTTTTAAGTTTGGCGATTTTTTTTCATATAAACAATTATTTTGGTTTAATGTTAGAAGTTTTTTTTAATGTTGGCAATTTTTTTTCGTTTTGGCGACTTTTTTTTAAGTTTTGGCGTTTTTTTTTGGTTTGGTGATTTTATAATTTTCGGATTTTTTAGTTTTACCGTTTTGGAAAATTTCAAGAGTTTACCTCTTACGGTTTCCAAGATATAGCAAGTTGTCAAAATTGTATTAACTGAAGGAATTTAATTTAAACTTTTTTAAATTTTAGTGTTAATTGTTGTATACTATATAAAAATACACTAATAGCTAATAAATCACTGAATGTTTAAACATAGTTTAAGTTAATTTTCACAAAAAATTAAAATTGATTCAAATACACTTTCATTTTTTCAGTGGCTAATTAAAGTTAATGTCAAATTACGTTGAAAGTATGGTAGCACTACAATATTTCCAAATATTATGAAAAGCTTTCCATAGAACAGCTGTTCAATATAAATATGAAAGTTGATTTATAAATTTGCAGAAAAGTAAAATAGCAAAAAACACATTTTATGATATAAAAAGAGCATCAGAATGCATTTTTCTATTTATATATTTCATTATATGAAAATATGTGTTACATTTTTTGTATATTTTCGAAAATTAAACGAAATTTATTTTAATACGACCACATGATGTTCATGTACAGGCATTCAAAAAACACACATATGCTCAAAACATATGGTATGTTTGTAAAACTTAAACAACGCTTAAATGCACAATGTTGGCTATTTAAGATTCATTTAATTTTGTGGTGAAAAACAAAATTTTGTGTTTAAGTCAGATTTAAAAATAAAATACATATAATCATTGACTAATTTATTTGCCCTAATTTTACAATTTTATGTATATTAAATGGGATTTTAAAATTTTTCGTTGCTGGTTTTGAAACACCCTTTAATTTTTAATTCTCATGTATTTGTTTTTGTAGCGGTCAAGGTTCTACATACTCATACTCATACTCAGGTCCGTAGCTCTTATTATTCCTGAGAAAATAGCGTGTGACGGACAGACGGACAAGGTTCCTTTTTTCACCTTTGGTGTACGGAACCCTAAAAAGCTAAATTTAACCTCGAAAAGGTTGAAATGGCAACATTTTTCAGCATTAAAAAAACGCAGTGTTCGGCATATGAAACATTTTCGTCAGACTGGTTAAAACGGTTGCATACTCTTAGGATGTCTATTGTATTGAACATTTTATGACTCTCTGCGTATGATTGATATGACATCATATTTAATTATCATGCGTATAAGTTCATATCTTTTTTATTAAATGTCAGGCTGAGTTTACATCTGGCATTTCTTGTGTGTCATTTGCCCAAAAAAGCGTAACCAAATAATTATTATTTATTGATTTAAACAGTTTGCAATCATGTTGGATTCTATAAAATTGTCTATTAATAATGTATGAAACTGTTTAACTTAATAAATACATGTTTGAATCAAACAGTTTTTCATTAGTACTTAGTTGGTTACGCTTTTTTACGCGTGTGTGGCAAATGGCTTACAAATGTAAACCCGGTCTTACATAAAAAAGTTAGTTAATTTATTTATTCTTCGAACTAAATTTGTTTCTATATTTAACAGGCTGAAGTTCGTATCGTCTTATAAGCCAATTTACATGTGATAATGATCAATAAAAAAATAAAATCAAAGTTAGTTGTAAATATTCTGACAACAAACACATAGTTGAACGGAACAGCTATAGTTGAACGAAGGCAACTAAACCTTCATCATCAGCGTTCTTCTGTGTTTGGTCCACTGTGTGTGGTATCAGTTGATGTAGATTTGTACCTTATATAATTAAATTAACTAAATTATAGTCATGGGCTTGTGGCAAAAAATTAAAATTAAAAATATACTTAATAGCAACAAACAAAAAAAGTTTGTCTTAATTAGAACAAAAAATAAGCAAAATTATATGATATATGCAAAAACATGATTTAAAGAGTAAAATATGCAAAAATATGCACTAAAAAATCGATGCCAGCATTCATAAAAAGTTCTGAAACGGATAAATATCTTGTCCCTGCATTAACACGTCATACAAGGAAAAACATGCAATTGCATATTTGCGGCTTCCCTGATTATAACATATACTTATTACGTACTGTTGCCTTACACTCAAGCTGGTGCACGACAACTGGGTAACAATTATGGATGTAATGAATACCGATACCGATTCCGATATATCGGCGATATTTCTGATTTGCCGATATAACGATATCGGCAATATTTTACTGTCTTAAATTTTTTACGGCTGTTTTGAACAAACAATTAAATTTTAATTTTTTTTTTGCATAAAAAATAAAAGATATAACATATTAAAAGCAGAACATAAAATCTAAACAGAAAAATTAAACGTTTCTTTTGTTTTACTTCGTACCACAGCAGTGAAATGTTCTCTCAATGCTAAATCATGTATGTACTTAAAAAAAATAATTGCTTAATTCACAGCAATCTTTATCGTGTATTTGTGTATCAATTACACTTTTTGTTTTTTAATTGTGAACACCCTCTGTGTAGTGTATTAATGTATTTGGTATTTTAAATGAAAAAAGAAGAACAAGCTACATACAAATTCTCTCAGAGAGCCTCTCTCTGAATACAACATTTTAAAAACATATGAAATAAAAGTGTAATAATGTATTTTATTTTTATATGAAAATTTCGTACAACAAATGTTACACTCTTGTATTTAATATGATAATGCAATCAATACAGAGATACAAGAGGTTCTGTGAATTAAGCTAATATGTTTTTTGTTAATTTCAGAATGAATTCAAATATCAATTTTAAATAATAACAATCTCTTACACTATAATTTTTTAGAATAAAAGATTTTGTTAATTTTAACTAATATTTAGTTTGAATATGCGTATCGGTATCGGCGATATTTCTTTGTCAGTATCGGTATCGGTATCAGATCGGCAAAACAGTGTATCGTTACATCCCTAGTTGAAAAGCAATATAAAGTATATAAGATGAATTTTTTTGTAGTTTGCAATTTTTTGCGAAAGTTTTTTCTACTTTTAACATATTTCAAAAACTCAATTCTTTCTGAAAGATAAGGCAGGCTTTGAAAATATAATATTGAGAAAGTTTCATAAATTTTTGTTGTGTTTCCAGCAATAAAAAACAAAAATTCTTAGTGCTGGAAATATTACTATTAAAATATGTTATTAAAATACATCTTATTTTAAGTAGCTAATATATGTATATCCAGTAAAAAATTACACAATACCATCAGAACTACTTGTCATATAATGACTTACTTTTCTGATTACTAAATTTCTTTACTCGCTTACAAACCACATCACCTAAACTATAAAAAAGTTATGTACAAGTTAATAAATGAGGATAACGATTCTTTTAGGTTTAATAGATTACGCGATTAGATTATGTTGCCAAATAAAAAAAATAAATACTTCTCAAGAATCCATTATTTTAGTCCAATTACCTTTTTTAAAATGTTTTGCTGGGTATATATCAGAGAAAGCCAAATAGTTGTTTTTTGACTGCTCAATACATATCGATACTCCATCGAGTATGAGTATGATAGCACACTAGCATCAACAAGCATGATTACATACACGCGTACATATCTATAGCTATCAGCAAAAACAAGTGCTCACAGCGTACGTGCTAGTTCTATCAAACCAATGTGCTATAGATATTCGTATCAATACGTATGCGCGCAAGCATGTAATGACGAGTATGAACAATGTTACATAGAAAAAATTATTCCCAAAAAATTTTCAAACAAAAGTTTGTTTGAAATAAAATTTTGATTCAGTAAATATTTTTTACTATTCCAGTCAATAGTTTGATCAAATTTTGTTTTAAGCAAAACAAAAAACAATATGGAGTGAAAAATTCTAGTTGATACAATTGTTTATTTTATTTACTTTTTATTTTTATTAACAAATTTTGTTGAATCAGACAATCTGTTGATTGAAAAATCAGGGCTTTTTTCCAAACAAATTATTACAAAATTTTGCATTTGAATTTACAAATTTCTTTGTGGGACCTAAATTGAAAAAAATAGTATTTGATAGAGAATTTTTTGTTTGAAAGGGAAAATTAGTTTTTTCTGTGTACCAGTTATGTATGTATGTTTGTATGTAAAAAATCATTGTGTATAAATTTAACAAATACCTTATTTATATTATGCATTTTTTTAAAATAGTTTTTACGAAAGTGATATATAAAAGATAATGAGGCATGAATCTCCGAAGCATATTGGATAACTTTTTTTGATCTAATGTGTTTCTTCAGGCCTTCTATTGACAAATGCAAAACTTTCATGCAACCAATTTCATGAAAAAATGCGTAAATACGCGACTACTAAAAAAAGCAAAAGTTATATAAGCTCGCAAGGATTAAAACAAAAGAAAAATCCCGTAAAGCTGATTTTATAAACCGCAAAAATGCAATAACTCGAAAATTGACTTACAGGATATAAATCGTGAAAACTTGCAAAATGCGAATATATTTAAAAAATTTCCAAAAACTAACAAAATTTAAACGAGAAAACTCAATAGATTTCAACTATCAAAAATAATCCTTGTATAAAATTTGTCAAAACTTCGAATAAATTCTTAATTGAAAAAAAAACTTAAAAATTTATTAGAAAACGCTAAAATTATAAGGAATGTCAAAATTTGGAAAAATTTGTTGCAACGATATCGAAAGTTGGCAAAAACTATATAACATAAAAAAGATATCAAAGTCTGATATTGATTCAAAATCTTTAAAACAGTCAAAGAATCAATGAATTGAGAACAATCACTTTTATTGCGAAAATAGAAAAAATTCGCGACAAAATTATAAACAAGCCTTAAGACAAGTTGCAAAGATCTAAGGAATGCCAAAATAATAAAAATTCGCTCAAATTTGCTAAAATTAAATAGATACAAGATTTGACTAAAAAGTCACTTTTATCACGAAAATTTACGACAAATTTGCAAAATTGCAAGCAAGTGCTAAAATTAAAAAAAAAATTCTCAAATTGTAAGGAATGCCATGGTTAGCTATTCTTCCACTAATTCGACTTGTAGCTCAGATAAATTTAAAATGGAACGTGTTTTCACACTCATGGTTACTTTCGTATATATTTCAGAGGACTTAGGTATAAGGAATGCGAAAAAAGTGGTGAAGCTAAAACAGCTTTATTGAATTTTGTGTTAAAATAATTTGAAGAAAATGTAAGTACCTCCACAACTACAAACTAGTATTTCTGGCAACACGTATCAAAAAATATTTAAAATATATACAAAATATATAAAAGTATGAAATAAAGTGCGCAGGCGCACATGCGCAAGTATAAGAATGAATGGGTATCATCAATACACAGAAAAAAGTAAAAACAAGATTCAATTAAAAAATACAAAGATTCAGTTAAAAAATTAATTAGTTTTCAACCAATCACAGAAATTGTAGTATTAACTCATCCATTTTAATTGAAAATTTGTTTGATTTTTTCAATTAAAAAAATATTACATTAACTAAAAATTTAATTGATGATTTTTTAAAGATCCAATTAAAATTTAATTGAAATATTTTTAAAGATTCATTTAAAAAATTAATCGAAATATTTTTGACGATTCATTTAAAAAAATAATTAAAATATAGAAAAAATTTAATAGTATAAAAATTTAAAAAATGATGTTATGTATGTATATATAATTTCCAAAAATGGAAACGTTGGTATATTGTACCATAAATTTAACTCATGCGCCGTATGGTTTTTCAAGTTCGAATGGTGCACGAAAGTACGTCGTCCAATGACCGTATATGGCGTTTGATAGTATTTCGTAAGTGTAAATGTAGAATATCGCAGCTTTTCTTTGAATTTTGTGTGTATTTTGTGATTGGATTTTAAAGAAAGGCTACGATATTTTCCACAACATATTCATACATTCTCACGCAAGACCATTAGCATCGAACCCCAAATACCGGCAATGTACGAACTTTACCATCCATATTTGGTTTATCAGCAACGTTGTCAACTCGGTGCTTTCCGCACCGTTTTTAGTGCTTTTTGAAATTTTCGACGCGAAAAATTTTGATGTTAGGTCTCAGTGGTTTTTTAAATTCATTTCGGTGCTTTTTGTTTCGAGTCGGTGGCACTAAACCAAAAATTCGAAGAAAATTGAAAATTGAACTTAAATGAACCATTTAAAAAATTCTACCAAGTTTGTACAAGGTGGAAGGAAAAGTGCCATGTTTCCCTTAAACTTTAACATTTAAATCATAATTAATATAAAAAATGTTTTGCCACGCAACAAGGAAGACATAATACAGGGTGTTTTTTTAGAGGTATAGAACTTCGAATTGAAATAAAACACAAGAAAATCGTTTTAATGTCCATCAATTTGGCTTTATTGGAAGGATAATTTTATGCCATTAATGTTTAAATATGATTTCGGGCACGTGGCCGCCGCGGCTGGCTCGAATAAAGCCAATTCTACTGGTCCAATTTTCAACAACTTTTTCGAGCAAATGGGGCCGTATGTTGGCAATAACGCCACGAATGTTGGCTTCCAAGTCCCCTAACGTTTCTGGTTTGTTGGCGTAGACGAGCGACTTCACATATCCCCAAAGAAAATAATCCAATGGTGTCAAATCACACGATCTTGGTGGCCAATTGACAGGTCCATTCCGCGAAATTATGCGCTCATCGAATGTTTCCTTCAATAAATCGATTGTGACGTGCGTTGTGTGGCATGTAGCGCCGTCTTGTTGGAACCACAACTCATCCACATTCATGCCATCCAATTCGGGAACAAAATAGTCGGTTATCATGACTCTATACCGGTCTCCATTAACGGTAATTGACTCTCCAGCATTATTTCGGAAGAAGTATGGCCCAATGACTCCACCAGCCCATAGAGCACACCAAACAGTCAGTTTTTGTGGATGTAATGGCGTCTCAAGGGTTTTATATGGATTCTCTTCACTCCAAAGTGGCAATTTTGCTTGTTGACGTAGCAATTCAACCAAAAATGAACAAAATTTTGCGATGAAAATCAGCGTCGAGATCAATCTCATTTTCGGCCCATACACCAAAATCACGACGCATTGCATGGTCTCGCGGCTTTAATTCTTGCACAAGCTGGATCTTGTAAGGTCGCAAGCCAAGATCTTTGCGCAAAATCTTCCATAAAGTTGATGGACAAAGCTCCAATTGCTGTGCACGGTGGCTAATCGATTCATTCGGGTCCTCTTCAACACTTTGCTCTACAGCGGCAATTGTTTCTTCGGTGCGCACTGTTCGACATCTCTGCGGATGCGTATTATCACATAGAGTAAACGTAGTGCGAAAACGATCCATGGTTAACCGAATTAATTGCTCTGATGGACGATTATGTCGACCATAAAATGGACGGAGCTTGCGGTAAACTTCGAGAACTGAACCATTATTTTCGAAATAAATTTGCACGATTTGCAAGCGTTGTTCTTTTATCAACCTGTTCATGATGAAATGGCAAACCAAACTAAATATTAATCACTTGACAGTTGACGAAATGGCCGCCAGTTAAAAAAGTGATGCCAACTTAAAGTTCTATACCTCAATAAAAAAATACCCATTAGAAGTATTTACCGAAGTATAGTTTAATATCGAAATTTTGTCTAGTCTAGGGAAAATATAACTAGTCCACTATCGAGTTTTCAGTTGAGAATTATCGGATATTTATAATTTGATTGAATTCGAAAAATCCGTTTGTTTCCTGACGAAAAATAATTAAACATAATTTTTTTTTATAATAACTGCAAAAGGCTTCGTCAAATTGATTTGAGAATTCACTGATTCTTATACAATTAAAACGTGTATCGGATGCCTCAAACTTATAGTTTTAAAAATGTATTGCAAGGTCAATATTTGTGTATAACAAATTTTTTTTAATATATGATAATAATTAAAAATTTAGTGCTTTTTTGCTTAAATTATGCGCTTTTTTAGTGGTGTCAGTGCTTTTTGAAATTTAAAAGTTGACAACGCTGTCTATCAGCTAGTATTTCTTTTTTTATATGCTTTTTTCTCAACAAAAGAGAAGAAAATTAATTTCTGTTTTTTTCCATTCTATATTTTATTTTTATTCCACGCATGTCAAAATTACTATGAATCAAAAAAATAAAAAATCAAGCTGAGTAGTTTTTTTTCTCCCACATAAAATATCAAAACCATTTAAAAGATTAATTGGGTATTTTGATTGAAAATATTTTTTCAAAACAATGTGGCATACTATAAAAAACAGCTCGATTTTCATACATAAAAACAAAAGTTTCATTATTTACTTACAATTTATATGTAATAATTATTAACCATTTAATAGTATTCTGAGTTAAGCTAGGTTGATAACACTTTTTTGATAAAGCAGTAAATTCAATTGAAACAAACATATATTCAATTAAAATATTAATAAAAAATATAATTTTTTCTAAGCAAACACTTAATTGAAAAAAATTCAACAATAATTTTTTCTGCGTACGCACTAGCATAAAATATGTTCCATGTGTATCCAAACAATTTTGTATCGATTGGCTTTCTCTGGTCCCTATCCTGCAGATAACGCGACATATATGCATATAAAGTATACTCCATAAAGGGCCAGGACTACTTCAACTATGATCTAAATATACGAGTATGGTAGATTTAACAATGCGATGTCCTAGGGCTGGACCATATGGCCCTGAACTAACCTCCATATGTAATAGCTATGGACGAATCGTATTCAATTTGTAATTGTCTTACGTTTGTGTGAAGGTGACATGGTCCATGAGTGTATTACATGTTGTAAATAATCTATCTTATCTATATACTCCACCATTTTGTTCCATAGTATCTGCAGGATAATACGATTATAAATAAAGTAGTATGATGTGTTATTTTTCCCCTACATAATATATTATATTGGCGTGTATACGAATTTTTTCTTTCGAATTTTGTGTATTGTTTTTGCTTAGATTAAATTGTTTTACAAGATTTCTGGTTTATTTGTTTTTTTTAGAGAATGAAATGAAGATTAAAGTAAAGTAATTCGAGTTGGCTTTTAAAACATATACTTGCATTAAACAGATAATAAGGGTTTTCATGAAAAATTTAAATTTGTGCAATTGGAAAAACTTGCGAGACTTGTTTCATTCATAAAGCTCTTTTGCAACTTTTAGGCAAATAATTATGTCCTGTATCCCAAATACAGCCGGTTGACTTCAGTAGAAAATTTATATGAAAACTAGTAATTTTTTTTAATGATTTTCATAAAATTTTTTTAGACGAGTCGCCTGACTGTATTGTGGAAACAGAGTATTACTGCCAATTTATAGAAGCCATTTAAAAATTATCGTCTGTGTATTTATATTGAAAACAAAAAAATTTATTTCTTTGTTTTTGTTTTCAATATTAATATACAGACAGACAGACCATGGACGGACACTGCTTAAAGATCGCATTAAATAGGAGCATTTCTGTTAAAAAAGTTGTGTCGCTGAATTCTAGAAAGAACTATTAAAAATTAAACATTCACTGAAATTGTGTTAAAACGCAGTTTCTTAGTTTTACTATATTTAGCTTATATGGAAATGTGTTAAAGAAAACAAAACTAAATTTAGAACTCACCATCACCTGGATCATAAACTGGCCTTATGTTAACATCTTCCAAGTCATGCGGTTTAAATGAAACTCTACCACTGGGCAGCTGATCCATTACTAGTTGAGCATTTGCTAACGAAAAAATATCTGTGGCATCCTTCAGAGAATTTCTACCTGTTGCCGTGCCAGATGGTGCTGAGGCTGAGCGTGAGGGTGCGATATATGCGAAACACGGACAAAACCAAAGTGCTGTTATGTATAAGTTGAGCCAAAATACTGCATTGTACTGCATCTTATTGTTTTTGGTTTTACTTTCGTTTATATTATTAAGCAGCTGTAAAAATAACTGGAAAGAGATGGGAAAATACAAGTATTGTAAAAAAGATCCTCACAAAAACATAAACGTGAAAAAAGGCCAAGTTCCTTTCCAAAATTTTGGCCATCAAAAGTAGTGAGATAAATTTTTTTACCAAGTTCGTGTTTGGTACAATACCTATCACTGCAATATGGTATGCATTATATAAATTTTTAATCGTAAGGGTGTTACATAATTTCTAGATAATCTGCTTACTTGACAACATTTTTCCCGATATCAAGAAATGAACAAATATTTATTATTTTCTCCTTTCTTAGAAGAAATTTTATAACTTTGCATTATTCTAACATTTGTGCCAAATTTCAATAAATCGCTTGAGGTAAACATTTTAAATTTGCTCTTTCAATTGTGTGCAAAATATCCGCGGTTTTAGATTTTTCTAGTTAGTTGCTAATCTAGGCCTACTTGGGCGTGATACCGCCCACTTATTTAATCTTAATACCTGCTGTAGCCATTAGTCGAGTTTCCTTGAAAACGGATGGTATTAAATGTATAAATATGTAGTATATTCAAATATGCTGACCCGAAGTACATGAAATAGGAAACTGAAATTGTATGGGCGTGTTAACGCCCACATTTTCAACAAAAATTTATAGCCCTGTATTATTGCAACATGTATGCCAAATTTTAATAAAATCGCTTGAGTTGAAGGCCTTATAAATGTTTTTTTTTTAATTCTGAGCTTTATGGGCGTAGCCCCGTTTTCAGATTATTCTAGTTTATTGCTCGCCGAAATCTACTCGTGTAACAAATTTCAACTTTCTAGCTATAGCGGAAGTGCTTCATCAATTTGATGAGTGTGTCAGTGGTCAGTGGTCAGTTAGTATGTCTTACAATATGCACTTTTTGCACCTCCATATCTCCCGAACGTTTCATTGTAAAACTTTCAAACTTTGCGTATGAAGTTACATGTATTTATTCTAATTAAATTTTATAATTTTACGATTGCGGGAAACGAAGTTATGAAGGGGGTAAAAACAGCTCTAATGGCTTCGTGTAAATATACACACTGCATGCATTGGCCGGAACTTGGCCTGGCGCACTACCGTGCGCCTAGATTCAAAAGTTGTTCACTGAAAAAATTACACAATATATGTAAATATTTACCAGAGGCCTGCGTAAATAGTCTTCAAAACACGTCTTGTTTTTTAAATGTATTCTCGTGACATATATTACACTGAACCAATAATAATAAAATAAAAAATAACACATACAATCATCTAAAACCCGTTACACTCCGCCATTACAAAAATCTTTATGATGGCCTCGTCTAAACTCTTCAACTATATATAATAGATATACATACATGTACATATACAACACAAATACATACATATGTATGTATGTTTAAAAACTCATACATACATACTTATATCAGTAGTGCTATTCAGTAACTTTTAACAATCGTAATTTCTGTCTTTACATTTTGTCGCTTAAATTAACGACTGTGTTATTCTGAAAGTTATTTTGAACGATAAGATGCAGCTTGATTTTTGTCGATAAAATTAACAGCACATAAATTATTATGGCTTAAATAATGACAGCTGACATTAATCTACATTATCGTTAAAAATGTTACTGAATAGCTAAATTCGAAAAATTTTCGTTATAATTATTGTAAAGATGTAATTATCGTTAAAAAAAGTTAGTGAATCGCACTACAAAGCTGCTCACAGATATGGAGAACCGAGAGAAATTTATAAGTGTATGTGTATTCATTTGTGTAAAAAGCCGACTGATGTTCGGCGCTCTGGCGCTTCTATGGGCATCCTGGACTTACATATGCATACATATATGTATGAGAGAATGACAAAAGTATAATTTTAAGTTCCATTTGAGAATTGGCCCTCAAACACGCTCATATGCAAGCACACATATTAATTTTAAACTGAATACGTACATATAACTATAAGCATCCAACAATTATGTTTATATACATTTTTTAAATTACGCAGCACAAACAGCTATAATTAAAATTTATAGATAGTATGAGCTATAATCATGCGCATGAGTATAAAAATACTCTGACTATTAATTGGCTATTTATGCGTATATACAGGGCTACTTTATTTACACACACATATGCACATACCTACACACCACAGTCAGCGTTTAATGAAATTAATGCTCATATTCGAGTCACTTTCGACTCCTCGTTCGTCGTTTAATAAGCGAAGTACTATTGATGTATTGGTGTTCAGATATATTAGAGTTAACAAGCGATATCGGGAAGACTTCTTGTTTGTAACAAAGAATCAAAAGAAGTAGTGTTGATGTGTCTATGCTTCCCTGCAGTCAGGCTGCGGCCAAGTGTCTTTATGTCGACACTAAAATTCTAGTAGTACTTACATTGTCTACAATTTCTTTTCTATTCGTCAGTATAAAAGAAAGAGAGAAAACAGATGTGTTGTATACCAGGTAGATTTTGTAACAACTTGTCAATATACACAAATTTGTATGTATATAAGGTATAGAAATGTTAAGTAAATGTCTGATGGGTATGTCTCCCATAAGTACTACGTAATCACATGCTAAATGTTTATAGCACAAAGTATTGTATGGGTAATAATAAGAGAGTAGTACTGGTGACAAGGTCAAAAGCGACTCAGTACATTTTCACCATAGACATTTCCTACAGGGTTGTTATTTTGCATATCGTACGTTTGAGTGTGTGTGTAAGATGTAGATGATAAGCTATTATGTGTTTAAGGTTGGTTTTTAAAACAAGCGCAAACAACTAATGTCAATGCATCTATGCGTTTGTTTGTGCTCAGAAAATAACAGATCAAACACACAACGTGTGTCGTATGTACTTGCATGATATTCGTATGCGTATGAATAAGCAAATATAACAAATTTTTTAGTCCCGAACTATTTTCTTCTTTACTCCTATATATACCTTAAATAACTGAAACAAATGTCGTACCGACAGTGTTGTTTAGCCTTTGTCTTAGAACATTTCGCTGTAGCAAAGCATTTGAAAAATTCCTCATGTCTTAAAATTTCTTGTAATTGGTCTTGTGCAGTACTTTAATATGTACGTACGAAAACTCCGATATGTTAAACGAAGTACTTTGTTAATTCGTGTTTTGTTGGGAATTGTTACAATTTCAGTTATTTGTTAATGCACTAATAATTCCAAATTATTATTTTACTTATTCATTAAAAAATTTTTTTAAATTTAAATTACATATATTGAAGCTGGCCATTGAGGGGTTAGCTGGATCCTATGTTCATTTCACTGTTGCTAATGCAGATCATGAGGGAACGTTTAGCCACAAATTTAAGAAAAAAAATAGAGATATTATGTTCAATTTCTATTAAAACAAATGAGAAGTTCAAAAAATATCAAAGTTGAAACAAGAACTCAATAATCAACATGTTTTTTATTTTCTTACTTAACTACATTGGCTGAATTTTTTCAGTTCTAATTGTAGTTGTAAGAACTATTATGCAAAGAAAATAAATGTAAAAAACATTCAGGGGTGTCACAGAAACCATGTCGGTTTTACTGATTGTCATTTTTGTAAACCAATGTTGGTTTCATTTGGTGTTATGAAACCAAGTTGGTTTTATTAATTTCGAATGTAACTAAAACCAATGATCGAATCAGCTGTTGCTCACATTTGCTTTTTTGTTTACAAATTTTAATTTTATTTCTTTTGCAAAAAATAGCAAAAAAATATCGCTTTCATTAAAATATCAATAAAATTAATTATATTTCATTACATAATAAAAAATGAAGAATAAGTGGTCATTAATAAATTAAAGTGACATTATCAGTTGTAGCATTTTTGTTATTAGAAGAGTGCTTAGAAAAAGTGATGAGAAAGTCAGGGATTGCATCACTGTTGGCCACCCAGAGAAATGTATTCACCTATGTATATTCATTTATTTATATAAGAAACCGATTGCAGTTCGGCACTCTAGTGGCACGGGCCAGCTACATATGAATTGCATCAATCCACCTGAGCTGTCCAAGGAAGTGTACGTATATTTTATTTTGAGCTTATGTATGTCAAAAGCTGCTTTGCAGATTTGAAGCGAAGCATTTGCATTTGCTTTGGTTATCGGTCTAAAATATTCCGGTTTTGAAACAAATGGCTTCGTTGTGGCTTTTATTGGAAGGATCTTGCCAGCCGGTACTATATAAGTCGTCCCTATAGAACTATAGTGATAATTTTAGGTAATGTGCTCAACGTTATGGATCGGTTCATTTATCAATAGTGGGTCCGATTGGAAACGCACATCAATTATAAATGCAGATCAAGCGATTATTTTTACAATACATAAGTACATACATACATATGTATGTATGTATATGATTTCTTCTACACCCTATAGCAACTCAAACTCATTTGTAAGTACCTTCAAACTTGTTTATTAATAACCACAACTGGTTGATTAAGTGACTTTTTTCCTTGTCGCCGACTCACTATTTTAACATAGGCATGTCATAGGCAGTAGTAAATTGGCCATCTCTGCATGACTTTTAAATTGACTACTAACTACTTATTTTTCAACCACTCTGAAGTCACTTAATATTTATTATAGTTAAATAAATATTTATGTAAATCTTCATACACATTTGTGTATCATATACATACATACATGTGTATATACTATGTATAATGAATATACATATGTATATTGATATATAGAAATAATTAGTATTTTTATATTTAAAACAAAAAAAAAATACATTCATACGAAAGTTTTTCCAGCTCATAGAAAATATTATACATATTAAGTATTGAAATTATTATTTTTTTGTCAACACAAACATTTGGCGTTTGATTTCATGGCATGCTTCGTTTAATTTTTTTTATTTTCTTTTCATTTACTTATTTTGCTTTTATTTATTTCTTACGTGTGCTTCTATTCAATATGTTTGGTTGATATCTGCATGAGATTTAAACCAATTTGTAGTCACTTGCAAAATAATTAATTTCTAGCTAGTGTTTTTTGTCAAACGACTATTTTATTTACTACAAGGGCAGTTAGTTGCAAGGAGTATTATAGTATACCATAAAATATGTGAAAATATTTCATTTATTATAGCAAACATTTAAAAAAATAAGTAAATTTACTTAAATTTTTACAAAAAAATAAAAATAAAAATACGCCAATATGAAAACTAACAGCTGTTAGCTGCTTGGTTTATTTCCAATAACAAAACCAATAACATTGGTTTCTATGACACCTAAGACCGACATCAGTTCCATTCGAGGATAAAAATGACAACATTGGTTTTCATGACACCAAAGCATTTTTTCGTATCGTTTTCGTTCTGATAACATTGGTTTCTGTGACACCCCTGATTAACTTAATAATATGCAGTATTTTGTACACTAATGGCCAAAAAGAACATATGAAACCTGGTTTCAGTATATAAATAAAGATATTTGATTTGAACCCTGCCATAGAAGCTTTAGACTTCGAGCAGGCTCTAAGAAGATCCATAGAACCTATTAGCCCTAATGCAAGATAAAAAGGTTTATGGTAATTTACTGTTTTTTGTACTTTAAAGTATATATATTTTTCTTGTATATCAGCCTTGGAGAGACGATACCATTTAAGGAAATTAATTGCTTTCCTTTCCAATAAGGCCTTTCTTTATTTAAAGCTTAATTTCATAAGATTTATATTGGACGAAGCTAATTTTTTGGTGCTCAGTGTAGATGTGATATTAAGTGAAATAAGCTCAGCTCTCTTAACGCACAGAAAACTGTTAACATGGCTGAAGGCCAACCAGCAAAGCAAGATATATGACGGTCATTAAAACGTAAATGTAAAATATGAGAAAATTATTACAAGTAGTTAAATTTGTTTCCCTTGTTATGGATAAAAAAATAAATATAAATGATCAAATAACCTCAAGTAATTTAAACATCTACATAAGTATGAAAACTAAAGACCATTTCTGCAAACATAAAATTAAAACTATAAAAATAGTTCTTTTGTTTTTTTTTTTTTTTAAATGTACATGGATGGTGTTCTTGGCTCCTGTCATAACTATGCAAGTGTGTGGGTATTGCAGACACATGATCCTAATGATGGTGTTAATGTTTGCGCGATGTTTGTTGATGTTGATAATGAAAGAGGATGTGTGTGAGAAGTTCTTTTTTATCTCTGGTTACTTTGTAATTTGTGCGCTTCCATTGCAACAGAGTTTACTTTTCTCTTTACTTTTATTTTTATGCTTAAATAATTCTAACTGGTAAATTATGTCCTTATTTACACACTTTTATACAAATATTTTTGAGTGTGAGTTTAAACTTTAAAAACATAATGGCTGCTGTATAACGGCCAACCTTACACGCATTCTTTCCAATGCCTTATTTTTAGACTTGTGTTTTGTGTTTCTATGCCCTTTTATTTTTTGTTTATTCTGTGGTTGTATAAAAAATTAAATTTTAAGTTCACCTTGGGAACTTTTGAACACCACAAAACGCTTGTGGGAAGTGTTTTACAAGTATTTTTAGCGTGTTTCACCTTCGTTGTTTATTCACATCAACTTATTTCTGCTTGACTTCTTGAGAAATATTTCGACATAAATACATAATTACTCTTTCGTGACGTTGCTGCCTTTTTCTTTTTTCATCTGCTGTTAAGTAAATAAATTTATGCTCGCAAAGGACTTTTTGTTTTAGTTTGACTTTTGTTCTTTAGAAATTTTGTGTGAGAAAAAAAAAGTAAAACGCCAACTTAGTGTCAATATATTAATTAACTCAATTAGCTTATAGTATTCTTATTTAAATAATTTTTAATTTAAGGAAACTGGTTAACATTAAGAGTTTTCCTTTGAAGAAAATAAAGTAAACTGCTTACTTACACTAATTATAATAATATTAATTAATTAATAATAATGTATAAAAAAATGTTATCAAATTATTTGAATTTAAATTAAGCAGTTTCTTTCTTATGCGAACAAGTAAATAAATTTAAATTTTTACAATAATCGAGGTGATAGTGAATAAAAAGAAAATATCTACTCGTATAAGGAGAGGCCAATAAGTGCATGACTTTTTGCATTAAACACTAGTTTTAGGATGAAAAGCCATTTTATTATTTAACCTAGTCTCCTTTGAGCTCTACACACATTCTCCAATTTTTCTATAATTTTTTATTACTTCCATAAAATTGAATTGATCGATATCATCAACATTTGTTTGTGAGGCTACGAGTATTTGATTGTTGGACTATTTCCTTCGAGCAATTTCTTCAGGTTTGGAAATAAGTCATTCGGTACTAAATCCAGTTAATAGCGCATATGAGGGAGCATTTCGTAATACAATTTCATGAGTGTACTTACCCATTCTCTAGTAGAAAAATTACTATTTTATTGACCAAATACGGTTGCTTTTTTCCCAATTATCATTTAAACTTTCCAATAAGTTTGTATAATATTTGAAGGTATTCAATGTTTATTATACTGCATGCATCTCAAAAACCAGTTGCCTGGACTTAATTGGTCTTCTTTGGCACCGATGCATCCTGTGAAATCCACAATTTTAATAATTTTTTTATTTCTGCTGTGTTGTGATTTTTTACTTAACAGCTATGAAATTGCATAAGAACTTGTCCACATTGTTGATGAAGTTGTTTTGTATTGCAATTAAAGTCCTTTTATAAATTTTAAATGCCATATTAGGACTGGAGTATTATCCACACCTTTGGAAGCTTGCCAAGGTCGAAATGATTCCAAAGCCGGGCATGTATCTTACCAAGGCTGAGTCTTATAGTTTAATAAGTTTACTGTCAATAATTTCAAAAATAACTTCAAAAATCTCCTTATGACAAAATGCCCTTAATTCTAACTGATTACGGATGCATCCCGGACCATAAATTTTGTCTTTAATGTCAGCATAGCACCATTGAACAAACGCATAGATTGTACATTTGTAAGAAAAGAAGTATTGTTCTGCTCTGTTTATTGATATTTCTCTCGCATTTGATAAAACATGGACTGACAACCATATTTTAAAATTGAAATCATATCTACCCATAAATTTCCTAAAACTATGGGAAAGTTATATTCTAGCCTAGAGGTTTATTGTTGTGGAAGGGGACTTCATGAGTGTGCCCGAATCTATCTCTGCCGGTGTGCCACAGGGGAGTG
The DNA here is from genome assembly GCA_905220375.1 of Tachina fera. Classification (NCBI taxonomy): domain Eukaryota; kingdom Metazoa; phylum Arthropoda; class Insecta; order Diptera; family Tachinidae; genus Tachina; species Tachina fera. The sequence goes on along the minus strand of LR999965.1, from coordinate 49,001,681 downwards.
AACTGAGGCCAGTTTTGTATTTGGTATATAATTGTGATATGTCTCTGAGCAGTAGTATTCACACATCTTCATGTGCCCATGATACATCCTGCCTTACTACTTAAAGTTAGTTAAAAGTAGGATTTTGTCGCTTATTATAAATTTAATTTATATTACCTAGAAGAATACATTTACCTTTACTTTAGGGCTCACTTTAGTGTAAGATAATATTGTACTGATATAAAACTTTTTAAACGTCTGATAAAATTCTACTTTTAACTAATTATAAGTTGTAACAATGGCCGTAAGAGATACTTGTTGCCCTAGTAAAATCAACAATCAAATTGTTCCACAACATTCAAAAGTGAAATACCTTTGAACGAAATTTAAATTAAGTATGTCAAAAACGGATATGTTGAAATTCAACAAACAATCTAGATTGTTAAGTTTTAATATACGAGTCGCTTTTGAAACTTGTATTGACACTGCTTCAGCTTTAAATGCAGAGAAAATTCAACGAAGACTTAACAAAGTCTTACGCTTACTAACATTGGCTCTATGGTACATCAAAAATTCAAATTTTCATACTGATTTAAATGTGCCACAAATGGCTGAGGAAGTTGCAAAATACACAGGCAAATATCTAACAAAACTCGAGTCCCACCCTAATCCCCTTGCTCGTAACATCCTTAATTTTACTGGACACATTCGCTTAAAAAAGTGGGACACAAGGGCTTTACTACCCAACACTTCAAATTATACTTCTTGAAAATATTTTTTTTCTTGCTTAGCACGACTCTTATGTATTATTAATTATCATTACTAAGCTTAAGTCCGAAACTGAAGCTGAAGGCTTAAAAATTATATTTAGGTTTAAGATTTGAATACTTATTGCTAGTTCATATTTGAATATGGCTGATTTCATGAGAAGTGAGCCTTAGCACAAAACAATAAATTTATTTAAAAATAAAAGATTTTTTCATGAACTTGTAGCCAATACATTATTATTAAATTTTAATATTCTTAAATAAACAATAAAAAAAGTAATTTTAATATATTTTCTTTATGTCAACTCTTCGTCAAATTAGATCTCGATATTGCTACTCCGTGAAAGTAAAATACCAACATGCTCCATGTCAGCTGTGCATAAGTTTTTGACATTTGAACGTTTTGGTTTATTTTCCTTCAGCCTATCAAAAGAAATATCAATAAAATATACGTAATTTGAAAGATTTTTTATATTTTTATGTTGTGTTTTCGAATGTCCCCCCACCCGTGACGAAAAACACGTAAAAGTTTATATTACTAAAGCCTCGTTCAGACTGTTATACAAGTATTAATACTTTTGTGGAAAATGCAGCTCTGACATGTTGAGTTGTTATTGTTTTTTTGAAATTTTTGAAACAAATATAAAAACAGGGATGCATTTTCGTCAAAAGTATTAATACTTGCATTATAGTCTGAGTGGCTCTTAAACAATGTCGCAAGCAATTTCTTTGAAATCTTAGAACAAAAAGCAAAAGTCTAAAACGAAATATTTTGCAAATAATTTTTTTTTTTATAATTTGAACGGGCTAAGAAGGTTCGCATCGCTTTTTAAGCCAAATTACATGTGATAATTATTAATGAACAAATAACATCAAAAGTTAGTTGTAAATATTCTGACAACACATAGTTGAACGGAACAGCCAGCCGTTTTCGAAGGCCACTAAACCTTCATCATCAGCGTTCTTCTGTGTTGGTCCACTGTTTTTGGTGTCAGTTGATGTAAATTTCTGCCTTATATACGAAACGTTCATGCAAATGGAATACGTGAATTGTTTTGATTCATCGTATTTCAATTTTGCTGAAACGTGTTTTGTAATGAAAGCCCAAATTTACCATCTCTAATTTACAACAGACTTACCATTGTCGTTTATTCTTTACTAATTATGGACATGTTATTTAATTGTAAACGTTTTTTTATATTTTTTTTCTGAAAAATTCAAAATAATTGTGGTAGTTAGGGCCTTTCTCCCCTTAAACTGTAGCATTTTAAGCCACATTTATTGTCAGTTTGATGATTTGCTCTATATTAAGAGTTTTGTTTCAATCAAACACACGTTGTTGTAATCACCACACAAACACCATACGACTCGCATCTACAGCTTTGTATGGAAATCATTATAAAAAGAATTTTATGCCTTTTATGTAATTACCATTTGGAAAAAATCTAATATGTTCTCTTTGTCATGGTTATTATCGCTCGTGTAATACTGTCTGGTTGAATAGCAAAAAGTTGTGGGAGGTAAGGCATATTATGTTTTTCGTTAAATTCTTACGCAATAAAACTAATAATCTATTCATAGTACTCGTGTGGTATGCACGTCAAAAACGTTACAAAATGCTGGTACAGCAGGTTATTTACCTCGACTTGCACTAGAAAATACAGAATGATATTAATGATACATTAATTATATTATTTGTTGCTTTTTATTCCACTTACGGAAGTTTATTGAGCATTAATAATTAGAAACATGTGTGCTCATAATTATAAAAGTAGCATAAGTCATACATATACCTGTGGCAATAAGGAAAAAGTGCTTAAGTCATATTTGGCTGTTTTGCAGGAGAGCACTTTTAAGCGTTCAAGTCGATTTGCATTTAAATTGGGAAATTCTCTGTTAACCTTTATTTTTTTAAGCAAACATTCCCAGTGAAAAAAGATGGAAGTCATTCTAGTGGAACTACATTTTCATTGCTTCCAAAAAATCGATATTTTTAATTTGCCGAGAGTGAGCTGAAAACCATATAGAAGCTTATTTTAGTCATACAAAACCTTGTAACTCCTCCATAGTGTTAGAAAATACTCACCAGAATTTAAAAAAAAAATTCTTTTTTTAAACAAATTTATGAACTAATTTTAGTCTAAAATTTAATAGTTATTTGCTTAAATTTACATGAAAACACTGTTTCGGGCATAAATTCGTATAAAAGGAAACAAATTATTAAAATAGGTAACTATTTACCATTTTTCGTAGATGAAAATATTATCATAGAACACAAAAAAGGGAATTTTTCTTAATATCGCTTCCAATTCAGTGACCAAGCATCGAAAAAGAGAACTTCTTGCAATGACAACCCTATGTAAAAATCATTAGATCGGATCGAAATTTTCACTACTTCCAGATCGCAAACTCTACATTTTCATGACTTTTTTAGAGTCTCTTTTTTTACTGGGATTGTTCTACACACACTGTAGATAATATTTTCTGAGTTATGGGGCTCTGAACTTTTCATAGGAAACTGTGAGGAATTTCCATAAATTAATTTTTAAACAGATTATCTGATAGAAACTTGAAAAATAAGAACAAAAGATGAAACAAAAAAATTGGCTGCGACCCATATTTCCCGAGTTAATGGTATTTTAAATTTTGATATGAAACGCAATTTAGTGAAGCTGCTCCGAAAAAAATCAAAATGTCTTTTCAATACATATTCATTTCTTTCCTCAAAAGTTTTGTAGCATAAAACACATCGCATGTCGCGAAAAGCATTACTTATCATAGAATATTTTTCGAATACCACTTTTTTTTTCTCTGTATCTATAAAGAATTGAATACACCCGCTGCGCATGTGTTATCGTTGCTGTCTCATTGACGACTAAATGAAAGAGAATAAGAATGTGTGTGATTTTATTTTGCGCAATTGTGCCAAGAAACTGAGATCATTGTACCAGAACCAAAAACACGCAAAACTGGTGCAAACAGTTTTATTTGTGCAATGTTATAATTCACATATCAAAATAATTTTTTTCTCTGCAGTTTTGTTGATCACGGCCATCATTATCGATTCGGCGCTATTCTTACACTAAGAGACAAATTACTATCCAAATTTAAGAACAAAATTCTTGAATCTAGGCGCACGGCAGTGCGCCAGGCCAAGTTCTGGCTAATGCACGCAGTGTGTATATTTACAGGAATCCATTCGAGCTGTTTTTACCCCTCTCATAACTTTGTTCCCCGCAATCATAAAATTATAAAATTTAAAACATAATTAAAATAAATTCATGTTACCTCATATGCCAAGTTTTGAAAGTTTTAAAATGAAAAGTTCCGGAGATATGGAGGAGCAAAAAGTGCATGTTTTAAGACATACTCACTGACTCACGGACTCACTCATCAATATTATGAAGCACTTCCGCTAAAGCTACAGATCTGAAATTTTGTACAAAGGTGGATCTAGGTGAGCGATGAATTTGTGCGATTTAAAACCTTTATTGTATTTACTGTGAGGCTATAATAAGGCTTATGTTCATTGTGACAAACCTGCAACGGGTGATGCAGATGAAGGTAATATTGAAAAATTTGTTCGCGAGATACCGGCCGATATGTTGGAGAGAGTATTTCAAAAACTGGATCCAGCATATAAATCATTTTAGGCATACCCGAGGTCGACATTTCTATCTTTAAACATTGAATTAAATATATTATTCTAGCAAGTCAAATAAACAATTCATACATTTCACTAATTTTTACGTTTTTTTTTATAAATAAAATCTAAAACCTCTTTAAAAGTCAACGTTTATAATCCTTTAAATTTTCATACATGAATTACAGCCAATTTTTCGATTTTACCGTGAGCCGCATGTTATCGAAAATATACTTTTTTATTGAAAGTAAGATTTTATGGGCCCACCCATAGCTTAGAATTATCAAAATTTAAAATTTTTTGATAATTTTTAAGATACGGGCTGTAAATTTGTATCGTAATTGAAAATTTACGTACAAAAACATATTTGAATATTTAAAAAAACCTTCTAATAAAAAATTAAATTTTTGTCGCTTATATAGCTGAAGCGGTCTCAGGGCCGATTTTCATGCCGATTCATAGAAATTAACAGCCTTATTTATACAACTTAAAAAGTCTTCATAAAGAGTTTTTAAAATAAATTTTCTTAAAAAGCCTTAATAATTTTCCAGCCTTACTTATAAAACTTATTAAGGCTTTAGAAAAGGTTTTTTAGAACCAATTTATATAAAAATTTTTCCTAAAAAGTCTTTATAAAGCCATAATAATTTTTATAAATAAGTCTGTAAAATTAAAGCTTTTTATAAAGTCAACCGTAAACAATTGTATACAAATATGTTGAAAAGGTTAAATACTGTAAATGACAATGGTAAAATACAATTTCTATATATTTATACCCTTATAAGATTTCTTATTCAAAAAAGAAAACATTAACAGAAAAATAATTAATTAATATATTAATGAATTTTCATTCATGTCATGTTTCTTTTTGTTAATGTCTCCTACTCATTCAGGATTTTAAGAAAACTATTTTTTTTTTGGTTTTTATATGAATTAAGTCAATTTGACCTATGAGTTTTCTTTTGAGGCAACCCAGCAAACTGTTACGATTACAAGAAAAAGCCGAATACAGGATAACTTATTGTTATTTCTTCGAAGCAAATATTAATTCATTTCTAGCAAATTAAGCTTATCTTTTTATTAGAAATGAAAATGACTTAAAGTTGACAAAAGAAACATTCTTGCAAACTTTAAATATAAAAAAACTTTTGAACAAACCCACAAATTGCTACATGGGTTTCACAAACAAACTTTTGATCTCATTGACTTCCTTTGAATGTGTTTTTTTTTCTTAAACTGGAAATGGAAACAAAAAACCAAATATATATGTATGCGTACATAATAATGTTCATGAGTGCATGAATGTATGTATAAACATATAACATAAATTATAATATGTTTTTCCCTTTATTTTATTTTCATTTTGTCAGTTTAATTGTTTCAGTTGTAAAAAGAAACTCATAAATTATGCTGTTCAAATGCTTAACAAATGTTTTTATAAATAGAAAAACTAATTACCCTTCAAGGAACAAAAAAAATATTTATTTTTTAACTTTCCTCTTAAAGTTATAAAATTAACAAATAGCATCCATCTACTTGCTCAGGGACTGAGGCAATTTTCACGTTAAGCTTTTTGAATTGAAAGACAAAACAAAATAATTTGTACAAAGCTTTTGACATATTAGTAACGCCCCAAAGTATGCTTTGATAATATTCAGGTTGTGTGCACAGGCGGGCTGTAGTATTTTGTCAAATCTAGCTATTTGTTGCCTAAAGTGGAACGCCGCTTAAGCCAAAATAAAAATTTCTAACAAAAGAATTGACAAAAATTAAACGAGCTAAACTATTTTCAGTTTGGTTTGTGTGTGAAAGGTATCATGGACTATAAATAGTTTGCATAGTTGCCGCATATATCAATTTTTCTAATATTTGGTTTTGAGTGAGCGAAACAAGTCGGCCACATGATGGATTTTATAAACTGCAGTGCACATTGGGGCAGAAATAAATAAAGTCAAGCCCGCACGTGTAATGTTTGCTGGATCATTTATCGGGACCCTTCCAATTCGAATTGGAAACTCTCGCCACATTGATTCAATGTGTTGGATGTTGTGGATATAAAATATCAAGGGTGACAAAAATCTAATTCAAAGAATTGCGGCTGGTTCTTTATTGTCAACTGGTACAGTCACAAATGAAAAGTAAATGGCATACTGGAAACCAAGGAAACGGTGCACAGTGGGATTTTTTGTGCAATAAGTAATTTTTTCGACCCATAAAATTTCAAAATGTAATGATGCAACTTTGTAGAAAATTGATTCAGTATGAAGAATCCATAAATTGTATTTTCGGATAAACTAATCATTAAATGGAAGTAGAGCACGATGCACTTTCTTAACCGAGCATGCACTCAAAAAAAAGTTAACTAAAAGTTAGGAAAATTTTCTAAATTTGAATAAAAAAAAATTGTCGTGTGGCACCAAAGCTGTTTTTTACTTGAAACCAGTAACGTATTTACTAAATTTCTAGTTCATTAATGAACTAGTTTATCGTAATTATGTTTTCATATTTTAGTAAAGTTTTCCTAAAATTAAGTAAAATTTTCCAATAAAATTCGGAGCTTTGCAAAAAAATTTTTTCGTCTTTGATCACAAATTTAGTAAATTTTCCCATTATTTTTGTCTTTAATTCTGGTACTTATTTTTATTTTTAATTAAATTCTATACACACATGGTATGTTTTTTTTATATTTTCATGTTATATTCTTAATTATAATTCACCATACATGCATATAAATTCCTGGAGAGGAGACAAGTATTGAACCAGCAACCTTCTGATTGATAGGCAAGCACTATAACTAATTGCTAACAAGGCAGCCTGAATAAGCATTGAAATTATTGAGTTTTAAAATTTTATTTTATTTAAAAAAAATAAATTTCAAGTTCAAATTTTCCTCGAAAATATGAAAAATTTACTTGGATTTTTTGCTAAATGCAAATCAATAATAAATTCCATAATTCAAAGAAAAAATACTTAAAACTGGGAAATAATTCCCTAAAATTTAGTACAACTTTTTACATCTTTTAAGTAATTCAAATTTCATGAACTAATCAGGAGTAATTCATTTCCTAAAGTTTATTTATTGATTTAAGACGAAATTGACTAGTTTTTAATATAAAATTTCCTTCAGTTTATAACCATTTTTTACTTTTAGTAAATATTTCCTTTAAGTCAGTAAACATTTCCTGAAATATGAGAAATTTATTATGTATTTTTATGAACTATTTTTGAGGATATGAACTTTTTATTTTTTACTCATACTAAGTAATTTTTACTAGATTTTTGTAAAAATTTACTTAAACTTAGAAAAAATTACTTAAACTTAGAAATTTTTTTTACTTGAATTTAGGAAAAAAACTTCTTAATAATAGAACATGTCTTTTTTTGAGTGTGAATTTTGATAATAAAATTTAATAGTCTGAAAGCGTTATTTATTCGTAAATCGATTCATGGTTAAATTATAGACCAAACTGAACATGTTTAAAAGTGAGATGATACAAAAAGAAAGTTGTTAAAAATCACCCATTATCTGTAAAAAGTGGAGAGGATCTCTATTGGATGCTCGTAATCATATAACTGTTGACATATCAGGCGACCACCAGCTTCTTGTCTAGGGTTTGCATAGCGATTATAATCGTAATCGTAATCGCGATTAATCACTTCTTTTAATCGTAATCGTAATCGCACTCATTAATCGCTCGATTACGATTAAAAATTTGTCCCTTTTTTAAGCAAAGAATTGATGCCAAATTTTAATACAGTTCTAATCTAACCCATACAAAATTAAAATTAATGTTTTTGATACAAAATATATTTATATGTATACTCGTATGTTTGTATTTCATTGTCGTTTTAACAAATCATCACTAGACTCTTTTGAAAAGTTTCAAACGTCTTATCTTATGCACATACTTAAAAAAAGTCATTTCAGCATTTGCATAAGTTTTTTGGAAAATCCAATAGAATAAACGAGGAGGCTTAGAAACTTGTACAAAACAAACGATATAAATCTATTTTATTTTCCTACACCTTAATGCAATAAAAATATTATAAGGCAAAACGATAATTAAAATAAAAAGTAAATTAAATTATAAATTATTAAATTTTTTATTTTATTTTACTATTGGGAGAATAATTTTACTTCAAAAACGTCATAATATCTCAAAAAATTCATTGCGATTGATACAAATATTTTTCATTCGGTGGCAGAAAGGTGCAGTTTGCTTTATCTTGAGACCTCGCATTGTTACATAAAACATAGAAATATTAAAAAAGGTTATAGTTATGATTGAGTGTCCACACGTGATGAATTTATATCATGATGAATGAAGAAGTTCGTATAAAAAAATGGTATAAAATAAATAATACGGTTTTTATATGAAGTTGTTTATTCATTATGATACAAATACATCACATGTGGATACAAAATTAAATAAAAAATATATTAAGAAAGTAGAAATGCATACATATACTTCATGCTAGAAAAAGTTTGCTATCAAAAGATTGATTAACACAATTCGTAAAGTAAAACTAACCATCCAATTTTAAAAACAAAAATTTTGATTGTAGGAATTGTACCATTCAATCTTGAAATTTGTTTGGTAAGATTGACGTTCTAAAATTCAAGCATAAATTCTTAGTTTATAGAATGAATTCTTAAAATTAAAAACGTGATCTTAATTTTAAGATTGCATTCTTAAATTTTTAAGATTATAATCTTAATTTAAGATTTTTATTAAAAACAAAATCTTGAATTCGATCTTAAAATGAGTTTTTATTTAAGATTACAATCTTAAATGCGATCTTAAAAAGAATTAAGGTTTTATTCTTGAATCAAGAACTTTTGCATTTATCAGACTATTAAGATTGTAATGATTTGATTTCGAATGTTAGATCTTGATTTTAGCACGTTTTTTCCTTTAGTGTATAATTTTTGATACTAATAAGTTCTGATTTCTGAACTTCATCTTACGTGCTTTACAATTTTTTCAAAATAAAGTACAATTTCATTGAAAAGTCAAATTAAAAAGTGAACTCAAGACAAAATAAATTAATTTGTTTGGCTAACTAACCCATACAGTTCGACTTAAACTCATGACGCAATTTATTTTGGTCTTAGAAAAAATTATAATAGTATATTTTTTTGATTAATCGCGTTTAATCGATAATCGCGATTAATCGCATATTTTATGAAAATCTGCGATTATTTGCAAACCTTATTCGTGTCGTTAACGTTATGCTAAAACTTTCAGCTATTAATACGACTGTCACATATATTCCAAGAAGAATAAAACTACAACGCCAAATCAATGGCCAAAGGCGGTCTTTTCAAGGTTTAATTAAAAGTGCCATGAAAACTGAAAGTTCTTGCTTAAAGTGCACAAAATTCTACGTGTATAGGCAAAAAATATGACGCGATAAAACTGAAAAAATTTGCAGTAAAAAACTAAAAACTTTGCGTAATTAAATTCTGTTTATCTCAAGTAATTTTGAAAATGTAATAGATTTTATCATAAAAACCGTCAAGTTTAGGTCAATTATTCAAATCTTTTACTCAAATTAATTACCAAAATTATTTGTGGAAGTAATTTTGATTTTAATGTTTGGGTTGAAAGTGCAAAAAATCTGTGTTTTCTCAGTTTAAGTGGACATAGAGGTATTAATTGGTCTCAATAAAGTAGAGATTTTAAATTTTATTTTAGAAAAATTTATGCTGCTCATTGTTGTGTCTCAAAATTAATATACAAATTAGTAATAGACTCACGCGTAGGAGTTTTTTTTATAGCAAATGCTTAATGACTTCTGCTTATACTTTTATTACTGTTGTTTTCATCAGATTTTATGTGCTTTTATCACATATGAACGAATTTCATGATTTTTAACGTGCGATTCACGCTTGTGCATGTCTGAGTCACGCATAGTCACGTGGGAGCCATGCATAAGTCACAGGTCATCACGGTTGTAAATGCTTATAATAATGATTTAAAATAAATTCAGTGAAGTGCGACTTTGACCCGCGCACGAAGGGTTCCGTACGGGCACGAGATATGTAATTCAATACGAACTTTAGCTAATACAGGGTGGCCCAGAAAGACCGAAATGGTGTGAATTCCTTATAACTTTTTATTTAAGACATATTTTTTTAATTTTTTGTTTTTTAAATGCAGTAAATTTATAGGGAATATTTTTAAATTAGTTATTAAAAATGATATCCCGCAAGTGGTGGACATTTTCTGCTTCGCACAAATGTGTTCTTTCCATTTCCATTATTCATAACTTAGTTATGAAAACTAACCTTAAAATATTCCCTATAAATTTAATGTATTTAAAAAACAAAAAACTAAAAAAATATGTCTTAAATAAAAAGTTATTAGGATTTCACACCACTTCGGTCTTTCTGGGCCACCCTGTATAAACTATAGTTTTGGCATTTTTTTCGTTGTTGGGTTTTTTTGGTTTTAAGCGTTTTTTTAGTTTGGGGGTTTTTTGAATTTATTGGCGCTTTCTGAGTTTTGGTGTTTTTTTTATTTTGGCGATTTTTTTATTGTGGCGATTTTTTTAATTTTGGCGTTTTTTTCATATAGGTGACTTTTTTTAGTTTTGGCGATTTTTTTTAGTTTTGGTACTTTTTTTCGTTTTGAGGATTTTTTCGGTTTTTGGCGTTTATTTTAAATTTTGGCGATTTTCTTCGTTTTGGCGATTTTTTTTAAATTTGGCGATTTCTTTTCATTTTGGCGATTTTTTTTTCACATAAACAATTATTTTGGTTTTGGCGCATTTTTCGCGTTTTTGAGATTTTTTTCGGTTTTTGGCGTTTATTTCATATTGGCGATTTTTGTTCATTTAAAGGAATTTTTCGAATTTGGCGATTTATTTTAGTGCTAGAATCTTTTTTTTTAATTTCGTAGATTTTTTTCGATTTGGCTATTTTTTTTTAAATTTTTGGCGATTTTTTTCAGGTTCTGGCGATTTTTTTTCGGTTTGGCAATTTTATAATATTCGGATTTTTTAGTTTTACCGTTTCTGAAAATTTCAAGAGTTTACCTCTTACGGTCTTCAAGATATAGCAAGTTGTCAAAATTACATAGTCAAAATTGCATTAACTGATGGACCACCCTTTAATTTAAATTTTTTAATATTTTAATGTTTATTGTTGTAGTCTATATAAGAATACACTAATTTTACAAATTTCAAGTGTCAATATACTTATGTACATACAATTGTATGTATATTACATGAGATGTTAACATTTTTCGTCGCTCGTTTTGGAGCACCCTTTAATTTCTAATTCTCATGTTTTTGTTGTTGTAGTGGCCAAGGTTCTACATACTCTGTCCAAATTTCATGTCCGTACCTCTTACTGTTCCTGAGAAAATACCGTGTGAGGAACAGACGGACAAACGGACAGCATAGCGAAAACAATAGGATTCCTTTTTTCACCTTTGGTGTACGGAACCCTAAAATAACGTATGTGATTTTAGGTAGTTCTTAGGATGGTGTAAAGACCGTAGTAAATGTGTGGTACAGCGCATTTGAGCTTGATGAAGAAAATTAAAGATCATATAATTACTAACCGAGTCCCGGTAAAAGTAACTCCACAACTAAGAACGTAACAGGCTGGAATTTCGACAACAGAAATCTTTTGAAAAATACTTTCGACAAAGCATATTTACAAAAAGAACCAGCACTAGCCTGCGACAGGGATGTGATACACCAGTGCTCTCATGGTTAATAGGCAGTGTCCTAGCTTACGGGTTGGACGATGATCTATTCTTCTTGAACAATAGGATTATATTGATCGAAAATATATTTTTTCTGTAAGCACTCGCTAGTATATTCAATTATAAGTGTGCTGGTTCATCTCATACTTAATATTTCCATTCTATATTCCTTAAAATACTCGTAGTTAGTATGTTTCAAAAAAAAATTATTGAATGAGTGGGGTAATATTTTCAACACTGCACTGTAGGAAATTTTTTCCTATTTGCGGCAATTATTAATTACAGCCAAATGGTAGGACCGATTTAAATATTTTTTTTTTCGAATAAAACTACGTTCTTAAAATTTTTTCACTTAAATTCACAAGAAATTTTTTTTATCAGGTATAACATGTGTTTTAACAGACAAACTCACAAGAAAATGCGCGAAAACGACTCGGCAGAGAGAACATACACGAATAAACACATGTTGTGATTTAACCCTTGTAAGCATAGCAACACACTTAATGAGAGCATAACGAGAAGGAATAACTGTAAGGCCCAATTTTTGACTTGGCAATCAAATTTTAATTATTTTCAAGCTCTATTTAAATATTTAAATATGTTTTGGGGCATATTTAAATAAAACTTAAGTGCCCAAGTCTTACGAAAATACAATAAATTATTGTGCTTGTGTGAATTTATTGAAAATATACATATACAGGGTGTCTGGCATAAATGGGGGTATTGCAATATTGTGCAGTCTGCAATATTTACTGAGTGATATTTCATCATAATTACATTAATTTTTTTTTGGATTTTGATTGGTGATTGTAAAATTGCAATCAAAAATCAGCATTATTAGTTTTGATTTAAAAAATTTTTCAATAAAAATTATTTATTGGAGTAAAAAAACGCAATATTTAGTATATAGGATTTTTTCTCTTTCAATCAACATGATAACATTTTAATTAAATTTTAATTTTAAAACATTGAAAGTAATACTTCATAACAAATAATAACAAATTAATGAATAATTATTTTTTTTAAAAGATAAACTAAATAAACGCTGACTAAAAATGACAAAGAGAGCAATGTGAACATTTACATAGTATTATTTTTTTTTTAGCAAAACAAGCATTTCAAAATTGTTATCGCGCTTCTACTTCTAAGATCTGGCAGAAGAATGAAAGAAAGGGCATTTCTTAAGAGAACACAAGTTATTGTCAGGATCCAATAAAAATATATCTACTTCCTTACGTATACCGTCGTTGTGAGTAAGTTTCGATGATCCTTAAGCTACGGTCACACTGGTCAAACATTTGGTTAAAAAAAGCGTAACCACAAAATGCTAATGAAAAATTTTTTAATTCAGACAAAAATTTGCCAAGTTAAAGAGTAGACAATAATGTCGGATTCTATGACTGACATTGTCTTTTAGTTGTATTCGAAACTGTTTAATTTGATAAACAAGTGTCTGGATCAAAACTTTTTCATTAGTGTTTGTTGGTTACGCTTTTCTGGGCAAATATTTGACAAGTGTGACCGTAGCTTTACACCGAAAGTATGCAGAAATTATTTATTTAAAAAAAAAATTTATTTGCCTACTATCGATTTCTCCGAAAGATCATAAAGATGTATATTACAGGCAAGTATACAGGAATTAATTATTCATAAAATAAGAGATGCTTAAAGTTTGCATGACCATTTTATTTATTAGCAGCCGGAACACATGAGTATATATTTTATATTGTCAAAAATTTATTTATAAAAATATAAATTCATGAACTGTTTTATTAACTTATTTATACGTCTGCCTAATATTTATTAAGTTACATGAAATTACGTATAAGCTGACAATATATTTTATATACGTTTATTTTTCTATTTTCATTCCAACCATTTCATGAAGACTAGTTTGAGTATTAATTGCATCTTAAAATTGTTCAATAATTTCATTGATTGGAAATTTTTTTCAAGCAATATTTGTTCATTGATATTGCATAAACTGGAAATACCAATGAATTGTTTTTATTGCGATTGCAATAATATTTTTTATCAATAAATTTGTAGAAAAAATATTGCAATAAAAAGTTTTGCAATTTTATTGATTGCTATTGCAAACCTAATTTCAACCAATTTTTATTGCAATACCCCCATCTATTATGTCTGGTGGCAAATTTATGTTTTTAAATACGATTATTTCAAAAAGCAATAAGTGGTGCAGAATTTTGTCCTAAGTTCGATATTCGGCGATTACGTGATAGACCGAATGTAAATTCAATTCGTTCGTGGTCACGCGTGGGTGCAGAGATTTCACGCAACTGCTTCGGCTATGAATGACTTACTGCCAGGGCCTGGTCGATCTTCAAGGACACCCGAAAAAATTGAACTGGTTGAAAGCAGTTTACGTGACTTTGAATACGGAAAAGAGCAGCCTCACTGGGACTTTCAAGAGCGATTATTCATGAAATTTTAAAAAGGATCTGGAGTTGCATCCTTTTAAAATTTAAATTGCTCAAGAATTGAACAAAAGTGACTTTGAATCACGCAAAAATATTTGTGAAACGATGTTGGAGCGTTTTCGCACTGTAAATCCCATATTATGGAGCGATGAGGCTCATTTTCACATAAACGGCCACATCAACAAGCAAAGCTGCCGTTACTGATTACCTGCAACCTTCAATTGAAACATGAAAAACCATTGCATTGCCCCAGGATAGCTGTTTGGTGTGCCTTATCCACGATGAGATAATTGGAAAATTTTTTTTTTTGAAAATTCTCGAGGCAAGCCAGGCGACGAATGTCAATGGTGAAACTTATCAAAACATGAGTGAGGATTTCTTTTCACCAAGCCTGTGAGCTCATTCATTGTACTCTTCACATACGTGATTCCAACAGGACGGGGTGACTGCACACACAGCTTCGATTAATTTAAAGACTGATCAGCAGCTTTGGGGACATCCCATTGCCATCGAGTTCACCCAATCTAACTCTCATGGATTTTTTTATGGGGCTAGCTCAAGGGTTTATGATGACAATCCCCAATCTGTTGTGGCTTTAAAGATAAATATTCGTCGAGAAATCAGTTCAATTGAACCAAGTTTACTGCAGAGTGTGATGCAGAATAAAAGGCTCTGTCTTTAAAATTGTGTTAAACTCGACGGAAGACGGTCTGGATGACATAATCTCTAAAAATGTTCATTCTATCGTTCAATGCTCCTAATAAAAATGTGTGTCAATTATTACGTTTTTTTATTTAAGTTTGAATATATAAATCTGCTACTAGACACCCTATACGTGAACACCATGTGGTCGCATTAAAAAGAATTTCGTTTATTTTTCATAAATATATAACAAATACAATACATAGTTTTAAATCATAGAATAAATAAATAGAAAAATGCATCCTAAAAGTCTTTTCGTCGCACAAAATGTGCTGCAATGCAATTTTAATTTTCTGACTAACTTTCTGATTTATATTAAACAGCTGTTGTTTGGAACGCTTCTATAATGCTTGGAACATTTTGAGTGCTGCAATTTAATAAGGACTTTAGTTAATTTAAATAAAAATTAGCTAATTGCGTACTTAAATATTAAGTTAAAAACTATCGGCAAGTTTTTTAGCTTTGATCAAAATAAAATAAAAATAAAATATTTCCTATAGTGCACTGGATTTTTTTTTAACCTTGAGAACTAGTCTGAATATACACTGGTAGTAGCGTTATGGTTCTAATATATATTTTTGCTTAACTTTTTTCGTTTACAAGCAAAAATAGGATAATAATAATTCTTACAAACTTGTGCATCTTCAACCAACCATCAGTATAGAAATGAAGATAAATATTTTATAAAGGAATTTAAAAGTAATAAAAATTTTCCATAAATGCACATATCGGCACAATAAAGCGATTAAGACACACAAACTTTGGTATTACATTTTTTTGTTTAATTATTAATAAGCCACGTCAGATATGTTTGCACATTTGCTGGAAGTTAATTTATGGGCCAATCCATGTAAAAAGAGTAACTGCAATATTGTAAATTTTTAGTGCTATAAAAGTTATTAATTTTTAGCAAAATGTCTATAAGTCATTGAATAATTCCTTCTGCCAAAAAAAACCGACTTCAATGCAAAAATCTGATAGAAGAAGATAAGAAGAAGTACGTGATATATAAAATTTAATTTTAATGGGCGTGCCTCCACCTTTCTTTAAAACGCTAGATTGTGTGTTTTTCAGAGCTCAGGGTGCATTTTAAGTCTTGTAAAAATTAGTTAAGTAGAACCACTCAAAATAAAATATTAAGTATTAATGGGCGTGACTCCACGAATTTTTTCAAATGGAGGCTTGTGTATAGTAAGTTTCTCGAAAATGTGATAAGCAGAACCAAGTGAAGTATTATAATAAATTGTAATAGGCGTAACCACGCCCATTTTTTCAACTTTCAAATTATTTAGTTATAATAACCAAAGTAGTTTTATAGGTTTCACAGCAATCCAACAAGTATAGTATCATAAAATTAAATTAAAAAAATTGTGGGCATGTCCCCGGCCACTTTTGTGCAATGACCAATGGAAAGGTAAACACTTACAGACGAAGTGTTAACCTCTTCCTTTTTTTTTTTTTGAAGTCGGTTAAAAAATAGTAAAAAGCTGACGTGCCACGACTGTCGAACTTTGCGTATTATGATGAACTTTTTCTATTCAAATTTAATAAGATACATCAAACATTTAGCATCAAGGACTAATAAATCAGTCAAAGCTTAAACGCTGGTTTGGTTAAACTAAACTCTAATTTATATGTAGTTCAGTGATTTACTTGAGTTGAGTTTAACAGAAGTAAATCACTGAACCATACCTTATGTGTAGTTTAAAAAAAAATATTGTGGCAGCACTAGAATAAATGTAAAAAACAGCTGTTTTGCAATAGGCTATCAATTCTTTACACAACCAAAAAAGAAATTATTTTAATTAAAGGTCACTAAATTTTATTGAGAAAGAAATTATATTTACATACAAGAATAATAGAACAGCTCGAACACCACCTGAATAAAAAGTAGACCTTGGGAAAAAAGTTGAGCGTTCCTTTAATGCAAAAAATCTGGTCTGTCAGTAGCAAAACCATATGGCATATACATATTTGTAGTTGCAACGCCCAATTTTTGCGTTTACAGATGGTTTAAATATTCTATTGATTTATAGGTTTGCTAGTTTAAACACATTTTAAACCAAAAATAGAGATTAACTTGCATGGACTTATTAGCCCTTAGTAATGTTTGAGCATTTAAATACTTTTTTAATGCATATATTTATTTATCGTATCTTAAAAAAAAACTAACTAATAATTAGTATTTAAATATCTATATAAATCTATATATAATAATTAGGTCCAACCAGTGCTAGGCATAAACTTAGTGATAGCAATCAATAACACATAAATGTCGTATTAAGCACAAAAATATTTTCAAGCAGTTTCGTCTGGAGTGTTGAGTATTAGAACCGTAGTATCTCTCTTTTTTAAGCAGAGGTGTCCAGTAAAATTTAAGATATTAGGAGCAAGCGGATTAGGATGTGACTCGAGTTTTATCAAATATTTGCCTGCGTATTTTGCAATTTCTTCAATCACTTGTGGCATATTTAAATCACCATGTAAATTTTAGTTTTTTATGTACTCGTACTGTGAAGACAATGTTATTAACCGTAAAATTTTGTTTTGCCTTCGTTGGATTTTCTCTACATTTGAAGTTGAAACAATTCCCCAAAGCTGACTTTCATATAGGTTTCGAAAGCGACTTAAATGTTAAAAGCTTACAATCTAGACTGAGGGTTGAACTTTTACCAATCAGCCAATGTATTTAAGTTAATTTAAGTTTCATTTGTTTTAGCTTTGCGTCAATATGGTGTTTCCATGTAAGCCGACGTTCAAGGCGTATACCACGGTATTTCACTTGAGAATGTTGAGGAACAATTTGATTATTGACTCTAATGGGAAAACAAGTATCTCTTCGTAGGGTAAGTGTGACATGAACACACTTTTGACAATTCACTTTAATTTTCCATAAGTTTAACCATAGTTTTAGCTGAATTATATCTTTGTAAAGACATCGGAAAGCCTCGTGAGGGGTTTCGTGCATACTAAGGCAGGCTGTATCATCGGCAAATGTAGAAATGTGGATATTACTGCTCACAGGTATATCACAAGTATAAATCAAATACAAAACTGGCCCCAGTATACTCCCTTGTTGCACACCGTATGATATATATTCGGTCACCCTCATAAAGTCTCCTTCCACAATAGTGAACTTACGGGATATAATACAACTTTCCGAAAGTTTTAGAATGTTATTTGATAGATATGTCTTCAATTTCAAAATAAAGCCTTCATGCCAAACTTTATCAAATGCCTGAGAAACGTCAATAAGCAGGACAGAACAATACTTCTTTTCTTCAAATGGAATTCTTATAAATTTAACCAATCTGTGCATTTGTTAAATGGTGCTATGCTGACTTCTAAAACCAAATTGATAGTCCAGGATGCATCCACTACTAATTAGAATGGTGGACAATTTTGTCATGGGCAGTTTTTCGAAAAGTTTTGATATTGTTGATACTAGACTTATTATCCTCTTTGACTCAGCCTTGGTAAGATCTTTGCCCAGCTTTGGAATCATTTTGACTTTGGCAAGCTTCCAGTGGGTTGGATAGTACTCTAGTCATAATTGCAACACGAGGCAGTTTCATCAACATCTGGTTACATGAGGCAGTTTGATCAGCATCTAGTTACTAATTCCATTAATACCCGGAGCTTTCTTCTGGTTCAGTTTATCAATTAGTTTTTGTACATCACGCATCTTAATTTTTAAGGGCCGAGAGCTAGAACAACTACACTCAGTAAGTCGTACATTCGGTATGTATTTTAAATGCTCACCAAATATTTTACCTTTTTAAGTATAGCTTCTTGTCCAATCTTCGTTCAAAGTGCGAAGCTCAATGGGAATTTTAAGCTTACTAGAAGCGCGCCACAAAGAGTAATTACAGACCTTCCAGATAATTTTTAAGAGATGCGATTCAGTTCAGATGCTAGCATTTCTTTGAGTCATTAAATGCACTCTTCAAGTCTAATTTATATAAGATGCCATTCCCTTTTAGTTTTTTGTGTTCACATACGTTATGCTCAATATCCGTAGAATAAATTCGATTAAACCCAGTCTGTGGATTTAAGGTAATAACATGTTCCGTGCAAAGACTACTGATATATTATTTGAAGCCAACTAACATGGAAAAAAATTCAAAAGATTTTGAATTTAGTTAACAAACTTCGTACTTTTATAGTAAGACTCTTAATATGTTATTGAAAATCACAATCACGTATTACGACTCTTACTATAAACAAAAGAAATTGGTTACATAAATTCAAAATCTTTTGGGTTGAAGACTACTGATGAGTTTCATAAGTGGGAACGAATTGCATATAGACAATGCTTAACAACAAAAAAAAAACAGCAAACTTTTAAATAAATAAAGACATTCTGTCAAACAAATGTGTTTCTTATACATATATATTTCCCTATTGAATAATTTTGATTTGATAGAATTCTGTTGTTAAATCCTACTCCAGCTACTTGTATCATGGTATGACCCATATGTACTAAAATCATATAATAAATCATTATTGAGAAATAATATTGTCTATTCATTCTTAAATGAGTTAGTGACAAAATACAAAAGAATGGGAAATACAATAATTAATTTGACAACATGATCTCAACATTGAAACCTTACAAATATTTGTAATTTGTTTCCTTTTCCGTTTTCTTACTTTATTTGTTGCGTGAAAAAAAATAGAATTATACAACTCTAAACTCAAAAACGAACAAGAAAAACAAAACTCAAGAGCTCTTTATTGACTAACAAGCCAACACAACTCACTTGACAGTCAAAAACAAACAATTTGCTATTGTTGGGTTGGGTTGAGCACAACGAAGTGGGGTTGAGTACAAAAACAAAGGATAACTTAAGGCACTTTAGAAGCCATTTAAAAAACATTGTACGATAGAGTGGGATTATAACGAACACCAATATATTATAACGTATAAGGAGCAATTGTATTGCTTTAACATTTCATAAAAATTAATACGTTTATGACGACTTTTCGTTTCTAAAGAACTTTTTTCAAGTCTTTCAATATGCATGGTAATTTGCAACAGCCTTATTTATAAAACTTATTAAGGTTTTATGAAGAAGCTTTTAAAAAAAATTCATAAAAAATTTTTCTTAAAAAGCCTTTGTAGGGCCTTAATAATTTTTAAAAGTAAGGCTGTTAGTTTAAATTGGTTAAAAATCATTTCTTGGCTTGAATGAAATTTTGTTTTAAAGCTGCAGAAGATTCTCTTAAATTTCATAAACGTTTATTTAAAGAAAATTTATTAGTTTTATTTAAATCTTATGAAATGATTTGCTGCTCCTTTGAAGTTTGCGATAATCGAGCTTCACCTTAAATGCTTAAGGCATTAGCCTGTAAATGTCCTGTCCCTAAACGTTTGTTATAAACAAATGCTTAAAGCATTTCTATACAACTACTAAAAGCTTAAGATAGCTTTATTAAAAGGTTATGAGCTAAAATCGTAATAAAATATTTATAAACTTTAAATAGCTCTATTGAGCTAATATAAACTTTTAATACAAGCTGTTGAAAAAATGTTGCCTGGCTGGTATAATTATTTAAACTAAGAAGTTGGAGCCTTTATATTGCTACCTTAATAGAGAAACGTCTTAACTTATTATTATTTGTTTTAAATCGGGTATAATGCATATTTCGATAGAGTTCATCTAATTCATCTATCGAAGCATGCAAAAGTTCTCGAATTGGAAATAAGTTTGAGTGGTATATTCGGCCGTGCCGAATCTTATATACTCTTCATCAACATACGTAAATAAAGTAGTATGCAGATACATACATAAGTACATACATACATCCCTGCTAGCATTTTTGGAAATTTTTAATTAAATTCGATTCTTTTTTAATACTTTCAAGTGATCAAAAAACAAGAATATGCGCTCGTTTTCTGAGCATAAAAGATAGTTTTGTCGGGAGAAAATTGTACCCTACATGCGACTTTTCTTGAGGAGTCTGTTATTATCCGCTTTTCTGATCAGTTTCGACTCACTTATGACTCATATATTTTAAAATAAATAAATAAATTACTTTTAAAGCATAAGCACGACTCATTTTCGAGTCTTTTTTCAAGCGCGCAAGTGTTTAATCAGTTTTTAATCGTCGAAAGTACTCGAGGAGGACTTAGTTAGGTGATTTTTGATAAAACAATCTTCCAAATGCTAGTAGGGATATTTGCTTTGTGACAAAAATTTATAATTTTTCATTGTATTAAAATTTTGAAATTGAATAAAGTATTTTATTTTTGATATTAGCAATAGTTTAATATTTTATTCTACACTCTGAATTTAAGAAATATTTTACATTCACACTTATTCCCAGTGTTGCTATCTCTATGAAGAGCAAACGCACAATGAGCTGTTGCGAAAAGGGTAAAAAGAGCAAAAAATAAGAAAAAGAGGGTAAAGAAGCACAAAATTTTTTTTTTTAATTTTAATACATTAAGCCACTTAAAAAAGGAGAGTTTGGAATGTAAACATCATAATATAATTTCAAGTTTTTGCTTTAAGATATTTAATACATATATGACATATATGAAATTAAAAACTGCTTGAAATTTTCTTGTGTTATTTTTATTAAATTAACTTTTTTTTGACATTTCATTCAAATTGCCTTAAAAAGTCAAAGGGGCTTCATGAAACATATTTTCCCAATTGCACAAATGACAATTTTAAAAGTTCTTATGAAAACCCTTATTAATTTCTCAAAATGTTAGTAGTTATATGAGAGGTGTTAGTTATTTGGTAGGTGAAGCTTAGGCTTAGATTAAGATACATATTTATGTATGTTACTGAAAAATATTTTAAGCATACAAAAGCATTAAAAGCATCACTTTTTTCCTTAAGTAACTTAAAAGTTTTTGTTTTTGCGATATTCACACTTATTCCAGTTGCCAACATTGACAGCACGTCAATACGATACCAAAAAATTGGGACTTGGCTACCCGTAGTCTAAAACAACTGACAACTTCATGCTGTCAATTGATCTACTATCAATAAATTATTATGCAGAGAATTATTTGGTACTTCCGATTTCTATTTTGCATCCCAACTATGAAACGTTTTCTAAATTGCTTTTAACATAGTTTCCGTTATTGTCATTAAAAAAAATTTAAGAACGCTCAGTAAAAAGATGCTGCTATTAGCTCTTAAAAGTACATTAGGTTTGTAAATTAAAAATATTTTTATTTTACAAAAAAGCACCAAAAGCACTGTGAGAAATTGTTAAAAAGCACTGTAAATACCCGCTTTTTAAAAAACGGTATTAACCAAAATTTCGCGTTTATGAAGAGGCAAAAAGCATCAAAAAATACCCGAAACGCACCAAAATACCATCACTGCTTATTCCTTGTTCAGAAACCGTGCAACTATTTCATAACCCTTACATAGTCTTGTTTTATATTTTCTCGTATTTAATAATATTGGATGTTGCCATAACGTTTAGTGTCTCAATTTCAACATCCCATTTCAAATGGTATATATGGCGATTATGTGAACGGTTTATTCTTAAATATTTTTTTGTAGATTTTGCTCAGTAGAAACGAATTGTTTCAGGGAAATATAACATTTCCTTTTATTTATTTTATAATTACGACTGCTCTTTAGCGATAAATTTTATTTCTATCTCTATTTACTTACAATTAATAAAAACTCGTTACAAGCTGTCAACGAAAGACCATCGATTATAAGCATAGCTGAGTATAAAAAGTAACACCGCCCGACCTTAGCTTATACTTTAATTAAATATGCATATAAAAATTGAAAATATAGAAAATAAATCTTCAGTAAAGATTTGCTAAAACATGAAATATATTTAACTGAAAAAAAATAGTTTTGGTTATTACCCGAAATTTTTTTTTTAAATTTCCAACCCTGCATTCATAATTTTGATTTTTCTGGTTTTTAATACTAATTTCTTTCTTTATATAGTAAAAATATTTAATTAACAAGGAAATACTAAGTTTTATTTAATTAATTTTATATATCACAAAAAGTGTAAGCTTCCCAACCCTGGAATGATCTTTTTAAATTTTTTTGAATATGAGAATGTGAGATATGTTTAATTAATATAGAAAAAGGAAGAAAAAAAGTTAAAGTTTTCCAACCCTGGAAACGTTTTTATAATTTTTTTTTAATATTTTTTTATTTTTAATACCAGTTATATTCGTACTGAAATATAAAATAAGTTTATTAAACAAAAAATTAAAATTAGTTTTAGCTAGTTACTTTTATATGGCAAAATAGAGTTTAAGTCTTCCAGCTCTGAAACCATTTTTGGTAAAGGGTATAAAAAAAGGTTTGTTTTTGAAAAACCAACTTGTGAATTAATATTTTTGCTTTGCTTTTAATAATTTGTATTATTACATTATGCACAATGAAAAACTGAACGTTAGCCAGTGTTGCCAAAATGTTACAGGCATTTCCCACCATATAACCCCTGAAAACCCGCTAAAAACCGCTAGCTGAATAAAAATAAACGCTAATATAACCGCTGAATTTTTTATAACCAACATATGTCTTTTTTATGGTTTATTGGTAAAAAAAGAATAAGATAAATTTTATAAAATATGTATACATATGCATAGATGTATGTATGTATTTCCCCAGTATTTGTAAGCAAAACTCAGCCTACTCTTTAAGTAGGTATTTTATTTCCTGCAGAGTTTCCATACACAAGTATCGAGCCAGGAAAAAGTAGAATCCAAGGGACTATTCCATCTTATAATATTAATGTTTAAGTTGATTCAGTATATTTTCAATATTTTCTGCGATAGACCCTAATTATTATACACGTGTGGAATAATATCTTGCCGTTTTGCTTGAAGTATTTGTAAAATATTGTTAAAATTTCCTGACTATCTGAAATTAAAAAAATAGTGTTGATAAAATAAACTCTATGGCTTAATTCACATTGGCTTGAAGTTTAATTTCGAAGGAGAATTTCAATAAAAAAAGTCTTTAATCCAAAACAAATTAATCAGAAAAAGTTATTGGTTTGAGAGATTTTGGTTGATATTATGCTTTCCTCATACTCAGTGGTCCAATCACCCAGTTTTCGGTTTGTTTTCCGTTGGTTTAAAGATTTGTTTACTATTTTTTTAATACGAAAAGAATGATTAAATTGGTTTGTAATATAATTATAATCGAATTAAATTTTATTCACTAATTATGAGATTTATTCAATTTTATACTCGTATGTATATACATATGTATGTTCTTATTTTTAACCTCTTAAATTTTCACATTATAATACACGACCACAATATGTAAATTTTTTATTTGCAAAAAAGTGACGTTAGTTTCTTTTCGCTATACGTGTTTATATAGAGAAAAAAACTCAACATAAATACCAGGGTACGTGTCGCACAGCTGCGTTAAATTTACTTTATTTTGATTCAATACCTTTCTTTATAAGTTTCAGAAAAACGCTGAAAATCCGTCAACTAAGAAATTCTTCCGCTAAAATTCCCTCTGGTGGTTTTTTAAATAGACTTGCCGCTAATGACAACAAAATACAGTCATACATAGCGGGAAAACCGCCGGTTTGGCAACACTGACGTTAGCATAAGTGACGAAATTTAATAGGTTTTAACGAGTTCCTTCATGCAACTTAACATATAATTTGCAAATAATGAAGTTTTAACTAACAACTACATCCTAGTGAAATTTTTAATGTGAAATTGAACGGCAAAACTCGTCAAGACTTTATTCAATTAGGACACTTATGCTAACATGGCCGGCTTTGTTTATACATAATGCCGTTTAAGTTCAAGAATTTTAAAAACTTTTGGTTCATTCAAAGGAAATATAAGTTTGTAAGGCAATAAAAGAAGAAATAGCAAAAATAAGCACATTAAAAGAAATAATTTGTTTCAAAAGAAGTATTTAATCAATTTTAGCATTATGTTTTAGCACTTTAATTTTTTTTAGCGTTTTCAGCTTGTTTTGAAAGTCAATTTAGCTGCATTTTTTAAGGATCTGGTCACACTGACAACCAACCACCTTTTACAAAAAGTACTCTTATAAAAAAGCTATTTTTTGTGAAAAAATATTCTGAAAAAAGTACTTATTACAAAAACTGGGTTCTTACGATTCTTTAGTCTATTAGTTTTAAAAATTAAAGTTTTAGGGCCTGTCCCATGATCTCGACAATATTTGGATTGTCACACTGTTACATTGGAAATAGCAACAAAATTTTAAAATTTGTTCATTCTGTCTTTTCATTAGCAACACTGACATATTTTATTCTACAGTTGACAAATGTGACATAAAAAATAAAGTTAAAGAAAAATATGTACGTATGTACATATGTATCAGAGATCAGCAACGAGTAGTGAAAAAGTGAGTAGAGTTCAATCATGACTTATAATTTCTTGTATTTATGCGCACTCAAACATATTGCAATTTTGTCTATGAATCATATTAACTCGAAAAATTTAAGTACGCATTGAACTCATTTATTCGTACTTACAAAATTGCATAAGTCAGTATGAATAGCAAAAAAACGATTCATTGCAGATCACTGATACGTGTGTGTATATATATAAAGTGCTATTTGTCAACAAAGTTGTTGAAGTACTTCTTATTCCGTATGCATGTGTGTATATATGTGCATGTGTCATTATTTATTTCCGCACTTACCCTGTCGGAAATTTGGCTAACTTTAAACTAACTTAACATAAAACTGAACTGAGTTTCAAAGTAGCTGAGAATAAATTTGTCGGCTCTCATCAAATTCGAATACATACTCAAGTTAAGAATTAATTTTGGGTTTGTTCTGGATGACATTGCAGTTAGCTTTTGGTCAGTCTAAAGGCCCAACTATAATATGAATAAGCTGGCTTAAGCTAATGCCAGAATTGAACTATAAGTCTGTCAAATACTTAAGCAATTCAGATGTGACTTTTAGGTGGCCACAATCTAGTTACATGCACTTAAGTATTCCTTAGACATAGCTACACATTTGGGTATTGTTCACAGTTTTGTTATAATTTTGTTTGGTCTTATAACTAGTAAATGAATGCAATTCAATCAAATTAACTTGTTGGAATTTTGTAATCTATTAAAAATTCACATATAATTATATCCACCACTTTATTACTTGTTTTATTTGTTTTGCCTACTAAAAAGTACAACAATGAAAATAAAAAAATAAACTCATGTGTATGTGTGTATATGTGTATTGTAAAACAAAGAATGGTAATACAAGTTTTGCTTTCTTTTTGATTTTAAAATAAGAAACAATAAAAAAATATTTAAAATCAATGAATATTTTCTGATGCTGTTTGGCTTGAGTTTAAAGAATGCACAAACAGTGTTTTCCGTACGGAATGTGCGTTCAGTTTGGCACTTACCTTAAGCAAATTACATTTGACGAAACTTGACGAAAAGTTCCATAAGTACTTATAGTTTGTCACATACGTTTTATATATAACCGCACAGTTGCTTAAGTTCGCTTATTCATATTATAAGTTTAAAATTTGTAAACGCACTAATAGTCCCAAAATTATATTTTACTTATTCAGTAAAATATTTTTTTATTAAAATACATTGAAATTGATTATTGAGGAGTTTAGCTGGATCCTATGCGCATTTCACTGTTGCTAATGCAGATCATCAGGGAACCTTTACCCAAAGTTTCTTAGAACAGCTAGAGTTATTATGTTATAAACTTTCATTTAAATAAATGAGAAGAAGAAAAGTATGAGTTAACTATTTTTGTAGTCAACCACACATTCTCCGACAGGGTACTCATAAATACATATGTATGTGTGACTGCTTGTTTTATTATGAAAATAGAAATGACACTGAAATTGTTTTATTTAAAATCATTTCACTTTGAATGACTTTGAAAGTCCTCGCAAACACTTTGTGTTATTGCAAATTTTTAATTTACGCCCACGAGCAACGGATATTATTATTAAGATTAGTGTTGTTGTTATTGCTGTTGGATGTTGTTGCTGACTGTTGTTGAAATTGCTGTCTCATAAAAAATATATCTATCTACTAGGGTATTCATTTAATCGGGTTTTTGCTTTAATCGGTTAATCGCTTGATTAATTAATAATCTTTTAATTTTGGTATTAACCGGTTAACTGATTAATAAAGTTTTTCCATTAATCAAGTGTTTTCAACAAATATAAGTGCATTAATTATTTATTAATTTGATTATTTTATCTAATTTTTCGACCTTTTTTATATATTCAATTAAACTATTTTTTTTTGAGCTTTAGGTCTGGTATTATTTGTCTTTTTATTTTATCAATATTTCGTTAACCTTCGGTTAACTTCTTCAGGATATATTTTTATTGTTTTTTGTTTTTTAATATTTAGTATTTTTATTTTTTCTTTTCTCCTTTCAATTACAAATTATTTTTTACAATTTTAAAATAACAATGTGTGTCAAATATTTTTATAATGTTTGAAAATTTTTTTTTTTCAAAAATTAGACACACATTGTTATTTTAAAATTGTAAAAAATAATTTGTAATTGAAAGGAGAAAAGAAAAATACTAAATATTAAAAAACAAAAAACAATAAACATATCTCCTGAAGAAGTTAACCGAAGGTTAACGAAATATTGATAAAATAAAAAGACAAATAATACCAGACCTAAAGCTCAAAAAAAATAGTTTAATTGAATTTATTAATTTGAGTTTATTAGTAAAACCAAAAACACACATAATAATTCTTAAACTAATTCGGTTATTTTTTTATAGAACATTTCTTGTAATACTATCTGACTCATAATGACAGAGCTCAGGGACGAATATTCTGCAAAAAAGTTAATTTCTGAATTTCTTGGCTTTCGGTTTTGTACTGTCTCTCATTAAATCTTATACTTAATTAAATCGTTGGCAACAGTACTATTGGCTTTTATTAAATTATTAAATAAAAAGTTAATAATTTCCTCTAGTTAGAGTACCAGCGTTTCTAGTCAAACTCTTTTATAGCCAAGTTCAAAGTTTTGAAGTTTTACTTAAGTTAGGATCACTAAACATACTTCTTTTTTTGTATGAAAAATAATTTCTAAGTCTCACCTTTTGTAAGATTTTTTTTTTTTTTTTTTAACAAACACAACCCGCAAAGCGATTAGCTTGTCTGCAGAAAATAACCAGAGTCTATGGTGGGAATCGAACCTACGACCTCTGGGCTGAGAGGATAGCATCGCTACCACTCAGCCACAGGGGCACTCTAATGAGACGAAACAAATAATTACTCACACAAAAAATAAGTTGTAATACTCAAAAATATGAAAGAATTTGGTACGTCGGTTAATTGGTTAATTGACTGAAATTAACCGGTTTAACCGTTAACCGAAAAAAGCCGATTTTAAATTAACCGATCAGTTAATCGGGTAGAAATTAACCGATTAAATACCCTAATAACTACTACTTGATAAAAAACTCATTGAAAGTTTTCTTTTTAATCTTTGATAGAGAGCAACTCACAAGTTTAAAGTAAGAAAAATGAATTTTATTTTTAAAATTTTATTTATTTTCATTCAACTTGATTTATAAATTGCGGGTATTAATACATTCTGGAATTTATGGAACAAATCATGGTATCTATTAGTGATGTAACCAATGACAATTTTTGATGTTCGCGAATGCGAATACGAATATTATATCGAATATGAAATATAAAAAAAATTTTATGAAAAAGGACTTCACGCTCTTGTTGGCGTACTTTAAAGTTAATAAAAATTACCCAAAATTTTAATGATCGTCATTAAATAATATTTGAAATTGATACAAAGCACAAATTTCTATAAAAAAATCAATGTATTTGTACAAAATAAATAATAATTTTTAGTCATTTATTTAAATTTCGCTTAGGATTGATGCATTTATTTATTTAATTTTCTTGGAAAAATATTCGCCTCAAAAAGGCCGAATATTCGACAATTCGAATATGAATATGAATATTCGTTTATCACTAGTGTCTATACAAAATTTTTTTTCTAACGATTGACAAACATACATATCATCACCAAAAATCTAAAATTACGTACATAACTGACAAAAAATTGAAAATATACTTTTTTAATGATAATGATGTAAATTACAAAATTCTTAAATTTTTACACGGATATGTTGAAAAAATAACGATTTCTCAAGAATTACAAAGCTTTTATTTAACATCAGTCATTATTTAAATTAAAATTAAAATAAAATTTGAAGTGTTTTAGCCTGCTTGAAATGTATGTTTGAAAATATGTATGTATTTTCACTTCATTCATCGTTGCAGGATATATGAGTATAGCACATTGAACTATAACTTTCACTTGTGCCTTTTTATATTTTTATATCCGTTTTATTTTCCATCAAATATAATACGTAATATTATTGTCATATTTTTATCAACAAGTGCTTTTTATTGCATCATATGTATTGTGAAAATAAAGTCAATTGTTATTTAAAAACACACGAATTTTTCTTTTTCACAAAAGTGTGTGCTGAGAATTGTCAATAAGTTTATAAGTATATGAATTCTATTTTTGGCATTAAATTATATATTTCCTTGAAAGTTATGATTATTTCTTTAGAAAGTCAGCAATTTAATGTCGTTAAAGTTGATTCGCTGTAAAGTACTTTTTCATAAAACATAAATTGCAAATTGTGCTAAAGCTTTCTAGCTATTTTAGTATGTCATAATATTCCCTAATGCAACTTATCAGGTTGCTTTTAACAGTTAAGTGTATAGGTAATAGAAAACAAAATGTATAAAATGAACTGTAAATAAAGTGATGCTCTCTCGGATTGCCTCACCACCGGCTCAACTTGGTGCGTTCAGAAACCGTCATTGCATGCTAATTTGGATAATACGAGTATTTGCAGCATTACATAGAGAAATATGTAGCGGCGTATCATCCCTCTTCCCACGCTTTAGGTTAGAACTACTTGCGTAAGAAGCCATTTTTTGTAGTAGGTACTTTTTGCTAAAAAAAACTTTTAGTGAACAGTAGGTAATATCAAAAGTACTTCTTCAAAATGAGCTTTTTGTGGAAAAGTGCCTTTAATCAAAGGTAAACAGTACTTCTTGCAAAAAAAGCTTTCTTTTAAAAGTACTTTTCATCAAAAGTACGTCTAATCAAAAAGACATTTTTAATAAAAGAATTTTTTTTTGAAAAGTACTTTTTAACAAAAGTACCATATGTAAAATAATTTTTTAAAGTACTTTTGCAAAAGTACTTTTTTGAAAGGTTCTTTTTATTATGCTTAAAAAAGGTGCTTTTTGTAAAAGGCACTTTTTATCGAAGTAACTGCTTTTAAAATGTAATTTTTTTAAACGATACTTTTATAAAATTTTTTTCTAATTAAAGTACTTATGCAAAAGAATTTGTTGAAAAATAAAATGTTTGCAAAGGGTGTTGCAGTTTTGGTAAAAGGTAAATTTTGTTAATGTGTATTAGTTTTTATAAAATGTGTTTCTTGTAATTCTTTTTTATAAACAAAACTTATTGTAGAAAAATATTTTTGGTACTTCTGCGAAAGGTGTTTAATGTGAAAAGCACTTTTTGTGAAAGCTGTTGAAGTTTTTATGAGAGTTAAATTTTGTGAATGGTACTTTTTGTAAGAGGTTTATTTTATTAATTTTTATAAAAGGTACTTTCTGTAAAAAGTCAGTCACTTTTTGTAAAATTTACTTCTTGTAGGAAGTAATTCTTCTGAAATGTAAAAGGTGCTTTCTTCAAAAGTTACTGCGTGTAAAAATTACTTTTGGTAAAATAAACTTTTCGCAAAAAATATTTTTTCTAATAGCAGTCGTTAAGCAGCTCTGGGTCGGCGAACATCTCTCGCGTCATCGTAATTATTTCTGAAGTGCGATCAGGCTTGTGTGTGTTGTTTGGCCTACGAGAGTTTTTCATCTCGCTCGCACTGGTTGACTGATCTGCCACGGATAACCGTATAATCTTGCGGTTTTTGTGGAATTTCTTTAACAACCACGTTGCCTACTTCCTATGTGAAGGCATAGGTCGTGCACAAAACCTTTTAAAATACTGTTAATACCATCTTGGACATATGGTCTACGTTACTCCGCCCATATTTGTGCAACACCATATTATGCAAATTTACTTTGCATTAATGTGTTTAATAAATAAATAAAATTTTTTCTAATAAGTACTTTTTGTTGAAGTTAATTTTCTATGAGTTTTTTAACAAATGTTTAGGATATATTCTTGTTCACCAAAAACAGCACTCCTTCTATTATTTCTTTATATATAAAATATACACTGTCATATCCTTTGAAACTTTCATATCATTTCGAGTAAATTTTCTTTGGAAATGTATGAGAAATAAATAATTATAAACCCAAGTTGTTAGAGGTAGTCGAACTAACATTTTTGTTTGTTTTATTTTGTGCAATTTTATTCAAACAATGACACATTTCCCAAAGGCATATCCCATCGAAATGTGTAGATTTTTTCTAGAATAAAAATAAATTTAATTTTCTATGTAAACTGAAGTCACAGTTTGTAGCAAAAAAAAAAGAAGTTTATGTTATGCTTTTTTATTTTAGATTTATTAACTAAACAATGTCACAAAATTGCAACTCAAATGTTTCTAATAAAAACTGTAATTTTTCTGATGAAAATTTTTACTACCGAACCTCAATATACCTTTTTGTGGATAATTCTTTTACTTCTTTATGTCTTCTTGATGAAATTATAACATGGGCCATAATTACACAGAAACTTTTGAAGGAAAATAGACTTAAAGTAGCTCCACTAAAGGACTTAAAAGAGATTGTGGATGTAATTTGCTGGCTTTCAAACACTCGATAAAATAAGCAGTCTATTTCAGGGAATAATTGTACTTATTTGTGCTTTAAAGTTAATTATTTTCTGCTTAAAAATAAAATTATATATTTTTTTTATTATATCGTTTTCATAAAAAAAGATAAATTGTTAACTCTAGCTGTTTAAAATGCATTTTTAAATGAAACTTAATACGAGACTTGCATTTTTAAGAACAATGCTTCATTAGCCCTGGCTGAAGTAGTTGGCACGTTGACTTCAGTCAAGGTCCTGGGTTCAAGCCAGGTCTCAAGTAATTAATAACAAAACGGAACATTTTAGTGTCTCTTTGTATCCCCCCAGGGGAGTCTATTTTGACTACGGGTGTGGCAAGCCCGGGGCCCCAGCTGGGCTGATGTGGCTTTTTCCATTGACGTACCTTTGGTACATTACCTATAGAACTTATGTTGTTACTACCCGATCTCTGAAATAACAGAGCAAAGGATGTGCACATATTTATAACAAAAGGAAGACAGGTCCTGTTGATGTCAGTTAGGTGCAGCGTCACCTAGAGCTGCCCCTGAGTTCAAAAGACGATAGAGGTGAAGCCCTTGTGGTGGAACTTCGAGGTCTCACCAGCGGCTACTTCTGGTTCCATGGGTTCCGGTGGCCCGACAGCCGAGCTGCTTTGAGGTCTTGAGTGCATGTAGCGGTCGTCAGTGTTCTTTGCTAAAATGCTGAGTTCGTCCTACCCCATGGGGTTTAACGGATGATTTTGGTATGTGTGGAGTAGGCACTGGATATTTGGCGACACAGGCATGCGTTCATTTCGGATGAGTGGTTGAGCTGTGCCGGCAATGGTTGAGGAATTCTCTTGGGGACCTCGCTATTGGTGAATACACAACACCTTAGCGTGGAAGCCGGAGAATTAACTTGGTGGCTGTGGTTGCTACCAAAATCACTGGGAGAATAGTCCCAGCTACAGTCCTTGAACTACACCGGCTTTCAGGCAGAATCATCGGCAAAGTAAAATAATCAATGAAATGGCTACTTAGCACAGCTTAGACAATTTAATACGACTCATTAACACCAGAGGCGCTACAACACGGCATTATTTAAAAAACGTGCAAAAAGCAGGGCTACAAAAGAATGAAGCTTTCCTCTATCTCTTTCTTCACTATCACTACTCCTTACCTAAAGAAGGTAACACCTAGTAATTGTAGTAGGTCTTCATTGCCTAAGTGTTACTTCCATTTATTAAAAAAAAAAAATAAGTATTTGCGGTCTATTGTAGTAATATTTGAAAAATAAATTTTTTCTGTGAAATTGTTGAGTTAGGCTAAGATTCGTTTTGCATCGGCTGCATTGTCATATTTTTTGGGTTGCTCATGTCTTAAACTGAATATAAAATGATCTGATGAAATCAGTAAGAGACAAAGTGTATAATAAAGTGTGTTCATTTACTTAAATTTTTCACTAATCTTACTGCTAAAATTTTTACTTGCGACAATTAGCCGAACAGCTGTTCTGTGCTTTGGTTACATACTCAGAAAACTAGAAAAATTTGCGTTTCTTTATTAAAAAAAAAAAACATTGTTAATTTATTGTTTTTCTTTGATTAAGACATAAAATTACAATTTTATGGTCAAGGAAGTACAAATGCTAAAGACTTGTTTATCTTATCTGATCGGTGATGGAAAATGGCTTATGTATGTATATGTGTTAAAAGAAAAAATATTAAAAAATTTATAAAAAAAGTATTTTAAATTATATAGAGTAATAAGTAGCACAAGTGTATCATGACTCCCATCTTTTCTTTTGATACAAATTGAATTTTCTTGCAAAGTTTTTGATAGTAAATGATTCATTTACTTATTCGTATCTGGGAAAATAATTTTGTTAATTTCTGACTTACTCTCTTTTCGCTAGTTTCTGCTGGAAAAGTAAATGAACCGACCTATTTTAGTATCTAGAAAATATTTACGCATTGCTCCGGATAATTTAATTGAAAATCAGTATTTAATATATTTTTTTTCAGAAATGGTAAAACTAAAAATCTCCAAAAAACCGCAAAATTAAAAAATTTTCTAAAACTAAACTAAATCGCTTAAAACCGGTAAAATCGCCAAAATTAAAAAAATCGCCAAAATGAGAAAAATCGCCAAAAAGAAATAAGAAGTCGCTAAAGTAAAAAAAACGCAAAACCGAAAAAAATACCATAACGAAAAAAAGCGCCAAAACAAAAAATTTGAAAACCCCAAATACCTAAAAAACGTAAAAACGCGAAAACTAAAAAAACGCAATATTAAAAAAATTCTCAAATCGAAAAAATCCCAAAAATTAAAAAAAAGAATTGGCGAAACTATATATTATATAGGCTAAAGTTCGCATAGTATTACATTTCTAGTGTCCGTATGGAACCCTTCGTGAGCGAGCCAAAGTCGCACTTTACTGAATTTAATATTTAGTTATGACTTTTTTTCCTTTTGGCGATTATTTTTCTTTTTGGATATTTTTTTTAATACGTATTTGTATTTTAACGATATTTTAAGTTTTGACGTTTATTTCATTTTGGCAATTTTTTAATTTTTGGTCGATTTTCTTTTAGTTTTTGGTAATTTTTACTTTTTTTGGCTGCCTTTTCACATGCTGTGTTTTTTTTTTGTATTCTAGCTATCTATTTAATTTTGGTAATATATTTCATTTCTGCCTTTTGGCGATTTTTCATTACGGCGTTTTTGAAAATAACAAGAGTTTGCGTCTTACGGTTTTCAAAATAACATTAACTAATAGAATAACCTTTAGATTTGATTTTTTTTAATTTTCAGTGTTAATTGGTAGTATGGTTTCAAGAAGTTCTTATGATTTCAAGAAAACAGCCTGCGGCAAACAGACGAATAGATAAATGGATGGACGCACACACAGACCTACGGACACCGTGGCGAAAACAATAGGATTCTTTTCACTTTTGGTATAAGGATTATATTAGGATAGTAATGGTATTAGCAAGCAAATTACATGGACAACCGATCTGTCTTGAAAGATAAATCATTTCTTGCTTAGCACTCTGCCATGGAATTTACTTTATTTAATCAAAACTGAATATAAATTTCATTCAAAAAACCATAAACTCAAATTTCTTTTCAAAACTGATTTATTCGATTTTTGAAGTTGGGTTTTGACACCCAAAACCCATTAAGCGACGCAAACATGGACACGGCAAGTTCACAACAGAATAAAGAACGCACATATAACGAAGAAAAAAAAATGGTAAGCATTAAGAAGAATTGATTGAAAAAATTTCATTGAGGCTTTATGTTGAAACTCGAAACTTGGATAATAGTAGAAAAAAATTGTTAAATAACTAAAATTTTATGGTATAAAGCCGAGAAGATATTCGAAATTATCATAAAATTCTTACCATAAATATACATATACGATAATTACAAAGCGAAACTATTTTATCGATTATATTTTTTTGCTTCCTTTTGAAATAATTATTAAACTTCATAAAATACGATAACTCATTGTTTTTAAATGTACCGTTTAACACATTTAATTAAGCATTTCAGTCTGAAGTAATGACAGATGTCTTCTTAATCCGGCTCTATAATAGTTTTTTAATGTTTTCGTTTCTAAAATTTATTATTATTTATA
Source organism: Tachina fera (assembly GCA_905220375.1). Lineage (NCBI taxonomy): Eukaryota > Metazoa > Arthropoda > Insecta > Diptera > Tachinidae > Tachina > Tachina fera. The sequence continues at coordinate 48,966,025 of LR999965.1, read as the reverse complement.
GCGAAGAAGGTGCCAAATGCTTAAGAATGAGTTTTAATTTAATAATTAAGAAACCTTGTCTTTATTATATGGATGAATACTTTCTGCTCTTTTTGTTCTTTCAAATTTTCCCAAAATATATTTCTTATAACTAAACTTTTGCTATGACTTTGTAAAACAATATTTATTTCAACTTTTATCTTGTCGGCATCCTGCATACTAATTAGTTTGTTCACCTTTTTCTTATTTAACTCAAACAGGTGTTTGTTAACCTTTTAACTTGAAAACAAGCCATAACTATTTTCCGCTTAAAAGAATAAAGATATAATATCATGCTAATGCAATTATGTATATGATAAACATGTCATTAAGTTAGAATTTTTGGACTTTCTTGGAAGACTAAAATAGCAAAATATTTATTGAAGCTGTTAGTTATTGTATTTGAAGGCTGGTTGGTATAATGCATTTATTAGTTACAGAAATTCTGGAAAATTGTGTGAATTCTGAAATAAAATGAGATTAAGGATGTTTTTCTTTCTTATTTTTTGGTTATGCTGTTTTTAGGGTTGCGTACACCAAAGGTGAAAAAAAGGAAACCTATTGTTTTCACTACGCTGTCCGTCTGTCCGTCACACGGTATTTTCCTCAGGAACCGTAAGAGGTACGGACGTGAAATTTGGACAGAGTATGAAGAACCTTGGCCACTACAACAACAAATACATAGAAATTAAAGGGTGTTCCAAAACGAGCGACGAAACATGTTAAAATCTCATGTAATATACATACATATGTACAGGGTGGCCCAGAAAGACCGAAGTGGTGTGAATTCCTTATAACTTTTTATTTAAGACATATTTTTTTAATTTTTTGTTTTTTAAATACAGTAAATTTATAGGGAATATTTTTAGATTAGTTATTAAAAATTGTATCCCGCAAGTGGTGGCCATTTTCTGCTGTATGTACATATGTATATTGACACTTGAAATTTGTAAAATTAGTGTCTTTTTATATAGACTACAACAATAAACATTAAAATATTAAAAAATTTAAATTAAAGGGTGGTCCATCAGTTAATGCAATTTTGACAACTTCCTATATCTTGGAAACCGTAAAAGGTAAACTCTTGAAATTTACAAAAACGGTAAAACTAAAAAATCCAAAAATTATAAAATCGCCAAACCGAAAAAAACGCCAAAACCTGAAACAAATCGTCAAAAATAAAAAAAAGTAGCCAAATCGAAAAAAATCTACAAAATTAAAAAAAAATCCAGCACTAAAATAAATCGCCAAATTTGAAAAAATCGTCTATATGAAAAAAAAAATCGCCAAAAAATCGCCAAAACGCGAAAAATGCGCCAGAATTGTTTATGTGAAAAAAATCGCCAAAATGAAAAAAATCGCCAAAATTAAAAAAAATCGCCAAATTAAAACAAATCGCCAAAACGAAATAAATCGCCAAAATTTAAAATAAACGCCAAAAACCGAAAAAATACTCAAAACGAGAAAAAAGTGCCAAAACTAAAAAAATCGCCAAAATAACAAAAAAATCACCAATATGAAAAAAACGCCAAAATTAAAAAAAATCGCCAGAATAAAAAATCGCCAAATAAAATAAACGCAAAAAATAATAAAACTCGCTAAAAATTAAAAAAAATCAATAACAAAAAAAATCGCCAAAATGTGAAAAAAGTGCCAAAACTAAGAAAGCGCCAATAAATTCAAAAAACCCCCAAACTAAAAAAAACGCTTAAAACTGAAAAAAACCCAAAAACAAAAAAAAATGCCAAAACTATAGGTATACGCTAAATTTCGTATTGAATTACATATATCGTGTCCGTACGGAACCCTTCGTGCGCGGGTCAAAGTCGCTCTTCACTGAATTTATTTTATTATCAGGCATGTTCTGTAAATCACAAGGTTTCAAATCACTTTGTGATTTTAAAATCACAATTGTGATTTGATGGTGTTTTGAAAATCACAAAAGTTTTAACTTTTCGGTGTGATTTTAGCCTTTCAAAAACCACAAGAAAACAGCTGATGTTTTGTTTTGTAAATGCAAAATCACAAATGCAAACCACAAAGCAAATAACAACATTTCTTGCAAAAAAAGTGTCTTTAATTTTTTCATAATTTTATAAATTCTTTCATAGAAAATTATTCATTTTACTTTAAAAACAATAAAAAAGATATTAAGTGATTCAATTAATTAATTTATTTCGAATTTCAAGATAAAGTGATTGAAAAAATAACCAAGTGATTTCAAATCGGCAGGCATTTAGCTGACCGGTTTAAAATCACAAAAATTCAAAAAGTTTTGTGTGCAGAACACCTTTCTTGTGATTTCAAATCACTTTCACAAAAAGTGATTTTCAGAACATGCCTGTATGTTGTTATTATTTTTCAGAAAAAAGTTAATAAGATAGAGAAATGTTAAACACCCTTCACCAAAGAACGTGTAAATGTACATACATACATGAGTGTGACCATAAATACTTGTACATATGTATTTGATTTGTAAAATTAGAATAGTTCATATATTTTTTGCTCTATTGCAAAGTACACATGTATATTGATTTAAAGATATTGTTCGATTAAATAATTTGATCAAAAGTTCTTTTATTCAATATTAAAAAACAGAACTTCAGTCGATTCAAAAAACTAAAGTAAATAAATATCCATAATAATACTAAAACATATTTCTCTTTTAAAATATCTGTAAACACCCTTAAATAACTACAAATGTGCATTTGTGTGTCAAACACAAAATTCTCTGAATCAAATACTAATTTTTTCAATTTAGGTCCTACCAAGAAATTTGTAAATTCAAATGCAAAATTTTGTAATAATTTGCTTGGAAAAAAACCCCGATTTTTTCAATCAACAGATTGTTTGATTCAACAAAAATTTTTAAATGAAAATAGAAAGTAAATAACATAAATATTTGTTGTGTACAGTATGCAATTTCTATATTGAAACAGAAATGTTCTCTTAACAATTTTGTTACAAGTATTACTTTATATTAATTGTATCAACTAGAATTTTTCACTCCATATTGTTTTTTGTTTTGTTTAAAACAAAATTGGATCAAACTATTTACTGGAATAGTAAAAATATTTACTGAATCAAAATTTTATTTAAAACAAACTTTTGTTTGAAATTTTTTTGGGAATAATTTTTTCTGTGTACCATTCATTTACCCCCTTATGCAAAAAAATATTTTACTTTAGCTTTAAAGTGCATATTAGTTGACAATCACTTTAAGGCTAATACTGCTTTGTTAAAAAATTGTATGCAAAACACAACTTTAATTATTTTGTTATTTAATCATAAATTCTGGTAACACCACCGTATTCAACAACCACTTCACAGCTTATGATGTACAAAATCGAATACAATTTCATTCGGGTATTCAAGTATTTTTTTATTTTGTTAAATAAATTTTTATTTTCTTGAAGTAAAGCATTCTAATTTAAACAATATGAGCTTCTGACATGGTAGCAAAACACATAAACATTTCTATGAAGTAAAAGTAAAAAAAAATATGAGGAACAAAGAAGAATTATCACAATTTCTTTTATTCGAATGAAATGAGTATTTGAATATCCAGCTTTTTTCGATTTGTTTTGATTGTATGTACATCACTACAACATTTTCGTACAATTGTATTTATTTTAATATTTTTGTATGGATTTTACGATGTATTTTGAATCAGTTGGATAATTTGACGAGGTTTTCCATTACATGACAGAAATAATAAATCTAAGCTAAGAGATAACACATCTAGCTTCATTTTCAGATATAACATGAATCAATATGTGTTATATTAACAAAAATATTTGAGGTACAAGATATTAATGTGTATACATTTTGAAAATATCAACTTAAAGTAGTCTTAACAAACGTGGGGACCTACTTTATAAATTTGATGTTATAGTTTTTTTAGAATACAACTTTACTTAACATTGCTTTGCAAAGCGTTGTTAAGTTTTTTTGCATAAGACCCTTAAAGTTTGCTCTTCATGTTTTGACCGAACAATTAACGATAATTTCTCATAATGCGCCGTTTTGCTTGCGCCTCTTTGTAATGTGTATTTGTATCTTTTTTTTCATTATACAATCTAAATTTAAAAAAAAAAATCTTCAGAAGATTTACCTATGGTTCTACCAAAAAGGAAAATAATTTTTTACAGGGATAGAAAAGCTCATGAGATCGTCATTTTGTTCTTAATATAATTAATATAAGATTTAAAAATTCTAAAAATAATTTTAATATTGCACCAAAGAAGCTTACTTATTTATTATTATTATTATTAAATAAAATTTATTATTATTGAATAAAATTGAATATTTAGCCCCTGTTTACAGGGGAAAATTTATAAGGAATAAAGGCTTGTAGAAATTAGTGTTAAATAACTGTTTAAAGTCTTAATCCAAACATCCCACTGCCAACAGTGCGCTTTCTTCATTTATATCACAATATCAATTAAATATTTTATTCCCACAGAATTATTCGATTATGCTCAGTAGAAAAAAAGTGTAGTTGAACATGTTCTTTGATTTCATTCGTAGTTATGAATACTCCTTAGCGATATATTTAATATTATTTTTTTATTATAAAAATTAGTACGAACTCAGTTACGTGTTGTTAACGCATGACCATTGATTTGAATCATAATTGAGCTTAGAGCATAATAAGCATTAAAGTTCTGCACAAGAACACTTACAAGAACTTCTAATACATGAGGGATTTTTCAAATGCTTTACTGCAACAAAATCTTCCAAAACAAATGCTAAACAACACTGTTGGCAAGACATTTGTTTCAGTTATTGCAGGTATAGGAGTAAAGAAGAAAATATTTCGTGACTGAAAAATTTGCGATGCTTGTTTTTTCATTCATGTACATACGCAGACACGTTGTGTGCATGATCTTTAATTTTCCTGCGCACATACAAACGCACACATGCATTGACATTAGTTGTGTTCGCTTACTTCAAAAAATAACTACTCTTGAGCACATAATCATCTACTTATTACACACACACACTTAAGCATACAATATGCAAAATAACAAGCATACACGTATCAATAGTACTTCTGTTGATTGTTTGTTACGAACAAGAAGTCTTGGCGACATCGCTTATTAACACTCATACACACGAACACCAATGCATCCACCGTGCTTCTTTATTATTGGTTTGGTATAATACATGCCACGAAAATACCTTAAAAAACAAGACGTATTTACAAGACTGTTTACACAGGCCTCTAATAAGCACAATATCACCACTATACTTTGTAAAACTAATGAGTGCCCATATTTTATATATTAAAATGGAACTATTTATATTTACGGAACTGGCAACACTAATGTTAAAAGTTAAAATCTGGCAACCCCATAAACAAGTTTGAATTTTTTTTAGCATAAACGTACTCATAACGTTTTGATGCACAAGTGCTGTTTGTTGTATTTACAGTAAGTTCAGAAAATCAATTTGACAAAAAAATTTAAGTTTCAAGAAAAGGTTTTCGTTAAACTATTTTTCACAACTGTCGACGTGAATTATCTCAATAAGTATGACCACAGTAAGGCGCTGATAAAATTAATTCAATTCTGTTAATAATTCTGTTGCCGATGAATTCCGTGAAGGTCGTCCCAAATCGGTTGTTGTGCCACAAAGCATCGATGCATTGCGTGAACTGATAATGCAAGATTGTACTGTAACATATTGTGAGAAAGAAGCATTTTTGAACATTTATTCCACTTCAATACATTCGATTTTGCATAAACACTTAGTTGTAAAAAAATTGTTCCCTTTGGATAACCCATAATTCATCAATATCTCAAAAAAAGGCTCACATCAAAAGGTGTAAGGAAATTAATAAAAAGTTATAATGTGTTTATATATTGTGTGTGTATTTTTCAGGATTACTAATCTCTGCAACCGCTTTTATTTAGCACCAGAAGTGCCGATTTTGGTTGAGAAAAGAAAGATCTTACTTTTTTTCTTGATCAATTTTTTCTGAATTTTATTTACAAAATCACTATACTAACTTATTCTAAGGGTCAGCATTAATGTGGCATTACAAAAAATCAATGGTAGATTTGCAATCATGACAAATTTTTGGTTATCAAACCCAGCAACAAATCACTATAAAAAATGCAATTTAAAATTCACATTATCAATTGTTCTATGCCAACAGTTTACTTCACACAGTATTCATGTTACAATTTTCTTTGGTAAAAATTATTTAATGCAAACAAAAAAAATTTAATGCCCAATACTGCTGATCAACAAAAAAATAAACAAGAAAATTATTTAGCGTAAACGAAAAAAATTAATTTAATTTCAAGTTCAATGTCATATGGATTATGCTTAGAGAAAATAAAATTCTTACATTGCTAGAGTGCTTATGCTGATTATAGATTCACTGCAAGTTCAACCGGGGTGCTTCAAAAGCAGGGTGACCGATGACATTTTCCAAAAAGTGGCACAAAATAGGGGATTTATCAAAAAAAAAGGGGCAAAATTAAAAAAAAAAACGAAAAGCCTACACTAAACTTTTTTGCTCTTATGCAAAAACGATTGTTAAAGTTAAAGCATGCATTAAAACCGGTTTTGCCATACAAAATTCTTTTTATAATCCACTTTAAATTTACTAATCGCATAAGGGGGTTTATTTTTAATGTATTTTTACATAATTCACTCTAAAAAAATGGAGACAAAAATCGGCAAAAGCACTTGAAAAAGTGGCAAGGCAGTCTAAAAAGTGGCAATTTGCCACTTTAGTCGGTCAAACGGTCGCGCTGTTCAAAAGACGTGTATACACTTTTGAGAGATAACATAAATGTATGCTTTGAGCGGGAAACAAAACAGCAATCGATCGCGTAAGGCTTCCAAAATGAGCTAAATTCAACAAAAGTTGTTCATGGAAGAACAGTGAAGTAAGTGGTCATCTGTTTCTTCTGCGGAATAGGTCTTGTGACCACTGTTGCACTTAAGCATTGTAGAACTGTCAATTTTGAGTGGTATATGACCATTTGTTTGCCGAAAGCGTTCGGAGAAATTCGTAAAATTAACCCCCGAAGACAAATTATTTTTGAGCAGTCAAAACAACAAATTAGTGACTCATCCTCCGAAAAGTCCTCATTCGGCACCCAATGACTCTCTCTTGTTGCCAAATATAAAGGTAAACTGCATGGTCAATGATTTACGAGCGCCGAAGAAGCAGTTGAAGCAGTTCAGAAACCATGTTTTGGAAGTGTCTCAAGAGGAAAGGATAAACTGCTATGACAAATAGTTTGAACGAATGCAAAAGTGTATTGACCATAAAGGGGAATATTTCGAATAAAATAAAGCCTTTTTCATTTAAAAATTTTTGTTATTATTTGTTTTTCCCGAAATAGTATAAATAGTAGCTCTCTTAGTAGCAACAAAAGTTTTTAATTAAATGGTTAAAATAGATTTGTATAAACAAATTCGATGAATATAAAAATATCTTGGGTAAAGATCCTCTATAAAGAAAATAACTTTACATACTAAAAAAACAATTAAAATTTCCAGCCCTGGAACAATCTTTCTATCTTGCAAGTTTTCTATACCAATTAATTTATTTTTGAAATAAAAAATGGTTTAATTATTAAAAAAAACATTATTTTAGTTAGTTAATTTTATATACCAAAACAAGGTTTAAATTCTTCAGACCTGCAATTGTCTTTTTGATTTTTCTAATTGTCAATAGATGAATCAAAATATGTTTAATTAATAAAATATAACAAAAAAATTTATTTATTTTATGTGCCAAAATAGTTTAATATTTGCAACTCTGGAACAAGTTAGAGTGCTATATTCGGCTGTGCCGAATTTTATATACCCTTTACCAAAGTGCGTTTATGTAGTATAGAGATACATACATAAGCACAGAGATATATATGTAGATATTAATTTTGTAAAAAGATTCATAATTTTTGCTCTCGTGCAAATTTTTTTTTTTACTTCTGAGTTCATGTGTTTGAATTCAGTAAATTATTTTCTTTGAAAATAGTTGTTGTCTCTGATAATGAAAAATAAAAATATTATTTCCATGTCTTAAAAATATAAAAATTAAATTTAATTATTATACAATAGTTTGAAAAATAAATGAAAAAATATATGTGTTGGAAATAATGTTCGGAACAAAATCATAAAGCAAATACACGAACCTTCTAGCATTGGCAATAAGTAATAATTGTTTTAATGAGTAAAGTGAATAAAAAATAAGCATTTGCTTTTTACTTAAAAATTTGTTTTAAAACCTAAAATATGTATGAGTTTTTTGTTATTTTTTAAAAAATTTTCAAGTAAAAAGCAAATGTTTATTTTTTATTCACTTTACCCAATGAATTACATCTGCTGCTTTATTTCGTCCATAGACAAGACGAAACAATCGCCGAACTGAATTAGGGCATTAATATCAATATAAAAAATCAACAATTATTTTTATATAGTTACTTTTATTCACCAAAAAAAGGTTACATTTTTCAACCTTGAAACCGATATCAATTAATTCTGGCACAGAAATTCAATACTGAGGTTTCTAGCTTTTCTGAGATCTACGAAAAATTTTTTTCGCGTACAGAAAGGCATACAGTCGAAAAACGGACATCGCTTATTCAACCACCCTTCAACCAGAAAAAAGATTCGATGAACTATATTTCAGTACACACTATCAATTTTCTATTGATCCAAAAAACAATCCATGTTCATTGCTATCAGGACATAATTGTAATAAAAATATAATTGTGACAATTCTTAAATTGATTGCCTCAACCGAACGTATGCTTTTATCATGAGTAATGAACTGATTGACTAGCACAACCAAATAAAATATTATGAATTGGATTTTACTACCAACTTTTGGTATTGGCAACTAAACAATTGTCGTCCTATATTAACGTTAAAATAAACACTTTCTTTCAGTTGCTGCAACTAACTAGAGGTTGAGTTTACTATCATAGTTTATAGCAGCAAATTCAAAAATTAACTTTTATGATTTTCAAAGATGTTATAATTTGTGAATTTTCAAATGGTTTGGAAAGTCTGTGCATAACATAACAGGTTTGTGGCTGTTTAAAATAAGTAGTTGAAGAAATGCATAAAGACATGCTTCACCAACAGAAAATAAATTTCAATCAAAATAAACTTATGACAATATGTCTAATAATAAATTTGTTAAATTTTGTATTTTATTTGCGTTTATTGTTTATTTTTCTTTCAGCAAGGAAGAGCAATTTTTATTTCACATGCACCAATTATGATATTCTTTTAGTTCTATTAACCATACTTTCGGTAGCAAGAATAAATTTTATTTCAAATTCTATACTGTTAACCAATTTTATCTGTTGTTGCAACTATTGGGTTAATGGTTACAATTTAATATATTCTGGTACCACAAGAAAATTGATAGTTGGTGTCACCGCCAAACTCGATTGGCAACAAATTCGGTTGTCTCAACGAATCTGTTTTCTCTGTGTATACATAAGGACTTTAGGGGTTGTCGGGCTGAAATTGTAGAAATAACACACCGATTTAATTGCAAGCGACAAAACTTAAATTTTCAGGAAAACGTTTTTTGATAATATGCATTCAAATTTATTTACATACGTAAATTGCCGCAAACGATAAAATTTTACAGTTTGTATCTTGAAAGTTATTAAATTTTTTGGGATTTCGATAATTCTAAACTCTGGGTAGCCCATAAAGTTTCAAGTTCAATAAAAAGTCGATTTTAGATAACATGTCGCTTACGATAAAATCGAAAAAGGTTTAATTCAATCCCTTAACATTTTGCTGGTATATATCTATAGCAATAAATAATAATAGCTCAAGTTGACATATGTGTTTTTTAATTTAGTACATGTTATTATTTCCTTCTTCAAAACCTATCACTCAGCTAAATATCAATTACAAAATGTGTTTAGTAGTAAGACTATACGCATTTATATTTTAAGTTAAGTCTTCTTGAAAAATAATACATAAATCATAACATCTTAACTCAACTTAACTGCTAACTGGATCAATATTAAAATGTTGGAACACTTAAACTTGTGTACACTTAAATTCAATAACTAACTGCCCATTTAAATTATTCCTCATAAAAAATCTTAAAATTAACAGTTTTGATCTAAATAAATGTGTATCTTTTTCTTTGGCTAACATTTTTTTATTAAAACCACACACAAATTATTTTAGACAAAACCCTTAGGGCGACATTTTGAGTTGAAGATTAGAGATTAAATTAACCTTAATCTTCATTTGCAATTTTTGTGTAGTCGATTATATTGGTTTACTTGCTGGTTTAAGCGACCAATCGTGGTGGTTTAATCTTACTTTAGTATTGACAACAAGCACTTGTGAAACATATAACTTTTTGTAAAAATTATATGGTAAAATAATTTAAAAACACTTAAATAAATATATATATTTTATATTATATATATTTCCTTTAACATGCGCACTATTTTACCTGTAAATAATAAAATATGTCAGTTTCTTCTTCTTCCCACAAAAAATCAAAGTGTGTTGATAACATGTACGACTTTTGTACAGAAAATTTTGCCACTATTTTGTTCCTCAGTATGGTAATAAAACACGTAACAAGAAGTTTAAACACCACTCAAAAACATCAAACTCAATTATCATCAAACTTATCTTAATCTCGAACCGAAAAAGTGGCCCTTAATATTTTAAAACACGAAATTTTCGACTTAAGCCACAAATATTTATTGCCACACATATTTATCACTCATACGCAATGAATCACTATACTCAAATTAATAAGCGCTATAAAGTATGCAACAGGTTTTTTTCACATCCGTACGTATTAATAAAATTAAAAAGTGTTTTCTTTGCTTATAAGACCAGTGTGACCATATCAAAAAATTTCATCAAACTGGGCTTAAATTTTGCATGGCATATTTTTAGTAGATTTAATGCAAATGAAAGTTTTTTAATTTTTATTATTATTTATTCAGGCTCTGGGTCAACGATATCCTTCAAATAAAATCTTTTGCGTTTAATTAGAGATATTTTTATTATTCTTCAATACATCAAACACGATCCGTGTTCTTCTCCAGGAATTGAAAACAATTATATAAAATATAACATTATAAATAAATTATATAAAATATAACTTTACATACACTAACATTACTTTTAATAAGAACTTGATAAATTTAAATAATTTAAAGTGATGTTAATATTGAAAATTTGTTTTTCCTCTTAGAGAAGCGCTGCTGGCTAATAATTATTTACATTTAAAAAAAAACTAAATCTTGTTAAATGAATTTTTTATTTATTGTTTAAAGTTTAATGTCATGATAGTTGTCATAATACAAAATTTCTATCCCCTCTTTGTAACAATTGAACGCTGACTTGTAATGTGATACAAATAATAATGTGGTCATCTGAAATGCTGCAGGCGTTTGTTATTTTATTACCATTTATTGCAACTATAAATATTTTATTCGTTTTTTATTTGTGTCTGAGTTCAAAAGAAGAGTATTAAATTATCTTTAAATTTATATCGCTGATTTTATGATCTTACTATTATTAATGGATGGTTTATTTGTGGTCATAAATATATTTCACAGCTAAATACCACAAATACTTTTGAAGAATATGTTTTTTGTTTGTCTTTGTTTTAATATTAAATCACATCAAATATAATCCTGTTTAAAGAATCTAAAAAATACAGATTTTACATAAACTCTAGTGGTAAAAATACAAAATGAAGTTAACAAACATGGTGAACAACGACCTGAGATTTTTGTAAATTTATTTTTTGACATTCTGATTTAATGTAATCTGAAGTACAGGGTGTCAAAATTTACCACACCAGTGCAGTATTAGAAGTGTGCACTACTTAAAATAGATCCAAGAAGTTTGAAGAGACTTATACAACAAATTGGATATACCAAGACTATAAAGAATGTTAGAAAATGTTACGATCCTAAGCTTTCAATTAAAAATTATGCAAGTGCTTTGAGTTAAAGCCACAAAATGTCTATCAGAGATTTGACTTCACTGGAAATTTAATCTCCAGAAAAGGTGATATACGTTTAAAGAGAAAATATTTTCTACGGAATGTTGGTGGTCATAGAGTCAATATCTTTAGATGACAAAAGAGATTTTACTAATCTATTAAATTCGGCAATTTCTAAAATTTCTATTTAAATAACACAGTCATAAAGTGCAAACTCTATTTCTATGAGTTCTTATAAAACTAACATTTTGGTTTTGCCAGTTTAGTTTATATTCGGGGTTTATGGCTTCATTTGCTCAAACTTGATTTTTCCAAGGATGTTTAATTTTATGTAACGATGAGAAAGAAACCTATTAAAATTTTGTTTTTTTATCCTTAGCACAATTTTAGTAAGACGGCTTTTGCACATGCAAAATATACTTGGCAAAGTCTTGAGTTTGTAGAAGAGAATAGAAAAGAGATATCATTGTCTTGGAAAGTAAATTTGTCATGTGAAAGGGTTATCTTTTAGACTAAGAAAAGCAAACTTAACTGAATAAAATTGCATGTACTCGTAGTGCCTAAGAATTTCTAAATTCCTAAGATTTTTATTTTTTCTTATGTTTTTGTCAACAGTTTTGCAAAATGGCTGCCAATTAAGAACGTTTTAGTACTGGAAATGATATTTTCACTATTTTCAGCTATATTTTACATCGAAAAATCACTCTTAATTGTTGTGTGTTATTTTTTTTTGTGAGAAAAGTAACACTTGGGTAATTCAAATGCCTACCAGCATACATTTGTATGCCATGTGTGTTAACTTCTTTAGAAAAGAGATAGTGAAGAGAGAACAAATGGCGAAGTATTGATATATGAAGCTTAAATCGTTTTTATAGCATTTTTGCACAGCGCCTCTGGTATTAAGTAGGTGAATTACTTTAAACTGCACTAAACAACAACAACAACTGCACTAAACAACAACAACTTGAGAAGAAAGTATGTGCTATAACGTGCATTAGAACAGAAACTTAAAAAAATCTATGACTCGGGCTCTCGAAGGCCGTCATTTGCATTTGTGTTCACAGATAGTTTTAGTTAAAAAATTAACCAAATGGTTTGACAACAGAGCAGCAAAAATAAAACAAGCAGAAAATATTATAAGCATGTGAGTTAAATTATTCGTATATTTTTGTGTTTCCATGTCATTATTTTAATTGTGGTAATAAAAAAGTCTAGTGCTCCTTAAGTCACTAGGGATATTCGTAAATGACTAATTAGATAAAATTACATCACATACAAAACTGTTGAAATTTTTCTTATTGTCTTCACAGAGTGAGCGCTAATGACTTTCAAGGTCATTAAACTTTTAACAAACCTTACAAAAATAAATGAACAAATCCAAGGCAACTATCAGGATATAGAGAGAGGCCAACAATTTTGCAGAGATTTATTCCATTAGAGTTCAATTAATTAAAAGAAAAATGGTGTCAAGAACAGGAATGATCTCAGGAAGGGATTATTCATCTTTGGAGTACAGAACCCTAAAAATTAATAAGAACTCGTTACAAGCTGTTAACGAAAGACCATCTATTTGAAACATAAGTGTGCTGAGATAATAATAGGCCACATTGCACAACACTTCGTTTATACAATTTCCAACCCTGGAACTACAATCATGATTTTCTAATTTTTAATACCAAAATTAAAGAAAATTATTGGACAATTTATATATAAACAGAAAATATTTTTTTTTTGTTTATTAATATTTTCAAATTATATTATCAAAGCGAAAATCTTATCATACAATTATTATCGCGGGTGTAGTTGTTGGAAGTTAAAATAACAAATCTGGATTTAAAAATCTTCCAGCCATATTAAAAATTTAACTTTTGAGTTAAAAGATTTCTAATTAAGAATTAAAAATTTTAAATTATAATTGAAAAAACTTCGACAAAAATTAAAAATTTTTAATTTGATGTGAAAACTCTCAATCGAATGTAAAAATTTAATTAATGTGGCTCAATAGATATTTTTTCACTTTTCTTATTTAAAATTTAAATTAAAAACAAATTCTAACCAAAATTAAAAATTTTCATAGACATGGGTACTGACAAGGTGCGTGGCGGCATAGAAAAATACTGGTATTCCCCCCAGCTAAATTCTTGTTTAATTAATCTTGTCAAATCATATTAATTAATAAAAATATTTCATTGTATGAAAGGTGAAAATACTGAACTTAACTTCGATTAAGAATAAGTTACGCATCAAAATTAAAAATTTCAAATTTGAATTGAAAAAATTCCAATTAAAATTTTAAATTTCAAATTTGTATTGAAAAAATTCCAAACAGAAATTAACCATTTGCCTCCATATTCATTAAATTTAAAATTAATTTAAAATGTATTTTATCTCAAATCAAAATGGATTCCAAATTGATTTTAATTTTTTGTTATGAATAACGCGGTTTGAAATTTGAATTTAATTATTATCAACCGTAATTGAATGATTTTTAATTTAAAGAATTTTAATTTAAAAATTCAAACCGAAATTAAAAATTTTAATTGAAAAATTCCAGCCGAAATTAAAAAAATTTAAGTTTGAATGGAACGAAACTGCAATAAAAATTTTAAATTTAAAAATTTGAATTGATCGATTCCACCGATTCTATTTAAATATCAAGTTTTATTAAAAAATCGATTTTTATTGAAAAAAAATATAAATTAAAATTCTCTGAGAAACTTATTTTAAATATAAATTTGATTTTAATATTATATAATAAGTAAATAATTCGGAGAAATAGGGTGAAAGACGTTAGCTCCCATATCCATAAAAAAATAAAATGATTTTGAAATCCATTTTAGGAAAATTTTTTATGATAAATTTTTTATAAAATGCGTTTCAAATTCATATTAGATTTTATAAATAGGGGGGTTAAAGTTTAAATTGAAAAAACTTAAACTGAAATTTAAAATTTGGATTTAAAAATTTTCAACCGTAATTGAAAGTATAAAATTTTATTTCAAAAAACTCCAACTGAATTTTAATCAAAATAATTCTAACTAAAACTAAAAATTTCAAATTTTTATTGATATATTCCAACCATAATTAAAAATTTGAATTTAAAACTTCAAACCAAAATTAAAAATTTCAGATATTAATTGTGAAAATTCCAGCCTAACATTTAAAAATTTCAAATTTGAATGGAACGAAACTGCAATAAAAATTTCAAATTTTAAAATTTAAATTGAAAAAAGCTCCAACCAAAACTAAGAGCATATTTAACCAATTTTATTTATATATAAATTTTTATTTAAAAATCGATTTTTACTGAAAAAAAAATTATAAAAATTCTCTGAAAAACTTATTTTAAATATAAATCAATTTTTAATTTCATATAATAAATAAATAAACTGAAGAAGTGTAAGATTTTAAATGGCAATAATTGGTGAGCAATATTTTAATCGACTTCAAGATATTTTAATATTATTTGTAATTTTCTAAGAATTTAAATTTTGTTAAGTGTAATTTGATTTCCAAATTAGAAGTTTTGTTTTGAAACTTTAAGCTTATAATTCTGAGTTCATTTTAGAATTTTTGCAATTTAAATATGAAATTCCCTCAATATAATCGGAAATGTTTTCAATATTTAAAATAAAAATTAATGTAGCGCACGTATTTGGTTCGACTTTTTGTTGTCTCCAACATTAACAATAGCACTAATCTGCAAGAGTTGAAATTCATTTAGAACTTAAAATTAGTTTTATTACAAAGATTTTTTAAAAATTGTTATATCTAAAAAAGTTAATTATTAACAATATTTACTCATTATTTTTTAAATTTCACATGCAAACATATCTTAAAAATTTATTTTTTACCTTTATTTTATTTTATTAGGTTATTGAGAATTTTATTCAAACGTGTATTATTTATTTATGTGTATGAGTTCTATAAAAATCTTTCAATTATTGAAATAACTTGCACAAATATATTATTTAATTTATTAAAAAATATTCGAAAAATATATTCCAAATAATTTTAAAGTAATTAACTATTTATAACTCACATTTATTTATCAAAATAAATACTTTTCTCTTGCACTTTATTTAAAGGACGTTTCACTTTAAAGCTTGAAAACTTTGTTTTAATATTTTCAATAGAATTTATAATTTTGCTTTGAATTCTTAATATTTTATATCAAGGTTTTATTTAAATCTTTCTCTTATCGTTATAATTTTTCATTAACGTTTTATTTAAGCGCTTGTTCGATGTTACCGTCAGCGACACTTGTTGAACAATGCGATGATGTTGCTTCAATGCGGAGGCTTTTATAAACCAAAAGAAATGTTCAAATGTTAATGTTGTTGCAATTCAGTAACGTATAAACACACGCACACGCACAAACACGTCTAAATATTTAGAGTAAAGCTCAAGGAATTTTTTTCAGTGTATAAGTAAGTCAATGTGTCTGTGTGTGTGTGTGTGTGTATCCACGAGCAGCAACACCAACAAGTGGCCAATAGAAAAACACGAACGCTAATAAATTAACTCGTTTCGTGCAAGGAATAAAGCTTTTTATTTTATTTTTTTTTAATCATAAAAAGCTTTTGTTGATAGTAAAGCTTCGTTTTATGATGATAACGTGTTTATGTGTGTGAGAATGAATGAAATTTCATCACAAGAATTTATGAATGAATTTATTATTTGTGCTGCTTTAATTTTTTTTTATTTTGTGCGTTTGTTTTTGTTTTTCTTCCTCAACTTGTTGTTGTTCAAGCAATACACGTTTCATTGCAGTTCGAAGTTCAATGCTTCCAAAAATGTTCAACTATAAAAAAAAGTTAAAGAAAAGAGTTAATAGGTGTTTGTTTATTTTCTCTTATTTAATTTACGAATATGAGTAGGATTATCATAAAAAGTATCGAATATAACTTGCGTTTTATGGCAAAACGGGGAAATAACATAAAATTTTCGAGTCCAAATAAAGTCAAGCCGGGACAGTTATAATCAGGGGTAGAGAATATTAAAGGATACATTTATATATTTATAAATATATTTCTGTCTACATTTTTATTTAATCTTCATTTGATAACTTTGCTGGTAAAAATATAAACTTATATATAAATACGGAACACATTTGTTTATCGTACACTTTTAAGTATCTTTTCGTCCACATATATGACTTTAAAGGTATTTTTCTGTAAATATGCACAATTTGAATGTTTTTATTTCAAAATTCTTGTCATAAAGGTGGAAAAAGCTTGAAAAAAAACAACTTTCTATTTTGATTCTGTTTTATACTGGCAAACATAAACGCACACAAATGTTTGTGGTTGGTCTAATTTAGACCACCGGGTGATCCTAGTATTTAACAGCAAAAGCCTTATACATATCATTTGAACGTACTATTGTACACTTTATCTGTCTATGATAATTTCAAAAAAACAAACTAAATATATTTCGGCCAATTCGATAGATGCAGCTGTAGCAACCACAGGGCCACTTTTAACTTTATAATTTCGAAAGTTCCTATGAAATTTTACCTTGTGAACTGTTCAGCCAAATTGTTAAAGAGTAGAAGATAATAATCAAAATTCCTCGCATGCCATATTGAAAGGGTGTTTTTTATAGAGTGACACAAGTTTAAATCATAAAAAACAAGGGAATATATTTTTATAGTAGATGAAAAGAAAATATATGCTTGAGGTAACCATAATCAAACAGCAACATACTATGACTGAATTAAATGGTTGTAGTTAAATCATATTATTTTCAATAGAAAAGCAACCTTTAATAATATTATTATCTGAGTTAATAATAATATTATCAACAAAAACCATGAACTTTGTTACACCTAATCTTATTATTGTAAATATGACAACACTATTGTTGGATGTGACTAAAATATAATTGATACTCACCATACCATGTTCTTATATTATAATTATATTGTTATATATGAAAGCAGTATTATTTAATATAATAATAATATTTTGTTTTTCAATCATTTTTTTATTGGTAGATCTCTTGTTTAAAACAGCTGTGCATTAAATCCGAAATAAAAATAAATTAATATTGTCGAAATAAAATGTACGTATATACATATGTGTGTATACTCGAAATGCAGACACGTCTGTATAAAGAGATAAACATATGTATTTATTTATTTATCTATCCTTTTGTTTGTTTGTACTTTTTTTATTTATTTAACACGACGCGTGCAATTCCGATAGGTTACAAACGAAACACTGAACTGACATAAGACGTTCCTGAAAGATATTTTTTTTAAAACTAAAAATAGTATGGTTTTGGATAACATTATGTTGTTATTTACATTATATTATTTTTAAATAATAACAAAAATTATGTTGCAGTCATAAATTTTTAACAAAACTATATTGTTAAGCTCTAACCATGTCACACTTTTTTATGAATATAATAATGTAATTATTAAATTCATAAAATTTTGCTTACCGTAACAAAATTAATGTTTAAAATAACAATAACTTGTTTTCAACGACCACACATTTGTTTCTGAAAACATAATATGGTTTTCTTAACCATTCTACAATCATATCTTTTCTTTGCGTGTGCATTTACACCTGCACAAAATATAACAAATTTTAATTAAAATCTTTATGAAAATCTATAACGTTTACACCAAATTTATTTTTTGACATTTAACAAGTTTTGTTTATCCAAAATAAAACCCATTTACTGAAAATTTCCAAAATTACAACAAAATTCAATCGACTCCGCCTTACTGGAGATAACCAAAACACAATTTTTTTCAGTTATCTGATTTTTTCACTAAAACATTGTTCGGATTACTGAAATTTGATACAGTTAAGCGAAGTGCTTAAAATCAGTGCAATGTAATACAAAAATACAATAAAGTACGTAAGAGCGAAAAGGACAAATACATTTTGCCATTTATTTATTTTTTCACTAAAGCGAAGTAAGTTTCATACAAAAAGTAGTTGTGAGTTTTAGTAATACAATATTTTTAATAAAGCGATGTTTCGCTTAAGAGATGTGAATAAGACTAGCTGCGTTAAAAATTAGTGCGGCGCGTTGCATCGCTTTCAGTACATTTCCTACAAATCTACTGACAAATTAGATTTCCTTTTGTATGGGAAATCTAGTAAAAAGCAGCTAGATTTAGCTTGAAACCTCATAAGTACTAGATTTCGAGATAATGTAGATGCCCTTTTAATATCAATGAAAGTTTTATGAAAAAGGAAGTTTTATGAAATTAATGTGTAAATATTATTTCTGCCATGTGGCCGCCATGGCTGGCGCGTAAAAAGCGCAATCTGCAACACCAATTTTCAACAATTTTTTGCACTCTGACCATCATAGTTTTTGAGCACATATGAGCCAATGACTATGCCAGTCCATAAAGTGCACCAACTGGTAATTTTCTGTGGATGTAATAGTGTTTAATAAAAAAACTTGTGGATCCTCTTCACTCCACATAGGGCAATTCCTCTAATTTACGTACCCATTCAACCAGAAATGGTCTTAATCGACTATGTACGTCATTAAAGCGCACGAGAAGTTTGACAAAACGAACCATTATTTTGATTACAAATTTTAATAATATCCACGCTTTGCTCTAGTATAAGTCAATTCATAATGAAATTTCAAAGCAAACTAAACAAAAAGCTACTATCAGCTGTTAAGTGGGTGCTTAAATAAAGCAATGATGCCAACACAAAATTGTGACATTCCATAAAAAATACCCTATATTTGCATGCTGGCGATACAAAAGCCAACAAATTAAATTATTATATCGTTGGTCACATGTTGAAAGGCCCTAACTCAAATAACTGTAACTTTACAGCTGAATATAAAAACATGGTAATAAACAGTCAACTGTTTGTAAAACTGCTTTTGCAGTTGTATGCTTATAAAAGCGTTTTTATTAACCTATTGCAATAATTTTTTGTGAAAAAATGTATTTGTGTGAAGTGTATGGGAATCACTGAATAAGTCAATTTCATAAAAATACGAGTTGTTGTTAATTATTGGTTTTTAGGGTTCCGTACACCAAAGGTGAAAAATTGTTTTCGCTACGCTGTCCGTCTGTCCGTCCGGCCGTCTGTCCGTCACACGGTATTTCCTCAGGAACCGTAAGAGCTACGGATCTGAAATTTGGACAGAGTATGTAGAACTTTAGTCGCTACAACAACAACAATATGAAAGTTAAAAATGAAAGGGTGTTCCAAAACAAGCATCGAAAAATATTGAAATAATGTAATGTAATATATATACAATTGTATGTACATATGTATATAGACAATTGAAAATTGTAAAATTACTGTATTTTTATACAGACTACAACAATTAACACTAAAATTTATAAAAATTAAATTTACAGGGTGTTCATCGACAAACTGAAAAAAATCGCGAAAACCCGAAAAAATCGCCTAAACGAAAAAAGCATTAAATTAAAAAAAATCTAGCACTAAAATAAATTGCAAAAATTAAAAAAATCGCTAAAATGAAAAATATATCCAAATTTAAACTAAAATCGACAAAATAAAAACGAATATCAAAAACCTTAAAAAATCGCCAAAACGAAAAAATCACTAAATTAAAAAAAATTCTAGCACTAATATATATTGCAAATATAAAAAAGAGTCGCTAAAATAAAAAAATTCGCCACAATGAAAAAATATTGTATTACATTTATTACAAAACAAAAATAATTGGCAACATTTTACACCCTATTTGCAAATAGTGTTGTTTTTTGCAAATAGTTTTCGAGAGTTATTAACTTACAATAAAAAAGTTATACGGCAACGCTTTCGGGTTTTTATTTGCAAATAAGAAGTGCGTATAAACGGGATATGTCATAACTACACGTGTTAATTAATGAGTAACATTTGAACACCCCAATTATCTGTTACTTCAGAAATATCTTCCCATACTTCATCGTACTTGAGATTATTTGCGATATTTTGATAATAATATAATTGTGGAAACAAAGTATTTGCGTACTATTTTGTGACGTATTTTAAAAAGTTAATATTGGGTAGCAAAGCTGAGGAATAATATTAAAGGCCCAATTATAATAGGAATAAGCGAAGTTAAGCAACTGTGCGGTTACATATAAAACGTATGTGGCAAACTATAATGTACTTATGGAACTTTTCGTCAAGTTTCGTCAAATGTCATTTGCTTAAGTGAAGTGCCAAACTGAACGCACATTCCGTACGGAAAACACTGTTTGTACATTTTTTAGACTCAAGCAAACATCAGCAGAAAATATTAATTGATTTTAAATATTTTTTTATTGTTTCTTATTTTAAACACAGAAAAGGAAGCAAAACTTTTATTTTCATTCTTTGTTTAAAAATACACACACACACACATACACACGAGTTTATTTATGTATGATCATTGTTGTACTTTTTAGTAGCCAAAACAAATAAAACAAGTAATAAAGTGCTGGTTACGTGAATTTTTAATAGATTAGGATATTCCAACAAGTTAATTTGATTGAATTGCATTCATTTCGTAGTTATAAAAAGAAACAAAATTACTAAAAAAATGTGAACAATACCTTTATTTGCAGCTGTGGCTAAAGAATAATTAAGTGCATATAAGTACATTGTGGCCACCTAAAAGTCACATTTGAATTGTTTAAGTATTTGACAGACTTATCGTTCAATTCTGGCATTAGCTTAAGTCAGCTTATTCATATTATAGTTGGGCCTTAAGGCATTTAATGCTTATTTAGGTAGTTTAAGAGCTTGATGATAGGAAAATCAGTTTATTTTCTCTAAATTCTTTATCAGGAATTCTAATTCTATTAAAGAGGCATTATCTTTTCACAGCAAGAAAACAAAAGATGCGTTTAGCGAACAGACACCTGCAAACAAACTTAGACAAGTACTTATAATTTGGAGGAGTAATCAAATACTTAACATCCTATTTTTAACAAATTAAAAAGTTTTAAAATATAAAATCCTTTTTATAAAAAGTAGTCAAGGAAATTGTTCGAATATTCGATAAAAATGATTCGCATAATTTTTTATTCTAAATGGAACATTTAGGTTCGTTCGGG
This sequence comes from Tachina fera, assembly GCA_905220375.1. NCBI lineage: Eukaryota > Metazoa > Arthropoda > Insecta > Diptera > Tachinidae > Tachina > Tachina fera. The sequence goes on along the minus strand of LR999965.1, from coordinate 48,943,973 downwards.
CAAAAATTATAAAAAGTTGTTCGAATATTCGAACAATTTTTGTTCAAATGACAACAGTAATAATAAGTCTGTTCATTTACTTTCCCAGCAGAAAATAGCAACGAGAGAGTAAGGCAAAATTACTCTCCCAAATATGGAAAAATAAATGAACGCTTTATACTCTAAACACAATGTTTGCGGTGCGGTGCGATTTCTCGTTGCAGGAGAGAAAAATAAATATAATACAACGGAAGACGGTGCCGGCAATACCTGTCATTGTTTGTTTAAATTTTCGTTAATTTTTTTGTGCATAAATTTTTATAACTAAAAACAAAAAATTATAAACATTTTATACATTCGTAGATATATTTGATATATTTTTTAAATTTTTATAATCTATGACAAAAATGTTTGAACTTCAAAATCATGTTTTTTTTACAAAAATGTTGTGAACACAGCCAATTATTCAAAAACTACGGCAACGTCAGCAAGAGAAAAAGTATCAAAAATTGAGAGAATAAGAAACTCCGCAATGAAAATAAAATAGATTTTAATTTTATTCCGTGCCGCACTGCGGTTTTTTACTTCAAAATCGTATGGAAACCCGCACCGCAATAAATAATCGTTACTTGTGAAAATTTGCAAGAAAATCTTATTCATATCATAACAATGGATGGAAATCATAATACAATTGTACTTATTCTAATGTATTTTGTTTGATAATATTTTAGATTGCAATTCTTTTATAAATTGGCATTTAAAATAAAATTCTTTACACAGTTTTCATGTATTTTTACTATTTTTATGCATTTTTAATAATTTTTTAATTTTATTCATTAACAAATACAAAAATTCCACTTTCCATCTCTGAATATATATGAGAAACAAACAAAATTATTTGCCATTAGAATTGAATTTACGTGGCTTAATGAAAGAAAATCAATAAATTAAGAAAAAATACTTTTTTTTTCATCCGTGTACATGTGTTTTAATATAGAAATTAAAATTTTTTCAGTTTTCCTTTTTCAGATATTTTTTAAATAATTTATTTGACAACAAAACACACAACAGCTGGTTGGATTGTTCTTGCAAGTAAAAATTTTACTAGTACAGTATTTTTCGTTTATAGCGAACCCTTTTAAAACGAACTTTCGCCTAAAACGAACCATTTTTGAAAGTACGAACTTTTATTTCTATAAAACCATGAAGGAACTTTCGGTTATACCAACTTTTTTTCACGTAAATTGTTCTTTTTTTTCGCTTAAAACGAACCAAGAAGTGTGTTGCCATGAACAAAAAATTATATTTATATATTAATGTGTAGCGTAAGCTGTGTAAGAAATTTTCTTTCAGTCTCGCGACACTCTACAACAAATTCTTGACCACTTGGCCCAAGTGGAAGTGTATATAAACGAAGCCAATATTAATACTAAGCAAACTAAAATAACTGATTTTTTAAAAACTAAATAAACTTATTTTTTAAATACTACCATGGTCTAAAATTGTTTTAATAAGTAAATAAATAGCCAAAGTGTTAAAAAAAGACATGTGCACACACAATAATGGTTTCTTGATGTCATCACTTAAAACTAACTTCGCTTAAAACGAACAAATTTGATCAGCTCCTTGAAGTTCGCTTTAAGCGAAAAGCACTGTAGTAACTTTTAGGAATTTTTTGTCTCAAAATTTTTTCTCTCCTTTAACGCTCTCTCCTTGCAAACTTTTTGAGTCTATGAACACTTTTTAGTAAAAATTGTTACAAATTCGTAACAATTTTTAGTAAATGAGCAAAACTAATATCTTCTGAAAATATATTTGGATATGACATGCACGTATGAGTAATAAATTATTCTTAATCAGTATTATTCATACGTCCTCATATGCAAAAGAATAGTAAATGGTAAACAGATTTGACAAAACAAACATACATATATAACATATTTGGCAGAAATGCAAATCTAGATACTTTTTATGAAAATCATTCTGCCTGTGTTATAGAATCAGATTGTATAAAGTTTGTTATAGAAACAGGGTGTATTATAGGAAAAGGATACACATCTTCTCATGATGTCTTCAGGATGATCATTTATAGTATATCTCCACGAAGATGATACTTTAATAAATTTAATAAAAAGTTATTTTTGTATATTTTTTTGTTACATTTTTTTTATGAATTATTACCACGGTTACTAAAATGGCAATTTGTGACATAAAAGGGATATTTTACATACATATGTACGTACATTCACACACATAAATACACACACATATCACTATGTGTATGGATGTGTATATATTAAATTGAACATCCTGTGTTTTTTCACTGGCTTAAGGAAAACGTGTGTAGATTTATTTCGAATATCAAAATCAAAACAGTCGAATTTGTTTATGTTAATTGAGGAAAAAGATTATATTTCATTTATATTTTTTCGTTATAATTTAATAATATTGGAGCAGCGAAAACTGCAAGATTAAGTATATCTTTTCTTTTTGTGGAAACTTCAAGAAAAAAATCTACATACTACATACATATGTACATATGCATGTATGTATATTATTGTAATTGCTCAAGCAATTAGATTTTGAGAATTTTGTGGTAAATTAGACCAATATTTTTTTAAAACTTTATTCTGGAAGGTTAGTATTTTTAAATTTGCCATCATGTTTTTTTCCTCTAAAATATATTAGATTCCAAATAAACTAATAGAATATGGAAACAAATGCTTAAACAACTTTTTTACGAGAAATATGAAATTTTTAATTAAATTTTAATTTCACGGGGTAGATTTGACTGACTCATTAGGCGCATTCACAAGACGTAGCTGTTGAGCTCAACTGTTGTAAAACTGTTGGCAACTGTTTGTACCAATTTGCTCTGCTAAATAAATATTCAGTGTTTACACAACAATGCAATAAAATTAAAGACCTGCGCCTATAGTATTTATATTTTAACGCTGTGCTGCCATGTGCTGATAAAAGCTTTAAACGCAATAGTGAATTAGATATGTATGTAATATATAATATAAATAGACAGCATAATATATATAAATATCCCTATATGAACTCAAACTCATTTGTAAGTACCTTCAAATTGGTTTTTTAATAACCACAACTGGTTGATTAAGTGACTTTTTTCCTTGTCGCCGACTCACTATTTTAACATAGGCATATCATAGGCAGTAGTCAATTGGCCATCTATGCATGACTTTTAAATTGACTACTAACTACTTGTTTTTCAACCACTCTGAAGTCACTTAATATCTATTATAGTTAAATAAATATTTATGTAAATCTTCATACACATTTGTATATCATATACATACATACATATGTATATACTATGTATAATGAATATATGTATATTGATATATAGAAATAATTAGTATTTTTATATTTAAAACAAAAATACATACATTCATACGAAAGTTTTTCCTGCTCATAGAAAATATTACACATATTAAGTATTGAAATTATTAGTTTTTTGTCAACACAAACATTTGGCGTTTGATTTCATGGCATGCTTCGTTTGATTTTTTTTTATTTTCTTTTCATTTACTTATTTTGCTTTTATTTATTTCTTACGTGTGCTTTTATTCAATATGTTTGCTTGATATCTGCATGAGATTTAAGCCAATTTGTAGACACTTGCAAAATAATTAATTTATAGCTAGTGTTTTTTGTCAATCGACTATTTTATTTACTACAAGGATGTTTGATGAAATAAGTAATTTAATTTTATTTCTTTATTTCGTTCATTTATCACATTTTAAATGTAAAATTTAACAAATATTAGCAGTCGCAACCTAACAAAGCGGCATTTTATTGTAGAATAAATGGCATACGTTTCTTCAATCAGTTGTTCAGGATGAGTACAACAGGTTGACTTATAGGTAGCGAAAAAATTTTACGATGGAAAAAATGGCAGCAATTACTCAACTGTTGATTAGAGCGAAACTATTCAACTATGTGTTTCGAAGACAAACATTCAACGGTTGCGCAACAGGTACGTCTTATGAATGCGACCATTCTGTCTACATCCATGCCGCCATTGCAAACATTGGACAGTGGACGATTTTGTTAAAAAAAATGGAAATAATTCTGTATTTTCTAAACGGGCTATCCGATTGTTATGAAATTGCAGTCTTTAAGTGTGTAACTTGGACTACTACACATATTTAAAAAATGTGGGGCCACAAAGCTCCAAAGTGGGCCACCTCGGCTTAATGAAAAGTTCGATTCTTTATATTAAAAACAACACCAAATATTTTTAATTTATTTATGTATTTATTATTAAAACACTTTTTTTAGAGCATATTCCTGGTTTCCCTGGTAATAAGTTCTCATAACCCATGTATGTAAGTACAGGGTGGGCCAAAAGAAACCAAGGGGTGTAAAATTTTAATAACTTTTTTGTTTATTAACTTTTTTTTATTTTTTCTTTCAGATTATATAATATACAAAATGGAAATTTTTTTACACTAAGTATGAAAAATGATGTCTCTTAAATGACCACCGTTTTCAGCTTCGTACTGATGGGCTCTTTTTATGGCATTTTCCATGACATCTTTCAAAACTTGTGGCTGTAGCGTTCAAATTTCTGCAACAATGTTTGCCTTGAGTTCAAGGATTGTCTCTGGCTTGTTCACATACACTCGCTCCTTCAAAGAACCCCAAAGAAAATAGTCGGGTGCTGTCAAATCTGGCGATCGTGCTGGCCAAATAATTTCCGAATTTCGAAAAATTATTCGCTCTCTAAAATGTAAGTAGTATGTTAGTAATTTTATTTTTTTGCTTTATTTTGAATCTGAACTTATTTCTCCTACAACCTTTTTATACTAAGGTGAATAACAATGTGAATGTTAAAATGGGCAATTAATTGAATTTAAAATCTGTCCATAATTCTAAAAATAATCTTGAGATTTTTTTCTACAAGCATAACAAGTTTTTATTTTTGGTGCTTTAAACAAATTTTGGGTTAAAGTCAACTTCTGAGTTTTCTTAGCAGATACAAAATGCATCTGAATGCGCATAAACAACAACAAACGAAAATTCTTCGTATTAAAAAAAAAACTTAAATAGATTTTTTCATAATTTATGTAAATTATTGACTTTATTTAATTTATTAATTTATTTCTTTTAATGTTTAAATAAACACTATGAAACAAAATTTCAACAAAGTCGTGGCCAAATAAATTTGACACATATGATCTCAATGTAGAATTTTTCACCAAATCCGAATCTGAATTATTCAGAATGGTGAAAAGAAGAACAGATTTCAAGATATTGCAAAATTACCGTTATTTGGGTTCTTAAAAAAGATAATATCACTTTAGTAAAAGAATCTTGGCAAGTATTAGATAGATTTTTAATTATTTTTTTTGTAGTTGAAAGAAAATAAAATTAGTAAAATACAGATCGGTGCAAAAATAATAAAGTTACAGAAGATTAATTGAATTATCCCACTTTTATCAAATAAAAAAACACAAGTAATTTTAGAAATATGTACTCGTATATAGGTAACAAGGAAATTAAAAATTTCTCTAAACTGTTGAGTTGATTTGTCTATTTATTAAATTTCTACCTCTCGCACATGAAACCAATAATATTCGCCCAACATCGCCTCATCAAACGCCCCTTGATCCCGACGTTCAAAGAGGATATTGAACTTCAGGCATATGAGGAGTTGGTTTTGTAAATGAGTTGACATCTACATACTCAACAGATTATGGCGTCTATTTTGATTTACCTGGACTAGCAAAAATAACAGTCAATTTCGTGGTTTGCAGGCTCACGCCAAATTGCTGGAAAATCAAATGACATATACCGATGGTGGCATAGTGAATAAGATTAATATTCTGAAGGCATACTTTTTAAATGCAAAATTAAGAAATGCATATTTACTTTGCGCCCAATATACACATAGCTAAACGAGTTTTGCAGGAATTGCATATAGTATTTGGTGTCCAAGACTTCAAAATGTTTCCCGTATTGACTTTAAAATACAGCCAACATGCATTTTGTAATTGGCTTGAAAAATTCAATAGCTGCGCAAACCAATAAACTACACAAGCATATAAAACTTGTTCGGATTGTTCTGCAAAAAAACCACGTTATGCGCTATGCATTTTTTTTTGTTAATATGGATCCTTACAAAAACATAAATGTGAAAAAAGGCCAATTTCCTTTCCAAAATTTCGGCCATTAATAAGTAGTGAGATTAAAATTTTGACCAAGTTCTTCTTTGGCACAATACCGAAAAAATTTTATATCCCGTAATCTCGAAAATCCCGAAATCCCGTACAATCCCGGGATCCCGAAAATCCCGAGACCCCGAAAATCCCGGGATTCTCGGGATCGGGACTTACAAAATTCCGAATCCCGGGATTTCCAAAAATCGATCCCGATTGGCATCCCTAATACATATATATAATGCGGTCGTTATATATATTATAATATTTATATTATAATACGGCCGTTAAAAAACGAAATTATTACATTTTATTTTGATACTTCATTTCATCAACCACCCGTATATTAGACTTAACGGCCAATAAATTATTTATTTATTTATTAAACATATTAATGCAAAGTAAATTTGCATAATATGGTGTTGCACAAATATGGGCGGAGTAACGTAGACCATATGCCCAAGATGGTATTACAGTATTTTATAAGGTTTTACGACTGACTGTACACGACCTATGCCTTCACATAGGAAGTAGGCAACGTGGTTGTTAAAGAAATTCCATAAAAACCCGCAAGATTATACGGTTATCCGTAGCAGATCTGTCAACCAGTGCGAGCGAGACGAAAAACTCTCGAAGGCCAAATAACAAACACAAGCCTGACCGTCTACGATGACGCGAGAGATGTTCCCCGACCCAGAGCTGCTTAACGACTGCGGCCAATAAATTAATAATTTAGCATTAGCATACATTGTTCTTGTTAATTACATATATATGCATATGTGTACAAACTCTCACTTTTACGCGATTGAGTGAACTGATGTTCTTAAAAATTGCCTCGTTATCTCTTGTTATCTCTTGTATGACTAAATGTGATGTTAAAAATACTTAAGTAAAGACTAATTGGACGCAATGTTCGATAGCAAATGAAGTTCGAAAATATATCCATTTCTATTTTACTGTAATTTTTTCATATTTCGTTTGTATAGAATATTATAATTTGCCACTAATCACTTTTATTATGTTTCGTTCAACTTAATTAAAAAAAATGTTTGAAGTGATGCATATATAAATAGAGGGTGGTGCAAAATTAATCACCCTATCGGGAATTGCTAAAGATTTTACAAACGGAGGTAAACGTCAGTTCCGCTTTGCTATTTGTGCACACGCAAAGAAAAGATATGGTTGTAGAATGGTTGAGAAAACAATATTATGTTCTCAGAAACAAATCTGTGGTCGTTGAAAACAATTTATTGGTATTTTAAACATTAATTTTGTTATGGTAAGCAAAGTAATGTTTGAATTTAATAATTGCATTATTATATTAATAAAAAAGTGTGATATGGTTAGAGTTTAACAATATAGTTTTGTTAAAAATTTATGACTGCAACATAATTATTATTATTTTTTAAAAATAATATTATGTAAATAACAATATAATGTTATCCAAAACCATACTATATTAAGTTTTTAAAAATTTCTTTTTCAGAAACATCTTCTGTCAGTTCAGTGTTTCGTTTATAAGCTATCGGTATTGTACGCGTCGTGTTAAATAAATAAATTAAGCACAAACAAACAAAAGGGTGGATAAATAAAAACATATACATACGTACAAACGTTTATCTCTTTATACAGACGTGTCTGTATTTCGATTATGCACACATACATACGTAAGTATACATTTCTGTATATACATTTAATTTCAACAATATTAATTTATTTTTATTTCGGATTTAACGCACAGCTGTTTTAAACAAGAGATCCACCAATAAATATATAATTGAAAAACAAAATATTGTTATTATATTAAATAATACTGTTGTCGTACTTAACAATATTATTATTATATAAGAACATGGTATAGTGAGTCTCAATTATATTTTAGTCACATCTAACAATAGTGTTGTCATATTTACAATAACAAGATTAGGTGTAACAAAGTTCATGGTTTTTGTTGATAGTATTATTATTAACTCAGATAATAATATTATTAAAAGTTTGCTTTTCTATTGACAATAATATGATTTAACTACAACCATATAATTCAATCATAGTATGTTGTTGTTTGATTATGGTTACCGCAACAATATTTTTTCTTTGCGTGCAGTTAGCAGATAAAAAAATATTAAATACAATAAGAGCTAGTTTTTAACATAAAGATAAACTCTACTTGTCAGTTAACTGTAGTTTAAACATAAAAGTTTATTTTTCAGATATAGATTATCTAGGAAATAATCTACGTTTAACAGAGCAACATTGCTCAGCTAAACTATGGTTAGAACTGTCAAATGATAAGTGTATGGAATAAATATTACACAATTGAAAAAATATTTACTAAAAAGTGTAACAAATAAATACATTCATACATAAATAAAATGGATGCTTGTTATGACGACGAAAATTTTAGTGATTATGAAACCAGAATAACTTGGAAAGGATAATTGTGACAAAACTAAGGAAAATAAAAGCACATGAATTGGAGTTCTTGCAAAGATTTCGTTTAACAAAGAGGTCTGTGTATGATGATTTTAGAATTAATTGGAAAGAAAGTCTATTTCGTTGGGTTTAAAGTTTTATGATATTTTTGGTTTTATTTTTGGAGCGTGCCTATTTTTTAAGTCCACATCATTTATTATTTATTTTATAAAATTTCAGAATCCAGTTATTGAAGTTTTTTTAAAATAAGTTTAAAGAATTGTCACATCGATTTTTAAGTGTTGCCCTATTTAAGTAAACTATTTTCAAGAATGCTGAATGGAAACAAAGTATGGAATTTCTAGCTAAATTTACAACTGTTAATCCATCACTGAAAAACAACATGTACGGTTAAATTCCGTTTAAATTTGTTTCTTGGTTAACTCAAACGTATGTATGTTAAACTAATTGCGATTTATTTTCTGAAGGAAATATGTTACACAATATATGTGTAACATATCTAAATGTTACCTAGAATCACTCAAAGTGCTACATATTCTGTTACTTCAATCGAAGAAAATTAAGCTGCTTTTATTTACAACGGTTACATTTGATCATTAATGTACTTCATTTGCGATTTTTAAGGCTATTTCAGATGTTTGAGCACAAATTGACATCACTAATTATGTTAAAAAAAAACCAAAACAGTCGCAATATTTAAATAATTATTTAATTATATTAATTTTTGTAATAATAATATTGAAATTTATACTTAAGAAATCTTTTCTCAAAATTATAAGCATGACATGCAAAATAAAGGCTTCGACACCACAGTTGGAAAAAATGGCAATATGTAGGCCATGAATAAAGTGAGGGTAAAATATGTAACATATTTACATGTTCTTCATGCAAAATATTCAGAAAAGAAATTTAAACTTTTTCCCACAGTTGTATTTTGTGTACAATCGAACACAGAAATGTAAAATATGTAACATATATGCAACATATTTGTCAGAAAAAAATCGCTATAAGTGTAACTATTTAGTAAGAAACTAGCCCTGAGGCATGGATTGCTATACTCCTTGAAAATTCGGAATATTTGTCTATATTTTCTTGCGACAAATTTTTATAAAAAATTGTTGTGAGCCCCATTTTCATAAGCAAAATTATTGCTTCTGCAGCATTGCAAATGCACGTAAATCTTTCGCAGAGCCCCACAAAGTTACTATAATACCCATCATGCCATACCCATTATTTTTTGGAAAACGCCGCCATCCAACTGGGACTAAAGAACATGTTGATCCAACAGGATGGAGCTATGACGCACACTATATTTAATTTATGAAACAAAAATATCCAACAGGATGGAGCTATGACGCACACTATATTTAATTTATGAAACAAAAATATTCAAAGAACATCGGGTCATCAAAGATTTAGTTGTAAAATAGCACAAATGAATGGATTCATGGAAACGAACTATAATACTTTTTCCAATACCACATTCTTATAGTTTTCGTTTGTATGGAAGTTTCACAATAAATATTTACGAGTAGCTAAAAATATGCTACAGGGCACACTATAAATAAAACGAAAAAGCTCGACTATTAACCTTAATTCTTATGCATGTGCATATGTTATGTATTAATGAATAAAAGACGATATACACGCACGTGCACGTCCCTTCGTTTATATGAAAATGTACATACATACATATTTGTACGGATGAGTATGTGTGTGCTTACATAACCCTATATGAACTCAAACCCATTTGTAAGTACCTTCAAACTGATTTTTTAATAACCACAACTGGTTGATTAAATGTATATCGTTAATTAGTTAATTAAGTAAAGTTGTATTCTAAAAAAATTATTACATCAAATTTCTGAAGTTGGGGACCTACTACGTTTGTTAAGACTATTTTAAGTAGATATTTTCAAAATGTGTATTTTGTAGCTCAAATATTTTTGTTAATATAACACATATTGATTCATGTTACATCTGAAAATGAAGCTAGAAGTGTTAGCTCTTAGCTTAGATTTACTATTTATGTCATGGAATGGAAAAATTCATCAAATTATCCAACTGATTCAAAATACATCGTAAAATCCATAAAAATATATTAATATTATAGCGAAAAAAAGATATATGTATATTTATTTTACATATGTATATTATATTGGGTGTTTTTTATTGAGGTATAGAACTTTAAGTTGGCATCGCTTTTTTAACTGGCGGCCATTTTGTCAGCTGTCAAGTGATTAATATTTAGTTTGGTTTGCCATTTCATCATGAACAGGTTGACAAAAGAACAACGCTTGCAAATCGTGCAAATTTATTTCGAAAATAATGGTTCAGTTCGCGAAGTTTACCGCAAGCTCCGTCCATTTTATGGTCGACATAATCGTCCATCAGAGCAATTAACTCGGTTAACCATGGATCGTTTTCGCACTACGTTTCCTCTATGTGATAATACGCATCCGCAGAGACGTCGAACAGTGCGCACCGAAGAAACAATTGCCGCTGCAGAGCAAAGTGTTGAAGAGGACCCGAATGAATCGATTCGCCACCGGATACCGGTATAGATCCATGATAACCGACTATTTTGTTCCCGAATTGGATGGCATGAATGTGGATGAGTTGTGGTTCCAACAAGACGGCGCTACATGCCACACAGCGCACGTCACAATCGATTTATTGAAGGAAACATTCGATGAGCGCATAATTTCGCGGAATGGACCTGTCAATTGGCCACCAAGATTGTGTGATTTGACACCATTGGATTATTTTCTTTGGGGATATGTGAAGTCGCTCGTCTACGCCAACAAACCAGAAACGTTAGGGGACTTGGAAGGCAACATTTGTGGCGTTATTGCCAACATACGGCCCCATATGCTCGAAAAAGTGGTTGAAAATTGGACCTGTAGAATTGGCTTTATTCGAGCCAGCCGCGGCGGCCACATGCCCGAAATCATATTTAAACATTAATGGCATACAATTATCCTTCCAATAAAGCCAAATTGATGGACATTAAAACGATTTTCTTGTGTTTTATTTCAATTCGAAGTTCTACACCTCTAAAAAAAACACCCTGTATATATACATATCTATATGTGTATATTTATATATATCTATGTACATACATATGTGCATATATATAAATATTTATTATTACCCTACAAACATTTGGAAGATATCTTACTCTGAAGATAAAAATACAATATCTTTTTTTTATGATTTAGAAGAAAATCATCATAGCAATACTTTTTTAATATTAAAATATTTTCATTCTGGTGAAACTTTTTGAATGAACAGTTCAAAATGCATTGACTATTTATTATTTCCGTTAACAAGGTATTTTGTGTTATTAAAATATTGCATTTTCTTCAACCTGGCATTTTATCACATGCGCAATAAATTTATATTATCAATATGTTTTTAACTAGAAGATAAAAAAATTTAATTTAAAATAATAACCATCAGAAAATTTTCAGAACATTATGTCAGGAAATTTCTTTTTATACTAAACATATGATGACTCCCGCGATGATAAATTGAATTTAGTTGATCATAAAAAATTGCTTTAAATTTAAATTAATGGTAGTATTATTTATACATACATATATACATACATAAATATATACATATGTATACTTATATATGTATATTTTTTTCTTCCTTTAGATAATTTAGAAAAATTCTAAAATTGTACCTTAGGAGATAATCTATCGTTATAAATAATTTATCTTCCTAAAGATTATCTGGCAATATCATAAAAAATTCTATTAGAGGATTATCTAGCAATATCACAATTTTATCTTCTAGAAGTATTGCATTCGTATTTCTTCGAAGTATCGCCCTGGCCGCACAAACTCTCCCGGGGGAATCTTCTGCCGCAATAATATTTTTCTTCCAAGCAATACGATTTCATATCATTTTCGTATTACTTCACTAAAAATAAAAATACGAACCGCTCAAAGAAAATATTATACATATTAAGTATTGAAATTATTTAGTTTTTTTTTAAACAAACATTTGGCATCATGGCATACTTCTTTGGATTTCTTTATTTTCTTTTCATTTACTTATTTTGCTTTTATTTATTTTTTACGTGTCTGCTTCTATTCAATTGGTTGATATCTTCATGACATTTAAATCAATTTGTAGTCACTTGCAAAAAAATTAATTTATAAGTTAGTGTTATTTGTCAATTAATTATTTTATTTACTACAGGGAAGTGTGTACATACATATTTCTACGAAACCTTCATAACAATTATTATACATTTAGATAAAGTACAAGGAATTCCAAAAACCCAGAAAAAAGATTTGTTAAAAAATGGTTAGGCCAATAAAATATCATTTGCATAAACTAAGTATATTTCAATTCACGCTATCTATTTTTTATTAATCCAAAAAACAATCCATATTCATTGCCATAAGGGCATAATTGTAACAAATATATGATTCTGACAATTTTTAAATTGACTGCATCAACCGAGCGTATGTTTTTTGTTTGAAGTTTGAAAGTTTTACAATGAAAGGTTCCGGAGATATAGAGGTGCAAAAAGTGCATATTTTAAGAAATACTCATTGACCACTGACCACTGACCACTGACCACTGACCACTGACACACTCATCAAATTGATGAAGCACTTCTGCTATTGCTAGAAAGCTAAAATTTCGGCTCAGCATATATAGATATACTATTTTTGTGGTTATTATTATCCGTTTGCAATGAAACTTGACACGAATACTAAGCACTGGCCGAAAAAAATTCGAGTTTGAAAAAGTGGGCAGGGTTACGCCCATAAAAATTAAAAGTTAAAAGTTGCGCTAGGGAGATGAAATTTGATATAGAATTAGGTCTAAGTGAGAAACCTACTAGAAAAATCTGACTACTTTTTGAAAGGTTTTCCTAATAAAGCTTATTAAACTTTAAATTTCTAGTCTGTTATAGTTCTATACATAATGTCTGCGCCAGTTCAAGAGGGCAGAGTTACATAAAATAATGGGTTATAGGGTGATATGTGCACCATTGTGTCATGGTAAGGACCGAGTAATTATCTAGCTATATAGCTTTTAGATAAAGCTTCAGTTAAAAGCTTCAGTACAAAATTAATGTCGAGTCTGCCACAAATATTTGGGTTTTTAGATTTTTCTATTTGGTTTCTCATCTTGACCTACTTGCGTATAAAAGCTCAGCTCTCTAGAGCCGTGCGCCTAGATAGCAAAGCCCATAAAGCTTATTTATTGAAGTCAGTATGTACCTATTACGAATATTTTTTTGTATAATTTTTTGTTTGTTTAGTAAGAATGTAAGAAAAATTCCGCTAATCGACTATTCACTATGAAAGTTCAACGAGATCTGAAATAGAATAAGTGTAATTGTAAAAAATCATCATTCTTATGAAAAAGTTAAATGGACTAAGCTTCGTTCATTTTTCATACAAAACCTTAAATAGACAATACATGGTCCATTTTTCATGCAAAAAAATTTTTCATGCAACCAAAAATAATGGACTATGATCGTAATTTTTATAAAAAAAATAAATATACATCGTCTCTTTCATGCAAATGGACTATACTCGTGCATTTTTCAAGCAACAAAAATTTTATGCATTAAAAAAATGGAATATACATACATTGTCATATTTAGGGAAAAATTTAAATAGTCCATTTAATGGCGAATAAAAAAAAAATAATTGACTACTCAGTCCATTGATAAGATAATAATTTTAAGAAAAAAATTACATGGACTAAGATCGTTCATTTTTTCATAAAAAAACTAAATGGACATGTATATGGACTATATATACATATATACATCTTGCATTTTTCAGGCAAAAATTTAAATGAACTATACATAACGTGACCAGATGGTTTTTGCGAATAGCGGGACGTAATCGATCAAAAAGCGGAATTTCAAAATAAATATATTTTATAAAGCGGGATGTAGAAAACACAGTATTCAACTAAAAAGAAACGCCTTTAAATAAAAAAACTTTATAAGCAAGAATATATTGGTACATAAATAAAAATCAAATGCCATTTGTTGATAATCGCATCAATTAAGACGGCTGCACCGATTTCACTATTTTTTTACTTTTTTGGAGATATCTAGAAAACGAATATAGAACGAACGTTGAAATATTGTAGGGACAAACTCTGCTGATAATGTGCATTGTCTCTGGACACAGTTTCAGAAATGGTCTAATGATGTGCTGATCTTGTTGATTTGTTCACATTGTATTACCGATAGTCCAGAAAGAGCAGGAGGATATTAATTTTTTTTATATCTTAGCTTGGCATGGCTCTTCACACATAGAATAATTATCTATTTCAAGATATCTTAAGCCAAAACAGTAGAAGTTTTTAAATTATTTCTTTAAAAGTAACGCCAATAAAAATAATAGTATTATAAAAAGGATTCAATAATGAAGCAAAAAATGTGTCATCTCCTAAATAAATTAAATATTAATTTATTAATATCTTGATATCTGCTGTAAATACAAACTTGAAATTATATTGATAACAGAAAATAATCAGGATTAAACAGAGGAGTTTGGTCCTCTTAAAAAGAGAAAATTCTTACTTAAAAATATATCTTGGAAACTAATGCAGTCAGAAGCTTGAAAGTAGTCATGACTATTTATATTAATAGTGAGAATTGTATTCTACAAAATAGTGAAGATTGAATTGAACACAATTTTTTTGTGCTTAATACGACATTTATATATTATTGATTATTATACTAAATTTATGCCTGACAGTGGTTAGGACTTATTATTATATATAGATTTAAGATTTGAGTACTTACGGCCTTATTAGAAATAAATTTCTAACCGAATTTTTGTTACCTTACTGTAACTTTTATTTGTTCCGGTATTCCGGCCAAAAGGTAATAAAAAACTAATTAAACAAATGTGCTGAAAAAATGTTGATATCTTTTTCAATAAAATTTAATAAAAAAAGAGTTCTGAACATAAAATATTACAATTTATTTATTAATGCAAAATTGTAAAGTCCAAGATCACTTTTATATTAAAAATAGTGAAAATTTGCGAAAAATTGCAAAAGTGAGAACAAACTCTAAAATTGTTTTAAGTTAGATAATATTTTTAGAAATGTAAAAAAAAGTCTGAAAAAATCGGAAAACCACAAAAATTCACAAGATTCTTTGTAGACATTAAAAATATGGACATAAGACTTATAGTGATAAAAATTCGTCAAAACTGTAAAAAAGCAAAGAATTGGCTAAAAACCGCGAGAATTTTCATCATTTGCGAAAAACTGCAAAACTTAAAAGGAGCCCAAAAATTGCTTAACGACAGCAAATATTTTAAGGAACGCCAAAAACCTCAACGAATCAACAAAATTACACGAACTTAGAATTGTCGCAATAAGTGATTTCTTGACAGTTTTAGATTTTTTTTTATAGTTTGACCACCTTTTCATCAATACCAGACTTCACCATCGTTTTTTTTATCTTAGACATTTTTAGCGAATTTTCATAAATTTCGCGTTTTTTCCGAATTTTTGGTATTCCTTGCAAATTTAGGCACTTTTAAGCATTAGTAGGGCTTGTTTGCATTTGTGCAATTTTCCGCGAATTTTCGCTATTTTTGCAATAAAATTGATTCAAGCAATGTTAAATAAATCTTAAGGGTTTGTTTCCAATTTTTCGCAAACTTCAAATTTAAGTACAAATTTCTTAAAATAAAATGAATTACAAATTTTTATAAATAAATTTTTGTTACCTAATTATTTGTGGGTAATAGTTATTGGCTTGTTATTATTAGTTGATTTTGAAGATACAATAATATACATATGCATGTAAAAAATAAAATAAAAATAATAAAAAAGTTGTAGTCGTAGTTGTAGTTAAAACTGAAGGATTCTTTGTTTTTAGCTGCTTCTAGGCTCTGGTATTGCTGTTTCAAAAATTGAAGAATAACAGTGAGCTTTTGCAATTCTTTTGAATCTTTTGCATGCTGCTCATAAAGCCGCAATCCTTCCTTATCCAACTTCTGGGTAATTATACCGGCAATATTGGCATCTGACTCTGTTAAATTGTATCCAATTACCTGCAATCCTTCAACACATTTATTTGTTGCATCATACAAGGACTTAACCATGGCTGCATTGTTGCTGTTTATATTTGGCTGGTCTAAAATTTTATGTAGATAAAACTGAAATAAAAGATGTTGACTGCTAAAGAGTTTATTTAATATAGCCCAGGCTAAATCGTAATTTTCTTCTGTTACTGCCAAATGCTTAATAGTTTTTAGTGCTTCATTTCTCAGCAGACCTTTGAGAAGACACATTTTTTCCTTTTTCGCCAGTTTTTCGTTTTCATGTATTAGTTTTGTAAAAGCATCATGGAACAGAGGCCAATCTTCAATATTTCCATTAAAATTTGAAATATTTAGGTTTTCTAAAATTTCGGAATTTTCTTCTGCAAACAATAATACTTCCAACTTCTCGAGTGCTTTTATTTGTGCAAATTTATGATTTAGCTTAATATTTTTATAGGGCTCGATTATTCCTTCGGCTGGCACTGAATACTTAATGACAAGTTTCATGTACATTTTGTCGATATGATCTTGCTGCTCTCTCCACGATACCATAATTTCTTCTATCACGTATTTTTGGTTTATGTAATCCACATCCTTAAAATGTGTCTCGAGATCTTTTATGCTTTTTAAGAATTCCATCATCAAAGCATTTGCTGGCTGACTTATTTCATATTTATTTCGTTGTTGTGGTTGTGTTAATAAGCTTCTTTGCTGGGTTTCTAATTTCGAGGTTATTTTATTTTTAGAGCTTTCATCTTGTGCGTCCAACATCCAGGTACTTTTAATCTTCTGAATGATATTTTCCATCATCACTGTGACATTTTCATAGATTTGGCATGCGAAATATTCATCATCTGTAACTAAAGTTTCTTTTAAAATTTGTTTGTGATTGCTGTCAAAGTTTAGCCATAAATTCGCCAATTTTTCCAAATAGGGTATTATATGATCATATCTGGTGGTTTCAACGCTGCTTTCAAGAACCTCTACTGCAGCTTTCAGTTCACTTTGCTTTTTATACAGCTTTGTTCTGACGGTAGACATTTTTTTCACTCTCTCAATCACTGGCATATATATATTTAATTTTTTATTGTTATTTTCTTTAATATTATTAAATTGCTTTTAGTTAAGAAATTTAATTATATATTTTTTAATTGTTAGATTTTTATTTGTTCACTACTGTCGCTTTTAATTGAATTATTTAATAAATCTCGAATAATTTAATAAATTGTATTTCACTTCTGAATTTTTGTAAGATACTGCTTTAATTTTTACATATTAACCTTCTTATATAGTGAAATTAAGATCTTAAAATAAGTGTAGTTTAGTATATCTGTTGTATTAGCACAGCTATTTTTCAATTAAAATATCATTAAGAACTAATCATAAACCGATTTGCATTCTACCTGCTCAAACATGCATGTGGTCATTAGAGATAATTAAGGATATCCACACACACACACACACACACAATAATACCAAGAGATCTTAGGTTCACGTATTCGTACTCTCACATCTTGACATTTAAAGATACGCATACACACATAATACAATTATACTAGGTACATGCTCAACTACAACAAAAATACAACACCAAAAAACAGATGTATTTTGTTGGTATAAACAAATTTAAAATTGTCAGAGACAACTGTCTGTTGTTTATAAAAATTGCAATTATAGGGTAACTAAAGTACAATTGCAGACGCGGCATTCCTGCTTGATTAGTTATTCAGTGTTGCCAACCTGTGTGTAGTTAGGCAGTGTGTAATTTCTACTCACATGTGCAGGCCACCCTGCAAGAACACTACCAGTCAATTGACTGTTCATTTGATCGATAGTCATGCAGGCTATATTCATCATTGCGTAGAACAAAGTTTCTATCAAATTATTAAAGAACAAATGAAAAATGTGATGGAAACTTTTGTGTACCTGTGAAGTTGCATCACACTTTCGATCAAAAGACTAGTCAATTGACTGTCATTATTGAATTGAATGTAAAATTGTTTTAAATGTGTTAGTAAACTAAATTTGTTTGTGTTAGTTTCAATCATTCATTTCTTGTAGGGCATGTAATTAAATTCTTGTACAATCTGTGTGTAATTCTACTTTGGGTTCTATTTTTATTTATTTTTGTTTTAACTTTAACCTACACAAAAGATGTGTAGTGTAATTTTCTTCAATGTGTAATTGGAGACACAGCCATGTGTAAATTCACTGGCAACACTGTAATAATTTTATTCACACACATACACTAACATTTTTGCAGCTTGTAACCAGCCCAGCCGCTTGCGCATGTACCTAGTATAATTGTATCATGCATACACATAAATATTGGCAAATTAATGAGAGTTGTTATACATAAGTATGTATTCTTTGACATAATAATGCAGGTACATACTCGTACCAAGATTCAATAAACCAAGATTGCGCATTTTGCAGGACCGTTATTTGATTTTCTGCTTGTGACTTATGCTAGGAACACAATTGGGACGAACGACGAATTTCGTCCACGTCGACGAATTCGTCGATAATCATTCGCTGCGTAAACTCGTCGTGTGAAGCACAATAACGACGAATTTACTCACCGAATTCTTCTCTCATGTTTGATCAGTGTTGCCAAAACGGCGGTTTTCCCGCTATATATGACTGTATTTTGTTGTCATTAGCGGCAAGTCTATTTAAAAAACCACCAGCGGGAATTTTAGTGGAAGAATGTCTTAGTTGACGGATTTTCAGCGTTTTTCTGAAACTTATAAAGAAAGGTATTGAATCAAAATAAAATATTTTTAACGCAGCTCTGCGACACGTACCCTGGTATTTATGTACAGTTTTTTTTTCGATATAAGCACGCACAGAGAAAAGAAACTAACTTCACTTTTTTGCAAACAAATAAAAAATTGACACATTGTGGTCGTGTAGTATAATGTGAAACGTTAAGAGGTTAAAAATAAAAACATGTATATACATACGAGTATAAAAGTGAACAAATCTCATTTTTAGTGAATAAAATTTAATTAGAGATTAAAATTATATTACCAACCAAACAAACCAATTTAATCATTCTTTTCGTATCAAAAACAAATCTTTAAACAAACGGAAAACAAACCGAAAACTGGGTGATTGGACCAGTGAGTATGAGGAAAACATAATATCAACCAAAATGTCTCAAAACAATAGCTTTTTCTGAATAAATTGTTTTTGATTAGACTTTTTTAATTAAGTTTTCCTTCGAAATTAAACTTCAAGCCAATTTGAATTGAGCCACAGAGTTTATTTTGTTAACACTATTTTTTAATTTCAGATACTCAGAATGTCAGGAAATTTTAACAATATTTTACAAATACTTCAAGCAAAACGGCAAAACTGCACGTGTAGAATAATTGGGGTCTGGTCTATCGCAGAAAATATTAAAAAGATACTGATTCAGGTTAAACATTAATATTATAAGATGGAAAAGTCCCTTGGATTCTACCTTTTCCTGGTTCGATGTTCGTGTATGGAAACTCTGCAGGAAATAAAAAAAAGAGTAGGCTGAGTTTTGCTTACAAATATTGGGGAAATATGAGATTCCAACATACATACATACATATGTATGTATATCTATGAATATGTATACATATTTTATAAAATTTATCTTATTCTCTTTTTTTGATCAATAAACCATAAAAAAGACATATTATGTTGGTTATAAAAAGTTCAGAGGTTATATTAGCGTTTATTTTTATTCAGCTAGCGGGTTTTAGCATTTTGGCAACACTGTGTTTGATAAAGTTGGTTATTGTGTGTACAAGAACAGAGAGAGAGAGAGAGAGAAGGAAAGAATTTTCTCTAAATTTTGTTTTTTCGTCGTTCGTCGGCGTACAAAATAGATATAAATCTATCTCAGAGTTCGTCACGCACGACGAATTTCGTTGTACGGCGTTGTTGTGTTCATTTTCATATGCACAAATGTGTTTTATTTATTATGACGAAAGTTCGCACCGAAAAATTCGTCGTTCGTCCCAGTTGTGTTCCTTGCCAGGGCTGCCGTTTTTGGTTATTTCTAACCAAAAGTGGTTATTTTTTTCTTTAATGTGGAGATGTGAATATTTTTCTCATTTTGGTTATTTTTTTTTTGCCAAAATAATGATACACATGTACACATTTTTTATGTTATACTTTTTATGCTTTTATGTTCTTTAATTTTTAGTATTGCTACCAAGGCAACTGAAAATAAAACAGCTGTGACTAAAATCGCAAGTGCTATGAATTCGCCTTGATTGCTACTCACTGGTTTACAATACTTTTCTTTTACAAACCCTCTCAACAACTTATAATTTAAGTAAATGGTCGCAACTCTGTACTACAGAATACTATGTGGTTCATAGGAGGTGACCACGTTTGTCTGCCCGTATTGCCTCCTTCCTAAAAAAATTGCTCACATCTTGGAAAATCTTAATTAGTTGGACAAATTTAAAGTTTTTAGAAAGTCTACTGAAAACTGAAAACGAACTTCCAGTAATTCTGAGTATGCACGTTTTTAGAATACTATGTGGTCTATAATAGGTCACCACTTTTGTCCACCCGCATCGCCCCCTTCCCAAGAAAAGTGCGTAACCCTCAGAAAATTCCAAGTTGAAAACTTGACGATGTTTGGTTCAAATTCATGTTTTTCAGAAATAGATTCATGGGTTTTAAACACCTTATCTATAAATTTGCATTAATTTTTCCCGTCTCGGTTGCATCATTTAATGGAAAAGTCCTTTGGAAAAGCATTATTCGAATTTTTATAGCTTAGTAAAGTTCTGTTAACACGCTAACAGAGCTCTGTTAAAGCACAAGGTTTGTGTCAAGGGTTATAAATTTTAAAATTTAACATCACATACATTCAAACTATTATACTGTGTACTGCAAGTTTTGTTTACTTTGTATTTAAAAAAACTGTTATTTTTTATTTACATACATGTACAAGCGTTAACTTATTACATACATACATATGTAGGTAAAAGAATTACATATATTTGTTTTGTTGTTATTACTATTAACTGTATTCAAATCACATGCGTTACATTATAAATATGTATGCATTTTAAATCCCAGTAAAAAAATTTTAAGTCATTTTAGTGGAACTACATTTTCATTGCTTCCAAAAATCTATATTTTTAATTTGCCGAAAGTGAGCAAAAAACCACGTATAAGCTTATTTTAGTCATACAAAACCTTGTAACTCCTCCACAGTGTTAGAAAATACTCACCAGAATTAAAAAAAAATATTTTTTTAAAGAAATTTGTCTAAAATTTAAAAGTTATTTGCTTCAATTTACATGAAAACACTGTTTCGGGCATAAATTCGTATAAAAGGAAACAAATTGTTAAAAAAGGTAACTATTTACCCTTTTTCCTAGATGAAAATATTATCATAGAACACAAAAAAGGGAATTTTTCTTAATATCGTTTCCAATTCAGTGACCAGGCATCGAAAAAGAGAACTTCTTGCAATGACAACCCTATGTAAAAATCATTAGATCGGATCGAAATTTTCACTACTTCCAGATCTCAAACTCTACATTTTCATGACTTTTTTGGAGCCTCTTTTTTTACTGGGTATTATCAAAATTGTGTCATTACAAGATTTCAAGGTGTTTGTTAAGTTTCGCAGCAATTGGATCGGTAAAAGATCATAAAATTAAAAAAAATTGTGTTTTTGTTCCGGCCCACTTCTCCTATTTTGAAGTTAGTTAAGAAAACTATATTTTTCAAAGCATTGGATATAAAGGGTGTTTCATTGAGACTATCAATGTCAGTTTGTATGGAATATAACAATTTAGAAAAGTTTGCCAACCAGATCGGAATTCTCTACAGGAAGGCTGTTTAATAATAACTTTGTTATATTCACAAAATGAACTTATTTCCGATAACTGTTGAAAAATATACAAAGAGATGCTTTCGGAAATATTTTAATAGTTTTCTTTCAAAAGCTCAAACAACTTTATTTAGCAGAGACTCCTCTTGCTTGCCAAACAAAGAAATTAACAGTTTTTTGATTGCTCTAGGAAAAGTAAATTTTCTCTTGAATGTTCCTTTCTTTTCTTTACTTATGAGCTTGAAAAAAAGTTTAGATTTTTATTTCATAAAAAATAGTGAGTATTATTTTTTTTTATTTTTTTATAGAATGATAAAAACAAATTATTCAACAAAATAATAAAATAACAAATATAGTAATGGTGCCTTTTGGCATTTTGCAACGCAGAAACCTGAGATTTAATGGAATACACACATAAATAATTTTTTTTAATATTTTTCACTGTTATGCAATATAAATTCTTAAAAAAAAAACATTTAAATGATTTTGCTTATGTTCTCGTAAATGGAAAACAAATTTACATTTTTGTATTTTCAACCATTTACCGCATAACGATTTTGCTGTTTTTTAATATTCTTTTAGATATGAATACCTTTTTTTTCATGTGAGGTCAGTTGAAATGACCAACCCTAACAATGGCAAATGTGACGACGACATCTATTCTCGGAATAAAATAAACAGCATTGGAATAGCCAGGCAGGAAGGACGTCATTAGGAAGTCAATAAATGCCGTTTATTTGTGGTCTCATGGGATTTGTTCTTGCTGTTTTAATAATCAGACTCATGACTAGAATTGGAGCAGACGCTTTAATAATTTAACAGGAAATTCAAATTTCAGAGGAAAACATTTCTGTCAAGGCATTTTAAAATAATTAATACAGTACAAAGCTTGTTTTGATAAACTTTTCACTGACTTTAAGCTGGAGAAGAGGTCAAAAGCTTTATCTTAAATTTGACATACGAAATTCTTGAATTTATATTGCAGAAATCTTCAGTTTTTAAACTTAAAATTTGGTAGTAAGATTGACGTTCTCAATCATATATATATGGAATATATATAGAATATCATATATGCTCCATACATATTTTTTTAGCTGGGTAGTAAAATTTTTACTAGCGAAAATTATCCAAACAGCTGTTTTTCTGTTTTTAAATTAATTATTTGAAAAATATCTGATAAAGAAAAATTTAAAAATGTGCATTTCTTTGTTAAATAATGAAAAACGCATAAAAATAGTAAATAACACGCTTTTTAAAGTATTTCATATTAAATGTGGATTTTTATAAATTTTGTAACTTAAAATATTATTAAACAAGATTATCAAAAATACATCAGAAAAAATACAATTGTATCATGATTTCCATCCATGGTATAAATTTTTACAAGTAAAGTGTTCATTTATTTTTTCACATCTGGGAGAGTAAGGCTACGGCCACACTTGTCAAACATTTGCCCAAAAAAGAGTAACCAACAAACGCTGACGAAAATTTTTTTTATCAAATTAAACAGTTTCGAGCACAACTAATAAACAATATCATAGAATCTAACATTATTGGCTGCTACCCTTTAACTTGACATACTTTTTTGTCTGAATTGAAATTTTTTTATTAGCATTTAGTGATTACGCTTTTTTGAGGAAATATTTGACAAATGTGATCGTACCTTAATTTTTAAATTTTCTGTTTTTTTTTGGCTAACAGTTATCTTTCCTGTTTAGTTTCGTTGGAAACGGATAATAGTAAATTTAAATGTGCAGACCCGAAACACATGAAATAGGAGGCTTAAATTATATGGGTGTTGTTTATCTAATTTTTCGACCTTTTGTATATATTTAATGAAACTATTTTTTTAAGCTTTAGGTAAATTTAATATATAATGTTTTTAATTTATCGATATTTCGTTAACCATTGGCTAACAATATATATGTATATAAAATAATTTTTGTCATTGAAAACGAAAAAATCAATTCAAAAATAATTAAAAACAAAATATAAAAAATTACATAAAAAAGAAAGAAATATCCTGAAGAAGTTAGCCAATGGTTAACGAAATATCGATAAATTAAAAACATTATATATTAAATTGACCTAAAGCTTAAAAAAATAGTATCATTAAATTGTATGGGTGTGTTAACGCCCACTATTTTCAATAAAAATTTAGAGCCTTGTATTATTGCAACATGTGTGCCAAATTTTAATAAAATCGCTTGAGTTAAACGCCTTAGAAATGTTTTTTTAATTCTTAATATTATAGGCGTAGCCCCGCCCCCCTGGTTAAAAATTTCAAGTTTTCAGATTTTTCTAGTTGATTGCTCACCTAGATCTACTCGTGTAACAAATTTCAGCTTTCTACCTATAGCGGAAGTGCTTCATCAATTTGATGAGTGTTTCAGTGGTCAGTGAGTATGTCTTAAAATATGCACTTTTTGCACCTCCATATCTCCGGAACCTTTCTTTATAAAACTTTCAAACTTTGCATATGAGGTTACATGAATGTATTCTAACTATGGTTCAAATTTTATAATTTTACGATTGCGGGGAACAAAGTTATGAGGGGGGTAAAAACAGCTCGAATGGCTTCCTGTAAAATATACACACTGTTTGCATTGGCCGGAAGTTGGCCTGGCGCACTACCGTGCGTCTAGATATAATGTTATGCAAAACCATACTATGTTAAGTTTTTAAAAAAATCTTTTTCAGAAACATCTTCTGTCAGTTCAGTGTTTCGTTTGTAAGCTCTCGGTGTTGCACGCGCCGGGTTAAATAAATAAATAAAGTACAAACAAACAAAAGGGTAGATAAATAAAAACATATACATACGTACATATGTTTATCTCTTTAAACAGACGTGTCTGTATTTTGATTATACACACATAAATATGTAAGTATACATTTCTCTATATACATTTCATTTCAACAATATCAATTTATTTTTATTTCGGATTTAACGCACAGCCGTTTTAAACAAGAGATCCACCAATAAATATATGATTGAAAAACAAAATGTTGATATATTTTAAGATACAGGCTTTATCGACAGTTTACATAAAATAAATTCAGTGAAGTGCGACTTTGAACCGCGCACGAAGGGTTCCGTACGGGCACGAGATATGTAATTCAATACGAACAATATAAACTATAGTTTTGGCATTTTTTTCGTTTTTGGGTTTTTTCGGTTTTACCCGTTTTTTTTAGTTTGGGGGTTTTTTGAATTTATTGGCGCTTTCTGAGTTTAAGCACTTTTTTAAAGTTTTGGCGATTTTTTTTTTTTGGTTTTTGAAGTTTTTTTAATTTTGGGGATTTTTATTATTTTGGCGTTTTTTTTGGCGATTTTTTTTAAATTGAGCGATTTTTTTAATTTTGGCTTTTTTTTTCATATAGGTGATTTTTTTTTTGGTTTTGGCGATTTTTTTTAGTTTTGGCACTTTTTTTTCGTTTTGAGGATTTTTTTTCGGTTTTTGGCGTTTATTTTAAATTTTAGCGATTTTTTCCGATTTGGTGATTTTTTTTAAATTGAGCGATTTTTTTTTAATTTTGGCGATTTTTTTTTAACATAAACAATTATTTTGGTTTTGGCGCATTTTTCGCGTTTTATTGGCGATTTTTTTATTTAAACGATTTTTCCGAATTTGGCGATTTATTTTAGTGCTAGAATTTTTTTTTTAATTTTGTCGATTTTTTTCGATTTGGCGATATTTTTTAAATTTTTGGCTATTTTTTGCAGGTTTTGGCGATTTTTTTCGGTTTGGCGGTTTTATAATTTTCGGATTTTTTAGTTTTTTTGTTTTTTGAAAATTTCAAGAGTTTACCTCTTACGGTCTCCAAGATATAGCAATTTGTCAAAATTACACAGTAAAAATTGCATTAACTGATGGACCACCCTTTAATTTAAATTTTTTCATATTTTAATGTTTATTGTTGTAGTCTATATAAAAATCCAATAATTTTATAAATATCAAGTGTCAATATACATATGTACATACGATTGTATGTATATTACATGGGATTTTAACATTTTTCGCCGCTCGTTTTAGAGCACCCTTTAATTTCAAATTCCCATGTTTTTGTTGTTGTAGTGGCCAAGGTTCTACATACTCTGTCCAAATTGCAGGTCCGTAGCTCTTACGGTTCCTGAGCAAATACCGTGTGACGGACAGACGGACAGCGTAGCGAAAACAATAGGGTTCCTTTTTTCACCTTTGGTGCACGGAACCCTAAAAACATAAAATTTTAATATATAAAAAAAACTTTTCCTCAAAAATTTAATTTTTGTCGCTTACGATAAAATTGAATATAGGGCTCAATATGTATATACAATTATTAAAACTCATTAAAATACTCGTCTTATTAAAATTTTTAAATTTTTTGCCATTATTATTTTTATGTTTTTTAAATACTTCAGAGCGCATAATAAAGTCCTTGGGTTTAATTAAAAAATTCTCTCAATTTTATGTACATATGTCCTTGATTAATTTAAACATTAAATAACCTTCGTTTATTCTATATATGCAGACATAATTCAACGAGAGTAGTCCAATAAGTTTTTGGCGTTTACCCTCCAACTTTACTTATAACTTGAAATTATTTTTTCTGTATTGCAATGAAAAAAAAAACAATTAAAATACGCAAGCAGTTTTTCATTTTCAGAAATATAATCCTTTAACTTTGCCATTGTTTAATTATTAAAAGAACATCGGCAGTCAAAGAGTTTATAAATGTGTGTTTTACATTTATTTTAAGAAAACAAACCCTCATCAAATTGATCCAGTGGTCAGCAGTCATGTGTAAGAAATTTTCTTTAATATCCTTGGGGGAAAAAATTAAATAAAAAATCACCTTTGTGTATGTTGTCTCTGCTATGACGTTTCACATTTGTTTTAAGGAAGTGGCAACAACATTAAAAATAATTGCAAATAAACACGAAAGAAGTTATGAGTCAAGCAACAATTGTGAGGAAAAGTGTATTTTAATGTGTGAAGGGATGGATATAAAGTGTTTTACTCTGAAATGTGCCCGTCAATCATGTAAAAAAAAATTGTTTTGTTATTTGGTTAGCTTTAAAAGTTTGCAGCACACATTGCATGTAATCATATAAAATGAAAGTAAACATGTAATATAATAACTTATTCAAGTCTTAAAGAAACTGTGTAAAGATTTACTCAACAAATATTTTCGGCCAAGTTTAAACTCTAGTTTTCAATTACATGCATACATATTTATTTTGAAGGCTAAAATAACAAACTTGTTAATCAATAAATGTGACAAATTTTAAAGAAAACTGAAATTAAATTTAGTTCGAATATGATATTTAGTGTGAACTAGTGCAACATCGCCATTATTTACTTCTACTTTAATCATTCTAAGAAGAACCTGCATGAGTACATAATGTATGAAAAAATTATAATATGGGATTTGGTGGACCTAGCAAGCCAACAAACGACTCTTTTTAGATTAGGAAACTAATCGGTCTACAGGCAAAAAAATATAGTTGGGGCAACCATACTTTGATTGAATTACATGGTCACAGTCAAAACATATTATTATGAATAAAAAATAACTACATCAATCATAATGTTGTTGTAATATTTTCATATAAAAAATATATTTTTAATTTAAGAACTTATAAGGATTTTTTCTAACAACATTCATGTTGCTCTAAATCCTTTGATAAAATTAGTTTCAAAATGAAATAAAATTTACATACATACATATGTATGTATATGCATATATGGCTCAAAGTCACCAAGGTGGTAAATTTTATAATTGGTCTTGTGTAAAAAACATTTAAGCTATAAGTTTATACTGTCGTAAGATTTTTATATAAAGAAATTTTGACAGAGCAGCGCACAGAATTCTATATTTTTTTTGTAATATTGGTTTTTAGTGAATACCTTTCAAAAACCCATCAATTCGGTAACGTTTTTCTATGTTTAATAAAATTAACAAAACCAAAGAAACTTACATAACTTAAGCATAACTTAATATATGGGTTTATTATATCCCTATATTATATAAACAATTAAAAAAACAATCACCCTTATTCCAGTTGTCGTCATCAACGTCACTTTAACACAACACCAAAAAATTGGGGCTTGTTTACTCGCTCTCGAGAACAATTTTGCGCAACTGAAAATCTATTTCCGTTCTCTAAGGTCCAGGAAATAATATAAACCTGCAAACTGTAGTCAGTTGTTTTCGATAAAGGATACACGAGCAACAATTTTTTGGTGTGTTAAAGTGACGTCGATGACGACAACTGCAATAAGGGTGAATATAATAAAATTACATGCAAGCAAATTACTCCAAAAAATTAAAAAAGTTGCTATTGTCGTGCATAACTCAAAACTCTTATAATCAAATTAACGTTACATGAACAGAATACAAGTTCTGTAATGTTTTATGCAGATATTATGGTGGATAACATGTCAAGTATTGTTAATTCGTTTGCTTCTTATTTTAAAAATAATTTCGAAGATTCTGCTACTTCTTCAATTAATATTTCTAATCATAAACCTGACTTATTATCACATATATCCTTGGGCAATATTACTTTTTCAGAATGCGAAGTTGCAGAAAGCATTAAAAATATTAAGAATTCTTTTAGTTCAGATGTTGATGGATTATGTGCTTTTTTGTTAAAAAAATGTGTGCAGTCAATTGCATTGCCCTTGATGATTATTTTCAATAAATCCATAAGTGAAGGTATTTTTGTAGAACGTTGGAAATTAACATGTATCACACCAATTTTTAAATCTGGTAAAAGGGATGATATTACCTGTTATAGGTCAATTTCAAAATTATCAGCAGTTTCAAAAATTTTAGAATATTTGGTGTACAATAAAATTTATTTTTTAACTAAATCTGTTATTATTCCGCAGCAACATGGATTTCGTACTGGTAGGTCTACTATCACTAATTTAGTAGTATTTTCCGACTATTGTCATAATGGTTTTGATTCTGGATTGCAAGTTGATGCTGTTTATACAGATTTTTTAAAGGCATTTGACAAAATACCATATTCGATCTTACTACATAAATTAAGCACATTTGGAATTCATGCAAACTTGTATGAATGGTTTTATTCATAATTGACAGATAGAAAATGTGTAGTTAAAATAGAAGATTTTGAGTCAAGCCCATACTTCCAGATATCTGGAGTACCTCAGGGCAGCATTTTAGGTCCTCTGCTCTTTAATATTTTTATAAATGACATTTAGACTTGTTTTATGCATGCAAGTTTTCTTCTATATGCTGATGATTTGAAAGTTTATTCTAAGTTACGTAATATGCATGATGTAGAGTTATTGCAGAAGGATCTTTAAAGCCTTAGTAATTGGTGTGACAATAATTTTCTAAAATTCAACATGGATAAATGTGCCTATGTGTCTTATTCAAGATCTCGTACACTAATTCCGTCATCTTATAACATAAAATCTGTTATTTTAAAATATTGTAGTGAAATTGATGATTTGGGAATAATTTTTGATTCAAAGTTAACATTTAAACCGCATCTGGAAAGGTTAATTCCGAGTGCGTATTCTACATTAGCGTTTATTAGGAGAAACTGTTCTGATTTTTCAGATCCTTATACCATTAAATCTTTATATACATCTTACCTAAGATCTAAAGTGGAATATGGGGCTTTAATTTGGAGTCCTTATTGTAAAAATTCTATTGCACGTATCGAAAGAATACAGCGGAAATTTATTAAGTTTGCTTTGCCGCATTTGAATTTTCTATACCCTCAGCCTTCATATGAATCGCGCTGTCTTCATTTGGGTCTCGAAATTTTAGAATATCGTCGAAAAATGCAATCCTTATTATTTATATTTGACATTATTAATGCTAATATAGATTGTTCTATCCTACTGGAGAGAGTTCCCTTTAATGTACCGAATAGATGTCTTCGACATTGTAACTATACTCTAAATAGTCCTCTAATAAGAGCTTTTGCTGATTTTAATAAATTGAATACTATTCAAATGGTTGAATTTAATGCATCCAAACAAAACTTTAAAAACTCTATTTTATACCTTATTAATAGATTAAATTAGTTTTATTAATGCATATAATTAATATAACATATTAATTAAGTTATTATAGTCTGTAAGGAACATTGTTCTATAGACCTAAATAAATAAATAAATAAATAAATAAATAAGCTTTGTTGTTTCTAAAAATTCAAAATTTATGCGTATTTTATAAAAATATATTACTGTTCCCAGAAATGATCAACAATGACAAAAATATTTAACAGCGTGTTTGTGTAAGACCTTATATAAATCTAAACCTGTCATAAGTCTTGGCAATTATGTAATATATTTAGAAAACGTTTACATGTTTTCTTTAATTTATTACGAATACGTCAAGATTTTTATTACCAATGTCTTACACAAACAAGCTTTTAGATATATACAACGGTTCAAATGAGAAAGTTATTTATTTTTACAAGTTGTTAACAAAAAAATATTTAAAATACAAAACAAAAGTTTGATAACAACACAGCGGTAAAATTCACGAGGCTTGCACGAAGCAGGCCTTTCTGAAAGCCTTCTTAGATCTTATTTATGATTCGATACTCATTCTTCCATGAGTTTTAAGAAAGGCCTTCTACAAGGCCACCATACTCCCTTCTAAACAATTCGATACACATTCTCCATGTCCTTCTTTCGGTAGGGGTAGAGAAGTTATTTCTTTTATAATTCATGATCATAGCAACAATTGCTAAGCTGCGTTAAAACTGTAAAGTATGTATAATAAAGTAGGCCTTCAATCAGGCCTCTTGATTAAAGAACCTTGGAAGGCCTTGATCGCCAACGTAGTGGGACTAGCAGGTACGTAGTGGGACTAGCAGGCCTTGCGTCTACTAAATAAGGCCCTGTAGAAGGCCTATTTACTCCTTCTATTTACCGCTGGGAAGTTATGCAAATATTCACTGCAGCAGAAATAACGCTCATTTACTTCAATAGTGGCGTAACTCAAAAAATACGTTGTTTTTAATTTATAAAGCAAAATAATTCGGCATTTTGAATTTAATCTTGTGTAAAAGTTTCATATAAATAGCTTGTACTACCACCTCGTGAGAGAAGAATATTCTCTTATGTCTTCATTGAGTTGTATGTAAATTGAAAACTTTAAACGTGTTTTCTGAATTGTATCATTGTTGAAGTAAATGAGCGATATGTATATCGTTAACTTAATACGAAAAGGCTCTAACTCATCTCTTTCATAGTTTACAGAAGGAGGAAAAAACGAAAAAAAAGGTGCAATATTGATGCAACATTTTTTAAAAGCAATTTTTAATAAAAACACTTTACAAAATTTAGTGCTATATTCATCTAATTTTCTTGGAGGAGGTGTATCTAGTAATGGCCCGTTGAAATATGTAAAAAGATCGATTTCGAAAAATTATGAGTTGAGGCCTTTTCGTATTAAGTTAATGATATTGACATCAAGAAAATTATGATTATGTATTTGCAATAAAAATAAATGAAAAAATCAATTTCAAAACTTGAAATTGATTAAAAATTGCTTAAACTCTAAAAAAGCAAAAATGTGGAATAAATCACACCTATAGCGAAAATGTTGGAAATTCGCAATATTGAAAACAAGCCCTAAAAATTTATTAAGCTCGCTAAAATTCTTATGGGTTGAAAACATTTTAAATTTCAAATTCCAAAAAAAAAAATAAATAAATTAAGAAAGATAAAACCCTTGGAAAAATTACATCCTTAAGCCTGATACTCTGTTCACAATTTCGTGCGAAATGCTGTCAAACTACATATGAAATATTTGCGAAATAAATTCGCAAAAGTGAAAAACACGTCAACTCATATCCTTCCATGCAAAATTAGTCTGGCATCATTTCAGTTTAGCTGCGAAACAACATGAGCATTGCTTTTTTCGCACGGAATTTTATCAATGTTGCTTACTTTCAAGCAATAAAAGCGATAAATTTATATAAAAAACGAGCGAGGTGAGCTATATTTAGTACATGTCAAATTTTTCACGCGAAAGAATAAATGGTGTTGAACATTTTTCACAACTTTGAACAGAGTACCAGACTTTAGCAAAAATAACAGAAATTTGCGAAAAATGGCAAAATTAAAAAAAAAACCATAATTTTTATTTAAAACTACTAAAACTTTAAGTAATGTTAAAAATTCGGTAAAAAACTCGTAAATGGCGAAGGTTTGCAAAACCAAAGTGGGCTACACATTATCGAACATAAGTGACAGTCAAAAAATCATCAGTTTTGAATGATAGTGTTGGCTGTTCAGACTATCGATCATGTTCGACACTGAAATCTTCATTAAAGAAAAATATTGGACACAGAAACACAGAAAAAAGACAAATTAGATGCGCATTATTGCTAACAAAATTTTTTCTTATGAATTATTTTAATATTTTACTATCTCTAACAACTCCTTGTACGATTTTGTGTTAACATTTTGTCTTTAGCATTACACACAGCCTTGCATTTCATAAAAATATGCAAATTTCTTAAAAAAGTAATTTTCCGCGTCCATCTTGTGTTGTTTATGCTACAAATATATCTCTTGACTGATGCGTTTTGGTGCACACTATCACTCAAAAGCCAAAATGGCCGCTCAACCACAAAAAATTCTGTTTTGAACTGTTGACTGACAAAATTCGTGTTCACATTATCGATCAATGTAAAATTTGAGCAAAACTGTCACTCATGTTCGATAGTGTGTAGTCCACTTAACTACACTTAACAGCAGCGGAATAGCAAAATCTAATATTATTCAAAATTCGCGAAAATTTGTTAAAAATAAAATAAACTCGGAAAGAACACGAAATAATCGAATATCGAAATATCAAAAACAAATTGCTAACATTGCGGTAAAAAAAACTTTTGTTTTTTAAACTGTTTTGAGTGTCTTTTTATTTTTTTTTCTTCATCGGGAGTCTCTATTACACTGTAATTAAAAGGCAACGAATTTTTAAAATTAATAAATAAAAACTGTAAAAGCCGTTTTGGGAACAGGATATGATATCCGGGAACGTTCCCAAAATGACCGTTCACTAAATGAGGATTTTAAATAAATGTGTGCTTTAAATGGCCACTGTCATATTAAATGTTACCTGACTTTGTCAATAGTAAAATATTTGTCGTAAAACTTTGCGTGGTAAAAAGAATTTCATCAATAATTAAATTATTGATGAAACACGATTACGAAATGACGGACTATTGATGTAAGCTCTACAAATAATGAACGGAAAGGTACTTACCACTTAAATATAATTTATTTTACTATAAATACATTGACAGCCGGCTTTGTTATTATTTTGTTTGTTGCTGACTTTTAAATCCTCACAAAAACATAAATGTGAAAAAATTTCAGCCATCAAAAGTAGTGAGATAAAAATTTTGACCTAGTTCGTGTTTGGTACAATACCTATCACTGCAATAGGTATGGATTATATAAAGTTGTAATCGTAAGGGTGTTATATAATTTCTAGATAATCTGCTTACTTGACAACATTTTTCCCGATATAAAGAAACGAACAAATATACATTATTTTCTCCTTTCTTAGAAGAGTAAAAATATTGCCAAGTTAGCACAGTATCTAGAAATTATATAACACCCTTACGATTACAAATTTATATAATGTATACCATATTGCAGTGATAGGTATTGTACCAAACACGAACTTGGTCAAAATTTGTATCTCACTACTTTTGATGGCCGAAATTTTAAAAGGGAACTTGGCCTTTTTTCACATTTATGTTTTTGTGAGGATCTAACTACTTTTTAGAAGGTTTTCTAAATAAAGCTTTTTATAGTTCTACTCATAATATCTGCACTAGTTCAAAAGGCAGAGAGAAAGTTACATAAAATATTGGGTTATAGGGTGATATGTGCACCATTGTGTCATAATAAGGACCGAGTAATTTGATTAATTTTTTAAGAGTCATCTGAGTAGAAATATGTAAAATATAGTGTAAATTTTAGTGTAGTAAAGTCTGCTCAGACAAAGTCCTTTAGAAAACGCGAAATTAAATGCTAGCATAAGTGAAAAGTGCATGCGAGGTTGTGTTTTAAATTTATCTAGTTGGTAACTTACATAAGCCTATTTTTTTGCAAAATTCCAGTTCCTTTCATATAATATTTCAAAACAAATTTGATAAATGTGGCCCTACTCCCCTAATTTAACAATCAGTGCTTTAAGATTTTTCCTGTTTGTAAATCCTTTAGCTTAAATTCTTAATTTTGAGCTTAAAATGCGTGTCCATGACCCACTTCCAGGATTTAAAATCCTTCTTGGTGATCTCTAATTTAGATGTATTTGTGTATTGAATTTAAGCTCTCTAGTGCAAATTCTAGCTTGAAATGTTATGGCCATTACCCCCAGTCTCCGTCACTTTTTTAAACTAAATATTTTGTTATGAGCAGCGCTCAATTATCATCGTACCCTTTTTAAGATGATAGTTTTTAGTTAAAACTTCAGTTAAAACCTTCAGTAAAAAGTTATCGTGGCCTCTGCCACGATAACTTTTTACTGATTCTATTTGGTTTCTCATCTTCTATTCTATTGGTTTATCATCTTCTATTCTATTGGTTTCTCATCTTCTATTCTATTTGGTTTCTCATCTTGACCTACTTGCGTATCAAACTTCGGCTCTCTAGCGTAAATTTAATTATTTAATTCTTATGGACGTATTCCCGCCCACTTTTTTTAAATAAAATTTAAAACTTTCAAAATTTGCATATGAGGTTACATGAATTTATTCTAATTATGGTTTAAATTTTATAATTTTATGATTGCGGGGAACAAAGTTATAAGGGGCGTAAAAACAGCTCGAATGGCTTCCTGTAAATATACACACTGCGTGCATTGGCTGGAACTTGGCCTGGAGCAATGTCGTGCGCCTAGATAGCTGCGTTAACTGAAAAGTATTTTTTTCGATTATCGATGCGCTCATTGAAATGACTTGTGTAATATCGGACAAACTATTTTTGCATTTTTCTAATAAGAAATAAATAATCTTTTAGTATTCTCTTCAAAGTATAATTTTATACAAAAATTCAGTTTATTTAGTAATGACTGGTTTTAAACATTTTAAATGTTTCATTAATATTTAAGACTTATTTTTGAAGATCGTACATGAGGAATGACTTTCTCTGCATATACATACATATTTTGGTTTAATTTATTGAATTGTTTGATGTACACATAAAACATATTAGTTGTAGTATTTTATTAATTTTGTTTTGTTAATAAAGCTAAGATTTAATACATTAAATTGCTTGAAAACCCGTTTCTGCACCTTGGTGATTTTGGACCATAATACAGACAACTGCAAGAACATCCCTACAAGAACACTACCAGTCAATTGACTGCTCATTTGATCGATAGTCAAGCAGGATATATTCATCATTGCGTAGAACAAAGTTTCTATCACTTTACTAAGGGCAAAATGAAAAATGTGATGGAAACTTTTGTGTACGTGTGATCTTGCATCTCTCTCTAACTAACGAATATAACATATAGTTGAACTGCTCACTCCAGTGCTATTTAATAGTCAATCATAGCATAAATATGACTCAAGTTTGACTGATCATAATTGATTTATATTTCCTTCACAATTGAGTAATCATAAATGATTGATATACTCACAGAAAATATACTTTTTGTTTTATTTTATTTGCTTTTAAAATACAAAAGTAAATATCATATTTAAAACAAATATACAAATTAACAAAAACACCAAATAACTTAAGCGGTAGCCAGACCTCTTCACACCTTTTCATCACCGTCACACCATGTTCTTTGCAAATATCTAAAATTTTGAAAATAAATATACATATTAAATTAAACTTTGTGAATTTCTTTTACTCATTATTTTACTTATCTTTTTTAGCACTTTTGTAAACTTTAATTTTCACAGAATGAATTGTATTGCAGCCTTCTTCAACCATCAACGAATCATCCCTTTCCAAATATCTAAATATTGAAAAAGAAACGAATACATACATACATACATACATATGTATATTTAATTAAACTGTATAAAATTTCTTTTGGTCATTATTATTTTTATCTTACTTTTTCACAAACACCATTATTTTTTTACCACTTTTATGCATTTTAATTTTAAAAACCGAACGAACTAAAAATTATTTTCAGTAAAATTCAATATTTTAAAAATTTTGACATGTGTACATTAGATCCACTCTAGCATATATGTGAGAGTAGAGCAACCATATTAACTGTTGAATTGAATGTAAAATTGTTGTAAATGTGGTAGTAAAAAATTGTTATTTGTGTTAGTTTCAGTCATTCATTTCTTGTAGCGATATGTATTTATTAGGGTATTCAATCGGTTAACCGTTAATCGGTTAGTGTTTTCGGTTAACGGTTAAACCGGTTAATTTCAGTCGATTAACCGATTAACCAATGTAACAAATTTTTTCATATTTTTTAGTGTTACAACTTATTTTTTGTGTGAGTACTTATTTGTTTAGTCTCATTTACAAAAGGTGAGTATTTAGAAATTATTTTTCATACAAACAAAGAAGTATGTTCAGTGATTATTACTTAAGTAAAACTTCAAAATCTTTCTAACTGGAGGGAATTATTAAGTTTTTATTCAATAATTTAATAAAAGCCAATATTACTGTTGGCAACGATTTGATTAAGGATTAGATTTAATGAGAGACAGTACAAGTACAGTACAGATGTGCAAAAGCTTTCCGTGAGTACCTGCCATTATGGCCTTACCTCACGGGTGCCAAAGCACCGGGTGCTGGGTTAGACGCCAGACCAACGCCCCCATGCACCCTTTTTAGAATGAACCTATGTCCACTCCGAAAAGGCACATAGGTTGCAATCTTTTGTATATAGTTATCCCTGTACTACATTCAAGTACCTTGCTTAGGTACTTTGAGCTATCTAAACTCTGCTGCTATGTCCGTGCCCATAGCAGCTTCTGTTGAATGGCAACAGCACCTAAAATAGTGTCTGGCTGACCGCGTCACGCCAATCACTAGCATTGATTTAACACTGGGAAGCCAAGACTATTCTCCCAGCGATTTTGATAGCAACCACAGCCACCACGATAATTCTCCGGCTTCCACGCTATAGTGTTGTGTATACACCATAGCGTATTCCCCAAGAGAATTCCTCAACCATTGCCGGCACAGCTACCACTTATCCGTAACGAACGCATGCCTGTGTCGCCAAGTATCCAGTGCCTTACTCCACACATACCAAAATCATCCCTTTAACCCCGTGGGGTAGGACGAACTCGGTATTTTAGCAAAGGATACTGACGACCGCTACATGCACTCAAACTTCAGAGCAGCGGGAACCACTCACGCGAGAAGAATGCAAGCACGCCACCAAGATCTTGTGCCTACTACGATCGATCATGTTTGATAAACGCACCTTAAACCTAACAGGGTGGCCTCGAAGTACCGCCCCAGGTAGTACGCACAACCATTTCAGCACAGAATCTTGACAACCGCAATGCATTTATCTCTGAGCAGCTCAGCTGTCGGGCAACCGGCACCCGTGGAACCAGAAGTAGCCTCTGGTCAGACCTCGAAGTTCCACCACAAGGGCTTCACCTCTATCGTCTTTTGAACTCAGGGGCAGTTTTAGGTGACGCTGCACCCAGCTGGCAACAACGGTCTTTAATTAATTGTTTTCCTTTTATAAATATGTGCACATCCTTTGCTCTGTTATTTCAGAGATCGGGTAGTAACAACATAAGTTTTACGGGTAATGGGCCAAAGGTCCGCCAGCGGAAAAAACCACATTACCCTTAGATGGGGCCCCGGGATTGCAACACCCGTAGTCTAAATACATAGACTCCCCTGGGGACACAAGTACAGTACAGTACGAAAGCCAAGAAATTCACATATTAACTTTTTTGCGGAATACTCGTCGCTGAGCTCTGTTATTATGACTCAGATGATGACCCGCCAACAGAAGTAACTATTGATAGTATTACAAGAAATGTTCTAAAAAATTAACCGAATTGTTTTAAGAATTATTATGTATGTTTTTGGTTTTACTAATAAACCCAAATTAATAAATAATTTATGCACTTTTATTTGTTGAAAACACTTGATTTATGGAAAAACTTGATTAATATTAATTAATTATTAATACCAAAAATAAATGATTATTAACCGATTAAGCAAAAACTCCATTAATTAATTGAGCAATTAACCGATTAAAGAAACAACCCGATTAAATGAATACCCTAATATTTATATATTACACTGTGCGACAGTGAAAAATCCACATGGTCTTGACAGTATAGATTCAATAGAACTACGAAAGAGTAGTAAGTCCATACACTCACGGCGATTTTGGTGACCAATTTTTTTAATGGCATCCACAGATTTCGAAAATCAGTGCGCTCAACCAATCAGTGCAAACAACTAATTCAGACTATTTTCGTGGCTTTATTTCTTACCTTGTTATAAAACTTCGCCTTGTTTACTATTTTTGACATATTGGCGTAACGCCATGATATTTCTTTGAGTGTTGTAATATTGCTATTACCTGTAAAATGAATTCACCTTCGTATGTATGTATATGACAATTTATTTTTATATAAACGTGTTGGGATAAATATTTTTTTTAACAAATGTATGAATTTAGTTTAGTTGTTTAGTTGCTCAGATGACTATTTTCACCTCTTGTAATTTTCCCTCAGATGACAACACACATTTTTCGGTAAATTTTTTTGACGTCCCAAGTATAGATTCTTCCTAATAGGAAACTGTTTGAAATCAGTTCAATAAATACTTTCCATTTATAACACGAAGAGCTTTTCATTTTTTTTCTCTGCGTTACAGTCTGAAACCAATCAAGAAAATTTTTACACTGAATGGTTTCGGTTTTATGCAGCTTTTACATATCAATATCATAACGTGCCATTGTCCACAAGTGTAAATATATTTATATTAATCCTTGCAAAAAAAAATGTGGAAATATCACTGTCCAATGTCAGTTACTTGGTCATGAATATATAAATATTTCTTTTATGTACATTTTTATCGGCCAGAAATCCGTTTATTGCAACACACATGAATTGATTTTGCTATAGAAGTGATGAAGCTAAAAATAAAATTATGATTTTTTTCACGGATTTTAGTCGCGCAAGAATAAAATTCAAAAATTGCAAGAAATAGTTTCTTCTTCTATTACTTCTATTTACTTTTAAATTGCACAGTAGAATGAAATCGAGAAGGTGGGAACACTTTTAATATACACTTCCAATCTAAGTTTTGCTTAGTATGACGTTGTTTTTTTTTTGTTTTTATAAATATTTTTTTAAAGTTATAAATATTCGTTTTTAATTCGCTATCTTTATGTTTTCAAAATTAATGGGATTTATTAGATTAACTTCCTTTTTTTGCATTTTTTCGAGTCATTCACTTTGTTTTATTTTCAGTTAAAGCTGTTGATTTTTTATAAGAAAATAACATTTAACTGAATCAGAATAAAAATTAAAAACGAAACCGATCGAGATTTAGCACTCGCTTAAC
The DNA here is from genome assembly GCA_905220375.1 of Tachina fera. Taxonomy (NCBI): domain Eukaryota; kingdom Metazoa; phylum Arthropoda; class Insecta; order Diptera; family Tachinidae; genus Tachina; species Tachina fera. The sequence continues at coordinate 48,903,943 of LR999965.1, read as the reverse complement.
GATTTCAAAAGTACATTTACATTCAGTTCCGATCAGATTTTAACTTTTCTTTTTTTTGTATTAAAAATTGCATGTAAATGAAAAGCACTAGTCATAATGCCTCCCCTAGAAAAAATTTATTGCTACGTTAATGAATATTCTGCCTTACTAGGGTTCTCGAAAATGTTCTTCGACCATTGTCGTATTGATTCTCGAATTTGTTTCTTTGTGGTACTATGTAAAATTTTCGGCTGCAATGAGCTTGTAACAGAATAAAAAGAAGAGAGTTACACAGAATTTTAAAATTAATTAAATATTATGAAGCAGTATATTGCTAACTATCAAAAATAATAACAATAAAAATAAATTGGTGCTAACAAAAATTAAAAAGTTTAATTTTTTGGTGATAGATAATTAAATTTAAATTAAATTAAATTAAATTAAATTAAATTAAATTAAATTAAATTAAATTAAATTAAATTAAATTAAATTAAATTAAATTAAATTAAATTAAATTAAATTAAATTAAATTAAATTAAATTAAATTAAATTAAATTAAATTAAATTAAATTAAATTAAATTAAATTAAATTAAATTAAATTAAATTAAATTAAATTAAATTAAATTAAATTAAATTAAATTAAATTAAACTAAATTAAATTAAATTAAATTAAATTAAATTAAATTAAATTAAATTAAATTAAATTAAATTAAATTAAATTAAATTAAATTAATTTAAAGTAAATTAAATTAAAATGTTGAGTTGTGCCTTATTTTCATCCTCTGATGATGAGGATGAGTATGTATTCATCGGTGCCAATATACCGTATATACATATATGTTCGGGCTGTTTGAACCTCCACCCGTTGAGCGTTATGCAGTTTTGTTATGAAGAAGTTTTTTAATTATATTTATAGTCCGCTTTCACTTTCATCTATTTAGGACCGGTACATGATGGTGCTCTATTTCTACCTATTATTTATTTGTGTCCACTTTGCGTATGCCATTGTGGTACGACTGCGCCAGGTTAGTATTTCTTTAAGCATTTTGTTAAACTGCTTCCGTGTGGTTATTTCCAATCTGAGATTATTTTCATTACATAGAAGCAGTTTGTTCAAACGAGTTTCACTCCTTTAAACAAAAAAAAGAAAAATCTCTTAGCAATCTAGCATTCCCATCTTTGCATTCATTGTGAATACGTAAGTTAACTTTTGAATTCGCTGGTTTTTTGTTCGTTCATTTTTTCCCTTTTTTTGTATTTTTGCGATTATTCATTTCACTTCCTTTCCAAATCTTGACACGAGAGAAACAAGACGTCCTGCGGCTCCTGCATTCCATATACATAAGTATTTTTTACGCATATAAAATTAACACTGATCTGAATTCAATAAAACCCAGAATATGTAAGTACTGAATTGAAAGAACATACTAAGTCGTGTTATTTACAAAGTGATCCAGGTATCCCGTCCTGCCCTTCATTCAAGTGTGCCTGCTTATCAAAGAGGCCACTCAAACCCTCATATCCTCAGGAATTCCCCCCTGTTCCTTCTTTCCCTGAAACGCACACCTCCGTGTACTCTCTCATTTCTCTAGAACTTTCTAGTTGAATTTGTTTCCCAAAGGTCAATACTAATTTATACGGGCATTTTATTGATACACGTGTAAACAAGTTTCTATAAAGTTTTTTGACAAAAGTCCTCATTATTTTAATAATTTAATAACTTGTTAATTCTGTTTTCCTGTTTGTGGAATGAAATAAAATAAACGACGTTTTCCAACTTTTGACATTTGATTTCGAGAATGGTAGTACAAAAATTGTAAAAGAATTGTTAACAGCAATATATTTTTATGACTTTCGAGAAACGTAGTACCATAGTGCAAAAGTAAAAAAAAATCAAATGGTTTAAAGAGCTTATGACGCCTACAACTTATAGAATAAAAGACTATTTTAAATCTAAAATACTTTAACTAGTTATTGAAATTTACCTGAAAACAATGCTTTGCGCTTAAATTTGCATAACGAATTGCATAAATGGGAAATTTTCAACTCTGTTTTCTAAAGAAAATTATTACTATGGTAAGTCAAAAAATAAATTTTTCTTAACATCGCCTTCAATTCGGTGAACTTTTTGCAATGACAAACCTTTATAAAAATCATTACAGGTGATTTATATTTGCACTTCCGGATTGCAAATTCTACATTTTTGTGACTTCTGGGGAGTGTCTTTTTTACTGGGAAGTTTTTTATTTTAATATGCTCGGAAAAGATTTTCAGCCTTATCATGAATCCCACATGTGAAAATTTCCGAATATAATTTTTTGTTCAGATGAATTTTTATATCGCATCACAAATTAAATGAAAATTATAATCGTACATACAAACATATTTTTACATTTTCCGACCAACAAATGTTTGTGAATGGTTTTCTTCATAAAGTGTAGTATTTTAAACTTTAAATTAAAGTAAAATTCATTGATTACTGTACGGATAATATTACAAGCTTTATTAACATCATTCAATAATGATTGTCACATCCCTCAAAGAACACAAATTATTTTAACATAACAAATATACATTTAATAGCTTCATCAGCAAAAGCTTTAAATCAAATAATAAATATTGTAACTCACTCACTTTAATTAATGTCAATAATTATGGCGTGAAATTCAATGTTAAAGTATTATTCGTCATATAAAGGTCTCATAATTAAAAGTAATATGTCATCCACATTTCATAGTAATATTTCATTATTTATAATTTGTTATTTATCATAAGTGGTTAATAAATATTTGCCAACTTAACTAAATATTTGGTTCATAAAGTGTCAATAAAAAAAAAGATTATTAAACAAACAAATTTCCACCCCCTAGAGAAAAAGTGAAATAAAATTAATCCAATAAACGTTTAATATTCCCAATTTAATATTTATCTCTCTTTCAAGTGAAGCAAGTGGGATGGATGGTTGGATGGTAAATGACTTTTGCTTAACAACGCAATAAAATATAATTTTTTGACAACAGTTCTGCTCAATAAAAAGATATCAGTTGTATACAGTATATTATCCAAAAATCAACTACTACTTACCTTGACGCTTTGTATATTGTTTGGCTTTTAAAGGTTACCGCAAAGAATATACAAATGCTTATGAATTCATGAAATAAAGTACATACATCACAAGCCTGTTCCTCTATATAGGAACAACAAATGCTTAATTATCTATTCCAATATTTCATATTTGCTATCAATTATCAAATAATTATACGTTTTTTTTTTGTATTTACAAACATAAAACATAATTACGATAGAAAAAAAGATTCTCACAATATTTTTTTAGCAAAAATATAATTGATTCCCTTCATTTTTAACACTGGGTCTTCACGTAGCTATATCGATTGCGGCAATTGTCAAATTTGATTGTCTCCATGAAATTTCCTGTGTGTAGACAGCAATTGCCACAAGTGTCAATCCATTGCGCAATGATTGCTGTGTTGATTGCTCGAGCAATTATTGCCCAGCTATCTACCAGCTGTCCATTTTGTTGTATTTTTCATTAATTTTTGCAAAACAGCGAATTCGAGCAAAATATAAAAAGACATCATCCGAAAACATAATAAAAGAAAAACTAAACATACATTTTTCGTACTTTTTAATCGGAAATATATATTTTAGTCAATACTTGCCCTATGAGTGTGTAAGATTTGTGGATGAAATTGCCATACGTGTTCTTCGCCTCAAGCAAGAAGCAAAAAAATAAAATTATTCTGTCGAGCAATGAAATTGCTACGTCAAAACCCAGTGTAATAAACATTTTAGCATATTTTTAAATTTGAATTCAATATACATATGTAAGGCCGGGCTTACATCTGTGTGCCATGTGTCCAAAAAAGAGTAAACACTTCTATAAAACTCTATAAAATTGTCTACTTGTTATGTATGAAACTATTTAAATTAAGAAATACATGTCTGAATGAAATAGTTTTCCATTAGTAATTAGTGGTTACGCTTTTTTGGCCAAATGACACACAGGTATGTAAACCCGGCCTGAGCTAGATAGTGTCGCTTAAAAGAAATTAATGAATGAAACTAACACAAACAAAATTTTTTCACTAATAGCCTGTTTGTAGAACGCGACAAGGGCAACTCACGACGAGCCATTTCATGGACGACTACGTAATGAAAAGCGTTTGTATAACGCGACTCGACTTTGTCGTGCAGCTTACGTTAACTCGTCCTTATGTCACATATGTACTAAATTGTATTGTTGCCAACATGTTAAAAAATAATGTTTTCTTATATATTTTCATATAAAATGGTTCTTTTAGTTTAAGAAAACGGCAACCCTATTCTTGTGCTGACATGCACATAAATAAATAAAATAAACTAAACAATTAAAACAAGGAGCAATTTGACGAGATATTAGATATTTTGCGACATAATAGCAAATTAGAGTTTCATCAAGTTGAGGGTGTGCATCATGAACCAAAAAAGGAGCAAAAATTGTCGATGAAACTAATAGAAACTGTTAATTAAAAAAAAGAAGTCAACTGAATAAAATACCAAATTTTGTTTTTTATTTACATGTGTACAAAAAAGGAAAAAGTTTTATTCAATTACATTAAAGACGTGCACAAGAACTTTTAAGACATGAATGATTTTTCAAATCTTTTAAACCACAGCGAAATGTTCTAAAACAAACGCTAAACAACACTGCTAACAATAATACATTTATTATTTATTGCAGGTATAGGAGTAAAGAAGAAAATAGCTCGTGACTGACAAATTTGCGATGTTTGTGATTCTTTCTACGCCTGAGCGCGTATAGAAACGTCATGCATGTCCACACCTCAATAAGTTGTGTATATGCTTTCACATGCATTTACATGAGTTGTGTGCGCCTGCTTAAAAAACCTCCCTTTAACACATAATAGCTTTTCATCTACATCGGACACACACACCCAAACTACAATATGCAAAATAACAAGCATACACTTATCAACAGTACTTCTTTTGATTGTTTGTTGTAGCCTTTTCACACTCACTCACATCTTGGCGATATCGTTTGTTAACAGTCATATACACGTATACAAATACATCCATCGTGTTTCGTTTATAGGACGACATCATTTATTATTGGCTTAATATAATACATGCCACGAGAATACATTTAAAAAACATGACGTCATGACGCAGTTATCCAATATACACACATCAGCTACGTCCAAACACAAATACACTGACTAATATTTTCATTTGAGGTAAACAGCTTTCAAAGCTCTTAAATTTGTTCTTGGTTTTTTTCAAAGTAAATAAGAGCAAGCATTGTATTCTGTTGTGTTGTTGTTGCGGATGTCGTACTCTCGTCGGTGTGAAAGCACAAAAAGCTCTCCATAAAAGTTTTCTCAGGATTTGTTTTAAAGGCCAGCACGGGAGCAGGTGGAATATGTATGGGTGCATAAAACGTTGAACACACTATGCTCTGAGGTCTAAAATTTTCATATTAGTATTTTACAATATTTCCAAGGTAAAGAGAAGCCAGTATTTATTACCTCATGTTTATCACCATTATCACATTAGTATGCTCGCTAAATATAGGATTCACCACAAGCTCTTTTGTGTCTGGCTTCAGATTTGTTACGGGCATGTATTTAAAAATTTTCTGTACGTCTCGTTGAAAACCCATGTCAATCATACAATCGGCTTTATCTGGTACTATATACATACATATGTATTCCAAAACATCTATAAGCAATCAAAACAAGCGCACTCTTAACTTGAAAGTTTACTTACTTTTTTTTGTTTGAAATTCCATTTTCTTATATTTTAATTAACTAAACTCAAAAACAAGAACATTTTCAATATTTTGTTTATTAATTTTGAACACGACTAGAATTTTTTAATCGCCCGTCTTGACATTTATGGTGAGCCCAATCGTGTTGTACAAACCCAAATAATCTGACATCAGTTACGTTTTTAAAAAAAATCGTCAACACTCGTCTTCTAAAACTCCAAAAAATAAATAATGCTAACATGTTAGCGCTTTTTATTGACGAGTCGTGTTCTACAAACAGGCTATTAAACACTTGCAACAATTTTACTTTAAATTCAATAATGACAGTCAAACGACTAGTCATTTGATCGGAAGTGATAACAGAATTATTTATTAATTATAGTTGCTCTACTCTAGCATATATGTATGTTATACTAGAACATCTAATGTAGATATGCAAAAACTTTTAAACATCGAGTTTTATTAAAAAAAAATAAAATTTATTCTGTCTGTGAAAACTAAAGTTTGTAAAAGTTTTATAAAAGATAAATATAACAAAAATTAAAAGCTTTAAAAACCCCCGATATATCCACGCTCACGTCACCTTTCAAACAGAAAAAATTTAAATTGGTTCAGCCGTTTGGTCTCTACCTGGACTTGTACAGGCATACAGATACACAGACACACACTACAAACTTATAACACCCCTTTTTTTGGCCGGGGGTTAAAAATAGTGAATAAAAGAAATTCACAAAGTTTAATTTAATATGTATGTTTCTTTTTAAAATTTTAGATATTTGAAAAAAGCAAAGTGCGTTGGAGATGGTAAAGCCACCCATATAGGTTTTTGGTATGGAGGGTCATTGTGCAACTGCCTCATACTCGGCAGCCCCTAAAGCCAAACAATTGGAACAGGTAGAAAAAAAAGTACGTGACTGTTTTCCAAGCTACGCCTAAGGAAGACCAGGAACTGGGTGAATCAATAATTATAATTATCAACAAAAATGTAATGGCTACAGCATTGAAAGAATGTGGTGATAAGTTGGGCTCGGCAGCATCGACTGGAAATTTGTTGTTATTGAGTTATTAATGCTTTCCAAGTAGTTATGGCTGCACATAGTAGTGAAGATATCTGTGAAATAGTAACTGCAAGACCCCTTCCAAAAAAAAAATATATAAACATATGTATATATAAAGTGCTTTGCGGGCATTTTGAAAAGCAATCAATCTTTTTTTTTACTTGTGTATATAAATTAAATTTACTTATTATAATATAAAAAGGCAATTAAAATAATATAAAAAAGTATGTATATTGTCAGTATATCAATCATGTATGATTACTCAATTGTGGAGATTATATAAATCAATTATGATCTGTCAAACTTGAGTCATATTTATACTATCATTGATTTGGTAAAAATTACTGGAGTGAGCAGTTCAACTTTATGTCATATTCATTAGTTACAGAGAGATGCAACATCACACGTACACAAAAGTTTCCATCACGTTTTTTATTTTGCCTTTAATAATGTGATAGAAACCTTGTTCTACGCAATGATAAATATATCCTGCATGACTATCGATCCAGTCAGTCAATTGACTGGTAGTGTGCTTGTAGGAACGTTACTGAATAATGGCTTTTGAAATAAAAAAATTATTCTTGAAAAAAGAAACGCTTAGCGTTTTCGTTTTACAAAATTAGTTCCTTGTATTCATTTCTGAACAAATATTTTTTAAACAGTTATTTTTTATTTTATTACAGATTGTAAATAGGGAGGAAGCAGTGCAGCACACACGAAAGGATTTCTTTTTCGAAATATTTTCGGAATTTTATAATTTGTTTTTTTTTGAAATTGTATTTAGGTATATAAATTTTTAATTAATAGTTAATTAAATTTATTTATTTTTTATGTTACGCGATTACTGAAGGCTCCTGGCCTTCTTCTTGCCCTAGTACAGTTTCCTGTTCATCCGCAAAATTGACCAAATGCTCACCAATAATTATTTCTTCAGCCAATTGATAAAGTTCACGTATGTCCTGTAATCATTGACATTTAGTCAATATAAAGTTAGATTTTTTTTTTAAATTTCTACCTTGGCATTGCGCAATTGCATAATTTTTTCATCTTCATAACGCAAATGATCATATTGATCCTTTGAAATAATGCGACCTTCAGCGACATCATTATCTAGTTCCTGTTGCAACATGTCAGCATAACGTTGCTTGGCCAAGCTGATCGAACTGCCCACATTTAATAACTCGCCACTGGATACATCAGAGTCGCCATCATCGGAGAGACCAGGTTGCACAAAAGAGGCTTCCAGATCAAACGCTTCGTATAACTCTTTCGAGGTTTGTGATTCCGTAAAAATATCCTGAAATAAGACTTACAATTTAAAAACTTAAGATCTGCTGCAATTAAATAAATTTTCCTGAAAATACCGCATATACGTAAAGGTTTTTTATTTATTCCTGAATTTAAATACAAGTGAAGATAAAATATATTCTTTCTACGCGTGATGATTGTTTGCGGTTTTTCACAGTATTTATACAAGCAATTCTCGTATTCTATATTAATTTAAATACTTGTGCATAAAGCTGCAATGTTCATAAACTGACACTACACTTGAAGTATCAATTAAATTAATGATAAATATATTATTATTTGCTTTCCTATAGAACATTGCTAGAGTAAAATTTTTGCCTATAAATTGTATCCAAATTTGAAAGTTTTTCTCTTAGTTTGTGCTGTGGGTGGTTTCTTGAAAATGAGTGATTTAAATTGAAATTTGGCATGAGGAAGACTAATTTTAATGTTCATGCATATTTGTGGTGCTTAAGTATATTAGAGCTCTACAAATATGCGCGCGGAGACTTTGTTTTATCAATTAACTAACTCATGAATCGCTTTTAGCATTACTAACTCTTTTCTAACATTTACTAATATTGTGAAATTTGAAAAACCTTGTGTTTGGCTGCGATATTTTTCTTTCAGAAAATATAATAAACAATGCCAAAGTTACATGTTCTAAGTTATGCGTTTGTGCCAAAATATCAGAGCCTTCGATTTTTTCTTGCGCAGACTTTGGATGTGCAGTATATTGTTTGTCTTCAGAACCTGCATATGCGGAATATTTTTGCAGCAACTCTTCCTTGTGTTTTTCTTCAATGACATTTCGTATACGTCTTTCGACTTCATGAAATGCTTTTCTGAAAATTAAGAAGTAGCAAAACTTATTGATAAAATAAAAAAATATTTAAAGTAACTGTACTTTACCTGGCTTTCAAAATATTATTAAGGTCCTTGGGATCTGTGGTAAATTGTGTGGGCATGCGCAAGGAACGTTCTTTCATTTTGGCACGTTCCTGCTCTAGAAACGCTTTCAGCTGCAGTTCGCAAGGGCGCCATTCTTCGTTATCAATTCTAAAAATAAATATTAAACATTTAAGAAATTTATTATTCGACATATTGTCATAATTATATATTAATTTGAAATTTATTTGCTGGTGGTTAAGCTGTAGAAAAATAAAATAGATTCATATGGAATATAAATTATTTGCTGGGTTTTGTATCAGTTTCTAAGTCTACTATGCTTATTTTTCTTTTGTGATTTTCAAAAATATAATTATTTGTGAATTCTCAAATAGTTCTTGAAAGTCTGTGCTGTGATAAGAGGTTTGTGACTATTCAAAATGTGTGGCTGAAGTCTACTGATGATTTGTTACAGCAACAATGAAATGCATATAGACCAAGCTTAACCACCAGCAAATAAATTTCAAAATAAATATTAAAGTTATTTTTAAAGCGATTATAAAAAGCATATTATATCTGTGGCAATAAGGAAAAAGTGCTTCAGTCGTATTTTATTGGTTTGCAGGAGAGCACTTTTAATCGTTCAAGTCGATTTTCAGAAATTTATTATTTACACTTAAATTGGGTAATTTTCTGTTAATCTTTATTTTTTTGAGCAAACATCGTTCCACACGCTGCAAAAAATACATTTAAGTTTAACGTCCCTTTTCACAATGTATGGTTAAGAGTTAACGTGAACTTTAACTGACAGTTCTTTATACAAAACTTGCCGTTAAAGTCCCTGTTATCTTTTAACCATACATTGTGAAAAGGTACGTAAATATAGTAAAGTATAATTTAAATTAAGCTTAATTGAGATTTTGACCAGGAGTACTTTTGAATATGCAGTTTACGGACGTACCGTTAACTCAAAATCAGCATATCTCGACTTAATCACTTTTTCTTTTTTTGGCCAAAGATATATTATTAACTATTTACCAAAGGTAAATACCGAAGGTAAATAAATAATTGTATACATAACATTTATATCTCATATTCCGTTTCATTAAAAATATAAGTTAATTAGCTAATGTTAATAAACATCTCTTCCCAAGTAGATAGACTAGGGTGGTGCTGAAGTGCGTGGCTGCATAGAAAAATATCGGTATTTCCCCCATCTTATAAAAGTCTACTTTATTTTGTTCTGATTAAAATTCACAACAGTTTAATTAAATCTAAAAATGTCTCACTATTTTACATATTTTCATATTGTTGTAGAAATTTTTTCTCAATAGTGTTCTTAGATATGCCACTCTATTTGTAAGGCATCAATTAAATGAAGTATTTTGTACTAATGGCAGAACAGGGAAAAAATAAGATCCTGAATTGATATTATAGCACCATGACAAACTTTTTTCTGAATTTAACGATTTTTCATTAGCATTTAGTAGTTACGCTTTTTTTAAACAAATGTTTGACAACTATGACCGTACCTTAAGATTAATTAGTTTTGATTTTTTTAAGCTGGAACGAAATGCATGTAAACATTGCTTAATCAACAGCAAAACATATTTTTCTTATAATATTAACTTTAATTTTTTAAATGTGTAAAAGAATGTCTTCCTCACAGAAAAAAGTGTTCACCAATTAATATTTTCAATTAAGAATTTAATTGTATTAATTAAATTTTTAATTGTATTAATTAATTTGACTGGAAAAACGTAATTGATATTATCAAATTGTTTATAGGTGAAAATTTAATTAAATTTTTAATTGATACTACAAATATTTTAATTAATATTACAAAATCATTCATATTACTTTTTTGTGTGCTCCAATGTATACTTAAGTTTAACAGCTAAATTTTTGTGTAGGTATAATCAACTTCTGATAAAAAAATTGGTTGTAATCAAATTACAGATATGTGTTACTCTCGAATATTATTCTCTTTCGAACCAGAAATATTTCTCTAGTTTTAATCAAAGTGCAGCAACAGCTAAAAAAAAGTTTGTTTAATTATACTGTTAGATTTTTTACTATATTTTCTTTCTCAAGGCCCAGAAAGTTAATTTTTTATTTATTTTTATTTTTTACGAAAGAAACCTTAATCAAGGACTATTTTATTTGATATAAAATCTTGCGTCAATTTGTGTGGGTGTTTCTGTTTTTGTCTGCTGATAACTTGGTTTATTTTTCATAAAAACATGTTTTATTTTTCTTTTTGTTATTGTGGGCTGGTAATAATGGAAAGCATTAAAAAGCCATAACAGAAATTTACATAAAAGAAAGAAAAAACAAAAACATTGAAAGGAAAATAATTTTACAGAAAAAAAAATAAATGATTTCCTTAAATAAAATATTTCATGATTTATTGCGAGAAGTTTTTCATATGCAAATTACTTTTAATATATCAACCGGTTTTCTATCTAATTGGCTTTATTATTATTATATTCTCATTCATAGGAAAGGAAGTTAATAAATATTTAATTTTATGCAAGAAAAATTACCATACATATTTAACTAATAAAATAAAAAGCTTCTATTTCCTTGTATGAACATTAGGGCGGGTACATTTTTTTTGTTGCAAAAATCATATAGCTGAAACGTAATCTATACAAAATTCTAAGAAAACTCTTGGAAGAAAGAACGTGTCTAAAATCAATCTCTATACCAAGCCAATCGATATAAAAATGTATTTCCTCTTCTTAAGAGCCATTTCACACTATGTCTTTTTAACCTGCTTTGCATTGACAATTTTCTTTTAAACCCCCAACGAAAAGTCGCACACATTTACATTAAGCCTTTTGATAGCCTTTACCAAAAAATGTTAAAAGTGTATACATATATAGGTTTGTCATTCCGTTTGTAATTTCCACAATATTAATAAGCGACACATAAGGTATATGTGACAGCGCATAGCGAAAGGGACTAAGGGTAAAAAAAACAGTTTTCACTTTTTTTTTTTTTTTTGTGGACAACATCTGAGCATCGAATGAGGCCAATCCCCTGCCCTAAAAGTGTTCCCTCCCAGAGATATGCGAGTTTTATGACATTGTAGTCATCCAAAGATACACGTATTTAAAGCTCTCCTGAAAAAACCGGTTTTTACCCTTAGGTCCCTTTCTATTTTGCGCGTCACATATATATTCTGGATCCTTATGCATAGGGAAGACGAACAAGCGATGTCCGTCTGTCCGTTTGTACGTGAAATCGATTTTCGGAAACTCCCAGGTAGAGACCTCGTTCTTGGACTGGTGTGTCAGAAATTTAAAAAAAAAATGTTGCTATTGAAAATCATCAAAATCGAGCAGACGGTTTCAGTGCTGGAAAACTCAAACTCTATTTTCTATACTACATAAATAGCACTTTGGTAAAGGGTATATAAGATTCGGCCCAGCCGGATATAGCACTCTTACTTGTTTATTCATGCCTGTTTGGCATTTACATGCATGTTTAAAGCTGAGAATACGAAAAAGGCAAAGAGAAGCGTCATAAAACCCCTCGAATTGTAATTTCGTGCCTTTTGTTCTACCCCGCAAGCTTCTCACCCCATCTCACCAACGAACTAAAAGAGCCTTCCTGCACAGGCAACCAAAAAAGGCACAGAGTAAATTGCGTCTTAGAAAAACAATTTTTTTAAATTAAAATTTTTTCAAATAGAAAAATAACAGCTTGTTTCACAATGTCGAATAAACATGTTCATTCGCAATCTAAGCGACCGAAAACCGAATTCTGTTTCTTTATCTTATCGTTCTGCGACTAGTCACTCGAACGCCAATACGAATGAAAACGTAAGTGTTTTCATGCAGATTTGGGTTTCACAATATCGAACGTGTCGCCAACATTGGGAACGCAAATGTCAAAATCACTCACTTGTTGTTTTGCATTCGCAGAGTAAAAAATTTTTAAATTATTTGAAAAAAAGTTCTTAAAAAATAAAAAGTGGTAAATTAATGCACAAACACATCTTAGAACAAAAATTATTACATAAAATCATTTATTGGCTTAAAAAAACTGCACACTCTTGTGCAGTTTATGGATGTATTTATAATTTTCACTTTTTAATGTTTCTTTTCTTTATTTCTTGGTTGATAAAAATTTACTTAATATTCGTCATATACAGATGATCACTTTTAAGAATGGTTGTATTTATTTCAAAACGATTAAGTAGTAATTTTGTTATTTTAGAGGAAAATCTCTCAAATTTACTGAATTTTTTGATTTGGCTGACGTAACTTCAAGCGAACGAACGAACATGATTTCGTGAAACCCAAATTTACTTGATATCGAGTGACTCGCTTTCGTTCGTTCAGGTTTTCATTCGACATTGTGAAACAGGCTGTAAGTGATACTAAACTCGAATCAGTATTCTTCCTCCCATGTACGCACTCCCTGCTTTTAGTATTTTTGCGAGCTACCTTAGATTTATCTATAGTACCTTGTTACCCATTTTTATCTTTAAAGTCAATGGCTCATACTCATAGTCATAAGCAAAGTATACTTTACGAAATTAAAACCAGTATTATCATGCAAAATACTGGTTCTAAACTCTTAAAGTATACTTTGTTTTGACTATGACTTTGCCCCAATGTTTTAAATAAGCCAGGCAGTAGCCAAACAAGAAGAAACTCAGGAAGAGGAAATAAGTTTTAATTTCGAAAGGCGCTATATAGGGTTTGATTTTAGACACGTGGTTTCTTCAGAGAATTTTCTCAGAATTTCGTGTAGATAACGTTTTTATTATAAGATTTTTTAATTTTTATTTCATCCATACAAATCGACCAGGCCTAATGTACATACATGCAAACATACATACATACATACATACATGTATTAGTGATGCACGAATATTCTAATTCGTATTCGAATTGTCGAATATTCGGCCATTTTCAGGTGAATACGAATGTATTCGTATTCGCAAAATTCAGACGAATACGAATACGAATATTTTTCAACAGAAATTGAATAAATAAATGCATAAATCCTAAACGAAATTTAAATAAATGACTAAAAATCTCAGTTTGTACAAATACACTAATTTTTTTATATGAATTTGTGCTTTGTATCATTTTCAAATATTATTCAATGATGATCATTAAAATTTTGGGTACTTTTTATTAACCTTAAAGTACGCCAACAAGAGTGTGATATCCTTTCTCATAACAACTTTTTTATATTTCATATTGCATATAATGTTCGTATTCGTATTCGCATTCGCGAATATCGTTTCAAATATTCGTATTCGTATTTGTATTCGCAATATCTTTTTGAATATTCGTATTCGTATTCGTATTTGCGAATATCAAAAATTTGACGTTCGTTACATAAATTAGAAAGGACAATTTTCCTTTATTTATTTTAACAACAAAATACAATAAACATATATTATGCTAATATGTATTTTTTCACATACCTCAAGAGATCCATTCCCCTGTCGGCATCTTCACTTTTGTACTGTTCTTCCAAATCCTTTTGTTCCTTGTATCTTTGACGCAGGACATTTATACGTTCAGCTTCTTCCTCGTCATGTTGTATACGTTCACGTTCCCATTTCACGCCTTGTAATTTTAAACGTTCAGAATTTTTTTCTCGACTGGTTTTTAACTTGAAATTTAAAAAAAATTATAAAAAGTAGAAAGAAAAATAATACTTGTAGTTATAAATTAACTGCCTTATTCATAAAAAATATTTCCGTTTAATAAGAGGTTTATGAAACAAATTTTCTATGGAAATTTGATTAATAAACCTTTTAAAAAATCAAAATATTTTTTATGAATTAGGCCCTAAATATACACATTAACTCCCTGTTTGTATAAGATATTGACGTGAGAAATCTTGCCGTTTTTGTAATAGATTAAAGAAGACTTGTGCAACCTTTCTTTAATCTAATACAGAAACGTCAAAATTTTCATCGTCACCGTCTTATACAAACAGGCTGTTACTAAAGGGCCACTCAGACTATAATACAACTATTAATACTTTTGAAGAAAATGCATTCCTGGTCTTATATTTGATTAAAAAATTAAAAAAAAAACAATAACAACTCAACATGTCAGAGCTGCATTTTCCACCAAAGTGATAATACTTGTATAATAGTCTGAATGGGGCTTAAATGAAAGTTTTTTATTGTATGCTCGTACTTTGGCTCTAGTTTTTGAAATTTCCAAATCTGCCTTCTTATCGACCATAAAAATCGGATCATCTGCCAATTCTTCCGGTATGACATTCGTCTTGCCCTCAATTATTAGAACGCGTTCACGTTCAACCTCTTTAAGCTAGAAATAATTTTAGAATTTCAGAAAAATGTACATATGAACAGTAGACAGGTAAGACAAACAACATCATAACTAAAAACTAAAATTTGTGAGTAAGTGATGTTAAATTAATTTTTATACCGTTCCTTATATTGCGTACAAATTTCATATATACATGTGTATATCTTTTCTTTTTAGCTCTTGAAAGCAAAATAAAATATTCTTATTCAATTAAGTTGCGCTTAAATAGAAAACTTTAAACTCGTTTTCTGGCAAACTAGTCCTTTTTAGTTATGAACAGTGTGACCAGATGTTAACATTTTTTGCGGCTAAATTGACTTTAAAATAAAGCTAAAAATATGCAAAAAAAATAATTAAATTGCTAAAACATACTGCTAAAACTTAAAATGTACTTCTTTTTAATCCAATTGTTTAATTTAAAGTTGTTATTTTTGTAATTTCGGAACTTCGAGAAGAATCCGTTTCTCACTAACGTTTCGTTTATAAACAATGTTTAAAAATTTGTTTTTAAAAAAATACTCTAAAGCTTTCGTCTGTTCCATTTTTACGTAAAAAGTACAAAGTTTGTACAGTCTTCGGGTAGGGTATTTATTACGCGCACATATCCAAAGTTGCGAAACATTGTAACCATGAGCACTAACTTTACAACCGATGCGCTGATTGATTGTTTGCGGTATTTTTAATACTTGTCAACTACGTTTTGAAAGGGTACGCACAGGGAACGAAGCCGATACTGATTTGGCGGCGGCGGCGGCTGACCACAAATATCATCGGCAAAATAAAGGAATTGTTTATAAACAAAGGATATTTTAAGAGAAAATAGAACAATATTATACTTTTTATTGTGGAGATTCAACTACAAACTATTATATATGCACATATATATATTATACATATATTATATATATACATACATATTATATATGTAAATATCGCACACTAAATCATAAACAGTCACAACTCTAAATATTTCAGATGCTGAGTTGTGACAAACAACTGTTGGCACTGTGGAAATGACGCAAGTAGATATGTAACATAAAAAATAGCACGATACGATACTTCAAGAAGACTGTATTATAAAAGAAATTGTCGCAGTCGTTATAGATTTGTTCAATTTACTAGTTTATAAAGAAGCAAAACCACTTCGATCACTTTGAGTTGTGACTGTTTATGATTTGGTGTGCGATATATTATCATTTACGGCTTAAATCTAGTTTAGTTTGTATCATTTTTCAATAATATCTGGTAGCTTTATTTTTCAGGGATATCAAGTCGTTTATTTATAGTAAAAATCACTATTTTTCAAAGCAAAATTATTAAGTTAACATTACTGACAGAAGCTAACACAAAATTTGGAAAAAAAAATTCTGAAAAAAACGGCTCAGCCAAAGCCGAAAATGAGCCGCATGGGTCGGCGGCGGGTGAGACTCTTTGAAAATTGCCAGCGGCGGCTGTTAGCCGACTCACAGCCGATCGGCTTCGTTCCCTGGGTACGCATTGTCAATGTTTTGCTCTGCGGTGTTATGAAACACTACACTTTGTTCGAAAGCAAGGCAGTTGACGTTTTGGTAGTTATATTGAGGGTATTCATTTCAGTTTTTTTCCTCGTTGGAAAAATGTAATTTTTTACAACAAACACAGGGAAAAAAATTTGAAAAAAAAATTTTTGAATTTTTTTTCCTTGTGTTTGTTGTCAAAAATTAAATTTTTCCATTTTTCCAACGAGGAAAAAAACTGAAATGAATACCCCCATTATGAAAAACAGTCTAGAAAATGCTAAATAAATAATTTAAAAATGTTACTGCTAACTGCTAAATCGAAAATTTAGGAGCTAAATCAACAAAAAATAAAAATGCTAAATTTAGCTGCGAAAATGCAAGAACTGTCACGCTGGTTATGACGTTGTTTGAGTAAATGAACGATATGTACACATACATACGTGCATAGTTATTTGTGAAAATATATGTATTTGTGTTGTAAAAGAATATTGATTCATATATTATTTTCTCTATTGCAATTTATAGTGATCTGTTGTACTTTTTGACTAAAGAATTTGTTTATTAGGTTTTATTTTCTATATAAGCAAGAACTGAATATTTTATTCTGAACTCTGCATTTAAATAAATTAATAGAAAATAATTAGAGAGGATATCAGAATTTTCTGTTAACAATCTATTCACCTAGTCCCAAAACAACTCGAATGCACATATTTACAAGCTACAAATTTTCCAGCGTTTTTAAACAAACTTTCTTTTGAGACATCCTAAACTATACTGAAAATAACGAATGGATAATTTAAAAAAAAGTTTCATGGTTATTTATTTCTTACGCAAGAATTTCGTGCAAAATAAAAAATTTTATTTTAATATATACTAAAGTCTCTACACATACATATACTTTATATATTTTTTTCAGTGCATGAATCACAACATTATAAAAAACTTTGTAATTAAACATCACTGAAATATGCACAATCAATCATTTAATCAATATGATTTCATACCAAAAGATATCGATTTTCAACTTTGCAAAAAACACATGAATATTTGTTAGAGCAAAATCTCCTGCTGACAGAAAACTTCCGGACGTTTGTTCTTAACACAAGGGAAATTATCAATTATCTTGAAACGAGATCACCTGTTGAGAGTAAATTTGCTTTGCATTCAATTATAACTTTCAGTTCCCAATTATTTCGGAATTTTTTTCCGTACAAAAAACTTCAGGTCTGTTCATTTACTTTCCCAGCAGAAACTAGCAACGAGAGAGTGAGGTAGAAATTTACAAAATTACTCTCCCAAATATGAAAACGTAAGTGAACGCCAGTGTTGGTATCTCTACGAAGAGCAAACGCACAATGAGCTGTTGCGAAAAGGGTAAAAAGAGCAAAAAAATAAGAAAAAGAGGGTAAAGAAGCACAACAATTTTTTTTTTAATTTTAATACATTAACGTACCTTTTCACAATGTATGGTTAAAAGATAACAGGGACTTTAACGGCAAGTTTAGTATGAAGAACTGTCAGTTAAAGTTCACGTTAACTCTTAACCATACATTGTGAAAAGGGACGTAAGCCACTTAAAAAAGGAGAGTTTGGAATGTAAACATCATAATTTAATTTCAAGTTTTTGCCTCAAAATATTTAATACATATATGAAATATATGAAATTAAAAACTGCTTGAAATTTTCTTGTGTTATTTTTATTAAATAAATTTTTTTTGGCATTTCATTCAAATTGCCTTAAAAAGTCATGAAACATATTTCCCCAATTGCACAAATGACAATTTTAAAAGTTCTCATGAAAACCCTTATTAATTTCTCAAAATGTTAGTAGTTATATGATCGGTGTTAGTTATTTGGTAGGTGAAGCTTAGGCTTAGATTAAGATACATATGTATGTATGTTGCTGAAAAATATTTTAAGCATACAAAAGCATTAAAAGCATCCCTTTTTTCCTTAAGTAACTTAAAAGTTTTTGTTTTTGCGATATTCACAATTATTCTTATATACAATTGGGACATGGCTACCCGTTGTCTAAAACAACTGACAACCTCATGCTGTCAATTGATCTACTATCAATAAATTATTATGCAGAGAATTATGTGGTACTTCCGATTTCTATTTTGCAAGAAGTATTTTAATTTTTTAATCCCAATTATGAAACGTTTTCTAAATTGTTTTTAACATAGTTTCCGTTATTGTCATTAAAAATAATTTAAGAAGGCTCAGTAAAAAGATGCTGCTATTAGCTCTTAAAAGTACATTAGGTTCGTAAATTAAAAATATTTTTATTTTACAAAAAAGCACCAAAAGCACTGTGAGAAATTGTTAAAAAGCACTGTAAATACCCGCTTTTTAAAAAAGGGTATTAACCAAAATTTCGCGTTTATGAAGAGGCAAAAAGCACCAAAAAATACCCGAAACGCACCAAAATACCATCACTGGTGAACGCTTTATGCTAGGAATACAATTGGGACGAACGACGAATTTCGTCCACGTCGACGAATTCGTCGATAACCATTCGCTGCGTAAATTCGTTGTGTGAAGCACAATAAAGACGAATTTACTCACCGAATTCGTCTCTCATACTTGATAAAGTTGGTTGTTGTGTGTACAAAGACAGAGAGAGAGAGAGAGAATTTTCTCTCAATTTGGTTTTTTCGTCTATCTCAGAGTTCGTCACGCAAGACGAATTTCGTTGTACGGCGGTGTTGTGTTCATTTTCATATGCACAAATGTGTTTTTTTTTCTCTCTTTTGACGCTCTCTCCTTGCATACTTTTTGAGTTAATGAACACTTTCCAGTAATAATTGTTACAAATTCGTAACAACTTTTAGTAAATGAACAGACCTTTTGTCTTAAAAAAATGAGTGAATTCACACTTTTAATTATAATCTTGGCAAATGCCTGTAATATGAAATTTCTAAAAATACAGTTAATTATTTCGTCATTTATATCTTAACGATAGATACCTGTAAAGAGCGTTCAAAGAACCCAAATGTCAACAGCCTGCATATATTTATGTAATAATATACAGTTGAGATCGATTATAACGAATACCGGTTAAAAAGAATTTTTACAAATATTAAACATCTACTATGTCCAATGCAAATTACTTTAATTAAAATGAAGTCCGTTAAAAACAAGCTAAACAAATTAAATAAAAATTTTAAATTCAGATTTCAAATCTAATAAAATGTTTATAGTGAATTAAATTGTTTATCTCATTTTTCGACCTTTTTTATATGTTCAATGAAACTATTTTTTTAAGCTTTAGGTCAGTAAATTTCATAAATTTCTTTATATTTTTATTTTTGTATCGATATTTCGTTAACCTTTGGTTAACTTCTTCAGGATTATTCTTGTTTTGTTATTTTTTCTTTTTTTCTTATCAATCAAAAAATTTTTTATTTTTTTTATAATTATAAATAACAATGTGTGTCAATGTTTGTAGTGCATTTAAAATTGTTTAGGCTATTTTACTATTATTACATTTATTAAGCTTGAGGTCGTATTTAAAAAATTTTAATTGACTTTAATTTATTTTTTATATTTTGTTAAGACTTTGTAAATATCGTGCGGAAATAAGAAATTATTAACTCCAAAATTTCAGATCTCACGATACTCTCCAAAAAAAAAAATTCTCAGGCCTTAGAAAAAAGTCAGAAAGTGTCATACTTTCCACTTATAATTTTCTGAAAGGTAATAAAAAAAAATTTTGTCGAATTGACTGTAATTTATTCAGTAAATGTTGTCATCCCAAAATCGGTTGCTATATTCAAGCAACGTTCCACGAGCTTCGCTCATTTTACTTTCTCTATAATTATCCTCTTGATAGCATTATTTGCAATGTTATGACAAAATTTTGGTTTTGATAAGCAATCGAAGAATCGCAAAAGTTGCCGAAAACATGGCTTTTTTTATAGACCACAACTGAAGGTAAAAGACTAAAGATAACGACATTTATTAAATGTCCTATAGCAAATTTCAATTTTCATCGGAAAATCATTTTCAGCAATAAGGAGGAATGTGTACACTAACAAAGAAAATTATAGAAGTTGGAGCAAAACCTTATCTACATAAGACCCAATAATGTCGAATGCATAAAAAAGCCTTCAGCTCATATATTATTGAGATTGGTATTGACCAAGCATTAACAGTGAATGCTCGATGATCACCAAAATTTTTGGCATGAATAATATGAAAGACCCACCAACAAAACCATGTCCTGACTGTCTCATGAAGTTCTGTAAACTGGATATTTTGTATGCGGGCCACACAGCAAAATCACGACGGGCATTGACATAATGTTATATTCAATACATAACGAAATCGATAGGTCTACCAAATGAATGCAAAATTTTATTGATAGTCCCGTTTCTCACACGTCTTGTTCGACTTATCAAGTTTTGAGTTTTTAGGACAGTAAGGAATATAGACTGAAGACGGCACATACTTGACCGTACCACCCATGTTCGATTTTACCTTTTGCTTTTATTTCATAATACTCCACGAACACGCCAATTGATGAAACATACCTAAAAGTGTGTGAGCGTAAATGCATGACCAAAAAAATTTAACAATTGTTTTAATTTGTTTAAATGAAAGTTTAATATAATAACTCTAAGTGTTTTAAGAAACGTTTGGGTAAAGCAAAAAGCAGAGCTGCAAAAGAATTGAAGCTTTCCTCTATCTCATATTTCACAACCTGTCTTTTCTCTATCAATATCCCTAAAGAAGGTAACACCTAGTAATAGTAGTAGGCATTCAGTTGTCTGAGTGTTATGTATTTCTCTTAAACAAACAAAGAAAAACAAATTCTTGCAAAATTTATAAATTTTATATCACATGAACTCAGTGATAAAATTTTATTATAAAAATATTACATTTATTTTCAAAAACATAAGAAATCTTATTTATTCGACTTTGCTATTTTTTTTGGCGTACTAGAATAATTAACCACTTTATTTTGAATGCTTGCAAAAGAGGGCTTTATTGAAAAAATAAATTGTTTTTTTGTTTTGTCCTAAATTTAGTTGACTCAGTTTTTTATTAATTGTATCTGCTTTTAATATTGTTATGTGTATACTTCAAACTTTTAGAATAAGGCTTTGATGCTTTGACAAATGCATATTGATCCTTGTCAATTGCCAGAAATGGCATCTGCATGTATTTGGTTGTAGAAAATTTTGTAGCCTTCGATTGCTGCCTTATTTTATTTTTTAAGTTGTAGTCACATTTGTAGTTAGAAATGAAGGATTCTTTGTGTTTAGCTTCTACTAGGCTCTGGTATTGCTGTTCCAAAAATTGAAGAGCAACAGCGAGCTTTTGAAATTCTTCTGATTCTCGTGCATGTTCTTCATAAAGCATTAATCCTTCCTCATCCAACTTACTGGTAATTGTACAGGCAATAATGGCATCTAAATCTTTTAAATTGTATCCAAATGCTTGTAATCCTTCAATGCATTCGTTTGTTGCATCATACAACGACTTAACCATGGCTGCATTGTTGCTGTTTATATTTTGGTGGTCTAAAATTTTATACAGGAAAGATTGAAATAGAAGGTGTTGATTACTTAAGCTTTGATTTAATATATCCCAAGCTAAGTCATAATTTTCTGCTGTTAACGCCAAATGCTTAATCGTTTTGAATGCTTCATTTCTCAGCAGAGCTTTAAGGAGGCTCATTTTTTCCTTTTTCCCCAGTTTTTCGTTTTCGTGTACCAGGTTTGTGAAGACGTAATGAAACAGCGGCCATTCTTCGACATTTCCATTAAAATATGGAATTTTTATGTTTTCTATTGTGATGAAATTATTTTCTGTGGACAATACTTCCAACTTCTCGAGGGCTTTAATTTTTGCAAATTTATGATTAAGTTTAATATTTTGGTATGGTTGGATTATTTCTTCGGCTGGCACTGAATAATTAATGAGAAGTTTCATATAAATTTCTTTGATATGATTTTGCTGCTCTTTCCACGATGCTATCATTTCTTCTAGCAAGTATTTTTTATTTATGTAATCTACATCTTCCAAATGTGACTCAAGATTTTTTATGCTTTTTATGAATTCGAACATCAAAGCATTTGCTGGTTGACTCATTTTATATTGTTTTCCTTGTTGAGTTTGAGTTAATAAGTTTGTTGGCGGGGTTTCTAATTCTGAGTTATTTGTATTCTCATAGATTTCGTCTTGCGCGTCCAACATCCAGGTAATCTTCTGAATGATATTTTCCACCATCGCTTTGACATTTTTATAGGTTTGGCATGTGAAATATTCATCATCGTCTGCAACTGCTGTTTCTTTCAAAATTTTTTGGTGATTGCTATCAAACTTTTTCCATAAATACTCCAACCTTTTCAAGCAAGGGGTTATTTCATCATATCTAGTGGCTTCAATTCTGCTTTCAAGACTCCTCACTGCAGTCTTCAGTTCACTTTGGCCTTTATACAGTTGTTTTCTGACGGTAGACATTTTCTTCACTATTTCTCAATCACTGTCGAATATGTTTAATTTTGATTGTAGTTAAGAAATTTAAATATATAAAGTTTAATCGCTAGATTTTTAAACCAAATCAATCTCAAATAATTTAATAAATTGTATTTCACTTCTGAATGCTTGTAAGATACTGATTCCTGGTTAAGAAATTAACTTTCTTATATAGTAAAGTTAAAATCTTAAAATAAGTCTGCCTTATTCATATCTGTTGGATGCCCACAGCTATTTTTCAATTAAAAACTCGTTAAAAACTAATCATTGACCGATTTGCATTCTACCTGATCATATATGCATGTGGTCATTAGTGATAATTAAGGATATCCACACACACACACTCACACACACTAATACCAAGAGATCTTTAGTACTCGTATTCGTACTCTTACATAAATATTGGCGAATTAATTAGTTATTATTGGGGTTTTTCCTTGATATAACAATGCAGGTACATAATATATGTGTTTTACCAAAGAAAACAATTAAATGTATTTGTATGCATTTTTTTGTAAAAAATATAACTGCATTATTCAATAACTCGCACAAACATATTTGAATTAAAAATGTTATGTATTGGTTTTTATGTTTAATAAAACTATCGTGACATAACCGCCAAAAAAGATTAAGTGACATTTTTTATTTAATGAGTTTTATGACGAAAATCTATCTTTTACATTTTAAAATGATCGATTTCGGTCAAAAGATTTAGTTAAACAATTATGTCTCCAATGTTTTTTTTCATATCTGTCAGCTATTTTTCAATTAAAAACTCGTTAAAAACTAATCATTGACCGATTTGCATTCTACCTGATTAAATATGCATGTGGGCATTAGTGATAACTAAGGATATCCACACACACACACCCACACACACACACCCACACACACGCACACACACACGCTGTTACCAAGAGATCTTCATTACCCGAATTCGTACTCTCACATAAATATTGGAGAGTTAATTAGGGTTATTATTGGGTTTTTTCCTTGATATAACAATGCAGGTACATAATATATGCGTTTTACCAAAGAAAACAATTAAATGTATTTATATGAATTTTTTGCTGATATATGTAATTGCATCCCAGCATACCATATGCGCTCTAAATGAGCTCATAAAGACTCTTTTGTCGGAACGCTGACGCTCATAATGAGTTCATAAAATAATCATAAACAGTCATAAAACGCTCATATTTGTGTGGCTTTTTCCAATAAACTGGTCACTCATGAAAGAGCTCTAAATTTTATCCATAAAAGAGTATTTTATGACTCTTTTTATTTTTAATATTACATGCTGGATTTTCTTTTCTTAATTTATTTGAACGAAGTTCACTTATTATTAATTTGCTTTCTTTTAAGCTTGCTATTTTCATTATTTTAATTATGTATTATTTTTATATTTATTATAAAATAACTCACAATTTTGTCTTTACGCTTCCAAAAATATTCACTACTGGATCAATTTGTGTAACTTCTTTCTTTTGCTTAGCTGGAATTTACCGTTATCTGGCAGCGTGCAGAAATTACTCATAAAAATCACATAAAATCTATCGTTTATGAGCTCAGAAATCTGCGCGCAGAAACCAAGCATAAAACACTCATAAAATTTACCGTTTATGAGCTCAGAAATTTACACGCAAGAAACCCTCATAGAAAGTCATAAAATCGATCTTTTATGAGCTCAGAAATATGCACGCAGGAAACACTCACAGAAGCTCATAAAATCGCTCATATATGAGCTCATATACAGGGTGGCCCAGAAAGACCGAAGTGGTGTAAATTCCTTATAACTTTTTATTTAAGACATATTTTTTTAATTTTTTGTTTTTTAAATACAGTAAATTTATAGGGAATATTTATAGATTAGTTGTTAAAAATGATATCCCGCAAGTGGAGGCCATTTTCTGCTTCGCACAAATGATCTCTTTTCAACACATTTTCCATGACCTTTCGCAAAACTTCCGGTGTTATGTTGTTAATTTCGTCTGGAATATTGGTTTTTAATTCCTCAATAGTCCTAGGCTTATTAACATAAACTTTCCCTTTTAAATAACTCCAAAGGAAACAGTCTGGAGCGGTTAAATCCGGGGAACGCGGAGGCCAATTAAAATTGCTTCTACGCGAATTTATTCTTTCCCCAAAGATGTCGCGTAAAATAGCCATTGTGGCCCTCGGAGTGTGCGCTGTGGCTCCATCCTGTTGGAACCATATTAGCGGATGGTATTCCACGGCTGGCCTTACAAAATTTTCCAACATGGCCCGATATCGATCACCATTGATGGAAATGGCGACATCTCTTTCATTTTCCTAAAAATATGGACCAATGATCCTTTCTGAAGAAACACCGCACCAAACAGTACACTTAACTGGGTGTAATTGTCGTTGATGAAGTACTCTCGGGTTTTCCTTAGCCCATATCCTAAAGTTTTGCTTGTTACCAAACCCATTTAATTGGAAATGGGCTTCGTCACTCATAAATAAGTTATGAATAATGGAAATGGAAAGAGCACATTTGTGCGAAGCAGAAAATGGCCACCACTTGCGGGATACAATTTTTAATAACTAATCTAAAAATATTCCCTATAAATTTACTGTATTTAAAAAACAAAAATTAAAAAAACATGTCTTAAATAAAAAGTTATAAGGAGTTCACACCACTTCGGTCTTTCTGGGCCACCCTGTATAAGAGCACTCCGATAATGGTATGCTGGGATTAGTCAATAACTCACACATACACACATACATATTTCGATTCAAAATGTTATGTTTTGGATTTTATGTTTAATAAAACTATCGTGACATTTTTTATTTACTGCCTGCCCCACGATGTCGACAGAAAACTTAAGAGAACGAAAGTAGGTCACACATTTTCTTCTATAAAAGTTTTCCACTATCTTTCGACTAATCGTTCGATTGGCTTTACGTTTCTAACGTAAGCCGTATACCCGTTGTCAAATAACCATATTACCACATCAAAAATTTTACACATTCATTGTCAAATGGGAACAAAAAATCGTTCAAACGTGTGAATTGTTCTTTAAAAGAATAATACTCTGCTTTAATTTAATCTGCAAGAAGTGGCACTCAAAAATAAATTAAAATAAAGAAATTAAAAAAAAAAATTTTTAATTATTAATTAGTGTTTTTATGGGAATTTTTACAATTGAAGTTTAAAATTTGTAAACGCACTAATTATCCCAAAATTATATTTTACTTATTCAGTAAAATATGTTTTTATTAAAATACATTGAAATTGACTATTGAGGGGTTTAGATGGATCCTATGCGCATTTCACTGTTGCTAATGCAGATCATCAGGGAACCTTTACCCAAAGTTTCTTAAAACAACTAGAGTTATTTTGTTATAAACTTTTTTCATTTAAATAAATGAGAAGCTCAACAACAAATAACAAAGTTGAAACAAGCACTCAATAATCAACATGTTTTTTATTTTCATACTTTACCAATACCATTTACCATTTTAAACTTAAATTGTAAAAATTCCCATAAAAACAGTAATTATTAATTTGACTGCACCCGGTCAAAAAATACTTGTGTGGCAACACTCTATCTTGAATAGCTGTTGTTGTTATTTACATTTATTTTCTTTTTACATACTCTTTATATCTACAATTTGATGCTGAAAAAAAGTCAGCCATTGTAGTAATGGTAAAGTAAGAAAATAAAAAACATGTTGATTATTGAGTTCTTGTTTCAACTTTGTTATTTGTTGTTGAGCTTCTCATTTATTTAAATGAAAGTTTATAACATAATAACTCTAGTTGTTCTAAGAAACGTTTGGGTAAAGCTTCCCTGATAATCTGCAGTAGCAGCAGCAAAATACTCATAGAATCCATCTATACTCCTCAATAATCAATTTCAATTTATTTTTATTAAAAAATATTTTTCTAAATAAGTGAAATAATATTTTGGGATTATTATCGCATTACCAAATGTTAAACGAAAACCTAATCAGCTAGCTAATCTTGTTGTGTGTGAACCACGCACTTTGCTTTATGAAAATTTAATAATAAAAAGCCCTTAATAAAAATCCATGTATTTACTCGTATTTACTTTAAAATGTACAGAATGTGGGAGCAACAATAAAGAGGATGTCCCACTTTGTGGACGAAAAACGTTCGGCCGGTTACTTATATTAAAAATAAAAAGCGATTTTCTTATTTTATTATTGTTTGATAATACAAGTTGTCGATCAAACGTTCTCTGTCAACATCGTTGGACAATCCAAGAAGTTTCTGTATTAATATTTGTACATTCGTCTAACATTAAATTTGACGAAGTAATTTAATATTATTGCACTTATTTGATGCGTTGATAGTAGTAAATTTTTATGCTAGAAATTTAAAGATCAAGATCTAAGCACTAATTGAGAAACAGTAGGCCATTGTATTACTTCGTCGAAACCGTTGTATTTGCCCCGTTTTGTTATAGCTGAAATTTACTGTGTATATTTATTATGTACATGAAATATCTAGTTTATAAAAAGGGAGTCACAAACAAATCTAAGAAAATTGTTTTTTTTCTATTTTTTTCACCCGAACTTGAACTAATTCTTTGCAAGTTTATATTTCAGTGCTGAGGTCATATTCCATATAAGTATGTATATATGTTTGAACATTTTACATAATTTGATAAAGCTTAAGGTCATTGTTTGGCTAAATAAAGAACCAACAATATAAATTGTTCAAGAGAATTATTACAACTTACACGTATTTGCCAACTGTCATGTTTAACTACAATTTATTTCAATTTTTTGTCAACTAAATTGTTTCGAAAATTCTGCTTAGCAGCAACACTTGTCACCAAACAACATTTGATGTTGATTTTCGTTGAGGCAAGATATAAAATTTATATGACAAGAATTAGTTTTTGGCATGCATTTTATTGCCTGTAAATCATCAATTTTATTGAGGAAGAAAAATGCCTTAAGACAGAGAATGTACATATGAATCTATTTATCTAGAGTAAACAGAAGAAATGTGTGGGAGCTAGTTGTGGGTGTTGCTACCAAAAGCTCTGTTTCACTGTAATGAGTTAATAAGTATACTAATTCAACAATTTTATTTGTTTTATTTATACATTGACAGGTGCAGGCGTTTAAATATCTTTAGAGAAAGAAATATTAGAAGGGCTTGCGCTTTGTTTTATATAAAGTCTTTGCAGCAAAAAAGTTATAACTCTCTTTCAGTAAAAAATTGATATGTTTGTATTGCATATTCACAATTTTTCATAAGACAGTTATGAGAAGAAATCTTCAAAACACCACTAATTTTTGTAGTTTGTTTCTTTTTGTACTTTTCATCAGTTGTACACTAAAAGTAATACAATTCATAAAGGAAGTAAAACCATTACTTTGCTTCTCTTACATTAAAACAATTTAAGATTTTCTTTATAATATGCAACATTACATTACATTGATTAAAACGTCATTGGAATCGGCTGAGTACATGTAGGATGATGAAGAAAACTTGTTCGCAAGTCTAGGATAACAGAAATCGAAAAAAGATCTCACGTCTTGTCAAAAGTGATTAGTTTTTTTGTATAAGAAAATTTTTGTGAATTCGTGTATTAAGTAGATTAAACCGAAATTATTGAAGTGAACTAAAGGTTATCTAATAAAATTGTAAAGTCTATTTTAATTTCGACTTAAAAAAATGAAAGCAGATGACAACAGTGAAATTCAGCCTTATTCCATTTGTCGTCATCGACGTCACTTTAGTACAATACAAAAAATTGGTGCTTGGTTAGTCGCTCTCGAGAAAAATTTTGCACAACTGACAATTTTTTTCCTTTCCCTAAGGTCTAGAAAATAGAATTAACTTGCCAACTGGAGTCATTTCTATTCGACAATGGATATACGAGCACCGATATTTTGGTGTTGTGTTAAAGTGACGTCGATGGCGACAACTGGAATAAGGGTGATTATCACAGTTCTCTACACTGAAAGAATTTTCTATGAATTTCGACATAAATCCAATGAAAAAATTCATTAAAGTTCAACCAACGTCACGCTTCGTTGGATTAATGAAACCAGTTTCGTTAAAATTATTTTAATGAAAACTACGTCAAATATGTTAAACAGTGTCATCAATGCAATAAAAGAAATTCATCGAAACAACGAAATACTTTCATTAAAAAAACGTAATAATTTCATTAAAACCACGAAATAATCTCATTAAAACCAGGAGATAGTTTCATTAAACCAACGAGATAATTTCCAACGAGATTATTTGTAAAGAAATAATTTCATTAAAACGATGAAATAACTTCACAAAAATAGTAAAATAACTTAATTGAAACTGTATGTGTAAATAAGCATACAAAGAGTACAACAACAATCATACAGAACTACTTTTGATGCAATCTTTTGGTTGACAACTGTTGAAATACATTTAATTTACCACACTTTCATGACTACAATGAAATCTTCATTGGAACAACGAATATATTTCATAGGTATAATGAAATTCTAAATTGCTGTATATTTTATTAATTTTTTAGTTTTAAGGAATTTAGGGTCTTATGCAAAAAAACTTAACAACGCTTTACAAAGCAATGTTAAGTAAAGTTCTATTCTAAAAAAATTATTAGATCAAATTTATAAAGTAGGTCCCCACGTTTGTTAAGACTACTTTAAGTTGATATTTTCAAAATGTGTATTTTGTACCTCAAATATTTTTGTTAATATAACACATATTGATTCATGTTACATCTGAAAATGAAGCTAAAAGTGTTAGATCTTAGCTTAGATTTACTATTTCTGTCATGTAATGTAAACCATCATCAAATTATCCAACTGACTCGAAATACATAGTAAAATCTATAAAAAAATATTAAAATAAATACAATTGTACAAAAATGTTTTAGTGATGTACATACAATCAAAACAAATCAAAAAAAGCTGGATATTCAAATACTCATTTCATTCGAATAAAAGAAATTGTGATAATTCTTCTTTGTTCCTCATATTTTTTTTACTTTTACTTCATAGAAATGTTTATGTGTTTTGCTACCATGTCAGAAGCTCATATTGTTTAAATTAGAATGCTTTACTTCAAGAAAATAAAAATTTAATTAACAAAATAAAAAAATATTTGAATACCCGAATGAAATTGTATTCAATTTTGTACATCATAAGCTGTGAAGTGGTTGTTGATTACGGTGTTGTTACCAGAATTTATTATTAAATAAAAAAATAATTAAAGTTGTGTTTTGCATACAATTTTTTAACAAAGCAGTGTTAGCCTTAAAGTGCTTGTCAACAAATATGCACTTTAAAGCTAAAGTAAAATATTTTTTTGTATAAGGGGGTTAATCTTTAACTTAATTGCTTTAAGGTATATACTTATATACATGTATATGTTTATTTCAAGCAACAACTGTAGATGTTTCTTAAATATAATTGAGTTTCTTAATAAATAAAAAAATATTGTTGTCATAAATCCAATGAAATACTGTTACGAAACTAGAATACCAACGAAGAAATTAAAATGGAATTTGTTCACAATATTCGTGAAATTTTCATTAGATTTGTAAAAAAAAATGTAATGAAATTGTTTCGTTGGATTTATGATGCAAAATTCTTTCGGTGTAGTGCAATCGATTATATTTCGAATTTAAAAAATTTCACCTCCAAATATTTGATACTTAAAAACGAACTATTCTTCTGGGTAACTAAATAATATATTTTCTGCAAGGGAAGTAATTCTGTTTAAAACAAAAATTTTTTTAATACAATGTTAAACTTGCGAGTTACGTGAGCGAGGGTAAAATAAATATTTTTTTTAGAAAAAAATAAAAAAAACATAATAAAAAAAAATTTTTTTCTTTGTCAGATTAAGTAGTTTTCCTTTTTGATTATCACTACTTTGTATTATTTTAACTATCACTAAATTTTGGCCGACACTGGTCGGGCTAAATAATTATATTTTAGCTTTAAGAGTTGATCACTTATTGTTAGTTCATATTTGAAGATACAATAAATAAATATATGTATTTAAAAAAAAAAAAAAAGATTAAGTGATAAAAAAATTTAGGGACATTTAGACCGAGGTTTCCGAAGTATAATACCAGCAATTAAATCACTTTAATTGGTCTTACCGTTTGGGTGTAATTAATTATTACCGCAAAATGGGAATAATTTCCTATAGTGCAATAAAACGTTTTTAACACTGTACAACACGAACAAAATAAAGGGATACTGACAATTGATTCTGGCATGGGAGACCAAAACAAAATATAAGTGTGTCGGCGTCTTAAAAGATCACATTGTAATTTTATTTTATAAGGAGGGGGATTAAATTTTCCTCCATTGGCAGCATACACCGAATATTGGAGTAAAACTACATATGTGTTCTTTACATCTGATGGGTAGGGTATATTCCGCAACTTTGTAAAATATATTAAGACGCATATTAAATATCTAACTCCACCACATATGGGTAATTTTTGGCTTTATTCCAATAAATCGTAAAAACACTTCTAAAAGTGGGGAGGGCGAGAATAAAATGCTCTACAAAATGGTGATCTTCCCAAGCACCTTGATCTTAAACTTAAGCAAACAGCAAAAATCAGCCAAACCCAAGATTAACGTTTTAAATTTTTCCAATTTATTGGTAATTTAATCACTCTATTTTAATTAGCACATTAATGAATTTTTAAGAATAGAAATGTGCGACAAATTGTGAATTCACTGGCTTATACTGAGAAAGCAGCAACAGTCTACGCCTTGGAAGCCAACATTGCTTGTGTTTTTCGTGATATAAGGACAAAATTCTCGAAAATGTTCAAAAATTTTGCGTACAAAATGTGATTCGCCATGAACACCAGCGCATATGCCCGAAATCATCTTCAAATGCTGTCACCAATTTCTTTTAAATAAAATATAATTTCTATTTATCGTACTTTTTGGAATACAAAAATACTTTTAACATCCCTTTTCACTATGTATGATAATTTTATTCTTAACCAGAAATTAAATAAATCCAGGTTTATTTAACAGAAACCATTTAAACAAGGGTTTCTGATTTCCATTTCACCATTCGAGTGTTATACTAAGTTCACACTTACGTGTTGTGCCATACATTGGCTTCTTTTGTTAAACATCTCAAAAACGGTGTTTTTAATTTAAATCCTTTGATAAACACATAAATGGAGTATGTTCTAGGCGTTCTGGCAACTTTATGTTGCTATTAAATGACGGCACGAAAAAAAATTTAATACACAACAATTACAAATATAAAAAATAATTTTTCGAAATTTATTACAAACACAATAGTTTATTGACATAACGTCAACCTTAAACATCTCAAATATAATGGGAACGGTTGTGCTTAGTTTTTACAAAAGTCACCTTAAACATGTTTAAAAATATAAGTGTGAATATAGTACTACTTAACAAAAAGATTCGATAGAATATATGGAATATATATATTTTAAAAATTTGCAAAAAATATTTAAGTCTATAACCAACATATTTGGTTGTAAACTTTTATATTCGGCATCTTTGTCCAATATTCTCATCTGATAGAGCTAATAAATCAGTCAATATTTATTGGTTTTTATTTTTCATCCCAAAATAAAATGAATCTTAAATAGCCAACATTGTGCATTTAAGTGTTGTTTAAGTTTTGCAAACATACCATATGTTTTGTGCATGTGTGTGTTTTTTGAAGTCGTATACATGTGGTCGTATTAAAAAGAATTTCGTTTAATTTTCGCAAATATACAACAAATCTAACATATATTTTCATATCATGAAATATATAAATGGAAAAATGCATTCTAAAGCTCTTTTTGTATAATAAAATGTGTTTTTTGCTATTTCACTTTTCTGCAAATTGACAAATCAACTTTTTTATTTATAGCGAACAGCTCTTCTTTCGAAAGCTTTCCCTATTATTTGGAAATATTGTAGTGCTACCATACTTTTAACGTAATTTGATAATAACTTTAATTAGCCACTGGAAAAATTAAAGTGTATTTAAATCTAATATTTTTCTGAAAATTAATTTAAACTATATTTAAATATTCACTGATTTATTAGCCACCAGTCTTGTTAAATTTTATAACTCTCTTTTTGGCTAGGATAATTTTTCATTAAGAAAACAATTATGGATTTTTTAACTCCTAAGGATATTGAAAACTCTTGAGATGTTTAAATTATATACAAGTATATTTTTTATATGGGCAGCTTACCTCTCTAGCCTTAATGCGTTTCTGTAAATTTGCTCGATAATCATCTTCGATGCGTTCTCTCAATTCCTTCATATAATTACGATCGGTTAAACGCACAACATTTGTGCCCATAAGACGCTCCAAGGCTGCACTTATGCGTGG
Source organism: Tachina fera (assembly GCA_905220375.1). Lineage (NCBI taxonomy): Eukaryota > Metazoa > Arthropoda > Insecta > Diptera > Tachinidae > Tachina > Tachina fera. The sequence goes on along the minus strand of LR999965.1, from coordinate 48,870,279 downwards.
CAAATTGAAACTGTAAACAGAATGGAGAATCTTTTACTTTTCTACTTAAAGCTTAAAATATAATTGTTTTATTTCTTGTGCTAGTTTAAATAATGTCTCGTTGCCACCATTAACTTACAACTGTTTTGAAAACCATATCAAAACTTTGTAAATAATAAACGTTCATGTAAAGATTTCGTTATAGTTTTTTTCCTGCTTAAATTGTTGGTAATTTTTTTTACTTTTTTTCATATGACGATACCATGTCATTATTATTATTCTTTTTCATACTTTTTGTCTTCATGTTTTATCCTTCCTTAGAAATATAAAAAAGTCGTTGGTATATTTTGTTTGTTACATAGACAGAAAGCTACAAGATTTTTATTATGAAATTAATAAATAATAAATGAATAAATTAGAAAAATGATTATGATGCATACAGATTTATTACTATGATTTAAAAAATTCAAAAAACAAAAGCTAAAAAAATACGCGTATGAAAAAAGGCAAAATAAAAAGAAATTTTTTGTACTACTTCAGCAGATAAAATAAGCTAAAAACACTGAGATAGAAATAAGTAGCAAATTTCTGTCACCAAAACTTTACTTTCAATATTTAAAGTTAAATACAAATGGCTCCTTTTCCATAAATGAGTTAACATTATTGCAAAGTAAGCAGGTTGTATAAAAACAATCAAATGAAAATACGGTGATGACAAATAATGTGATACAACATTAACCCACAACCTGGTCCTTATTTGAATGCGTCGAACTGTAAGCCGTGAATAACATTTTAAGCTTAGCCAAAAAGTTCATAAATTTTTATAACAAAAAATTCAATTGAAATGCTTAATAATATAAATACACAAGAGCCCAAAGTAATATTAAACGAAATAAATTAAATATTTATAGATTAAATTATAGGCACTCGTATATTAAAGCAGATTTTATGAAATATCTTAGATCATCACAATATCCAGGTTAGAAAAATACAAAAACGATTTGTAAAAAACTTACTACCTTGAGTAATTGACTAACGCGCTTACAATAGCAAATTGGATATAAATTGCAGAAAAGTTGCACCCGCCTCAAAATATGCAAAGGTTTTTGAGATGCATGTATGCATATTCACACCATTTAAATTACGTATACTTAATATTTCATAGAAAATGACTAATTTCAAAGAAATCATACGCACTCTACGCACAGAACTAATAAAACCGTCTCAAGCAAAAATTAGGCTATTATCAATCAGCATGTTTTTCGAAAATGACGTTGTGAAGTTGACATTTTGCAACATTTTCATGTTAGTGACAAAACAAGAGCTTTAATCTTTCTATTGCACAGAAAAAATTATTGTTGATTTTTTTTCAATTAAGTGATTGCTCAGAAAAAATAATGTTTTTGATTAATGTTTTAATTGATTATATGTTAATTTTAATTGAATTTACTGCTCTATCAAAAAAGTGTTATCAACAGAGCTTAATTCAGAATACTGTAAAATGGTTAACAATCATTGTATGTAAATAATAGGGGTCTTATACATAAAAACTTAACATCGCTTTGCAAAGCAATGTTAAGTAAAGTTGTATTCTAAAAAAATTATTATGTCAAATTTCTAAAGTAGGTCCTCACGTTTGTTAAGACTACCTTAAGTTGATATTTTCAAAATGTGTATTTTGTACCTCAAATATTTTTGTTAATATAACACATATTGATTCATGTTACATCTGAAAATGAAGCTTAGATTTACTATTTCTGTCATGTAATGGAAAACCTCATCAAATTATCCAACTGATTAAAAATACATCGTAAAATCCATTAAAAAAATATTAAAATAAATACAATTATACGAAAAGTTTAAATAATGTACATACAATCAAAACAAATCGAAAAAACTGGATATTCAAATACTCATTTCATTAGAATAAAATAAATTGTGATAATTCTTCTTCGTTCCTCATATTTTTTTTACGTATACTTCATAGATATGTTTATCTGTTATCCTAACGTGTCAGAAGGTCATATTGTTTAAATTAGGTTGCTTTACTTCAAGAAAATAAAAATGTATTTAATAAAATAAAAAAAAATTTTACTACCCGAATGAAATTGTATTCGATTTTGTACATCTTAAGCTGTGAAGTGGTTGTTGAACACGGTGGTGTTACCAGAATTTATTATTAAAAAACTAAATAATTAAAGTTGTGTTTTGCATACAATTTCTTAACAAAGCAATATTAGCCTTAAAGTGCTTGTTAACTAATACGAACTTTAAAGCTAAAGTAAAATATTTTTTTGCATAAGGGGTAGAACTTTTGTTTTTATGCATGAAAATCGGGCTGTTTTTTATAGTATGCCACATTGTTTTCAAAAAATATTTTCAATTAAAATACCCAATTAATCTCTTAATTGGTTTTGATATTTTATATGGGAGAAAAAACTACTCAGCTTAATTTTTTTTTGATTCGTCGTAATTTTGACATGTGTTTGATAAAAATTAAATATAAAAATAAGAAAAATAAATTCATTTTGTTTCCTTTTGTTGAGAAATAAGAAGACAATAATAATAAGAAATGCAAGCTGATAGACTAAATATGGATAGGAAAGTTCGTACATTGGCGGTATTTGGGGTTCGATGCAAGTGGTCTTGCGTAATTACATATGGAAAATATCGTAGCCTTTCTTTAAAGTCCAATCACAAAATATACCCACAATTCGAAGAAAAACTACGATGTTCTGCATTTACACTTACTTAAGACTATTAAACATCAATGCGGCCATTGTGCACCATTCGAACTTGAAAAACCATACGATGCATCAGTTAGGTTTATGGTACAATAGCAAAATGTTTCCATTTTTGGAAATTATTTATACACACATACTTACATACATGCATATGTATGTACACAACATAATTTTTTATATATCTGTACTATGACATCTTTTCTATATTTCAATTTAAATGAATCTCTAAAAATTTCTAATTAGTTTTTAAATTGAATCGTGAACAATATTTCAATTATGTTCTTTATTGAACCTTTAAAAATATTTCAATTAAATTTTAATTGAATCTTTAAAAAACCATCAATTAAATTTTTAGTTAATGTAATACTTTTTTAATTTAAAAAATCAAAAAAATTTTCAATTAAAATGCATGAGTTAATATAACAATTTCCGTGATTGGTTGAAAACTAATTAATTTTTTAACTGAATCTTTGTTTTTTTAATTGAATATTGCTTTTACTTTTTTCTGTGTGGTCATCATAAAATTAATTCATTCGTGGTACATGAAAGATAAATGTCAAGGTAGTCAATAGCGAAAAATTTCTAGCTTGACAAAAAATAAAATCTTACACAAAGAGATCTAATGCCCATTTCTTGACTTGGTAATGAAACTGTAATTATTTTTAAGTTCGAAATAAATACGAAATTCTGTTCTTGAGTGCATAATTAAATAATAATTAAATGCCCAACCTTATGTAATTAATTATTATTTAAATTTTACGAGCGCACCATATGTTTTTATGATTGTGTATGTTTATTGAAAACACAGACATGACATCATGTGGTCGTATTGAAAACATCATGTGGTCGTATTAAATACAATTCATAGTTTCATATCATGGTATAAATAAATAGAAAAATGCATTCTCATGCTCATTTGACTTCATAAAATATGTTTTTATGCAATTTTATTTTCTGCATTTTTATAACCTAACTTTTTTGTTTATGGTAAACAGCTGTTCTTTGGAAAGCTTTCCATAATATTTGAAAGTTTTTTTGTGCTGCCGTACTTTCAACGTAATTTAATAAGAACTTTAATTACACACTGAAAAAATGAAATCGTATTTAATTACAGCATAATTTTAAATAAAAATTAGCTAATTATATATTTAATTATTAAGTAAAAAAATGGGGTTAAGTATTGCCTGATATATAAAAAAATTTTAGGAATCCGATATTAGTCATCATTTGCGAAATGCTTTATGGTGAATAAATTTGATAATACGAGCATATTTGAAGAACATTTTCTTATTATTAAAAACAATGCATATAAACATGTTATTTACTCATATCATTTAATGGAAAATTATTTGCATTTTACAAATTTAATAAACATTTAGGAATATGATGAAAAGTTAAATTAATTTTGGTATTAAAGATATTAAAAATTTGTTGCTCATATTATTTCCATATTGATTTTAGAGCCCATTCAGGCTTACACGAAATTAAGTAATTTCAAGCTCAAATTACAAATGTAATAAAAAGTGTTCATGCATGTACTGTATGATATTTGACTTGATTTTGCAAGACATCATATTCACTGCGACAGACATTGAAGCACTTTTTTCAATTCCAGAAATTCCTTTTTACAATTACAATTTTCAATATTTTTTAATTTCATATTGAATTTAAAAATTTTAATTTCTTTTAATCAGAAATAATTCATAGTCAGGCTTAAGTTCAGTAATTTCAATTCTTATTGAATGAAATATTTTTATTAATTAATGTGAGTTTCTAAATAAGAGAAGAAAAATTAAACTTAGACTTTAAGCTGGGGGAAATACCGATACTTGTCTGTGCAGCCACGCACTTCATCAGCACCCTAGTCTATCTACTTGGGTAGAGATTCTTATTAACATCAGCTATTTAGCTTAAATTTACAATGAAACGGAATATGAGAAACGATTGTTGTGTATACAATTGATTTACCTTTGGTAAACACATTTTCTTCTCTTCTTTAGAAAATCACATTAATTAATAAAAATATTTCATTCAATAAGAATTGAAATTACTGAACTTAAGCCTGACTATGAATTATTTCTGATTAAAATTCACTACAGTTCAATTAAAGAATCTAAAAATTTCTCACTTAATTTTCATTTCTTTTATTTGTTGTTTCTCATAATTGTAAATTTGTTCATATTTGAAAAAAGTAGTTTTAGTAGAAAAACAGAGTTTTATATTGTAATTTTGTGTTAATTACATCGAAATTAAGTAAAATAACTTAATTTAGAAAATGTCAAAATGTATGGGAAATTAATTAATTTGAACTTAATTTCGACCTTAATCACGAAATTGCTTCATTTGGCGTTCGGTTATGAATTTTTAATATACCAGAATACAAATTTCTTTTAATTTGTAATATACAAAGAAAATAGATCAGTTGTTGTAATAAAAGGTATATCATTAACTGACAACTGATAGTAAATATGAAACTTTGAAATATATAGCTCTAATAGTACAGCAGATTTTTAACCAATCTATTCTTTCTATGAACTTGAGATTCTCTCAATATTCTTTCAAATTAGCAAAAATGTGTAATCATTAATTTTGCAAGACATGAATTTAAATACCAATTAAGTTTATTATGATACTGGAAACAGAAAATAAGCGGTTGTATTTTGATAGCTTTTTACAATTTCTGACACCAAGTTCTTAGAGCCTATTTTTGCATTCTTTCATTCTTTAAAGAATTGTTTGTCTTAGTTAAGTTTTGAAATATCACATCATGTCATATCCACTTAAGGCATATTTTGAAATTTTTGCATACAGCGAGTAAGTAAAAATTTATATTTATGTACATTTGAATAGTTTTTCTTTCTATTTTATACAGCTGAACAAAGTCGTTTCCGTCTGAAATTTTGGCTGTTCTTTGTTCTCTTTAACTTTTTTATTGCTTGTTTGTTTGTTCTGAAGTTATTGCTTTTTTCCCTGCCAGAAATTCACATTGTTAAACTTTGTTTGAAACTAAAACTAGAAAATTGCCAGTCATATGCACATGCAAACATATGTACATGTGCTTATACACATACAAATTTATATATATATGAACATATGTATGTAAATATACATATATACATACATATGTTAAATTCAAAGAGGTTTATGTCTTTCAGTTTTAAACTGTTTTCGTAGTTTTATGTTAATTATCATGCGATGAATGAATAAAATTTATGAGTGTAAAGATTATGAGAGTGTTTTGCTATTTATTTGTCTATTGTTAAATGTAGATCTCAATCGTTGTTCCATGATGTTGGCAACGTTTGACTTGTCGCACTCGTACATTTGAAATAAAATTTCTTAAGAATTTCATAAGAAAATTTTAATGTAAATTATTTAAATACACATCTATCAAAACTTAATTTTTCATGCTTTGAATTGTGTTTTAATGGCAAATTATGTTGCAAAAAATTAATTTTTTCAATTGAATTTGTTAACAACTGAGTATTATTAGCAATGCAAAAAAAAATTATTAACAACATGTGAAATTTAAATGACCAAACAGAATTTCGGCATAAGCACATGACAAAATGATACAAAGAACTACCCAGCAAAAAAAGAGACTCCAAAAAAGTCATGAGTTTACGATCTGGAAGTAGTGAAAATTTTGATCCGATCTAATGATTTTTACATAGGGTAGTCATTGCAAGAAGTTCTCTGTTTCGATGCCTCGTCACTGAATTGGAAGCGATATTAAGAAAGATTCCCTTTTTTGTGTTCTATGATAATATTTTCATCTAGGAAAAGTGGTAAAGAGTTATCTATTTTAACAATTCGTTTCTTTTTATACGAATTAAAGTCCAAAACAGTGCTTTCATGTAAATTTAAGCAAATAACTTTTAAATTTTAGACAAAAATTAGTTCATAAATTTCTTTAAAGAAATAAATTTTATTTTAGTTCTCCTCCTATGGAGGAGTTACAAGGTTTTGTATGGCTAAAATAAGCTTCTACATGGATTTTTTCTCACTCTCGGCAAATAAAAAATATCGATTTTTTGAAAGCAATGAAAATGTACTTCCGCTAGAATGACTTCCATTTTTTTCACTGGGTAGCATCAGAAAATAGTCGAGAAACATAGTCTATTTTATTTTGACAGCATATTCATATTCTCTCACATAAAAATACACAGTCTCTCAACAATGCTACTATACTTTTATATAATTTTATACATTTTGTATTGTATTTTGATTTTTCCTGAAGTTGTGGACTTATTATGTTTGATCAGTTAGTGTTTTTTAAAAATTTTGTAGCATAAGTTTCATCAATATGATCATTATTTGTCATTCCTTATTAAAAAAAATTCCGAATAGTGTTGAAATATCTGTCAGAACGAACAACTTATGTTTCTATTGTAATAATTTTAGTTTTAAATAATTCAAATATGCTAAACAAAAATTTTGGCAAACAAAACTGTATTAGAATAATTGGTCTGAGTTAGGAAGTAAATTAGTAATATATTAATTAATTAATTAATTGTGTTTATGTTTTGTGACCAATTTCGTTTGTTTATGTTTTTTATTGTGTTTCACGTTGGCTATTTATGGTCAGATTTCTTGATTCTTAGGATGCAAATAAAACCAATTTATTTCATCTTTTTTCTCAACGTTTCGTCAGCTTTTTTCCGATGTCTTTAGAAGAATTTTTATTTTTAAATTCTGGCAACAAATTACAAGTTTTTTATTATTTTTTGTCATATTTTTGTAATATTAATTTTTATGTTTGACTTACGATCTTCAGTTACATTATTAAGTAAATTATAAAACTGGACAGCACGAACAATTAATTGTATAATTTAAATAATAAAATTTAATGTAAAATATCACAGGCAAACTTAAAACTAATATCACAGAACTTCACTTGTCAATAGAAACACAATAAAAAACATAATTAATTAATTATTAATTATTAATTAATTAATAAGTAATATATTATTTAAATAAGACAAGATTAAAAACAAATTTATATTTTTGTCTCTCTTTTGTTTTAAATACTACTTCTTGAACACTATTGCATACAAATTATTAAAACCTTTAATGTGTACTTGAAAATAAATCCATTATCTTATGCGAAATGAAATATTTATTTTTTTCTGCCTACAAATTCATTCATTCTCATTGTATTACTTACAGAAACTGAAAATAAATGCAGAAATAAATAACGTTAAATAAAAGTAAACAGTAAACATTATCAGTTTCAATTCTCATTCCCACTAATTGACGCAAATTAAAAGCAGCACTTTGTTTTTTGTTTTAAAGTCATATCTGCAAGTTGTTTGTCATTCGTGACTTTTATTTTTAATATCAAATAAATCAATAAAATGGTGCGTTCTGTAAACTAATTAAGGCTCTATGGGTATTTATATGTATGCAAAAAAAATTATTAAGAACATATCAAATTGAGGTGTTTATTGCAAATTTTGTAGCATAAGTTCAATAAATATACAAAAAAAAATTATTAAGAACATGTGAAATTGAAGTGTTTATTGCAAATAAATATGCTGAGGATTCGCCACTCCTGACTTGAATTGACAAAAAATTTAGACTACCCTAAGGGCAAAATGATGATCTTATTCTTAAAATCAAGAACATGGTCTTAAACTTTAAGAATGCGTTCCTTAAATCAAGAACGTAATTTTAATTTTAAGATTATATTATTAAATATTTAAGAATATGATAATAATTTGGGTTTTTCTATTAACAACAAAATTTTGAATTCGATCTTAAAATTAAATCTTATTCAAGATTACAATCTTAAATGCGATCTTAAAACAATTAGGATTTTATTCTCGAATCAAAAATTTTCGCATTTAACAGACTATTAAGATTGAAGTGATATGATTTCAGGCGCTAAATCTTGATTTTAGTACGTTTTTCCCTTAGTGTAGTATTTAAAAATTTTTCAAAACGAAGAAATTATGTTTTAATTATAATCCCCCTTATTGTGAATGGCGTCATCGACGTCACATCAAGACGACAGTAAATATTGTCACTTATCTACTCTTTACCGGGAACAGTTGGCCCTTATTGACAATCTCTCATTTATTTCTAAGGCTTTTTAAATTAATGAAACATGTTAAAAGTAGTCAATTGTTGTCGACAAAGAGTAGACAAATGACAACTTTTATTGTAGTCTTGTATGAAATGGAATAATTTTTGTCGTAACCCTGTAGGAAATGAAATTGTTACAAGACTAGTTACGTGACCGGTCTGAGTTCTAACACGTCCTATGAAGTGGACTAGTCACTTGTACATGAAGATAGCCTTATATGGGGTTAATAGATACTTTGTATGCACATTGTCCCTTGTTATTGAACTATGTATGTGATAGGAACCCAATTGTTGGAGAATAATGTAAATTATTCAAAAATGTCATTCCGACTCTTGACTGTAAATATGAAAACGTATTGTTTTTTATTGTTACACATGCAATTATATTTTATTTTTAAGCACATATTTTTTTTTTCTTGGGATTCGAACTGACAAGTTCTGGTATTACAGGCCTGCCAAATATCCACTCAATCACAAAGGCACTTATATTTCAAAAGAATAAACACGAGTTAAGCTTAGCTTAGTACTTAACTATAGTTACGGGACTAGTTCCGGAGTGGCTTGGTGGTATTTTTAGAGGAACAATTAAGGTTATATTAATGCTATCTGATAGATCCTGGATCCAACCGCATCGATCATGTTCAATGAAATTTACTAAAATACTAGATTGATTTCCAATTGAACTGACAAAAGATCAAGACGATGCATCACGATAGTGGTGAATATGTAACCATTTAAAGGTTATTTCTTTTTTTTCAGCATACACCACTTCCTACTTTTAGTAACACTTGCCATTTTCTCAAGTCGTTGGACGAATACGTTTGGATCAATTGTCGCCAAATTTTCTGCAGGTAAGTAGTTCAATTATGCTAAAGCAAAAGTTTCTTGCAAATTAAAATAAGCATGTGAACATTTTTAAACGCAATTTATTTACTTTTTTGTGGCAGTTTTTAACATTTTATTTCGGTGCTTTGTTGCAGTTTTGGGGTTTTAAAGACAATTAAAATACACTAAACATAATAGAGATTACAGACTAAAATTAAAACTAGACAAAGAACGGTATGCACACGCAAAGAAAAGATGTGGTTGTAGAATGGTTGAGAAAACAATATTATGTTCTCGGAAACAAATGTGTGGTCGTTGAAAAATAGTTATTGTTATTTTAAACATTAATTTTGTTACGGTAAGCAAAGTAATGTTTTAATTTAATAATTACATTATTATATTCATAAAAAAGTGTGATATGGTTAGAGTTTAACAATATAGTTATGTTAAAAATTTATGACTGCAACATAATTTTTGTTATTCTTTAAAAATAATGTAACGTAAATAACAATATAATGTTATCCAAAACCATACTATGTTAAGTTTTTAAAACAATTCTTTATCAGACACATCTTGTGTTAGTTGAGTGTTAGTACAAACAAACAAAAGGGTTGATAAATAAAAACATATACATACGTACATATGTTTATCTCTTTAAGCAGAGTGTCTGTATTTCGATTATACACACATAAATATGTAAGTATACATTTCTCTATATACATTTTATTTCAACAATATTAATTTATTTTTATTTCGGATTTAACGCACAGGTATGTTAAACAAGAGATCCACCAATAAATATATGATTGAAAAACAAAATATTATTATTATATTAAATAATACTGCTGTCGATTTAACAATATTATTATAATATAAGAACATGATATGGTGAGTCTCAATTATATTTTAGCCACATCTAACAATAGTCAATAGTCATATTTACAATAATAAGACTAGGTGTAACAAAGTTCATTGTTTTTGTTATTTATCTGAGCTAATAATAATATTATTAAAAGTTTGCTTTTCTATTGACAATAATATGATTTAACTACAACCATATAATTTAATAATAGTACGTTGCTGTTTGATTTTGGTTACCTCAACCATATTTTTTCTTTGCGTGCAGAATAGAAGCCAAACGCAAGCGAAAGGGAATTACTCCTAAGAAATTGATTCATTTTTTTATTTTTTTTAGCTTTTTTTATAAAGGACGCAAAACAAAGCGAAGGCATAGCATCTGAAAGTGAGGTAACGAATGATAAAAATTAGAGCGATGGTATGGGGAAAAAAGTTAAATACTCGTACATGTTTTCTAAGGAGTTGGTTATGTTTCCATAATAAACAGACAATAACTCATTCATAATAATGTTCATATTTAAATTTTTTCCCTTTTGTGCGATGCTTAATAAGGTTTACTTAAATATATTTTTTAAACTAAATTTGTAAGAAATAATAATAAAAAAAAATCAGGTTATTATTGACTAATAAATCGCGTGAGTCTTAATTTTGTTTGATATATATATATATATATATATATATATATATATATATATATATAGTTCATAAGATTGGTTATGCCATTTAAAATAGGTTTTTATTTTGTTTATTATGAATCAAGATGCTTTGAATCTCAAAATATAATTGGGAATTATGAAACATACAAACACAATAAGCTAAAAAGCTTAAAAAATTTAACTTTCGCAATAATAAAACATAAAAAATTTCCTTTGAAATAAATAATTTTCATTTTACTTTTACAATTTAACTTATTTAAGAAACTATTTGGTTGAATTATTATTTATTATTAACATTGTTTTAAAATAGAAGTCGTTTTAAAATCAATATGAAAAATCTACAAAAACATGAAGAATTTTTAAGGTTTAATATTTGTATTCCAATTTTTCCCCAAGTTCATATTTTACTTAATTTCGGCGAAAATGAAGTTAAAATTAAAAACATAATTTTGTAAAATGTAAAGCGTTGGTATATTTTTATTAACAAAATTTAAATTTCAGAAGTGAAATAAATACATATAAAATGTGTCATGAGTTAGCGTTGTGTTTTAAAAAATTATATCCTTTGTAATTTCTCTTATATATTAACATTTCCCAAATTAAGTCATTTGGGCTTGACATTAGACAAAAGTACACTTAAATATACGCCCCAACGAGTAGTATGAATAAAAAATATATTTGTTTTTACTTAAAAATTTGTTTTAAAAGTTTGTTTTTTTAAACAAGTCAACTCAAATAACATTCAGGAGCTGTATGAAGACTTTTTGTATCATTCGTAATTTAAGCTTCAAATTATTTGATTTTGCAGGAGCCTGAATGCTGTTGTAATACTCGTATACTTGTGTACTTGTTGTCCATTTTAATGTTTCCTTGTTAAATTTAAATAAATTTGCTGTACTACTTATTTGGAGTAAATTCAACTCAAATTACAAAATGCTGATGTTAAAACAGCCATGACCCCATTTTATTTTAATTAAGTTTCATAAAAATTGCTTTGCATTTGTATCATATTTTTAAATTATGATCATGTACGAGCAATATCTACTCAATTACAATTTTCACTTAACAAACACTAATTTTGAATAAAAAGAAAGCTTTCACATCTTTGGGTATATTTTGCTCTTGCAACAAAACACTTGTTGCAACTAGAGTTGAGCGATATTTTGAAACTTGTTCTTTTTTTACAGCGATTGAAAAATTACTAATCACAACTGTGACTGAATTTATCAAGTAACAGGTTTTGGAAATATAGTTCATTTATATTGGGTGTTTTTTATTGAGGTATAGAACTATAAGTTGGCATCATTTTTTTAATGGCGGCCATTTTGTCAGCTGTCAAGTGATTAATATTTAGTTTGGTTTGCCATTTCATCATGAACAGGTTGACAAAAGAACAACGCTTGCAAATCGTGCAAATTTATTTCGAAAATAATGGTTCAGTTCGCGAAGTTTACCGCAAGCTCCGTCCATTTTATGGTCGACATAATCGTCCATCAGAGCAATTAATTCGGTTAACCATGGATCGTTTTCGCACTACGTTTACTCTATTTGATAATACGCATCCGCAGAGACGTCGAACACTGCGCACCGAAGAAACAATTGCCGCTGTAGAGCAGTGTTGAAGAGGACCCGAATGAATCGATTCGCCACCGGAGACCGGTATAGAGCCATGATAACCGACTATTTTGTTCCCGAATTGGATGGCATGAATGTGGATGAGTTGTGGTTCCAACAAGACGGCGCTACATGCAACACAGCGCACGTCACAATCGAATTATTGAAGGAAACATTCGATGAGTGCATAATTTCGCGGAATGGACCTGTCAATTGGCCACCAAGATCGTGTGATTTGACACCATTGGATTATTTTCTTTGGGGATATGTGAAGTCGCTCGTCTACGCCAACAAACCAGAAACGTTAGGGGACTTGGAAGCCAACATTCGTGGCGTTATTGCCAACATACGGCCCCACATGCTCGAAAAAGTGGTTGAAAATTGGACCTGTATAAATTGGCTTTATTCGAGCCAGCCGCGGCCACATGCCCGAAATCATATTTAAACATTAATGGCATAAAATTATCCTTCCAATAAAGCCAAATTGATGGACATTAAAACAATTTTCTTGTGTTTTATTTCAATTCGAAGTTCTATACCTCTAAAAAAAACACCCTGTATAAACTGTGATTGTTCTCATATGCTTACTTAACATTAGATAAGGCTACCACATTAATTTTTTATACCTTCAGCCTTTGTCGATAAAAAGTCGTCAAATCGTGTCAAATAGTCTTCTCTGGCAACTATGTACATCTCACATATTCATATTTGCAATTTTTGTCTCTCTGCCTCTTATACGAAAATCTCAATATCTGGACGGGGTTGATTGCTAATTGTTTGTTCTTGGCGCTCTTCTTATTAGTATTTATCAAAATACCAATACTATAAAGACTTTTAAAGCAGAAGAGCTGAAATGAGTTTAACCGTGATCACAGTCAGAGTCACTGTTGCCAGTTCAGCTATTTTCTCGTCAAATATAGCGATTTTTAAGTACATTTTGCTGGAGAAATTATGATTTAGCTATTAGCTGGAGTTCTAGCGATTTGTTTTTTCATAATAATTCGTTTTAAAATGAGAATTTTTTTAGATGCACTGAACGTATGAGGCAAACTATAGAAAAAAATTTATTGAATAGCGGCAGAACAATGCAGGTTTTAAAGCTAGAAAGTTAGCTAATGTACTCCTATCCATATTGAGAAGCGCTTTCATACATAAGACAAAACGTTTATGTTATTAGGCCCTTAGCACTTCAGATGTTTACATGTTTTATTAGATTCAAAGAAGGACTTTTGTGAGCAGAAATGTAATACTCCAAACCGGGATATCGCCAGCAGCAGGTGTCAGCAATACTCTTACTCTATAATAGCAGAAGCCTGCTATATTTGAAACAAATTTTTTTACTGGGAAAGTCCTGAATTCAGTAGTTATAATATTTTCTATAAACATATATAAATATGTACATATATAATGCATACATGCATATGTATATATGTAAATGTTTTTTAATAAAATGAACCCTTAGTTAATTACTCTATTACATTGCTTTTATTTGGTATTTGATAAATTTTTTAGAGAAATTCGGGAAGTATGAAACCCAAACATTTTTGAAAAAATTTCAAAATAAATTTATTTTTAGCTATTTATCGCTAAATTTATGTTTTGAAATTTAGCTATTTTCTTGTCTACTTTAGCGATATTTGTTGGAAAAAAGTTGCCAACACTGGTCACAGTTTAATTTCACAGCTTCTCTTCTTATTAGATTTTCTCAAAATAACAGAACTGCTACAAACAAAATATTGCTAAACTGTGATCACAGTCACAGTTTAAAAGAACAGCGATTTAGAAATCACGTTCACTAGGAGCAACATTATTAAAAAATCACGTTATAGCTCATCACTAGTTGCAACCATGTATTTAGTCGTAGGATTTCTAGTCTTATGATGCCAATTTAATGACTTTGAGACAGCATGTGGCAAATAACAGAAGACTTATATACAGAATATTTGGTGGCACAATTCTCGCTGTTTGCCTTGCTGAAAACGTAGAGCAAAATACCTACTCGTACATACATAAAAGTGAACTAAAAATAGAATTTTATATTATGAATATTAATTGCGTTCTTCTCTTAAACGCAATAAAATAATAAATTTTATTATTAAGGCTGCATTTTTGTACAAAGAAGACTTTAATGCTTGAATAAAGTTTCAAAACATCAACATTCTTTTCACTATTCTTGCAACATATTAATGTACAAAGTAATTTTAACGATTTTTTATTGCAATAATCTTATTAATCACAGTTTAAAAACTAAAAGTATAAATATTTTAAACTTCATAATTTGAATGCTGTTGGGAGTCATATTTATAGCAGAAATAAACTTTTTATGACTTTTATATGTACGTGCACATTATTAGTTGAGTTCAGAGAAATCTATGCAAAATACTAAAATAAAGCATAATTAAGTTCCCAAGAATTTTGTTAGTGTAATTCATACTGAATTGGATAACTTTTTCATTTTGAAAATTCGCATATTAGAAACTTTCTTTGTAACAAGACAACTACTTACTAAAACATATTTTAATTAAAACTTTTAAGGTGCACCTTATAATATAAAACGTGCTTCTTAGCTCACTTAAAATTTTTGGAAAATTGTTACAGTCGTTTAAAATGGTTTAATAGAAACAGAAGATTCCTTCTCTTGGTCATTATCTTATAAAGTGTGAAGGCGGTTTGTCTTTTTAAACAGATGCAGATGTATGCTTTGAGTTTCATAGAAATTGGTTGGATAGTTTCGGATGTGAAAAAACTACCCCTGCTATTGGTTAAGTACTAGTTTCAAGTTAATTTTAGTCTGTGTACCCTTCTAGATGAAGGTGTTTCTATATTGTAAATTTCATTGCAATTGGTTGTATAGTTACGGAGAGGCAGAAATTATGATCCTGCCTCGTCTTGATGTGATAATACCCTTTGCCAAAAATGGAAGAGGGCATAATATATAGGTTTGTCATTCCGTGTGTTATTTTCACAGTATGAATATGCCAGCCATAAATTATATATATTCTGGGTCCTTATGAATAAGCACCTACCGTTTTGCCATATTAAAGTAACTACCGAAAACTAATTTTTATTTTTTGGTATGAGTAAAACTGACATCAAAAACAAAACACAAATTAAACAAAATGTATAAAAATGTTCCCAGGTTTGGAAAACCTTAACTTCTTTTGTTATATAAAAGCAACTTACTAAAACTAATTTTTCCTTTTCTATATAAATTAAACATATCTTACATTCTTAAAAGAAATATATTGGTGTAAGAAATCAGAAATATATGTAAAGATGATTTCAGGGTTGGAAAACTTACAGTTTTTGTGATAACAAAAGTTCGAAGGGCTAATTAATTTTTTCTTTTTCTTTATAAATTATATATATTTTATGCTATCGAAAGAAAAGTTTGGTATAGAAAATTAGAAAAAAACTTCTGCTCCAGAGCTTATTATACATTTTGTAAATTTTTTAAAGAAGAAATTTAGATATGGAGTCAGAAAAATTTAAAATTCTTCCCAGGGTTGGAAAATTTTATTTTTTTTTTTGTATATAGAAGTAACTAGGTCAATAATTTTATTTTGTTTACAAATTAAATGTGCTTATATCTTAGGCCGGGTTTACATCCGGAAAAAATCGTCAAAACGAAAAAATGCACCAAACTAAAAAAATTCTCACAATAAAATATATTGCAAAAATGAAAAAAATGGCTAAAATGAAATAAATCGCCAAAATAAAAATAAAACGCAAAAAACTTAAAAAAATAGGTAAAACGAGAAAAACGCATCAAAACTAAAAATCACCAATTTAAAAATAAAAATGCCAAAAATAAATCAACAAACACTAAAATAAATCAACAAACTAAAAAATCGCCATTATAAAAATATGTAGGGGCCAAAAACTAAAATAAAATAAAAAAACACCAAAAATAAAAAAGCATCATATAAAAAAAACGCCAAAAATTTAAAAAAACGCTAAAATGAGAAAAAAGCATAAGAACTTAATAAGCACCAAATTAAAATAAAACGCCAAAACCAAAAAAGCCTTTAAAAAATGCTTAAAACCTAAAAAAAAAGAACGGAATAAAATAAAAGCCAAAACCCGAAAAAAATCACCAAAGTGAAAAAACACCACATTGTAAAAAAATGTGGCACTAAAATAAGTCGCCAAAATTGCTAAAATAAAAAAATCGCCAAAAATAGAAAAATCCCAAAAAACCTAAAAAATTGCGTAAACGAAAAAAAGCACTAAAACTAAATAAATCGCCATAATAAAGAAAATGCAAAAATTAAAAAAAATCGCTGAAACGAGAAAAAAGAACCAAAACTAGCAATAGCCCCAAACAAATAAGGAAACGCAAAAAAAAACGACGAGGCTTAAAAAACCTATTAGAAAACGCTTAATCCCGAAAAAAACCCAAAAAAATGCCAAAACTATATTTTATATAGGCTTTAGTTGAAATAGTTTTATATATTTATTGTCCCTATGAAACGCTTCGTGCGCAAGTGAAAGTCGCACTTTACTAAATTTGTTTTTATTAAATAGAAATGGAAATAAAATTTATCGGTAAAGTACAGTCCTAACTAAAAAAAAAATAATTAAAGAACATGTTCCGTTTCATTTCCCGTTTCATTGTGCTGAACAAATTCAAAAAAAATTCTTTAGAAATAAACGTTTACATAATACCGCGATATATACCTTTTGCAATGGGATGTTTAAATTGAGACCCTTAACAATTTTGTAAAATAAAGGATTATTGAATAAAACATTATGATATGAAGGTACAATACTAAAACTTTTTATAGGGTTATTAAAAAAAAGAGAGAAGTTTTAAGTTAGAATCTTTAGTAAACATTCGATTTTTCTTAAATTTACGCACAAATGTTGAACAATTTTTTTTCGAAATTTCTTCGCTTTAGTGAGCATTCATTTTGATCGAATTTCAGGGCAAATGGAATACTAAATTTTGTTTTCATTTGATAGTTTTGATATAATATCGTTATTTGTTTATACAGCTATGAATGCAACAAATGAATAACTTATTCATCAAGTATCAAGAATTAAAATTATTCTTAATGCAGCAAACTCGTATCTTAATAAAAGCATTTCGTAATTAAACTAGAAGAGATTAGTGTATGAATACTACTAATATATATAGATCGAATCAATTCCATAATAATTGCATATGATCTTTTATCCAAACACCGAAGTATAAAGAGAAACTTGTATTTTGTAGGATACGAGGTTGAAAAAGTAAGGCATCGATATTCAATTTATTGGTAATAAAAAAAAATATTTAATCGAAAAATACCGAGAGGTCACTTACTAAAAACTGCACCAGAGCAGAAATTATGAATTTTTTCACAAAATAAATGTGTACCTACTAGGGAGGCCAATCGGGATCGATTTTTGGAAATCCCGGGATTCGGGTTTTTGTAAATCCCGATTCCGAGAATACCGGAATTTTCGGGGTCTCGAGATTTTCGTGATCCCGGGATTTTTCGGGATTTTCGACATTTCGGAATCTAAAATTTTTTGTAAAATAAATTAGTTTTTTAATAAATATTACTTTAATAACAAATTGATTAATCACATTTGATATTAGAGAATTTACACTGAAAACCATAACTACATATATATAAAAAATTTGTTTTTTTTAAATATATGTGACGCGCAAAATAGAAAGGGACCTAAGGGTTAAAACCGGTTTTGTTAAGGAGAGCCAATTTAAAGATTTAAATACGTCTATCTTTGGTTGACTTCGATTTCATAAAACGCGCATATCTCTGGGAGGGAACACTTTTGGAGCATGAGATTGGTCTCATTCGATGCTCACATGTTGTCCACATTAAAAAAAAAGTGAAAATTGATTTTTTTTACCTTGGGTCCCTTTCTCTCTGCGCTGTCACATATGTTAATTTTTTCTATAATCTTAACAAAAACGAACATACATACATATCTATGGACTTTTTGAAACCCGAAACGCATTATTCGGTAAATATTTCATACGTTTACGTTACACCGACTTAAACCTACTTCAATTGTAAGGATCTGTAATTGCACTCAATTGTTACCGAAAAGTAGATAAGTGCTAATTTTTTATAGCGTTGAGTAGTCGACATCACTTTAATTATGAATGAATTTCCGCAAGAAACTCCTCCCTTTCCTAAATAGATTTTTTTGTTTTCGCCAATTATTTGCTACTGTTTGAAATTATTCCCCGGGGAAAATTTCTCGTGGACTTTTATTCTTAATTGTCCTCTTAATATAGAATAAAACGGAATAAATTTGTCAAACTTGTAAATTTTCCAAATGTTATTTCCCTTTCAAAGCTCATATGCTTCTTTTTGTTTTCAAAATAATTCATAGTTGTATATTTTAGCTCCTTTGATGAAAATAACACTGAAAAAGTAGTCAGTTTATTTTGCTCTTGTTGTTAATTAATAAGAAATAGAAAATTGTAAGGGACTTTTATATTTTATAAAAAATTACCATATAATCAACGAAAATATCAATTTATAAATGGTTTTATATAAAAATTGGTAAGAAATCCCGAAATTGAAATCCCGGGCTTGAATTTTACAACTCCCGGGAATCGGGATTTGTCAAATCCCGAAAATCCCGGAATTTTTGCAATAGTTCTTGCTGTTCTAGTAATTGTACTAGTAGCTTTTCAAAACAATTGACCCCTATTCTCCTGCAGGGTACATATCTATGTGCTTATGTTTGTATCTATTTATGTATCTCTAAAGGGTATATAAGATTCGCCACAGCGCTCTATTGCCCTATTATTTCAAAAAACATGAATTAGAAATTACAACAAATACTTCTTAAATGGAATGCTATACACAATAGACCCGCTGTTCAGTTTTTGAATTTTATTGAACTCGGTACTATAGTTTTTAGGGGGTAGATCTTACCCACTTCCATAATTTTTGCCATTGATTTAAAAAATATATTGTTTGTGTTCCTTTAGACGTATACGTGCACGTTTTTGGAATTCAATTAAAATTGATTTAACTTTTTAGACTTCCAAGCTTTACAGAGTAAGTTCCTCTTTCAAACAGACGTAGAGATCCTTAAAGATCTCTGCTTCAATAGATCTCTACTAACACGATATCAAATATTGTTGGTATATGCTTATTGTAGATATTACCTTGAATGCAAACATACAACTCCACAACTTTCACATCCTTATAATATAAATATATAAGTTTAGTTTTAATAAAATAACCTTCTACTCCCACTCATGCTCCTTTTTCTTGTCCTCCTCTTAGATGGCATTAATTTTGTTTTATTATTAAACTTTAGTTTTATTTGAAACTATTATCCTACAGGTAAATTGTTTACGTGACAAAAGTCATATTTTTTAAATATGTTTACACTAGAAAAATATTTCATTACTTTTCTTTGTCATTCAATATCAATGACAATGATTTTGCACAAAGGTTAAGTTAATTTCTAAATAAAACACATACATACATATTTTGATCTTAATATAGAAAGGCCCTAACTCATTATTTTTTTGGAATCGAGTTTATTTTTGTATATTTCGATGTAAGAAAATTCAATGTATCGAAAACTACAAAAATTTATATTTCAAGAAATAATAATGAGTTAGGACCTTTCTACAATAATATAGCGTTATAAAGGTATACATATATATATGTATGTACATATATGTATACTAGTATACAAGGTAGTTAATACTACGTATTAGTATTTATATATTAAATAAATAAAATAAAAAATTCTAATTTGATTTTTTCACGAATATGTTAACCAAATACCAGAAAGATTTTGGTGCGAAACTCACCGCTCACCGCTCACCGCTCCCCACTCACCACTCGAAAAGTTTAACTATTTTCTACATGCAGGGAGGAAATTTGTTTGTGGCTTTGTTGCGACAACAACATTAATGGCAGAGTTACTGAAATCGTATCGTACTATTGCGTATCAGCTGATAAAATCCGTAACCTTTAATAAGCATGTTGATACTTATTAAAAAAGTGTTGGTAACGTTTGCTACTTAAAAATGTACAGAAAATAGACTTTTTATGTAGAAAACGGCAACTTCTGGCTCACATACAAACACGCACACGTTTACAACAAAGGGAAACACGATAACAGATGACACATTGGTCGCATTCATAAGACGTAACAGTTGCGCAACCGTTGAGTGTTTGTCTTAGAAACGCATAGTTGAGTAGTTTCGCTCCACTCAACAGTTGAGTAATTGCTGCCATTTTTTTCCATCATAAAATTTTTTCGCTGCCTATAGTCAACATGTTGTGCTCAGCCTGAACAGCTGATCGAAAAGACTTATGCCGTTTATAATATAATGCAACGCCGCTTTGTTAGATGGCGGCTGCAAATATTTGTTAAATTTTGCATTTAAAATGCGATAAAGGAACGAAATAAAGGAATTAAATTAAATTACTAATTTCATCAAACATATGTATGTATATCATGCTGTCTATTTGTATTATATATTACATATTTAATTCACTATTGCGTTTAAACGTTTTTTGAGCACATGGCGGCTCAGCGTTAAAATAAAAATACTATAGGCGCAGGTCTTTCTTTTTATTGCAGTGTTGTTCAAACACAGAATATTTATTTTAGGGAGCAAATTTTATTGTAAAAATGGAAGATTCCTGGGCTGCTGACTTCATTAAATATTCTGTTTCAAACATACACTTTAGCCAAACTAATTAATTTAGCCAATCTAAGTTAGTTTATTTGTTGCTCTTTCGTTCGTTTTCAATTGCTTACGTTCATCAGCTGTTCATTTTGCAGTACATCCATCAATCCGTTTCTAAGAAGTAACTGTTGGGGCCAACACCTGCCAACAGTTTCACAACAGTTGAGCTCAACAGCTACGTCTTATGAATGCGACCATTATCTGGCAGACTCACGTTTTTACTAACTAACATGCATACTTAAACGATATTTCAACTTCAAAAGTAAGACGATACCATTTGACTAACGAAGCCATAAATTATTCGTAGAAATATATATTGTTGGGGAAAATAAGTTACTGTTGTTTTGAAATACTGTTTTCACATTTATACAAATTTCAATATTACTAAATTTTACAATATAATTGTCCTATTCACAATTTCAGTCGTATGGTTTATGGTTTAAAAGAAAATGATATTTGTGTATGGACCTTGTGAACAGGCACATTTATCGTTCGATCGAATACTTACATTGAAAACAAAAACAAATTTTCTAATTTTATTGTTGTTTGCAATACAAGTTGTCGATCGAACGATTTCTGATGACATCGTGGGACAGGCCGTAAATTTCATTTTATTTTCTTTCATTTCATTTGATCAAATAATTTTTTAATTTATTTAATTTAATTTAATTTTATTCTATTTTATTTTATTTTATTTTATTTTATTTTATTTTATTTTATTTTATTTTATTTTATTTTATTTTATTTTATTTTATTTTGTTTTATTTTATTTTATTTTATTTTATTTTATTTTATTTTATTTTATTTTATTTTATTTTATTTTATTTTATTTTATTTTATTTTATTTTATTTTATTTTATTTTATTTTATTTTATTTTATTTTATTTTATTTTATTTTATTTTATTTTATTTTATTTTATTTTATTTTATTTTATTTTATTTTATTTTATTGTATTTTATTGTATTTTATTTTATTTTATTTTATTTTGTTTTATTTTATTTTATTTTATTTTATTTTATTTTATTTTATTTTATTTTATTTTATTTTATTTTATTTTATTTTATTTTATTTTATTTTATTTTATTTTATTTTATTTTATTTTATTTTATTTTATTTTATATTATTTTATTTTATTTTATTTTATTTTATTTTATTTTATTTTATTTTATTTTATTTTATTTTATTTTATTGTATTTTATTTTATTTTATTTTAATTATTTTATTTTATTTTACTTTACTGATGTTGATTTAGTTTTTTTTGTTTGAAAGGTGCCTTAATCGAGAGTGTTCCTAACTATGTTTAAAAAAATTGGTCGAACTGCTTTTAAGATATCACATCTTTTCTGCATATATCGGGGGTTTTTTTAATTTTTAGTTTTTGTTATTGTAGTTTATTTTATTTATATCATTTAACTTAATTTTATTTTATTTGGTTTTTTATTTTAAAGTTGAAAACAAAAATTGACAGTCATTGCATTTGAAATCCAGAACTTAAGCCAGATATGGGATCTTTAATTTTACTTTAAGCAGTTTTGATTAAAATACCATGACATACATTAAAGTCTAAATGAAAGTTTAAAAAATAGAAAATGAATAAAAATTAAAAACAAAAATTTCACATGGATTAGTAACCCAAAAATTTAAAGGCGAAATAGCAGAATGTATAAATGAATAGAAGGATACTGCAAGTATTGCAAGTTTACACTAAATGCACAGTTATTAATTACCTAAAGAACAATAATTTTATTTAATACTTTTAATATTTTCAGCTATGTTTATTGAATGTCGTAGAATGGCATCAGGAATGCATACAAAAAAAATATCATCGAAGTGGAATCAGCAAAACAAATTGTTAATATTTAATTTAAAAATTAACAATCATCATTGTTAAAATAACAATTTTAAATATGTTTAGTCAATTTAATTACTCCAAAAAATTATTTGTTAAATATAATCATAACGGAATGCGCACATGTAGAAAAAATAAGATATTATGTTTTGTGTGTATTCGTTATTTGTGTATCTAATAAAGTGTTCCTCTTCAGCTGAGAGGTAATCAAGTTAGTTTATTATCCCTGAGGTTGCCGGTTCAACTCCGCCCAAAAAAGATATCTAGCGTTTTTCGCAGACAAGGAAAAAATCGTTTCCAGGATTGTGATTTTGTATAAAAATATTATTGTTAGTATACGAGTAACAATTATGATTATCAAAATTTTTGCGGAAATTAAACAATTCACATTGTTAATATAACAATAGCTTTAATTAAAAAAAACTTTGAAATTTAATAAAACTAAATGTTAAAAAAATAAATAAATTTTAAAAAGTTATTTGTTGATATATTTAATTAAAAATATTTTTCAGATTTTCGTTTAACTTACAATCTCATTAAGTGTATTTACAAAAATTGTTTTAGGTTCAAAAACAATTAATTATTTAATTGATATAACAAACAAATAAATTGTATTTACAAATAATTTTTTTCTGTGTAGACTTATAAAAGTGCTAATGTTTTTTAAATACATTTAATTTAATATAAGCTAAAAACAATTTTTGTGCTCTTCATACAGATTAACAAAATACCATCCTTTTCCATTTCGAAAATTAAATGGAATAGAACATAAAATTTCACATAACGCAAATTTTTTTTGGGTATATACCTTGAATGTAAACTCATATGGTACTTCAACGTCCAAGCTGGAGCAAATAAAGTACCCCAGTGAAAAAAAAATGGAAGTCATTCTAGCGGAAGTACATTTTCATTGCTTCCAAAAAATCGATATTTTTAATTTGCCGAGAGTGAGCAAAGAACCATGTAGAAGTTTATTTTAGTCACACAAAACCTTGTATCTCCTCCATAGTATTAGAAAATACTCACCAGAATTTAAAAAAATTTATTTTTTTAAAGAAATTTATGAATTATTTTTAGTTTAAAATTTATTTGCTTAAATTTACATGAAAACACTGTTTCGGGCTTAAATTCGTATAAAAAGAAACGAAT
This sequence comes from Tachina fera, assembly GCA_905220375.1. Lineage (NCBI taxonomy): Eukaryota > Metazoa > Arthropoda > Insecta > Diptera > Tachinidae > Tachina > Tachina fera. The sequence goes on along the minus strand of LR999965.1, from coordinate 48,845,831 downwards.
TGTTAAAAAAGGCAACTATTTACCATTTTTCCTAGATGAAAATATTATCATAGAACACTAAAAAGGGAATTTTTCTTAATATCGCTTCTAATTCAGTGACCAGGCATCGAAAAAGAGAACTTCCTGCAATGACAACCCTATGTAAAAATCATTAGATCGGATCGAAATTTGCACTACTTCCACATCGTAAACTCTACATTTACGTGACTTTTTTGGAGTCTCTTTTTTTACTGGGTAGCTATTGCTTGATTTATGTACGTGAAGGAAGGTCATAGAGAAAATATATATCATAAATCCAAGAAATTCGAAATGGTTCTTAGGCAAAATGGTCAATCTTATATTGATGTATTTTTTGCTGTATAATAAAAATCCACCTTTCGATAAATAATATAAAATATTTCATTCCTCTTCGTTGTTGATAGCTAATGCTTCAAACCTTAAGCCACGCTCTCAAGGTCAAACTTATGGATATGGTAATTCAGCGATAAGATTACAACCAAACAACGTTTGAAAAAAAGCGGTCGTTTTCACGCATTAATATTGGAATTATTGAAAGATTTTCCTGTTTACATATACTACGGCTCATCAAAAACGTTGCCTGATAGCAGATTTGATAACAACGCATCTGGCACGCATGGAACGATGTTAGGAAATATTTTTAGTTTCCGCGAGTGAGCAGGCGTGAGCGTGAGTGATATCAAAATTGTTTCGATGTGATTAGGTGATAAAATTTTCAATTAACTATGAACACAAAATTTTTTTTAATATCCCACACTTTAATCGGCTCATGAGCTTTCCTACTTTTTATATAAATATCCTTTATATTTAGATTGAAATTTCAGTAGTAGTTATTCTCAGAATGTATCCACTAAAATATTATTTTTATACATAAAAAGTGATCAGAGGTTTGTTTGAACCCTTCGGCGCACATCGTAGTATCATGTGAGTTAAAAGCAGTATTATCCGGCTAATGGAAGAGCTGTTCCTATTTATCAAAACTTACAAAAGTTCCAATGCAAGCAAAATAATTGTGAAAATATATTATTTGTACGAAAAAATATATTTTCACAACAATTTATTTTTCTTCGTCCGAATTACAACACTTGTAAATTTTAAGAAATAAGCAACTGGTCCAACTTTTCAGTTAATTTTTTAACTTTTATTTCACTTCCTTATTCATAAAAGAAATTTTTGATTTATAAAAAATTCTTGTATATAAATCGGCTTAATAAATATTTTTGTAAATAATAATATCATATCATATTGCAAAGGAATTTTTTATTTTTACTTTTTAGCACTCTAAAATAGATAATATTTAACACCTACAGAATAAATTTCGAGATATTTGCAAAGGCCCACTACCGCAATAAACTTCACCAACAACTTCGTGGGTGATAAAGAAAGTGTGTGTTCCATTGCAAGATTAAAACTTACTTGTCATCCGGGGCAATAACACATTTAACAAAATCCTTTAAATAATCATTTGCATCGTCATTGTAATCTTTTCTGGCAACAGCAGCATTAAAGGATTTCTTTTTATTTTTAACTTGTGGCTTTGCTGAAACCTGGCCCAATTTCATGCTGATGTTCAAAGAAATTTTGTTTAAACATAAAATAATTTTTTTATAGTTTTCAAATTAATATTTGATTATATTTAGTCCTATAGTTAAACTTTGGACTATTTAAAATTAAATTGATCCAGAAACCTGAAAGTTATATTTTCAAACATTTACAACGTATTTTTTGAAACTTTAAACTACAATAAACTGATTTTATTAACCAAATATATGCACGTGTTTTGTTATGTTGTATCAGTGTGACTAAATGATACTAGTGTATTTGAGGTTTGCTATATTTGTTTATGTATTCCATTTTCACATGCATACATATAAACACCTATGTGCCCTTAGTTATGAAAGTGGTCTAAGTCATGTGCATTATTGCTACGAAATATCAAATAAATCTTTGAAAAACTTCAATAAATATTTAAAAAATATTAAATTAATTTATATAAATCGGGACTACTACAAGTCTTTATTCAAATGCTGCATAATATAAAAATAATTTTTAATTTGTTCAAATGTAATCTACTTACACACAAAAAAGTAATTTGAAAGATTTTGTAATATTAATTAAAATATTTGTAGTATCAATTAAAAAATTAATTAAATTTTCACCCATAAACAATTTGATAATATCAATTAAGTTTTTCCACTCAAATTAATTAATACAATTAAAAATTTAATTAATACTATTAAATTCTTAATTGAAAATATTTATTGGTGAATACTTTTTTCTGTGTAATATCTCGAGCAGAGAAATATATGACTTAAACCACTTTCACAATTAAGGACACACATGTGTGTGCTTTGCAAACGTGTATTTTCTTCTATTTTGAAAAGGATCACCCTTAAATTTTTTTTAAGATCTAAATATTTAGTCACTATTCATTTCGAAATCACGAAATTGCTTCATTTAGCGTCAGCCCGAATGGGCTATAAATTTGCTTTTTTAATATTTTTTAAGCTCCTAAATTCTTGGATAATTTAAAAAAAATTAACAAACCTGCCTGTTCTGTCAATTGAGTTGATTTCAAAACGCTCGATTTAGAGAAATTAAATCCACTAATCCACAGACTTATTTGCATATTTTTTTAGACCTTGAAATATCATATCTGAAATTAAGTCACGGATAGTATGCATGATTTCAAACACATCAATGGGCCATTATTTATTTTTGGAAAACGAAAAACTTACTCGGATGTGATTTACAGAACATTGCCCAATAGAAGCATTGTTGCTCATAGTACACTAAAGTAAAAAATGTTAGATAAAATATATAACTTATCTAATTTGTATTTCGTATCAGTTTAATCTCTCTAAAGGACTTCGAAACTCAGGGGGTTCTTAATTAGGTTGCATTTTTTTAATTTATAATGTGTCTTATTTCATAAACCCATTGCTTGTACTCTTTGCCTTGCTCTCCCTATTTGCATTTATTTTTGACATTTGTTTTACGTTTTATTTTATACACTTTCTCATCTTTATAAAAAAATATATCTCTGAAAAAACTATTATACTATTATACTTTATCTGCGTTTACCCTGCGTTTACACATGCAAGTAAAGGCAGAATTAGTCTGTACGTGCTGTTCTGTTCTGTTCTGAATCAGCTGTTTTGTTTCTGTTTAGTTGAAAATCTGTATGTGTGGTTAGATTTTCCTTTTTCTTTCTGTTCTGTTGCGGACAGATTTGTAGAAAATAGAATTCAACGTTAAGTGACAGCCAAAAGTGTGTATGTATTAGTGTGTTGTGATACTTTGTGTACAAGTGCAATCAATTCTATAGGTTGCCAGCTGATTTTTTTTCACAGAAAAAGTAATTGCAAAATTTTTTATACGGAAAAGAACGGCACAGAACAGCAACAGAAAGTAAAGACTAATGAAGCCTTAACATGCATGCAAGCTCTATGTACGTATTATCAAGGAAAATTTCGCACATATGACTGACTGTCTTGCAACTTGCATATTTACCTTTTAGTGCAGAGTTGTTGTATAGCATAAAGAAGTATAATTTTAAGGGAACCATATAAAGGCATAATAAAATAATAAAAAAAAATTTGGTCACGCCCGTCGCAATAAAAAAATTAAAAAAATTAATAAAATTATTACCATATGTACATAGTAAATGATCAATTCTTGCCAATAATAATAAGTTAGCACAATTTATAATATAAAATAATTTTATTAACCTCCATATAGAAAATATTTGGCCACAACCGTCATTCAATCTCTGAAATAATAAATTTTCTTAAAAAAAACTATGACACATAAAGAATCATTCAAAGAAGAAAGAATAAACGATCGAGAAAGAAAACGAAAGAGCAATACAATGGAAGTCTTTTGAATACTTAAAATTATTAGCAGTCACTACACAGAAAAAGGTAAGAACAAGATTCAATTAAAAAAAACAAAGATTCAGTTAAAAAATTAATTAGTTTTCAACCAATCACGGATATTGTAGTATTAACTCATCCATTTTAATTAAAAATTTTTTTGGTTTTTTCAATTAAACAAATATTACATTAACTAAAAATTTAATTGATGGTTTTCTAAAGATTCAATTAAAATTTAATTGAAATATTTTTAAAGATTCAATTAAAAAATTAATTGAAATATTTTTTGGATTCAATTAAATAACTTATTAACATATTTTAAAGGTTCAGTTAAAACATTATTTGAAATATAAGAAATCTAAGAGTATAAAAATATAAAAAATTGTAAAAATATAAAAAATGTTATGTACATACATATGTATGTATGTATATATCTCTATATAAAAAATTTACAAAAATGGAAACATTTGTGTATTGTACCAAAAACCTAACTGATGCATCGCATGGCTTTGGAAGTTTGAATGGAGGAAAAAAGTACAATGGCCGTATCCGGTCTTGCGTAAGTGTAAATGCAGAATATTTTATGATTGGCTTTTGAAGAAAGGCTTCGATGATTTCCATATCTACTTACGCAAGACTTTTTGCATCGAACACCTAATACCGCCAATGTACTAACTTTACCATCCACATTTGGTCTATAAGCTTGCATTTTTTATCATAACTGTCTTGTTATTTCTCAACAAAAGGGAACAAAATGAAGTTCTGTTTTTTTTATTTTTATATTTAATTTTTTATTCAACTTATGTCAAAATTACTAAGAATCAAAAAAAAAATTAAACTGAGTAGTTTTTTCTCCCATATAAAATATCAAAACCAATTAAAAGATTAATTGAGTATTTTAATTGAAAATATTTTTTCAAAACAATGTGGCATACTACAAAAAACAGCTCGATTTTCATACATAAAAACAAAAGTTACATTATTTACATACAATTAACATGTAAAAATTGTTACCCATTTCAGAGTATTCTGAGTTAAGCTCTGTTGATAGCACTTTTTTGCTAGAGCAGCAAAGTCAATTAAAATAAACATATATTCAATTAAAATTTTAATCAAAAGTATTATTTTTTCTAAGCAATTACTTAATTAAAAAAAATTCAACAATAATTTTTTCTGTGTACTCTAAGAGAAAAATTAAGATCTAAATTTAAAAACAATATTCTTGAATTTAAATTGCCGAAATCATATTTCAATCTTTAAAATTGGTCAGTATGATTGACGTTCTCAAATTTAACCAGTAATTCTTAATTTATGGAATAAATTTTCAAATTCAAGAATCTTAATTTTAAAATTATATTCTTAAATATTTAAGAATATTATCTTAATTTTAGATTTTTATTAAGAACATATTCTTGAATTCGATCTTAAATTAAGATTTTATTCAAGATTGCAATCTTAAATGCAATCTTAAAAAAATCAGTATTTTATGCTGGAATCAAGAATTGGCACATTAAACAGACTATTAAGATTGAATTGATTTGATTGAAATAATTGATTTAAGCAAATTTTCTCTAAGTGTAAAGTTAAACGCAATCTTCTTTGAACTTCCAGCAAAAAATTTAAAAAATTGTAATCGGGTTTGGAATTAAGCATTTTTGGCGAAAGTTCTTTCCTACTGGATTACCCACTCAATGATTTTAACAATGCGTGAGACTAAAACATAATCTATTTAATCTAAAACAAATCATTCTCCTCATTCAGCAACTTGTACATAATTGTTTTGAATTTTAGGTAATGTGATTTGTAAGCGAGTAATGAAATTTCTTAATCAGAAATGTAAGTCATTATATGGCAAATAGTTCTAATGGTAATGTGTAATTTTTTTCTGTGCACTTTTCAAAGAGATTCCATTACAATGTCTAATGCCTCCAATAAACACAAGAATAAAATTTACTTCATATTGATTGATTGGAATACAGTCAATAGAAACTTTTATTTCTATAAAGCTTTCTAGTTTTAAAACTAGGTCACACCAGTGACATAAAGAGGTCACACCCCTCGCTTTTTCAATAATTTGTTTGTTCTAAAAAGTAAAGAAAGTATATCTTTTAATGATTTTAAGGGAAGCCCTACTTAGGCAGCTTTATACATATATGTTTTTTTAATGACCCTGTTTTATTTAGGTTTTGGTTAATAAATGTGTTGACAGTGATACACATTTCAAAATAATGATTTCTATTGTATGAAACAGTAAACTCATCGCATTGTCAGTGTCGTAGAGCACGAATCTTTTTATTGAAAATTCCACGCAAATGATATCAGTTTCAATGAGGAAAAAAGTACTAAAGTCCTCTTATATCAATATACATACATACATGTGCACATTAAAAGTTTTTTTTTTAATTTTAATATCAATCCCCAAAAAGAATTAAATTTATTCCAGAAATGAACTTCAGTTTTATATACAAAGTGTTTCGAATTTAATAATATACCGGGCAGACTCGGTTAACCCATCCCGTAAAAATTATGGGCTGTTGCGAAAACAGACTAAAAAATTTATATGCCTATTTTGCAATAAAAAGCTTATTTTAAACCAAATAAAAGGTTTATTACAGAATAAAAGGTTAACTTTTAAGATAAGTGCATTTTTTTAGTTAAAATAGAGAATAAAATTTAGTTTGATTTATGAATTTTGTATTCATTGCAATTCGTTTTTACAGGTGTGTTGCTTTCAAGTCTCTTCAGTAGTTCGCTTTGTTGTTAGCAAGTTTTATTACAACAGGAATTTTGTTTATCTTACTAAAACAATCACTCGCATACAAATAATTTTTAAAACTACGTTGGTTTGTCTTTGATATCCCCAGAACAGCGGTAAATCAAAATTATTTTTGTGCGCAAGCAAAATTTATTTATAATATACTAAACTAAAAATTCAAAATTCTCGAGTACGAATATTCGATTCGACATACGCAATACGGTTTATTATGACACTATGAACTTTATGATTCTCGTCTGAGTTTTTCAATTATCTTTTTTATCTTAAAAAGTAATCAGTCTTTAAAAATAGTTTGGAAACAAATTTTGTATAAAAACTGTTTTCTATATCTCTTTTACATCAAAATTATATATTTTTTATAGATAATGGTTTAAATGTATATTTAACGGCTTTGCATTAGTTAGCTTAACCAATGTCGGTGGTGGGTGCAATTTCGTTCGCTGAAACTGTTTAAACTTACTTTAAATGTTCTCATTAATATATAGTGCAAAATGTACAAATTTCAGGCATTTTATTACTAGCCATCCACACGAGCAATAATATCGGCAATTATTGCCTTGGCAATTATCAAATTCGATTGCCGAAACAGGATATTAGCGTGTAGACCGTATGAATATGTGCTGGAATACATATTAGGCAACAAATGTTAAAATACATTGCTGAGCAATAATCTCTTAACACATGCTTTAAAATTAAAATAATATTATTTTTTTTTAATACAACAGCAAGAAAAAATATTTTAAATAAATAAAATAAAAAGAATTTCAAATTGCAATCAACAAAAGATCTAATAAAGGATAATTTAAGGAAGTATATGCATAAAAATACAGATATATTTGAATGTACGTGCTCGCCACCTCTAGATACATTGTTGAACACAAACAATTTGACGTCATCATTCTGCCGATGTTATTGCTTGTGTTAAGATACAACATATTGCTCGTGTGGCCGTATTGTTAATAAAATCCTTATAATATTTTGGTTCGTACTCTGTAACAATGACTTAAATATAGCAAAAGTGAAATAATTAAAAAATAATAATTTTGGAACTGTGAAATATATAGTGTTAATCAATTATTTTCTTGTTTCTGAATTTTTAACTATTTTTGTTGATTTTATACAGGTGTAGTGAAAAAAGGACAAATTATTTCGAAAAGTATCAATTATGGAAGAAAATAATCAATTTGCTATGCAGTATCAAAAATATTTTAATTTTCAATACCCTGTATAATTTTTGAGCACAAAATTTTAAAAAAATGTTAATATATACTTGAAACAGATTAAGCTTCATTAGATTGCTCTTAAATGCCATCTGTAAAGGACACTAGTTTGATAAGACCATTCTTACATAATGTATTACTTTCTATAAGCAGGTCTAAGCCAATTTCCTAACTGTGAGACATTACAGTCTTCTGGTAAGAAATTACTTAAGTACTGGATGAGTTTCCAGAGGGTTTGAGGCATCTCTCAATTCAAGCCCGGTATTAGAGATGAGCAAAACTGCATTTTTTATGATATCTCTCCTTGTTAACGTGATTCCTAAATCGATGTTCTTTTAAACTGTGACTGTGATTACAGTTTAACAGTATTTCATTTGTAACAGTTTTGTTAATTTGAGAAAATCTAATAAGAAGAGTATCAGTGCAATTAAATAGTGGCTGTGATCATGGTTTAACACAGCTCTTCTGTTTTATTGGTTCAATATTGGTATTTTGATAAATACTAATAAGAAGAGCTACAAGAACAGAGAATTAGCAATTAAAATATTGTCGTTTAAGAGGCAGAGACAATGAAATTGCAAACACAAAAGTAATCTTACAAGAACATTCTCAGTTTGTATGAAATAACTATATATCTAAAACCTGTTACTTGATACATTAAGTCACATTTGTGATTAGTGATTTTTCAATTGCTATGAAAAAGTAACAGATTTCGAAGTATGGATCTACGCCGTATGTTAATCAAACAATATTGACGTGAGATTAAGCAAATTATGCAAAATTAAAGCAAACCCCATCTGAAGAAACATATATAATTTCTCAATTGATAATATATAATTTATAATTTATTGATTATTTTCTGAATCTGGTCAGTTCCAGTAACCGTTCATTATCATCTATAATGTTATAGTTTGTTTTATTTTTAAACTTGACTCAGTTTTCAATTTGCCAACATAATTTTATGTTACATTCTAATCTTTAATAGGCTTACGGCCTGTCCCACGTTGACACCAGAAAACGTTTCATCGACAACTTATATTGCAAAAAACACTAACATTAGAATATTTGTTGTTGTTTTCAATATAAGCATTATTCGATCGAAACGTTTCGAGTAACATAGTGGGACAAGAACGTTGTTATTTTTTTCATTTTGCTTTCAGTGTCAGCTGATACAATCTTTTAAACAATCACAGTAAGTAAACTTCACAATAGTGATATCCTTTGTCAAATGGTCGCCATAATACCAAAAGAAAATTCATTCGATAAGCACCTTCGACTCCATTCGAAAAGAAAAGTTTTTTTTATATTAAGGGCCTGTTTCTCTAAATGCGAACGATATATTCGATCGAATATCAGTATTCGAAACAAAAACAAATTTCAGTTTTTTGTTTTTGTTTTTGATATAAATGTTCGAACGAATTTATCGTTCGCATTTAGAGAAACAGGCCCTAAGAGACTTATATTTTTCATTTTGATAGAAAGACTACGGACTTTCATGCACATATTTGTTTCCGGCCTTCTTGTTCTCCTAATTTTGATAAACTATTTAACTATAAACAAAAATATTAAGGAATGTCAAAACATTTTGCATATACAATCATTTGAATAAAATATTTCTGTTATTAAAATTTAAAAGCAACTTACTTAATGGCCTTAAAAGCCTGAATGGGTGCAATATCGCTAAAAAAAACAATAAATTTTTTTTTACTTTACTGAATATTGCATAAAAATTATGTGGACATTTTTTCAACTAATGGATTTACCTTTTTATTTTTTATTACACGCCTCTGAACTAATAACTATAGACTTTTGTTGAGGTGTCATTTCAATATGTATAGACTTAGTGTAATATACATACACGAGAGCAATAGTATGTATGTATGTATGTATTTATATTAGTGCTGAATTATCCTTGTGGCTTCATATTCATGTGAGAAGTGTAAATATTTAAAAATAAAAGGCTTTTTTGTTTTTTCATTTTAGTTTTATATTGTGCTAAAGCCAAAAATTAACAAATAAAAACTATTAAACTTTTGTAGTATCGAAATTTTTTTAGTCATGCATGTTGAAAGGATATGAATGAGTACTGAATATGTGACTTAAAGTTCTGATATTACATGGCTGGGGATAATATAACTACATGCTCGTTTTTGCCAAGTACGCACGTAACATTTCGCTACAATAAGTACATATATCAGTTATAAAATTGATGTTAGAATGTATTCTATGGTTAAGGACATGCACAGGAATATTAGCGTGTGTTGTAAAACTATTTCCTGGCAGAAGCTAAACACACGCGCTCTTACTCTTATATACAGGCATACAAATGAACGTGATTGTGGAAGTTTCATATGTCTTTGATTAGTTTTTATGGCTGTACTTTACAATAAAAAATAAAATTGATGGAAACAGTTTTTGGCAGGCTTTTGCAAGCGGGTAACTTTACAAGTTTTGGAAAAACGAATTAGGGCCGTTCGCTATTTGAAATATAGTAAAATAACCTGCTTATACTACGGAGGACTTTTTGTAAGTGCAACAATATTAGCTCTATAAGAACAGGTGTCCCTGTTGAAAGACTAATTTAAACCTCAGAGAATATTAAAATTTTTAAGGATTAACAACATAGTTTTTTCACTAATTATCTCAATTAGAGCCGAAGATCAGCATTCAAGAGATTGTATGTATTATTTCCAAAAGATGTGCCTCCAGCTATATATATTGAGTTTTTATTCCTAAAATCTGTAGACAATAGCATAGAGTGCCTACTAAAAACCACAAAGTAAACGCAGCGATTCTAAAGTATAGAAGTGTCCCTTGGAACATCATCCTTGGAAATGTATATAGTAAAAGAGAGTACAGGTGTAGGATGAACAGCTCTGCTTTTGACAATTTTTGAATTTAGGACAGTGTACCAGCTCATCTGTTAATGAGGAGTATTCAAATCTTCAAGCTGTGAAAATAAGTAATTTTACTGATTATATTATTTCGCCGATGATTCTGCATTACCATTAAAACCCGCTGAAGCCAATACTGTTCTACGAACAGTGACTATGATTTTATTACCCACAAGAAAAAATAAAATATAAAATATATAGATATAGTACCAATGAAGACCTCTTTAATATTTTACTGTGCAATTCTGATCCATATATCTCCAGCATTCGACAAAAATGGAATTCCACCCCCAGGGAATTGGCTAAAGACGCCTAGCAGCTCCTTGAAGATAAACAGGAGACATACTTAGATGAAATTTTCACTAAGCCAGTTAAATGAAAAATATATTCTATGCAAATTAACATAAAAATTAAAGCAAAAAAGCACAATAAATATTGAAAATGTATAAAAGAAATTTTATTTTATTTGGAATAAAAAGATTTTCTTAGAATTTATGGTAAAACCTTTTTTCGGATATGGATCTCCTACATATCTGTTATGGATTCACGATTAAAATATATGTATTTTGAAATTGTTCATACAATAAGAACATGTAAAGCTGTTGAACTTACATTTGTTAGTGAATTATGATCACCAAGCCTATTTTACGAAATTTGACTTACAAGGGCCCTATGAGTAAATGTGGACTGATTGCACTAAATTTTCACAGGCGTATCAACGACTAAAATAGAATTAGTTTTGCTAAATATTATATCAATATTAATATATTTTAAACAATTTATTTGCTTAAAACCCGTATTCTAAGTGGACCAGTGGAGAAGAGGGCTAAAGGTCAAAATAAAATGGACGACGGTTTATGTAATTTTTTAATTCAGTTAACGTTAATATTTATAAAATGCAATGTTATTTTCACAAATGTATTTTTTTTAAGGCCGTAAATACCTATATTTTTAAAAGTAATTTTTCAATCATATATAAGTGTACACAGAAAAAAGTAAAAACAAGATTCAATTAAAAAAAACAAAGATTCAGTTAAAAAATTAATTAGTTTTCAACCAATCACGGAAATTGTAGCATTAACTCATCCATTTTAATTGAAATTTTTTTTTAATTTTTTCAGTTAAAAAAATATTATATTAACTAAAAATTTAATTGATAGTTTTTTAAAGAATCAATTAAAATTTAATTGGGATATTTTTAATTATTTAATTAAAACATTAATTGAAATATTTTTAAAATTGAATTTAAAATTTTAAAATTTTTTAAAGATTCTATTAAAATAGTAATTGACATATAGAAAAAATCAAATAGTATAAAAAAATTTATAAAAAATTATATTATGTAAATATGTATGTATGTATGTATGTACAAAAAATTCAAGTATTTGTGTATTGTACCAACTGGCTTTTGAATTTCGAATGGTGCACAAAAGTACAATGGCCATATTCGTTGTTTGAGAGTTTTGCGTAAAGGTAAATACAGAATATCGTAGCCGTACTTTGAATTGTGTGTGTATTTTGTGATTGGATTTTAAAGAAAGACTACAATATTTTCCATATACTACATATACATACATACATACATACATACTTACGCAAGACCATTTGCATCGGACCCCAAATATCGGCAATATACTAAGATTACCATTCACATTTGGTCTATATTATAGACTCTATGGACTCTATAAGCTTGTGTTTCTTATTATGATCTGATTGTTAAGTCGTCGTCCATACAGTGAAACATTTGCTGCAAAACATTTTTGTTTTCTCTTTTGAAACTGCATTCGTGTCCACATTGTGAAGTTTTTGTTTTGCAGGTTAATACATTTTCTCATGTATTTTTCATAAGAATCAGGCGAGAATGACGTACTTAACAATAACTTCGTGTACATGGAACAAAGTACCCTTTGCCATTCCTCTTTCCCCTCTCGTCAACAAACTCAAATGTTTTGCAGCAAATGTTTCACTGTATGGACGACGACTTTGAAATAAGGGAACAAAATGAATTTCTGTTTTTTTTTAAATATTTTATTTTTATTCCAGGCATGTCAAAATTACTATGAATCAAAAAAAAAATATATAAGCTCAGTAGTTTTTTAGTTTTTAGTTCAAAACCAATTAAAAGTTTAATTGGGTAATTTAATTGAAAATATTTTTTCAAAACATACTATAACAAACAGCTCGATTTGTACACATAAAAAGAAAAATTATTATATTTACATACAATAATTGTTAACCATATCATACTATTCTGAGTTAAACTCTGTTGATAACACTTTTTTGATAGAGCAGTAAATTCAATTAAAATAAACATATATTCAATTAAAATATTAATAAAAAATATTATTTTTTCTAAGCAATAACTTAATTGAAAAAAATTCAAGAATAATTTTTTCTGTGTACTTATGTTTAATACATTAAATTGAAGCTTATAATGTCTTCTATCCAACAAAAAATTAAAAAATTTCAAGACAGTCAAAAGTTATAGAATTTTGACCGCCAACTCACAACTCACTGTGCGGCGCCACATGTCATACAACCAGAGAAACAATTCAATTGTTGCTGCATCAGTCATTTAAATCTTGCGTTCCTGTTGGGACATCCTTTAATATCGATAGATGGTATATGATGTTAATTACAACACTTAACGTTAAAAAAAACACAAAACGTTAAAAACCGACGTAATATAAATCCCCACAAAAACATAAATTTTAAAAAAGGCCAAGTTCCTTTCAAAAATTTTGGCCATCAAAAGTAGGGAGATAAAATTTTTTACCAAGTTCTTGTTTGGCACAATACCTATCACTGTAATATGCTATGCATTATATAAATTTCTAAATGTAAGGGTGTTATATAATTTCTAGATAATCTGCTAACTTGACATATTATAAAGCTTTGTAAACTTACAGAAATACAGAATGGGTTATAGGGTGATATGTGCACCATCGTGTCATAACAAGGACCAAGTTATGTACTTAGTTTTGTAAGGGTTATCTGAGTAGAAATATGTAAAATATAATGTAAATTTTAGTGGGAGTGACCCCGCCTATTAAGGGCTAGTATAAGTGAAATGTTCATGCAAATTTTCAGTAGAGTAGACTGTGTTTTAAATTTTCCTAGTTGGCAACTTACTTAAGCATATTTTTGCTTTGCAAAATTTCAGTTTCCTACCGTATAATATTACGCTAAATTTTTATAAACGTGTGTAATTTTCTTAACAAAAATTTGCCAATAATTCAAGTTTTATGGATAACATTTGACATTTGTGAAGTTTTAAAAGTGGTTATGTAATAACTTCTCATATTTTTATATTTTTTTTGGGTTGTACAAATCTTTTAACTATATTTTTATCTAAATTTGGCGTTGAGAAACCAAATTTATTGATGTTTTTTGATTGTTTGACAATTGATTTTTATTGAGTTTACCAAATATTGATTGATATTGCATTCCGTTTAATCAATATAATTCGTTTCTTGTTGATTGTAACATCTTTTTCTAAAGTATTAAAGAAGAACTTCTCGTAAGTCCATTTCACAGATATTATAAGCTCTTAGCCAATTTTGACAAACACCAGAAAATGAAAGGAATTAAAAAATGCTGCACTCATTTTTTTACTCATCCTCTAATTCCGTAAGAAGATTTAGGAGGTTTTTTTTTGAAGTTGTTTTTTCCAAAAATGGTTGTTATTTTTGATAATGAAAACTAAAAATATTATAGTCATGTTGTAAAAACATAAAAATTAAATTAAAGTATTACACAATAGTTTGAGAAATAAATGAATAAATATGTGTTGGATATAATGGTTGGAACAAAATCATGCACAAATACACGAACCTTCTCGCATAAACAATAAATAATATTTTAGACAAGACATAGACAAGACGATACAATCGTCGAACAGAATTTGGGCATTAGTTGTTTAATTTATACATTCTTTATTTTATAAAAATAATTTTGAAATAATTTTTTAATAAAATTTTCAAACAAACAGGAAACAGAGGGAGAAATATTAAATTAATACTGCAGAATACTTATAGTTGTCAGAAGGTGAATGTCAAGAAAAAATTAGAGAATGGAAGTACCTTCTATATTTATATCATGTTTTTAAGTATCTTATAGTCCACGAATTTTGGTGAGACATATATTGTTTTAAAGGTATTTTTATGTAGATAGACGCAATATAAATGTTTTTTCACAATTCTTAGCATAAAAGTGCTAAAGAAGCGATTTAAATTTGCATAAAAAACAACTTTCTGTTTGATTTTTGTTTTGCACACACATGTATACACATATTTACAGACGTGTCAAGTGGTCTAATTTAGACCATCGAGCGATCCTAGTATTTATATTTATTATTGTTCTGGCTTCCACATCGTTTTCACATGTTTTCTTGTGGGATCGGATGTTAAAACACATGCTAGATAGTATTTGTTCTAGCATCCGATTTACATGAAACCAATCTTTAAATAGAAGATTTGAAAAAAACTCGAATTCTTTTCACAAAACTATTAACAAGTTTTCCATTCAAGGGAAATGTAATTATTTTGTTAACAATAATTTTACTTCTATTCACAACAGATGTTATTATTTCATAAAACACAATTATTTTTAAACACCCCTAAAGTATACATATATTACTTAGTGTACTCTTAGGGTCATAGAGATAATGTGACACCCTTGTTATTTCCTTTAGCAATTTTGTTCTCCTACTCAAATTCCTACACATGCATAAGGCACACACATACGCTTTAACGTACGTTATTTTATTCCGTTTAATGTGGGAGTGTATTTCGTCAGATATTATTGCAAAAAAAAAAAAATAACATTTTCCACATTAACATTCCACAAACAAAAAGGCTTGCATGACTTTTGAGTTTTTTTTCTTTGTAAAGAATAAATTGTTTTCGTTGTGGTAATTAATTAGAATTAATATTTAATAACCAAAATTTATGCATGGTGGAGTTAAAAAAAATTTTAAGAACAATTACAAATTGCAGTTGATTGCCACATTAGATGATGAAATTTTTCTTGCAGTCATTTTCCATTTTGTTCCTTAAATTTCTATTTGCTTTCTCACAATATTTTTTTCCAGAAATTTTTTATATACATATATACACATATATATCTGTGGCAAAGAATTTCTAAACTTAACTACAATAGATAGAAATTTCTGCAAATCTACTTGAGCGATTAAAAGTGCTCTCCTGCAAAATAGTAAAATATGATTTAAGCACTTTTTCCTTATGTATATAATATACATATACATATGTATATAGCATTCGCACATTTATTTAAAACTAACGGAAATTAAATTAAACTTAACGCAAATCAAATTGAACTAAACGCAAATCAATATGAACTAAGCTCATCTATCTATCTATATAATTAATAAGCAAACATGTTTTTTGTAATACCTTTTACGCTGGTACTACTGCACCGATTTCAAAAAGATTTGTATGGTTCAGTATTTTGGGAGCTATAAGCTTTTAAAGTTGCTACTACTACATGCACACATATTACACACGTATTTATTGGCTTACAAGTAAACAAGAAACAAAACATGAGATTGTGTGTGTGTTTGTAGTATTTCTCTTGATCTTAAATTTTTTCCTCTTATTTGTTATTGTATGAAAGCCATAAAACTTACAGCCTGTTTTTGTAACGTAACTTTTTGTATATTGCACGCCAAATAACGAATGAATTGAAATTTTGGTTTTTGTTTATTTTATTTTGAGTATAACGAATAAGCTTCAAGCTTTTGTTTGAAAATTTGGTTCACGTACGTACTACACAAACAAAATCAACTTTCAAAATAAACAATCAGAAAAAATTGAACGGGTCGGTAAAGTATTTGAATTTTTATAAATAAAAGTAAAATAAGGGATGTTTTTAACAAACGATGTAAGTATTTACATATTCCTAAAGAAAAAAGAAACGTTCAATTCCACTGTGCAACAAAATAAATTAACCACTAAAATAAGATGTTTTCTTAGCTAATTCAGGGTCGCTGAACACGAATATGGCAATCATTTATTTTTCTTAAGAAGCGTCTTCGAGATATTCGCGGAAAAAAGTGTTTTTTTTTGCAGCTTACAAAGATATTCCCAAAAATCTTGAGAGCTGTTGATTAAAATTTAGCAGCCTTAGCAAACATATCTTTTTCTTTCAATAGCAACTATTTTTATTGTGTTGATCGAATAAAAATTCACTGAGATACGGGCCTGTAGATTTAAAAAAACTTGAAGTTTTTATGATCTTTTTTAATTCGATATTTTAAGTTGCGCCCTTAAGCCAAAAAAAATTATAGAATTTATTTTAGACATATATCTTAAATAAAATGTTGTAGCTCATTTATTAAGCGCAAAATTACTATTATCGGGCAAAAAATTAAAAACTTACGACACATTTACTTAATGTATCCGACTTTTAATTTTCGGATGTTTTCATTAAAAATTTATTTTTTTAATCAGAAATAATTCATAGTTAGGCTCAAGTTCAGTAATTTCAATTCTTATTGAATGAAATATTTTTATTAATTAATGTGAGTTTCTAAAGAAGAGAAGAAAAATTAAACTTAGACTTTAAGCCATCACAGTTTCAGAATGCTGGAAATCCAAGTAAAAACTGTAGAATGCAACAACAAGTAACATAGACCACTACAATAATACTTACATGCATGTACCGATGGTACATCGAATAAGTAAAAATAATTAATGTGATGATCGTAAAAACATAAGTAAGAATAGTTAAACATACTGAGGTAGAGTAAAAATAATTTCGTGCTAACCTAAATAGAAAAATGAAAAATTGGAAAAAACAGAAAATTAATAGTGATACTTATAAATGTGTTTACCAAAGGTAAATCAATTGTATACACAACAATCGTTTCTCATATTCCGTTCATTGTACATTTAAGTTAAATAGCTGATGTTAATAAGAATCTCTACCCAAGTAGATAGACTAGGGTGCTGATGAAGTGCGTAGCTGCACAGAAAAGTATCGGTATTTCCCCCAGCTTAAAGTCCAAGTTTAATTTTTCTTCTCTTCTTTAGAAACTCACATTAATTAATAAAAATATTTCATTCAATAAGAATTGAAATTACTGAACTTGAGCCTAACTATGAATAATTTCTGATTAAAATTCACTACAGTTCAATTAAAATATCTAAAAATTTATTTTTTTTTAATCTAAATTCAGTAGCTCAATGAATTTGTAGCCGATCAATACACTATACATATGCAGTGATAAAAGAAAGACATATCTTCCCAGCAGTGTACAATTTACGTAATTTGGATAAAGAGTTCTCAAGATTTTTGGAAATACCTTTTCAAACTGCAAAATTTACTCGTTTTTCGCGAATATCTCGAAAACGCTTCCCAAGAAAAATTAATAAAGGCCATATTCATTGTCAGCAGCCCCAATTTAGTTAAAAAACATTTAATTTTAGAGGTTGATTTTCTTGTGGCATCCAGCAGTAGTCACCTTTCACGGATGTTTTCACTAAATATGTCCTAAGTGTTTAATTTGTTGTCCTCTGATAACAATTTAACGCTTAATAAGTTGGCTACAAGATTTTATTTAAGATGCAAGTTTAAGATAAATTTTAGAATTTTTTTTTTTTGGCTTAAGGGTGTAACTTAAAATACTGAATGTAAAAAAAAACTTTTTTGAATCTAAACGGCCGTAACTCAATGAATTTTTATCCGATCATTAGTTCTACATCTTCGGAGTAAAGTCAATCATAATACAGGTAACTAACATCAACACAAAACTCACCAGTTCAGAGGTCAACCAAAGAGGTAAAACGAAGCAAAGAAAACGAAAAACATCGAATAAAGCTTTTAAAATCTTAGGTAGAACAAAATGACGCACTTGTAGATGAAATGAAGGCATATACAATAAATCTTGGTTCGATTGCAAATGCGTAATATTGGTCGCTATTAAAAACTCAAATGCAACATATCCAATCATTGTTTTTTCAGCAAACACATATTTTTTTGTATATTTAAAAATAAAAATTTTTTAAACTCTTAAATTTTATTTATTTTTAAGTCAGATTGATAGGGTTGCTTTTTCTAAAGAAACTTTTAATTTTCTATGAAAAAAACTCTAAGAATTACAACTAAAAAAGTAATGGAAACATTGTTCTTAGACGTTTAATTACGAACAAAAAGAGCTTTTATTTCCAAACGAAAAAAGAAAATGAACTCAATCACACCTCGATCGTTTGGCTAATAATCGCTTGCCTTCTAACGTAAGGCAGTTCGATGAACAGGCTGTTAAAGGAAGAGAGTTCAATAAATTGAATTAGCTTAGTTAAAGGGATTTCGTTTGTGTTTTTAATTTCATGTATTATTTAATTACGCATATGTATGTAAGTATGTGGGTGGCTGTGTTTTAATGCATTTTTTATGAAGTTTAGATAAATTTTCTTTGAATCTTAATAAAATTATATAAATTTATATTCTAGAATACGGGCGATTGTGTCGTCCGTTTGTATATCTAGTATTATATTAAACTAACTATAAATTAAGTTAAACTAAGCGCAAAA
The DNA here is from genome assembly GCA_905220375.1 of Tachina fera. Classification (NCBI taxonomy): domain Eukaryota; kingdom Metazoa; phylum Arthropoda; class Insecta; order Diptera; family Tachinidae; genus Tachina; species Tachina fera. The sequence continues at coordinate 48,826,496 of LR999965.1, read as the reverse complement.
TAAATTAAACTAAACTAAACTAAATGCAAATTAAATTAAACAAAAAGTAAATTAAATTAAACCATACTAAAATTAAATATACTCGCAAGTAAAGTAATATAGCCTGCCAAAAATTTTACCATCATCTTTTTCTTTTAATAGCTCTGAGTTGTTTATGCTTACAAAATAACAACTTCTTGGGATTAATCAAGTTGATTTTGTGAATAAGAATCAATCCGATTAAATACAAGTTCGTTATGGTTAAAATAAGCAACTCAAATTGTTAATGCACTGTTTGTTTTAAGGTCTCGTCGTAGCAAATGTTTCAAAGGTTGCGAAGGTTGCAAGGGCTTCGATTATTGCAACAACTAAAATATTTACATTATAGACTCATGCATGTATGCAACTTGGCAAAAATTCGTGACTCAGTAAACTCAACTTTTAAATATTGCCATCAGGTTATTTTTTGTTTTTTTCTTAACTATTTTTACCGTTTTTGCTCAGAATATACAAATACATACTATGTTCATGTACAATGTATTTTGTTTGCAAGTGCATTTCTAAGTTGTATGTAGTCTAGAGTGAATAAAATATGAATTAAATTTTCTTGCAAAATTATAATTTTCGAAGTTAATTGATAACACTAAAGTATTTTTATTTAAAAATATATATTAATTATGCATAAAATTATCTTTAGGACAATATAAACTAAATTTTGTTTGTATATAAATACTTAAAGATCATGTAAGATCATATAAAACAACTCAGTGCACAACGAATTTCAGTTAATTTTTTTTTAGAACAAACACAACCCGCAAAGCGTTTAGCTTGTCTGCGGAAAACACCCAGAGTCTATGGTGGGAATCGAACCCACGTCCTCTGGACTGAGAGGATAGCATGGCTACCACTCAGCCACAGGGGCACTCGAAGTAGTGTTTATATATGTGTGACTCGATCAATACAACAGTTGCAGTTGCAGTAACCGAGGTCATACTGCATTAGGAAATTAATTAATATGATGAACTTTAGATTTAAAAAAATCAATTTTGGTTCCAAAGATTTTAAAGTAATAAATTAAATACCTCTTGGGTGGTGGGATGTCAACAAATCGTTTGGGTATTGTTTGCATTAGTGCTAACTTGATGACAATTGATTTACTGTCTTTAGCCGAAAAGTAGACAGTGCTGCCAAAAGTTTGCTGCCCCTTAGTGTTTGCTTAAACAATTTTTATATACCAGCATTAACATATAACTTAACCACAGACATTGCAATCTACCAATTTTTGTTTGTTAGTTTCACCAACTTCTTCTTGCAATGGTAATCGTAGAAATCATGCAGACTGTGAAAACTTTTAATATTCTACTATTAAAATAAAACTCACACGATTTATAATTTTTTTTTATCAACCAAACAAATCCTGCTTATATAGCGCTTTTAAAATTAACGATTTATTTTGCGCCTAATTCTTAACATTATTTTAAAAACAGTTTTTAACACACGATAAAGCTACAACTTTTATTCATCAGATATTTTTATTACTTTATAACAACTTTTAATTTCATGTTCTTTGTTTCTTTGTTTGCTTCATACTTGTGGTGCTCAACATGTTTACAGAAAAAATAATACTCACACACACAGGCACATGAAAAGGATAAAAATAAAATAAACAAGCCAACAAAGAGACATAAAAACATTTAAAAGGATATAAAAATAAAACTTGTTGCACTTTCAATTGTAAATGAACTCAAGTTGTAGAGAATAACAAAAACACGAGCTAGTTCTGTTGCTGTCACTTGCGAAAAATTGTTCATTTAAAATTTGTATTTGTTAGAACAATTCTTCGTATTATTTACTTATATACAGCTATTAAGCAAATTAAAGACGAAAATTATATGATTGAAAATCAAAGAAAAAATAAAATTGTAACAGCCTTGTAGATAACGAAAATCTGGCATGAAGTAAGCATAAATTCAAAAATTGAACCTGGTCTGAACGAAAATCAAGTTATTTTAATTGTTTGTATTTCTTTTCGTTTCGTCCTTGCACAAAATGGTTTTTGCAGTAAATATTTGTGAAGTGTTTTGTTTATTTTTGTACAATGGAAGAAACTGAGCCAATCATCTTTGTTCTTAATTTGACGATGTTGGGATTCTGAGAATACTAGATCTTTTGATTATTTTAACTGAATCCAAGGCTTCCATTATGACAACTAATTGTCAACTAAACTTTGGAACTGAAAAATACTGGATCATGATAGCAATTTACTTTAACAGTACAACAGTAATATTCAGAACAGAAGCTTAGTTAAATAAAACTCTGAGTAGCCAAATTTTAAACGCACCAGGTTTCAAGTATAATGTTGTATATTTTTATTAGTTTTCAAGTAGCAGAAGGATGAATGACTGATTAAAGCACAAACGATGAAAAACTTAGAAGTATAAAATATAAATATAAAATGCTTGGCTTTTCATTGAAATCTCGGCAAAACAATTTGTTTTTTCTAAAATAAAAGTAAACAACAATACAATGATAAAATTTATTTTTCTAACCATCTAACCAGAAGTGCATTTTTGCTAACTACATAAAAACTGTTAAGGGCAATAATTCCTTTACGAAGAAAATACGTGAAGCAATAAGGCAGGCATTAAATACTTGCAAAACTTTCTTTTATTTTATATATCAGCTAAAACTATTTTTAGTGGCAACAACGACTAAAGCAATTTATAAATTTAGAAGATGCGTTTGTGCGTATTTTATCATCATTCCATGCTGGGAGAACAAAATTCTTAAGCAGTATCTTGGAAGTTGAATGTCCTTCAGGTATGTATGTATGTATTAGTGCATAAGTATGTACAATACATTCATGTTTTTCCTACTTCTTAAAGTGCAGTATTTGTATAAACGAACTAACTATTCATCAGCAACAAAAGCTGCTTGTTGACAGTAGAATCACTAAGACTGAACTTTTAAATAAAATATTTGATTTGTTTCTATACTTATAGCAAAACTAGTTTTTTCGAACATATTGCTCATTCACTCAAATAATGTCATAACTCAAAAACTGGAATTTTGATGTTATTGATGCAGAATTAAATCTCATATCGTTCTTCTTATTGTGTAAAAATTTCATAAAAATATTAGTTCTTGAAAGCAAAATAAAATGTATTTTTCACAATAAGTTGTGTATGAATTAAAAACTTTAAATTCGGTTTATTGCAAATAGTTTTTTTAGTGCTATGAACGTGATTTCTTTATAGAAAAGCAATAAAAATTGGGTATATCTTTTAAAATATGGAAAAACAATTTTTCTCGTACTCCTGGTGGGGCGTTATTAAGTAATTCAATTCGAAGAGAAAACTATTGAAGATTTTATATTATTGGTTTCATAATTCGAAAACATTTCCTTTCGATTAGTATTACATAATAACACCATACGTCGATAAATGAGGCTTTGAGGAGCTGCGATGAAAAAAAAATACCTGTTACCGACTTTGAAAGTATGAAAGATGACGTGATATATGCGTCATATATCAAATTATTTTATTATTATTAAATCTTTAGAGAATTTCTATTATTTTTATTTAAATATTCAATTACTGCAATTCTGCAATTGCTCCCAAACTCTTGTTCTATTACGAGTATTATGATTATGTGGGTGGTGAAGCTGTGTGGATACGTGTTTGATTATATCTGGCTTGTGTTTATTTATTTGTAAAAATCATATTGTTATTACAATAATATTATAATATTAATAAAAGTAGTGAGATACAAATTTTGACCAATGCTATGCATTATATAAATTTGTAACTGTAATAGTATAATATAATTTGTAGTTTCTGAGCCAAATTTCAGCTCACTAGCACAAAGTTTAATTCTTATGGGTGTAGCCCAGTCAACCTGGTTAAAATTTTCGAGTTTTCAGATCTTTCTAGTTCATCGCTCACCTAGATCTACTTGTGTATCAAATTTCAGATCTTTAGCTATAGCGGAAGTGCTTCATAATATTGATGAGTGAATCAGTGAGTGAGTATGTCTTAAAATATGCACTTTTTGCACCTTCATATCTCCGGAACCTTTCATTGTAAAACTACCAAACTTCGTACATGAAGTCAAATGAATTTATTCTAATTATGTTTTAAATTTTACAGTTGCGGGGTACAAAGTTATGAAGGGTGTAAAAACAGCTCGAATGGCTTCCTGTAAGTATACACACTGCGTGCATTAGCCGGAACTTGGCCTTTTTGTTATGTGTTCTTTTAGTTAAAATACAATTTTTTCAATGTATAAAAAACTTCATATTATAATTTTTGAGTTTTTGATTTACCGCCTTTTTGTAAAAATATTCCCGAAAAAGTTACCCATTTTGGCAACGAAATATCGGAATAAAAATTAAACTAATTAATTATTGTCATAAAATACCAAGATCTGAAGCTTAAAAAATACAAACACGTATTATTATTCATGTTTATATGTACAGATGTAAGTATTGGGTGTTTTTTATTGAGGTATAGAACTTTAAATTGGCATCACTTTTTTAACTGGCGGCCATTTTGTCAGCTGTCAAGTGATTAATATTTAGTTTGGTTTCCATTTCATAATGAACAGGTTGACAAAAGAACAACGCTTGCAAATCGTGCAAATTTATTTCGAACATAATGGTTTAGTTCGCGAAGTTTACCGCAAGCTCCGTCCATTTTATGGTCGACATAATCGTCCATCAGAGCAATTAATTCGGTTAACCATGGATCGTTTTCGCACTACGTTTACTCTATGTGATAATACGCATCCGCAGAGACGTCGATCAGTGCGCACCGAAGAAACAATTGCCGCTGTAGAGCAAAGTGTGACCCGAATGAATCGATTCGCCACCGGAGACCGGTATAGAGCCATGATAACCCACTATTTTGTTCCCGAATTGGATGGCATGAATGTGGATGAGTTGTGGTTCCAACAAGACGGCGCTACATGTCACACAGCGCACGTCACAATCGATTTATTGAAGGAAACATTCGATGAGCGCATAATTTCGCGGAATGGACCTGTCAATTGGCCACCAAGATCGTGTGATTTGACATCGTTGGACTATTTTCTTTGGGGATATGTGAAGTCGCTCGTCTACGCCAACAAACCAGAAACGTTAGGGGCCTTGGAAGCCAACATTCGTGGCGTTATTGCCAACATACGGCCCCATATGCTCGAAAAAGTGGTTGAAAATTGGACCTGTAGAATTGGCTTTATTCGAGCCAGCCGCGGCGGCCGCATGCCGCCGCGGCTGGAATAAAATTATCCTTCCAATAAAGCCAAATTGATGGACATTAAAACGATTATCTTGTGTTGTATTTCAATTCGAAAAAACACCCTGTACATAAATTTTTTGGCCTTGTAATGGTATAAAATTCAAAAAGGTGCAGCTAACAAATGTATAATTTTACAGGAGAAGCAAAGAACTAAAAAAACGAAACTAAACAAACTTGTAGTTAAGTCCTCTTGTTTTTGTTAATACAATTGTCAATTTTTATCGTAAGAGTAAGAGTGTAATATTTATTCAAGACATGTAGTTTAATGTAGGGACTGCCGTACGTTTTTAACCGATACCGATACCACACGTTTTAACCCATACCAATAAAAACCGAAACTGACCAAAAAACGTCGGGTTTTAAGTTTTACTTTAACATTATTATCTTGTTTAAAAATACAAAAAATTTACTTTACATTGAAGACTTCGATACATTAAAAATGATCTGATCTGTAAAAATGAAAGTTAAGAACATTTTTAATTTAAAAAAAAAATTTAACAATTCTCTGCAGAATTGTAATCAATTATCAAAACAGCTCTAACAGATGTAATGTTCTTTGATAAAAATTTATACTTCATAAAAAAACGAACAACAAATTAACCAACATATTATTGCTTCACAAGGCAATAACACAATAAAGTCCTCTTCAACTGAAATCGAAAGAGTATTTTCTGTCGCTGGTAACTTCTACACAAAATCAAGATTTCGTTTAAACATGAAATGCTTTAACGTTTCTGAAATTTAATTACTCAGATAATTAAATATACAGTTTTATTCTTAAGCTTTTGATACACATACTCATTACCAAATGTTCCTTTTCTAATATAAGTACCTGAATTGAATACAAGCTAGGGAAACTTTATCACCCCTAGAGTAACGATATTTTCCACCGAAAAAATTTTCGCTTAAATGTTTTTCCTCTTTTTTGAATCCCCTTATCATATACAATATTTTTTACGCAAACATTTTTACTTTTCCTTTGATTTTGTTCACTTTTTTTCTGCAGGCGAACCGGATTTTACATCGAATATTTTCGATATTTTTCTTAGAATTACATTGCACAAGAAAATGCATAATTTTTTATGATAATTAAATAATTTTTATGCATTTGTATGTCCTGATTGCGTCATTAGTTTTTCCCTATCAGCTCTAGTTTTAGTGACATGATATAGTGACATTTAGCATTTCCATCATTTACACCACTTTTTCTATTATTCCATTAATATTTCACGAACGGTCCTCAAAACTTAAAAATACCTTTTGAATTATGAATCCACCCAAAAATTTCTTTCATGTAGATAAAGTCCCAATCATGAATATTTCAGGATATCTTACGGTAAGGATGTTAAAAACCGTGTGATTTTAGTTTAGTCCTTAAATTTTTTTTGTTATAAATTTTTAACTTAGTATTACATTTTTATTCGCTGATTACGAAAATTATTAATTATTAATCCCTCTAGTCTCAGAGATAATGTGCATTACATAAAAATATACTCTAAAATATTCTTTCCGAACGCCATCCAAACAAATTGATTTTTATATTACATTTGTCATTTGTCAATTTACAAATCATTAATGCAATTATTGCGCAAAAAAATAAAGTTGTATGAATAATTCCAGAAAATTTTTAAAACTGAAAACCGTGGTTTTTTAATTTCCACGGTTTTTTTTTTGGCAAACCCAAGTTAAAAACATTCAAAATCACCAGACACACGGACTTCATGCACTTAAAAAGGTATTTTAGGAAAATAATATATGACATCAAAAACGCAAAATATTCACTAAAAACAATAAAATATGCACATACTTTTCAATTTACATACAACTAAGTAAGGATAAATAAATATTTTCTTTTCGCAAGAGGTACTTGTACAAAACTTTCACAAGATTACAAATTATATAAATATATACTCTGCATTATTAACACCAAAGACGAATTTTTCGAGATATATTTATATATATTGCAGTAAAGGAGCGATACACATATAGAAAAAGAAAAGTGGTGCTGTTAATTTATTTTCATTAAAAAATTGCATATTTTTTATGTTCTCGAATGTGCAGTTCAATCAATTTATTCTTAGAAAGCTTTTATGCATTGAAAAAGGCCTTGTAAGGTCTGTGGATGTAATCGGGTCAAATTTAAACGATTAATTTTATATAATCTTATATAGATTTACTTAACGTAAACATTACAATGAATTGAAAACTAGCTATTGTTAGCTCTTTGTTTTTTTAATCCGTTAGATATCAATTTTAAAAAAATTTCAAGCTCCCATAGAAACGCTACTTTCGGTTTAAATAGCAGACAATTTCCTCTTGAAATCATCAAAATTACAATTCCGTTAAATTATGCAGGTATATCTGCTTGTACAATCGTTCTAGAGCTTAAAGAGCTAAGGAAAAAAACTATACACGCCCTCAGTAAATGATTTATTTAATTTTTATTCGAAATCTCCAAGTTCACATCTTTACAGTCACAAAATATTTTCTTTCTGAGCCAGTTGGATCCTACCTTAAAAAAATAACGAAAACTGACTTTTCCTTGCTATCTATCTATCTAAGTTTTCCTATCCTTTAAAAAACACTTAACGGGACAAGTTTTATTTTGTTCGTTAGATCCTGCAAAGGAATAAATTTGCAAATAAAAGTCAGTTTTGCAGTAATAATTAAAATTTTTTTTTGAAATTTTAATTTTTGATGGAATATGATACAAAATCATGGATTTGTACCAAAAAATGTAAATAACTAAAATATGCATTTATGACCAAATTATGCAAAAATATACATTTTCAGTAAAATATGCCCTAACAACTTGATGCCATTTTTACGCAAATTCATTGTTTCGTAAAGATATTTAGTTCTTGCCATTATCAGGGTTGAGGGAAAAACATGCATTTGAATGATAATCAACAATCAAAAACTCCATATAAAAATTTTGTTAGTTACGTCTTTTTGCATTTTATTTAACGATAGCTTTCAGTTAACTTTTGACAAACTAATTATTATATTTTTCAGCAGAATTTTTTGCCTTCGAATTTATGAAGTAACTTAAAAAACATTTATTACTCATGTTCAAGAATTTTTCTAATAATGATAATTTTTGAAATATAAAGAAAGGAGGACATACAGGCGAATATCAGTATAACGAATATCGCTTTAATGAAAATCCGATAAAACGAACGTTTAGATTTTTTATATTAACAAACTTATCTAGCGATTAATAACCTAATTTTATACTGGACATAGCAAATGATAAAGAAAAAATCGCAAAATAAAAACAAAATTTGATAGGAACATATTTCTAACATTTAGTTATACTTTACATAGCAATTGTTTTGATGTGTTATCGGCAAAAAATATTAAAAAGATAGACAGCAGCAAAAAAAATGTAATAGTAAAGGCAGAATTAGGTTGTACGTGCTGTTCTGTTCTGAATCAGCTGTTTTGTTTCTGTTTAGTTGAAAATCTGTAAGTGTGGTTAGCTTTTCCTTTTTCGTTCTGTTCTGTTGCGGACAGATCTGTAGAAAATAGAATTCAACGTTAAGTGACAGCCCAAAGTGCGTATGTATTAGTGTGTTGTGATACTTTTTGTACAAATGTAATCAATTCTATAGGTTGCCAGGTGATTTTTTTTCACAGAAAAAGTAATTGCAAAATATTTTATACGGAAAAGAACGGCACAGAACAGCAACAGAAACTAAAAACTAATGAAGCCTTTAGTTTTTATTTGGTAGCTTATTTGAAAACAAATTTCCTTCATTATTTTTATTGTATTGTATCATGTCTTCAATAATAATAATTAAAATTACACCTAAAAAAACTGTTATATAACGAATTTTTCGGTATAACGAAAGAGCCTGACATTATATCGTTCGTTAAACCGGGATTTTCTTGTACCTAAAATGGGTAAAGTGAATAAATAAACCTTTGCTTTTTACTAAAAAATTTGTTTAAAAAAACACATACATACATATTTTAGGTTTTGAAACAGATTTTTAAGTAGAAAGCAAACGCTTTTTTATTCACTTTACCTCAATAAATATACATAGTTTTATGAAAATCTATGTTTTTTTCTATACCTTATAGCATTTTGTCATTTCAGGATAAATGGAAAAGATGCGAATCCTTGCAGAGAAATATTTTAATTTTATATTTAGTTACCTTTCACCAATTAAAATATGTGATCCAAATTTTAACTTTTATAATAACTCTTTCTATGTTTGGCCGCTCGTTATATAAAAACACGACACTGTGAAGCATGTTATATGCCTCTACGCCAACAACTGGCGCCTTAAGGAGGCTTGGAAAACCTTGAGAAAGTTTTGAAGGCCCAAACTCATAGAAAGATATAAGACAAATTACAGTTCCATAAATGAAAATTTACTTAGAGCTATAAGTTTACAAATACTTTATTTTATAATAAAATTGTTTTTATGCTTAACTTGCAAAAGTTTCTAAAACAAAGCCTCACCGAAAAGTTCTTTTTCCCATTTTTCTATTTTCTAAAGTATAAGGTACTTAATTTTTGAGAAGTAGCCCTGAACTTGTTTTAAGCCAAAAAGTATTTTCATGATTTTACTTTGTTTACTACATTTTTTATTTCTTTTCAAAATCAGAGTGTAGCAGTACTTGAGAAATGGGTCGAACGACCCAAGCTAATGCACGATTATCCCAATAGTTTTTTAATTTTTTTGGAATTTTGGCGATTTTTTTTGGGCGATGGTTCATTCAGCTCTCTTGTGCGATTGTTTATCATAAACTTGGGTGACTTGACATGATGAAAAATGGCCCATATTAATGGCCGATCGTTTATTTCTCTTTTTTTTTGGTAATTTTTACAAAACTTTTGGGCGATTTGCACTTTTTTCTGTATCTTTTTTCATTATGAATAAAAGCTCAAAAACATTGGGCGATTACACTATGCAACAGAAAATGAATCTCAAAAATGAGACGTTTCCTTAGCTGATTTAGGGTCGCTTAACACGAATATTGTACACATTTATTTATCTTAAGAAGCGATTTCGAGATATTCGTGAAAAAAGTGGTATTTTTTTCAATTTACAAATATATTTCCAAAAAATTTTAGAAGTGTTTATTAAAATTTACAAATTTAACAGTATTACAAAGATATGTTTCTCTTATATTAGCCGATATTTTGAATGTGTTGATCGGGTAAAATTTCATTGAGTTACGGCCCTTTAGATTTAAAATAAATTAAAATAATTAAGGTTTTTTTAATTCAGTATTTTATTTAGTTATTTTATTAGGCGGTAGGAACTAAGTCCCCAATGAACTAAGTCCCCAAAACATAAATGAACTAAGTCCCTAAAGTTTTATATGGATGGCAACAAAAACAATTTTTGGGGAATTAGTTCTCTTTTTGTTAAATTTCTGGGGGCCAAGTTCATTTTTATGTTTGGGGACTTAGTTCATAGCGAACTAACTCCCCAAACTTTAGGCACTTAGTTCATTTATGTTTTGGGGACTTAGTTCATTGGGGACTTAGTTCCTACCGTCTGAAGGCCATAGGAAGTAAGTCTTCTATGAATTAAGTCCCAAAAAAACGAACTAATTCCCAACCAACAGAAAGAGTTATAGATATCATCGAAGCATTTAATATTGAAAGCGTTTGGAACGGCTTTGGCTTGTCGAAGGACAGGGCGAAACCCAAGCATTTCTTCACCGCGGCAATTAAGGAGGAAAATTTTTCATTCTGCTTGTTTTCATCATTGAAAACAATAGAATTAATAAAAGCAAATATATCTCAAACTAAGAGAACATATCTCATTGATGCTACGTTTAAAATAGTACCACATTGCTGCTTTAAGCAGTTTCTTTTTATTTACATACAATATTGTGAAGAGGCAAGTAAGTAAAATTTATTCTAGCAACAGAAATAACAATTTCTTTTCTAGATTTTCCCATATTCTTTGTTCTGATGGATAAAAAAACAAATGAAATTTACAAAGCACTCTTTGAATATATTAGGGAAAATATATTTAATTTGGATCCAAATATATTTATAACCGACTACGAACAAGCGCTAAGAAATTCGTTAAGTGCAGTTTTTACACGAGCAAGACTTGTAGGATGCTGATAAGTAATTTTTTGACAATTTAAAATTTATGAAGATATGTAGTGAAATTAAAATTATTTTTGGTCAAAACTTTTAGTGATTAATTTTTAATCCACTTACATTAAAAAGTTTTTAACACTAAAACCGAAAAGTTTTAAAACGCATTTTATCACATACTATATAAAAAGATAATTTATATAATTACAATAATGTTATCTATGTATGTTGATAAAACTTCAATCATTATAGTGTTTGTGAAAAAAAACTGGTTGAGTGCAAATGGGTTGTAAATTAAAATTTCTGGGTCTGTTGGTATTTTTAAAAGACCTAAAGATAATGACAATTACCCAAATGACAATGACCTAAATAAATGGGCTGTTGGTAATTTTTCCATTTGGGTGATTGATTCTTCACAAACTTTTACATAGCTTGTGTTTTTTTCTGTCTTTATTTTTTATAAATAAAACCCCTTGAGTAATTCTGAAAACTTTTTATCATTAACAAAAATTGTTTTTTTTAATTTTCTTTATTTTAATTTATTTTTGAGTGCCACTTCTTGCAGGTTAAATTAAAGCAGAGTCTTATTTTTTTAAGGAACAATTCACACATTTGAACGATTTTTTGTTCCCATTTGACGATGAATGTGTGATATTGTTGATGTGGTAATATGGTTATTTGACAACGGGTATACGGCTTACGTTAGAAACGTAAAGCCAATCGAACGATAAGTCGAAAGATAGTGGAAAACTTTTATAGAAGAAAATGAGTGACCTACTTTCGTTCTCTTAAGTTTTCTTTCCACATCGTGGGGCAGGCAGTAAATAAAAAATGTCACTTAAGCTTTTCTGGCGCTTATGTCACGATAGTTTTATTAAACATAAAATCCAAAACATAACATTTTGAATCGAAATATGTATGTGTGTATGTGTGAGTTATTGACTAATTTAATTACATATATCAGCAAAAAATTCATATAAATACATTTAATTGTTTTCTTTGGTAAAACGCATATATTATGTACCTGCATTGTTATATCAAGGGAAAAAACCCAATAATAACTAGTTAATTCGCCAATATTTATGTGAGAGTACGAATACGAGTACTGAAGATCTCTTGGTATTAGTGTGTGTGAGTGTGTGTGTGTGGATATCCTTAATTATCACTAATGACCACATGCATATATGATCAGGTAGAATGCAAATCGGTCAATGATTAGTTTTTAACGAGTCTTTAATTGAAAAATGGCTGTGGGCATCCAACAGATATGAATAAGGCAGACTTATTTTAAGATTTTAACTTTACTATATAAGAAAGTTAATTTCTTAACCAGGAATCAGTATCTTACAAGCATTCAGAAGTGAAATACAATTTATTAAATTATTTGAGATTGATTTGGTTTAAAAATCTAACGATTAAACTTTATATATTTAAATTTTTTAACTACAATAAAAATTAAACATATTCGAAAGTGATTGAGAAATAGTGAAGAAAATGTCTACCGTCAGAAAACAGCTGTATAAAGATCAAAGTGAACTGAAGACTGCAGTGAGGAGTCTTGAAAGCAGAATTGAAGCCACTAGATATGATGAAATAACCCCTTGCTTAAAAAGGTTGGAGTATTTATGGAAAAAGTTTGATAGCAATCACCAAAAAATTTTGAAAGAAACAGCAGTTGCAGACGATGATGAATATTTCACATGCCAAACCTATAAAAATGTCAAAGGTATGGTGGAAAATATCATTCAGAAGATTACCTGGATGTTGGACGCGCAAGACGAAAGCTATGAGAATACAAATAACTCTGAATTAGAAACCCAGCCAAAAAACTTATTAACTCAAACTCAACAAGGACAAAAATATCAAATGAGTCAGCCAGCAAATGCTTTGATGTTCGAATTCTTAAAAAGCATAAAAAATCTTGAGTCACATTTGGAAGATGTGGATTACATAAATAAAAAATACTTGCTTGAAGAAATTATAGCATCGTGGAAAGAGCAGCAAAATCATATCAAAGAAATGTATATGAAACTTCTCATTAATTATTCAGTGCCAGCCGAAGAAATAAGCCAACCATACCAAAATATTAAACTTAGTCATAAATTTGCAAAAATTAAAGCCCTCGAGAAGTTGGAAGTATTATCCACAGAAAATAATTTCATCACAATAGAAAACATAAAAATTCCATATTTTAATGGAAATGTCGAAGAATGGCCGCTGTTTCATTACGTCTTCACAAACCTGGTACACGAAAACGAAAAACTGGCGAAAAAGGAAAAAATGAACCTCCTTAAAGCTCTGCTGAGAAATGAAGCATTCAAAACGATTAAGCATTTGGCGTTAACAGCAGAAAATTATGACTTAGCTTGGGATATATTAAATCAAAGCTTAAGTAATCAACACCTTCTATTTCAATCTTTCCTGTATAAAATTTTAGACCACCAAAATATAAACAGTAACAATGCAGCCATGGTTAAGTCGTTGTATGATGCAACAAACGAATGCATTGAAGGATTACAAGCATTTGGATACAATTTAAAAGATTTAGATGCCATTATTGCCTGTATAATTACTAGTAAGTTGGATGAGGAAGGATTAATGCTTTATGAAGAACATGCACGAGAATCAGAAGAATTTCAAAAGCTCGCTGTTGCTCTTCAATTTTTGGAACAGCAATACCAGAGCCTAGTAGAAGCTAAACACAAAGAATCCTTCATTTCTAACTACAAATGCGACTACAACTTAAACAAATAAAAAAAGGCAGCAATCGAAGGCTACAAAATTTTCTACAACCAAATACATGCAGACGCCATTTCTGGCAATTGACAAGGATCAACATGCATTTGTCAAAGCATCAAAGCCTTATTCTAAAAGTTTGAAGTATACACATAACAATATTAAAAGCAGATACAATTAATAAAAAACTGAGTCAACTAAATTTAGGACAAAAAAAAAACAATTTATTTTTTCAATAAAGCCCTCTTTTGCAAGCATTCAAAATAAAGTGGTTAATTATTCTAGTTCGCCAAAAAAAAAATAGCAAAGTCGAATAAATAAGATTTCTTATGTTTTTGAAAATAAATGTAATATTTTTATAATAAAATTTTATCACTGAGTTCATGTGATATAAAATTTATAAATTTTGCAAGAATTTGTTTTTCTTTGTTTGTTTAAGAGAAATACATAACACTCAGACAACTGAATGCCTACTACTATTACTAGGTGTTACCTTCTTTAGCGATATTGATAGAGAAAAGACAGGTTGTGAAATATGAGATAGAGGAAAGCTTCATTCTTTTGCAGCTCTGCTTTTTGCACGTTTTTTTAATAATACAATGTTGCAGCGTCTATGGTGTTAAATGAGTTTTCTGAAACTGTGTTCAGTGGCCATTTTAATGGTTATTTTACTTTGCCTTTGATTCTGCTACACAAGGCTCTGGAGTTACATAAAAAAATCTTGCCAAAAAATTTTTTAAGATACACAAGCAAGTTGTTTTGTTTATTAATCTTTATTATGCCTTAATAAAAAAAGACATGTATTTCTGCTTGGTAATTTTTAATAGAATTTACTATTTAAAAATAAAAAATTCTAATAGGGCATTTATTTGCATTGTCTCGAAATGTAGTTCTTAGCAGAAAATCATATTACTTAATAAAAAATATTACATTCTAGAAACAACTGAAAGTATTGAACTTTAGAACGAGTAATAAATTATTCTTTATTAAATTTTTGTATATTTCTACAAAAAAAATTAGAATGGGAGAATGAATTTTTTGAAACTTACGTAATGTTATGATTAATTCGGAATGAATGTCGAGCCACATAACTGCCAAAAGAACTTATGAAACATAAGTTTAAACTTGGTTTTTTTTTTGACAAAAGTGTATTATCTACGATCTTAAATAATCGGTTTTTGTAATTATTAATTATATCGCTTAAGTTTTTTTTTGGCGGCGAAGGTACGATATGTATGTAAAAAAGTTTTATCATATTTTTTTTTAAATTCCGTATTGATTTTATATTATTATTCATGTTTATATGTACATATGTAAGTACATAAATTTTTTGGCCTTGAAAGGGTATAAAATGCAAAAGGGCGTAGCTAACAAAAATATAATTTTACAGGAGAAGCAACAAACTAAAAAAAGAAATTAAAAAAAATTGTAGATAAGTCCTCTTGTTTTTGTTAAGACAAGCGTAAATTTATATCGCAGGAGTATAATATTTCTTCAAGACATGTAGTTTAATATAGGGATTGCCGTTTGGTTTTAATCGAAACCGAAACCCACAAAAAAAGCGTCGGTTCTTAAGTTTTACTTTAAAATTATTATCTTGTTGAAAAAATACAGCAAATGTACTTTACATTGAAGAATTCTATACATTACTAAGCGTTCTTTAAAAATGAAAGTTTAGAAAATTGTAAAATTTAAAAAAAAAATATAATTGTAATCTTTTATCAAAAACAGCTCTAAAAGTTCTTAAGCAAAAAGGCGATAATTTTAATGTTCTTTGACAAGAATTTATACTTCATAAAAAAACGAACAACAAAATAACCAACATATTATTTCTTCACAAGGCAATAACACAATAAAGCCCTCTTCAACTGAATGTGAAAGAGTGTTTTCTGTCGGTGGTAACTTCTGCACAAAAATAAGATTTAAACGTTTAAACGACTCTTCATTAAATGCTTTAACGTTTCCGAAATTTTATTACTTAGATAATAAAATATAAATTTTTTATTCTTAAGCTTTTTATACACAAACTCATTACTAAATAGTCATTTTCTAATATATGTATGTACCTGAATTGAATACAAACCAGGGCAACTTTATCACCTCTATAGTAAGAGTTTTTTCCAAAGAAAATTTTTTCCCAGAATTGTTTTCCCTTTTTTGTTCCCCTTATCATAAATAATATTTTTTACGTAAAATTTAATTTTTACTTGATTTTGTTCACTTTATTTGTGCAGGCGAACTAGATTATTGCGTCGAATAATTTCGATATTTTTCTTAGAATTACACTGCACAACAAAATGTAGCTTTTTTAAGATAATTAAATAATTCTTATGTATTTTTATACCCTTTACCAAAAAATGGTAAAAGGGTATATATAGGTTTGTCATTCCATGTGTAATTTCTACAATATTAATAAGCGACACATAAAGTATATATATTCTGGATCCTTATGCATAGGGAAGACGAACAAGCAATGTCCATCTGTCCGTCTGTCTACGTACGTGAAATCGGTTTTCCGAAGCTCACATAACAGTTAGGGACTTCGTTTTGAAACTGTTGTGTCAGAAATTTTCCGAATAAGCTTGGTATTGAAAATCAGCAAAATCGAGCAGACGGTTTCAGAGCTGGAAAGCTCAATTTCTATTTTCCCACACAAATAACTACCGAGAACTAGGTTTTATTACTTTTTTTCTATTAAATTAACTTATTTTATACTTCAGTATGAATAAAAATGGTGTTTCTAATTAAAACAAATAAATAGAAAAACTTAAGAAAGTGTTTCCAGGGTTGGAAAAGTTTAAGTTTTTTCTTATAATTAAACATATTTCATATTTAATGAAACATATTTCATATGCGTTTTTTGCCGATTTTACCGCAGCTTTTGACTTGATTCCGAGAAACTCTTTATTCTACAAATTGTCAAGTATGAGGCTGTCATCGAAAATTATAAGAATTCTTATTAACTCTTACGCAGATACTACTAGCAGAATCTTTTTTGATAACGCTCTATCCAATTCTTTCAATGTAAATCTTGGCGTCAAACAAGGATGTATTTTAAGTCCAAGTTTGTTTGTCCTTTATTTGAACGATATGTCTGATTTTCTCCCAGGTGGGATAGTAGTTGAGAACTACATAGTGACAATACTCATGTATGCTGATGACATTGTCATTTTATCTGATTCGCCAACCGGATTACAAACTATAATCAACTCCTTGCATGCATATTGGAAATTATGGCATTTGAAGGTAAAAATGTCTAAATCTAAGATTTTAGTTTTTCGTAGTGGCCCAAGGAATTCTAATAATCTGAGCTGGACATATGGTGAAGACAGAATTGAAATTGTAAACTCGTATAAGTATCTGGGAATTAATCTTTGTTACAATTGGTCATTTCGTGAAGATTTGAAAAACAAGCCTAGTAGAAGCTAAACACAAAGAATCCTTCATTTCTAACTACAAATGCGACTACAATTAAACAAATAAAAAAGGCAGCAATCGGAGGCTACACAAATTTCTACATACAACAAAACACATGCAGACACCATTTCTGGCAATTGACACGGATCAACATGCATGTGTCAAAGCGCCAAAGTCTTAGTCTAAACGTTTGAAGTATACACATAAAAATTTAGGACAAAACAAGAAAACAATTTATTTTTTAAATAAAGCACTCTTTTGTAAGCCTTCAAAATAAAGATGTTGCTTTTTCTAGTTCTACTACTTATAATATTTTTCAGGAGAATCTTTTGCCTTCGAATTTATGAAGTATCTTAAAAAGCATTTATCACTCATGTTCAAGCAATTTTATAATAATGATAACACTGCACAACACTGATTTGGATGTCTAAATAAAAGTGGCCAATTTTTATGTATTTTTGTCTCCTGATTACGATGGCGTCATAAGTTTTTCCCTATCAGCTCTAGTTTTTAAGATATTTACGATTTGCATAATTTGCACCTCTTTTTGAATTATTCCGTTAACATATCACGAATGGTACTCCAAACTTAAAAATACTTTCTGGATTATTAATCTACACAAAAATTCGTTTCATTTAAATAGATTCACATTGATGAGTATATCAAGGTATCTGACGGTTATTGCAAGTATGTTAAAGATCGTATGTTTTTAGTTTAGTCCTAGAAAATTTTTTGGATATTTTTTTTGATCAAATAAAACTAATTCTTATGTATTTTTGTTCGCTGATTACAAAAATAGGTTTATTTCATCTCTAGCCTCTCTAAATTCAGAGATATTTCGTGTTACATTAAAAAAAAACTTGAATTTTTTTTTTCGAAAGCCATCCAAAAAAATTGTTTTTTATATTACATTTGTCCATGTACAAGTTATTAGTGCAATTATTACGCAAACACAAAATGTTGTATGGACCAGTCCAGAAAGTTTTTTTAAAGGTGAACGGAATTTTTGTGTAGATTAATAATGCGGAAAGTATTTCTATATTTTGGAGTACCATTCTTGATATATTAACGCAAATTATGCAAATTCTAAATGACACTATATCTTCAAAACTAGAGCTGATAAAGAAAATCTAATGACGCCATTGTAATCATGAGACAAAAATACATAAGAATCGACCATTTTTATTTAAATATCGTGAAAAAACCTATATTTTGTTGTGCAGTGTAATTTTTAAAATATAAAAAAAGGATAAACATATCTATTTATGTCCATATAACATATAAAAATTAATTTCATTGTCCTTGTAACGAATTTCATTTGACTGTATCTGTTTTTAGTTGTTTTAATGTAAAAAAATTAGCTTTAAGATTTACTTTCTGGGGTTAATTCTTTGTTCTTGAAAATAATAGCTATTTTTATACTTTTTAGAATATATTTTGTATAGTTTATTTTAGCTCAAGACACAGTAGAGATGGCATGAGTGTGATATATAATTAGTATTAATTGGCTTAAAGTAAAATTTATCTGCAGACTCCTAACATTAACTCGTATTTACTTCGACACTAGGAAAAAAGAATGGGGATAAGTATTGATTTTGTTCTACTAACAAATTGACTTTGTTCTTCATTCGTGTTTTTTACACGTCATATTTAGTTAGTTCATGGTACATTAAAAAATTTATTAAAGTAAACTTTTCTTTCCCAAAAGTAAAACAAAGCTTAATATAAATTTTAGCAAATTTTCCATTCGCGAAGAATGTGTGTGTGTAATTCATATTTTCTATTAAATAATAAAACTCAAGTACATTTGTATAGAAATCACCGTTATTCGACACGCTAGCCCAATGCCTTATGTTAACGGAATGTTAATGCTTTTGTGTGCTTTTACGAAAGCTCCTTTCTCAAACTTTTGTTCGTTATTGGTTTTTATACCTGATAAGGCAAGCAAAAGCTTTAAGTAAACTTAAATACACTGATAAAAATAAAGTAAGAATTTAACAAATAATTAAATATCATGCAAGTATCCAACGCTAACATGTTAATACTTATGTTACTCTACGTCTTCACCTGACATGAAAATTGTTTGTAACTTCAACATATACATATCTGAGTTTTTAAAACAAATGCACTAATAATAATATTATAACTTGAAAAAAGCATTAACTTGAGCAGTCCATTATGTCTGGTGGAGACCGCAAGTAAAGTTTTATTATTATTTTTTTCTAAAAGCTTAGGAATATTAAAAAATCGCATAGAAAATTATTTTTAAATTAATCAGCTTTGTGATGCAAAAACAATTTAGACACAAAAACAATATGAAAACGATAAAAGGTGTGATATGTTTCCTATAGTATTTTTGTCAATAATTTTAAAACTTGTTTCGAACGGTTCCAAACATTTTTGATAAATTTCTTCTCGCAGCCCTATTATATGGTTTATATTTTATCTTTTAGTGGGCTTTTGAGAGGATTAGCTGAAAAATGATGCTCAAAATCGATCGGAATTCATCACACCTTTTCAAAATGATTGTTTTGAAAACCACCGTTTTTCACTACATATCTGAATATTTATTAGATTAAGGTGAATCGTTTGTGATCGTCACGAGTAGTTCAAAAATTATATTTTTCAGAAATGGACTTTTTCAAAAAGTATTTTTAAATTATATCCCTTAATTTCCAGCAATAAACTTAAAAACTAAATTATTGCTGATTAAAATAAATACTTTACTGAAAAAATTACATACATGACGAACATATCGAGTCCTTTTTCGATTTTATTTTAAGCGACATGTTATCGAAAATATACTTTTTATGGGCCTACCCATAGTTTAGAATTATCAAAATGCCAAAATTAGTGATAACTTTTAATATACAGGCTGTACAATTTTATCGTAAGCGACAATTTACGTACAAAAACAAATTTTAATATTTAAAAAAAAAAAACTTTACGCTTACGATAAAATAAAAAATAAGGCTCAATATAACCCCCCCTTTTTTGAAGTCGGTTAAAAAGTTCCCTATCAAAAACTACGTATAGTTAATTTTTAAAGTTTTATGTTTTTGAAACAACCGTACTATTTAACTTGAAAAAAAACTAAATTTTTCCAAACAAAAATACATGAATTTATTTCCGAATATTCCTTCTGACGTACTTCTCGCTAATCTTCTAAAATACCCCATTAATTTTGGGCAGAACCAAGTATAAATGCATTTCTTTAACCACGCGGTGTTAACCTAAATATTGCAATGATTTTTGCAATAAAACATATTTGAAGATATATCGTTAATCGCTCAATCAATTTGAGTCCATTTTGACGATGGTCAGTCACATACACAGAGAAAACAGTGCCTAATAAATGCCTCATAAAATAGAACAAAATTAATAAGATATCTCTATGGTTTTTCTCCAATGAGGAAATCTTATTAATTGCATAGAGAAAACCTTTTTGAAAAAATTCAAAAAGAAATCTTGTAGTTTCTATTAGGTTATCTTATTGATTTTTTCAAAAAGGTTTTCTTCTTGATTTTATTAGGCAACCTAATAAAAAATAAAAAAAAATTGTACTTATGTATGTATTTTCATTTAAATTCTGTACGATATATGTATGTATGTATGTAGTATACTTAGATGTTATTTATTTATATATACATACATACATACAAACATACATATTATATTATATTCTTAATTCACTAACTCACGATACATACATATTTATTACTTTGGAGGAGACAAGTATTGAACCAGCAACCTTCTGAGTGATAGGAAAGAACTCTAACCAATATGCTAACAAGCAGCCTGAGTTCGCACTGAAATTATTGTACAAATATGCTTATACAAAAACGAAAAAGATCATGAAAAAAATTTTCTGTATGCCTATTTATAGATATGAAATAATAAGAAACCTAATAAAATCAAGAAGGTTTCCTTATTAAAAAAATTAATAAGATGCTTTACACATAATCATATAGGAATCTAATGAAAACAATAATGAATACCTTATTGAGAAAATCAATAAGGCAACCTAATAAAATCAATAAGGAAACCGTTTTTGAAAAAATCGATAAGGCAACCTAATGAAATCAATAAGAAATCCCTATAGTTTACAATTTGTAACAATTTATAAGAAAACCTAATAGAATCAAGAAGATTTTCTCTATGAATTGTTTTTTTTTGGTGCCAAAAATAACGGAAATTGAGTAAAAAAAGTTGTGATAATAAGATTTCTTCTTGATTTTATGTGGCTTTCTTCTTGATAAAATTAATAAGATTTACCACATAAAAACAATAAGAAATCTCTATGAAAAAATCTTCGCTTCTTTCTGCTGGGATACCCCTTAGCCTAAAAGCGTTTCATAGAGAAAATCTTATTGATTCTATTAGGAAGTTTTTTTTTGTGTAAATATTTTATCGTTTTGTTAATTTTATTCCTTTTTGACAATTTATCGGATTTTTATTTCGGCGTTTTCTGCCTGGTTGATAATTTTTAGGATTCCGTACACCCAAGGACCAAAGGACCCCTATTGTTTTCGCTACGCTGTCCTTCTGTCCGTCACACGGTATTTTCTCAGGAACTGTAAGAGCTCTGGACTTGAAATTTGGACAGAGTATGTAGAACCTTAGCCGCTACAATAACAAATACATGAGAGTTAAAAACTAAAGGGTGTTCCAAGACGAGCAACGAAAAATGTTGAAATCACATGTAATATACATGTAATATATTGTATGTGCATACATATGTGTATAGAAACTTGAAATTTGTAAAATGAATGTATTTTTATATACACTAAAATTTAAAAAATTTAAATTAAAGGGTGGTCCACTAGTTAATGCAATATTGACTATGTTATTTTGACACCTAGCTATATTTTGAAAACCGTAAGACGTAAACTCTTAAAATTTTCAAAAACGGTAAAACTAAAATATCCGAAAATTATAAAAAAATCGCCAAAAATTAAAAAAAATCGTCAAAACGAAAAAAATCGCCAAAATTAAAAAAAAAAATAAAATTAAAAATAAATTTCTAAAATAAATCGCCAAATCCGAAAAAATCTCCCAAATGAAAGAAATCATCAAAATTAAAAAAAACGCCAAAAATTAAAAAAAAAATCGCCAAAACTCGAAAAGGCACCAAAACCAAAATAATTGTTTATTTGAAAAAAATATGAAAAATATGAAAGCAAATCGCCAAAATGAAAAAAAAAATCGTCAAATTAAAAAACGCAAAAAACAGAAAAAAATCGCAAAAATGAGAAAAAAGTGTCAAACTTAAAAAAAGCGCCTAAATGAAAAAAGTCGCCAAAATGAAAAAACGCCATAAACTCAAAAAATCGACATGAATAAAAAATTCGCATAAATGAAAAAAAATTGCTAGAATAAAAAAATCAACAAAATTAAAAATTTGCCAAAATTAAAAAAACCAAACGCAAAAACCGAAAAAAAGTCAAAACGCGAAAAAAAGTGTCAAAACTAAGAAAATTGTCAAAAAAAAACCCCAAACACCGTAAAAATCGCCAAAAACCAAAAAAAATCGCCTATATGAAAAAAAACTGCCAAGATTAGCAAAAACGCCAAAATAAAAAGAAATTGCCAAATTAAAGAAAACGTAAAAAAATCGCCATAATGAGAAAAAAAAGTGCCAAAACAAACGCAAAAAACCCCAAAACTAAAAAAAAAAATAACTTTAAAACCAAAAAAACCCAAAAACGAAAAAAATGCCAAAACTATATTTTATATAGGCTAAAACTCGTATTGAATTACATATCTTGCGTCCGGAGGGAACCCTTCGTGCACGGGTCAAAGTCGACCTTCACTGACTTTATTTCTTTTTTACACATTTTTCCGCTTGAATATTTTTCCCTTGTTGGCTTTTTTTGTCACTCACTATTCGGTATTTTTTTTTTTCGATTTTAACAACCTTTTTTTTTAGCGATATTTACTATTTTGAAAACATTTTTCTTCATTCTGTTTTTGAGAGTTTATTTTGTTTGGCGATTTTTTATATGTTGGACATTTTTTGCGATTTTTATATATTTTCTTGGTGACGATTCTTCTTTCCTTATCGTTTTTTATGACAAATTTTCCGTTTAGTTTACTTTTTCTATGTGAGATATATTTTTTTTTTCATTGTAACGTTTTGAAAATTTTTTTGGGCTTCAGTATCTGTTTGGCAGTTTCCTCTGCTCTGGCACTTTTTTCCGATTTGTTATTTGTGCTGTCTTGACGATTAGTACGTTTTGAAATTTTTTTACCGGCTTCTCGATTTGTTTGTTTGTTTTGAACACTTCTTCCGTTTTACTAGTACTTTTTTCACTTTTATTAGTTTTAGCGTTTGTTATATCCATGGAGACTATTTACATTTTGATTTTTACTTTTAAAAATTTTTCCCTTATAGGCATTATTTTTATCATCTTGGTGCTTGTTGCAGCTTTGGCGATTGATTCGGTTTTGGAAATTGTTCCGTTTTGTACGGTTTTACTTCCTTTTTTACCATTTCTGTTTTTTGGTGTCTAAAAAATATCGACGCTTATTTATTTTAGATTAAATCGTAAGCGAGAAGGTAAGGAGAAGGTTTTTTTTAAATACTCAAACTTGTTTTTATTCGTAAATTGTCGCTTACCATAAAATTGTACAGCCATTTGATGATTCTTAAGTATGGATAAGTCCATAAAATTTAAATTTTTATAAAAAGTGTATTTCCGATAACATTTCACTTACGATAAAATCTAAAAAATTCTCAATATTTCAATTTTGATGTTTTAATAAAATTTTTCCATGTAGGCAATTTTTTTTATCGTTTTGGCGTTTTTGCTGTTTGGCAGTTGATTATGTTTAAAATATTTTCCCGTCTTGGCTTTTATTATTTAAATAGGGTGTTTTTTTATAGTGTCACAACTTTGAGTTGGCATCAATGCTTTATTCCACGTACACCACAAACGGCTCAACAGATTTTGAATTAGTTTTTTCCGTTTGAAAGGTGACTTGATCGAGAAGGTTTTTAGCTATGTTTTAAGAGAATCACTCAAGCCACTTAGAAGATGTCACATCTTTTCTAGAAATATTAAGGGCTTTTCTCTGTTACTATTTTCAACGTTATCAATCGGCATGAGTAATATTTTTCCATGTTAGCTACACAGTTTGGTTTTGGTTTTAAGCTCCTTGGCGATTGATTCCGTATTGAGAAGAAAATTTTCGTTTTAGTAATTTTTTCCGCCTTGCCGATTTTTTTTATTTTATTATTATTATTTTATTTAGTAATTTGGTATGTTTTGAGACTTTTTCTCTATTAGTGATTTTTCCATTTTTATACCCTTCACCTGTTCATATATGTTTATATGTCTGGCTGTCCATCCATCCATCTATCCATCTGTCTGTATGTAAAATCTGTTTTTTTGTTGGAAACTAAGCCAGCATTTGGCAAACTGGCACCCCAAAATTTTTCTAGGATGTGTGGGGATGAAGTGGAACCAGAATTCATTAAACACGTGTGTTAACCACCGCTCTTCCTATCCCAACCAGATCTAATAATGACATACATTTACAAATTTATGACATTTTCTTTTATAGAAAAAAATTTTGCATTTATTGCACTTTTCAATGAAAATTCGCAATAAAATAGTTTTTCGAAATAGAGAGTTTATTAGAAATTGTTGTATCAGCCCTTCACAGAAAAAATTATTGTTGAATTTTTTTCAATTAAGCTATTGCTTAGAAAAAATAATATTTTTTATTAATATTTTAATTGAATATATGTTTATTTTAATTGAATTTACTGCTCTATCAAAAAAGTGTTATCAACAGAGTTTAACTCAGAATAGTATGATATGGTTAACAATTATTGTATTTAAATATTATAATTTTTCTTTTTATGTTTAAAAATCGAGCTGTTTTTTATAGTATGCCACATTGTTTTGAAAAAATATTTTCAATTAAATTACCCAATTAATCTTTTAATTAGTTTTGATATTTTATATGAGAGAAAAAAAACTACTCAGCTTATATTTTTTTTTTGATTCATAGTAATTTTGACATGCGTGGAATAAAAATAAAATATTAAAAAAAAAAACAGAAATTCATTTTGTTCCCTTATTTCTTAACAATCAGATCATAATAAGAAACACAAGCTTATAGAGTCTATAATATAGACCAAATGTGAATGGTAATCTTAGTATATTGGCGATATTTGGGGTTCGATGCAAATGGTCTTGCATAAGTATGTATGTATGTATGTATATGTAGTATATGGAAAATATTGCAGCCTTTCTTTAAAATCCAATCACAAAATACACACACAATTCAAAGTAAGGCTACGATATTCTGCATTTACCTTTACGCAAGACTCTCAAACAACGAATATGGCCATTGTACTTTTGTGCACCATTCGAAATTCAAAAGCCAGTTGGTACAATACACAAATACTCGAATTTTTTGTACATACATACATACATACATACATACATATTGACATAACATAATTTTTTATACTATTTGTTTTTTTCTATATGTCAATTACTATTTTAATAGAATCATTAAAAAATTTTAAGTAGGTTTTTAATTCAATTTTAAAAATATTTTAATTAATTTTTTAATTAAATATTTAAAAATCAAAAAAAAATTCAATTAAATCGGATGAGTTAATACTACAATTTCCGTGATTGGTTGAAAACTACTTAATTTTTTAACTGAATCTTTGTTTTTTTTTAATTGAATCTTGTTTTTACTTTTTTCTGTGTTACGAGCGTAACTTTTTGCTTTAAAGGAACTCTCAACTGCAACTTTTCTTAATGACAAGTTAAAAAATTTTCAACTTTTTCCAGAAAAGAAACCGGCATTAATGAAATGAATTGTTTTTAGGAAAAGGAGAAGAAATCGTGGTTCTCTCAATAATTAAACTCAAACCAAAATTACAAAGAAAAATTAGGTTTGAATTTTTTTTGTAATGTCACCAGCTTAAATCGTGTGTACTGGATGACATGCAGGCGGGCAGTCACTCGATAACTTTATTATTTCATGTATGTACATATATGTATGTACATATATACATATATAAAAACCCGCACATATTTTTTACTCTTATTAATTTATTTATAAGCCGAACCATATCAAAGCCCGCCTTCATATTAATCTGATACCAAATGTTCACTTATTTTAATATAAAGTATCTTACAAATTGTAATGCTTACGTGCACTTAATTAAATCCGCATAATCCGATGGTGATAGAGCATACTCTGAAAGTAATTCACTATATTGCGGCTTCTGTTTGGCACATAGTTTGCGTTGAGCACTCTTGACACATTTGGAGGACTTGCCGTTAACAGCAGCATATTTCTTGACACTTTCTGCCCGCAAGACATTTCCATTAACACCTTTACTAGTGAAATTAGCCGAATTATGATTGATATCTAAGGTATTTCTTGTTACCGCTGAATACTTGCCATTTGGTACAGTCGTCGACTCGTCACCGTTAGGATTGACATTTTTTTCAGCGAAACTGTCATGACGCCAAGAGGGTGCTAGGGTGCGGATTAGATTGCTGGCATCGTTGTAGCCCTCGTAATTATAATGTTTGCTCGAATTTAGAATCGAGAGAAGTTCCAATGTCTGCCACACGTTCATGTGGTTCAATTCAAAGAAATGTTCATCCTCAACTGACCAGTCACTGCGTGTTAAACGCTTGGCAAGCATCATTGTAACAGTGGCATACTTTGCGGTACGATCCAGTGATATCATGCCGGTTGATTTTGAATTGTTGGAAGGTGTTCGTGGAAAGGAATTTTTGCTGTCTGCAGCTAATGACAGGGTAATTGATGGCGATGTAGTATTTTGAAGGTTGATTCGAACTGTGGAGGAGTTCTGTGATGAAGTTTTGTTTGTACATGCTCGCATATTGAGGATAACGGGCTCGTGTTGTTGTTGTTATTTTAAGAAAACCTTATATTTCAATTTAAAACACGTCAAATATTTAATTTGTTAAATGTTACACTTTGTTTTTGATTTCTTTTTAAGGAATTTAAAAACACAATTTTATGTTGATTTGCTAATCGTGCGAATGTTATTCAAGCTTTTGTTCTTATTTATTTGTGTTTAATTTTATTTTCTTTTTATTCTCTAACACTTTTTAGATGTTTGCTTTTAGATAACTGGCGTTACTTTCGATTTTAGTTTTATGTTTAAGCGTTTCGTGTTTGGCAAAATTTAGTGTTGCAAGTAAAGTGTCGGAATTTGTTATGACAGCTCATATTTCAGACGTGTAATACTTTCCGTTTCAACAACAAATTACATTTACCACCATCTCATCAGCCCCCTTATATTAGACACACAAATGTTCACCCCCTTCCCCCTCATGATTCATTTGCTGTATCGCACCTTTGCAATCATTAGAATGTTATTATATTTTTTTTTTTCGTAGAAAAGGCTCTAATTTCTATTGTTTGTTTATTGTTTGAATATAAATTGCCAATTTTTTCCTCATGTTACTATTTTGCTACAATTTACAAGCCATCAGTTAATAATTTGTTGCACTACCGTGAAGTTAAGGGAAATATTGTTTGTCAATATGTTGGGGACATGGATATTTCTTTGGAGAATTTTCTAACTGAGTAGAGCATAATCGAATGATATAATTCAGGACATTGCGTGAATATCATAAAGATAAATTTGCTTAATATTGAATGCGCCTAAAACTGAATGTTTGTTGGAAGAATCTGTTTAAATATACCCGAAGAGTTTGAAGAAAAGACACCAATGAAATAATTTTTTTTTAAATTCTCCAGGTCTGTTGAGGTGTTTTCTTAACCTGCAAAGACCTCTGAGAAAACCTATGATTTTTCACTTAAGGATATTGATTGTAAGTCCCAATCTCTAGTTTTGCATACCTCAATCTATGGAGGTTGAACCAAAGGTGTTCCCCTGTACTCTTTATATCCATCGCTATATTTTTTAATATTCTATTCACTTAGGGGTATGCTAGCCGTCCTTCTGGTCCTTATTCGTACTGTTTAGAGAGTTTGACCTTATTCGTGCTGCTTAGCTGATTTAGCCGATCTTCCTAGTTAAGTCAGACTTACATTCGTATGAACACAAGTATTTTAATGCCAGTCTAAATATACGAGAAAATGTCGATTTCACTTCCTAGGTATCAACTGTCAAGATTAAATTGTGCCCATCTCTCAGCAGTTTAAACTTCCGCTTAAAAGATGGCAAAGACTTTTCCCAAGGACTGATAGTAGTTTATCCTTCAACTCCTGCACTAGAATATTTCAGTGTTCCGAAACCATTCGTGTGTTATCTGATGGGAAATGTCTGAAAGTGTGTGGTGCTATCTCTCCATTAACTCTTACTTCAATTTTATAAAAGTTTTAATCTTTATTTCAATTAAATTAAAGCATGGCTTATTTCATGAGAAGTGAGCCTTAGCACAAAAAAATAAATTTATTTAAAAATAAAAGATTTTTTTCATGAACTTGTAGCTAATACATTAATACATTTTAATATTCTAAAATAAATTAAAAAAAAAGTAATTTTAATGTATTTTTTTATATCAACTCCGTCAAATTATCTATATCAATATTGCTACCCAGTGAAAGTAAAATACCACCATGTCCCATGTCAGCTGGGCATAAGTTTTTGATATTTGAACGTTTTGAAAAGTGCTTCGGTTTATTTTCCTTCAGCCCATCAATTGAAATAGCAATAAAAAATATGTTATATGAAAAATTTTTTATATTTTTATGTTGTGTTTTCAAATGTCCAACACGTGACGAAAAACAAGTAAAAGTTTATATTATATTAATGTCGCAAGCAATTTGTTTGAAATTTTAAAACTAAAGGCAAAAACCGAAAACGAAATATTTTGCATATAATTTTTTTTTAATTTAAAATTTTTTATAATATATTTGTTTTTTAAAACTGGCTCACCCGTGACGAAAAATTGTTTAATGCCAGATTTATCAAAATAATTCATTTGTTTGTTGAAAAAGTGGCAAATTTGAATTTATTGAAAATATTCTCAGATGGCGCTTTATGCAAAATGATTTCGGCATTACTGCGGAATGGTTTTTTTTTCGCAACTGCACATGGCAAGGGTGCTGTGGATGGTATAGGCGCTGTAGTAAAAAATCTGTGAGATATCGGGTCACGCGACGTATATGCAGTATAAATAAATACTGGAAAAGATTTCGTTTAAGCAGCCAAGAATTCTGTAAAAATATAAATATTTTGTATTTATCGAAGCAAAAGATCAAGGAAAAGTTTGAGTTATTTAATAAAAGGTGATAAAAGAGGTAATTGTTGCTTATTTGAATACTAATGCCAAAATGCTGCAATACAAAACCAAATATTTAAAAAATAAATATTTGTTACCAAAAACAAACATCAAAGATGTTTGTTTTTTAAATTTCAATACATTTTCAAACGTTTGAACTTTACTCCTGTTTTGGGATAAAGTTTTCAAATTATATTTGAAGTTATTAGATCTGTTTCTAGTCAAATTGCTATTACGAAATCGCATGCGTCCCACCCGTGACGAAAAAATTTCCCACCCGTGACGCTACAAAAATTAAATTTTTGTGCAAAATATAAACTTGTTGTTCTTCTTAACTTTTAGTGAAGGACAACTTGATGATACCTCTGCTGCAGTCATAGATTTGCTACATTTTGATAAACTGTATAAATTCGCAGAGTTTTGAGTATGTCCTAGGCACTCCAAACGCATGTCTTATTTATTCATGTCCCACCCGTGACGAGCCTAATGTGTACTAAATTTTGCATTAGCAAATGTAAGTCTGTTTCCGTATAGTATCTTTGAAAGACAAGTCTGAACTTTTATTGCATATAAAGTCATGTAAAAATAAGTTGAACATTTGCTTATTTTTTAAATTTAAGCACTTAAACTACTTCTAAATGTCCCACCCGTGACGATGAAATCAGCCGCATCAGAAACAATCTGCACATGCAGAAGTAAAAAGATCTCTAATTTTGAAATTTAAGCAAGGCGGGCAGTCCAATATTTTGCAGTTGCATAAAATCGAAATCATCCATAATTCAGAAAAATTATGATCGCTTGTGATTAATCATTATCGGGATTCTCCTATATTTGTTAAAGGATCTTATGCGCTTATTTTTTCATGATTAAATAAATGAAGGGTGTGCAAAATTCGATATAGCTGTGTACATACATATATCCCAATTACTTGTTTCTTATATTATTCCCTTTTTGGCTTATGATATGTATTAAATATTATTGCTGTTGTAGGCACGCCTCTTAGATTTATGACAATAAATCGGTAGTTTTGAATGCACACGTGTTAATGTTATAGCTGAATGTTTTAATACTAATTTTGATTTTGATATTTTTTTTCTATGTGGTTACGGGCTTCTGGTTATTGATGAGAATTTTTTTTCAGTTTGTTTATATGACGACGCACAGTGTCTTGTATACATATCGTGTGTAGTTTTAAATTAAAGAATTCTTGGCTGAGTATCTTTTTATATACAAATTAGAAGTATTAAAAAATTGGAAAAAGGACCTGCTTAATTTATATACATACATACATGCTTTTCACTTATTTTATTCACTTTGCACTATCGTAAAAAAGAAATAACAGAATTATATTACTGCAAAGTAATAAATATGTACATCCATATATATTGCTAAGTTTTGTTTCTTAAAAAGTTACTGAATCCAGGTACTGGACTGTTTAGGTCATCTGAGTATTAAGTAATTTGTTTTAAAATTTATTCTCTTCACTCTAAAGTTGATACAGTTTCGAATTTTTTTTCGTTTTCGAAAAAATACAATTCCTTGCCTCTGTAAAAACCACACATTTGAATGTCTAAAAATTTTTTTTAATTGAAATACTTTTTGTTTTTGAAAAAAATAATTTTCCTTGTCCTTGTATAAATAAAAAACTTTGATGTCAAAGAAAATATGAATGTTTCCAATTACATTTAAACAACTTTGAATTTTTTTTACCAGTTAACTCTCAATTCTATCTGTGTAAACTTTTTGAAACGAATGACTAAATAAATAAATGTATCACTCATTATGGATATTACAAACTTTCAAAACTTATAAACATTTATCTCTAATTTTTCAATTAAATTTACTTAATTTAAACTTCAAAACATACCACACACATTTAAAAAATAAAATAAAATTAACCCAAACTACTCGCACAACAAACCAGACCGAAGCTAAACCGTTTAAAACGCCCCAACTTAACCTCTCAGGCGACAACAATACTGCTGCCGTATTTGCAAATGAACATTTAGCTTTCACTTTTCATAGCAGCTTGAACAAACTTCACAAGTTAGTCTAGTTGTTTAAGAAAGAAAAAGCCCTTTAGTCAATATTATATTACAGTGGGTGTTAATTTGTAACATGTACATGCAGCCACCAGCAAAGTCACGTGAGCCAAGTTAAAATTCCAATGAAAAAGGAATTTTATGTAAAATTATTACTCAAAATATATTATAATAAGTTCTTTTCTAAAAAAACATGTTTTAGAAAACGATTTTAAGTTTTATTATTTTTTTGGACGAGTATGTATACATATATATTTAGTTCACAAAACCTATTGTATCTCTGTATTGATTGTATTATCATATTAAATACAAAAGTGTAACATTTGTTGTATGAAATTTTCATATAAAAATGAAATCCCCTATTACACTTTATTTTCATATGTTTTGAAAGAGTTGTATTCAGAGAGAGGCTCTCTGAGAGAATTTGTATGTAGCTTGTTCTTCTTTTTTCATTAAAAATTCAAAAAATAATAATACACTACGCATAGGGTGTTCACAATTAACAAACAGAAAGTGTATTTGATACACAAATACACGATACAAATTGTTGTGAATTAAGCCATAGTAAATTATTTTAATAAGGAAAAAATGTGGGTTTCATCAAAAGCCGACTAAAAAAGGGGTGTTACAAGTTTGTAGTGTGTGTCTGTGTATCTGTGTATATGTGTGTTTGTCCGAGTCCACGTACAGACCAAACTGCTGGACCGATTTTGATTTAGTTTTTTCAGTTTGAAAGGTGAATTGATCGAGAGTTTGCTTAGCCATATTTATCGGTCCATCCGTTTAAAAGATATCGCATCTTCTCTAGATACATTGGGGGGTTTTTAAAATGTTTAATTTTTGTTATTTTATTAAATTTTTACGAACTATGGTGTTTTTTTTAAGAGAATCTAACACTCAGACAATGTATGCCTACTAACATATAACTACACATCTGTGAAGTTTGAAAAGTAGTTATATAATAACTTATTTCATATCTTTATGTTTTCTGCTTCATACAAATCTTTTAACTATATTTTCATCTAAATTTGGCGTTGAGAAACCAAATTTATTGATGTTTTTGATTACGTGACAATGAATTTTCATTAAGTTTAACAAATATTAATTGATATCGCATTTTGTTTAATCTACATAATTAGTTTTTGATAATGAAAAATAAGAATATTATCGGGCCTGTTCTGCAAATCACAACATGTCAAATCACGGTGATTTCAAAAAATTAATGAGAGCTAAATCATTGCTTTTTTGAACTGCACGATTTATAGCGTTGGAAGTTGAAAGAAAATATTCTATTATAAATGGCAAAAACTTAAAATACAATAAAAAACACACACATCAAGTCAGCTATTGGTAATTTACTTTTGAAATCACGTGGTTTGAAATCACCGTGATTTTCAGAACAGGCCCGTATTTACCATCTTTATAAAATATAAAAATTAAATTATAGTATTGTACAATAATTTGAAAAATATATGAAAAAATATGTGTTAGATATAATGTTTGGAACAAAATAATAAAGCAAATACACAAACTTTCTAGCATAGACAATAAATAATGTTTTAAAGAATCATAACTGCGACGATACAATCGCCAAACAGAATTTGGGCATTAATTGTTTAATTTACACATTCTGTATTTTATAGAGACAATTTTGAGATCATTTTTGATTAAAATTTTCAAACAAACAGGAAACATAGTAGGAAATATTAAATTAATACGGTAGCATGATTTTAACGGAAACTTCGGAATACCTATAGTTGCCAGGAGGTGAATGTCATTAGAGAATGGAAGTACCTTCTATATTTATATCATGAATACTAAGATTACTAGGTGTTACCTTCTTTGTGAAAGGGATAGTGATAGATAAGATAGGTGGTGAAGGAAGAGATAGAGGAAGGCTACAATCTTTTGAAACTCTGCTTTTTGCACCTTTTTTCAACAATGTTGTGTGGCAGCGCCTGTGGTTTTAGATGAGGCATATTAATTTTTTTTTTTTGAAGCTGTGTTAATTGGTTATTTTATTGGTTATTTTACTTCGCAGATGACTCTGCTACACAATGAAGGAGAGCGCTCTGATGTAACATAAGGATTAGTATCTGTTGAGGTCGGTATAAAGGGATACTAATGCACATCAGAAAAAATCGTGGCGTTGCAGTTTAATGACTGTTGGATACCGGGCTCTAACCTAGGACCTTCAGTTTATTTATTAACGTGCCTACTAATTCAGCCAACGACACCCTCAGTGGTCTAACAAATTCTGTGGTAGGTCCTATTTCAGTAAAAATATTATTTAATTTAATTAATTTAACCGATTTGTTTATACATTTTAAGTATTTCCGAAGATAAAATTTTTGGAACAATTTTTGTTAAATTTATTCTGAAATAGTAAAGTGATAATGCTCAAACTTAGTGTGATCTGAAAGTAAAAACAAACAACCTTGATTTTTGAAAAAAATAAAAAAAATCACGTAATCTAATCCTTTCTTTACCTTAAAAACATCGATTGCTGGCAATTTGAATAAAATTCGATGTTCGAAAATGATACATATTAAATTAAAATTGAACTACAATGAATTTTAATTAGGAGAATAAATTCTTGATCAGTTCAGTATTTTCAACTCTTATAGAATGAAATATCATTATTAATATTTTTTTATTTTTCAATTTAAACAAATAAATAATTCTGTTAAAAAACCAAATTCAGTGCAAAACTCTTTTAGAACATTTTCTAAAAAAAAATTATGGGACCAAACTGGAAGTAAACTCTTTCCAACAAAAAAAAAGTTTGAAATCTGTTGGTCAACAAAAAGTATGTGAAATATAAAATTAAATTTTAATGAACGTGCTTCCACCCATTTTTTTTAATGCATGATTGTGTGTTTTTCAGAGCTCAGTGAGTGTTAAATTTTTTTAAATAGGTAAAGTAGAACCACTTCAAATAAAATATTAATCTTTAATTTTTTCAAATGGAAATTTGTGTGTATTTTAGGGCTCAAGATGTGTGATAAGTTTCGTAAAAATCGGTTAGGCAGAACCTCGTGAAACATAATAGTAAATTTTAAAGGGCGTAGTCCCACCCATTTTTTCAACTTTAAAAGTATATATTTACAAAAACAAGAGGTGTTTGCTATGTTTGAAGGCAATCAAATAAGTAAAATATTATAAAATCAAATTAAAAAATTTTTGGGCGTGTCTCTGCCTATTTGTATTACAATGAGACCAATTGAAAGCTATCTATACCCTCTCAGACAAAACTGTCTAAACAGGTCTAAACTGTACCAAGTTATGAAGTAATAAAGTAAAAAAAAAATAAACATAATAAAGACGATTTGATAACCTCCTCATTTTTTTAAGTCGGTTAAAAAAACGTTTTATTTCTGTTAATTTCAAAAGTGTTCGTCATATCGATTTTAGATAAATGCTGATTTTTGTACACTTTTTTTTATAACACAATACGTTGCTAAGTTTTCAATAAAGTTATTTTGTTCAATTTGGTTGGAAGTTATGATAAATACTTAAATTACCGCAACCGTCTTACAAGTGTTAAGGTATGGCCAAGGCCGCCTATGTATGTTTATTATTTATTTTAAGCTGATGCAATTTCATAAGTTATTTGCATCAAATTATTTAGAAAGTAATTTGTTGAAAAAGCAACATACATTTTGCATATTCTAACAAAAGCATAAATTTGCAGTTGGTGGTTGTAAGATTATCACTAACTTGTTTAAAACGTATTTTTTCTTCAATATACGCGCTACTTTTTATCCCTTATAAACTGTTTCATTTTGCAAATCATTATTCATGGAAGTCTTTCGAGAAGAGTGGATAAAATATTTTTATGACTTTATATCGTGATCTTAGGCATTGGCGTAGCTTTTTCATGAATTATAATAAAATAAATAATTATATGCAATTTTTATTAATTCTAGGGAGCCAACAGCGATTCTTGGGGGCAAGGCAAGGGTGAACGTTGAAATATGGATGAAAGGCAGAGCGTTCTGAATTTATGTATGATGCTATCAGCGCAGAAGTGGTGCAATCTACATCTAGTTAATTACACAATTACTCCTTTTAATTTTTTAATTGCTTCATTACTTTGCAATATTAATATCTGTACAAAAACGATTTTTCTGCTACACTTTCTTAGGAATACCAAAAGTTGGTTTACTCTACTTTTTATTTTATTTTTGGTTATGTAAATAATGTATTTATCATCAGAGCAGCAACCAAAAAACAAATGTGGGTTACACTACTTCTGAACTGATAGCCTCATATACCATACAAATTGTTATTTATAATTATTGCATATTACATCGAAATGCACGTTCCGACATATTTTCAATCCTTTATCAAAACAATCAGAGGAATTCCAGATGAAAATAAAGGAAATTGTAATATATAAACAAGTGTGTGCATTTCTGCTAACCAAATACTTAACACTTATCTGAAAGACATTTTCATAGGAATGAAACCATGATAAATAAATATTTAAGTTTTCCATTATGGTTGGACCTGGGACCTTCTGGATATGTCATATTTTACATTACAGTTTGGACGTTAGTCTATAAGTCCTATAATTCCAAAGATGTGCTTAAACAAAATTAAAATTTCTTAAAACGTGTACATACATATGTGTGTGCGTGCTTACACAAATGGGCCTATTGAACCAAGCATAGATACCATGGCAAAATTTTTCAAAATAAAATTTTTTGGATTTTTCGGAAGTTTCGTAAGATTTCTCTGATTCCCGTAAAGCAATTCTAAGCTTGATTTATGTCATGTCTCATAGTGAAAACAAAGCACATTTTAACAGCCGTATCCAAAAAAATAATAATTTTAACTTTAAGTGTTAAAACAGAATTTCCATATAAATTTTGACTTAAGCACACTTTAATTTCAAATAAATGTTTTTGAATGCTTCCTTCCGTAAGAGCTTAAAACCAATATTTTGTAGGGAAATGCTAATTTTAAAATAAAAATGTTTCTAATTAAAATATTTTTTTAAAGTTTTTTTAATGTAATCTATCAAAAATCTCCAAACAATAAATATAACACCACTTTCATAGCTTCGGATACGTGGAATGACGAGAAATCAAACTGAATTAAACCTCTTTACTTAGGCCGGGTTTGCATCTATGTACAAAATGCCACACAAGCGTAAAAAAGCGTAACCAACTAATTACTAATGAAAAACTGTTCGATTCAGACATGTATTTATTAAGTTAAAAAGTTTAATACATAATTAAGAGACAACTTTATAGAATCTAAAATGATTGGAAACTATTAAAATCAATAAATTAATGTCTGAATCAAAGGGTTTTTCATTAGTAATTAGTTGGTTACGTTTTTTTGGGCAAATGACACACAACAAATGCCAGATGTAAACTCAGCCTTAGTCTGAATTTTCTTAATTTAAAAATTGTTCACAATTTTTTTCACCAGTTTCATATAAAAAACGCGATGTCTATCTCTTATTTAAAAATCAGTAAAAAATATTTTCACTTTTATAATGGCTGCTTTTATTGAAATTAATAAATAGTATTTCTATAATAATAAATTAATATTTCTTTTGCAGCCAAAAAAGTTACAATTGACCAAATATTCATTTTAGCAAAAGTAGTTTCGTTACATTTTCCTGTTGTAGTTTAAAAATAGACTTGAGTCTATCAGTTCTGCTATTGGACCAGTCCAATTTTATTGCACACTCTATTAACAAGTTTATTATAATTCATTCTATTGTAGGAGATATTTAATAACTGCCAACTTATAATTATTTATTTATCTATTTTTTATAGCTAAACTAATTCACAGTCACATGGGACTTGCATTATATGCATTAATTCAATGTTTGGGTGTGTTTTAAAACAAGTACATATTAATAAATATTCATAAAATATACATAAAACATTTCAAGCAGGTTCAGAACCATGTAGTGTAAATATATTTGAACATTAAATAAAATAATGCTATTTGTTTTATTTCCACTATTTATTACAATTCAATTATTACTTTTTTAGGGTTATTTGTCTGTATTAGTTCTTTTTTTTAGAAAATATTAAAATAAATATTAATAATATCTGTAATAAATTTAATCAAAATGAACCATATTCATACTAACTTACTTTTTGGTATACATGTTCATAAGAATGTTCGAATTAAATATGAATTAATGTAGAGTAATAAAAAGGGACACAAGTTGTAAAATACTGCTGTGAATATTATAAACGACAGATACAGCGGAAGTCGGTCAAATCATAACAAAATGAAATAAATCATTTCATCAAAAATGTATCTGTTCAATACATTAAATGATATAATAAAATTTAAGAAATCTTAAATAAGTACAACAGAAATATATCAAATTGCTGAGATTACAATCAGTGTATAAGAAATTAAATTTTCATATTGTCGACTATAATGAGCAATTTAACTAGCGAACGTTTGTGAAACGTTTTATCTCAAGTTGATTAATATCTTTTGGGATAATTTTTTTTCAATGTTTGACGTTTTGTTCTATCTATTGCTAAATATAATAAAACGAAATCAAACAATACGTTTTATATATTTTCGTACTCTGACTTAAAGAAAACAGATAAAGTAAAAGACGAATGGATCAAAAAGACTCAACTTAAAATCGTAGGATACTTAGTATATTTCAATTGAAATCTTCATTAAAATCTATACTGTTAACACCAAGTATTTTAGACATTTGTCCAGATTTCGTATCCAAAACAAAAAACATTGACAGAATTTTTTCCTAAGCTACAATCAAACAACTTCAATATAGTGAATTCACACACCTTTTATTAAAACCATATTTGCATCACTGAGTCCCGGACCAGACTAGCAATATTTTATAGCAATTCGAAAGTATGTGGGAGAGTCTTGAAATATAAATATATAGGTTTTTTGTTATTCTTGCGCTTTTTTAAGCAAAAAAAAATTAAAAAGTTTATGCAACAAAAATTGCAAGCCTGTACCGAAACCGGGACGAAGTCCTAATAAAGTTTAAGTAAACTTAGACAAAATCAAGTGAACTTCAAAATTTTTATAATAATTATTATTATTATATTACGACGAACAATGATTCCAAATTAAAGCTTGTCATAGCGCTCAACTCTTTTCAAAACTCTTGGAAGTCTAGAGTACTTTTTGTACATAATTGTAGAGCTTTGAGTGCAACTAACAAAATTTTTTGAACCATTTTTGAAACATTCTTTAATAGGATACTTTTTGTGATCATATACAAAAATCACTACCTTTTCCTCAAAGTAATCAATTGAAAATAGCATAAATTATATTAATTTTCATATTAAATCAATGAACACATAAATTTCATACGTGACTTAATAAGACTGTAAGGTCCTTCATCCCATTCAAATAAAACACACACATTAACAAATAAACAAACAACCATGTACATACATAGAATACTAACAGCGAAAGGCCATAAATCATAAATATATCAAATGGCAAAAGTAATGAAACAATTTTCTACTCACGCAACCACCACATCCGGATCCTCCCACCATTTACGCGCTGTTGTGTCTAGATACAAGTGCACACTACGCCAACCGCCATCTTTTTTAGCCTGAAAGATAAAAGATTTTGCTCTTAATTAAAATGCTTTTAGATTGCTTTGCTCAATATGTACTTGATAATATTTGGGCGTGCGTTGCTTTTCATTCTCCACAAAAACTAAACGTGTCATTTTATTAAAGATTCTTCAGCAAAAAAAATATTTAGGAAAAATTTTCAAGTTAAATTTATAAAATAAAAACATACAAATGTCAACAAAAAAAAGAAATAAACTTGTGGCAGGAATTGAAAATTTCAATATAAAATACTTGCAGGTTTCAGCTTTGACTGGTATAATGGAAGTTAATTATTGTATTATTTTGATAATTAGTCCTCGTCCGGAATTGGAATTTTTGTTGCAGCAATTTTTTAAAATTCTGCTTTCAAATTGCATAAGTTTCCACATTAGGAAATTCTAATTTGCAATTATGCATTAAAAAATTTCTATTACACCACAAATTTTCCTATTTTCTATTTATTTTTTGTTATATTTTTTATTTTTCACACAACTGAAGAAATTAAATAAATAAAAAACGTCAAATACAACTAACAAATTGATATGAACAAGTACGAATTTCAAATCAAAAGAGAATTGCTGTGCACATGAAAATGTATCTTCTCACCCCCCTCACAAATTAAACTCAGGAATTGCTGCAACAAAAATTGCAAATCTGGACAGGGTCTTACACTGGTCTAAAAAAATCAATACTTTTTGAAATAAAAATATCTGAACTATTACTAATATACAAAACAATCACGTGTAGATTTCTTATAAAGAGTGCGAATTATTGGAAGTACGAGTTAAGGCTTTCAAGCTAATGGACGGGGGCAGTTTTATAATTCTAATCTAATGGCGATTTCTTTTCTGAAGAAATACACTATATATGTGTAGCATTTTGATGTGTTACCTAGAATCACTCAAAGTGCTACATATTCTGTTACTACAATCGAACAAAATAAGCTGCTTTTATTTACAACGGTTACATTTTATCACTAATGTACTTCATAAGCGATTTTTAAGGCTATTTGAGAGGTTTTCCGCATACTTTTATGATTTATAAGCACACATTGACATCACTAATTAGGTTTAAAAACACCAAAACAGTCACAATATTTAAATAAATATTTTTTATATTAATTTTTGTAATAATAATTTTTATATTTTGTATTAAAGAAACATGCAAAATAAAACCTCCATTACCACAGTTGGAAAAATGGCAGTATGTACACCTGGAATAAAGTGAAGGTAAAATATGTAACATATTTACATGTTTTTCATGCACCATATTCAGAAAAGATATTGAAAAATTTTCCCACAGTTGTATTTTTTGTACAAACGAACACAGAAATGTAAAACATGTAACATATATGCAACATATTTGCCAGAAAAGAAATCGCTATAAAAAAAGGTTAGCACCATTGGATTCAGTTTACTCGAATTAGGTTTACCCACCAGGTTCCCCGCTTGTTACAAAAAAAAAGTTCCGAATTCGAGCACATTGAAATCAGACGAGCTATCGCTTGTTTTTGGATTCTTATATATAATCGATAAAGATACACTTTAAGATATAGTTCTATTTAAATATCTATCACTAAGGGCAAATAAATCTGTCAATGATTATATGTATTTTATTTTTAAATCTGATTTAAATACAAAATTTTGTTTTTCACCCCAAAATTAAATGAATCCTAAATAGCCAACATTGTGCATTTAAGCGTTGTTTAAGTTTTACAAACATACCATATGTTTTGGCCATGTGTGTGTTTTTTGAATGCTTGCACATGAACATAATGTGGTTTAAAAGAATCTAGGCGCACGGCAGTGCGCCAGGCCAAGTTCCGGCCAATGCACGCAGTGTATATATTTACAAGAAGCCATTCGAGCTGTTTTTACCCCCTTACAACTTTGTTCCCCGCAATCGTAAAATTATAAAATTTAAGCTTATTTAAAATAATTAGAATAAAATCATGTAACTTTATATGCGAAGTTTGAAAGTTTTACAACGAATGGTTCCGGAGGTATGAAGGTGCAAAAAGTGCATATTTTAAGACGTACTCTCTGGCTGACTGACTCACTGACCTACTGACTCACTCATCAATATTATGAAGCACTTCCGCCATAGCTAGAGATCTGAAATTTGGTACACAAGTAGATCTGGGTGAGCGATGAACTAGAAATATCTGAAAACCCGAAAATTTTAACCAGGGCGGGCGGGGCTACGCCCATAAAAATTAAAATTTTGCACTAGTGAGCTGAAATTCGGTAGACGAGTAGAACTAAGTGAGTACCCACCTAAAAAAATCTAAAAACCCGAAAATATTAACCAAGGGTCCGGGGCTACGCCCATAAAGTTAAGAATTAAAAAAACATTTCTAAGGCGTTTAACTCAAGCGATTGTATTAAGATTTGGCACACATGTTGAAATAATACAAGGCTCTAAATTTTTATTGAAAAAAGTGGGCCCATACAATTTAAGCCTCATATTTCATGTGTTTCGGGTCAGCACATTTAAATGTACTATTTTGTATTTAATGTTATCCTTTTCCAACGGGAACACGCCCATAAGAATAAAAATTTAAATTTGCGCTAGTGAGCTGAAATTTGATAAACGAGTAGTTGTATTCCAGAAAAATACTAGACAAATCTGAAAACCCAAAAATGTTACCTGGGAGGGCGGGGCTGCGCCCATAACGCTCAGAATTAAAAAAAACATATCTAAGGCGTTAAATCAAGTGATTTTATTGAATTTTTGCATATATGTTGCTATAATGCAAGGCTTTAAGTTCCCGTTGAAAAAGTGGACATTAACACGCCCATACAATTTCAGCCTCCTATTTCATGTACTTCGGGTCAGCACATTTGAATATGCTACATATTTATATATTTATTACTATCCGTTTTCAACGAAACTCGACAGGCAAGATAACTAAGGGCACCAGCAGGTATCGAGATTGAAAAAGTGGGCCCATAAGAAAAAAACAAATAAAATGTACGCTAGTAAGCTGAAATTTTATAAAGAAGTAGGTCTAGATGAGCAACTAACTAGAAAAATATGAAAACCCGGAGATTTTTACCAAGGTGCGGTGATATTCCAATAAAGCACACAATTAAAAGAGCAAATTTAAAATATTTGTCTCAAGTGATTTTATTGAAATTTGGCACAAATATTGGAATAATGCAAAGTTATAAAGTTCCGTTGAAAAAAGTGGGTGCTAACACGCCCTTACAATTTAAACCTCCTATTTCATGTACTTCGGATCAGCAGATTTAAATATACTATTTATTTAAAATTAATATCCGTTTCCAATGAAACTTGACACGTATGATTGGCACTGGCAAAAAATTTATTTAAAAAAAGTTTGCGGGAATACGCCCATAAGAATTAAATAATTAAATTTTCGCTAGAGCG
The DNA here is from genome assembly GCA_905220375.1 of Tachina fera. Lineage (NCBI taxonomy): Eukaryota > Metazoa > Arthropoda > Insecta > Diptera > Tachinidae > Tachina > Tachina fera. The sequence goes on along the minus strand of LR999965.1, from coordinate 48,783,701 downwards.
CTTAAATTTGATACGCAAGTAGGTCAAGTTGAGAAACCGAGTAGAAAAATCTAAAAACCCAAATATTTCAACCAGGAGTGGCAGAGACCAAGATAATTTTTTTACTGAAGGTTTTAACTGAAGCTTTAACCAAAAGCTATCATCTTAAAAAGGGCACGATAATAATTGAGCACAGCTCATAACAAAATCTTGAGTTTAAAAAAGTGACGGAGACTGGGGGTAATGGCCATAACATTTCAAGCTAGAATTTGCACTAGAGAGCTTAAATCCAATAAACAAATACATCTAAATTAGAGATCACCAAGAAAGATTTTAAATTGAAGTTTCAATTGGAGGCATGGATACGCACTTTAAGCTCAAAATTAAGAATTTAAGTTAAAGCATTTACGAACAGGAAAAATCTGAAAGCACCGATTGTTAAATTAGAGAAGCGGGGCCACGGTTATCAAATTTGTATTGAAATATTATACGAAAGAGAACTGAAATTTTGCAACAAAAAAAATAGGCTTATGACTTACATACCAACTAGATAAATTTAAAACACAAGCTACTGTATTGAAACCTTGCATGCACATTTCACTCATGCTAGCATTTAATATCGCGTTTTCTAAAGGACTTCGTCTGAGCAGACTTTACTACACTAAAATTTACACTACAATTGTATGTACATATGTGTATTACATGGGATTTTAACATTTACGTTGCTCATTTTGGAACACCCTTCAATTTATTACTCTCATGTATTTGTTGTTGTAGCGGCCAAAACTGTTCATATTCTGCCAAAATTTCATCTCTTACAGGTCCTGAGAATATATCCTTGGACGGACAGACGGACAGCGTAGCGAAAACAATAGGATTTCTTTTCACCTTTGTTGTACGGATCCCTAAAACCCATTTTTACAGAAAACGCGTTTTAATTTTTCAATTTACATACAACTCAATGAAGACATGAAAAAATATTCTTCTCTCAAGAGGTGATGCTACAAGCTAGTTGTGTGAAATTTTTACACAAGCTAAAATGCGAAGTGCCGCATTATTCTGCATTATTAACTCAATGAACTCATTTTTTGAGTTATGACACTATTGAAGTAAATGAGTATTGTGTATATTAATTATTAAGAAAATAAGCTAAATAAATAAAAAATCATCGATAACGTAATGACTTGGTAAATTAATGTTTAATTTCAATGACGTTACGACTGAATCAAACAAGTATATTTTTTTTTGCATTATGATCGCTTTAATAATTAAGCAGCGTTTGTTGAAACATGTTTCTGCCCTGGCGCTGTTTCCGCATGTTCACCTTGTTAGAAAAAAAATTTCACTTACAATTGATTTTTAAAGGGGATTACAATTTGCATTATTGAGTATAAAGTAGAGTAAAAAAACTAGACTTCTTTCTCATTTGTGGGCAACAGTATAATAGAATTAAGTATTTAAGTGTTTTTATAAGAAAACTTTTTTTTTGCAATAAATAATTATAATGAAATTTATGCTTTAAATGGAATTTAATAAATAATCTCAATATCGAGTAGCGAGAGGGGACAAGCAAATTAATCTGTGCGAAAAGCAAGAAATAGTTCTGGAATTCATTAAACCACTCAATAAACCTACAATATAGTTGGTTAAGTTAATTTTTATTCGACTCAAATAACAAACTGACACCCATTAAATGGTAGGAAGTAAAAGAACAAGAAGTAGAAAAGTACCTTTGGCTGGAAGTATAAAAGATGCTGGCTTGCGTTTAAAAGTCAGTAGAATTATTTCTAACGTTAAAGCGTAAAGAAAGCTTTCAATCTTTTCTAAAACACCAAATAATTTTTATAAAACATTGCAAACATGAAGGTGAGAAATATAAAAAGTAAAATAATTTACATTATAAAAAAGTTATAAAAAAACTTGGAGTTGTAGCGTGTTAAGTGCAAAATAAGTTATATAAAAAATAGTTTGTCAAGTGTAGATTTCGCATTAAAAAAAGCCGACATTCTTAAAAAAATTTATTAAAAATAAAAATTTTTCGGGTGATTTCTATAAAAAAATTTTAAAGAACGGATTTCAGGAAACTTGAGGTTTTCTTTTTAATAAATTATATCAACAATAAATAGTTTTAACTTATTTGAAGTTAATTATCTAAATGAGTATTTATGAAAGTCATTTATAACGATGACGAATAAATACAAATTTAAATTTTAAAGTCCTTTTGCATAAACTATTTTTTGTTTCAAAGAAAGTCACATAGAATACTAGAGAAGAATGTATAAAATAATAACCTTTGCACTAGTTGCCTTATGACTTCAGTCAGGGTTTCTAAAAGCAAATTGCAGTTGCAAACATGGTCTTGCGAGCCAAAGTATTTTCAAACCATATGTTTCATCTGCATGTTATTATAACGTACACAAAATTTTAACAATATCTTTAACATATTATCACAGACAACGAGTGGAAGTCGAAAGGGATTGGGTAAAAATTAATTGACTTGTTTTCAACATAACCTAACTTTACCTAAAGCTAATAAGCATACAGCCCTACAATGCAGTAGCCAGTTGAATATAACGAATACTTTTCGTCAAATGGTATATAGTGTCTTGACTTACGTGGCTGCCTACCACACGCAGGCACTCAAGTAGAATCTAGAGGATTCCTTTTTGAAAAGGATTCTAATATTAGCCAGTCCTTTAGCTGTTGCTCCCAAATCTCAACCAGGATTCATATCTTACCGTTTATCGCAAAAATATTGGTGATAGACGTGTATCTTGTACAGGGTGGCCCAGAAAGACCGAAGTGGTGTGAAATCCTTATAACTTTTTATTTAAGACATATTTTTTTAGTTTTTTGTTTTTTAAATACATTAAATTTATAGGGAATATTTTAAGATTAGTTATTAAAAATTATATCCCGCAAGTGGTGGCCATTTTCTGCTTCGCACAAATGTGCTCTTTCCAACACATTTTCAATGACCTTTCGCAAAACTTCCGGTGTTATGTTGTTAATTTCGTCTGGAATATTGGTTTTTAATTCCTCAATAGTCCTAGGCTTATTAAGATAAACTTTCCCTTTTAAATAACTCCAAAGGAAACAGTCTGGAGCAGTTAAATCCGGGGAACGCGGAGGCCAATTAAAATTGCTTCTACGCGAAATTATTTTTTCACCAAAGATGTCGCGTAAAAGAGCCGTTGTGGCCCTGGAAGTGTGCGCTGTGGGTCCATCCAGTTGGAACCATATTTGCGGATGGTTTTCCACGGTTGGCTTTACCAAATTTTCCAACATGGCCTGATATCGATCACCATTGATGGAAATGGCGACACCTCGTTCATTTTCAAAAAAATATGGGCCAATGATCCTTTCTGAAGAAACACCGCATCAAACAGTATACTTAACTGGGTGTAATTGTCGTTGATGAAGTACTCTCGGGTTTTCAATATCCCATATCCTAAAGTTTTGTTTGTTAACGAGGCTTCGTCACTCATAACTAAGTTATGAATAATGGAAATGGAAAGAACACATTTGTGCGAACCAAAAAATGTCCACCACTTGCGGGATATCATTTTTAATAACTAATTTAAAAATATTCCCTATAAATTTACTGCATTTAAAAAACAAAAAATTAAAAAAATATGTCTTAAATAAAAAGTTATAAGGAATTCACACCACTTCGGTCTTTCTGGGCCACCCTGTATATTAAAGAATCAGTTTCAATAACATTTTTGTAAATAAGACAAAAGGATCACGCGCAGGATTGCTTGTTGGTTGGTTGATGGTTGGCCGATCAGAAAATATGCTAGTAGGCGAGGAAGATAGTCCTAATGAGTTCAGCCATAGTTGTCATGAAGAAAGCAAATAAGAGACAGTGTTTAACCTTATTTGTATATATCCATCTTTGCCTTTCTCTTAGGCAGCTATGCACTAGACGACCTTTCAAAGTTATTAGAGATTGGTTTGATTGACCTTATCAGATATCTCTATACGACGGGTTTGATCTGGTACGTGTTACCATATTCGACAACGTTCATTCGAGTCTAAATGGGTTGACACCGACGATTGTATAAGTCTTTTAAAAAGTAATCATCTAGATTCTATTTGAATGTTTGCATGAGTCAGGCAGCCACGTTAGTCAACCGAGATGAAATGATCTCTATCTATCAAATATCTTATTTAAGAATCTGAAAAGTCATACAGGAATTTATTAACTTATTTCAATTGATTATAGATACGATTAATTAAGCGACATCAGAAAAAGGAAGAGGTTATCAATTAATCTGAATTATATAGCTATGCTACTAAAGTCACCACAAAGGAGTTAGGACGTGGGTTTCGTAACAAAAATAATCGAAACTATTACAGTTATAAATTTATTTTTGTTTTGATTTAATTGTAGTTAAAACCAAAATACAAAAATTAAAAAACTTATTATTTGATTTTATTTTGCTTCATGCTGTGAAGTGAGTGCAACAAAAAACAATGAAAATGATTGCTCAATTTGTTTTTGTGTTGTTTTGCACATGACATTACATTAATTTAATCGCATGCCTCTAGAAAAGAAAATAATGGGAAATAAATGGAAGTGTTTAGAAATATAATAAAATTTTATTACATTGGTACTTAACACATTAAATTTGTTTCATAAAGTTAAGCAACATAGCTATATCCGGGTGTCCTAAAATATTTACTTACTTACTTAGTGATTTTTAAATTGATTTAAAAATTCTTATTTTCTAATAGCGTATATCTTCGAGAACAGTAACATTACTTCCCCCTTCTTAATTTGTATGTACTTTTACCATCAGAGTGATATAAAACTTGATACATATCTTGGGCTCTGCTAATGACGCAATCAAAAATTAAAAAATGGGTGAAACCTTGCCTATTAAGAAAAAACTTGGCTCACACTTTGAGCTCTGAAAGTGATACACGCCCATTAAAGGTGGGATATTAAATTTTATATAATTCTATTTATCCGATCGCTACGAAACTTGGCAAACACTTTGAGCCCTTGTTATATCATAATGTTGTTCTCAAAAAAGTGGGCGGATGCACGCCCATTAAAACATAATATTATATTTTATATTTTTCACACACACCTGGAGCTCTGAGAAGGTGGCAAAATACCGCGTTTAGAAAAGTGGGTGGGACCATTTATATTTGCAAAAGTGGGCGTAATCACGCCTGAACATTTAAAAGTGACTCTACAAAGTTGAAAAAAATAGAACTAAATAAAACATTTTTATATGTTTGGTCTATAGTGTAAACATGAACAAATTTTCTTATCTTACTATTGCCTTCAATATAAACTATAGGAATAGGATTTTCATTCGACAGGCGGTTTAGTGTTGTGCTTAAGTTTTGGTTGTCAAAAACCTGATCTCATATACATTTATCAAATTTTCCTGCTCAAAGTTTTATTTTTTGAAGAGAGCTTTAAGCAAGAAATATATGTTGCTCTAACATCTCTCTTTTTCTTTCATTTCATTTCCCTTTTATGTTGATTACAATATATCAATTAGTTTTATTTAATTTGTATCTTTTCAGTTCACCGTTGTCGTAGTCTTGGTTGCTTTGGCTTTGGGTGCTAACGCTTCTATCATTCCCGGTGCCGTAGTTGTTGGTCATCCCGGTTTAATTGCCGCTCCCGGAGCAGTAGCCGTTCATGCTCACGCCATACCCGCCAGCCCAGTACAAATTGTATCAGGACCTACTGTATTAGCTGCTCCAGTTGTTGTGCCTGCACCCACCGGTACTTATGTAGCTAAGACTCGTGGTGCTATACATGTCGCTCCATTGGAAGGACATGTGCAATCGGCTATTTCCGCTAACTTGGAACCCGCACCAGGAACTTTGTAATTTTACTCAACTTAAATACACACGAAATAAAAAAAAATTGGTGCAGCTTTAAAATTCAAAATTTGATCCTGTCCTGTCCATCAAGCGCACATGAAACTTTAAAAGTTCGATCCATAAATTACCATCTTAAATTCTTATCAAACTCTTTTCAACACTATCTAAAGAAGAAAAATTTCCCAAGTTTTCCTTTTATCTTTTTAACGTTTTACCGCACTTTTTTGACTTCTTTAATAACATCTTATTGCTATTCTATTCTTCTCCTGCTACTCTATTTCCATGCAGTCAATCTTGTATTTTCTTTGTGATATTTTTTTACTTTTCTACACACCTCTAAAGCTACGGTCACACTTGTCAAACATTTGCCCAAAAAAGCGTAACCAACAAACACTAATGAAAAAAGTTTTGATCCACACACTTGTTTATCAAACTAAACGGTTTCGAACACAAATAATATATAATGTCATATAATCTAACATTATTGTCAACTCTTTAACTTGACAAACTTTTGTCTGAATTTAAAGATTATTCATTAGCATTTAGTGGTTGCGATTTTTTTGGACAAATGTTTGACAAGTGTGACCGTACCTTAAGTCACTCTCACCTGCCATCAGAAACTAGCTGCCACTTAACACACTGCCTTTATATATGTACTATTCTCTATTATAGTTTATGTGTTAATTGAATATTCTAAAAAAAATTAACATGCATGCACAAATATCCAAATAGTGTTTGGCTCAATGAAAAGTTTAGAATCAATTGTTCTGAAAAAAAACAAATATTTTATAAAATCAATGTAAATTGTTAAAAAAAAAAATAAAACAAAATTTTTATGAAAAACAAATAACTTGCAGTTTTTACTTGTAAATATTTTTAAAATTTATATTCTTTGTACATTTTTTACCATTTATGCATTTGGAGTTTGCCATTTGTACATACAAAAAATTGGTAAATATGATCATAATTGAAACCAAAAACGTTCCTCCTGGTGCATCTCTTTTTTCCGAATTCATTCAGAATTGGTACAAAAACTATGTACACTAGAAAAAAAATTAACTCAAACCTAGAAAACTTTTCTAAATTTGAGTCCAAAAAAGTTGTCGTATGGCGCCAAAGCAGTTTTTTCAGGATATTAGTTCAACAGTTTACTTAAGACGAATGAAATATTTACTATAAATTATTTGATTAACTAATTTACATGGCTATAACAATAAAAATTATCAATGTATGAGCAAATCGTCAGCTGAAAAGCAAAACCACGTAACGAACAAAATATTCAAAATTGCATTTTAACTTACATAATTATTGGGTATAACATCAAAACATATTTAAAAACTTTAATATTATAGTAAACTGAATTTAACACATTAGTGTCTGATTATAGATTTTAACTTAATTTTCAAATATTTACCAGAAGACGTTTAGAATGAAAAAAATTTACCTCTTCACATATCTAGGATAGGATATGGCTTTAGTTTGGTATATTTTTAAGTGTTTTGAAAATAATGTTGTCTCTCTTATTTTAATTTAATAATAATAATATTTTATTTAAATTTAACGGGTGACAAAATAGACACGATTTAAAAACAAATTATGCTTTGATGGTTTAGCATGTCTCGATGCATTTCCTTGCAACTAAACATTTAGACTAATGCATTTAGACTTTCAAAGCCAACGACATGTAAATTTTTCAAATTAATATCATAACTAACTTATTAATTTATTTATACAAATTAAAAAAAAATGTATATTCCTATGCAAAGCCATAGGTCGTGTAAAGTCAGTCACAAAAACTTTTTTTAAACACTCCCAGCAAAAAAAGAGTCTCCAAAAAAGTCATCAAAATGTAGAGTTTGCGATCTGGAAGTAGTGAAAATTTCGATCCGATCTAATGATTTTTACATAGGGTTGTCATTGCAAGAATTTCTCTTTTTCGATGCCTGGTCACTGAATTGGAAGCGATATTAAGAAAAATTCCCTTTTTTGTGTTCTATGATAATATTTTCATCTAGGAAAAATTGTAAATGGTTACATATTTTAACAATTCGTTTCTTTTTATACGAATTTAAGCCCGAAATAGTGTTTTCCTGTAAATTTAAGCAAATAACTTGTAAATTTTAGACTAAGATTATTTCACAAATTTCTTTAAAAAAATAAATTTTTTTTGAGTATTTTCTAACACTATGGAGGAGATACAAGGTTTTGTATGACTAAAATAAGCTTCTACAAAGTTTTTTGCTCACTCTCGGCAAATTAAAAATATCGATTTTTTGGAAAATGTAGTTCCACTAGAATGACTTCCATTTTTTTACCGGGCTGTTAATAAAATCTTGGGCATATGTTCTAGTTACTCCGCCTATACTTATTTGTGCAACCATATTATGCAAATTTACTTTATATAATATGTTTTACTTCGCTAAGCATACGGTATCATTTCATAATTTTTTTTCCAACCATAAACTTATAACAAGTGTGTTATGGTTTTTTTCATTCTACACAACTTACGGCGACGATGTGATCGAAATCGACGAAAGTGGTTGCTATTGATCAGCCCAATTTAGTAAACCAAAATAATCATCACATGGGAGGTATGGACCTCTTTTAAATAATTTACTTAAATTTATTACAAATTTTCTTCCTTTTTTTGAGTGTAATTTTAATTTTTTTTATGACATAAAATTATCGGCCTCATTGATGAAAAAATTAATTGAAAAATCTTTGAAAGATGTGGATTTTTAGTATTATGAAATTCCTATGGAAAAATGCTAACATCTTTTCTAACTGATTTTAGATGTTAGATGTTGCGCATTGGAGAGAGCCTATAACAAAATAATTAATTTTAAACAAAGATTCATACTATGTGAGTATATCTAGATATAATGTAAAAGAAATTGTTTAGCAGTAGTAGTCAAGCAAATTGAGCCAGTCGTTCGGTATCAGTCATGATGGTTATAAATCTGTAGTTTTTCTAGTAATTTCTCTCAATATAAAAATTGTATACTTAACTTGAAATATAACAAATTGTTGCGGCACTATTACTTTACTTCTAGTTTTGGTTTCATTGCATTTGTTTTGCGAATTAATAACCATAATAGTTAATTGTACTACACAAAAACGTATTACAAAGCATTTATGATTTATTTGCTTATTTAATTCTTATCGTTAAATAATAAAAGCTTAGGTTTATATATTTATTATGTTTATGTGCTTATTGAAAAACAAAATGTGTAAAACAAGAAATGTGCCCAAGTCTGTGATTAAGAAAAAAAAAATAAAATAAATTATAAATTTGCATAAAATTTATTTAATTCATGTTAGATTTTGTAGCAGAGCAAATATTTACCAGATTAGAAATTTTTTTTTAAGTAATTACTTATGGTTCGGTATACGTACACATGTATGGACAGTATTTACACCATGACTTGCAGTATGAATGAAGTTGCTTGCAAGAAATTATGTATTGTTTTGACCTGTAGCTGAAAAGGCAAAAGGCTTCAATGAAATTATCAAAGTTTCTCTGTAGATTTATATACATATTTCTCTTCTGGCGTTAATCTGCCTTTACTTGAAATGTATTTTTTAACATTAAGAAATTTTAGTTGTATGACTCATATGTAACTTGGTATGTCTGTCAAAATCTCTAATTCACAGACATTTTCATTTTTGCTCTCACACTTATGATGCTGAATTATATCTGACATAGCCTTTTTCATTATATTTTCCCTTCAAACACACTCTTGTTAAACCAAATCGGCTGATGTTAGATGTCATGTCAGATCAAACTAGAACACTATCTAAGTGAAGTTTTAACATATGACATTGCAGCCTGAATCTTAAACGCAGTATTCACGATCAAAATGCATGACACAAACATCGTATACGTGTGCGTGAAGCTCTCAGCATACACGTACATGCATTGAATGATAAATTAATAGCATCCTGTTACAAGCTGAGTAGTAGCTTATCTTATTATGTTTGTCTTGCATACATGCCTGTGCAAAAATAAAAAATTTTTGATTTGGTTACAAGTAGCGTCGGTGTGACTCATACAGACAAAATTTCACTAATATTATTATAATGCAGGTCATGCATTTTGACCGTGAATACTGCGCTTTACAGATGCAAAGTTTTAAGGTTTTCACAAGTATGTATCGTGAAGTGGGAAGTTTGACATGTTAGATGTAAAATACAGGCTCTAATATATCGACGTTGTAGGAAACGTCATGGTGTAAGTCCAGTCTTAATATGTTTACGTTATGCAACAAGAAATCCATTATTATAATTGAAAATGTTTTTGCATTATTTAATGGTAAATTGTTTCTAAATAACGGCATTTGCATTGAAAAACAAATAAAATTACTTCAATTACACAAAAAATGTATGAAAGCGTATTAAAGACCAGATGTTTTTTAAGGCAAACAACTTGTGCGAGTATGTCGGTATCATGAATTAATTTGCTAGTATATGATAAGCAAAGGTCGTGCCAAGCAGTAAGATAAATATGCAATTTAACTTGTCTTTAGAAATAATAAGTCCACATCCAATACAATCATTAATTGATTGTAACACGTGCAACTAAAAAATCAATTTAATTATTCTAGAATAGTTTGTTAGTTGAAGGTGGAGTTTTCATATTATCGCACACATTCCATAATATTATAAAATTCAAGGAAACCTTAAATGTATCATGTGTGTTAATGAGTCTTACTTACATTAATGTTATTCTTCTTAGACGCAATCCATGCAGGCACTTGGCATAGACCATTGGAAAAAACTCTGTATAATGTTTTGTAAGAAAAACAATATTTGGAGTCGCAAGCGTATGGCCATGAACAAATTTATCAGCTTTAGATAAAAGAAAAACTAACATGCAATATCCCAGCAAAAAATTTGATATTAACATAAGAACTACTTGCCATATAAAGACTTACTTGTCTGATTACCAAATTTCATTACTCGCTTACAAATCACATTATATGAAATTTTGAAAAAATATGTAGAAGTTGATTGATGAGAAGAATGATTTTTTTTAATTTTAATAAATTATGTGAACGTGTTACCAAATAAACAAAGTAAGTAGTTCTCAGGAATCGATTATCTTAGTGTCACACCTTGTTAAAATCATTAAGTTGTTAATCCAGTAGGGAAAAGCTTCCACCAAATATGCTTAATTACAAACCCGATTACATTTTTGATTTTTTTTTGCTGGGATGCTGCTATAGCAGAGCCAAGTCCATGAAATTATTAAAAGGGTTCTCTTTTAGGGTAAGTGCTTTTGTAAATTGAGAGAGTTTTTCACCAATAATGCCACAATTTATGAACTCATTATGATAAATAGAATAAGTCCGTAACTTAAGGGAAAATCGCTTTCATATTAACAAAGATCAAAATAAAATCTACTGGTACGTCAGTAACTTCAAATGTTCTATAATTTTTGTTTTATTTTCTTCTCTGCTTATATTTTCTTGTAGTTTTTAATACAAAATGTATGAAATTTATTGAAATAATGGCAGCATGATTAAGAGAATATTGATTTATATGTGAGAGCATAAGAAAAAACCGTGTCAAAAAACAGAATAAATGATCACACAGAATTGCGGCATAAAAACATTTTCCATACAAATTGACACAAACAAAAATAGAGTCTGAACACAATGTAACGATTATTTATTGCTGTGCAGTTTTCTATACGATTTTGAAGTAAACATCCGCAGTGCGGGACGGAATAAAATTAAAATCTATTTTAGTTTCGTTGCGGACTTTCTTATTCTCTCAATTTTTGACATTTTTAATGTTGCTGGCTTTGCCGCAGTTTTTGAATAATTAGCTGTGTTCACAACATTATTGTTAAAAAAAACATGATTTTGAAGTTCAAACAAGTTTGTCATAGATTATAAAAGTTTAAAAAATATATCAAATATATCTGCGAATGTATAAAAAGTTAATTATTTCTTGTTTTTAGTTATAAAAATGTAAGCACAAAAAAAGTAATAAAATTGTAAGCAAACAATGACAAGTACTGCCGTCGCCGTCGCCGTCGCCGTCGCCGTCTTCCGTTGTATTATATTTATTTTTCTCTCCCGCAACGAGAAATTGCACTGCACTGCAAACATTGTGTTTAGAGTCTAACACCAGAAAGCAGTCGAGGAATAGAATTTATTTTATTTTAACAGTATTTTTTCTTATGTTTTCACATATAAATACACATTCTCTCAATCATGTTACCATACTTTCAATAAATTTCATATATTTTGTGAACAAAACTACAATGGAAAATAAGCACAAAAGAAAATAAAATAAAAATTAGAGAACATTTGAAGTTACTGCCGTAGATTTTGTTATAGGCTTTGTTAATTTGACAGCGATTTTTCCTGAAGTTGCGGACTTATTCTGTTTAATCATTAAGGTCGCAAATTCAGGAAAAAGCACTGTCAAGTTAAAAATGCTCTCTAATTTTCGTCCCACATTCTTTTGTGCTTGTATTTCTTTGTAGTTTTGTCCACAAAATATATGAAATTTACTGAAAGTATGGTATCATTGTTGAGAGAAAAAAACGTTGTCAAAATAAAACATGTTCTATCTCTTGACTTGTTTCTGGCTGCTTTTTTTTACCAATTTGTATGGAAAATATGTTTACGCTGCAATTCTGTTTGACTATTAACTCTCGACTCTTTTCTTGGCTGCTTTTTTGCGTCAATTTGTATGGACACCGCGAGAAAAAACCGCTTGAAAAGCATCGAAATTGACACCATTCCTCCTCAGAAATGAACCAAGCACGTTTGATGGGCTTAAGTCATTGAGAACACTGTGGTTTTCTTTTAGCAAATATTTTTATATATAAATACAATGTTCTCAATATTAAAAGGAATCGCTGTAACAACAATCTTAATTAGTATGATTTTGTCTTTAACGAAGTGACTTATTGATTGAATATCATTTTTGTTCTTTGGACATTGATCATTAAGATTCAGTGGACTTAGTGCAATAAACTTAACTAATGAGATACTTATGTATGTATTTTATTTTTATTTTAAATATATTCGGTGACTGTTCAATAGGGTGATGACCTTTTTTTTGTAGGGTAATGACTTTCTTTTGAAAATAATCGTCATCAATGGAATTTACGATAATATACACAAGTCATTTTCCACATAAATTGACAATGGAATAAAAAATATTTGCACACAATTAGTTAAGCCAATAATTTAAACAATTCCAAAGGGCTCTGCTGGCAACTTGTAGGAATTTCCAACTCATGACACGTTTTCGACAAAAAAAGGTAATAAAAATAATTCAGCAACAACAACAACATATAAGTTCTTACATATACATATATGTACACGTATATGTAAATATATGTACTTAACAATACAATCAATCTAAACAGTTTATTGAAAAGTGTCGCAAATCATCAATAAAAATGTCAAATGATAAATGAAATAACAACAACAGAAACATTTGCAGACATCTCAAAAGTATCGTATGTCAGCCAAAAACGTCAATCGTATTAGTCGACAAAGAAACTAATCCAACAAACCACAATCAAAAGGCAAACAACATGTTGTGATTCCGGCAAACACCAACGAAATAATAACACACCATTCATTGCCTGAATGGACAAGAGAATTTAATAAAACATGATATCGAACAAGCAACAAAAAAATGTAACAACTTGTAAAGTACCAACAATAGGGAACATTAACTACATAGATACGAGGCAGTAGCCAAGCCCATAGGCAACTTAATGCAATTGCTGCTCATAAATCTTTATTATAAATAACCCAACAAACGAAATATTAAACATTTGAAATATATATGATATAACTATTTTCTGATTTTTTTATAAGGCACCTGCAAGATTTCAATAAAAATATTTAACAACATCTACGAAGTTTACATTAAGTTTTCTTTGACATTTCTAAAAATTTCGTATCAAAAAAAAATTGGCTGAAATTTATATATATAAAACAGGATGTGTGTATGTATGTATGTAACGTATGGACTACAAAACGGCTGGGTCAATTTTGAAGAAATTTTCGAAACTTTCAGGGAATCTTCAGAATACTCAGGCAGGTCACACTGTGAAGTCTGATTTTTGATTTTTGGTCTGCGGGTGGAGGGGCGTGGCAAAATCCAATTTTCATATTACTACCCATGGGTAGGGGTAGCGAAGCACACTGGGTTAAGCTGGTTTTTCATAAGCTACAAGCAAACAACTGCAGTTAAGCCAATTCAAGTACAAAAGTTTACATATTAGTAGAGGTTTGAAAAAGAAAGCATGTTTTCTTAATTAATCGTTTTTCTTTCATACAAATTTATTTATTTATTGTCAAAGAATTTTGTTTGTTTCTCATATCTGATCAGAGATGAAAAGTCTCATTTTTGTGTTTGCTAATGGAATAGAATTAAAGAATAATGAATAACGCATGAAAATAGTAAATAAAAAATAAAAATTTGAATTATTAAATATCGACTTTTAAAAATTTTGTAATTTAAAAAACTAGCAAACAAGAACATCAAAAATAATTCAGAAAAAATAAAATTGTATCACGATTTCCATCCATGGTTCTGATATAAATAAAATAATAATAGAGTAATTTTTTAAATATCTTATTTACTTTACTGTCTTGTTGCAAGTTTCTGCTACGAAAGTAAATGAACATAACTAATAATTTTTTTTTTGTTTCTAATTTTTGTTCGAACCAATTTTTGGTTTTTTTTACTAATCAAGAACTTTATTTTTTAACAAGTATTTATACAAAAAAAAATTAAAAAACCGGTCTGCGACCAAATTAGAACCGTTAAATATCCTAAATGGTCATTTGAAATGAAAAATCAGGGGGGAAACCTTAATATGATTTTAAAATACCTGTCGAATGATATCCATTTTGATATACTTCACAGACTTGTTGACCGCCATATTGAATTTTGGCAACCTATAAACATATATCCTTAGTAACATTCCAGGGATTAAGACAAATCGATTGACGCAAGAATCATTAAAATCGGACTACGAGTTCGGTTTGTATTATGCCGCAAAGGAATACACACATACATTCATACATACATAGCCCGATAAACCCAATACCCATGATATAAATATAGAAGGTACTTCCATTCTCTCTTTGTTTTTAAAAATAGGAATTTTTGAAGTTTGTTTTTTGAGAGAAATAAACAAAAGTGTTCCCATATAGTAAACAATTTAAGTATTCCCCTAGAAATTTTTTAACAAAATGTGTAATTCTCTTAACAAAAATTTGAGAATTATTAAAGTGATATAGATTTTTTTTTCTTAATACATATATATTTATTTATTGTATCTTCAAATATGAACTAACAATAAGTGCTCAAATCTTAAAGCTAAAATATAATTATTTAGCCCGACCAGTGTCGGCCAAAACTTAGTGATAGTTTAAATAATACAAAGTAGTGATAATCAAAAAAGAAAAAAAATTTATAAAAAAGTATAAAAAAAGTATTTTCAAGAAATCCCATCTGGCGTGTTGAGTAATAGAGCCCTTGTGTCCCTCTTTTTTAAGCGGATGTGTCCAGTAAAGTTCAAAATATTACGAGCAAGCGGATTAGGATATGACTCGAGTTTTGTTAAATATTTGCCTGCGTATTTTGCTATTTCTTCAATCACTAGTGGCATATTTAAATCACGATGTATATTAGAATTTTTGATGTACCATGGAGCCGATGTTATTAACCGTAAAATTTTGTTTTGCCTTCGTTGGATTATCTCTACATTGGAAGCTGAAGCAGTGCCCCATAACTGGATACCGTAACACCATATTGACTTTAAAAGCGACTTGTATAATAAAAGTTTACAGTCCAGGCTAAGTGTTGAATTTCTGCCAATCAACCAGTGTATTTGAGATAACTTAAGTTTCATCTGAGTTAGCTTAAAACCAATACGATGTTTCCATGTAAGCCTTCGATCAAGGTGTATACCAAGGTATTTCACTTGGGAATGTTGAGGAATATTTTGATTATTGATTCGAATTGGGGAACAAGTATCTCTTCTTAGGGTAAACGTTATATGGACACACTTTTGTTCATTTACCTTAATTCTCCATAAGTTCAACCACATTTCCAATTGTGTAATATGTTCTTGTAAATATCGGGAAGCCTCGAGAGGGTTTTCATGCATACTAAGGCAGGCTGTATCATCGGCAAACGTAGATGTATGGATATTGCTGCTCAAAGGCATATTACAAGTATAAATCAAAAACAAAACTGGCTCCAGTATGCTCCCCTGTGGCACACCGGATGATATACATTGGGGCAGACTCATGAATTCTCCTTCAACAATCGTAAACTTCCGGGTAGTTATGTAGCTTTCTAATAAATTCAGAAAATTTATTGGTAAATATGATTTTAATTTTAAAATAAGGCCTTCATGCCACACTTTATCAAAGGCCTGAGAAACGTCAATAAACAGGGCAGAACAATACATTTTTTCTTCAAAAGTTCTTCTTATAAATTGCACCAATCTATAAGTTTGTTCAATTGTGCTATGCTGACTTCTAAAACCAAATTGATGGTCTGGGATGCACCCACTATCAGTTAAAATTGGGGACAATTTTGTCATGAGCAGCTTTTCGAAGAGTTTTGACATAGTTGATAGCAGACTTATTGGCCTGTATGACTCAGCCTTGGTAAGGTCTTTGCCCGGCTTTGGAATCATTTTGATTTTTGCAAGCTTCCAGCTTTGTGGATAATACTCCAGTCGTAAAATGGCGTTAAAAATAAATAACAGGATTCTAATTGCAATATGGGGCAAGTTTATCAGCATGTTGTTACTTATTCCATCAATACCTGGAGCTTTCTTCGGGTTGAGTTCACCAATTAGTTTCTGAACATCACGCGTCTTAAATTTTATGGGTCGAGGGGGTAGCGCAACTACACTCGGTAAATCAACAACACCAGTACATGTGTTTGGGGTAAATACGGATTTTAAATGCTCAACAAATATGTTACCTTTTTCAGTATCGCTTCTGGCCCAACCTCCGGTAGAAGTGCGGAGAGGTGGTCTATATTCAACGGGTGGTTGTGATATAGATAACTACACATCTGTGAAGTTTGAAAAGTGGTTATGTAATATCTTATCTCATATTTTTATGTTTTCTGCTTTATACAAATCGTTTAACTATATTTGCATCTAAATTTGGCGTTGAGAAACCAAATTTGTTGATGTTTTTGATTATTTGACAATGCATTTTCATTAAGTTTAACAAATTTTGGTTGATATTGCATTTTGTTTAATCTACGTAATTCGATTCTTGTTGATTGTAACATCTTTTTCTAAAATATTGATGAAAATCTTTTCGCAAGTCTATTTTACAGATATTATAGGCTCTTAGCCACTTTTGACGGACACCAGGAAATGAAGGGAATTAAAAAAATGCTGCACTCATATTTTTACTTATGTCCAAATTCAGTAAGAAAATTTAGGATGTTTTTGTTTGAAAATACTTTTCAGTTCTTGATTTAGAATTCTCTAAATTATTTTATTAGAAAAACTTGTTGTTGTTAGTTATGAAAAATAAAGTATTACTGCCGTGTTATTAAAACATAAAAATTAAATTCAAATATTATACAATAGTTTCAAATATATATGTATATATATATATATATATATATATATATGTTGGATGTAATGTTCAGAAGAAAATCATAAAGCAAATACACGAACCTTCTAGCATAGAGAAAAAATAATGTGACGACACAATCTTCGAACATAATTTATGCATTAATTTTTTAATTTATACATTTTATATTTCATAAAAACAATTTTGAAACAATTTTTGAATAAAATTTTCAAACAAACAGGAAACAGGAAGGGGGGGGGGAAAAATATTAAATTAATACGGTAGCACAATTTTAACGAAAACTTCAGAATACCTATAGTTGTCAGAAGGTGAATGTCAATAAAAAATGAGAGAATGGAAGTACCTTCTATATTTATATCATGCCAATACCCTTATTTGCGTTGTTTTGAGTTGGTTTTATGAAATGCAACCTTGTTTTCGCTGTGCTAAATACAGTGCTGCCAAGTCAAAATGACCGGAAGCAGATGATAATAAGTGTGAATAAGAATAGATACCAATTCATACATTTTCAACTTAAAAATGAATGCAGCCGCATTAATAATCAAAAGCTTGCGGAAAAAATAATCTTTTGGACGGAAATAACGGGAATATTTTCATTTACGTGTGGGAAGTGAAGAGCTACAATATGACTGACATCGATCTTCCGATAAAACAAATTGTATTTTAGAATTATATTTGTGCATTACGGCGCTTTGCTCCTTGCAAGAGTTATATATATATATATATATATATATATATATATATATATATATTCATAGATATATATATACATATAATAACTTTATTTCCAAGCACATCTTTATTTACACATGTTTATTTACAAAATATAAAATACCCAGTGAAAAAAAATGGAAGTCATTCTAGCGGAAGTACATTTTCATTGCTTCCAAAAAATCGATATTTTTAATTTGCCGAGAGTGAGCAAAAAAACCATGTAGAAGCTTATTTTAGTCACACAAAACCTTGCAACTCCTCCATAGTGTTAGAAAATACTCACCAGAATTTAAAAAAAAATTTGTTTTTTTTAAAGAAATTTATGAAGTATTTTTAGTCTAAAATTTAAAAGTTATTTGCTTAAATTTACATGAAAACACTGTTTCGGGCTTAAATTCGTATAAAAAGAAACGAATTGTTAAAAAAGGCAACTATTTACCATTTTTCCTAGATGAAAATATTATCATAGAACAGAAAAAAGGGAATTTTTCTTAATATCGCTTCCAATTCAGTGACCAGGCATCGAAAAAGAGAACTTCTTGCAATGACAACCCTATGTAAAAATCATTAGATCGGATCGAAATTTGCACTACTTCCGCATCGTAAACTCTACATTTTCATGACTTTTTTGGAGTCTCTTTTTTTACTGGGTAGTTTCCATTTCATACAACAACAGTTGTTGTATAATTTGTCAAATAAGTGTTATAAGACGCAGAAAAAAATACAACAACAAACTCACGCATTACTGCGGGCGATTTATTTTACTTTTGTGCACAGTTATTAGACAGTTTGTGAGTTAAAACCTGAATTAAACAAACTTGGAGCGTGAATTCAAAATAAGCTGTTTATGGTTTTAACGTTAAAATCAGGTTTTAACTTTCAGTTTGAAAACATGATTAAACTTTGGGGTTTTCACACGGGTGTCTTAAGTGCCAAAATTGTACTAAAGTCATAACATTTTAAGATAGTTTAAAAAAATTTTTATTGTGGTTCAAACAAAAAGGACATAAAGTAATAAGGCTTCCTCAGCTATGTTTATTGTTTGTCATAACTACATGTAGAAATAAGTGAGAGTTTACCAAAGGAATTGAGAAAGACAGTAAGCAATCTACAAAGGTGCTAAAACCAAAATACAGATAAGTAAAATTTTTATAATTGTAAATTATAGGGGGTTGCTTACAGCAGTCATATTTTTTCGTTTTTTTACTTTAAAACGTGTTAATTTATAAGTACCATTTGAATACCCCAATTGTTTAACAAATTAAAATTAAAAATATTATTTTTTGAGAGTGTAATTTTTAAGCAAATTAAATTGAAATCATTTTAATTTTGATATACATAGAAGGTGGGTGCTTACTGGGATATTTTGAAAAGTATCAGGTACATGTTGCGTGTTTGCTAATTTTAAGCAATGCCCACGCGTCACACAATTTTTGTTACATACAAGCTACAAGTACAAGTAGTTATCTCATAAAACGCCACTATCCATTTGTACAGGCAGAAATTAATGTATTAAACTTACGATTTACAAATAAGATAACATGCAATTTCAAGCAGTTAAAACTTGAAAAATAATAAATAAGTTAATGCATTTTTAAATATAATTAAAAAAAACGAATGATTCGAATGATCAAATAGGAGTATCTAAATAATTATAATGATTGGAAAATATCCTAACGTTACGCTGAAATTGGAAAGGTTTTCCCCGACTTGGTCTCTCCGAAAGAGTTTCGGTCATCACCTCTTGTGTCTTTCCACCGAATCATATTCAAATTTTTTTTGGTTTGTTTCAGCAATACATTCATTTGCAGGGCGCACAGTAGTGCCAAACACCCTTATTCCAGGATTAATTCATATATTAGCAATTATAATAGTAATGGTCGCTAAATTTTATGAGTATAACCTTTAAAACAAATTACATATTCCAACAAAATCTTGGCGATATAGGAGTAATTAAAAGTGTACCCCCTAAAAATTTATTATTATTTTTCATGTATCTGCCGAATAACAAAAGTGAGGCACCCTAAATTTGATGTGGATAACTCTTAGAACAAACTACATGTTCTAGCAAAATCTTAATGCTCACACAAAGTATTTATTAATAAATTATTGTTAATGATTGACTGCCATTGACTGACGTCGAATACGAATAATACGATCACGCATGAATCATGCGTGACTCATGCAAAGAAAATTACGGCATTTGCATATTCCTAATAAAAATACATAAAACAATGACAACAACAACGACAACACATAAATAATGAAAGTGTTAGTAGAAGTAGCTGAGATCTTATTGTTGGTAAACTCAACATGTGAGGCTGTTACTATTTCCTTTATAACTTATAAGGAGCACCGCTTTATTATGGAATAACACACATTCGTTCAATCTTTACAACAAAGTTAAAATCTCGGCCTAATTAAACACAATTTATAACTTTATGTCCACCTTAATTTCGTCCATGAAATTTCCTACGTGTAGACAGCGATTGCCATAAGTGTCAATTTATTGCGCAATGACTGCTGTGCCGATTGCTCGAGCAATTATTGCCAATCAATCTGCTCTCACTTTTGTTGTATTTTTTTCATTAACTTTTGCAAAACAGTGAACTCGAGGCAAATATAAAAAGACATCATCCGAAAACATAATATAAGAAAACATAAACTTAAATTTTTAGTATAGGCAATATCTGCCCTATAAATGTGTAAGATCTGTGACGAAAGTTGCCATAACTATTTTCCGGCTCAAGCAAAAAGCAAACAAAGTTAAATTATTCTGCCGACGTGGCCATGAAAGTGAAAGCAAAAGCACTTCCACAAATAATTAATGCTACAAATTTAATTAAAATATTTGAAGTCATATAATGGCTGGCAGTCATCAGGAGCGTGCGTAAAGAAAAACTCATGAAGTTTTGCTTTGAATTCTGATTTGTTGTTATGTAATCCGAATCGAACGGATATATGTTCTAATTCGATCAGAATAACATAATAATCCCCCTGCTTCGGCATTTGTTCAATTCCATTATATTTAGTGGTCCTCACAATTTTGTAGTTGTGGAGATATAAATTAATCCGCGAAAAAAGGCTTCTTATACCACTGTGCACCGTATTATAGCACGGGTAGGATAAGTCCTTGTATACTGCCTTTTGTGGGTGGTCCTGTTCCTAAATTGTTTATTTTTATAAATAATTAAAAAAGTAAACTTACAAAGCAATTTATTTTCACTCCAATTTTATCTTAACAAATTTCATTGTGCAGCAAATAATTCCCTCTTGCTTGCCATGCACATTTTTAAAGCTATATAAAAATAAAATATTGCTAGTGTGTGAATTTAACTTGCGTAAGATTATTGACGTAAATCTTACTACAAACAAGTTGGCGACATGGCACACATTCATTTAATTCAAGTTCATGTACATACATACAAATGCACGTCAAAAGGAGAACAAAAAGGCAATTTGTTCAGTTCATTCGAATGCAAGTTCAAGATTACGCATTTAATCTTACGCATTTGCTTAACCGTTGCCAAGTTCAACAAGTGTTGCATGTTTATTTATTTATTTATTTTTTTGTTGTCTCTCTTTCGAAAAGGCACATTTGCAGTGCATATTGCACTGGATCAGCATCTTAAATTATCCAAGTTACCAAAGTAGACCGGTTGCTTGGCATTAAACCAAATAACGGTTGTCGGGGCCACTAAATCATCAATAACGCACTGGCTTTTGCAAAACGACTCTAAACTTGGCCAAGTAGTTTAATTTACGCAATATTTTCAGACAATCAACTTTCAGCTTTAAAAATACCAGCATAGTGTTGTTTGATCGTAGGAGCTGGCAAAGGAAATCATTTGGCACTCAGTTGAGGTGTTTGGTTTTGTTTTTTTTTTTCATATATAAAAAATAATTTATGATTTTTTTCTTGCATGAATTTGTTGTGCTCTAGTTTTTTTGGTGCTTTTTTTCTGGTTGATTTAAAGTATTTGAGTTTTTTTTTGTGACTTGTGCAGCAAAATTGCAATATTGTTTAAGTTGAATGCACTTTGCAAAATTGTTGTTTGTGTTTTTTATTTATTCATATGTATATTTATTTTTGTTTTATTGGAATTGTTTTGAAAATATGCAAGTATGTATTAATATTTTGTGTGCATTTACAGTTTGCGTGCCACAAATTGTGTTTATGAATTCGATCAATTATTTGAAAAATTTTTGTTATTGAGATGCTTGAAGTTGACGTTGGGCGTTATTTATAACAAAAAATATAAATAAATATAAATATAAATTGCACTTTTAACACAACTCATTGTGGAAATTAATCCGATTGGCATTAATGTGTTTAATGTATTTTTGTAAATATTTGCAAAAACTAAAAGGCCTTCAAATAATTAAGAAAAATAAAATTTTGATAAATATAATTACATATAAAAGTGAATTGTAATAGTTAGTATTATTGTTTTTTTTTTTTGAAATTTTTACTTAATGAGAATGCCAAGTCTCAGTTTCCATTTCAGATGAAGTGCTCGGGATAAATTATTACATTCGATATGAAACGATATTTCAAAACATTGACAGTCTTATGCTTAACAAAAAATGGCATGCAGTTAGCAAAAGTAAAAATTTTCAACTATATTTCTCGTATAGACGAAATATTAATACAACTTATGTAGAAAGGGGGCATAACACCTCGCATATGCAGCGCACATTTATTTCCAAATATCCTGGGAACGAATATCGTAGAACAGCTGAGATTTTATAGAATTTATGCCTAGTACACATCTAGCATTTCTTGTGTTGTCATTTTGTGGAGTCATTTTCAGGATGTGTACAACGCCATATGGAAAGCAATGCCACACAACGAAAAATATCGGAAATGACAAACCTTGCCACCAGTATACACTATTTGTGATATAACAAAATGCCATAACGTGTACTTGGCATTAATGATTTTATGCATTCTTCTAGAAAAAAGTCAGGATTAAATTAGTGGGTGTGGCACTTCTCCTATAATTTTATTTATATATTGGAATATCTATAAAGCTAATTCTGCAAGAAACTTGAAACTTTGTGTGGCTTAATCTTTTTATAATGTTCATTGTCATATAAAAAAAATGCAATGTGAGGCAAATCTCAGGGGAGATGTGTAAACATATAGTAAAGAAATTTTGTTTTAATATTGGTTTATGGTAACTAAAATCCTCACAAAAACATAAACGTGAAAAAAAGCCAAGTTCATTTCTACAATTTTGGCCATTAAAAGTAGTGAGATAAAAATTTTGACCAAGTTCTTCTTTGGCACAATACCTATCACTGTAATATGCAATGCATTATATAAATTTTTAAACGTAATGGTGTCATATAATTTCTAGATAATCTGCTGTCTGCCAACGGACAAATTTTGGTCAACGGTGGCTGTCCACTTATAGGAGTTTCACTTTTTATCTTTTAAATAAATATTTGACATTTAGAACATTTTTTTTATTTAAAAGCTTATATTTTTATTTTGTAGTTTTCTTAACAAAATTATCCGCACTGGCAACACTATTACACTTCACAAGCAATTTCTATTAAAAGTAACATTGCTCCTGAAGGTATGCTTTAAGATTTGATTGAGTGTATTTCTACGCAGCTGTTTAGTTTTTCTGTACTTCAGTTCGTATGATTACACGAATACAATCATACATAGCTCGCACCGATTTGATAACGCTTTATGATCTTACTCAAAATTTGTGAATGTATTGTGAAAAAGATTTGTACTCCCTAGCTTACACATCAAAAATCAGATTGGACATGTAGGTGTGGCACCTCCCATAAAACATTTATTTTAAGATATGTGCTCGTATGGAGAGAACCTCAAAATGTTGTCCCATTGACGATGACAGTAAAAACATTCCAGGTTTAGTCCTTACAAATATATTGGAAACAAAAACCACTTACACAGCCTTATGCAGCATACTTCTTTGTTTAAAGGCCATATAATTTATAAATTTATGCTCCTAAAACAAAGTTAAAGAAATACTATATTCTTTAACTTTGTTTTAGTAGCATAAGGAATTATAATGATTTTATTATTATCATAATAATTTAAACAAATTTATTTTAACTAAAAAATAAAATTTATGTTATGGTGGATCAATGCTCCATGTTTCTTCCATTTTACGCTTTCGAGCGCTAAAGGTGGACGATTACCAACGATATGCTACAACAATAAAATAAGAAAATTTGTTTTTGTTTTCAATATAATTAAACGATAGATAGATAGATAGTTTCTTGTCGACATCGTTGATCAGGCCGTTTGTTATCTTATCGTTTTTTTTTATCAATAAAATCTTAAAGTAATTTATGTATTTTGAATTATTGAAATTAATAGATTTATGAAAATTGTTTTTGTCTGCTTAACCGATTAAGCCAAAACTTTGATTAATTAATCGAGCGATTAACCGATTACAACAAAAATCCGATTAATTGAATATTACATATGTAGTGTCCGAACAGAAACCTTCGTGAACGAGTCAAACTCGCACTTTAATGAATTTATTTGTATATAGTTTGAGTTAATAAGGTGATAAAATACTTCTGGAGAATATAATATTTTATAACTATTTAATTCTTTCATTAGAGGCGCTACAAAGGGCAATGTGTCCAAACTCATTATTCGTGCAAAATATTATTGTAGTTTCTCCCACTTACCTGCCAATGTCTATTAAAAATAATGCATTCCCAAAGAAATATAATTCTGCATTAAACAATTTTAAACTCGACCATGTCTGTTGATGATCATACACTGATCGAGTTTTCACAAAATAGCCGCAAGAATTGTATTTGCTAAATTTTTGAAAGTTAGTAATTTTTTTTCATTAACTAAACAATTATCCTTCGGACAATTGCTCAATATTTTGCTAATGCAATACTTTGCATATTCCAGTCAGTTCGATTAAGAAACCAGTCTGTTTAGAAACATGACCGTAATGAAAACAAAAACAATGAAAAACAAATTGTGTCC
Source organism: Tachina fera (assembly GCA_905220375.1). Lineage (NCBI taxonomy): Eukaryota > Metazoa > Arthropoda > Insecta > Diptera > Tachinidae > Tachina > Tachina fera. Next base: position 48,758,540 of record LR999965.1, on the reverse strand, counting down.
AGTGAGTTTTTCTATGTTTCTTATCTCATTTGTGGCATGTGGGGTGGCATGAGTCGTGGACACCAATAAATACAATATTTAACCTCATTTTAGAAATTGAAAGGAATGCCACTACTGTAAAAAAAAATTATAAGACCTAAGTCACAAAATTCATAAAATAAATGACAAAACAAAACAAATGCCAACAAACTTTTAAGAGCGACAGGCTACAAACAACCCAACCGTGTGGGGTTTTGGATAAAAAGTTTTGGTGGTCAGTTGGCACCAGCGTGCTCCGATAATAATATTTGCAACAATGCTTAATAACTATATTCAAATCGTTAATACATACTTTTAAAAATTATTTCTTTATAATAATTTTTTACGTTCTTTGGGTGTGTGTGCTTGTTTGTGTAATGGCCAGTGTATAGCATAGCTATACACAAACATTTACGTGCAACATGCACTGGAACACGCTTCCACACTTAAGACACTAACTAACTTATAATCACGGTATTAAAGATCTTTATTGACAACAGCTTATTTCTTACCACAAGTGATCAAATGCATAAGCTGGTTGAATGTAAAGACCCGCAAGGAATACAAAAACAATTCTATTAAGTTGTACTCGTATCTAAATCGAAAGTAGTTTTAAAAAAATCATTTTATAATAAATTTTATAATAAATTCTGTGTGTCCAATGAAAGTTTGATTTAAAAACAAGTATGAGTGTTATATTCGGCTGTGCCGAATCTTATAAACCCTTTGCCAAAGTGCGTTTATGTAGTATAGAGATACATAAGCACAGAGATATGTATGTAGATATTAGTTTTTTGAAAAAATTCATAATTTTTGCTATAGTGCAATTTTTAATAAGTGACCTCTCGGTATTTTTCAATTAAATATTTTTTTTTATATTAGCAATAAGTTGAATATCGATGCCTTGCTTTCTAAAAAAAATACAAGTTTTAAGGAGAGAAAAAAAGAAACGGTTTATCTCTTTATACTTCGGTGTTTGAATAAAAGTTCATATGCAATTATTAAGGAATTAATTATATATTAGTAGTAAGTTTAATTATGAAGCGCATTTATTGAGATATGAGTTTGGTGCATTAAGAGTAATTTAAATTCTTGATATTTGATCAACAAGTTACTCGTTTGTTGCACTTATAGCTAAACAAACAAATAATGCCGTAATATCAAAACTATCAAATGAAAACAATATTTAATATCCCATTTGACATGAGATTCGATCTAATGTTCGCTTAAGCTTCGAACTTCGAAAATAGTTTTAGTATTGTACCTCCATACCAAGTAAACTATGCAACTTTTTTTATTTAATAATCTTTGACTTTGCAAAATTGTTAATTTCCTCAATTTAAACATTTCATTGGAAAAGGTATATATAGTGGTATTATGTAAACGTTTATTCCTAAACAATTTTTTGGAATTTCTTGAGCTCAAAGGAACGGTTTCAGGGAAATGAAACGGAACATGTTCTTTATTTAACTTTATAGTTAGGATTGTAATTTAGCGATAAATTTTATTTATATCTCCATTTACTAATAATAAATTCAGTAAAGTGCGACTCTGTCTTGCGCACGAAGCGTTCCGTAGTAATACTACATGAAATTTAGCCTATATAAAATATAGTTTTGGCATTTCTTTCGTTTTTGGGGTCTTAAGCGTTATTTAATATGGTATTTTTTTATTTTGACGGTTTTTTGACATTTTGTTTGTTCATTTTAGTGATTTATTTAAGTGCTAGATTTTTTTCCAATTTAGTGCTTTTTTCGTTTCTGTAATTATTTGGTTTTTTTTTTAATTTGCTGATTTTTTTAGTTTTGATGCTTTTTTTCTCGTTTTTAGGTTTTTGGCATTATTTATAATTTGATGCTTTTTTAGTTTTGGTGCTTTTTTTCTCGTTTTAGCGATTTTTTTGGGTTTTTGGCATTATTTTTAATTTGGTGCTTTTTAAATTTTGGTGATTTATTTTGTTTTAATGTTTTTTTTTAAATTTGGCGATTTTTTTCATATAGGCAATTTTTTTTGGTTTTAACGATTTGTTTAGATTTTTAGCGTTTTTATTTATTTGTGGGAATTTTTTTTAATTATGACACTTTTTTCTCGTTTTAACGTTTTTTCGGTTTTTGGCGTTTTTTTAATTTTAGCAATTTTTTTCGTTTTGGTAACTTTTTTGAAATTTTTGGCGATTTCAAAATGTTCGGATTTTTTAGTTTTACGGTTTTTGAAAATTTCAAGAGTTTAACACTTACGGTTTCCAAGATATATCAATTTGTCAAAATTACATAGTAAAAATTGCATTAACGGATGGACCACCCATTAATTTAAATTTTCTTAATTTTAGTGCTAATTGTTGTAGCCTATATAAAAATACACTAATTTTATAAATTTCAAGTGTCAATATAAATATGTACACACATACATACAATTGTATGTATATTACATGGGAGTTTAAAAGTTTTGATCACTCGTTTTGGAACACCCTTTAATTTTTAATTTTTATATATTTGTTGTTGTAGTGACTAAAGTTCTACATACTCTGTCCAAATTTTAGACCCGTAGCCTTTACCGTTCCTGAGAAAATAGCCTTCTTCCTAAAACATAAAAAATATGTTTAAATATGTTTAATATGTATAATTATTAGAAAAAAGTTAAAGTTTTCCAACCCTGAAAACATCTTTTTATTTTGTTTTTTTAATTTTTTTTAATTATAAATACCAATTTTATTCGTACCGTAGTATAAAACAAGTTACTTTAATAAAATAGTAATAAAAACTAGTTTTCAGTAGTTATTTTGTGTGGGAAAATAGAGATTGAGTTATCCAGCTCTGAAACCGTATGCTTGATTTTGCTGATTTTCAAATTTCTGACACACCAGACCAAGAACGAAGTCTCTAGATTTTCTGAGTGCTTGGGAAAACCGATTTCACGTACAGACAGACGAACAGACGGACATCGCTTGTTCGTCTTCCCTATGCATAAGGATCCAGAATATATATACTTTATGTGTCGCTTATTAATATTGTAGAAATTACAAATGGAATGACAAACCTATATATACCCTTTTACCATTTTTTGGTAAAGGGTATAAACAAGCCAACACGATTCTGATATTATCCAAAGACTGTATGCACTAGAACCGTATTCAATGATTTTGGCAGAATACAAATGTGCCCGGTTAACGCGTAACCTATGGATTAACCTAGTATATAAGACAATAAAGTTTGAAGATTTTGGAATTTTGAAAATTTTTATTCAATGCTAGTTTTCCTACAGGGTTTCGGCTTATTAAATCTAGTTTCTTCTACAGCATGTTCATTTGTAGCAGCTTGAAGTATGTTAAGGTAACGCCTTTTCTGCTGTTTATGTCGGTCATTTCATACAAACATTCATCCACTGCTATTTGCAACTTGTTATTTTTAATCTTTTAGATTTTTCTTGTTTTCGTTGCAAATTATTAATAAATCAAATTGTAACTTAAGCTACAAGATCAATGCCATAAAATTAAATTGAAATACACATTCGACCATTCGCATAGGAAATGTTATAAAAATAACTTTAGGGAGTTGACTTGAGCATTTGAGTAATGCTCGTGAGGACTTGTACAATAAGAAGTTTTGCATGTTTATTTTATAATTATTTTTCTGAGTATCGATCAATAAAATTGACATTCTTCTTAAACGAAAAGGTGCAGCACAGTCCACAATAAATATTTGTGATAATTGTATGTGAGAAAATTTTAAAGTGTTCAATAATTTCTTGTTTTACTGCTGACAGTTTATTTTATTCGCATTGAAATTCATATTTCCTCAATAAAATATGCATCAGAGTTTATTTGTGTTTGATATTTTTGTCTCTTCGGGATCTTACTTATGGTCGTTTTTATTTACAGAAGTTGTTAACAAGATAATACGTAGATGCCAGTTTTAATAACTGACATACACATCAAGGTGCTACAGGCACAATCATAAAGAATGGGAAAATATTGTTAAAATAATTTCATAATTCAGTTTTATGGATATATATATATATATATATATATATATATATGTATGTATGTATGTTTAAAATTAAATTTCTGACACAAATAAATATACTACAAAATATATTAATCTGAAATATGAAAGGATAGAAACGCTATACATTTATTGTTATTGTTATTTTTATTGTCTAGGTATAAATTGCATTATACCGGGAACTTTTTGCATGGAAAATGTATCGGAAATATCGCTCACTTACTCAATGAAACTCATAACGTTAACGATCTAAAATTAATTTTTATATCGTTATTCATATTGTGTAAAAATTTCATACAAATATCTTGCTTACTAAAGTCCTGAAAGCCAAATCAAATTTTATTTTTCCCTTAAGTTGTGTGTAAATTGAAAACTATAAACTCGTTTTATGTAAAAATTTTTTTTTTGAGTTATGACGTTGTTTGAGTAAATGAGCGATATATATGTATATGTTTGTTGGCTAAGCACTTATATTTACATTTCGTTTCTGCAAAGCAATTGTTCCTGTGCTTTGAACTTACATTTTAGCTTTTGATGCTGACGACTGGGCAGCTACTTGAAAGCAAAACGATTGCTTTTTTTAACGAACTGTTTGTTTGATTTTACTAGTCGTTACAAACGCAAATGCAATAAAAGGCTATTTTTACAGTTGCTATTTAATTAAAAAGCAGAAGCAAATACAAGAGTTTTTCAACAAAAAACTTTTGCTTCAAAGCAACAGCATATTAATTTAAACTTTTGCTTTTCTGCTGTCAGGTTTTCGAACACTGATGAATACTCGTCTGATAGTTTGACAAGAAGACATGGATACGTTTGATAATAAATAAATAAATATTAATCATACGTTCGTTACCATGATACAATTCGTCGCTGTTTTATCTAACTGACCTATCTAATATATGTAAAATTTTACAGGAGTGCATCTTTTATGATTGTTTTCTACATGCATTCTTATGGAAAAATCTGACATAGTTTTACTTTTATAGGTTCAACAGTAATGTTTACAGTCATAACAATTATAGAAAAAGTCAATTATGACTTATAAAGTCTAGCAGTGGACTTAACTAATTTTTCAAAAAAATGTCAGTTAAGTCGGTTAGTTAAAACAGCGACGAATTAATCCAGTACCTGGATTCAGTAACTTTTATTACGATAATCGTATCGCTATAATAAATATAACGAAAATGTATCTACTTTGCTATTCAGTAACATATTTTAACGATATCCGCTGTCGTTTGGATAAAAACCAAATTAAGTCACAATATCATATTCACTGAGTTTTCCTTTATAATTCTTTGTGCTTTTCGCTTATTTTAACATTTTCAATACAGATATACCACATAATATTGAATAAAATGGTTATTAATATAATACTGGAGACTGTCGTAAAAAATAAGTTACGGAATCACATTATCGTTACCGCAAGCGAATAAATATGTCGATAAATATTACGATTTTCGGTTTGCAAAAAGTTACAGAATCCAGGTACGGGGGGTCTACTATGTAATTCGAAACGAAAAAACAGATTTTGAATTTGTATGTTCATAACATATAAATTCAATATCAAAAAAAGGACTCAGAGCCTTTGCGTGGCGTTGGCGGAAGTATTTAGCATGTTGGCTATAAAACTGAAGGGTTTGATACCGATGTCCAACAGTCATTAAAATAACAAAACCGATTTTTAGCATTATGAACTGTAGTTGCCAAGTGAACATATTTTCGTCACGTGCCTATAAGGATTTTAAATGAGACGTTTAATTTTAATTGAACTGCAGTGAATTTTGATCCGAAATAATATCTTATTCGGGCTTAAGTTCAGTAATTTCAATTCTTATTGAATCAAATATTTTTATTAATTAATGTGATTTTCTACAGAATAGAAAAAACTAGATAAACTTTTAGCTGCAGCCACCCACTTTATCATATTATGCAGAGATATTTCTTAACATCATCATTCTTAACATCATGCAAGTTTATTTAATCTTTCCGAGGACAGTTAAAAATGTGATACATTATATTCAATAGTTATTTCATTTCCTCCTTAAAACCAGCGTGTCTTAAATGAATTTTTTGATATCATGATATTTTTTGTCTTTATTATAGTTAAGAAACAAATAAAAAAAATAATGGAATTTGTAATCAAGCCACGTTATCGAAATATTTGTCCCAAATAACTGCAAGTATATACTGTTAATGTGCTGATACTGACCACAATTTTTCTCCGGCAAAAAAATAAACCACTTTTAAAATTAATGCAGGAGTTTATTTCTGTGTTAAAATTACTTCATAGCACAAATAATATTTTTTTTAATTATATTTATTTGTGCAATCATGTTTAGCCTTAAGCGCCTGCTGCATGCAACAATGCTAAAGTACTTTGAGAAAAAAAGAAAAATGCTTAAAAGTATTTTTAAATTTTAATTTTTTTCTTAGCTCAAATCTTAATAACGAAATCAAAAAATCAATCAATCAGATAGTACACAGCCCATTACTTAAAATTCTGAAATATATACAATGTAGTTGCAACATCAAATGTTAAGTTTGTTTAGAGTGCGGGTATTTATTTCTGCAGATTAACAAGTTGCAAGTAAGAAATCAATTGCATACACATTCCCACCACGTAATTGATTGGTTTTATTAAATTAAAAATGTAACAAAGAAATCAATGGAACTAGTTTGCAAACAAAAAAAAACAATTGCTGCTACATATTCAATTTTTTTATTGTTTTGACCGCTTCATATTGCAGGTTTTCCATCTGTTTGTCTGCATGACGAACCTGATTTTACGGTTGTCCGTTAAAGCGTTAAATAAATATTTAGCAGCCTTCGTTTTTGACGTAAATATTATATGTTAAGCTGCGCCTGCTGCAGCCCACGCATCTTGCTAAAGAAATCAAATAGTTGAATTATTCAAATTATAGCTGACTACACTGTGCAACGCAGAAATAAAAATTAATGCAATAATCTCAGGAGAAGCAAAGTACTTATTTTAAACAAAAACACTAGAACTTTTTTCTATTATTATTAATACGATTATTACGACTTATTTTAACAAGCTTTTAATCTTTTTCAGTGCCATTTTGAGCTTAAATCCCTTTTGGCAACTTTAGAGTCAAAATTCACAAACTAGTATTTGTGATATTCATTAATTAAATTTACTCGTCTGATAACATCAAACATAAAGTAATGCTTCAGTAATTTAAATAAATATTTACTTGATATCCACCCACATCCACTAATACATAGAAAAGTACATACTTGCTTACTAGGCCAGTGTAAAAGTCCAGCAGTCGGTTGCAGATTCGATTGAAGCCAAACACTCTGAGTATTTCTGCTGACAATCCGAAGTAGATTAAGAGCTTGTATTTGTTATTAAAAATATATATAATAAAAATTTATATATGCTGTTATCCGGTGTTATTGATTTTATTGAAAAGCCATTTAAATATTATTTTCAAAAGGTAAAAATAGAAATCTACGAGTAATTTACATGTTTCCAAATCAAATACCTCACACCAAGTGCAGGTAGGTAGGTTTTTTTCTGCTCATTGTTTTCATGCTAAATTTATATCTTTTTGGGGGGCCACCCTGTAATGAGTTTAAATGCTTAGACGGTGTTGAGCAACTTGTTACAAATTTATTGTGATCGATAAGTAGGAAATCCGGGTAATATATTTGAAATTATAATTACTTTAGGTATTATTGTAGAGTATATTTATTGAAAATACACTGAAAACAAATTTCGTAGGTTAATCTAACCAATTGAAATTGTCAAGCATAGAGTTCAACTAAATCTGACTAGTGTTTGATCTGATTAAAAAATTTTTTTACAAATTTATTTATTAATTCTGTGATTTAAAAAATATTTGTTTATTTTTAGGGTTCCGTACACCAAAGGTGAAAAGGATTGTTTTCGCTATGCTGTCCGACTGTTGGTCTGGCCGTCTGCCCGTCACAGGCTATTTTCTCAGGAATCATAAGAGCTACGGAAATTTGGACAGAGTATGTAGAACCAAAGACACTATAACAGCAAATACATGGGAGTTAAAATTGAAAGGGTGTTACAAAACGAGCAACGAAAAATGTTAAAACCCCATGTAATATACATACATACAATTGCATGTACGTACATATGTTGTATATTGACACTTGAAATTTATAAAATTAGTGTATTTTTATACACACTACAAAAATTTAAATTAAAGGGTGTTCCATCAGTTAAAGCAATTTTAACTATGTAATTTGAAAAACTTGCTTAACTTGTTAAACTAAAAAATCCCAAAAAAAATAATAAAATCGCCAAAAATTTAAAAAAAAAATCACCAAAACCAAAAAAAAATTACCAAAATTAAGAAAAAAAGTTTCCAACAATAAAGTAAATTGCCAAATTCGAAAAAATCGCCCAAAATAAAAAAAATCGCCAAAACTAAAAAAATTCAGTGAAGTGCGACTTTGACCCGCGCACGAAGGGTTCCGTACGGACACGAGATAATTAATTCAATACGAACAATATACACTATAGTTTTGGCATTTTTTTTCGTTTTTGGGTTTTTTCGGTTTTAAGCGTTTTTTTAGTTTGGGGGTTTTTTGAATTTATTGGCGCTTTCTGAGTTTTGGCACTTTTTTCACGTTTTGGCGATTTTTTGTTTGGTTTTTAAAGTTTTTTTAATTTTGGCGATTTTTATTATTTTGGCGTTTTTTTATTTTGGTGATTTTTTTTTTTTTTTTTTTTTTTTTTTTTTAATACATTTATTTATTTATTGTATCTTCAATTATGAACTAACAATAAGTATTCAAATCTTAAATCTAAAATATAAGTATTAGGCCCGACCTCTGTCAGACATAAACTTAGTGATAGTTATAAATAATACATAAGTAGTGATAATAAAAAAGAAAAAAAAAATATTTTCAAGCAATCCCATCAGGAGTGTTGAGTATAAGAGCCCTTGTGTCCTTCTTTTTCAAGCGGATGTGGCCAGTAAAATTCAAGATGTTACGAGCAAGCGGATTAGGATGTGACTCGAGTTTTGTTAAATATTTGCCTGCGTATTTTGCTATTTCTTCAATCACTAGTGGCATATTCAAATCACGATGTATATTTGAGTTTTTTATATACCATGGAGACGATGTTATCAAACGTAAAATTTTATTTTGCCTTCGTTGGATTCTCTCGACGTTAGAAGCTGAAGCAGTGCCCCACAACTGAATTCCGTAGCACCATATTGGCTTCAAGAGCGACTTGTATAATAAAAGTTTGCAGTCTAGGCTGAGTGTTGAGTTTCTACCAATCAGCCAATATATCTGAGTTAGTTTAAGTTTCATTTGTACTAGCTTTGAGTCAATATGGTGTTTCCATGTAAGTCGTCGTTCAAGGTGTATACCAAGGTATTTTACATGAGAATGCTGAGGAACAACTTGATTGTTGATTCGAATTGGGGAACAAGTATCTCTTCGCAGGGTAAATGTTACCTGAACACACTTTTGCTCGTTTACCTTAATTCTCCATAATTTTAACCATAGTTCCAGTTGTGTTATATGTTCTTGTAGATATCGGAAAGCCTCATGAGGATTTTCGTGCATACTTAGGCAGGCTGTATCATCGGCAAACGTAGACGTATGGATATTGCTGCTCAAAGGCATATCACAAGTATAAATTAAATACAAAACTGGCCTCAGTATGCTCCCCTGTGGCACACCGGATGATATAGTTTCGGGCACACTCATGAATTCTCCTTCCACAACCGTGAACTTCCGGGAAGTAATGCAACTTTCTAATAAATTCACCAAATTTATTGGTAGATATGATTTTAATTTTAAAATTAGGCCTTCATGCCACACTTTATCAAATGCCTGCGAAACTTCAATAAAGAGTGCAGAACAGTACTTTTTTTCTTCAAATGTTCTTCTTATACATTGAACCAATCTATGCGTTTGTTCAATAGTGCTATGCTGACTTCTAAAACCAAACTGATGGTCTGGGATACACTCACTACCAATTAGAATTGGGGACAATTTTGACATGAGCAGTTTTTCGAAAAGTTTTGACATTGTTGATAGCAGACTTATTGGCCTGTATGATTCTGCCTTGGTAAGATCTTTGCCCGGCTTTGGAATCATTTTAACTTTGGCAAGCTTCCAGCTGTGGGGATAATACTCCAGTCGTAAAATGGCATTAAAAATGAATAACATGATTCTAATTACAATACGAGGCAATTTTATTAGCATTTGGTTACTATTTCCATCAATACCCGGTGCTTTCTTCGGGTTGAGTTCAGCAATTAGATTTTGTACATCACACATTTTAAATTTTATGGGTCGAGGGGGTAGCGCAACTACACTCGGGAAATCAACAACACCAGTACATGTGTTTGGGGTAAATACGGATTTTAAATGCTTTGCAAACAAGTTACCTTTTTCAATATCACTCCTGGCCCAAACTCCGGTAGAAGTGCGCAGATGTGGTTTAAACTCAACGGGTGTTTTAATTCTTTTCGCAGCGCACCACAAAGAATAATTAGATGCTGGTGTGACATCAAGATTTTCCAGATAGTTTTTAAGAGATGCAGTTTTTTCATATGCAAGCAGCTCTTGGAGTTTTTAGTGTACTCTTTTAATTTAATTTTATTTTGGGGTGATCTGTGCTGTTGCCATTCTCTTCTAGCTCTTCTTTTTGCACATACGAGAAGTTTAATATCTGTAGAATATATTCTGTTAAACCCAGTCTGCGGATGGGAGGAAGTGGCATGTTCAGCTGCCTGCTTAATATTTTCGTTAAGATTAGCAATATTAGATTCAATATCGTCATGAGTTCTTAGCTTAATGTTTTCAGTGCAATGACCATTAAGATATTTTTTGAATCGCAGCCAATTAACACGACTGATCATTTTCACATATGGGTGAGGTAGAGCACTTCTCAGTGGGCTACAGATTGTAACGATCGTGGGAGAGTGATCGGACGATAGATCTAGGGAAGCTTCGACGTGAATTAATTCCCTAGAAATATTTTTCATGACGCCAAAATCTATAATATCCGGAATTTTATGTATGTCAGTAGGCCAGTAAGTGGGCTCCCCACTCGAAATGACGTCCAAGCCCATTTTTGAAATTGTTTTGAACAACGCTCGTCCTCTAGGTATGATAAGACGCGAACCCCAGAAAGTATGTTTTGCATTATAGTCTCCAGCTGCTACGAAACAAGGGCCAAGAGATTTGTAGAAATCCTCGTATTGATCCTCAGTAATTACGAATCTAGGAGGGGAGTAAATTGATGATATGACAAAATTTGTGCAAAAATTTTCGATACAAATATTCGTTGCTTGTAGATGTTCTTCACAAATTTTGTCAAGAATATAATGCTTGAGTCTTGACTTTATTAAAATTGCTGATCCCCCGCAAGCTCTTCCTCTTGGGTCCTTTGAATCATATAAAATGTAGCCGTTAATTTTGAATAGGCTTCCTGAAGTCAAATGAGTCTCAGAAAGCAACATTATATCAATATTTTTTTCCATGAGGAAGTGCTCAAGTTAATTTTTATGTTGGCGAATGCCGTTTGCGTTCCAGAAACTTATCTTTGACGTGTTCATGGCTTGTTAACTAATGCTTGAAGCAGTGTAGACTGCATTCGTAGCATTTTTTGCATCATGCTAGTCATATTTGTTGTAAAATTATTTTTAGTTAGCACTAGATTCTCAATAGTAGCTTCAAGGCGACTAAAATTAAAGCTTGAGTTTGCATTCGTTGAATTATTTTGAGGCGGAGTATTTTGTGTGGGAATATAACTAGTCTTAGCTGCATCGGCATACGATACACGTGAAGTGACAGGTTGGCTCATTTGAGCAAAAGTGGCGGAGTAAGCGTTTGCTGTTTGTGCTGGAGCTAATTTAGGCTTTTGCCCCATAGTCTGTTTAACGAAAGAATAGACAGGACCTTCTCTTTAGTTAGCGGTGTGATTACCTCCACAATTACTACATTTTTTTCCTGCTAGATCCTTAGGTTTAGTACAAACAGCAGTACCGTGCAATTCACCGCAGATAACACAAACTGAAGGTAACTTGCAGTAAGTTTTTGTGTGACCATATTCTTGACAATTATGGCACTGTACGGGTCCAGAACGCTTGTGTGGTTCTTCAACTGTTATTTTTCGATATAAGAGATATTTCAAATTATAAATTGGATGAGTCTCGCTTTTTTTCAATTTTAAATCGTTTGGCTCAAGTTCGACGCGAAATAGAGGATAAGGAATCTTCTCCCTATTTATTATGTTAGATACATTTTTTACCTTAAATCCCTGGAGGACGAGTGCATCTTTTATTTCTTCGGGAGCAACATAGGAATCGATGCCCTTCAATACGATCTGCAGGCCTTTAGCACTTATATTATTATTTTTTTATTTTGGCGATTTATTTTAATTTTGGCGTTTTTTCATATAGGTGATTTTTTTTGGTTTTGGCGATTTTTTTTTAGTTTTGGCACTTTTATTTCGTTTTGAGGATTTTTTTCGGTTTTTGGCGTTTATTTTAAATTTTGGCGATTTTTTTCGTTTTGGCGATTTTTTTTAAATTTGGCGATTTCTTTTAATTTTAGCGATTTTTTTCATTTTGGCGATTTTTTTTCACATAAACAATTATTTTGGTTTTGGCGCATTTTTCGCGTTTTGGCGATTTTTTTCAATTTTTGGCATTTTTTCATATTGGCGATTTTTTTTCATTTAAACGATTTCTTCGAATTTGGCGATTTATTTTAGTGCTAGGTTTTTTTTTAATTTTATCGATTTTTTTCGATTTGGCGTTTTTTTTTAATTTTTGGCGATTTTTTCAGGTTTTGGCGATTTTTTTTCGGTTTGGCGATTTTATAATTTTCGGATTTTTTAGTTTTACCGTTTTTGAAAATTTCAAGAGTTTACCTCTTACGGTCTCCCAGATATAGCAAGTTGTCAAAATTACATAGTCAAAATTGCATTAACTGATGGACCACCCTTTAATTTAAATTTTTTAATATTTTAATGTTTATTGTTGTAGTCTATATAAAAATACACTAATTTTACAAATTTCAAGTGTCAATATACATATGTACATACAATTGTATGTATATTACATGCGATTTTAACATTTTTCGTCGCTCGTTTTGGAACACGCTTTAATTTCTAATTCTCATGTATTTGTTGTTGTAGTGGCCAAGGTTCTACATACTCTGTCTAAATTTCAGGTCCGTAGCTTTTACGGTTCGTGAGAAAATACCGTGTGACGGACAGACGGACAGACGGACAGACGGACAACGTAGCGAAAACAATAGGGTCCTTTTTTTCACCTTTGGTGTACGGAACACTAAAAATGAACCATGTATAGCCCATTATATTTTGTATCTATAGCCCATTTAATTTTTTTGCATGAAAAATAGACGAAATGGACGATTTATAGTTCATTAAATTTTTTCATTAAAATTTGAAAAATTTTCCATTAAATTTTTTTCATAAAAAATTTTTTTCCATTAAAAATGGATGATGTATATTTCATTAAATTCTTTGTACGAAATATAGACGACGTGTATAGTCCATTTAAGTTTTTGTATATGAAATAGACAATTTATAGCCCATTAATGTTTTTCATAAAAATTTAAAAAATGAACCATGTATAGCCTATTATATTTTGTATGTATAGCCCATTTAATTTGTTTGCATGAAAAATAGACGATGTATAGTGTTTTTAGTTTCTTGCATATGAAATCGACGATTTATAGTTCATTAAATTTTTTCATTAAAATTTGAAAAATTGACGATGTATAGTCCATTAAATTTTTTTCATAAAAATTTTTTTGCATTAAAAATGGATGATGTATATTTCATTAAATTCTTTGTACGAAATATAGACGACGTATACAGTCCATTTAAGTTTTTGTATATGAAATAGACAATTTATAGCCCATTAATGTTTTTCATAAAAATTTAAAAAATGAACCATGTATAGCCTATTATATTTTGTATGTATAGCCCATTTAATTTGTTTGCATGAAAAATAGACGATGTATAGTGTTTTAAGTTTCTTGCATATGAAATCGACAATTTATAGTTCATTAAATTTTTTCATTAAAATTTGAAAAATTGACGATGTATAGTCCATTAAATTTTTTTCATAAAAAATTTTTTTGCATTAAAAATGGATGATGTATATTTCATTAAATTCTTTGTACGAAATATAGACGACGTATATAGTCCATTTAAGTTTTTGTATATGAAATAGACAATTTATAGCCCATTAATGTTTTTCATAAAAATTTAAAAAATGAACCATGTATAGCCTATTATATTTTGTATGTATAGCCCATTTAATTTGTTTGCATGAAAAATAGACGATGTATAGTGTTTTTAGTTTCTTGAATATGAAATCGACGATTTATAGTTCATTAAATTTTTTCATTAAAATTTGAAAAATTTACGATGTATAGTCCATTAAGTTTTTTTCATAAAAAATTTTTTTGCATTAAAAATGGATGATTATATTTCATTAAATTTTTTATACGAAATATAGACGACTTATATAGTCCATTTAAGTTTTTGTATATGAAATAGACAATTTATAGCCCATTAATGTTTTTCATAAAAATTTAAAAAATGAACCATGTATAGCCTATTATATTTTGTATGTATAGCCCATTTAATTTGTTTGCATGAAAAATAGACGATGTATAGTGTTTTTAGTTTCTTGAATATGAAATCGACGATTTATAGTTCATTAAATTTTTTCATTAAAATTTGAAAAATTTACGATGTATAGTCCATTAAGTTTTTTTCATAAAAAATTTTTTTGCATTAAAAATGGATGATTATATTTCATTAAATTCTTTATACGAAATATAGACGACTTATATAGTCCATTTAAGTTTTTGTATATGAAATAGACAATTTATAGCCCATTAATGTTTTTCATAAAAATTTAAAAAATGAACCATGTATAGCCTATTATATTTTGTATGTATAGCCCATTTAATTTTTTTGCATGAAAAATAGACGATGTATAGTGTTTTTAGTTTCTTGCATATGAAATCGACGATTTATAGTTCATTAAATTTTTTCATTAAAATTTGAAAAATTGACGATGTATAATTAATTAAATTTTTTTCATAAAAAATTTTTTTGCATTAAAAATGGATGATGTATATTTCATTAAATTCTTTGTACGAAATATAGACGACGTATATAGTCCATTTAAGTTTTTGTATATGAAATAGACAATTTATAGCCCATTAATGTTTTTCATAAAAATTTAAAAAATGAACCATGTATAGCCTATTATATTTTGTATGTATAGCCCATTTAATTTGTTTGCATGAAAAATAGACGATGTATAGTGTTTTTAGTTTCTTGCATATGAAATCGACGATTTATAGTTCATTAAATTTTTTCATTAAAATTTGAAAAATTAAATTTTTTTCATAAAAAATTTTTTTGCATTAAAAATGGATAATGTATATTTCATTAAATTCTTTGTACGAAATATAGACGACGTATATAGTCCATTTAAGTTTTTGTATATGAAATAGACAATTTATAGCCTATTAATGTTTTTCATAAAAATTTAAAAAATGAACCATGTATAGCCTATTATATTTTGTATGTATAGCCCATTTAATTTGTTTGCATGAAAAATAGACGATGTATAGTGTTTTTAGTTTCTTGCATATGAAATCGACGATTTATAGTTCATAAAATTTTTTCATTAAAATTTGAAAAATTGACGATGTATAGTCCATTAAATTTTTTTCATAAAAAATTTTTTTGCATTAAAAATGGATGATGTATATTTCATTAAATTCTTTGTACGAAATATAGACGACGTATATAGTCCATGTATAGTCCATTAAATTTTTTTCATAAAAAATTTTTTTGCATTAAAAATGGATGATGTATATTTCATTAAATTCTTTGTACGAAATATAGACGACGTATATAGTCCATTTAAGTTTTTGTATATGAAATAGACAATTTATAGCCCATTAATGTTTTTCATAAAAATTTAAAAAATGAACCATGTATAGCCTATTATATTTTGTATGTATAGCCCATTTAATTTGTTTGCATGAAAAATAGACGATGTATAGTGTTTTTAGTTTCTTGCATATGAAATCGACGATTTATAGTTCATTAAATTTTTTCATTAAAACTTTAAAAATTGACGATGTATAGTCCATTAAATTTTTTCATAAAAAATTTTTTTGCATTAAAAATGGATGATGTATATTTCATTAAATTCTTTGTACGAAATATAGACGACGTATATAGTCCATTTAAGTTTTTGTATATGAAATAGACAATTTATAGCCCATTAATGTTTTTCATAAAAATTTAAAAAATGAACCATGTATAGCCTATTATATTTTGTATGTATAGCCCATTTAATTTGTTTGCATGAAAAATAGACGATGTATAGTGTTTGTAGTGTCTTGCATATGAAATCGACGATTTATAGTTCATTAAATTTTTTCATGAAAACTTTAAAAATTGACGATGTATAGTCCATTAAATTTTTTCATAAAAAATTTTTTTGCATTAAAAATGGATGATGTATATTTCATTAAATTCTTTGTACGAAATATAGACGACGTATATAGTCCATTTAAGTTTTTGTATATGAAATAGACAATTTATAGCCCATTAATGTTTTTCATAAAAATTTAAAAAATGAACCATGTATAGCCTATTATATTTTGTATGTATAGCCCATTTAATTTGTTTGCATGAAAAATAGACGATGTATAGTGTTTTAAGTTTCTTGCATATGAAATCGACGATTTATAGTTCATTAAATTTTTTCATTAAAATTTGAAAAATTGACGATGTATAATAGTCCATTAAATTTTTTTCATAAAAAATTTTTTTGCATTAAAAATATATGATGTATATTTCATTAAATTCTTTGTACGAAATATAGACGACGTATATAGTCCATTTAAGTTTTTGTATATGAAATAGACAATTTATAGCCCATTAATGTTTTTCATAAAAATTTTAAAAATGAACCATGTATAGCCTATTATATTTTGTATGTATAGCCCATTTAATTTGTTTGCATGAAAAATAGACGATGTATAGTGTTTTAAGTTTCTTGCATATGAAATCGACGATTTATAGTTCATTAAATTTTTTCATTAAAATTTGAAAAATTTACGATGTATAGTCCATTAAGTTTTTTTCATAAAAAATTTTTTTGCATTAAAAATGGATGATGTATATTTCATTAAATTCTTTGTACGAAATATAGACGACGTATATAGTCCATTTAAGTTTTTGTATATGAAATAGACAATTTATAGCCCATTAATGTTTTTCATAAAAATTTAAAAAATGAACCATGTATAGCCTATTATATTTTGTATGTATAGCCCATTTAATTTGTTTGCATGAAAAATAGACAATGTGTAGTGTTTTTAGTTTCTTGCATATGAAATCGACGATTTATAGTTCATAAAATTTTTTCATTAAAATTTGAAAAATTGACGATGTATAGTCCATTAAATTTTTTTCATAAAAAATTTTTTTGCATTAAAAATGGATGATGTATATTTCATTAAATTCTTTGTACGAAATATAGACGACGTATATAGTCCATTTAAGTTTTTGTATATGAAATAGACAATTTATAGCCCATTAATGTTTTTCATAAAAATTTAAAAAATGAACCATGTATAGCCTATTATATTTTGTATGTATAGCCCATTTAATTTGTTTGCATGAAAAATAGACGATGTATAGTGTTTTTAGTTTCTTGAATATGAAATCGACGATTTATAGTTCATTAAATTTTTTCATTAAAATTTGAAAAATTTACGATGTATAGTCCATTAAGTTTTTTTCATAAAAAATTTTTTTGCATTAAAAATGGATGATGTATATTTCATTAAATTCTTTATACGAAATATAGACGACTTATATAGTCCATTTAAGTTTTTGTATATGAAATAGACAATTTATAGCCCATTAATGTTTTTCATAAAAATTTAAAAAATGAACCATGTATAGCCTATTATATTTTGTATGTATAGCCCATTTAATTTGTTTGCATGAAAAATAGACGATGTATAGTGTTTTTAGTTTCTTGCATATGAAATCGACGATTTATAGTTCATAAAATTTTTTCATTAAAATTTGAAAAATTGACGATGTATAATTAATTAAATTTTTTTCATAAAAAATTTTTTTGCATTAAAAATGGATGATGTATATTTCATTAAATTCTTTGTACGAAATATAGACGACGTATATAGTCCATTTAAGTTTTTGTATATGAAATAGACAATTTATAGCCCATTAATGTTTTTCATAAAAATTTAAAAAATGAACCATGTATAGCCTATTATATTTTGTATGTATAGCCCATTTAATTTGTTTGCATGAAAAATAGACGATGTATAGTGTTTTTAGTTTCTTGCATATGAAATCGACGATTTATAGTTCATTAAATTTTTTCATTAAAACTTTAAAAATTGACGATGTATAGTCCATTAAATTTTTTCATAAAAAATTTTTTTGCATTATAAATGGATGATGTATATTTCATTAAATTCTTTGTACGAAATATAGACGACGTATATAGTCCATTTAAGTTTTTGTATATGAAATAGACAATTTATAGCCCATTAATGTTTTTCATAAAAATTTAAAAAATGAACCATGTATAGCCTATTATATTTTGTATGTATAGCCCATTTAATTTGTTTGCATGAAAAATAGACGATGTATAGTGTTTTTAGTTTCTTGCATATGAAATCGACGATTTATAGTTCATTAAATTTTTTCATTAAAACTTTAAAAATTGACGATGTATAGTCCATTAAATTTTTTCATAAAAAATTTTTTTGCATTAAAAATGGATGATGTATATTTCATTAAATTCTTTGTACGAAATATAGGCGACGTATATAGTCCATTTAAGTTTTTGTATATGAAATAGACAATTTATAGCCCATTAATGTTTTTCATAAAAATTTAAAAAATGAACCATGTATAGCCTATTATATTTTGTATGTATAGCCCATTTAATTTGTTTGCATGAAAAATAGACGATGTATAGTGTTTGTAGTGTCTTGCATATGAAATCGACGATTTATAGTTCATTAAATTTTTTCATTAAAACTTTAAAAATTGACGATGTATAGTCCATTAAATTTTTTCATAAAAAATTTTTTTGCATTAAAAATGGATGATGTATATTTCATTAAATTCTTTGTACGAAATATAGACGACGTATATAGTCCATTTAAGTTTTTGTATATGAAATAGACAATTTATAGCCCATTAATGTTTTTCATAAAAATTTAAAAAATGAACCATGTATAGCCTATTATATTTTGTATGTATAGCCCATTTAATTTGTTTGCATGAAAAATAGACGATGTATAGTGTTTTTAGTTTCTTGCATATGAAATCGACGATTTATAGTTCATAAAATTTTTTCATTAAAATTTGAAAAATTGACGATGTATAGTCCATTAAATTTTTTTCATAAAAAATTTTTTTGCATTAAAAATGGATGATGTATATTTCATTAAATTCTTTGTACGAAATATAGACGACGTATATAGTCCATTTAAGTTTTTGTATATGAAATAGACAATTTATAGCCCATTAATGTTTTTCATAAAAATTTAAAAAATGAACCATGTATAGCCTATTATATTTTGTATGTATAGCCCATTTAATTTGTTTGCATGAAAAATAGACGATGTATAGTGTTTTTAGTTTCTTGAATATGAAATCGACGATTTATAGTTCATTAAATTTTTTCATTAAAATTTGAAAAATTTACGATGTATAGTCCATTAAGTTTTTTTCATAAAAAATTTTTTTGCATTAAAAATGGATGATGTATATTTCATTAAATTCTTTATACGAAATATAGACGACTTATATAGTCCATTTAAGTTTTTGTATATGAAATAGACAATTTATAGCCCATTAATGTTTTTCATAAAAATTTAAAAAATGAACCATGTATAGCCTATTATATTTTGTATGTATAGCCCATTTAATTTGTTTGCATGAAAAATAGACGATGTATAGTGTTTTTAGTTTCTTGCATATGAAATCGACGATTTATAGTTCATTAAATTTTTTCATTAAAATTTGAAAAATTGACGATGTATAATTAATTAAATTTTTTTCATAAAAAATTTTTTTGCATTAAAAATGGATGATGTATATTTCATTAAATTCTTTGTACGAAATATAGACGACGTATATAGTCCATTTAAGTTTTTGTATATGAAATAGACAATTTATAGCCCATTAATGTTTTTCATAAAAATTTAAAAAATGAACCATGTATAGCCTATTATATTTTGTATGTATAGCCCATTTAATTTGTTTGCATGAAAAATAGACGATGTATAGTGTTTTTAGTTTCTTGCATATGAAATCGACGATATATAGTTCATTAAATTTTTTCATTAAAATTTGAAAAATTAAATTTTTTTCATAAAAAATTTTTTTGCATTAAAAATGGATGATGTATATTTCATTAAATTCTTTGTACGAAATATAGACGACGTATATAGTCCATTTAAGTTTTTGTATATGAAATAGACAATTTATAGCCCATTAATGTTTTTCATAAAAATTTAAAAAATGAACCATGTATAGCCTATTATATTTTGTATGTATAGCCCATTAATTTGTTTGCATGAAAAATAGACGATGTATAGTGTTTTTAGTGTCTTGCATATGAAATCGACGATTTATAGTTCATAAAATTTTTTCATTAAAATTTGAAAAATTGACGATGTATAGTCCATTAAATTTTTTTCATAAAAAATTTTTTTGCATTAAAAATGGATGATGTATATTTCATTAAATTCTTTGTACGAAATATAGACGACGTATATAGTCCATTTAAGTTTTTGTATATGAAATAGACAATTTATAGCCCATTAATGTTTTTCATAAAAATTTAAAAAATGAACCATGTATAGCCTATTATATTTTGTATGTATAGCCCATTAATTTGTTTGCATGAAAAATAGACGATGTATAGTGTTTTTAGTGTCTTGCATATGAAATCGACGATTTATAGTTCATTAAATTTTTTCATTAAAACTTTAAAAATTGACGATGTATAGTCCATTAAATTTTTTCATAAAAAATTTTTTTGCATTAAAATGGATGATGTATATTTCATTAAATTCTTTGTACGAAATATAGACGACGTATATAGTCCATTTAAGTTTTTGTATATGAAATAGACAATTTATAGCCCATTAATGTTTTTCATAAAAATTTAAAAAATGAACCATGTATAGCCTATTATATTTTGTATGTATAGCCCATTTAATTTGTTTGCATGAAAAATAGACGATGTATAGTGTTTTTAGTTTCTTGCATATGAAATCGACGATTTATAGTTCATAAAATTTTTTCATTAAAATTTGAAAAATTGACGATGTATAGTCCATTAAATTTTTTTCATAAAAAATTTTTTTGCATTAAAAATGGATGATGTATATTTCATTAAATTCTTTGTACGAAATATAGACGACGTATATAGTCCATTTAAGTTTTTGTATATGAAATAGACAATTTATAGCCCATTAATGTTTTTCATAAAAATTTAAAAAATGAACCATGTATAGCCTATTATATTTTGTATGTATAGCCCATTTAATTTGTTTGCATGAAAAATAGACGATGTATAGTGTTTTTAGTTTCTTGCATATGAAATCGACGATTTATAGTTCATTAAATTTTTTCATTCAAATTTGAAAAATTGACGATGTATATATAGTCCATTAAATTTTTTTCATAAAAAATTTTTTTGCATTAAAAATGGATGATGAATATTTCATTAAATTCTTTGTACGAAATATAGACGACGTATAAAGTCCATTTAAGTTTTTGTATATGAAATAGACAATTTATAGCCCATTAATGTTTTTCATAAAAATTTAAAAAATGAACCATGTATAGCCTATTATATTTTGTATGTATAGCCCATTTAATTTGTTTGCATGAAAAATAGACGATGTATAGTGTTTTTAGTTTCTTGCATATGAAATCGACGATTTATAGTTCATAAAATTTTTTCATTAAAATTTGAAAAATTGACGATGTATAGTCCATTAAATTTTTTTCATAAAAAATTTTTTTGCATTAAAAATGGATGATGTATATTTCATTAAATTCTTTGTACGAAATATAGACGACGTATATAGTCCATTTAAGTTTTTGTATATGAAATAGACAATTTATAGCCCATTAATGTTTTTCATAAAAATTTAAAAAATGAACCATGTATAGCCTATTATATTTTGTATGTATAGCCCATTAATTTGTTTGCATGAAAAATAGACGATGTATAGTGTTTTTAGTGTCTTGCATATGAAATCGACGATTTATAGTTCATTAAATTTTTTCATTAAAACTTTAAAAATTGACGATGTATAGTCCATTAAATTTTTTCATAAAAAATTTTTTTGCATTAAAATGGATGATGTATATTTCATTAAATTCTTTGTACGAAATATAGACGACGTATATAGTCCATTTAAGTTTTTGTATATGAAATAGACAATTTATAGCCCATTAATGTTTTTCATAAAAATTTAAAAAATGAACCATGTATAGCCTATTATATTTTGTATGTATAGCCCATTTAATTTGTTTGCATGAAAAATAGACGATGTATAGTGTTTTTAGTTTCTTGCATATGAAATCGACGATTTATAGTTCATAAAATTTTTTCATTAAAATTTGAAAAATTGACGATGTATAGTCCATTAAATTTTTTTCATAAAAAATTTTTTTGCATTAAAAATGGATGATGTATATTTCATTAAATTCTTTGTACGAAATATAGACGACGTATATAGTCCATTTAAGTTTTTGTATATGAAATAGACAATTTATAGCCCATTAATGTTTTTCATAAAAATTTAAAAAATGAACCATGTATAGCCTATTATATTTTGTATGTATAGCCCATTTAATTTGTTTGCATGAAAAATAGACGATGTATAGTGTTTTTAGTTTCTTGCATATGAAATCGACGATTTATAGTTCATAAAATTTTTTCATTAAAATTTGAAAAATTGACGATGTATAGTCCATTAAATTTTTTCATAAAAAATTTTTTTGCATTAAAAATGGATGATGTATATTTCATTAAATTCTTTGTACGAAATATAGACGACGTATATAGTCCATTTAAGTTTTTGCATATGAAATAGACAATTTATAGCCCATTAATGTTTTTCATAAAAATTTAAAAAATGAACCATGTATAGCCTATTATATTTTGTATGTATAGCCCATTTAATTTGTTTGCATGAAAAATAGACGATGTATAGTGTTTTTAGTTTCTTGCATATGAAATCGACGATTTATAGTTCATTAAATTTTTTCATTCAAATTTGAAAAATTGACGATGTATATATAGTCCATTAAATTTTTTTCATAAAAAATTTTTTTGCATTAAAAATGGATGATGAATATTTCATTAAATTCTTTGTACGAAATATAGACGACGTATAAAGTCCATTTAAGTTTTTGTATATGAAATAGACAATTTATAGCCCATTAATGTTTTTCATAAAAATTTAAAAAATGAACCATGTATAGCCTATTATATTTTGTATGTATAGCCCATTTAATTTGTTTGCATGAAAAATAGACGATGTATAGTGTTTTTAGTTTCTTGCATATGAAATCGACGATTTATAGTTCATAAAATTTTTTCATTAAAATTTGAAAAATTGAAGATGTATATATAGTCCATTAAATTTTTTTGCATTAAAAATGGATGATGTATATTTCATTAAATTCTTTGTACGAAATATAGACGACGTATATAGTCCATTTAAGTTTTTGTATATGAAATAGACAATTTATAGCCCATTAATGTTTTTCATAAAAATTTAAAAAATGAACCATGTATAGCCTATTATATTTTGTATGTATAGCCCATTTAATTTGTTTGCATGAAAAATAGACGATGTATAGTGTTTGTAGTGTCTTGCATATGAAATCGACGATTTATAGTTCATAAAATTTTTTCATTAAAATTTGAAAAATTGACGATGTATATATAGTCCATTAAATTTTTTTGCATTAAAAATGGATGATGTATATTTCATTAAATTCTTTGTACGAAATATAGACGACTTATATAGTCCATTTAAGTTTTTGTATATGAAATAGACAATTTATAGCCCATTAATGTTTTTCATAAAAATTTAAAAAATGAACCATGTATAGCCTATTATATTTTGTATGTATAGCCCATTTAATTTGTTTGCATGAAAAAAAGACGATGTATAGTGTTTGTAGTGTCTTGCATATGAAATCGACGATTTATAGTTCATTAAATTTTTTCATTAAAACTTTAAAAATTGACGATGTATAGTCCATTAAATTTTTTCATAAAAAATTTTTTTGCATTAAAAATGGATGATGTATATTTCATTAAATTCTTTGTACGAAATATAGACGACGTATATAGTCCATTTAATTTTTTGTATATGAAATAGACAATTTATAGCCCATTAATGTTTTTCATAAAAATTTAAAAAATGAACCATGTATAGCCTATTATATTTTGTATGTATAGCCCATTTAATTTGTTTGCATGAAAAATAGACGATGTATAGTGTTTTTAGTTTCTTGCATATGAAATCGACGATTTATAGTTCATAAAATTTTTTCATTAAAATTTGAAAAATTGACGATGTATAGTCCATTAAATTTTTTTCATAAACAATTTTTTTGCATTAAAAATGGATGATGTATATTTCATTAAATTCTTTGTACGAAATATAGACGACGTATATAGTCCATTTAAGTTTTTGCATATGAAATAGACAATTTATAGCCCATTAATGTTTTTCATAAAAATTTAAAAAATGAACCATGTATAGCCTATTATATTTTGTATGTATAGCCCATTTAATTTGTTTGCATGAAAAATAGACGATGTATAGTGTTTTTAGTTTCTTGCATATGAAATCGACGATTTATAGTTCATAAAATTTTTTCATTAAAATTTGAAAAATTGAAGATGTATATATAGTCCATTAAATTTTTTTGCATTAAAAATGGATGATGTATATTTCATTAAATTCTTTGTACGAAATATAGACGACGTATATAGTCCATTTAAGTTTTTGTATATGAAATAGACAATTTATAGCCCATTAATGTTTTTCATAAAAATTTAAAAAATGAACCATGTATAGCCTATTATATTTTGTATGTATAGCCCATTTAATTTGTTTGCATGAAAAATAGACGATGTATAGTGTTTTTAGTTTCTTGCATATGAAATCGACGATTTATAGTTCATAAAATTTTTTCATTAAAATTTGAAAAATTGACGATGTATATATAGTCCATTAAATTTTTTTGCATTAAAAATGGATGATGTATATTTCATTAAATTCTTTGTACGAAATATAGACGACGTATATAGTCCATTTAAGTTTTTGTATATGAAATAGACAATTTATAGCCCATTAATGTCTTCATAAAAATTTAAAAAATGAACCATGTATAGCCTATTATATTTTGTATGTATAGCCCATTTAATTTGTTTGCATGAAAAATAGACGATGTATAGTGTTTTAAGTTTCTTGCATATGAAATCGACGATTTATAGTTCGTTAAATTTTTTCATTAAAATTTGAAAAATTGACGATGTATTATAGTCCATTAAATTTTTTTCATAAAAATTTTTTTGCTATTAAAATGGATGATGTATATTTCATTAAATTCTTTGTACGAAATATAGACGACGTATATAGTCCATTTAAGTTTTTGTATATGAAATAGACAATTTATAGCCCATTAATGTTTTTCATAAAAATTTTAAAAATGAACCATGTATAGCCTATTATATTTTGTATGTATAGCCCATTTAATTTGTTTGCATGAAAAATAGACGATGTATAGTGTTTTTAGTTTCTTGCATATGAAATCGACGATTTATAGTTCATAAAATTTTTTCATTAAAATTTGAAAAATTGAAGATGTATATATAGTCCATTAAATTTTTTTGCATTAAAAATGGATGATGTATATTTCATTAAATTCTTTGTACGAAATATAGACGACGTATATAGTCCATTTAAGTTTTTGCATATGAAATAGACAATTTATAGCCCATTAATGTTTTTCATAAAAATTTAAAAAATGAACCATGTATAGCCTATTATATTTTGTATGTATAGCCCATTTAATTTGTTTGCATGAAAAATAGACGATGTATAGTGTTTTTAGTTTCTTGCATATGAAATCGACAATTTATAGTTCATAAAATTTTTTCATTAAAATTTGAAAAATTGAAGATGTATATATAGTCCATTAAATTTTTTTGCATTAAAAATGGATGATGTATATTTCATTAAATTCTTTGTACGAAATATAGACGACGTATATAGTCCATTTAAGTTTTTGCATATGAAATAGACAATTTATAGCCCATTAATGTTTTTCATAAAAATTTAAAAAATGAACCATGTATAGCCTATTATATTTTGTATGTATAGCCCATTTAATTTGTTTGCATGAAAAATAGACGATGTATAGTGTTTTTAGTGTCTTGCATATGAAATCGACGATTTATAGTTCATTAAATTTTTTCATTAAAACTTTAAAAATTGACGATGTATAGTCCATTAAATTTTTTCATAAAAAATTTTTTTGCATTAAAATGGATGATGTATATTTCATTAAATTCTTTGTACGAAATATAGACGACGTATATAGTCCATTTAAGTTTTTGTATATGAAATAGACAATTTATAGCCCATTAATGTTTTTCATAAAAATTTAAAAAATGAACCATGTATAGCCTATTATATTTTGTATGTATAGCCCATTTAATTTGTTTGCATGAAAAATAGACGATGTATAGTGTTTTTAGTTTCTTGCATATGAAATCGACGATTTATAGTTCATAAAATTTTTTCATTAAAATTTGAAAAATTGAAGATGTATAGTCCATTAAATTTTTTTCATAAAAAATTTTTTTGCATTAAAAATGGATGATGTATATTTCATTAAATTCTTTGTACGAAATATAGACGACGTATATAGTCCATTTAAGTTTTTGTATATGAAATAGACAATTTATAGCCCATTAATGTTTTTCATAAAAATTTAAAAAATGAACCATGTATAGCCTATTATATTTTGTATGTATAGCCCATTTAATTTGTTTGCATGAAAAATAGACGATGTATAGTGTTTGTAGTGTCTTGCATATGAAATCGACGATTTATAGTTCATTAAATTTTTTCATTAAAACTTTAAAAATTGACGATGTATAGTCCATTAAATTTTTTCATAAAAAATTTTTTTGCATTAAAAATGGATGATGTATATTTCATTAAATTCTTTGTACGAAATATAGACGACGTATATAGTCCATTTAAGTTTTTGTATATGAAATAGACAATTTATAGCCCATTAATGTTTTTCATAAAAATTTAAAAAATGAACCATGTATAGCCTATTATATTTTGTATGTATAGCCCATTTAATTTGTTTGCATGAAAAATAGACGATGTATAGTGTTTTTAGTTTCTTGCATATGAAATCGACGATTTATAGTTCATAAAATTTTTTCATTAAAATTTGAAAAATTGACGATGTATAGTCCATTAAATTTTTTTCATAAAAAATTTTTTTGCATTAAAAATGGATGATGTATATTTCATTAAATTCTTTGTACGAAATATAGACGACGTATATAGTCCATTTAAGTTTTTGCATATGAAATAGACAATTTATAGCCCATTAATGTTTTTCATAAAAATTTAAAAAATGAACCATGTATAGCCTATTATATTTTGTATGTATAGCCCATTTAATTTGTTTGCATGAAAAATAGACGATGTATAGTGTTTTTAGTTTCTTGCATATGAAATCGACGATTTATAGTTCATTAAATTTTTTCATTCAAATTTGAAAAATTGACGATGTATATATAGTCCATTAAATTTTTTTCATAAAAAATTTTTTTGCATTAAAAATGGATGATGAATATTTCATTAAATTCTTTGTACGAAATATAGACGACGTATAAAGTCCATTTAAGTTTTTGTATATGAAATAGACAATTTATAGCCCATTAATGTTTTTCATAAAAATTTAAAAAATGAACCATGTATAGCCTATTATATTTTGTATGTATAGCCCATTTAATTTGTTTGCATGAAAAATAGACGATGTATAGTGTTTTTAGTTTCTTGCATATGAAATCGACGATTTATAGTTCATAAAATTTTTTCATTAAAATTTGAAAAATTGAAGATGTATATATAGTCCATTAAATTTTTTTGCATTAAAAATGGATGATGTATATTTCATTAAATTCTTTGTACGAAATATAGACGACGTATATAGTCCATTTAAGTTTTTGTATATGAAATAGACAATTTATAGCCCATTAATGTTTTTCATAAAAATTTAAAAAATGAACCATGTATAGCCTATTATATTTTGTATGTATAGCCCATTTAATTTGTTTGCATGAAAAATAGACGATGTATAGTGTTTTTAGTTTCTTGCATATGAAATCGACGATTTATAGTTCATAAAATTTTTTCATTAAAATTTGAAAAATTGACGATGTATATATAGTCCATTAAATTTTTTTGCATTAAAAATGGATGATGTATATTTCATTAAATTCTTTGTACGAAATATAGACGACGTATATAGTCCATTTAAGTTTTTGTATATGAAATAGACAATTTATAGCCCATTAATGTTTTTCATAAAAATTTAAAAAATGAACCATGTATAGCCTATTATATTTTGTATGTATAGCCCATTTAATTTGTTTGCATGAAAAATAGACGATGTATAGTGTTTTAAGTTTCTTGCATATGAAATCGACGATTTATAGTTCATTAAATTTTTTCATTAAAATTTGAAAAATTGACGATGTATATATAGTCCATTAAATTTTTTTGCATTAAAAATGGATGATGTATATTTCATTAAATTCTTTGTACGAAATATAGACGACGTATATAGTCCATTTAAGTTTTTGTATATGAAATAGACAATTTATAGCCCATTAATGTTTTTCATAAAAATTTTAAAAATGAACCATGTATAGCCTATTATATTTTGTATGTATAGCCCATTTAATTTGTTTGCATGAAAAATAGACGATGTATAGTGTTTTTAGTTTCTTGCATATGAAATCGACGATTTATAGTTCATAAAATTTTTTCATTAAAATTTGAAAAATTGACGATGTATATATAGTCCATTAAATTTTTTTGCATTAAAAATGGATGATGTATATTTCATTAAATTCTTTGTACGAAATATAGACGACGTATATAGTCCATTTAAGTTTTTGTATATGAAATAGACAATTTATAGCCCATTAATGTCTTCATAAAAATTTAAAAAATGAACCATGTATAGCCTATTATATTTTGTATGTATAGCCCATTTAATTTGTTTGCATGAAAAATAGACGATGTATAGTGTTTTAAGTTTCTTGCATATGAAATCGACGATTTATAGTTCGTTAAATTTTTTCATTAAAATTTGAAAAATTGACGATGTATTATAGTCCATTAAATTTTTTTCATAAAAATTTTTTTGCTATTAAAATGGATGATGTATATTTCATTAAATTCTTTGTACGAAATATAGACGACGTATATAGTCCATTTAAGTTTTTGTATATGAAATAGACAATTTATAGCCCATTAATGTTTTTCATAAAAATTTTAAAAATGAACCATGTATAGCCTATTATATTTTGTATGTATAGCCCATTTAATTTGTTTGCATGAAAAATAGACGATGTATAGTGTTTTAAGTTTCTTGCATATGAAATCGACGATTTATAGTTCATTAAATTTTTTCATTAAAATTTGAAAAATTGACGATGTATATATAGTCCATTAAATTTTTTTGCATTAAAAATGGATGATGTATATTTCATTAAATTCTTTGTACGAAATATAGACGACGTATATAGTCCATTTAAGTTTTTGCATATGAAATAGACAATTTATAGCCCATTAATGTTTTTCATAAAAATTTAAAAAATGAACCATGTATAGCCTATTATATTTTGTATGTATAGCCCATTTAATTTGTTTGCATGAAAAATAGACGATGTATAGTGTTTTTAGTTTCTTGCATATGAAATCGACGATTTATAGTTCATAAAATTTTTTCATTAAAATTTGAAAAATTGAAGATGTATATATAGTCCATTAAATTTTTTTGCATTAAAAATGGATGATGTATATTTCATTAAATTCTTTGTACGAAATATAGACGACGTATATAGTCCATTTAAGTTTTTGCATATGAAATAGACAATTTATAGCCCATTAATGTTTTTCATAAAAATTTAAAAAATGAACCATGTATAGCCTATTATATTTTGTATGTATAGCCCATTTAATTTGTTTGCATGAAAAATAGACGATGTATAGTGTTTTTAGTGTCTTGCATATGAAATCGACGATTTATAGTTCATTAATTTTTTTCATTAAAATTTGAAAAATTGACGATGTATAGTCCATTAAATTTTTTCATAAAAAATTTTTTTGCATTAAAATGGATGATGTATATTTCATTAAATTCTTTGTACGAAATATAGACGACGTATATAGTCCATTTAAGTTTTTGTATATGAAATAGACAATTTATAGCCCATTAATGTTTTTCATAAAAATTTAAAAAATGAACCATGTATAGCCTATTATATTTTGTATGTATAGCCCATTTAATTTGTTTGCATGAAAAATAGACGATGTATAGTGTTTTTAGTTTCTTGCATATGAAATCGACGATTTATAGTTCATAAAATTTTTTCATTAAAATTTGAAAAATTGAAGATGTATAGTCCATTAAATTTTTTTCATAAAAAATTTTTTTGCATTAAAAATGGATGATGTATATTTCATTAAATTCTTTGTACGAAATATAGACGACGTATATAGTCCATTTAAGTTTTTGTATATGAAATAGACAACTTATAGCCCATTAATGTTTTTCATAAAAATTTAAAAAATGAACCATGTATAGCCTATTATATTTTGTATGTATAGCCCATTTAATTTGTTTGCATGAAAAATAGACGATGTATAGTGTTTGTAGTGTCTTGCATATGAAATCGACGATTTATAGTTCATTAAATTTTTTCATTAAAACTTTAAAAATTGACGATGTATATATAGTCCATTAAATTTTTTTGCATTAAAAATGGATGATGTATATTTCATTAAATTCTTTGTACGAAATATAGACGACGTATATAGTCCATTTAAGTTTTTGCATATGAAATAGACAATTTATAGCCCATTAATGTTTTTCATAAAAATTTAAAAAATGAACCATGTATAGCCTATTATATTTTGTATGTATAGCCCATTTAATTTGTTTGCATGAAAAATAGACGATGTATAGTGTTTTTAGTTTCTTGCATATGAAATCGACGATTTATAGTTCATTAAATTTTTTCATTCAAATTTGAAAAATTGACGATGTATATATAGTCCATTAAATTTTTTTCATAAAAAATTTTTTTGCATTAAAAATGGATGATGAATATTTCATTAAATTCTTTGTACGAAATATAGACGACGTATAAAGTCCATTTAAGTTTTTGTATATGAAATAGACAATTTATAGCCCATTAATGTTTTTCATAAAAATTTAAAAAATGAACCATGTATAGCCTATTATATTTTGTATGTATAGCCCATTTAATTTGTTTGCATGAAAAATAGACGATGTATAGTGTTTTTAGTTTCTTGCATATGAAATCGACGATTTATAGTTCATAAAATTTTTTCATTAAAATTTGAAAAATTGAAGATGTATATATAGTCCATTAAATTTTTTTGCATTAAAAATGGATGATGTATATTTCATTAAATTCTTTGTACGAAATATAGACGACGTATATAGTCCATTTAAGTTTTTGTATATGAAATAGACAATTTATAGCCCATTAATGTTTTTCATAAAAATTTAAAAAATGAACCATGTATAGCCTATTATATTTTGTATGTATAGCCCATTTAATTTGTTTGCATGAAAAATAGACGATGTATAGTGTTTTTAGTTTCTTGCATATGAAATCGACGATTTATAGTTCATTAAATTTATTCATTAAAATTTCATAAAAAATTTTTTTGCATTAAAAATGGATGATGTATATTTCATTAAATTCTTTGTACGAAATATAGACGACGTATATAGTCCATTTAAGTTTTTGTATATGAAATAGACAATTTATAGCCCATTAATGTTTTTCATAAAAATTTAAAAAATGAACCATGTATAGCCTATTATATTTTGTATGTATAGCCCATTTAATTTGTTTGCATGAAAAATAGACGATGTATAGTGTTTTTAGTTTCTTGCATATGAAATCGACGATTTATAGTTCATAAAATTTTTTCATTAAAATTTGAAAAATTGACGATGTATATATAGTCCATTAAATTTTTTTGCATTAAAAATGGATGATGTATATTTCATTAAATTCTTTGTACGAAATATAGACGACGTATATAGTCCATTTAAGTTTTTGTATATGAAATAGACAATTTATAGCCCATTAATGTCTTCATAAAAATTTAAAAAATGAACCATGTATAGCCTATTATATTTTGTATGTATAGCCCATTTAATTTGTTTGCATGAAAAATAGACGATGTATAGTGTTTTAAGTTTCTTGCATATGAAATCGACGATTTATAGTTCATTAAATTTTTTCATTAAAATTTGAAAAATTGACGATGTATTATAGTCCATTAAATTTTTTTCATAAAAATTTTTTTGCTATTAAAATGGATGATGTATATTTCATTAAATTCTTTGTACGAAATATAGACGACGTATATAGTCCATTTAAGTTTTTGTATATGAAATAGACAATTTATAGCCCATTAATGTTTTTCATAAAAATTTTAAAAATGAACCATGTATAGCCTATTATATTTTGTATGTATAGCCCATTTAATTTGTTTGCATGAAAAATAGACGATGTATAGTGTTTTAAGTTTCTTGCATATGAAATCGACGATTTATAGTTCATTAAATTTTTTCATTAAAATTTGAAAAATTGACGATGTATAGTCCATTAAATTTTTTTCATAAAAAATTTTTTTGCATTAAAAATGGATGATGTATATTTCATTAAATTCTTTGTACGAAATATAGACGACGTATATAGTCCATTTAAGTTTTTGTATATGAAATAGACAATTTATAGCCCATTAATGTTTTTCATAAAAATTTAAAAAATGAACCATGTATAGCCTATTATATTTTGTATGTATAGCCCATTTAATTTGTTTGCATGAAAAATAGACGATGTATAGTGTTTTTAGTTTCTTGCATATGAAATCGACGATTTATAGTTCATTAAATTTATTCATTAAAATTTGAAAAATTGACGATGTATAGTCCATTAAATTTTTTTCATAAAAAATTTTTTTGCATTAAAAATGGATGATGTATATTTCATTAAATTCTTTGTACGAAATATAGACGACGTATATAGTCCATTTAAGTTTTTGTATATGAAATAGACAATTTATAGCCCATTAATGTTTTTCATAAAAATTTTAAAAATGAACCATGTATAGCCTATTATATTTTGTATGTATAGCCCATTTAATTTGTTTGCATGAAAAATAGACGATGTATAGTGTTTTAAGTTTCTTGCATATGAAATCGACGATTTATAGTTCATTAAATTTTTTCATTAAAATTTGAAAAATTGACGATGTATAGTCCATTAAATTTTTTTCATAAAAAATTTTTTTGCATTAAAAATGGATGATGTATATTTCATTAAATTCTTTGTACGAAATATAGACGACTTATATAGTCCATTTAAGTTTTTGTATATGAAATAGACAATTTATAGCCCATTAATGTCTTCATAAAAATTTAAAAAATGAACCATGTATAGCCTATTATATTTTGTATGTATAGCCCATTTAATTTGTTTGCATGAAAAATAGACGATGTATAGTGTTTTAAGTTTCTTGCATATGAAATCGACGATTTATAGTTCATTAAATTTTTTCATTAAAATTTGAAAAATTGACGATGTATTATAGTCCATTAAATTTTTTTCATAAAAATTTTTTTGCTATTAAAATGGATGATGTATATTTCATTAAATTCTTTGTACGAAATATAGACGACGTATATAGTCCATTTAAGTTTTTGTATATGAAATAGACAATTTATAGCCCATTAATGTCTTCATAAAAATTTAAAAAATGAACCATGTATAGCCTATTATATTTTGTATGTATAGCCCATTTAATTTGTTTGCATGAAAAATAGACGATGTATAGTGTTTTAAGTTTCTTGCATATGAAATCGACGATTTATAGTTCATTAAATTTTTTCATTAAAATTTGAAAAATTGACGATGTATTATAGTCCATTAAATTTTTTTCATAAAAAATTTTTTTGCTATTAAAATGGATGATGTATATTTCATTAAATTCTTTGTACGAAATATAGACGACGTATATAGTCCATTTAAGTTTTTGTATATGAAATAGACAATTTATAGTCCATTAAATTTTTTTCATATAAAATTTTTTTGCATTAAAAATGGATGATGAATATTTCATTAAATTCTTTGTACGAAATATAGACGACGTATATAGTCCATTTAAGTTTTTGTATATGAAATAGACAATTTATAGTCCATTAAATTTTTTTCATAAAAATTTTTTTTGCATTAAAAATGGATGATGTATATTTCATTAAATTCTTTGTACGAAATATAGACGACGTATATAGTTCATTTAAGTTTTTGTATATGAAATAGACAATTTATAGCCCATTAATGTTTTTCATAAAAATTTAAAAAATGAACCATGTATAGCCTATTATATTTTGTATGTATAGCCCATTTAATTTGTTTGCATGAAAAATAGACGATGTATAGTGTTTTTAGTTTCTTGCATATGAAATCGACGATTTATAGTTCATTAAATTTTTTCATTAAAATTTGAAAAATTGACGATGTATAGTCCATTAAATTTTTTTCATAAAAAATTTTTTTGCATTAAAAATGGATGATGTATATTTCATTAAATTCTTTGTACGAAATATAGACGATGTATATAGTCCATTTAAGTTTTTGTATATGAAATAGACAATTTATAGCCCATTAATGTTTTTCATAAAAATTTAAAAAATGAACCATGTATAGCCTATTATATTTTGTATGTATAGCCCATTTAATTTGTTTGCATGAAAAATAGACGATGTATAGTGTTTTTAGTTTCTTGCATATGAAATCGACGATTTATAGTTCATTAAATTTTTTCATTAAAATTTGAAAAATTGACGTGTATATATAGTCCATTAAATTTTTTTCATAAAAAATTTTTTTGCATTAAAAATGGATGATGTATATTTCATTAAATTCTTTATACGAAATATAGACGACGTATATAGTTCATTTAAGTTTTTGTATATGAAATAGACAATTTATAGCCCATTAATGTTTTTCATAAAAATTTAAAAAATGAACCATGTATAGCCTATTATATTTTGTATGTATAGCCTATTTAATTTGCTTGCATGAAAAATAGACGATGTATAGTGTTTTTAGTTTCTTGCATATGAAATCGACGATTTATAGTTCATTAAATTTTTTCATTAAAATTTGAAAAATTGACGATGTATAGTCCATTAAATTTTTTTCATAAAAAATTTTTTTGCATTAAAAATGGATGATGTATATTTCATTAAATTCTTTATACGAAATATAGACGACGTATATAGTTCATTTAAGTTTTTGTATATGAAATAGATAATTTATAGCCCATTAATGTTTTTCATAAAAATTTAAAAAATGAACCATGTATAGCCTATTATATTTTGTATGTATAGCCCATTTAATTTGTTTGCATGAAAAATAGACGATGTATAGTGTTTTTAGTTTCTTGCATATGAAATCGACGATTTATAGTTCATAAAATTTTTTCATTAAAATTTGAAAAATTGACGATGTATATATAGTCCATTAAATTTTTTTGCATTAAAAATGGATGATGTATATTTCATTAAATTCTTTGTACGAAATATAGACGACGTATATAGTCCATTTAAGTTTTTGTATATGAAGTAGACAATTTATAGCCCATTAATGTTTTTCATAAAAATTTAAAAAATGAACCAGGTATAGCCTATTATATTTTGTATGTATAGCCCATTTAATTAGTTTGCATGAAAAATAGACGATGTATAGTGTTTTTAGTTTCTTGCATATGAAATCGACGATTTATAGTTCTTTAAATTTTTTCATTAAAATTTGAAAAATTGACGTGTATATATAGTCCATTAAATTTTTTTCATAAAAAATTTTTTTGCATTAAAAATGGATGATGTATATTTCATTAAATTCTTTATACGAAATATAGACGACGTATATAGTCCATTTAAGTTTTTGTATATGAAATAGACAATTTATAGCCCATGAATGTTTTTCATAAAAATTTAAAAAATGAACCATGTATAGCCTATTATATTTTGTATGTATAGCCTATTTAATTTGCTTGCATGAAAAATAGACGATGTATAGTGATTTTAGTTTCTTGCATATGAAATCGACGATTTATAGTTCATAAAATTTTTTCATTAAAATTTGAAAAATTGACTATGTATATATAGTCCATTAAATTTTTTTGCATTAAAAATGGATGATGTATTATTCATTAAATTCTTTGTACGAAATATAGACGACGTATATAGTCCATTTAAGTTTTTGTATATGAAATAGACAATGTATAGCCCATTAATGTTTTTCATAAAAATTTAAAAAATGAACCATGTATAGCCTATTATATTTTGTATGTTTAGCCCATTTAATTTGCTTGCATGAAAAATAGACGATGTATAGTGTTTTTAGTTTCTTGCATATGAAATCGACGATTTATAGTTCATTAAATTTTTTCATTAAAATTTGAAAAATTGACGATGTATAGTCCATAAAATTTTTTTCATAAAAAATTTTTTTGCATTAAAAATGGATGATGTATATTTCATTAAATTCTTTGTGCGAAATATAGACGACGTATATAGTCCATTTTAGTTTTTGTATATGAAATAGATAATTTATAGCCCATTAATGTTTTTCATAAAAATTTAAAAAATGAACCATGTATAGCCTATTATATTTTGTATGTATAGCCCATTTAATTTGTTTGCATGAAAAATAGACGATGTATAGTGTTTTTAGTTTCTTGCATATGAAATCGACGATTTATAGTTCATAAAATTTTTTCATTAAAATTTGAAAAATTGACGATGTATATATAGTCCATTAAATTTTTTTGCATTAAAAATGGATGATGTATTATTCATTAAATTCTTTGTACGAAATATAGACGACGTATATAGTCCATTTAAGTTTTTGTATATGAAATAGACAATGTATAGCCCATTAATGTTTTTCATAAAAATTTAAAAAATGAACCATGTATAGCCTATTATATTTTGTATGTATAGCCCATTTAATTTGTTTGCATGAAAAATAGACGATGTATAGTGTTTTAAGTTTCTTGCATATGAAATCGACAATTTATAGTTCATTAAATTTTTTCATTAAAATTTGAAAAATTGACGATGTATAGTCCATTAAATTTTTTTCATAAAAAATTTTTTTGCATTAAAATGTATATGATGATGATGATGATGTATATTTCATTAAATTCTTTGTGCGAAATATAGACGACGTATATAGTCCATTTTAGTTTTTGTATATGAAATAGATAATTTATAGCCCATTAATGTTTTTCATAAAAATTTAAAAAATGAACCATGTATAGCCTATTATATTTTGTATGTATAGCCCATTTAATTTGTTTGCATGAAAAATAGACGATGTATAGTGTTTTTAGTTTCTTGCATATGAAATCGACGATTTATAGTTCATAAAATTTTTTCATTAAAATTTGAAAAATTGACGTGTATATATAGTCCATTAAATTTTTTTCATAAAAAATTTTTTTGCATTAAAAATGGATGATGTATATTTCATTAAATTCTTTATACGAAATATAGACGACGTATATAGTCCATTTAAGTTTTTGTATATGAAATAGACAATTTATAGCCCATGAATGTTTTTCATAAAAATTTAAAAAATGAACCATGTATAGCCTATTATATTTTGTATGTATAGCCTATTTAATTTGCTTGCATGGAAAATAGACGATGTATAGTGTTTTTAGTTTCTTGCATATGAAATCGACGATTTATAGTTCATAAAATTTTTTCATTAAAATTTGAAAAATTGACTATGTATCTATAGCCCATTTAATTTTTTTGCATGAAAAATAGACGATGTATAGCGTTTTTAATTTCTTGCATATGAAATGGACAATTTATAGTTCATTAAATTTTTTCATTAAAATTTGAAAAATTGACGATGTATAGTCCATTAAAAATGGATGATGTATATTTCATTAAATTCTTTGTACGATATATAGACGACGTATATAGTTCATTTAAGTTTTTGCATATGAAATAGACAATTTATAGCCCATTAATGTTTTTCATAAAAATTTAAAAAATGAACCATGTATAGCCCATTATATTTTGTATCTATAGCCCATTTAATTTTGTTGCATGAAAAATAGACGATGTATAGTGTTTTTAATTTCTTGCATATGAAATGGACAATTTATAGTTCATTAAATTTTTTCATTAAAATTTGAAAAATTGACGATGTATATATAGTCCATTAAATTTTTTTCATAAAAATTTTTTTTGCATTAAAAATGGATGATGTATATTTCATTAAATTCTTTGTACGATATATAGACGACGTATATAGTTCATTTAAGTTTTTGCATATGAAATAGACAATTTATAGCCCATTAATGTTTTTCATAAAAATTTAAAAAATGAACCATGTATAGCCAATTATATTTTGTATCTATAGCCCATTTAATTTTTTTGCATGAAAAATAGACGATGTATAGCGTTTTTAATTTCTTGCATATGAAATGGACAATTTATATTTCATTAAATTTTTTCATTAAAATTTGAAAAATTGACGATGTATAGTCCATTAAAAATGGATGATGTATATTTCATTAAATTCTTTGTACGATATATAGACGACGTATATAGTTCATTTAAGTTTTTGCATATGAAATAGACAATTTATAGCCCATTAATGTTTTTCATAAAAATTTAAAAAATGAACCATGTATAGCCCATTATATTTTGTATCTATAGCCCATTTAATTTTTTTGCATGAAAAATAGACGATGTATAGTGTTTTTAATTTCTTGCATATGAAATGGACAATTTATAGTTCATTAAATTTTTTCATTAAAATTTGAAAAATTGACATTAAATTTTTTTCATATAAATTTTTTTTGCATTAAAAATGGATGATGTATATTTCATTAAATTTTTTGTACGATATATAGACGACGTATATAGTTCATTTAAGTTTTTGCATATGAAATAGACAATTTATAGCCCATTAATGTTTTTCATAAAAATTTAAAAAATGAACCATGTATAGCCCATTATATTTTGTATCTATAGCCCATTTAATTTTTTTGCATGAAAAATAGACGATGTATAGTGTTTTTAATTTCTTGCATATGAAATGGACAATTTATAGTTCATTAAATTTTTTCATTAAAATTTGAAAAATTGACATTAAATTTTTTTCATATAAATTTTTTTTGCATTAAAAATGGATGATGTATATTTCATTAAATTCTTTGTACGATATATAGACGACGTATATAGTTCATTTAAGTTTTTGCATATGAAATAGACAATCTATAGCCCATTAATGTTTTTAATAAAAATATAGTCCATTAAATTTTTTTCATAAAAATTTTTTTTGCATTAAAAATGGATGATGTATATTTCATTAAATTCTTTGTACGATATATAGACGACGTATATAGTTCATTTAAGTTTTTGCATATGAAATAGACAATTTATAGCCCATTAATGTTTTTCATAAAAATTTAAAAAATGAACCATGTATAGCCCATTATATTTTGTATCTATAGCCCATTTAATTTTTTTGCATGAAAAATAGACGATGTATAGTGTTTTTAATTTCTTGCATATGAAATGGACAATTTATAGTTCATTAAATTTTTTCATTAAAATTTGAAAAATTGACATTAAATTTTTTTCATATAAATTTTTTTTGCATTAAAAATGGATGATGTATATTTCATTAAATTTTTTGTACGATATATAGACGACGTATATAGTTCATTTAAGTTTTTGCATATGAAATAGACAATTTATAGCCCATTAATGTTTTTCATAAAAATTTAAAAAATGAACCATGTATAGCCCATTATATTTTGTATCTATAGCCCATTTAATTTTTTTGCATGAAAAATAGACGATGTATAGTGTTTTTAATTTCTTGCATATGAAATGGACAATTTATAGTTCATTAAATTTTTTCATTAAAATTTGAAAAATTGACGATGTATAGTCCATTAAATTTTTTTCATAAAAATTTTTTTTGCATTAAAAATGGATGATGTATATTTCATTAAATTTTTTGTACGATATATAGACGACGTATATAGTTCATTTAAGTTTTTGCATATGAAATAGACAATTTATAGCCCATTAATGTTTTTCATAAAAATTTAAAAAATGAACCATGTATAGCCTATTATATTTTGTATCAATAGCCCATTTAATTTTTTTGCATGAAAAATAGACGATGTATAGTGTTTTTAATTTCTTGCATATGAAATGGACAATTTATAGTTCATTAAATTTTTTCATTAAAATTTGAAAAATTTACTATGTATAGTCCATTAAATTTTTTTCATAAAAATTTTTTTTGCATTAAAAATGGATGATGTATATTTCATTAAATTCTTTGTACGATATATAGACGACGTATATAGTTCATTTAAGTTTTTGCATATGAAATAGACAATTTATAGCCCATTAATGTTTTTCTAAAAATTTAAAAAATGAACCATGTATATCCCATTATATTTTGTATCTATAGCCCATTTAATTTTTTTGCATGAAAAATAGACGATGTATAGCGTTTTTAATTTCTTGCATATGAAATGGACAATTTATAGTTCATTAAATTTTTTCATTAAAATTTGAAAAATTGACGATGTATATATAGTTCATTAAATTTTTTTCATAAAAATTTTTTTTGCATTAAAAATGGATGATGTATATTTCATTAAATTCTTTGTACGATATATAGACGACGTATATAGTTCATTTAAGTTTTTGCATATGAAATAGACAATTATATATAGTGTTTTTAATTTCTTGCATATGAAATGGACAATTTATAGTTCATTAAATTTTTTCATTAAAATTTGAAAAATTTACGATGTATAGTCCATTAAATTTTTTTCATAAAAATTTTTTTGCATTAAAAATGGATGATGTATATTTCATTAAATTTTTTGTACGATATATAGAGGACGTATATAGTTCATTTAAGTTTTTGCATATGAAATAGACAATTTATAGCCCATTAATGTTTTTCATAAAAATTTAAAAAATGAACCATGTATAGCCTATTATATTTTGTATCAATAGCCCATTTAATTTTTTTGCATGAAAAATAGACGATGTATAGTGTTTTTAATTTCTTGCATATGAAATGGACAATTTATAGTTCATTAAATTTTTTCATTAAAATTTGAAAAATTGACGATGTATATATAGTCCATTAAATTTTTTTCATAAAAATTTTTTTTGCATTAAAAATGGATGATGTATATTTCATTAAATTCTTTGTACGATATATAGACGACGTATATAGTTCATTTAAGTTTTTGCATATGAAATAGACAATTTATAGCCCATTAATGTTTTTCATAAAAATTTAAAAAATGAACCATGTATAGCCCATTATATTTTGTATCTATAGCCCATTTAATTTTTTTGCATAGCCCATTATATTTTGTATCTATAGCCCATTTAATTTTTTTGCATGAAAAATAGACGATGTATAGTGTTTTTAATTTCTTGCATATGAAATGGACAATTTATAGTTCATTAAATTTTTTCATTAAAATTTGAAAAATTTACGATGTATAGTCCATTAAATTTTTTTCATAAAAATTTTTTTTGCATTAAAAATGGATGATGTATATTTCATTAAATTCTTTGTACGATATATAGACGACGTATATAGTTCATTTAAGTTTTTGCATATGAAATAGACAATTTATAGCCCATTAATGTTTTTCATAAAAATTTAAAAAATGAACCATGTATAGCCCATTATATTTTGTATCTATAGCCCATTTAATTTTTTTGCATGAAAAGTAGACGATGTATAGGGTTTTTAATTTCTTGCATATGAAATGGACAATTTATAGTTCATTAAATTTTTTCATTAAAATTTGAAAAATTTACGATGTATAGTCCATTAAATTTTTTTCATAAAAATTTTTTTTGCATTAAAAATGGATGATGTATATTTCATTAAATTCTTTGTACGATATATAGACGACGTATATAGTTCATTTAAGTTTTTGCATATGAAATAGACAATTTATAGCCCATTAATGTTTTTCATAAAAATTTAAAAAATGAGTTTTTAATTTCTTGCATATGAAATGGACAATTTATAGTTCATTAAATTTTTTCATTAAAATTTGAAAAATTGACGATGTATAGTCCATTAAATTTTTTTCATAAAAATTTTTTTGCATTCAAAATGGATGATGTATATTTCATTAAATTCTTTGTACGATATATAGACGACGTATATAGTTCATTTAAGTTTTTGCATATGAAATAGACAATTTATAGCCCATTAATGTTTTTCATAAAAATTTAAAAAATGAACCATGTATAGCCTATTATATTTTGTATCAATAGCCCATTTAATTTTTTTGCATGAAAAATAGACGATGTATAGTGTTTTTAATTTCTTGCATATGAAATGGACAATTTATAGTTCATTAAATTTTTTCATTAAAATTTGAAAAATTTACGATGTATAGTCCATTAAATTTTTTTCATAAAAATTTTTTTTGCATTAAAAATGGATGATGTATATTTCATTAAATTCTTTGTACGATATATAGACGACGTATATAGTTCATTTAAGTTTTTGCATATGAAATAGACAATTTATAGCCCATTAATGTTTTTCATAAAAATTTAAAAAATTAACCATGTATAGCCCATTATATTTTGTATCTATAGCCCATTTAATTTTTTTGCATGAAAAATAGACGATGTATAGTGTTTTTAATTTCTTGCATATGAAATGGACAATTTATAGTTCATTAAATTTTTTCATTAAAATTTGAAAAATTGACGATGTATAGTCCATTAAATTTTTTTCATAAAAATTTTTTTTGCATTAAAAATGGATGATGTATATTTCATTAAATTCTTTGTACGATATATAGACGACGTATATAGTTCATTTAAGTTTTTGCATATGAAATAGACAATTTATAGCCCATTAATGTTTTTCATAAAAATTTAAAAAATGAACCACGTATAGCCCATTATATTTTGTATCTATAGCCCATTTAATTTTTTTGCATGAAAAATAGACGATGTATAGTGTTTTTAATTTCTTGCATATGAAATGGACAATTTATAGTTCATTAAATTTTTTCATTAAAATTTCATAAAATTTTTTTTTGCATTAAAAAAGGATGATGTATATTTCATTTAATTCTTTGTACGATATATAGACGACGTATATAGTTCATTTAAGTTTTTGCATATGAAATAGACAATTTATAGCCCATTAATGTTTTTCATAAAAATTTAAAAAATGAACCATGTATAGCCCATTATATTTTGTATCTATAGCCCATTTAATTTTTTTGCATGAAAAATAGACGATGTATAGTGTTTTTAATTTCTTGCATATGAAATGGACAATTTATAGTTCATTAAATTTTTTCATTAAAATTTGAAAAATTTACGATGTATAAATTTTTTTCATAAAAATTTTTTTTGCATTAAAAATGGATGATGTATATTTCATTAAATTCTTTGTACGATATATAGACGACGTATATAGTTCATTTAAGTTTTTGCATATGAAATAGACAATTTATAGCCCATTAATGTTTTTCATAAAAATTTAAAAAATGAACAATGTATAGCCCATTATATTTTGTATCTATAGCCCATTTAATTTTTTTGCATGAAAAGTAGACGATGTATAGGGTTTTTAATTTCTTGCATATGAAATGGACAATTTATAGTTCATTAAATTTTTTCATTAAAATTTGAAAAATTGACGATGTATAGTCCATTAAATTTTTTTAATAAAAATTTTTTTGCATTAAAAATGGATGATGTATATTTCATTAAATTCTTTGTACGATATATAGACGACGCAATAGTGTTTTTAATTTCTTGCATATGAAATGGACAATTTATAGTTCATTAAATTTTTTCATTAAAATTTGAAAAATTTACGATGTATATGCATATGAAATAGACAATTTATATCCCATTAATGTTTTTCATAAAAATTTAAAAAATGAACCATGTATAGCCCATTATATTTTGTATCTATAGCCCATTTAATTTTTTTGCATGAAAAATAGACTATGTATAGTGTTTTTAATTTCTTGCATATGAAATGGA
Organism: Tachina fera; assembly: GCA_905220375.1. NCBI lineage: Eukaryota > Metazoa > Arthropoda > Insecta > Diptera > Tachinidae > Tachina > Tachina fera. The sequence goes on along the minus strand of LR999965.1, from coordinate 48,713,897 downwards.
CAATTTATAGTTCATTAAATTTTTTCATTAAAATTTGAAAAATTGACGATGTATAAATTTTTTTCATAAAAATTTTTTTTGCATTAAAAATGGATGATGTATATTTCATTAAATTCTTTGTACGATATATAGACGACGTATATAGTTCATTTAAGTTTTTGCATATGAAATAGACAATTTATAGCCCATTAATGTTTTTCATAAAAATTTAAAAAATGAACCATGTATAGCCCATTATATTTTGTATCTATAGCCCATTTAATTTTTTTGCATGAAAAATAGACTATGTATAGTGTTTTTAATTTCTTGCATATGAAATGGACAATTTATAGTTCATTAAATTTTATCATTAAAATTTGAAAAATTGACGATGTATATAGTCCATTAAATTTTTTTCATAAAAATTTTTTTGCATTAAAAATGGATGATGTATATTTCATTAAATTCTTTGTACGATATATAGACGACGTATATAGTTCATTTAAGTTTTTGCATATGAAATAGACAATTTATAGCCCATTAATGTTTTTCATAAAAATTTAAAAAATGAACCATGTATAGCCCATTATATTTTGTATCTATAGCCCATTTAATTTTTTTGCATGAAAAATAGACGATGTATAGTGTTTTTAATTTCTTGCATATGAAATGGACAATTTATAGTTCATTAAATTTTTTCATTAAAATTTGAAAAATTGACGATGTATAGTCCATTAAATTTTTTTCATAAAAATTTTTTTTGCATTAAAAATGGATGATGTATATTTCGTTAAATTCTTTGTACGATATATAGACGACGTATATAGTTCATTTAAGTTTTTGCATATGAAATAGACAATTTATAGCCCATTAATGTTTTTCATAAAAATTTAAAAAATGAACCATGTATAGCCTATTATATTTTGTATGTATAGCCCATTTAATTTTTTTGCATGAAAAATAGACGATGTATAGTGTTTTTAATTTCTTGCATATCTTTGTACGATATATAGACGACGTATATAGTTCATTTAAGTTTTTGCATATGAAATAGACAATTTATAGCCCATTAATGTTTTTCATAAAAATTTAAAAAATGAACCATGTATAGCCCATATATTTTGTATCTATAGCCCATTTAATTTTTTTGCATGAAAAATAGACGATGTATAGTGTTTTTAATTTCTTGCATATGAAATGGACAATTTATAGTTCATTAAATTTTTTCATTAAAATTTGAAAAATTGACGATGTATAGTCCAATAAATTTTTTTCATAAAAATTTTTTTTGCATTAAAAATGGATGATGTATATTTCGTTAAATTCTTTGTACGATATATAGACGACGTATATAGTTCATTTAAGTTTTTGGATATGAAATAGACAATTTATAGCCCATTAATGTTTTTCATAAAAATTTAAAAAATGAACCATGTATAGCCTATTATATTTTGTATGTATAGCCCATTTAATTTTTTTGCATGAAAAATAGACGATGTATAGTGTTTTTAATTTCTTGCATATGAAATGGACAATTTATAGTTCATTAAATTTTTTCATTAAAATTTGAAAAATTGACGATGTATAGTCCATTAAATTTTTTTCATAAAAATTTTTTTTGCATTAAAAATGGATGATGTATATTTCGTTAAATTCTTTGTACGATATATAGACGACGTATATAGTTCATTTAAGTTTTTGCATATGAAATAGAGAATTTATAGCCCATTAATGTTTTTCATAAAAATTTAAAAAATGAACCATGTATAGCCTATTATATTTTGTATGTATAGCCCATTTAATTTTTTTGCATGAAAAATAGACGATGTATAGTGTTTTTAATTTCTTGCATATGAAATGGACAATTTATAGTTCATTAAATTTTTTCATTAATATTTGAAAAATTGACGATCTATTAATTTTTTTCATAAAAATTTTTTTGCATTAAAAATGGATGATGTATATTTCATTAAATTCTTTGTACGATATATAGACGACGTATATAGTTCATTTAAGTTTTTGCATATGAAATAGACAATTTATAGCCCATTAATGTTTTTCATAAAAATTTAAAAAATGAACCATGTATAGCCCATTATATTTTGTATATATAGCCCATTTAATTTTTTTGCATGAAAAATAGACGATGTATAGTGTTTTTAGTTTCTTGCATATGAAATGGACTATTTATAGTTCATTAAATTTTTTTCATAAAAATTTTTTTTGCATTAAAAATGGATGATGTATATTTCATTAAATTCTTTGTACGAAATATAGACGACGTATATAGTCCATTTAAGTTTTTGCATATTAAATAGACAATTTACAGCCCATTAATGTTTTTCATAAAAATTTAAAAAATGAACCATTATATTTTGTATCTATAGCCCATTTAATTTTTTTGCATAAAAAATAGACGATGTATAGTGTTTTTAGTTTCTTGCATATGAAATGGACAATTTATAGTTCATTAAATTTTTTTCATAAAAAATTTTTTTGCATTAAAAATGGATGATGTATATTTCATTAAATTCTTTGTACGATATATAGACGACGTATATAGTTCATTTAAGTTTTTGCATATGAAATAGACAATTTATAGCCCATTAATGTTTTTCATAAAAATTTAAAAAATGAACCATGTATAGCCCATTATATTTTGTATCTATAGCCCATTTAATTTTTTTGCATGAAAAATAGACGATGTATAGTGTTTTTAATTTCTTGCATATGAAATCGACGATTTATAGTTCATTAAATTTTTTCATTAAAACTTTAAAAATTGACGATGTATAGTCCATTAAATTTTTTTCATAAAATTTTTTTTTGCATTAAAAATAGACGATGTATAGTGTTTTTAATTTCTTGCATATGAAATGGACAATTTATAGTTCATTAAATTTTTTCATTAAAATTTGAAAAATTGACGATGTATAGTCCATTAAATTTTTTTCATAAAAATTTTTTTTGCATTAAAAATGGATGATGTATATTTCATTAAATTCTTTGTACGATATATAGACGACGTATATAGTTCATTTAAGTTTTTGCATATGAATTAGACAATTTATAGCCCATTAATATTTTTCATAAAAATTTAAAAAATGAACCATGTATAGCCCATTATATTTTGTATCTATAGCCCATTTAATTTTTTTGCATGAAAAATAGACGATGTATAGTGTTTTTAATTTCTTGCATATGAAATGGACAATTTATAGTTCATTAAATTTTTTCATTAAAATTTGAAAAATTGACGATGTATAGTCCATTAAATTTTTTTCATAAATTTTTTTTTTTGCATTAAAAATGGATGATGTATATTTCATTAAATTCTTTGTACGATATATAGACGACGTATATAGTTCATTTAAGTTTTTGCATATGAAATAGACAATTTATAGCCCATTAATGTTTTTCATAAAAATTTAAAAAATGAACCATGTATAGCCCATTATATTTTGTATCTATAGCCCATTTAATTTTTTTGCATGAAAAATAGACGATGTATAGTGTTTTTAGTTTCTTGCATATGAAATGGACAATTTATAGTTCATTAAATTTTTTCATTAAAATTTGAAAAATTGACGATGTATAGTCCATTAAATTTTTTTCATAAATTTTTTTTTGCATTAAAAATGGATGATGTATATTTCATTAAATTCTTTGTACGATATATAGACGACGTATATAGTTCATTTAAGTTTTTGCATATGAAATAGACAATTTATAGCCCATTAATGTTTTTCATAAAAATTTAAAAAATGAACCATGTATAGCCCATTATATTTTGTATCTATAGCCCATTTAATTTTTTTGCATGAAAAATAGACGATGTATAGTGTTTTTAGTTTCTTGCATATGAAATGGACAATTTATAGTTCATTAAATTTTTTCATTAAAATTTGAAAAATTGACGATGTATAGTCCATTAAATTTTTTTCATAAATTTTTTTTTTGCATTAAAAATGGATGATGTATATTTCATTAAATTCTTTGTACGATATATAGACGACGTATATAGTTCATTTAAGTTTTTGCATATGAAATAGACAATTTATAGCCCATTAATGTTTTTCATAAAAATTTAAAAAATGAACCATGTATAGCCCATTATATTTTGTATCTATAGCCCATTTAATTTTTTTGCATGAAAAATAGACGATGTATAGTGTTTTTAGTTTCTTGCATATGAAATGGACAATTTATAGTTCATTAAATTTTTTCATTAAAATTTGAAAAATTGACGATGTATAGTCCATTAAATTTTTTTCATAAATTTTTTTTTTGCATTAAAAATGGATGATGTATATTTCATTAAATTCTTTGTACGATATATAGACGACGTATATAGTTCATTTAAGTTTTTGCATATGAAATAGACAATTTATAGCCCATTAATGTTTTTCATAAAAATTTAAAAAATGAACCATGTATAGCCCATTATATTTTGTATCTATAGCCCATTTAATTTTTTTGCATGAAAAATAGACGATGTATAGTGTTTTTAATTTCTTGCATATGAAATGGACAATTTATAGTTCATTAAATTTTTTCATTAAAATTTGAAAAATTGACGATGTATAGTCCATTAAATTTTTTTCATAAATTTTTTTTTTGCATTAAAAATGGATGATGTATATTTCATTAAATTCTTTGTACGATATATAGACGACGTATATAGTTCATTTAAGTTTTTGCATATGAAATAGACAATTTATAGCCCATTAATGTTTTTCATAAAAATTTAAAAAATGAACCATGTATAGCCCATTATATTTTGTATCTATAGCCCATTTAATTTTTTTGCATGAAAAATAGACGATGTATAGTGTTTTTAGTTTCTTGCATATGAAATGGACAATTTATAGTTCATTAAATTTTTTCATTAAAATTTGAAAAATTGACGATGTATAGTCCATTAAATTTTTTTCATAAATTTTTTTTTTGCATTAAAAATGGATGATGTATATTTCATTAAATTCTTTGTACGATATATAGACGACGTATATAGTTCATTTAAGTTTTTGCATATGAAATAGATAATTTATAGCCCATTAATGTTTTTCATAAAAATTTAAAAAATGAACCATGTATAGCCCATTATATTTTGTATCTATAGCCCATTTAATTTTTTTGCATGAAAAATAGACGATGTATAGTGTTTTTAGTTTCTTGCATATGAAATGGACAATTTATAGTTCATTAAATTTTTTCATTAAAATTTGAAAAATTGACGATGTATAGTCCATTAAATTTTTTTCATAAATTTTTTTTTTGCATTAAAAATGGATGATGTATATTTCATTAAATTCTTTGTACGATATATAGACGACGTATATAGTTCATTTAAGTTTTTGCATATGAAATAGACAATTTATAGCCCATTAATGTTTTTCATAAAAATTTAAAAAATGAACCATGTATAGCCCATTATATTTTGTATCTATAGCCCATTTAATTTTTTTGCATGAAAAATAGACGATGTATAGTGTTTTTAGTTTCTTGCATATGAAATGGACAATTTATAGTTCATTAAATTTTTTCATTAAAATTTGAAAAATTGACGATGTATAGTCCATTAAATTTTTTTCATAAATTTTTTTTTTGCATTAAAAATGGATGATGTATATTTCATTAAATTCTTTGTACGATATATAGACGACGTATATAGTTCATTTAAGTTTTTGCATATGAAATAGACAATTTATAGCCCATTAATGTTTTTCATAAAAATTTAAAAAATGAACCATGTATAGCCCATTATATTTTGTATCTATAGCCCATTTAATTTTTTTGCATGAAAAATAGACGATGTATAGTGTTTTTAATTTCTTGCATATGAAATGGACAATTTATAGTTCATTAAATTTTTTCATTAAAATTTGAAAAATTGACGATGTATAGTCCATTAAATTTTTTTCATAAATTTTTTTTTTTTGCATTAAAAATGGATGATGTATATTTCATTAAATTCTTTGTACGATATATAGACGACGTATATAGTTCATTTAAGTTTTTGCATATGAAATAGACAATTTATAGCCCATTAATGTTTTTCATAAAAATTTAAAAAATGAACCATGTATAGCCCATTATATTTTGTATCTATAGCCCATTTAATTTTTTTGCATGAAAAATAGACGATGTATAGTGTTTTTAGTTTCTTGGATATGAAATGGACAATTTATAGTTCATTAAATTTTTTCATTAAAATTTGAAAAATTGACGATGTATAGTCCATTAAATTTTTTTCATAAATTTTTTTTTTGCATTAAAAATGGATGATGTATATTTCATTAAATTCTTTGTACGATATATAGACGACGTATATAGTTCATTTAAGTTTTTGCATATGAAATAGACAATTTATAGCCCATTAATGTTTTTCATAAAAATTTAAAAAATGAACCATGTATAGCCCATTATATTTTGTATCTATAGCCCATTTAATTTTTTTGCATGAAAAATAGACGATGTATAGTGTTTTTAATTTCTTGCATATGAAATCGACGATTTATAGTTCATTAAATTTTTTCATTAAAACTTTAAAAATTGACGATGTATAGTCCATTAAATTTTTTCATAAAAATTTTTTTTGCATTAAAAATGGATGATGTATATTTCATTAAATTCTTTGTACGATATATAGACGACGTATATAGTTCATTTAAGTTTTTGCATATGAAATAGACAATTTATAGCCCATTAATGTTTTTCATAAAAATTTAAAAAATGAACCATGTATAGCCCATTATATTTTGTATCTATAGCCCATTTAATTTTTTTGCATAGCCCATTATATTTTGTATCTATAGCCCATTTAATTTTTTTGCATGAAAAATAGACGATGTATAGTGTTTTTAATTTCTTGCATATGAAATGGACAATTTATAGTTCATTAAATTTTTTCATTAAAATTTGAAAAATTTACGATGTATAGTCCATTAAATTTTTTTCATAAAAATTTTTTTTGCATTAAAAATGGATGATGTATATTTCATTAAATTCTTTGTACGATATATAGACGACGTATATAGTTCATTTAAGTTTTTGCATATGAATTAGACAATTTATAGCCCATTAATGTTTTTCATAAAAATTTAAAAAATGAACCATGTATAGCCTATTATATTTTGTATGTATAGCCCATTTAATTTTTTTGCATGAAAAATAGACGATGTATAGTGTTTTTAATTTCTTGCATATGAAATGGACAATTTATAGTTCATTAAATTTTTTCATTAAAATTTGAAAAATTGACGATGTATAGTCCATTAAATTTTTTTCATAAAATTTTTTTTGCATTAAAAATGGATGATGTATATTTCATTAAATTCTTTGTACGATATATAGACGACGTATATAGTTCATTTAAGTTTTTGTATATGAAATAGACAATTTATATCCCATGAATGTTTTTCATACAAATTTAAAAAATGAACCATGTATAGCCCATTATATTTTGTATCTATAGCCCATTTAATTTTTTTGCATGAAAAATAGACGATGTATAGTGTTTTTAATTTCTTGCATATGAAATCGACGATTTATAGTTCATTAAATTTTTTCATTAAAACTTTAAAAATCGACGATGTATAGTCCATTAAATTTTTTTCATAAAATTTTTTTTTGCATTAAAAATAGACAATGTATAGTGTTTTTAGTTTCTTGCATATGAAATCGACGATTTATAGTTCATTAAATTTTTTCATTAAAATTTGAAAAATTGACGATGTATAGTCCATTAAATTTTTTTCATAAATTTTTTTTTTGCATTAAAAATGGATGATGTATATTTCATTAAATTCTTTGTACGATATATAGACGACGTATATAGTTCATTTAAGTTTTTGCATATGAAATAGACAATTTATAGCCCATTAATGTTTTTCATAAAAATTTAAAAAATGAACCATGTATAGCCCATTATATTTTGTATCTATAGCCCATTTAATTTTTTTGCATGAAAAATAGACGATGTATAGTGTTTTTAATTTCTTGCATATGAAATCGACGATTTATAGTTCATTAAATTTTTTCATTAAAACTTTAAAAATTGACGATGTATAGTCCATTAAATTTTTTTCATAAAAATTTTTTTTGCATTAAAAATGGATGATGTATATTTCATTAAATTCTTTGTACGATATATAGACGACGTATATAGTTCATTTAAGTTTTTGCATATGAAATAGACAATTTATAGCCCATTAATGTTTTTCATAAAAATTTAAAAAATGAACCATGTATAGCCCATTATATTTTGTATCTATAGCCCATTTAATTTTTTTGCATGAAAAATAGACAATATATAGTGTTTTTAATTTCTTGCATATGAAATGGACAATTTATAGTTCATTAAATTTTTTCATTAAAATTTGAAAAATTGACGATGTATAGTCCATTAAATTTTTTTCATAAAAATTTTTTTTGCATTAAAAATGGATGATGTATATTTCATTAAATTCTTTGTACGATATATAGACGACGTATATAGTTCATTTAAGTTTTTGCATATGAATTAGACAATTTATAGCCCATTAATGTTTTTCACAAAAATTTAAAAAATGAACAATGTATAGCCCATTATATTTTGTATCTATAGCCCATTTAATTTTTTTGCATGAAAAATAGACGATGTATAGTGTTTTTAGTTTCTTGCATATGAAATCGACGATTTATAGTTCATTAAATTTTTTCATTAAAACTTTAAAAATTGACGATGTATAGTCCATTAAATTTTTTTCATAAAATTTGTTTTTGCATTAAAAATAGACGATGTATAGTGTTTTTAATTTCTTGCATATGAAATGGACAATTTATAGTTCATTAAATTTTTTCATTAAAATTTGAAAAATTGACGATGTATAGTCCATTAAATTTTTTTCATAAAAATTTTTTTTGCATTAAAAATGGATGATGTATATTTCATTAAATTCTTTGTACGATATATGGACGACGTATATAGTTCATTTAAGTTTTTGCATATGAATTAGACAATTTATAGCCCATTAATGTTTTTCATAAAAATTTAAAAAATGAACCATGTATAGCCCATTATATTTTGTATCTATAGCCCATTTAATTTTTTTGCATGAAAAATAGACGATGTATAGTGTTTTTAATTTCTTGCATATGAAATGGACAACTTATAGTTCATTAAATTTTTTCATTAAAATTTGAAAAATTGACGATGTATAGTCCATTAAATTTTTTTCATAAAAATTTTTTTTTGCATTAAAAATGGATGATGTATATTTCATTAAATTCTTTGTACGATATATAGACGACGTATATAGTTCATTTAAGTTTTTGCATATGAATTAGACAATTTATAGCCCATTAATGTTTTTCATAAAAATTTAAAAAATGAACCATGTATAGCCCATTATATTTTGTATCTATAGCCCATTTAATTTTTTTGCATGAAAAATAGACGATGTATAGTGTTTTTAGTTTCTTGCATATGAAATGGACAATTTATAGTTCATTAAATTTTTTCATTAAAATTTGAAAAATTGACGATGTATAGTCCATTAAATTTTTTTCATAAATTTTTTTTTTGCATTAAAAATGGATGATGTATATTTCATTAAATTCTTTGTACGATATATAGACGACGTATATAGTTCATTTAAGTTTTTGCATATGAAATAGACAATTTATAGCCATTTAATGTTTTTCATAAAAATTTAAAAAATGAACCATGTATAGCCCATTATATTTTGTATCTATAGCCCATTTAATTTTTTTGCATGAAAAATAGACGATGTATAGTGTTTTTAATTTCTTGCATATGAAATCGACGATTTATAGTTCATTAAATTTTTTCATTAAAACTTTAAAAATTGACGATGTATAAGTCCATTAAATTTTTTTCATAAAAATTTTTTTTGCATTAAAAATGGATGATGTATATTTCATTAAATTCTTTGTACGATATATAGACGACATATATAGTTCATTTAAGTTTTTGTATATGAAATAGACAATTTATATCCCATGAATGTTTTTCATACAAATTTAAAAAATGAACCATGTATAGCCCATTATATTTTGTATCTATAGCCCATTTAATTTTTTTGCATGAAAAATAGACGATGTATAGTGTTTTTAATTTCTTGCATATGAAATGGACAATTTATAGTTCATTAAATTTTTTCATTAAAATTTGAAAAATTGACGATGTATAGTCCATTAAATTTTTTTCATAAAAATTTTTTTTGCATTAAAAATGGATGATGTATATTTCATTAAATTCTTTGTACGATATATAGATGACGTATATAGTTCATTTAAGTTTTTGCATATGAAATAGACAATTTATAGCCCATTAATGTTTTTCATAAAAATTTAAAAAATTAACCATGTATAGCCCATTATATTTTGTATCTATAGCCCATTTAATTTTTTTGCATGAAAAATAGACGATGTATAGTGTTTTTAATTTCTTGCATATGAAATGGACAATTTATAGTTCATTAAATTTTTTCATTAATATTTGAAAAATTGACGATGTATAGTCCATTAAATTTTTTTCATAAAAATTTTTTTTGCATTAAAAATGGATGATGTATATTTCATTAAATTCTTTGTACGATATATAGACGACGTATATAGTTCATTTAAGTTTTTGCATATGAAATAGACAACTTATAGCCCATTAATGTTTTTCATAAAAATTTAAAAAATGAACCATGTATAGCCCATTATATTTTGTATCTATAGCCCATTTAATTTTTTTGCATGAAAAATAGACGATGTATAGTGTTTTTAATTTCTTGCATATGAAATGGACAATTTATAGTTCATTAAATTTTTTCATTAAAATTTGAAAAATTGACGATGTATAGTCCATTAAATTTTTTTCATAAAAATTTTTTTTGCATTAAAAATGGATGATGTATATTTCATTAAATTCTTTGTACGATATATAGATGACGTATATAGTTCATTTAAGTTTTTGCATATGAAATAGACAATTTATAGCCCATTCATGTTTTTCATAAAAATTTAAAAAATTAACCATGTATAGCCCATTATATTTTGTATCTATAGCCCATTTAATTTTTTTGCATGAAAAATAGACGATGTATAGTGTTTTTAATTTCTTGCATATGAAATGGACAATTTATAGTTCATTAAATTTTTTCATTAATATTTGAAAAATTGACAATGTATAGTCCATTAAATTTTTTTCATAAAAATTTTTTTTGCATTAAAAATGGATGATGTATATTTCATTAAATTCTTTGTACGATATATAGACGACGTATATAGTTCATTTAAGTTTTTGCATATGAAATAGACAATTTATAGACCATTAATGTTTTTCATAAAAATTTAAAAAATGAACCATGTATAGCCCATTATATTTTGTATCTATAGCCCATTTAATTTTTTTGCATGAAAAATAGACGATGTATAGTGTTTTTAATTTCTTGCATATGAAATGGACAATTTATAGTTCATTAAATTTTTTCATTGAAATTTGAAAAATTGACGTTGTATAGTCCATTAAATTTTTTTCATAAAAATTTTTTTTGCATTAAAAATGGATGATGTATATTTCATTAAATTCTTTGTACGATATATAGATGACGTATATAGTTCATTTAAGTTTTTGCATATGAAATAGACAACTTATAGCCCATTAATGTTTTTCATAAAAATTTAAAAAATGAACCATGTATAGCCCATTATATTTTGTATCTATAGCCCATTTAATTTTTTTGCATGAAAAATAGACGATGTATAGTGTTTTTAATTTCTTGCATATGAAATGGACAATTTATAGTTCATTAAATTTTTTCATTAAAATTTGAAAAATTGACCATTAAATTTTTTTCATAAAAATTTTTTTTGCATTAAAAATGGATGATGTATATTTCATTAAATTCTTTGTACGATATATAGATGACGTATATAGTTCATTTAAGTTTTTGCATATGAAATAGACAATTTATAGCCCATTAATGTTTTTCATAAAAATTTAAAAAATTAACCATGTATAGCCCATTATATTTTGTATCTATAGCCCATTTAATTTTTTTGCATGAAAAATAGACGATGTATAGTGTTTTTAATTTCTTGCATATGAAATGGACAATTTATAGTTCATTAATTTTTTTCATTAAAATTTGAAAAATTGACGATGTATAGTCCATTAAATTTCTTTCATAAAAATTTTTTTTTGCATTAAAAATGGATGATGTATATTTCATTAAATTCTTTGTACGATATATAGACGACGTATATAGTTCATTTAAGTTTTTGCATATGAAATAGACAATTTATAGCCCATTAATGTTTTTCATAAAAATTTAAAAAATGAACCATGTATAGCCCATTATATTTTGTATCTATAGCCCATTTAATTTTTTTGCATGAAAAATAGACGATGTATAGTGTTTTTAATTTCTTGCATATGAAATGGACAATTTATAGTTCATTAAATTTTTTCATTAAAATTTGAAAAATTGACGATGTATAGTCCATTAAATTTCTTTCATAAAAATTTTTTTTGCATTAAAAATGGATGATGTATATTTCATTAAATTCTTTGTACGATATATAGACGACGTATATAGTTCATTTAAGTGTTTGCATATGAAATAGACAATTTATAGCCCATTAATGTTTTTCATAAAAATTTAAAAAATGAACCATGTATAGCCCATTATATTTTGTATCTATAGCCCATTTAATTTTTTTGCATGAAAAATAGACGATGTATAGTGTTTTTAATTTCTTGCATATGAAATGGACAATTTATAGTTCATTAAATTTTTTCATTAAAATTTGAAAAATTGACGATGTATAGTCCATTAAATTTTTTTCATAAAATTTTTTTTTGCATTAAAAATGGATGATGTATATTTCATTAAATTCTTTGTACGATATATAGACGACGTATATAGTTCATTTAAGTTTTTGCATATGAAATAGACAATTTATAGCCCATTAATGTTTTTCATAAAAATTTAAAAAATGAACCATGTATAGCCTATTATATTTTGTATGTATAGCCCATTTAATTTTTTTGCATGAAAAATAGACGATGTATAGTGTTTTTAATTTCTTGCATATGAAATGGACAATTTATAGTTCATTAATGTTTTTCATAAAAATTTAAAAAATGAACCATGTATAGCCCATTATATTTTGTATCTATAGCCCATTTAATTTTTTTGCATGAAAAATAGACGATGTATAGTGTTTTTAATTTCTTGCATATGAAATGGACAATTTATAGTTCATTAATTTTTTTCATTAAAATTTGAAAAATTGACGATGTATATATAGTCCATTAAATTTCTTTCATAAAAATTTTTTTTGCATTAAAAATGGATGATGTATATTTCATTAAATTCTTTGTACGATATATAGACGACGTATATAGTTCATTTAAGTTTTTGCATATGAAATAGACAATTTATATCCCATTAATGTTTTTCATAAAAATTTAAAAAATGAACCATGTATAGCCCATTATATTTTGTATCTATAGCCCATTTAATTTTTTTGCATGAAAAATAGACGATGTATAGTGTTTTTAATTTCTTGCATATGAAATGGACAATTTATAGTTCATTAAATTTTTTCATTAAAATTTGAAAAATTTACGATGTATAGTCCATTAAATTTTTTTCATAAATTTCTTTCATAAAAATTTTTTTTGCATTAAAAATGGATGATGTATATTTCATTAAATTCTTTGTACGATATATAGACGACGTATATAGTTCATTTAAGTTTTTGCATATGAAATAGACAATTTATATCCCATTAATGTTTTTCATAAAAATTTAAAAAATGAACCATGTATAGCCCATTATATTTTGTATCTATAGCCCATTTAATTTTTTTGCATGAAAAATAGACGATGTATAGTGTTTTTAATTTCTTGCATATGAAATGGACAATTTATAGTTCATTAATTTTTTTCATTAAAATTTGAAAAATTGACGATGTATATATAGTCCATTAAATTTCTTTCATAAAAATTTTTTTTGCATTAAAAATGGATGATGTATATTTCATTAAATTCTTTGTACGATATATAGACGACGTATATAGTTCATTTAAGTTTTTGCATATGAAATAGACAATTTATAGCCCATTAATGTTTTTCATAAAAATTTAAAAAATGAACCATGTATAGCCCATTATATTTTGTATCTATAGCCCATTTAATTTTTTTGCATGAAAAATAGACGATGTATAGTGTTTTTAATTTCTTGCATATGAAATGGACAATTTATAGTTCATTAAATTTTTTCATTAAAATTTGAAAAATTTACGATGTATAGTCCATTAAATTTTTTTCATAAATTTCTTTCATAAAAATTTTTTTTGCATTAAAAATGGATGATGTATATTTCATTAAATTCTTTGTACGATATATAGACGACGTATATAGTTCATTTAAGTTTTTGCATATGAAATAGACAATTTATAGCCCATTAATGTTTTTCATAAAAATTTAAAAAATGAACCATGTATAGCCCATTATATTTTGTATCTATAGCCCATTTAATTTTTTTGCATGAAAAATAGACGATGTATAGTGTTTTTAATTTCTTGCATATGAAATGGACAATTTATAGTTCATTAAATTTTTTCATTAAAATTTGAAAAATTGACGATGTATAGTCCATTAAATTTTTTTCATAAAATTTTTTTTGCATTAAAAATGGATGATGTATATTTCATTAAATTCTTTTTACGATATATAGACGACGTATATAGTTCATTTAAGTTTTTGCATATGAAATAGACAATTTATAGCCCATTAATGTTTTTCATAAAAATTTAAAAAATGAACCATGTATAGCCTATTATATTTTGTATGTATAGCCCATTTAATTTTTTTGCATGAAAAATAGACGATGTATAGTGTTTTTAATTTCTTGCATATGAAATGGACAATTTATAGTTCATTAAATTTTTTCATTAATATTTGAAAAATTGACGATGTATAGTCCATTAAATTTTTTTTCATAAAAATTTTTTTTGCATTAAAAATGGATAATGTATATTTCATTAAATTCTTTGTACGATATATAGACGACGTATATAGTTCATTTAAGTTTTTGCATATGAAATAGACAATTTATATCCCATTAATGTTTTTCATAAAAATTTAAAAAATGAACCATGTATAGCCCATTATATTTTGTATCTATAGCCCATTTAATTTTTTTGCATGAAAAATAGACGATGTATAGTGTTTTTAATTTCTTGCATATGAAATGGACAATTTATAGTTCATTAAATTTTTTCATTAAAATTTGAAAAATTTACGATGTATAGTCCATTAAATTTTTTTCATAAATTTCTTTCATAAAAATTTTTTTTGCATTAAAAATGGATGATGTATATTTCATTAAATTCTTTGTACGATATATAGACGACGTATATAGTTCATTTAAGTTTTTGCATATGAAATAGACAATTTATAGCCCATTAATGTTTTTCATAAAAATTTAAAAAATGAACCATGTATAGCCCATTATATTTTGTATCTATAGCCCATTTAATTTTTTTGCATGAAAAATAGACGATGTATAGTGTTTTTAATTTCTTGCATATGAAATGGACAATTTATAATTCATTAATGTTTTTCATAAAAATTTAAAAAATGAACCATGTATAGCCCATTATATTTTGTATCTATAGCCCATTTAATTTTTTTGCATGAAAAATAGACGATGTATAGTGTTTTTAATTTCTTGCATATGAAATGGACAATTTATAGTTCATTAATTTTTTTCATTAAAATTTGAAAAATTGACGATGTATATATAGTCCATTAAATTTCTTTCATAAAAATTTTTTTTGCATTAAAAATGGATGATGTATATTTCATTAAATTCTTTGTACGATATATAGACGACGTATATAGTTCATTTAAGTTTTTGCATATGAAATAGACAATTTATAGCCCATTAATGTTTTTCATAAAAATTTAAAAAATGAACCATGTATAGCCCATTATATTTTGTATCTATAGCCCATTTAATTTTTTTGCATGAAAAATAGACGATGTATAGTGTTTTTAATTTCTTGCATATGAAATGGACAATTTATAGTTCATTAAATTTTTTCATTAAAATTTGAAAAATTGACGATGTATAGTCCATTAAATTTTTTTCATAAATTTCTTTCATAAAAATTTTTTTTGCATTAAAAATGGATGATGTATATTTCATTAAATTCTTTTTACGATATATAGACGACGTATATAGTTCATTTAAGTTTTTGCATATGAAATAGACAATTTATAGCCCATTAATGTTTTTCATAAAAATTTAAAAAATGAACCATGTATAGCCCATTATATTTTGTATCTATAGCCCATTTAATTTTTTTGCATGAAAAATAGACGATGTATAGTGTTTTTAATTTCTTGCATATGAAATGGACAATTTATAGTTCATTAATTTTTTTCATTAAAATTTGAAAAATTGACGATGTATAGTCCATTAAATTTCTTTCATAAAAATTTTTTTTGCATTAAAAATGGATGATGTATATTTCATTAAATTCTTTGTACGATATATAGACGACGTATATAGTTCATTTAAGTTTTTGCATATGAAATAGACAATTTATAGCCCATTAATGTTTTTCATAAAAATTTAAAAAATGAACCATGTATAGCCCATTATATTTTGTATCTATAGCCCATTTAATTTTTTTGCATGAAAAATAGACGATGTATAGTGTTTTTAATTTCTTGCATATGAAATGGACAATTTATAGTTCATTAAATTTTTTCATTAAAATTTGAAAAATTGACGATGTATAGTCCATTAAATTTTTTTCATAAATTTCTTTCATAAAAATTTTTTTTGCATTAAAAATGGATGATGTATATTTCATTAAATTCTTTTTACGATATATAGACGACGTATATAGTTCATTTAAGTTTTTGCATATGAAATAGACAATTTATAGCCCATTAATGTTTTTCATAAAAATTTAAAAAATGAACCATGTATAGCCCATTATATTTTGTATCTATAGCCCATTTAATTTTTTTGCATGAAAAATAGACGATGTATAGTGTTTTTAATTTCTTGCATATGAAATGGACAATTTATAGTTCATTAATTTTTTTCATTAAAATTTGAAAAATTGACGATGTATATATAGTCCATTAAATTTCTTTCATAAAAATTTTTTTTGCATTAAAAATGGATGATGTATATTTCATTAAATTCTTTGTACGATATATAGACGACGTATATAGTTCATTTAAGTTTTTGCATATGAAATAGACAATTTATAGCCCATTAATGTTTTTCATAAAAATTTAAAAAATGAACCATGTATAGCCCATTATATTTTGTATCTATAGCCCATTTAATTTTTTTGCATGAAAAATAGACGATGTATAGTGTTTTTAATTTCTTGCATATGAAATGGACAATTTATAGTTCATTAAATTTTTTCATTAAAATTTGAAAAATTGACGATGTATAGTCCATTAAATTTTTTTCATAAATTTCTTTCATAAAAATTTTTTTTGCATTAAAAATGGATGATGTATATTTCATTAAATTCTTTTTACGATATATAGACGACGTATATAGTTCATTTAAGTTTTTGCATATGAAATAGACAATTTATAGCCCATTAATGTTTTTCATAAAAATTTAAAAAATGAACCATGTATAGCCCATTATATTTTGTATCTATAGCCCATTTAATTTTTTTGCATGAAAAATAGACGATGTATAGTGTTTTTAATTTCTTGCATATGAAATGGACAATTTATAGTTCATTAATTTTTTTCATTAAAATTTGAAAAATTGACGATGTATAGTCCATTAAATTTCTTTCATAAAAATTTTTTTTGCATTAAAAATGGATGATGTATATTTCATTAAATTCTTTGTACGATATATAGACGACGTATATAGTTCATTTAAGTTTTTGCATATGAAATAGACAATTTATAGCCCATTAATGTTTTTCATAAAAATTTAAAAAATGAACCATGTATAGCCCATTATATTTTGTATCTATAGCCCATTTAATTTTTTTGCATGAAAAATAGACGATGTATAGTGTTTTTAATTTCTTGCATATGAAATGGACAATTTATAGTTCATTAAATTTTTTCATTAAAATTTGAAAAATTGACGATGTATAGTCCATTAAATTTTTTTCATAAAATTTTTTTTTGCATTAAAAATGGATGATGTATATTTCATTAAATTCTTTTTACGATATATAGACGACGTATATAGTTCATTTAAGTTTTTGCATATGAAATAGACAATTTATAGCCCATTAATGTTTTTCATAAAAATTTAAAAAATGAACCATGTATAGCCTATTATATTTTGTATGTATAGCCCATTTAATTTTTTTGCATGAAAAATAGACGATGTATAGTGTTTTTAATTTCTTGCATATGAAATGGACAATTTATAGTTCATTAAATTTTTTCATTAATATTTGAAAAATTGACGATGTATAGTCCATTAAATTTTTTTTCATAAAAATTTTTTTTGCATTAAAAATGGATAATGTATATTTCATTAAATTCTTTGTACGATATATAGACGACGTATATAGTTCATTTAAGTTTTTGCATATGAAATAGACAATTTATATCCCATTAATGTTTTTCATAAAAATTTAAAAAATGAACCATGTATAGCCCATTATATTTTGTATCTATAGCCCATTTAATTTTTTTGCATGAAAAATAGACGATGTATAGTGTTTTTAATTTCTTGCATATGAAATGGACAATTTATAGTTCATTAAATTTTTTCATTAAAATTTGAAAAATTGACGATGTATAGTCCATTAAATTTTTTTCATAAAAATTTTTTTTGCATTAAAAATGGATGATGTATATTTCATTAAATTCTTTGTACGATATATAGACGACGTATATAGTTCATTTAAGTTTTTGCATATGAAATAGACAATTTATATCCCATTAATGTTTTTCATAAAAATTTAAAAAATGAACCATGTATAGCCCATTATATTTTGTATCTATAGCCCATTTAATTTTTTTGCATGAAAAATAGACGATGTATAGTGTTTTTAATTTCTTGCATATGAAATGGACAATTTATAGTTCATTAAATTTTTTCATTAAAATTTGAAAAATTTACGATGTATAGTCCATTAAATTTTTTTCATAAAAATTTTTTTTGCATTAAAAATGGATGATGTATATTTCATTAAATTCTTTGTACGATATATAGACGACGTATATAGTTCATTTAAGTTCTTGCATATGAAATAGACAATTTATAGCCCATTAATGTTTTTCATAAAAATTTAAAAAATGAACCATGTATAGCCCATTATATTTTGTATCTATAGCCCATTTAATTTTTTTGCATGAAAAATAGACGATGTATAGTGTTTTTAATTTCTTGCATATGAAATGGACAATTTATAGTTCATTAAATTTTTTCATTAAAATTTGAAAAATTTACGATGTATAGTCCATTAAATTTTTTTCATAAAAATTTTTTTTGCATTAAAAATGGATGATGTATATTTCATTAAATTCTTTGTACGATATATAGACGACGTATATAGTTCATTTAAGTTCTTGCATATGAAATAGACAATTTATAGCCCATTAATGTTTTTCATAAAAATTTAAAAAATGAACCATGTATAGCCCATTATATTTTGTATCTATAGCCCATTTAATTTTTTTGCATGAAAAATAGACGACGTATAGTGTTTTTAATTTCTTGCATATGAAATGGACAATTTATAGTTCATTAAATTTTTTCATTAAAATTTGAAAAATTGACGATAGTCCATTAAATTTTTTTCATAAAAATTTTTTTTGCATTAAAAATGGATGATGTATATTTCATTAAATTCTTTGTACGATATATAGACGACGTATATAGTTCATTTAAGTTTTTGCATATGAAATAGACAATTTATAGCCCATTAATGTTTTTCATAAAAATTTAAAAAATGAACCATGTATAGCCTATTATATTTTGTATGTATAGCCCATTTAATTTGTTTGCATGAAAAATAGACGATGTATAGTGTTTTTAGTTTCTTGCATATGAAATGGACAATTTATAGTTCATTAAATTTTTTCATTAAAATTTGAAAAATTGACGATGTATAGTCCATTAAATTTTTTTCATAAAAATTTTTTTTGCATTAAAAATGGATGATGTATATTTCATTAAAGTCTTTGTACGATATATAGACGACGTATGTAGTTCATTTAAGTTTTTGCATATGAAATAGACAATTTATAGCCCATTAATGTTTTTCATAAAAATTTAAAAAATGAACCATGTATAGCCTATTATATTTTGTATGTATAGCCCATTTAATTTGTTTGCATGAAAAATAGACGATGTATAGTGTTTTTAGTTTCTTGCATATGAAATCGACGATTTATAGTTCATTAAATTTTTTCATTAAAACTTTAAAAATTGACGATGTATAGTCCATTAAATTTTTTTCATAAAAATTTTTTTTGCATTAAAAATGGATGATGTATATTTCATTAAATTCTTTGTACGATATATAGACGACGTATATAGTTCATTTAAGTTTTTGCATATGAAATAGACAATCTATAGCCCATTAATGTTTTTCATAAAAATTTAAAAAATTAACCATGTATAGCCTATTATATTTTGTATGTATAGCCCATTTAATTTTTTTGCATGAAAAATAGACGATGTATAGTGTTTTTATTTTCTTGCATATGAAATGGACAATTTATAGTTCATTAAATTTTTTCATTAAAATTTGAAAAATTGACGATGTATAGTCCATTAAATTTTTTTCATAAAAATTTTTTTTGCATTAAAAATGGATGATGTATATTTCATTAAAGTCTTTGTACGATATATAGACGACGTATGTAGTTCATTTAAGTTTTTGCATATGAAATAGACAATTTATATCCCATTAATGTTTTTCATAAAAATTTAAAAAATGAACCATGTATAGCCCATTATATTTTGTATCTATAGCCCATTTAATTTTTTTGCATGAAAAATAGACGATGTATAGTGTTTTTAGTTTCTTGCATATGAAATCGACGATTTATAGTTCATTAAATTTTTTCATTAAAATTTGAAAAATTGACGATGTATATATAGTCCATTAAATTTTTTTCATAAAATTTTTTTTTGCATTAAAAATGGATGATGTATATTTCATTAAATTCTTTGTACGATATATAGACGACGTATATAGTTCATTTAAGTTTTTGCATATGAAATAGACAATTTATATCCCATTAATGTTTTTCATAAAAATTTAAAAAATGAACCATGTATAGCCCATTATATTTTGTATCTATAGCCCATTTAATTTTTTTGCATGAAAAATAGACGATGTATAGTGTTTTTAATTTCTTGCATATGAAATGGACAATTTATAGTTCATTAAATTTTTTCATTAAAATTTGAAAAATTTACGATGTATAGGCCATTAAATTTTTTTCATAAAAATTTTTTTTGCATTAAAAATGGATGATGTATATTTCATTAAATTCTTTGTACGATATATAGACGACGTATATAGTTCATTTAAGTTCTTGCATATGAAATAGACAATTTATAGCCCATTAATGTTTTTCATAAAAATTTAAAAAATGAACCATGTATAGCCCATTATATTTTGTATCTATAGCCCATTTAATTTTTTTGCATGAAAAATAGACGATGTATAGTGTTTTTAATTTATTGCATATGAAATGGACAATTTATAGTTCATTAAATTTTTTCATTAAAATTTGAAAAATTGACGATGTATAGTCCATTAAATTTTTTTCATAAAAAATTTTTTTGCATTAAAAATGGATGATGTATATTTCATTAAATTCTTTGTACGAAATATAGACGACGTATATAGTCCATTTAAGTTTTTGTATATGAAATAGACAATTTATAGCCCATTAATGTTTTTCATAAAAATTTAAAAAATGAACCATGTATAGCCCATTATATTTTGTATGTATAGCCGATTTAATTTGTTTGCATGAAAAATAGACGATGTATAGTCTTTTTAGTTTCTTGCATATGAAATCGACGATTTATAGTTCATTAAATTTTTTCATTAAAATTTGAAAAATTCTTTGTACGAAATATAGATGACGTATATGGTCCATTTAAGTTTTTGAATATGAAATAGACAATTTATAGCCCATTAATGTTTTTAATAAAAATTTAAAAAATGAACCATGTATAGCCCATTATATTTTGTATATATAGCCCATTTAATTTTTTTGCATGAAAAATAGACGATGTATAGTGTTTTTAGTTTCTTGCATATGAAATGGACTATTTATAGTTCATTAAATTTTTTTCATAAAAATTTTTTTTGCATTAAAAATGGATGATGTATATTTCATTAAATTCTTTGTACGAAATATAGACGACGTATATAGTCCATTTAAGTTTTTGCATATTAAATAGACAATTTACAGCCCTTTAATGTTTTTCATAAAAATTTAAAAAATGAACCATTATATTTTGTATCTATAGCCCATTTAATTTTTTTGCATAAAAAATAGACGATGTATAGTGTTTTTAGTTTCTTGCATATGAAATGGACAATTTATAGTTCATTAAATTTTTTTCATAAAAAATTTTTTTGCATTAAAAATGGATGATGTATATTTCATTAAATTCTTTGTACGAAATATAGACGACGTATATAGTCCATTTAAGTTTTTGTATATGAAATAGACAATTTATAGTTCATTAAATTTTTTTCATAAATAATTTTTTTGCATTAAAAATGGATGATGTATATTTCATTAAATTCTTTGTACGAAATATAGACGACGTATATAGTCCATTTAAGTTTTTGCATATTAAATAGACAATTTACAGCCCATTAATGTTTTTCATAAAAATTTAAAAAATGAACCATGTATAGCCCATTATATTTTGTATCTATAGCCCATTTAATTTTTTTGCATGAAAAATAGACGATGTACAGTGTTTTTAGTTTCTTGCATATGAAATGGACAATTTATAGTTCATTAAATTTTTTTCATAAAAAATTTTTTTGCATTAAAAATGGATGATGTATATTTCATTAAATTCTTTGTACGAAATATAGACGACGTATATAGTCCATTTAAGTTTTTGCACATTAAATAGACAATTTACAGCCCATTAATGTTTTTCATAAAAATTTAAAAAATGAACCATGTATAGCCTATTATATTTTGTATCTATAGCCCATTTAATTTTTTTGCATGAAAAATAGACGATGTATAGTGTTTTTAGTTTCTTGCATATGAAATGGACAATTTATAGTTCATTAAATTTTTTCATTAAATTTTTTTCGTAAAAAATTTTTTTACATCAAAAATGGATGATGTATATTTCAAGAATTTTTTTGTACGAAATATAGACGACGTATATAGTCCATTTAAGTTTTTGTATATGAAATAGACAATTTATAGCCCATTAATGTTTTTCATAAAAATTTAAAAAATTCAGTGAAGTGCGACTTTGAGCCGCGCACGAAGGGTTCCGTACGGTCACGAGATAATTAAATCAATACGAACAATATAAACTATAGTTTTGGCATTTTTTTCTCTTTTGGGTTTTTTCGGTTTTAAGCGTTTTTTTTGATTGGGGGTTTTTTGAATTTATTGGCGCTTTCTGAGTTTTGGCACTTTTTTCACGTTTTGGCGATTTTTTTTGGTTTTTTAAGTTTTTTTAATTTTGGCGATTTTTATTATTTTATCGATTTTTTTATTTTGGCGATTTATTTTAATTTTGGCGTTTTTTTCATATAGGTGATTTTTTTGGCGATTTTTTTTAGTTTTGGCACTTTGTTTCGTTTTGAGAACTTTTTTCGGTTTTTGGCGTTTATTTTAAATTTTAGCGATTTTTTCGTTTTGGCGATTTTTTTAAATTTGGCGATTTTTTTTAATTTTGCGATTTTTTTCATTTTGGCGATTTTTCTTTTTACATAAACAATTAATTTGGTTTTGGCGCATTTTTCGCGTTTTGGCGATTTTTTTCGGTTTTTGGCGATTTTTTTTTTGTTTAAACAATATTTTGGAATTTGGCGATTAAATAACCCTCAATTTAATAACAGTCACAACTAAAGCTGTAAATTAAGCGACATACGCTTCAGCAACGTATTGAAATTATAAAAATTCAATACAAAAATAGTTAAAATTTCGGGGTCACATTTTACAAGACTGAACGGTTTATTATATTAGTGACGTCCAAAGAAGAACAAAGAATATTGCTGTTGTAGCCCATAGTGTTAATGAAAACTATGATTTTTCCATTTCTCATCGATTTTTTGAATTGAAAATTCCACACATGATCTTTGAATGAAACAAATTAGAAGAAATAGATGTGAAGAACGTTTAGTTTCAACAAGAAGGTGCTACATCCACACTAGTGATCCAAGAATATTCGTATTCGTATTAAAATTGTCGAATATTTGGAAATTTTTAGACCTTCGTATTCGCATTCGAATTCGCCAAATTCAGGCCAATACGAATACAAATATTTTTCCAAATATTTTTTAATTAATTTAATTTAATTAAATTTAATTTAGTACACACAAGTACCGATACCACGCTCTTTGGTAAAAAAAAAATTTTCTAATCCTCTGATTTCTCGAAAAGGATATAACACTTTGCCACAGAGATCTTGTGATTTAATACCTTAAGAGTTTTTCTTGGGACCACAATCAACTCAAGACCTCAAAAATGAAATTCGAGAAGCTATAAAGGTCATACAGCTGCTAAAATACTAAATGATGATGGAAAATTGCAAGAAAAGAATGTGGTCTTTCAAACGTAACCTTGGCTGTCATTTAGATGATATTTTTATATTTTTTGTACAATTAAATAAAAGTTCAATAATTTCGCTCTTATTGGAAAACACTTTCCTACGGTAAGCGGACATCAACAAAGAAAACTAGATGTTGTTGCTGTTAGATTAAATAGTTTCAACATTCATAGGATTAATTTGCGAGGGCTTTCGTGGAGGAGCCTGCTAGTTTTAACTATGGCAAAGCTTGAACTCTCCAGCTCTAGCAATCTAATTATGTTAAATAACTAGCCAACTGCCAGCTGGTATTTAATTAAATCTACCCAAGACCTCTTTGAAGGACTTGTAGTTATATAAATCATAAATAATATTCATATTGAAACAATATTAGTTATACTTTTCCAAGTAAAGTCTTGTAATAAATGGTTTTTAATTAATATGTTATCGTGGCGGACCATGTTTCCCACATTAGAATTATTTACATGAAATATTTACTGGTATAAAATAATTTGTTATAAATTATATTGTACAATGTACATGTTATAAACAAAACATTTTAATTAATCAAATTTACTTTTTCATTTTAGATATTTTGCACATAATTCATTTTGTGTTCAATACATTCATAAAATAAAGAAACAATTTTAATTTTAAGATGTGGTATGGAGATCACAATAATATCAATTCTGTTTTTTTTTGTTTGTTTTATTATTTAATAATTTTAAAAGTTGTTCAGGGCGTTGACAATGCCCTCAGCAATTAAGTATTTCAAAAGAATGTTTTAAGCTTTCGTATAAATTATTATGCGATATTCTTATTTAAAGACCTTGAAATGGTTTAAAATTTATATTTTATATAAATTTATATTTTATATAAACATTATACGAATATATAAAATTTGTTATATTACGTTTGCATTGATTTCAAGCCAAGCGAGTAAAGTTTGTTGTGAATCATCAATCAAATACAATATTAAGGTTATATGCACATTTCTTGTTTTATTTGCAAAGTTTATATATATAAAAGCTTTTCCTATCGCATTACTCCTTTTTCACATATAAATAATTACTAACTTCCTTCTATTGAATATTATTTATTTCTATTGCTGGAGGAAAAGGAATATTTATGATCATGTGAAAAGCATTCTTAAGTAAAATATCGCTACTGTTGCTAAATAGAATATTTGCATTTGGCTTGCGAGAAAATTGTGAGTTCGCGAGATTTAACAATTAAGTCGTACTGCATTCAAATAAACACTTACATACACTCAAAAAAAAAATAACTAAAACTTTGGAAAATTTTCTACATTTGAATAAAAAAAGTTGTCGTATGGCGCCAAAGCTGTTTTTTACTTGCAACCAGTAAAATATTTACTAAATTTCTAGTTCAATAATGAACTAGTTTATAGTAATTAATTTTCGTAAGTAAAATTGTCTTAATATTAAGTAAAATTTTCCTATAAAATTCGGAGCTTTGCAAAAATATTTTTACGTCTTTGATATCAAATTTAGTAAATTTTCCAATTTGTTTTGTCTTTAATTCTGGTATTTATTTTTAATTTTTTAATGAATTTCTATACCAAATGGTATGTTATTTATTACATCTTCATATTATATTCTTAATTATAATTCACCATACATACATACATACATACATACATAAAAATTCCTTGAGAGTTGACAAGTATTGAAACCTTCTGATTGATAAGCAAGCACTATAACCAATTGCCTAACAAGGCAGCCTGAATAAGCATTGAAATTATTGAGTTTTAAAATTTTATTTTATTAACAAAAAAAAATTTCAAATTCAAACATTCCTCGAAAATATGAAAAACTTACGTATGATTTATTTCAACGGGCTAAAGTTCGTATCGCTTTTTTAAGCCAAATTACATGTGATAATTATTAATGAACAAATAACATCAAAGTTAGTTGTAAATATTATGACAACACATAGTTGAACGAAACAGCCAGCCGTTTTCGAAGGACACTAAACCTTTATCATCAGCGTTCTTCTGTGTTGGTCCACTGTGTGTGGTGTCAGTGGATGTATATTTCTGCCTTATATACGGAACTTTCTTGCAAATGGAATACTTGAAATGTTTTGATTCATCGTATTTCAATTTGCTGAAACGTGTTTTGTAATGAAAGCCCAAACTTAAGATCTCTAATTTACAACAGACTTACCATTGTTGTTTTTTCTTTACTAATTATGCACATGTTAGTTAATTTGCTTATTTTTGTTCTACTTAAGACAAACCTTTTTGGTTTGTTACTATTAAGTATATTTATTTAATTTTTGTCACAGGCCCCTGGCTATTAATTTAAGTTAGTTTTTAATTATTATTTTTCGAACTTCATTTGTTTCTATATGTATAATTTATGTAAATAGCCCATTGCCCTGTGGCAAAAATTAAATAAATATACTTACTATCTAGTTGATTCCAGAGCTTGCTTTGGCCCCCCCCCCTCCAAAAGAATTGTTGTTGCCCCATAGAATTATTAAAAATTGCATAGAATTATGTATTTATGAAAATCACCGGTCATGGAGCACTCACCACCCTTAAAAAACTTGAAGCTACGCCAATAAATGTCTTGATGTTTATTTGGAATTTGGGATTTTTAGATACCAAAATTAAACCCCTTATTTATGTACCCTTTACTAGGGTAGGGAAAATAAGAACTGCTTTGAAAGTTACTCGTTTTTCTACATGTTAAAATTATGCCTATAATTTTAAGAACATTTATTTATAATTGCAAACATACAATATCAAAGTTTGATATGATTTAATGAGCTGAAATAAATTTTGCGGAAATAAACCAGTACAGAAATCATAAACACATTCCAAGTATTCAAATAATATTCATATTATAAGAGACTGCTTATAAAGTAGTATTAACTTGTAATAAATTAAGTAATAAAAGACTGTGACTATCACACGAAGAATTCCGTACGAACGCTACACTGAAAATATTTTCGGCTGAAATTCTATGAATTTCGATGTTAATCTAATGAAATATTCATTAAAATTCAACCAACGTCATGCTTCGTTGGATTAATGAAACCAGTTTCGTTAAAATTATTTTATTGAAAACTTCATCAAATTTATTTAACAGTATATTTAATGCAGTGCTCTAACTTCATCGAAACAAAAAAATAATTTCATGAAAATAATGAAATAACTTAAATATAAAGGGGTTTGTTAGTAATTAGAAAATATTGTTGTCATAAATCCAATAAAATATTCTTACGAAACCAGAATACCAAGGAAGCAATTTCAATGAAATTCTTTCACAATATTCATGAAATTTTCATTGAATTTGGGAAATTATCATTAGATTTGTGAAAAAATTTTAATGAAGTTGTTACATTGGACTTATGAAGCAAAATTCCTTCAGTGTACATATATACTGTACGAACTTTAGCTTATATAATCAAATATCTTACCTGATTTAAACATTTATTTTAAATTAGTGGCGCGATTATGGATGACAACCGAACTTTAGTTGCGTTGCTAGTTGCCGAAATGATATTACGGACGGCAACTGGCAGCTAACAACCACAAAGTTTTAGTTGCTGCATAGTTTTTAAAGCAAAAATTAAAAAGTCTGTGCTATATTATTTTTATTCTTGAGTTTCTTCTTTGCATATGAAAGGAAATATGCTTTAAAGTTAAAAAAGAGGTTGTTAAAAATTATTTTAAGCAATAACATTTACTCAAAGAAGAGGCGGTAATACTAAAGAGCCGTATAAATAGATTCACCATTTTGTATTTCCTTCTCTTCATCAGCAATTAATTCCACTTAACTAATTATTTTTATTATAAGTAATATTTTCAGCACTTTTACTACCATAAACGAAACTACGCACTATGCGTACCGGCAATGCAATCTTCCTGGTTGCATAATAAAGTCGCTTAGTCTGTACCTACCATTATTTTTTGCATTTTTGTTTGCATTATTTTTAGTTGCCAATCTTTTAAAATCGTATTTCCGATAACTTTTTGGCAACTTGAGGAAGGTGCCATAAATAATACCAATTTAAGTTTAAGTTGCGTTGCGAGTTAACTCGGCAACTGAATTTCGGTTGCCATTCATAATCAGACCATAAGTACCCGCTAAACTTTTTTAAATTTTCGGCGGTATTTCTAGTTTTGAAGGATTTTCTTATTTTTGGCACTTCGCTTCGCTTTTGGGATATTTTTGGTTTTTGGCGTTTTTTTAGTTTTGACGTTTTTTTGTTTTAGTGATTCTTGAGTTTCTTGCGATTTATTTTAGTTTTCGAAATTTTTTTTTTGTGGTTTTTTCATTATGGTGATTATTTATTGTTTTTGGCAATATTTTTAGGTTTGGTGATTTTTTTAATTTTGGGATTTTTTAGTTTTAGCGTTTTTGAAAATTTCAAGAGTTTGCCTCTTACGGTTTCCAAGATTAAGCAAGTTTTCCAAATTACATAGTCAAAATTATATTAACTGATAGAATACCCTTGAATTTGGATTTTTTAATTTTAGTGTTAAATGTTGTATTCTGTATAAAAATACACTAAATATTTCAAGCGTATATAGTTGTATGTATGTACTATATTACATGGGATTTTAACATTTTTCGTTTCTCTTTTTGAAATACCTTAAATTTTCAACAGTCATAGCGACAAAAGTTCTACATATTCTGTAAAAATTTCAGATCTGTACCCCTTACGGTTCTCAAGAAAACAACTTGTGATAGACAGAGAGCGCACTGTGGGGTGAAAGTTTTCACAAGTGGCAATTAATTCAAAAGATGAACTTTAAGTTTCACAACCGTATTTGAAACCATATGAAAGTAGATACAATTTTATATTACTAACTGCAAAAATTAAAGTTCTTGGTAGTTTACTTTAACTGCAGTGTGTGTTCAAATTTCAATAATTTTAGTTATTTTTGCACGCATTGATTAAAAGAGAAAATTTTTATATTTGAAGTGATTATAGTTTTTGTTAAGACTTCTGTAAGTAAAATTTTTATAATGATATCGTCGATTTCAGGTATTTGAGCATTTAAAAAATAATTTTTTTGTTTAAATAAATGTTTTAGAAATATTAAACAAAATTAAATTGCTCTAAGAATGTGGCATGTTTGATATACATACATATTGTATAGTGAGTTTCAACAACCTTGCGAATGAGTGCAGGAAAAAATGCTTTTATGCTCTTAATATATAAGATATTAACTAATAAATTCTTGAATACCTATTTGCGCGTTTGTGCGATTTTTGAGTTATGAAGGTTTTTCTGAGAGAATGCCAGTTGCTAAAAATTATTGTGAAAATAATATATTAAATATTTATTTTTTTAAGGCACATAAAGAATGCTCTAATTTACAATTCAAATTACTAATTTATCTTTTTTCATTCCAAAGTTACAAAAAATAAGACCATTTTCTCCAACACACAAAAAACCCATAAAAGGTTAACAATTTTTTGTTAATTTTTTTTAATGGTGGTTTTTTACGTATTTATTAATATTCATTAATAAAAAATTGCAACACTTTAAAATTACGACTTCTTTGAATTAATCGCCACTTTCTCTACCATTCACACCCTTTTCACCTTTGGTGTACAGAATCCTAAAAAAAGAGCTTCCTACCTACTAAAGTTTTTTATTAAGTAATTTTCATCTATATAGTAAAATTATGATTACTTCAATTAAAATTTTTTTATAGAATAAAACAAAAAAATATATACAACACATTGTACAATAACGACATGATTAGTAGTTAATGAACTTGCGTAGTAAATTATTTTTATATTAAATTAAAACAGATAAAATTAATATTTATAGAACATGTCAACCTACTTTATGACAATTATTAATCATTTAATTAATATATGTGACTACAGCTTGAAGAATTAATTATCATTTACTTAAATATGGATTTTATATTATTTATAAATATTCAATGAAAATTAAGTTGTTTTTTCATCGTTGACAAGTCCGTTATAAACATCACATTTCAAAAGGCTATAAAATGTGATTATTATGCCCTTCAACGTGATTCGTTTGTTGGTAATTCAATAAATGATTTTTATAACTAACAGCTGTTGTTTTACCGTTGAATAAATTTAAATTTAAATAAAATATCGACAAAATAGATAAATAAAGTCAATTGCTATAAATTTGGCATGTTAGAGGATTTACTACAATCATTGTTCGGTTTTCCGCTTACCAAATGAGACGATACGAGTACTTGCTAACGTATCGTGAAATATTCCGATGTAGGTAGTAGGGATGCCAATCGGGATAGATTTTTGGAAGTCCCGGGATTCGGGATTTTTAAATCCCGATCCCGAAAATACTGGGATTTTCAGAATCTTGGGATTTTCGGGATCCCGGGATTTTTCGGGATTTTCGAGATTTCGGGATCTAAAATTTTTTGGTAAATTTGTTTTGTTTTGTTTTTGTTTTCAATATATGAAAATTTTTTCTATAATCTTAACAAAAACGAACATACATACATATCTGTATACTTTTTGAAAAACGTAACGCACTATTCGGTGAATATTTCTTACGTTTACGTCAACCCGACAACAAAAAGTTTGCACTTGCCTTGTATTGTATTCTACTTCAATTGTAAGGAGCTGTCAATAGTACTCAATTGTTAGCGAAAAGTCGATAAGTTCTAATTTTTTATTTTTTTATAATTGCCGTCATAATATTGAATAAGAAGGGAAAAAATTTGTAAAACTTATGACTTTATTTCCCTTCCAAAGCTCATATGCTTCTTTTTGTTTTCAAAATAATTCTTAGATGTATATTGTAGCACCTTTGATGAAAATAACAGTGAAGAAATAGTTAATTTATTTTGTTCTTGTTGTTAATTTATAAGAAATATGTCACGAATAGTCATTAGATTGTTAAAACTGCATGTATAAAATTGTATGTGACTTTTATATTTTATAAAAAAAATACCATAAAATCAACGAAAATTTTAATTTATAAATGGTTTTTATATAAAAATTGCTAAGAAATTCCGAAATTGAAATCCCGGGTTTGAATTTTATAAATCTCGGGAATCGGGATTTGTCAAATCCCGAAAATCCTGGGATTTCGGGATTCGGGATTTCCCGTTTGGCATCCCTAGTAGGTAGGCGCAAGTTCTTGCCTTTAAGAACCTTAGAGTTTTGGAATCTTTAATTCCAAAAATCAATAAGGAATGGATAAATTGGAGTTTCGTCAATATTTTGAACTACCTCAGCAATGTTTTCAGTACTTTTTGAGCGACATGCTTGATCATATTTATTCAGAACCATTTTCTCCTCTAACGTTTTATATCACAAGTTTTTAGTCGTTTTCGAAAAAAAAATTTTATAACACAACTTATGTTGTTGTGTTATAAAAGTGTTTATGACTATTATTCAAGCATCTCAATACTTTCTAACAGAAGGTCTTTTGACTCTCCAGTATACAAATTAATTTTAAGACATTCTGAAAGTCTGCTAAAATGCCAATTTTATATTACAGCACTAATATTATGAGGTTTTCGATCAGGTATGCATTTTCTTCATAATTATTTATACAAGTGGTCTTTTCAAAAGGAATCATCTGGTTTCTACTTCAATGCCTATGTGGAGCAGGCAGCCACATAAACCAACCAAGCATTAATACCAAAATTATTAAATTTTGTCAATTAAATTAGTAGTTTATTTGAATCAATAACCAACTACCCTCGCACATTCAGCGAACTAATGGGCGTGAAAGCGAAAACTTTGTTTTCAAATAAAAAGAATGTTGAAAAGATAAATATTTATGCATTTTCGTTTGTTTTACTTACAATGATCGTACAGATGAAAAAAAACAAATCATTAACACTTAAGCCCAACTAAACGGGTACCCAGCAAAAATTATTGCTTCCCAGAAGCGTTTTTTTAAGGGAGTCAATGTTAGAGAATCATAATAAAAGACGAAAAAATATACAAAAAAGAGTGTGCAATTTGCCACATCCAAAAATTAAATACTTTTTCACAGAATATATAAAATTTGCTCATATATATTATGAGTCAGACCATAAGGCAACATTAAGGCAATATCGCGATACTTTCCACGAGTCGTTTAATTTATCATTTTATATTCCAAAAAAGGATCAGTGTGATATATGCGAAAAGTATAAAAACTCGAATGAACATGAAAAGAAAATCATTGAATCTGACTTTAATCATCATTTATTTTGCAAACAGAAATCTAGAGAACTAAAAGCTATTGACAAAAATGAAAGTCTTAACAACCCAAGTGTTTCCACTAAATACTTTGATTTACCGAAAAACCTATCGTCGCCTTGCGCTAAAGTAAGCACATTTTATTATAAAAGACAGCTACATGCGTATAATTTCACCACCTTTGAACTTAATGCCCAAGAAGCCTGTTGTTTTGTATGGGATGAAACAACTGCAAAGAAAGGACCAATAAAAGTTGCAAGTTGTCTGTTCCGATTTATATCAACCAAAACTGAAAAGAGCGGCACAACCAAATACAATTTTTGGTCCGATAATTGTGGTGAGCAAAACAAGAATAAAATTGTCTTCTCATTTTATGTGTGGATTTCACAAAAGCTTAGAATTGATATAAGTTACAAGTTTCTTGAAAAAGGGCATTCCCAGAATGAGGGCGATAGCGTACATGCGTTAATTGAGAAGACCAAAAAATACAAACGTATATACACGCCAATGGAGTGGTTCTCAAGGTAAATAAATATGCTAAAAAACAGAACCAATGTATAATATAATAGAAATGGAAACTGACGACTTTTTAGATTTCAAAAAATTTTCTTCATTTACAAATTGGACAAAAAATACTAAGAATGAAAAGGTTCATTTAAATAAAATGAGAGAAATAAGAGTATACAAAAAAATAAGTATCAACTCTATTACAAATATGAATTTGACGAAGATTTTAAAGAAATATTACCCTACGACGAATCAATGCTCCGAAGAAGGGAAAAATTCCTCCCACAATTCATTCCAAAAACATACTCATCACCATTTCCAATAGCTGAAGAAAAACGTTAAGATCTCATAGATTTATGTGATAAAAATTTAATTCCAAAAATTTATAAAAACTTCTACATGCAGCTAAAGGGAACAGAAGAATGCGCATATGTGGTTAATATCAGATGAAGAATAATTTAAATTATATGTTTATTAATTTCAATGTTTAACTAATACAATTACAAAAAATGTCTGAATAAAAATTACTTAGGGCCATTTTCACAACTTACCTTTAGCTAAAGGCAGGATTTTGTCTGCCCGATAAATCTCTTTGTATTATAAAATCTTCATTCATTATTTTTTATCCATTAAATATTATTGTTATTGATAATAATATAAATAAAAATTTGAAGTTGTAATAATAACAAGATATTTATTGGACAAACAAAAACCTACCTTTAACTAAACGCAAGTTGTGAAAATGGCCCTTAGGCTTTCAATTGAATTAATAATTTTTGTTTTACATTAAAATAAAATTTATAACATTTTATGTAAATGGTTTAGTAACATATTTTAAAATACGCTAAGTAAGGTGTTATATTTTCATTGTCCAAACCAAGTGTTACTCGTACATATCAAGTGTCCGTACGGGATCCTTCGTGTGCGAGTCAAAGTCGCTTTTTACTAGATTTATTAATGGTTTTTTATAAAATATCAAGTACATTTAACTAGTAAAGAAAATTAGTTTTAGTTACCTACTTTTATAGTTATATATATAAATAAAAATCTATTTCGGACCAATTCCGAAACATCAGGGGGTTTCGGAAATTCGATTTCATTTAAGTACATACAGACGCACATAATTGGTAATTATCCAGAATAGATATATTTTATGGGGTCGGGTATGAATGATATGGAAATAACACATGGGCCATTGCAATCCATATACATACATATATATATACCCTCTAACATTTTTGTGAGAGGTATCATGAATACTATTTTGTGATTAAACATTTTCCATAAGTTGCTCCAATTGATGACTGATTTTCAAAGTAAGTCTGGATAATTTGGTAGCGTTGCTTAAGCTTCAATATATTAAAAATTATTTGGCAGGGTATGTACATATGTATGCTAATCATAAATGTCAAAAAGTGAGCGCAATATGAAAATGTGTTCCATAGGGACTAAACAACACATATGCAGCATTGCAGCATTATAAAAACAAAAATAAGAAGAAAATTATATTAAAACTTATAAAGTGCTATATTCATAATCATTTCATACCAGTGGCCGTATGAAGTAATAAAAATATCTATAGTAATATGTTTTGGTAATTACTATTAAAATATTTATTGAACTATAAAACCTAATTTAAAGTTGTATTAAAGTAATAAAATCATATAATTTATGTTTAAATATTATTTTTGCAAGAACTCTAAGCACTGAAGCGAACAAAAACTAAATATTATTTACGTATTAATTTCAGTCTATGCGAAATATTCAAGTGACACGTTAAAGTGCTTTTGAAATGACCATTGTCATTTTCATAGACAAACAATAAAATAATTTAAATATTAAGCCAGCATGAAACGTAAAAAGTCATTCGGTAACTTGTTTAAAAGTCATGTTAAATCTTTGGTTGAGGCGTTGTATGCTGTTGAACTACTTTAAGGCAGAAAAAAAATTACTCTTTTGTTATTTAAAATGAGAAAAAAGGAAAATAAATAAATATTTATTGTAGCAGTTGCAACATAAATATAAATTATATAATTTTTGTAGTATATTTTTTTCCTAAATAATGACCATTTAACAACAATAACAAAAAATCATGCAAAAAAATTCAAACGCCCTCAACTTTATTGTGGTGCTTGTAATCGACATTTGTAATTGTTGTGGTTCGAGAAAAAGTCATCTGAGATACGAGAATAAGTAAAATTTTAAGCACAAAAAATTTTTTTTGTAAGATTAAAGATCGAAATGGAAGTAATTATTTAAAAACAAGTGGGTTGTTTTTTATTGCAAAAAATAAGAGCAAATATTATAAAAAAAAATATTAAAACTAAAATTGGGTGTTATATTTAAGTTTTTTATAAACAGCTAATTCTGCAATTATTACCAATAGTTATTGATTATATTGATTATAATGGGATAGGTGGTATAATGAGAGAAATAAGCGCATAATGAAAGAATACTTCGCAAGTCTTAAAATGATTTGGAAAACAAAAATATAAAAATTTGCTTTGTAAGCTACATACAGTGTTGCCAAAATGTTGTAGGCACTTCCCACCATATAGCTCCTGAAAACCCGCTAAAAACCGCCAGCTGAATAAAAATAAACGCTAATATAACCGCTGAATTTTTTATAACCAACATATATCTTTTTTATGGTTTATTGGTAAAAAAAAAAAGAATAAGATAAATTTTATAAAATATGTATACATATGCATAGACGTATCTATGTTATTCCCCAATATTTGTAAGCAAAACTCAGCGTACTCTTTAAGTAGGTATTTTATTTCCTGCAGAGTTTCCATACACAAATATCCAGCCAAATAAAAGTAGAATCCAAGGGACTATTCCATCTGATAATATTAAAGTTTAATCTGATTCAGTATATTTTCAATATTTTCTGCGATAGACTCTAATTATTCTACACGTGTGGAATAATATCTTGCCGTTTTGCTTGAAGTATTTGTAAAATATTGTTTAAATTTCCTGACTTTTTGACTATCTGAAATTAAAAAAATAGTGTTAAGAAAATAAACTCCATGGCTCAATTCACATTGGCTTGAAGTTTAATTTTGAAGGAGAATTTCAATAAAAAAAGTCTTTAATCAAAAACAAATTATTCAGAAAAAGTTATTGGTTTGAGAGATTTTGGTTGATATTATGTTTTCCTCATACTCAGTGGTAAAATAAACAAGTTTTCGGTTTGTTTTCCGTTTGTTTAAAGATTTGTTTACTATTTTTTAATACGAAAAGAATGATTAAATTGGTTTGTAATATAATTATAATCGAATTAAATTTTATTCACTAATTGTGAGATTTATTAACTTTCATACTCGTGTGTATATACATATGTATGTATGTTATTATTTTTAACCTCTTAATTTTTCACATTATAATACACGACCACAATATGTCAATTTTCTATTTGCAAAAAAGTGACGTTAGTTTCTTTTCGCTGTGCGTGTTTATATCGAGAAAAAAAACTCAACATAAATACCAGGGTACGTGTCGCACAGCTGCGTTAAATTTAATTTATTTTGATTCAATACTTTTCTTTATAAGTTTCAGAAAAACGCTGAAAATCCGTCAACTAAGAAATTCTTCCGCTAAAATTCCCGCTGGTGGTTTTTTAAATAGACTTGCCGCTAATGACAACAAAATACAGTCATATATGGCGGGAAAACCGCCGTTTTGGCAACACTGGCTACATAGCTATATCTGCACTACACAATTCCTATAAAGCTCATGAAGCTGAGCACATTTTAATAAGTACTGTAACTGCCATATAAACTATACACCTGGTTTTTTTATATAAAAAATTTTACTTAGGTATTGAAATTAAAATTTGTCTAGCTCTTACAAAGAATAATACAATGCTTTTAAAATAAAGAAATAAAAATTAAAAAAAAACTACTAAATAACACCAACAACAATAGTTGAAACAGAACCAAAAAATGGATTATTTTCAATGCGACATAAGAAATTTCACAGTTTCAGGGAGCTAATTTCTGCACTCGTCATCGATATTGTATTCGAATAGAAAATCACCCTTATTCTAGTTGTCGTCATCGACGTCATTTTGACACAATACCAAAAAATTGGGACTTGTTTACTCGATCTCGAGAGCAATTTCGCGCAACTGGCAATCTATTTCCGTTCCCTAAGGTCTAGAAAATAGCATACAACATGCCAACAGGAATCAGTTGTTTTCAACAACGGATACACGAGCACCAATTGAAAGTTGTTGTGTTAAACTTACGTCGATGTCGACAACTAGAATTAGGGTGAATAATTTCAATAGCATCAAGTTTTCTGATGATGTTGTTAGATACCAAACGTATCAATTTTTTGTTTCAGTGTTAAAAAAAAGGCAAATAAATTCATTTTATAACACTGAATAAATTGTATGCAAAAACATATGTTTGTATGTATGTATTTGTGCAAAAATATGTATATGAATGTACGTGGATATCTACATACATACGTATATAAAAAAACGAATATAAATATTATTTTAATTTTTATTTAATTCATAACTTAATAATAATTAATTAGTATAAAGTTAAAAGATAGAGACCCAACCACATTTTCGATTCGTTTGTTGGTTGATTAATTTGTTATTTAGATGCTCCCAGAGTTGGTTGATACTTTATTTTCCCTGAAAACTGTTGAACAAAAGATTATTTGCCAAATCAGTATTTTTTTTATAGAAATTCAACTAGAAATTATTTTTATATGTATTTTTTTATACGCACGTGGAAATGTCTTATGTCTTATTCGAAATCGAATGATACAAAATAAAAAAAAAACTCGCTTGTATCCGAAAGCGGGAATTAGGCCTCGGGTTATAAAAAAAATTTGTTAATACTTTGATTTGCTTTTGATTTTAGACCTGTTGTAGCCTTTTAGGCATCAATGAAATCAATTTAGACATTTCTGGTTATGTTTCTTCTTCTGAATGGTCTGTCCAAATACTCCCAGAGATTTTCAATTACGTTTAGGATCGGTGGCTCTGGGGTATGATTTACTTCTCAACTATTTAAGCGATATGCCTAGAACAGCTACGTCCATATGCACAATGTGCAAACTTTTATAAAGAGCTTTTTGTGCTTTCACACCGACGAGAGTACAACATCCACAACAAAAACACAACAGAATACAGTGCTTGCACTTACTTTGCAAAGAAACAAGAACAATTTAAGAGCTTTCAAAGCTGTTTACCTCAAATGAAACCATCAGTGTATTTGTGTTTGGACGTAGCTGGCCTAAAAGAATCAATATGCTATTGGCAGATTCAATAATTAACTTAGTATGTGCGCAAAAAATTCCCAGTAGGGTTACTTCACTCAAGACACCCTATCTGCGACAATATGCCGCCTTCCTTTATATTGGTAGTAAGGCCTTTACGTTAAAACTATCGCTTTTGTAGTAAATTTAAACTAATTTTAAGGTTGCTAAGGGCTCCATAAACGTAACTAGAAACTAGAGGGCTGCGTAAGCTGACTTGAAATGTAAATACGTCTTGTTTTTTAAATGTGTTGTAGTCGCATGTATTATACTAAACTAATAATAAATGGTCTCGTATAATACGCAAAGCACGATGGATTGTTATATGTTCGTCTATATGCGTATTTTCAAGCCATATCGCGAAGACTTTTTGTTCGTATCAAACACTTAAAAGAAGTAGTGTATTCATCTTTAATGCGTCCATGCTTGTTATTTTACACACTGCACGTTTGAGTGTGTGTATAAGATGTAGATGGTAAGCTATTATGTTCCTTGTTAAGGGTGGCTTTTTAAAGCAAGCACACACAACTAATGTCAATTCATGTGTGAGTTTGTAAGTGCGCAGGAAAATAAAAAAACCATACACAATGTATGTGGAGATAAATAAATTTGTTGGCGATTTTTATGGCTATTTTTTTTTAACAAAATTGAACTTTAAAGTTTTTTTAATTCAGGGAAGGAGTAATTTCAAAACTAAATCCTATCAAAACTCGTCTTCAAAAAATTAAAACAATTTAGTTTTGATGCGTTTTGAATTTGGAGGAGAAATATTTACAAGAAATGATTTTTGGCGATTTTATTTCTAGTTTTGGCGATTTTTTTATAAATTTTGATACGATCATTTTATAAAATTTTATATTAAAAAAATGTTATAAAAACAAATTTAATATCAAATATATAACACGAAAATATATATATAAAACTGATTTTTGGCGACTTTTTGGCAGTTTTTAAAATCAATTTGGTGAAATAGGTCGGACAAAATCTGACTACCTTGGTAAGCACCACGAATTATATTTTCTTTACTTCTATACCTGCAATAACTAAAACAAATGTCTTGCAAACCATTTAAAGCATTTGAGAAATCTCTCATGTCTTGAAAGTTCTTTTAAATGGTCTTTTGCAGTGGTCTATAGCAAATCTTTCACTAAGTAA
Organism: Tachina fera; assembly: GCA_905220375.1. Taxonomy (NCBI): domain Eukaryota; kingdom Metazoa; phylum Arthropoda; class Insecta; order Diptera; family Tachinidae; genus Tachina; species Tachina fera. The sequence continues at coordinate 48,673,993 of LR999965.1, read as the reverse complement.
ATTACACTTCAGGTTACAGATACTTAACAGCTGACACCATTGCCAGACCGGCGGTAACTAATAAATGAATTATCCAGTATTAATGCTTTCGAAAATATTCGTTTATACAGCTTTAATTTTTAAAAATAATTTTTAGCTCTCCTTCTTGGACTTCTTTTTTTGTGTTATAAAGCTTTTTCTAGCTCGTTTCAAAAATAGATTTAAATTTCTTCGCCTCCTGGCAACACTGCTACTCTTACAATATAGTCGTAGTTATTCTAATATATAAAAACCTATTTAACATAATTGTTTTTGCGCAAAAAAAATTAAATTTAAAACATCATTAATCCTCACAGTGTATAACGATAAACGTGCAAATGCAAGTGATGCCCGCCTGCATTGCGGCACGTACACTTTACAAATGCAGGCAGACATAAAAAAATTACATAAAAAACTATAAAATAACTTTAATAAAGTTCCTTTAGCGCACGCGCTCATGACTTTATATGGCCACATATTTTTTCTCGCTGGTTTATTTTTTCATAACTTTTTTTGTTTTTACATTATTTTTATAAATATGCATTTTATAGAAAAATAAAGCATTAAAACTATAAACACATAAAAGAAACAATTTACTCACATTATAATGCAAGGAAACAATTGGTTGGCTGAATGTACTTGCAATGTACCACACCCTACAATTATCTGGCACCTTAAATGAAAATGATTCTATTTTAGAATTTCATAAAAAAAAATTAAATACTAAATCTTAAGCAATTCCCAACTAAGTCAATATCTTTGTTGTTAATAAATACGAGAGAGTAAATTTAAAACCTTCGTATGATCGTACAACGTGTCCAAACTGTTAAAGACAATACATGAGTAAGTTAACTTTTTTTTTGTTGTTACCAACCATGTGTTGTCTACATCCAGCGTTTATGACAACTGACCTACGTTGCATATTAGTATTTGGTTGTTGTTATTGTGGTTTCTATCATTCTTCGTGTTGCTGTCACAAAGTTGTTGTATCTGTTATTGTTCTATTATTTAATATCTTTGTTTGTGTTTCTCGTGCAATTTGTTGTGTTAATTGTGGCACATAAATGTATATTGAAATTATTTCTAATAGACTTTAATAATATTTGTTATAATTGTTTGGCGCTATATAACGTTTCAGTGGTCACATCGAGTTGGTTGTAGATTATAAATTCTTCGAATTAATTTTTTTTGTTTTTGTATGTACTTGTCATACTTGTCTTACTATCTGAAAAGAGGACAGATGGACTGTAACGTAAAGTAACTGCAACAGTAGGGAACAGCCGATCGATATTTTTATATAAAAAGTGTGTTACGTTACATCACATCTCTAAAACCAATTTCATTACTTTTCATATAACAATATCGATCAGCTGTTTCCTACTGTTGCAGTTACTCTACATTAGAGTCGGCTAACTGAGCCTTTACTCGTCTTACATTTTTGTTGTTGTGAGTTTTATTAATTTTTATAGCATCATTGCAGTGCCTCTGGTGCTAAGTAGCCGTATTACTTTAAGCTATGTAGCCATTTTATTGGTTATTTTGTTTCACCGACTATGCATTGTTAGAAATATTGTCGGAGGAGGGTGGTGTGATACGCATTAGTGTATATGCTAAGATCTATGGGCACTGCTACACGTTCAATATATATTGAACGCGATCGAGTATCGCGATAATTATTGAACGTATAGCATGCAGTATTGATGGATCGCAATCCATATCGCAGAAAGGCCTAAATTATGGAATCCAGATCGCGGAGCGCGTGATAAATATTGAACGTGTAGCGTTTTCATGATATAAGATCGCGATAAGTTAATAAGAATTGAAATAAAACAAATAAAATAAGAGACGTAGTCCAAAAATTTAACAAATAAAAAGTAAAAAGGTTTATTACATTCGCGCAAATTTTGTTTTAATAAAGGGTAATGGTAGAAGATCGGAATTAACGACCGAAAAAAACAATTTTAAATACTTTATTTTTAATTTGGAAGCATTACCGGAGTCGCGGGACATTTTTGTGAAACATTTTTGTGCGACAGTTTTTTAATAAACAATCCGCACAACACATAAAGTAAATACTGACGCGATAAATATTAAACATGTAGCGTACGCCCGTGATCCATCAATACATTAAAATTGGATCGCGATCCCAATATATATATATTTATATGGGTCATTCTACGTTAAGAGGTACTATCGACGGCTACATCAAAAAATCATATATAATTTCAAAATTTTGCGGAAATATCAAACATTGAATAATACATAAAGAATACTTTTTTACCAATAAATTGCAATACCTAAATTATATTAGATTAGTCATAACTTCATGTTTTTTAATGAAAACACGTCTCTTCCCTGCTGTATATCTCCTGCTTCATCAGATGTTATACACAGAGAAAACACTGCTTCATAGAGAGAAGAAGATTTTCTTTTTTTTTACACGCAAAGAAAAGATATGGTTGCAGAATGGTTGAGAAAACAATATTGTGGTTTCAGAAACAAATGTTAAAAAAGTAATGTTTGAATTTAATAATTACTTTATTATATTCATAAAAAAGTGTGATATGATTAGAGTTTAACAATACAGTTTTGTTAAAAATTTGTGACTGAAACATAATTTTTATTGTTATTTAAAAATAATATAATGTAAATAACAATATAATGTTATCCAAAACCATACTATATTAAATTTAAAAAAATTATTTTTCAGAAGCATCTTCTGTCAGTTCATTGTTTCGTTTATAAGCTATCTGTAGTGGCACACCTGGTGTTAAATAAATAAATAAATAAAGTACAAACAAAATAGTAGATCAATAGAAATATATATACGTACATATGTATATCTCTTTATACAGACGTGTCTGTATTTCATGTATATACACATATGTAAGTATGCATTTCCATATATATACATTTTATTTCCACAATATTAATTTATTTTTATTTCGGACTTAACGCTCAGCTGTTTTAAACAAAAGATCTACCAATAAATATATGATTGAAAAACAAAATATTTTTACTATATTAAATAGTACTGTTGTCGTATTTAATAATATTATTATAATATAAGAGCATGGTATGGTGAATCTCAATTATATTTTAGTCAGATCTAACAATAGTGTTGTCATATTTACAATAATAAGATAAGGTGTAACGAAGTTCATTGCTTTTGTTTATAATATTCTTATAAACTCAGATAATAATATTATTAAAAATTTGCTTTTCTATTGACAATAATATGATTTAACTACAAACATATAATTCAAATTCCTATTTGATTATGGTTACCTCAACCATATTTTTTCTCTGCGTATAGGCTAAGGGATATCCAAGCAGAAAGAAGCGAAAATTTTTTATAGAGATTCCTTATTATATTTATGTGGTAAATCATATTAACTTTATGAAGAAGAAAACCACATAAAATTAAGAAGAAAGCTTGTTATTCACAACTTTTTTTACTCTATTTCCGTTATTTTTGGCACCAAAAAACAATCCATACAGGAAATCTTCTTGCTTCTATTAGGTTTTCTTATAAATTGTAAACTATAGGGATTTCTTAATTATTTCATTAGGTTGCCTTATCGATTTTCTATAGAGGTTTTCTTCTTGATTTTATTAGGTTCCTATATGATTATGTGGTGTGTGATACAAAAACCATTCTTTAACTATTTTGGCGGTGTGGATAGGATTTTAGTCCTGTTGAAAGATTCATGTTCGATTTAATATAAATTTCAGCTAGAAATGCAGCGCAAATATCATCAGAAGTGTAGAGAATCATCTGGATTGAAAGTTGGTGTCAAAACGGTCCACGGAGCGCTACATTTAAGTAGTTTATGTACACAAGTTCTAAGAAGTAAACTACACAGCTCTAACCAAAATGAGAGGAGACGCCTAGAATTAAAAAAATGTAAAAACCAAGAAAATTGTTCGTAATTATTGTAGAAGAAAGCAAGTTTGAGGTGTTTGGGAAGAAAAAAGTTTTAAAATTTGGAGAAGCATAGTTTAGGAATTAAACCAAAACAATATTATATCTGCCATGAAGTATGGTCTGATTTCGGTGATGTTGTGCAGCTCGAAAACGGGCAGCGGAGTGGGAAATGCAGTATTTATTGACAGTTTAATGAACAAAACCGACTACTCAAATATTTTAAAAGATAATTGGGCACATATATATTAAAAAAATTAAACTTATATCGAGCATGAATCTTCCAACAGGACAAAAATCCTCTTCACACCGACAAAATAGTTAAATAATGGTTCTTGTATCACACACCAAAATAACTGGACTATCACCCACAATTGCCGGAACTCAACAGGATTGAACATTTGTGAAAGACGCTCTAGAAAAAGAAACATAACCATCAAAAACCTTAATGAAGGGAATTTCGCGGGTAGAGTGGCCAAAGTGTCAATGGAAGTAATAAATAAATTTAAGGAATTGATGCCTAGAAGGCTACAAGACGTTCCAAAAGCAAATGGAAATCAAATGGAGATCAAACAAAGTAGTATCCATTATTTGTTTTTGCATATTGTAAGACTTTAAAATTTCTTTTGACACATTAAAATTGCAGTGTTTTTTATTTTGTTTCAATTGTTGTTGTTGGTGTTAAGGAATTTTGAATTTTTATTCATTTATTTTAATAGCATTATATAATGTTTTGTAAATGACAAAAAAGTTTCTTTTGACTCTCACAGTATGTTTGTATTAGTGATGCACGAATATTCGTATTCGTATTCGGATTGTCGAATATTCGGCCATTTTCAGGCGAATACGAATGCATTCGTACCCACATATTGAACGTGTAGCAGTGCCCTATGATATATGACAGATAAGTCTATCTGTCACAAATTGAACTTGAGCTCTCGAATTATATTTAACGGTCTAACTTCTTCAACCAACAGTGGAACAAACTAACAGGGTTCAGGCGAAAGCTTCAACTTAATCAAAACTTGAAATTTTCTTTAGTAAATTTCAGCATAAAAAATCCTTCTTATAATTATATTGTAATAGAATGTTAGAAAATTTAAAATTCACTTACTTTGAATTTTTATATTGTAGGGGTATCTTACAATCGTTCATGTTTAAATATCTGTGTGTATATTATATGTGTGTATTAATATGATATTTCCAGTCTAATAGACCAAAATCATGGCTCTAATTAGGATAATATCGAACGGTAATTACAATTATTTTTAAATAACAAAAATCTGATAAATTAAATATTTTAATTAATCCTCTTAATTGTGCTCATGTAAAAAATAAAGAACTAAAAGAAAATAAAATAATAAAAAAAATATTACTTTTGCTACGAAACTTTAAAAATTAAGGAAATTCGTTTGTTAAAAAAAAAGTTTAAATAACTTTTTTATAACAATTTGTATTTCTTGTATCAAATACACTTTCTGTTTATATGTTTGAGAACACCAAGTATGTTGTGCAGAGTGGCCCAAGAAGTTTGAGTTTCTTATAACTTTTTTATTACAATTTTTTATTATTTTTCTTTTCAGTATTTTGTAAAGAAGACTTGGGGAGTTTATTTTCATCAAAAAGCAGAAGAAAATCGTGATCTTATTCATAATTTAATTGTTAGCAACGAAGCCCATTTCTAATTAAGTGCATTCGCTAGTAAGCAAAAGTGCAGAATATGGGCTAAGGAAAATCCAAGAGTAGTTAAACAGCGAGAATTACACCCACTTAAGTATACCTTTTCGTGCGGTGTTTCGTCGGAAAGCATAATTGGTCCATGTGTTTTTTTTTGTCAATGAAGACAGTATCCATCATGGGTGTTAGATATCAATGTTGAAGTGTGTACAGTTCCATTTTAAATTCCCCAAGTCTTCTTTACAAAATACTGAAAAGAAAAAGAAAAAAAAAAATATAATAAAAAAGTTATAAGGAATTCATACCAAAAAGAAATTATTACTACGATATTTAAATAGACAAAACAATGATACAACAAGCTTGTAAATGGAAAAATTTAAAAAAAAAAACAGTGATTGCTATTCAGTTTGCTCACATGTCTTAAGAAAGGGAAATTCCTATTCCAACTTGTTTTAGTTGTTCTCTGACCATTTTTCTATCCTACAAAAATTTGATGTATAACTGGAGAAAAATTCACTTCCGTTTGGATACTCAAACCAAAGAGAAATTGTTTGCAGAAGTTTTGGTCTTTGTGTTGGACTTCGGAATAAACTCAATCAAAGAAACATAGGGATATGGATCAACTACCAAAAATATAACATATTTTAAGTGCTGTCTGAAGGTGCAAAAGTGAGTACATAAGAGTTATCTAAATTTTATTAAGTTTTTTCTTTGAATGTGTAGTTTTTTGTTTTGTTTTAAAAGCATTTATTTTAGCAACTGAATAATAAATATAATTCAAAAAACAAAAATTAAATCGCTTCATTATTACTACTTTTATGCGCCTTCAAATGCAGAATATGCAAACATGTACTCCCCACTGCTCCCCCACTGTATATCCCTTCATTTAATGTACTTAATCTCTGCCCCTCCGACACTTTCAAATCGATGTAAATGAAATTTAAAAGACGATGGGGGTAGGGAATCTCACCGGGTGTAGTTAGTATAGGAAAAAATATGATATGATAATGATATCAAACAAGCCATTGGCTGTCGTGTTCTCCGTAGGCCGATTTATATAACAACTAATATAACGTTCGAATAAACATCATCGTAAAGTTCTCACCGAAGTTACAGAACATAGATGCTGATCACCTTAAAGTTTGAATGTCTACAAAGTATAGCTTTTGATTAATTAAAACAAGAATATTAATCAAATCATAAATAAAATTATAAATTCCAATTTATTTGTTGACAACCAAACTTATTAAAAAGACATTAAATAGCTACACTTCATAAATCACACAACACCCAACACCAAGATAGTGTCATATGACGATGACAAACTGAAGCACTGCCAATTCATACGAGTAAATACTGCATTTGCCATTTAATTTTTCCTGTATATTATTGACCGATAAAATTATTATCTGCAGTGTAAATCATTACAACAAATAACTCATAAATAAATAGATGAGAATTTTTAATGAATTTAAATTTAAATCAATCAAACACTTTTTGCTCAAATTTCAATAGACATCTTATTTAAATTATTACTCTTATTTAAATATTCAATATTCACATTGAAAACACACGCATAAACCAAACTATTCATTTGCTAAATTTTTAAAATGACAAGTTAGTTCGATTTAAAAAAGAATAGGAAAGACAAAAACGCTGACAGTTGACAGCAAATTAATATCTAATTGAAACTTAGTAATACAAAACAATTGAAATAAAAAAATATACAAACATATAAATAAATTTCAGTTTAAAGCCTTATGTGACAAATTAATATTAAAATTAATAAGACGGATTAAAAACAAACACAGACCCAAGCGAACTTCTAGAGGCAACCCAACAAGCAAACAAACAAGCAAAAAAATCTTCAATTTAACACTGCAGTTCATTAAACAGATATGTAATTATAAAATAAATATGTATTAAATTACGAGAAACAACAGAAAACATTTATTAACATCGTTTTAAGCACTTCCACTTACATTTTAATTATTTTACTCATTTAAAATTTATTGATACTTTGGGAATTCACACAAAAATTAAATAAAATTTAATTACAAAAAAAAATTAAACTAAAAAGAATATTCTGCAATTACTTAGCAAAATATTAAACGTAAATAATTAATAATGGTTAAATGAAAACAAAATTAACAAAATAATTGAAATAGTTATTTACTTATTTATTTATTTATTTTAATAATTTGAAAGGCCAAATATCTTCTTGTACAACATTACGGCCATTCATATGTTGAAGCTAAGATAAGTTAAGCTAAGTTTCCTTCATGGAAACGCATGTTCTTTTGTGATTTATAATAAGGTATTGACTAATTATCTATCCGATTCATCAAATTTTAAGTAATTTGTTATCGATTTATAGTTACATAATTTTTCATATCTTGGTGGTAAGTGCATATATTCACATATTTTGGTCATTAACATTAATTAAACATTTTTTAATGCATATTTAAAGCAAATTTTTTTATTAAATTCTATAAAGAATTAGTTGACCCTTTTTTTATTCAAACTAAATTTTTTAAATGAATCTATTACGCTATGACAAACCTATATATATCCTTTTACCATTTTTTGGTAAAGGGTATAAAAAAAAGAATTAATATTTAAACAATTCAATCAATATATCGAAATATTTTATTATAGTATAAGAATTTACGTATTAAATATGATTACTACAAATTTTTTTAAGTACAAATAACTTTAATTATAAAATAACACCCAAAAGCTGACCAAAAAAAAACAGGCGGTGGTGCTTTAAATATGAGTATGCAAAAGTGTTTTTTTTTTGGAACAAAGCAAACAAATAAGAGAAACCACATTCATTTAAATTTATTTCAATTCAATTTTATCATGGATGGATGGCTGAATGAACGTATGGCTGACTGATTGACTAACTGGGGTGGTGTGGTGAGAGGTTACGGCAACATTGTAATTGGAAAATTGTAAATTTTAAGAACCTGTATGCTAAAGTGCTTATTGCGCAGACATATATACATATGGACATACGTACCAATAATTATGAAAGTAGTATAAGTCATTTATTTACTTATATTTATTGTTTCGAGATATTTTGTAGACTACATATGATTAATCAAATAAAATATTTTTATATTGTGCAACATTTTAACTTACATTTTTTTTATTTAATAATTAATTTATTTAATATTTATTTAAGCTGGTTTTAAGATTTATTGGGGTATGAAGGACTTGTGATGCGAAAATACCGCCTTTCCGATGTTACGGCCGTGCAACCTCACCTTCACGCGGTGTACCCTGTTTCCACACACGAGGCTCTGGTGACCAAGCAAACAGCGGAATAACTGTATACAACAACAACTGCATTAGAAGGAAATGTCTACAACTCGCGACAGAATGCCAGAGGTTACGTATTGGAGACCTGCGTAAGCAGTCTTGAAATATAAATACGTCATGTTTTTTAAATGTATTCTCGTAGCATGCATTATACTAAGCCAATAATAAATGCTGTCGTAACATAAACGAGGCACGATGGATGTATTGGTGTACGTGTATATGACTGTTAACAAGCGATGTCGCCAAGACGTCTTGTTTATAACAAACAATGAAAATAAGTACTGTTGATTTATCTATGCTTGTTATTTTTCATATTTTAGATTTGGGTGTGGGTGTAAATTTAGATGGTAAGCTATTATGTTTGTGTTTAAGGGAGATTTTTAAAGCAAGCGCACTCAATTCATGTAAATGCATGTTTGCGTTTGTGTGTGAGCAGAAAAATAAGAGAGCATACACAAATTATGTAGGTATGTATGTATGTACATGCATGACGCTTGTATACGCGCTAAAGGGAGAAGAAAGCACAAACACCACAAATTTTTCAATCACGAACTATTTTCTTCTTTACTCTTATACCTGCAATAAGTTAAGCAAATGTATTGCCGAGAACGTTGCTTAGCATTTATTTCAGAAGCTTTCGCTGTAGTAAAGCATTTGAAATTGCCCTCATGTCTTTAAAGTTCTTATAAGACGTCTTGTGCAGGTCTTTTTTACGTATCGAACGTCCTAGGAATTAACGAAGTGAGATGGAACGGCTACGGAGAAAAGCACACGACGAACGGGAAATTAATAGTTTTTTCGTGAGTGCCAAACGATACCGGAGGAGGAGGACGCTATAGACTTTACAAATGTATCGGTTAAAATTTCGGGAGTGAACTTCAAGGTCAAACTATTCAAATTTATTAACATTTCGGTTAAATTCATCTTATGTTTTTTATAAAACTCTTTTTCAAAATTTTCTTTTTCTGAAATCATGACATGACACTTTGTTTTGTGTTTTGCTACAAATTAATAACAAATTATGTTTTTGCCCATGCTGCCTTTAAAATATTTATTTGTTCTTTAATATTTATATTTTGTGGCACATATCCATGCATGCCACTGAATGTTGCTTTTATTGGCTTTTCTAGATAGACTCAAACAATTTATTTGCTCTTGATGGAGGTGCTCCGTTTAATGTTATTTTTGTTATTATTTATTTTCCATCACAAGTTTAAATTGTATCGAAACACATACAAATAAATTTGTTGCTTTAATTTCTTGTTACTGTTGTTATTTTTATAGATTTTTGGTGTGGCCAAATTGCAAGTGTCTGCCTGCTACACACCATAAACAATATGAAATACATACTTCAACTCTCAACTCGATTCAGTTATAATTTTAGTATAAAAGTTGGTTTAATTCGTTTAACAAATTCAGAAACAAATCGAAAAGCAGTCATAGAACAACAGTTTTAAGTTCATTGCAAATAGTTTTTATTTCTTCAAATTTCCAACTTCTCTTCCTTAAATCCTTTCAACAACATGAAGGTAAATTATTTTATTTGCTGTGTGAAAATAAAGTGTGTATGTGTTGCATAATAGTACCGGGTATAAATTAAATATAAATGTGTTATCAAATAAATATTGTGATATCTTTTTTTTAAAGAGTTGTTTCTACAGGAGACAACGAGCTCAAAGTTTCATGAGTTCTATAGTACAGTAGTCTCAGAAGTTTTGAATTACTCAAAACTCACTCTGAAAGTTAACTTCAAACACGCTCAAAATAGCAAGAAATTGTTTTAACAAAATTTTAAAACGTACTCATTCATAAATGAGAATGTTTTATTTGAAATTTTTCAAGCAATTGAATTTCAAAATAGCATCAAATTTAGCAAATTTGGTTTGCCATTTAGCCAGTAATCACAACGGGACATCACGATTACCTCTAAGGTAGTAAGACTACTCCTAAGCTACCGGAAATATAAAAATTTTAGAGCAATAAATATAAGCGTCGAAATATGAAGACTTAATCAGGGACAGAAAATAACTGTTATTTTTAAAAATTTACATCAAAAAAGCACACATAAAAAATGATCGTAGAAAATTTTGGTTCTTATCATTATGATACATATGAAGGTGATGTACATGCAAATTTTTGTATGACTTTTAAATTTGTGCCTTTTTTGATAAAAGTCAAAAAATAACTTTTAATTTTGACTTTTATTTTTTAAGGCAAAAATTAAAAGTTATTTTTGACTTTTATTATTTTACTCAAGAAATAAAAGTTATTTTTTAACTTTTAATTTTTAAGGCAGAAATAAAAGTTAAAAAATAACTTTTTTTTAAGTTAAAATACTATATTTTTAGCAGGGATCGTAACTGTTACTTTTATCGAAAATTTGTTTTTGTTTTCAATATAAATAGACAAACGAGAGTTTTTACATGGCTTCTATAAACAGGCTGGAAATATGCCAAAAATTTATTTTGGGAAATTTGAATTCACATTGGCCTTTAAACTGTAATAAAAAAACAACAAATAAATACTTTTTTTGGAAATACCCTTAATATTAATAGTTCGTATAAAAAAACGATTGAGAAAATTTTCGAAAATTCTCGAAAATATTTCGAAAATATTCGAAATTTGTTAAAAAAAGCGCCTTCTTATTCTTTTTTTCTTAAATCATCGAACTAATATTAATTATTTGTATAAAAACAATTAAGGAAATGTAAAAGAAATTTTTGGAAAATACTCGAAATTGTTTCGAAAATATTCGAAAATTTTTTCAGAAGCATTTATTTACTTTTTTGAATAATCGAACAATTTAATAAGAATAAAATTACTCGAGTGAAAAGTTATTCTAATAAGTCGAAAAACTATTCATTTAAAAATTTAAAAAAAGTTGAACTTAAATTTTATTCGAATGAAAAACTAATAAGCAACTTTATACAAATAACTAAACAGTAACATAGCTACTTTAACAGATGAAAGCTAAACTTTTTATAAGCTATCTATCTTCCTTTATAAACTTTAAAAACTTATTCGAGCTTAAAATTGCTAAAAAAAATATACTTATAGGCAGATTTTGTAAAAAATTTCGTTTCTAAACGTTTTAAATTTGTATGAAAAATAACGAAAATTCGTTTAAAAAAATACTTTTTCCATACAAATTTCAAAACGAAAAAAACGTTTTTATTTACAAAATTTGACATTTATTCAAGTATTCGAATAAGTTTTATTCGGTAATAAACTTAATTCGATTAATAAAATTTATACGAATAATCGTTAAAAAATTCAATTTTGTAAACGATTATTCGAATAACTTTTATTAAATTAATCGCATAAAATTAATTTTTTAAATTTTATCCGCTTACTCGCATAAATTTTTTTTAATATTATTGCAATATGTTTCACATTTTTATTCTTATTAGTTTTATAGGATTGTTCGAATAAATAACATTTGATTGTTAATAAACTTAAAATTTTATTCGATTTATTGCATTAATAAAAAAACAAATAAAAAGCTCAAGAAATCATACAAATTTTAGAAAAAATTTTCGAATATTTCACCGAAGCACAAATTTTTGCATATTATTATATGTAGATGTTATATTTTTGCATTAATCAGTAATTTCAATATTAAATATTATTCAAATGAAAAATTTGATGGTGATTAAGCACGTCTATATGCATTTATTTGCTGCTTTGCCAAATCAACCACACATTTTGAAGAGTCAAATGAAAAGTAAATAAAAAGTAAGTGCGCTAACTACAAAGCAAATGACGGTTTTAGAGTTCCGAGTTCAATCCCTGGCCAGACCCCACCACATCACTATTACCGATTTTTTGATAAACATTAGTGGCCTGCGTCAATATTTTGGGCAATGAAACATAATAACTTATAAGACGGCTACATACCTCAAGGTTATGTGCGTACTTAACACCAGAGACGCTGCAGAGATGCCATTAAAATTAAGAGAAAGCACAATGACTTACGTTTAATAATTCAAAACTTTACCATTTGTAGTAGGTTACCATAGGTTAGTAGACATAAAAATTGCCTGAATGTTACTTCTCTTAAAAAAACACTTTTAGAAGCTCATTACACCGGAAATCATGCAGATTAAAATTTATTTAAGAGATTAACATAAAAAGATAAATTAACAAAGCATAAAGCTAAGAACGCGAAATTCCCAAATTGACAACACTCATATAAATTAAGTTGTTTGATGGACCTAGACGAATTTAATTAATTAAATACGAGTATATAACGCATATATGACAATAAATAATTCTATTAATAATTTAAAAATATTATTCCTTTAAACAAAAACAAAATTGTCATTTATTTATGGTCTATGGAACAGATTTAAATCATAAAAATCCTGATTAATTTAAAAAATCATAGTGTAAAAATCATGTGTATAAATACACAGGTATATAGATGTGTGTTATTTATGTCATAATGGCATTTTCATAGAAAAATCATCATCACATATATTTAGACCAAATTAATTAATTAAGGACAACTTTATTAAAGTGTCACAGTACATAAGGAAATTGAAACTTATCGACAATGTCGATATGTCATGACCCGACGACCAGCTGATCGATGCTATAGGTCAAGGAAGTCTCAAAGAGTCTCCGAGTAAGCTATATACACATACCGTTAGCTCAACTCACTCACGATAACGATATGTAGCTTCAAAATTTGTTAATGAAACATGATGACATTGTCTGCTGGGACTTGTTGACACATGAACACCCATGAGACAAAATAGAATTCAGTCATCTATAACATTTTGGATATTTATGTCATATATAACGCCAAAGAAAATCCAACAACTATCAGTGATGACTTAACATTATCAGCTGTTACAATAAATGACTATGAATTTAGCTACTGCGATACTAATGATTTGTAATCGAGAGTTTCTCCGCAAGCTTCGAACAAATCTCTTTAAACATAAGCGTCAACAGTGGATGACGCAATTGCTTTTTTTATAGTTTGCTTATATGTGTACTGTGAAGCAAGAACTTTAATGTTAAATCAATTCAATATAATATTACCTGCTACATACATATCAATTTGACGTTTCCAAAAATATCAAATGTTCACACACAGCCCCAATAACACATCGAACAAATCACAAGTAATTCAAAAGTTTAAATTACTTAAGGCTCAGTTAGCTGACTGTAGTGTAATGTAACTGCAACGTAGAAAACAGCTGATCGATATTTTTATAACCATTTTCATTACTTTTCACATAACAATATCGATCAGCTGTTTATTACTGTTGCAATTACCTTCATAAATCATAAGGATCTTAACACAAACTATTTTTTCTGTTCGTCTTAAATTAATAAAATGTTTGAGAATACTCTTATTTTAAACAATATGAAAGCTTGTGTGGTATTTATCGGTAAAAGTGATTTTAGCGGATTAAATAATAAAAGTATACATACACACAAATAAATGAATATGTATGTATGTAATTTCACTAAAATATCTGTAATGAAACATGATAAGTGTGAAATGTGCCGCAATGTGTTTAATGAGTCATATGCAACATATGATTTTCTCTTAATTTATTTATAATTAAATATCTTCTATAACAAATTAACTTTTCTCTTTTTCTTCTTGCAGTTCGTATTTGCCGTAGTCATGTTGGCTCTTGCCGTCGGTGTACAGTCATCTCTAATTGCCCATCATGCACCTGGTGTCTCATATGTTTCCACCGCTCTTCATCCTGCTGGACCATGGGGAGCACCTTTGGGTCATTGGGGTGGTCATGCTGCTGTTGACCACAGCGGTTGGGCTGGCCATTTGGGTGGTCATGCCGCTGTTGACCACAGTGGTTGGGCTGGCGCCTGGGGTGCTCCTTTAGCTGGCCATGGTGTGTGGGGTGGTCATGCCATTCCCGGCATTTCCCTAGCTCAAGGACCTGGACATGCTGGTCTCGGTCTTGCTCATGGTGCACATGGTGCCCATGGTGCTGGTGTATATGTTGCCAAGACACGTGGTGCCGTTCATACAGCCCCATTGGCTGGTCATATTGCCTCGGCTACATCAGTTAATGTGGCCCCAGCTCCTGGCACGCATTAATTTCTTAACAAAAAAAAACATTCGTAGGCACTACAACAACTGTTCAGCACACCCAATCTGATGACACATCATGCCAAACTAGTTCTAAGTTAAACCTGTTACATTATCCCTTGAATATCCCGCTTTCTTCACAGTAGAATCCTTTATCTCTTCAACTTTAGTCTCTCCAACCTGTACCTTTTCAAATTCCATCAATTCTTTCCAGCTTTAGGAGTTCTTTCGGCAGCCATTTATTGATTCTTTATTCTAGCACACACTCGTTCAACATCTTTATAACAACTCAAGTCTGCAAATATTTTTATTTTATCCTTTAACATCTACAAGGATCTCACTATTTTGGCAAAATAGTTTTATATTCCATCTACTCCTGTACACCAAATCAATCATTAGGCAAGTCTTCAACAACAACATCTACTCTAACTTAAGCTTTTAATTTTCTATCTGCAAACTCTTTACTTTATATCTATATCTTTCTACTTGTATCTATCTTCTTTACTTTTAAACTGTAAATATTGTATAGAAATGCATCAACATAAAATTTGAAAGAAAAAAAATCAAACAAAAAAATTTTTTAAATTTAAATCTAGAAGAAAAACTCTGTTACTATTTTATATCGTTTCCGTTTTTCTTTTATAAATAAGTAAGATTTTATATAGAAAATGGAATAAAATTACAAAAAAAAATATATAAATGTTTTTGTCTTTTATTATTTGGTTTTAAAAAGTTTCTTATGAATGTTTATTGCTCTAACGAAAAACGTACATTAAGCCGTACTTAAAACTTTTGTCTAAGATTCAAATAAGAATCTGCAATTGATAAGCTTGATCCAAAAAAAATTTTATAAGAAGCTTTGGCTAAAGGTTCCCTGATGATCTGCATTAGCAACAGTGAAATGCGCATAGGATCCAGCTAAACCCCTCAATAATCAATTTCAATGTATTTTATTAAACAAATATTTTACTGAATAAGTAAAACAATAATTTTGGGATTATTAGTGCGTTAACAAATTTTAAACTTAAATTGTAAAAATTCCCAATAAAAAACAGTAATTAGAAAAAAATTTTATATTAAATTCATCACACGAGAATTTTCCACATCATTAGATTTTAAACAGAAATTCTTAAAATAAACTAATATAAAAACGCCAAAAAAAAGCTTTACTGAACTAATTTTCGAACTTCCTTTTTTGGACAAAATCAAAATCTTTACGATTGTAAATAAACGCTTTTCGCATTCAATAATTATAAATGTATTCTACTTTATTTATTTTTGTATTAAAATTAATATTTAAGCATAAGGTCGGTATTTCGAGATATAAAAAACGATCAACATTTGTATTTTTTATTTCACTCAATATTTCACTACTCCTTTGTGTAGCATCTTCAGAAAATAAGTGTAATAATAATTGTGGATTGTGGTTTATATAAAAAAATCGACCTTGTACTTAAAAATTAAATCAAATACAAGAAACTTATTCAAGAATTTGCGAAAAATTTTATAAAAACCACAGTATTCGTTTAGTAAATCATCTCGTCCAAAAATCCTACGTTGTGCCAACATTTAGTAATCGTTTATGAATACCGGATATTAAACAATTAGGCTAGTTTCAGTGACGTTCGATAAACTTTTTATCAAGGGGATAAGTACTGCCATTTAATTTCATAATCAAGCCTATACTTTATTTTTTACACACAGATCCAATTTAAATCATTTTATAAACTTCACCAAAAATGGTGATTTGTCATTCTGTGTGCAATTTCCATAATATTAAAATTTTACCCATAAAGTACATATATATATGTATGTATATTCCGGGTCCTTATGAATAGGGAAGACGAATAAATGATGTCCGTCTGCCGTCTGCCTGTACGTAAAATCGGTTTTAAGAAGCTCCCAAAATTGGTATTGAAAATCAGCAAAATTGCAGAGCTGGAAAGTTTAAACCTTATTTTGCCATATAAAAGTGACTAGCTAAAACTAATTTTAGTTTTTTATATGTTATATTTAGGAAAATATTAAATTGGTATTAAAAATAAAAATAATCGATTCCAGGGTTGGAATGTTCAAGATTTTTTTAATATATGAAAGTCATCTACTAAAATAAAATGTTTTTTCTCTCTATATATTAAATATATTTTACATTCTTATAGATTGGTATAACAAAACATGAATATCTAGAAGGATAGATCCAGGGTTGGAAATTTGAAATTATAGTTTTTTTATTGTTAAATTCAATATATTTTATATTTTAGAAAGAAAAAGTTTGTTAAAAAAAATTGTCAACTTTTTGTAGCGTGCGACACGAAGCAAATATGCTTGTTTTTTTCAAAGAAAGCGAAATTTTCTTAAACTTATCTATATATTTGTGTAGGTTGTCAGCAGCTCTAAGTTAGGTAAAGGTTTAAGAAAAATAAATACAAGGTTAATTTCTTGCTGTCACACGCAACAAAAAGTAGAATCTCTCGGAGAAATACCCATATGTAAAACAGCTCTAGAGCTAGAATTTTTTTTGTATATATAACTAACTACATGAATTTAATTGTTTTTCGATTTAGGTTGAATTTCAAAATTCACAAAATGTTTAAGCTTAAGCTTAAGTTTAAATTTAATGGCGTTTTCTTTTCTGGGCAATATGTTGCATTTACACTGCCTTTTGCATTTCTTTGTGTTCTTTTCTAATTATGTGTTATTTTAAAAATGTAACGCGTTCTTTTCTCATGATGTTACCCTTAAAAAGAATAAAAATGTTACATGTTAAACACTCATTTTCTTTAAAGGGGTATAAGTGCAGTATTATATTAACAGCTGGTTTTATTATTGTTTATGAAAAAATAAATCATTTGTGTTCGTCATTGTTTTATGTCGAAACTTCTTGGAAAATTGTTCTTTTGTAAAATATGCAACATTTTTTTAAAAATCAGATGAATATTTAAGAATGTTGCCAAATCAAATGTAACATATGCGTTACACTTTTCTTTTAGAAAAGAAAACGCCATAAGTTTTTTTTGAATTGCACCCTACAACCGGAATATTTTGAGATCAGTTAAATATATTGGAATAATTTTTTTAGGCGACGTAAAAAGACTCATATTCAATTCAAATATGCCAATATAAGAAAAGGCAATTATTTTAATATATACTTTTATGGCACAAAAAATATTGTTCAGAAATTTCGACTTTTTCCATAAAATCATCGCATATATCCGTATTTATAAAAAATAATCTCTTAAATTATAATTAATTAAGCATGTTGAAAACTATCCACGTAAGCATATTTTACAGTTAAAACTTTCAAAATCTACCGTCACAACTTTTTATAAGCACTTAAGTACAAAAAATATTTTTAAAATTTGTGATTTTCGGACACCGCTGAATATAGGGTTCATATCCAAAATACAAAACTATTGGCTCTAACCACATTCTGAATAGATTGTCTGTAGTGCTATTTGCTTTTAAAGTGCATGTGTTAAGAAAAGTTTTTCACAAAATTGAAAATAATGAAAAAGCCCTTTTCAGGAAAATTTTAAAATTTCGAGTTCTTAGTATTTTTCCGGTTTCACGCATGCAGATAGATATAAGTAATTTTTTTGCGTAGTTTTATTTAAAATTTTGTCAAAAATTTAATGCTGGGGGTAAATCACGGCATCTCATACGACTCATAATTTAAAAATTATTCCATATAATTTCTATTGAAATATTTTTAAATTACGAGTCGTATCGAATGTCGTGATTTGCCCCTGTCTTTTAATTTAAAATTCAACATAATACCAAAAAGTAAGAAATACTAAAAACAAGTCAAGGCAAAAATTTTTTTGTCTTAATTCAAATATCTTCCATTTTATGAGAGATACGAAAACACATCTCAGGCCAATATTTCTTAAAAATTTTAGGCTTAGCTCAAAGCGATTCGTCCCATAAAAATTTTAAAATTTTTCTAAAATTTACAAGCCTCAGAAGTTTTTTTGGGTCTCATATGTTCAACTTAGGCAGTTAGAGTAACTCCATGTATAACATGTGTTATAAAGACTTACTCCTCCTTTACAGATGTTCGAAGTTTCATATAAATCCAATTAGTATTTTATAAGTTCCAGATTTATTACCATTTATTTTGCAAAAGTCCCCTCACTGTGCAGTAGTTGAAATCGATCCGCCACAGCAGCCGTCAATATCAACTGACTGATATCTATTGCCACCAGTTGAATCTATTGCATCATCAGTTCAACCTATTCCTGAAGATATTAAGTGGATGTATGACTTATTTGAAAAGTATTAATTTTCTTCGTTCTGTAAACAGCTCTAAATGCAATATCTAAACCCTTGAAAGCACTCCCCAAACTAATATGGTATAACCTTTCAATTTGTTGACACAATGAATGAGGTAACCATTCGATGATATTCGTCAATTCCATTAATTCGAAACACCAATGGAACTCTTTAATAAATTTTTCACGGATAATATTATCAAATTCATCGTTGTTAAAACCACGACACGCTTCTGCACTTCACTGATATCTACGAGGCAATAACAGCTGGACTTTGTGTCTTTAGAAGTAAACTTTCTGTATGGTGACTAATTCCCAGTAAAAAATAGGATCATCCGAAGAGTAATCTTGGACCGCTCCCTTGCGAGTACTGGATTACTCCATAAAACTCCGGACCTCATTGGATTTTTAATATAGCATGTCCGCAGACACGAGTACTCCTTTTAAGCTCTTTATGGAGTAGTCCCTTTGATCTTGAAAATGACGACAAAGGGAGTAATCGTTTTTATCTCCTAAAAGAGCATATTTAAGAATTTTTCAATTTCTTTTTCAACTACTCGTCTTAAATGACGCTTAGAAACTAAATAAATATACCAAATAAACCAAAAACGAACTGATACATATCTCATTGATCCATTTGGCGTATTAAGCGAGGCATAAACAACAAAACAAAACAAAAAGTTTTGATAGCTCGCTTATTACTCCAAATGGATGAAGAAGTCATTACCCCTATATTGCTAGATTATGGATTAATCCACATATTTTTTACTGGGTTGCCCAAGAATTGGATAAAG
The DNA here is from genome assembly GCA_905220375.1 of Tachina fera. Lineage (NCBI taxonomy): Eukaryota > Metazoa > Arthropoda > Insecta > Diptera > Tachinidae > Tachina > Tachina fera. The sequence continues at coordinate 48,653,905 of LR999965.1, read as the reverse complement.
CATAGCCTAGCATTACAGGTATTGGTAAAAGAGCTGTTCGTCGTTCGTCATTCTTTAGTGATGTTCGGTTTAATGGTGTCGAACATTTGCCTGTTTGTGTCGATAGAAAATTCAAAAAAAGGTGTAAATATTTCAAAAAAAAATCTGACACCAAAACTTTGGTTCCAAATGCAAATTTTTATATATAATTCTTGTATATATTTTAACTTACTTTCCTCTTTGCTTTCAATAAATCTTATTGCTATATCAAATTTACCTGTGATTTTTCATAACATGGAAACCGGTAAGACCTGCATGCAAACCGTCTAAAGGCGGTCTTCACTAGTTTTTAACTAGCTTTCGTTCATAATGTTTTTTTAACCTGAAAATTAAAACTTACGTTTCTTTTGACAATATCCAGTTAAAAAAATAAAGGATTCATCCGATTAATTCTACAAGAAACCCTAACTTTATTTTTGTCCAAACTTATTCAAGTACCGCTTGCGTCCTTAATTCAAACTTACCTTTTCGAAGCCAATAACTATATTAAGTGTGAGCTTTGGTAAGACTTAAATCTGGGAGCAAATTACGGCATTCGATTCGTTTCGAAATTTTAAAATATTTCCATATAAACTCTATTGAAATATTTCGTAATTTCGTTCAGTAACGATTGCCGTAATTTGCCCCCTGGTTTTCATTTGTATCGAGTATCTATTATTTTATAAAACGCATTTTTGTAGCATAGTGTCAAAACGTTCAACTTTAAATGTCACTGGGACACAACACAAACAATAAGTTTTACAATATTGAATTATCTAATAATTTTCTTTAAGATTATCTTTAATGAACGATGAATAGATTAAAAGCGTGTTCAAAAAAAAACATAAAAAGATTCGGAACCCTTTGGCCGGAATCGTATCTGCCTCCCATATATTTAGCAATATTTTTCCCATTCTAATACAAAAGAAGAAGTAAGATGATATTCTGACGATGACAGTTTTATATAATACATAATAGGTATTGATTGCATCAAACAAATGCTTGGGCCAAATTTTTGTCTAAGTACTCTATATGCCCAAAATTATTGTCCTATTTTCAAACTTATTTTTTTTATCAAGAAATAAAATTTAACTGATGACACTCGTAATTATTTCTATTTGCTGTTATGGTAAACAGCTTTGAAAGCTCTCTAATTGGTTATTATTTCCTTGCAAAGTAAGAGGAAAGATCTGGTTGGCTGTTGTGCTCTCGCTGGTGTGAAAGCACATAAGCTATTTTGTAAAAGTTTGTACATTATGCATATGGCTTGGAAATAGCTTATCTAGAGAGATTCGATAAATAAAACATTAAAAACTTTTTTTATTTTATAGTTTTTTTTATTAATTTTTCCATTTAGAAACTATTAAAAATTTCTCATATTCATTGATATTTCTGCAATCCTGCACAATATTAACAATTAATTAAAAAGATAGATGAAGAAAGAAACAGCTGAAGAGAAAGACATAGAAAACAGTTGTGGACAAAGAACAGATAACAAAAAGTTCGTTTAGATCTAAAGTTTATGTTGATTGTTGTTGGACTTAAAACAGAACAGAGGTTTTGTCTAATTGTAACCATCTGATATTGCATTGAAGTTGAGTGTGCACCGTAAATAAGCACTTAAATTACTAAAGATAGAGTTGTGAGTCTTTTAATATAGCGGGATTTCGTCGCCTTTTTTTCGATTGTTAGTTGGAGCAACTTAATGCGTGCCAGGAGCTGGAGCAACATTAACTGATGTAGCCGAGGCAATATGACCAGCCAATGGGGCTGTGTGTACAGCACCACGTGTCTTAGCAACATATACACCGTGACCATGAGCACCATGAGCACCATGAGCAAGACCGAGGCCGGCATGTCCAGGTCCTTGGGCGAGAGCAATGCCGGGAATGGCATGACCACCCCACACACCATGACCAGCTAAAGGAGCACCCCAGGCACCGGCCCAACCACTGTGGTCAACAGCGGCATGACCACCCAAATGGCCAGCCCAACCACTGTGGTCAACAGCGGCATGACCACCCCAATGACCCAATGGCAGACCCAAGTGCCCTCCCCATACACCAGCGGGATGTGGGGCAACATACGTTACTCCAGGAGCATGTTGAGCAACTAAAGATGATTGTACACCGACGGCAACAGCCAACATGACTACAGCAACTACGAACTGTAAAAGAGAAATGGATTAAAATAATTTTCCATTCACTTTTTAAATAATTTTGATTTTATTATATTTTCTTTAAAATAATTTTAAGCAAACTTACCTTCATGTTTTTAAAAGGATTGAAGGAAAAGAAGTAGGAAAATTAAATGATTTGTAGTGTTCAATGAACGCTTTTAGATTTGATTCTGATTTTATTAACCAAATTATACCAACTTATATACTAAAATTGAAATCTAGTTTAGTGCTAAAATATGTTTGCGGTTTGTTTGGTTGTTTGTTGTATGTGGGGCAGTTGCAGTAACATTTTGGCCACACCAAAATCCAATATAAACAAACAGGTATACACTACGACACACAATAAATACTTAATAAACTATTAATAACGTACGTTTTTTTTTTGTTTTTCTAAAATATTTTAATACCCTTCACTGTTAGTAACAAAGTGCAAGTTAGTGTATTTGCAATAATAATCATTCGTTAGGAATGCAAATTTTGCAATTTTATTTAAAAACACACGGATATTTATTTATTTATTTATTTATTTACAACAGATGTTTATAATAAATGAAAGATTGTAATAATCCGTTAACTTTTCATGTCATAAAATTCAAATACATTTTAATTGATTGATCGGGAACTTAGGGAGGGCATTCATAGAAATAATTTTGTCATTGTCGTAGCCAGGTTTAAGTGCTATCATATCGCTCATTTACATTTACTTACAATAGTGTCACAACTCAAAAACAAATAATTTTAAAGAAAACACGTTCAAAGTTTTCAATTGATTTGTAGGTAAATCAATGAAAACATGAAAAAAATATGCTATTTATATGAAATTTTTATAAAAAATACCAAATTATTCTGCATTATTAGCTCAAAAAACACATTTTTGATATATGTATGATACTATTGAAGTACATAAATAGTTTAAGGATATTTTAAAGTAGGAATTATTTATGAGAAAATCAGGTTGAAAGCATAACTTAATTTTAATAATCCTTTATGAATTCTGGAATGACTGTAAAATTTATTACTTCCTTGCTTATAGTTCTACTAAAACTTACCTAGAAATAGTGTCACAAAGGCTGCAAGAATCACTCAAAATGATTAGAAAGTGGAAAAAATAAAGCGGCCTAAGCATTAATCCGCTGAAATCGCAACTTGTGCTCTACTTTTCTCCCAAAATTTAATGATCACTAATAGCCTGTTTGTAGAACACGACTCGCCAATAAAAAGCGCTAATATGTTAGCATTATTTATTTTTTGGGGTTTTAGAACACGAGTGTTGACGATTTTTATTAAATAACGTAACATATGTCAGTTTATTTTGGTTTGTATAACACGATTTGAGTCATCATAAACGTCAATATGGGCGATTAAAAAATTCTAGACTTGTTCAAAATAACAAAACAAAATATTCAAAAAGGGGTTGTTTTTTAATTTAATTAATAAAAATATAAAAAATTGAATTTCAAACAAAAAAAAAAGGTTAGTAAACTTTCAAGTTAAGATAGTGCTTGTTTTGATTGTTGAAATTTTTAGCATCAAAATGACAAGGAAATTGATGGCATGTGGATGGAGTCGTCAGCCGGCAAGCCACCACCAGCTCCTTCAAAAACCTTTATTTGCAGTTTGTGTCTTAATTGAACGGAATGTCACACGGATAAAGGCACGGAGGTCCTGTATGCTAATGAAAAATGGAGTAGCTTCCTGAAGAAAATAAACTTCGCTCCCTAATGTGGATTTCTAGATAGACCATATTTGTATGCCCCAAACCTAAAGGAATATAGATTTTTTGAATGTAATCATCGTATAAATAATAACATATGTACATACATATCTACTAAGTACGTATAAACATATTTACATCCATATGTACTATATATGCATTACTTACTCATAATGTTAAACAAAAACTCCATATTATTTTTGATTTTGTTGCAATATTTTCTTTTTCAAAAGAAATAAATATTATTATTTATTTTTCTTTTGTTTATGCACGAGAATATGGTTGCCGTTTTTTAAAGCTGAAAACACAATTTTGTATGAAAACATATAAACTAAAACTATTTTTGAACATGTTGGCAACAGTACGATTTAGTACATATTTGACATAAGGGCGAATTAACGTAATCTGCACGACAAAGTCGAGTCGCGTTATACAAACGCTTTTCATTACGTACTCGTCCATGAAATGGCTCGTCGTGAGTCGCCCTTGTCGCGTTCTACAAACAGGCTATAAGCCCGTTACTTTTGACATTTTTTGCAAAACAAAAATTTATTTTTCAACACAACCTCCTTTTAACTCAATACACTTAGTCCAACGTTTCTCCAGTTTTTGTATCCCTTTCAAAAAAAAAAATAGGATTTTTCGACGTCATTAAAATAGGCATTTGTTTGATCAATAATTTCATCGTTGGAGCTAAATCTCTTTTCCCCGAGCCATTTCTTTAGGTTTGGAAATAGAAAGTAGTCACTAGGTATTAAACCCGGAGAATATGGTGGATGAGGTACCAATTCGTAGCCCAATTCATAGAGTTTTGCCATTGAGACTGCGCACGTGTGTACTCGCGTATTATCTTGATACAAAAGAACTTTTTTCTTGGTCATGTGGGGCCGCTTTCTTTTGAAATCCTCATTAAATCGGTCTAATAGATTGGCATAATATTCATCATCTATTCTTTTTACACTTTTGAAGGATTATCCCGCGTGCATACCAAAAAACTGTCGCCATCAGCTTATTGGCCGACAAACTCACCTTCGCCTTCTTCGGAGCAGGTTCGCCCGGAGAAACCCATTGTTTAAACTGCTGCTTGGTCTCTGGAGTTCTGTAATGAATCCATTTTTCATCCACAGTTACAAAACGCCGCAAAAACTCATTCGGATTGTTGTTAAACAACTCCCAGCATTCCATTTAAGTTGTCCCACGTTTACGTTTATGGGCAATTGAGAGCAAACGTGGCACCTATCTTGCAGACAACTTTCTTAAACCCAGTTGATCATTTAAAACTGATACCACACTACGATATAAAGTGCCTATGGCATCAACAATCTTACTTCCTTTTACTCTTCGGTCGGCCAACACCATATCGTGGATTTTTTCAATATTTTCGAGTGTACCGACCTCAATTGACCGTCCAGAACGTTCAGCGTCATTTTTACTTCTGCACCCACAACGAAAGTCAGTAACACTTTTTAAAATTTTTTTCGCAAAAAATAATGTTTAATGAGCACTCGAAATTCACTTTTTTCCATTTTTAGAAAAATACACGAGGTTGTATATTTTGAACAGTTGCTGAATGCAAAGTAAATGACGACACTTGACAGAAGTCTGTTAACAGGTGGTACTTGACGGGAACAGTGTTGCATTTCATATAACTACGTGGTAAGTTTTAAAAGTCAAAGAACGCTAAATATTTGGATAAGTACCTTGAATCCAAACCAATATGACACTTTAAGGTCAAAACTATGGCAAACAAAGCAGCCGTTGCTTTAAAGATACATACATACATATAGAACCTTATTTTTGATTTTATTGTAAGCAACAAAAATTTAATTTCTCAGGAGAAGGTTTTTTTAAAATATTCAAATTTGTTTTTGTACGTAAATTGTCACTTACGATAAGATTGTACAGCCTGTATCTTAAAAGTTATCAACAATTTTGGCAATTTTGATAATTCTAAACTATGGATAGGACCATAAAATTTTAATTTCAATCAAAAAGTCAATTTTCGATAACATCTCGCTCACGATAAAATCGAAAAATGTTCGATGGTTAAAGGGCAAACGTGGGGTATTTTAAAGCCCAAGTAGTTAGAAATTGCACTTTAACACAGTTTTCAAGCCCATACTGATCTGCTCGTAACGATGTTAACTTAGGAATCGTGTAAATGTTTTAAAATGCATAATGTATTACTACAGGAAGACCAAATTAAATTGCTGCAAGAACAAAACCACCAAGATGATAGTCAGACTTGAGTTGACTTTTGATAATATGTGTATCACTCACTGCCTTGCCTTACTAAAAGAGAAGAACATTGTGTGTGACCTTAGCGACAGAATTGATGTCTGGCTATATTAATTTTTGATACTAAAATCAACAATCATCAAACAGTTTTTCATTAGTAATTAGTTGGTTACGCTTTTTTACGCTTGTGTGGCATTTGGCACACAGATGTAAACCCGGCCTAAGACTTCAAAATAACACTTCTAATAATGTTAAATTTAACTAATACCTAATTTGAAATTTATTTGCTGGTGGTTTAGCTTGGTCTATATACGTATTTCATTGCCGCTTGAACCAAATCATCAGTAGACTTCAACCACAAATTTTGAATAGTCACAAACCTCTTACTTTATGCACAGACTTTCAAAAACTATATGAGAATTCATAGAATAATAATATTTTTGAAAATCACAAAGACAAAATAAGCTTAGTAGGCTTTCTATGAATTCTCATATAGTTTTTGAAAGTCTGTGCATAAAGTAAGAGGTTTGTGACTGTTCAAAATTTGTGGTTGAAGTCTACTGATTATTTGGTTCAAGCGCCAATGAAATACGTATATAGACCAAGCTAAACCACCAGCAAATAAATTTCAAATTAAAATATAATTATGACAATATGTCGAATAATAAATTTCTTAAATTTTAACTAATACCCGTATTCTAATAAATTGTGACAAATTTTTTTGTCATACAATTTTGTAAATTTTCTTGGTTTCTTGTAAATTTTCTGGTTAATTGAAATCTAATTTTATTTATTTAAAAAATAATATTAAATAAATTTGTAATGAAATTAATTTTTTTATAAATTGAACAAGGGTCATACATATGTTTGATAATACTACCAGATGGTAGTAAGACCCTCTGCCAAACAAATATTAGCATATTATGCCAAAAAAATTATTTCTTTAATTTTTGTTTGCAAAAATTGAGGAAAATTGTTTTCACTTTCAGCCTGTTTTTAGAAAAACATAACCCCTTTCGTTTTTATGTTTCGTTTATAAACAATAACGTTTAAAATTTGCTTTTTATAAAATATTTTCAAAAGCTTTCGTTTTTTCATAGAAAGAGGTTTTTAGGTATAACCAAAAAATCACACTCACAAAATTATAGCAGTGTGGGAATAAAAAAAAGTAAAATCTATTAAAAAAAATTTCAATGAAAAATTTGAAATAAAATTAATTTCAAATTCATTTTAAATTTAAAGAAAGAGTTGGTAAGCAATTTTATTTTTAATTGATTCAAGCATTCATTTAGAAAATAATACACAGCTTAATAAAGATTTTCATTGTATTTCGTATTTTCCGTTGTTATTAGAACTATTATTTTTGAGTTACTTTATTTTGAACGGGAACACATTAGCCAGATGGAACTATGGTTAAACTTATGGAGAATTAAGGTAAATGAACAAAAGTGTGTCCATATAACATTTACCTTACGAAGAGATACTTGTTCCCCCATTCGGATTAATAATCAAGTTGTTCCTCAACATTCACATGTGAAATATCTTGGTATACACCTTGATCGACGGCTTACATGGAAACATCACATTGACTATAAGTTAACTCAAATGAAACTAAAATTAACTCAGGTACATTGGCTGATTGGCAGAAATTCAACACTCAGCCTAGACTGCAAACTTTTAATATACAAGTCGATTTTAAAGCCAATATGGTGTTACGGTATCCAGTTATGGGGCACTGCTTCAGCTTCCAATGTAGAGAGAATTCAACGAAGACAAAACAAAATTTTAAGGTTAATAACGTCTGCTCCATGGTACATTAAGAATTTAAATATACATCGTGATTTAAATATGCCACTAGTGACTGAAGAAATTGCAAAATGCGCAGGCAAATGTCTAACAAAACTCGAGTCACATCCTAATCCGCTTGCTCGTAATATTTTGAACTTTACTGGACACATCCGCTTAAAAATGAGAGATACAAGGGCTCTAATACTAAACACTCCGAATGAAGTTGCTTGAAAAAAAAATTTTTTTTTTGCTTATTACTACTTATGTATTATTTACAACTATCACTTAGTTATGTCTGACATTGGTCGGGCCTATTAATTATATGTTAGATTTAAGATTTGAATACTTATTGTTAGTTCATATATGAAGATACAATAAATAAAAAAAACATGCATAGAAAAAAAAAAAAAAACTTTATTTTGAGTCAATGCTAAAAAAATTTATGATTTGTTTGGCAATTAAATTATGAAAAATAATGCAAATATTATTTTGCTATACTGAATTTGGTAACAGAAATATTACGTGAACAAGAGAAATTTTTTTCTTTGTATGGAAGTCGAGATTCGATCTTGTGAAAAGTTAAGTTAATCCGACTAAAGAAAGACCCCATTTGCAAGAAACTTTTTTTTTTATAGCGGAGAAAGTCTTCAATATTTTCTCGTTTATTTATTTATTTTTGTAAGTTAAAGTGAAAAATAAAAGAAAAAATTGTTCTTACAGTTTTAAGTCAGTTAATATTTCAACATTAAAAATTAAATATAATTTTCGTTAAAGTCAAATGAAAAATATGTAGACCGATTTTTAATTAATTTTACATAAAAAATTTATGAGTGTAGAAAACTGAAAGCTCTTTTGTTGTCAGTCACATGAAAATAAATAAATGTTTTAAAAACGTAAACATAGTTTTGTACGTTATTTTTAAGAACGTATACACTTATTCATTTTCGAAAAACAGGCTGTGTTTTTCAAAATAACTTGCAGAGACTCTTAATTTTTTGCTAACAATATTTAGAAAAATTGTATCTAAGGTAAAGCTGGACAAATTCTGTATCTATGTAGGTGTCCTATTTATGTACCTCATTAAGACAACTTTGCAACTTAAAAACGTTAATTTTTTACTTCTATAGCATTTTTTCCCTTCTTTGATGCTGTTGCATATCTTGTGTTGGAAATTTTAGTATTTACTGTTTTAAGGTTTTGTTATTGCTTTGCCAAATATTGGTAGTCCTTGTAACTTATGCTGAAAAAAGTGAAAACAAAATATTCGTTCTTCTATTTCAAAAAAAAGTGCAAAGAAAAATTTGGTTTTTTTGCACAAAGTGTTACTGAAGGTCAGTGGAGATGTGAGTACCTGATTTTGAAAGAAAAAAATTTTAGCGTCGAAAAATTAAAGAGGTCTGTATGAGCTATTACTGTGCCTAGACACGTTCAAATTCGCAAAAGTTGTCCAGTTTTATCGTAGCTACAACTTTGCCAAATATTGTGAACAAAAACTCTGAAGTCCCTGGAAGTTATTCTGAAAATAGTGAATAAATTTGTTTCCTTTACATTTGCAAAAAAAGTGCACAAAGAAATTGTCTTTTTTTGGCATAAGATGTTATAAATTTTTCAATAATCACGCTTTTTTCTCTTTAATTCTTGCACTTAAAAGTAAATTAAATGGAAAATTAATAAATTTTTATTTTGTTATGTGCTATTCATAAGGTGACAAATTTGTTTTATTTTATTCATGACAATAGGTTTTTTCATTTACTAAAAATTGTTACGAAATTTTAACAATTTTTACTGGAAAGTGCAAATTAATTCAAACCCCAATATTCATAAAAAAATAATATAAATTTGAAATCAATTTCAGGAAAATTTGGTATGAAAAATTTTAAATAAAATACATTTTAAATTCATTTTAAATTTTATGAATATGGGGGAAAAAGTTTGCAAGGAGAGAGCGTCGAAAGAAAGCAAAAAATTGAGATACAAAAAAATTCCTACAAATTATTACTCGTAAAATTTTTACTTGCAAGAATTATCCAACCACCTGTTGTGTGTTTTGTTGTCAAATTAATTATTTAAAAAATATCTGAAAAAGGAAAACTAAAAGATATGGATTTCTTTGTTAAAAAACATGTACATATGTATACGTATGTATGTAAAACGAAAGCATGTTTTCTTAATTTATTAATTTTCCTTCATTAAGCCACATAAATTCAATTTTACGGCCTGTCCCACGATGTTACCAGCAAACGTTCGATCGACAAGTTGTATGGCAAGCAACAACAAATTTTCTAATGTTATTGTTGCTTGCAATACAAGTTGTCGATCGAACGTTTCCTGGTGACATCGTGGGACAGGCCGTTAATGTCAAATAATTTTGCTTGTTTCTCATATGTGATCAGAGATGGAAAGTGGCATTTTTGTATTTGCTTATGAATAAAATAAAAAAAATTATGAAAAAATACATTAAAAAAAGACAAAAATACATGAAACTTTATAAAGAATTTCAGATTAAATGTTAATTTATAAAAACAATTTAAATTTAAAATATTATCAAGCAAAACACATTGGAAAAAGTACAATTGTATCATGATTTCCAGCTATGGTTCTGATATGAATGAAATGTTATTGCAAGTTTTTACATTTAAAGCGTTCATTTACTTTTTCATATTTAGGAGAGTAGTTTTGTAAATTTCTGCCTTACTCTCTCGTTGCTAGTTTCTGCTGGGAAAGTAATTGAACAGACCTAATATTTTTCAGCATACCACAAACATAGAAATAGTCATTCACCTCAGTTTTGTTATAATTTTGTCACTGTCACAGAGGTTAGAATACGGGTATAAATCTAAATTATATTTGAACATTTTAGTGCCTTTTTTTTGAGGTCATCTAATTTTTGCAGACTTTGCTAAGAAAAGAAAAGAAAACGTTCAGCCCACTTTTATATACCTGAAAATGAAGAAAGGAAGATAGTTGACAGAGAGAGAGAATCATGTGATTATAGAACAGGGGTGGCCAGCTTTACTAACTTCGGGAGGAAGAATTAATATTTTAAAGAGCCATTTATTTATTTTTGAAAGTAAAGCATATATGTATAGCACTAATTAATGTAATTTTAAACTGGATCAGTTAAAGTTTTGAATTCAAAGTGAAAAAAATTTGTTTCTCTAAATTATTTTCTAAATGTATCTGTCAATTCAATTTTGAAGTGAATCAGTTTTTCTAAAAGAGCCCTATGCTTCCACAACGTCGAGGGCACAACAGCTCTCGGTTTAGATTCCAACGACATAGAAAGCATGAAATCAAATTTATTATTTAAAATGAAAAACATTTGAGGATAAACTCACAGAAAAAGTGTTCACCAATTAATATTTTTAATTAAGAATTTAATTGTATTAATTAAATTTTTAATTTTATTAATTAATTTGAGTGGAAAAACTTAATTGATATTATCAAATTGTTTATAGGTGAAAATTTAATTAATTTTTTAATCGATACTACAAATATTTTAATTAGTATTACAAAGTCATTCATATTACTTTTTTGTGTGCTTAAAATTATATATTTTTCTCAATTTGAAAACAATTCCGCTTCAGCAAAGGTTTAAGTTCAGACCATTCTCAATTTGAAATCAAGCATGGATATTTTCTATTTTGGTACTTTGCATTCTTGTGAGTCATTATATTCAACACTTAAATATATGTATCGGTCTGTTTTAACTGATAAGCCTGAGACATTGCTCGGGCAAACTGCCATAACAACCAACCATAAGGGGTGGCGTTGCTCATTTCTGTATAATTATTTTATTTATCGGACGATTTTTGGATCACAATAGTTTTGCGCAAATTTGCCTCAAAATTATTTCAGAAACAGATAAATTTTTGAATCAAAAGTTTTCATTTCATTTAAAAATCATTTCACTGCGTAAATTTACAACCAAAAATATTTGTAATATTTTTATGTTTTTGTTTGACAATACCTGGTTTGACGATGTTATTATTCTACTATTTGCGATCTGGTCATTGTAAATGAAATGGATCGTTTTGAGATAACCAAACAAATGTTTAAAAAGAAATATTCGAATTGAAAATTGTAATATATGATATATGTACAATAGAGGGACTCATCTTATATGGAGATGAACAACGAAACTTTGTTGTCCCTCTAAAATCAAAGATCAAGCAGAAAACGAGAAAAAAATACCGGACATATCTGTCGTCTGACACAAACTTAAGAAACATATATTCACCATATTGAAAAGAAATCATTAATTGCGCAAATTTTTGAGTCCATTATATGTATATGAATTAAGTCTAAATTTTATTAAATTTATAAATTTATTTAAAATTGTATTTATTAGTGAGTTTTATGTTTGTGACTGGCAAACTCTGTTGTGAGACCGGACCCTAGCAAATTTGTATTTAGTTTAAAAAAGCACAAGCATTGAATAACGTTGAACGGTGGACGGCGTATTAAAACAAACACAGATTTCAGCTCAACAAAACATCAGGTCAAGTGACGAATTGAAGTTAAGCTGAAATCTGTGTTTGTTTTAATAGGCAGTGTACCGTCCAACACTCTTTATTTTAAGATTATATGATATGTTTAATGTATGGGAAAAATTACTGTTAGTAAGTTACATTTATATAACAAAAAAAGTTAAAGTTTTCCAAGCCTGGAAACGTCTTTTTAATTTTATTAAATTTTAAATACCATTTTTATTCGTAATGAAGTATAAAATAAGTTTATTAAATAAAAAATTTGAATTAGTTAGACCTAGTTGATTTTATATATCACAAAAAGTGTAAGTTCCCCAACCCTGGAATAACCCTTTCTGATTTTATTGATCAAACTATTTCTTTTAAGAATATAAAATATGTTTAATTTATAGATTAAAAGGAAAAATTTTTAAGTTACTTTTGTGTAAAAAATGTTAAAGTTTTCGAACCCTGAAAAGATCTTTGTAATTTTTTTAGTTAGAAATACTCATTTTATTCGTAGTGAAGTAAGTATAAAATAAGTTTATTGAATAAAAAAATAAAAATTAATTAGACCTTGTTGCCTTTATACATATATCACAAAAAATGCAAGTTTCCCAACCCTGGAATCATTCTTTTTGATTTGTTTGATTTCTTACATCAATTTCTTTTTTATAAGAATATTTGTTTTAGTAAGTTACTTTTGTATAAGAAAAAAAGATAAAGTTTTCCAACCTTAGAAATGTCTGTTTAATTTTTGTATTATTTTTTTTTCAATTTGAAATACCAATTTTATTCATACTGAAGTATAAAATAAGTTTATTTTGTAAAACAAAATAGTTTTCGGTTGTTACCCTATTTTTGAATTTATTCCGTTGTATCATTTTAAAAATTGGACAAATCACAGTTTAGCATATCAGGTATTGGAAAAAGAGCGTCCATTTGGCGATATTCTGTTCGATGATGTCGATCATTTTACTAGTTTAGTCGATAGAAAGTCCAATAAAAGTTAAAAATTTTGCCAGAAATCTGACACCCAAATCCCTCATTCGAAATGCAAATATTTCTGGAAATTATCACAACTAAAAACAAATTATTTTAAATTACGTGCATCATTACTCTTAATAAAACTTTTTATAAATAAAATTTAAGTGGGATTTTTCATTACTTGCAAACCTGCAAGACTGCCTACAAATGGAGTTCACTATTATTTACCTATTATTTGTTCCTAATGTTTTTTAACCTGTTAATTAAAACTAACGGTTCTTTTGACTATATGCATTTAAAAAAAATTATTATCTTCATTGAAAGAATGGAAAATAGGACCAAAAATTTATAATTACTTACGGCACTATTTGTTAAATAGGAAAATTATCGTTAGAAATAAAATTTACTATTCAAGAATATACCCTTTATACAATGGAATCCCACAGGGATCTCCTTTATCCGTCATTCTATTTTTGATAGCTTTTAATAAACTATCGAATATTATATCACTACATAAAGACATACAGTTTTTTGCATACGCCGACGCCTTTGTCCTGATCAGAAAACTTAACAAGAAAAAAAGCCAACACGTAGACTTTAGTGACATTATCACAGAAATTCAAAACTGGTGCCTCTACTCAGGGGCAAAACTATCCCTGGAGAAATCTAAACACTTGTACATATGTCGCAAACATAATTGTACGCAAACATAATTGTACCATCAAATCAGTCAATAATCTAAAAATACTAGGAGTCATTTTCAATAATCGGTACAGATGGAACTCACATATTGAATACGCAAACACATCCCTTAACAAAAGATTAAATGTTATAAAATGTCTATCGTCAAAAAAATTTGGCACCAACACTTCAACTCTAATTGAAATTTTTAAATCTATCATAGTATCAAAAATCACATATGCCATTTACATGTACGGATTCTCTCAAAAAAGTACGCTCAGCAAAATTAAAACTACCTTCAACTCTGCGTTACGCTTTACCTTGGGAGCCTTTAGAACCTCCCCAATTAGCAACCTAATCTTTGAAGCCAATACTTTCACAATTGAACAAATCCGTGACTACTCTACGGCGAAATTATTTAAATCAATACTATTAAACGATGGGTATCCGCTTTCAATTATTTTAAATAAATCATATTCAAAAACTAAATTTCTTGAAACTCCATCAACCCTAACCCGCATTGTACATTTCTCCATCGAACATAACATTCCAATAAACCAAAAACAGATTAAATTTCCGACCACACCCACATGGGAGTTCGATTACTCCATTGTTAACATCTCTCTAAACAATCTTAAGAAACCATCTACAAACGCAGAAGTTTACCAACAACTATATTTAGAAATTTACCATAATTTAAATGATCATACCTTCTTATTTACCGATGGCTCCAAAACTGATACTGGAACTAGTTATGCAGTAGTTAACAACGAAGGAGAAACCATAGCAAACGCAATTCTTCCAGAATACAGTACAATTTACTCCGCAGAGATAATAGCCATCCACGAAACAGTAAAATCATTGAAACTCAAAGAGGGAAAATTTGTGATATGTTCTGACTCCATATCTGCACTAAAATCAATTCTGAATCCAAACAATACCCAACTTTATCCCAGCATCATACGACAACACATCATAGAAAGACAACCTAACATAAAGCTCTTATGGCTCCCTGGACATTCAGGAATAAAAGGGAACATTAATGCCGACTTATGTGCAAAAAATGCATTAAATGCCCCCCATACAACCACAGCTAATCTATCAGCCAATGACATAACAAAATTTATAAAAAACATATTTTTAACAAAAAAGAAAAATAACTGGAACCTTACTAACGATTGGTACAAGAACAATAATCCTAAAAAGCTTAACGCATATGACATTTTCAAATTCGCTGACCATAATATACTTTCCAGAAGAGATCAAGTAAAAATTATTCGCTTAAGGATTGGACACACAAACATTAGTCACTCCCATATAATTGAAAATACTACCGCAAAAGCATGCAAATTTTGTGGTTTTAATCCCACAGCATTATACAAAATACTTAAAAATAAGAATTTTTTCCAACTACTTGAACCTCCAATATCCACTGAAAATTGTCAAACAATCATAAAATTCTTAAAACATAGCAACCTATATAACTCAATTTAACTTTAAAATTATGTATAGCTTAAGACCTCCGCTGTCATAGCTTCTTTTTTCCCTAATTGTTATACTAATAATTTATTATAACTATAATCTGTTAAATAAATAAATAAATAAATATTATCTTCATCCTGGCCTTTAATGTTAGTTAATTTTATTTATGTGTAATGTATTTAATTAATTGTTAAAATTCGTTTCTGTTTTTTTTTTATTGAATCAAATGGAATTTTTTTGTTCGCAAAAAACTTGACCCTCTCATGGTTCTCATTGTTTTATTTTTTTATTAAATATAAACTTTAATTTGTGCTTATGAGCACAAACAAAATATAACTGTATGGTGATCGTTGCGATTGTTTTTGATTTCCTCACTGCAAAGATCAAAACAAGATGAAAGCGAACGCTTCCTGCTGTCTAACTTCGTTCGTACTCTGACTTAAAAAGTAATTGCACGACAAATTGCTTCTTAATTTAAATAAGAAAAAAATCCATAAATAAGTTTGTTTTGATTTTACATATTTTATTTGTACGTAAAATGATTGATCGCTTTTGGATCACAGATTGATACATATTTTTTAGTTTTTTTTTTATATTTAAGTTGTTGTTTACAATATTTACAGTTAAAGAGTATGATATAGATAGATGACAGATATAGACAGATAGAAAGAAAAAGATAACAAGAAGCTCAGATTCACATGTTGTTGTGCTGTTTAATGTTGCTGAAAATGTGCCAGTAAGAATACGTCTTGATTGTTGTTGGACTAAGATTCTAAACTATTTGTTATCGTTATGTATTTGCTGGGGCTTGTTGATAGGTTGAGAGATGTAGAGTGTGTGCTTTTTTTAAAGATTTAAGAAGTTAGAAGAAATGAGGACTTAATTTGTTGGGGCAATGACGCTCTTGTTGTATGGACTGATGTATCTGTTATAGATTTAGGTGGATTTAATGAGTGCCGGGAGCTGGAGCCACATTCACTGAAGTAGCCGAAGCAATATGGCCGGCCAAAGGAGCGGTATGAACAGCACCACGTGTTTTTGCTACATATACACCAGGACCATGAGCACCGTGAGCGAGACCGAGACCGAGACCAAGGTCGGCGTGGGCAAGAGCGGGTCCTTGAGCCAGGGCGATACCGGGAATAGCATGACCAGCCCATGGAGCTCCCCATGGAGCTGCCCAGCCACTGTGGTCAACGGCGGCATGACCAGCCCAAGGAGCTACACCCAATGGTGCTCCCCATGGACCTCCCCAGGGTCCAACACCAATCAAAGATGATTGCACACCAACGGCAAGGGCCAACAAGACTACGGCAAATACGAACTGTGAAAGGGAATATTTAATTAAATACAAAAGTTTTACATATATAAATTTTAAACAAAATTTCCATATCTGTGGAAACAGTGGAAAAAAGCTTTTCCAAAGCAGCTTTTTAGTGCTGTTTTGCAATGAACGATTTTTATATGTATATTTTTTTATTTTAATAATTTTTTATTATTGATGTCCTTTTAACTTTATTTATTTCATTTAATATTTTTTTTTTTGTTATTTTAGTTTCTTGCAAAACACACCACACTGCTTCTGCCAAAAAACAAAAAAGTTTACCTTCATGTTGTTGAAAGGATTAAAGGAGTAGAGATTGGAAAATAAATTGAAAGAAAAACTGTTTAAAGTCAACTCAAGTTGTTGTTCAATGAATGCCTTGTGGTTTGATTCTGATTTTGTTAACGAAATTGTGCCAACTTTTATACAAAAATTTTGTGATTCCAGTTTTCTAACAACATCTGGCTAAATGAATGAATGAATGAATAAAGTAATGTAGCACTTTTGTGCGCGGCAGGTAGGCGGGCGGACGGAAGAGTCGGCAGACACTTACATTTTGGCCACACCAAAAGCCAACAGAAACAAGAGCAACAACGCAAATCAAAGCAACATTTAAGCTAATAAAAAAAATATGTTAGAAAATACAATGTAATTTTATTATTATTGTTAACAATTAATAAAGTTCATAAATTGCTGAGATCTTGTAATAACAACCTTCACCATAATTATTAAGTATTTGTGTGAGAGTGTGTGTGAGTGTGTTGTTGTTGTTTGTCATTTTCTTTTTGACATTGAGAAAATTCATTCAACTTGTGCATACAAATATTCATACGTGTAAATGCAGGCATGAATTGTTGGAAGGACGGCTGTTTTATATTGTTTACATATATATCTATGTATGTATGTATGTATGTATGTATGTATGTATGTATGTATTAGTGATGTGCAGACTCTCAATTTTTGGTAAAATTTGAAAATATATTATTAAGGTTGGGGCTCTATTTGCGCTTGCAAAATTAAATATGAAAACATTTGCCATGAAAAAGAACTCCATAATCCTTGTGGCTTTCTTTAAAGTTATTAAAAACTACCCAAAATTTAATGATCGTTATTAAATAGCATTTGCAAGTGATACAAAGCACAAATTTCTATAAACAACATTAATTCGAGCACAGTAGGAAAAATGTTAATTTTTTGTTTTTTCCAAACAATCTAGAGATAAATTCTAGCAAAATTGTTTACATGGATTTCATTTCTCCATCTCTTTTCTCTCTAAATTTTTAAATATTAATAATAATATTTTAAATATTAATAATAATATAGTCCCCTCCCAGATTTTCAATCACTGTGAATCAATAAGAGGATTTCTATAAATCACTTGGACTTTGCTTCCTAGTAGCTGGCGACTACAATGCAAAACACACACACTGGAGCTCGCGCCTTGTTACACCTAGAGGTCGAGCGTTGTTTAATACAATTTCAAACATGGGCTTAGATGTCATTACTGGCCTACTGACGTACGAAATATTCCAAATGTTATAGATTTTGGCGTCATGAATAATATCCATAGGGACTTAATTCACGTGGAGTCCTCTCTAGATCTATTATCCTATCGCTCTCCCACAATAGTTACAATTTGCAACCCACTAAGATGTGACTGATATGTGAAAATGATTAATATGGTGAACCAGCTAGGACTCAAAAAATATCTTAGTAGTCATGAATTTAACATTGTCAATCTTAACGAAAATATTAAACAGGCTACTGAACATGCCACTACCACCAGTTTGCAGAGTGGCTTTAATAGAATTTATTCTACGGGAATTGAACGCCTGGTATATGAGAAAAGGAGAACTACACAGAGAAAACAGATTCTTTGAGACAACCGAATTTGTTGCCAATCGAATTTTGGCGGTTGCACCAAAAAAAAAAATACACCAGCAAATAAATTTCAAATTAAAATATAGTTATGACAATATGTCGAATAATAAATTTCTTAAATGTTAAATTTTAGATTTTATTTTTAATTTTGCCTTGTAATTACTTTTATTGTTATCCAATGGATTTCTAATTGTATAAAGGTGTAGAAAAATAAAATAGATTCATATCGAATATAAATTATTTGCTGGATTGTATGAGTTTAAAGCCTACTAAGCTTATTTTGTCTTTGTGATTTTCAAAAATATTATTATTTTATGAATTCTCATATAGTTTTTGAAAGTCTGTGCATAAAGTAAGAGGCTTGTGACTGTTCAAAATTTGTGGTTGAAGTCTACTGATGATTTGGTTCAAGCGCCAATGAAATACGTATATAGACCAAGCTGAACCACCAGCATATAAATTTCAAATTAAAATATAATTATGACAATATGTCGAATAATAAGTTTCTTAAATGAAATTTATTTTCTGGTGGTGAAGCATGTCTATATGAATTTCTTCAACCACACATTTTGAAGAGCCACAAACCTGTTATCTTATGCACAGACTTTCAACCATTTGAGAATTCACAAATCATAATATCTTTGAAAATCACAAACGCTAATTATTTAAATTGCTACTATAAACTATGATAGTAAGCTCAACCTATAGTTAGTTGCAGCAACTGAAAGAAAGTGTTTATTTTAACGTTAATATAGAACGGCAATTTCTTAGTTGCCAATACCAAAAGTTGGTATTAAAAACCAATTCATAATATTTTATTCGGTTGTTCTAATCAATCAGTTCATTGCCACAATCATATTTTTATTACAATTGTGCCCTTATGGCAATGAACATGGATTGTTTTTTGGATTAATAGAAAATTGATAGTGTAAACTGAAATATAGTTCATGCAAATAATATTTTATTGGCCTAACCATTTTCCAACCAATATTTTTTCTGGGTGTAAAAGAGAATGACAACATCACAGATCACCCCTAAATAAAATCAGACTTAAACAATTTACTAAACGACTCAAAGAGCTGCTGTCGTCGGAAAACCCTGCATTCCTGGAAAAATATTTAGGTCTCGATATCATGTCAGCATCTAATTACTCTTTATGGCGAGCTGCTAGAAATCTTAAAATACCCGATGATCGTAAATCACCACTGCCCATTTTAACCGCAGGCTGGGTAAGATGCGATAGTGAGAAAGGTAACTTATTTGCTGAGCATTTAAAATCTGTATTCACTCTCAATTCATATACGGGTGCTGCTGATTTACCGCGTGTAGTTTATCCAACCCATCATCCCTTACGGTTTAAGATGCGTGAAGTACAAAAATTAAAAGCTGCAGGTATTGATGGCATTAGTAACAAGATGCTGATGGACTTGCCTCATATTGCAATAAGAATACTGATATTTATTTTTAATGCCATTTTACGACTGGAGTATTATCCACACAACTGAAAACTTGCCAAGAAAAAAGTGATTCCAAAGCCAGGCCACGATCTCAACAAGCCTGAGTCATATAGGCCTATAAGTTTACTACCTACAATCTCAAAGCTTTTCGAAAAGCAACTCATGACAAAAATGTCCTTAGTTTTAGCTGGCAATGGGTCCATCCTGGACCATCAATTTGGCTTTAGAAGTCTGCATATCATCCAAGTTGTGAGAAGATCATTTGATGAAAAGAAGTATGTATTGTTTTCCTCTCTTTATTAATATTTCTCAGGCGTTTGAGAAAGTATGGCACGATGGCGTAGTTTTAAAATTGAAGATTGAATAAACATACAAAAGCTTTTGGAAAGTTATGTAATTGGTAGGAAGTTCATTGTTGTAGAAGGAGAGTTCACGAGTGTGCCCAAATCTATATGTTCTGGTGTGCCACAGGGTAGTATTCTAGATCCAGTCTTGTATTTAATATATACTTGTAACATGCCTGTGAGCAATTATATCCACACCTCTGCATTTGCCGATTATACAGCCTGTATGAGTATGCACAAAAACCCTTATGAGGCAACCCGTAATATCCAGGAACATACTTCCCAGCTGGAAATAGGGTTGAACGTATGGAGAATTAAAGTAAATGAACCAAAGTGTGTCGATATAACGTTTACCCTAACAAAAGATACTTGCTCCTCCATTCGAATCAATCAAAATATTCCTCAATATTCCCAGTGAAATACTTTGGTATACACCTTGACCGAAAGCTTACATGGAAACATTATATTGACTCTAAGTTAACTCAGATGAAACTTAAGTTAACCCAAATATATTGGTTGATTGGCAGAAATTCAACAATCAGCCTAAACTGCAAACTTTTACTATACAAGTCACTGTTGAAGCCAATATGCTGATATGGAATTCAGTTATGGGGCACTGCTTCAGCTTCCAATGTCAAGCGAATCCAACGAAGGCAAAACAAAATTTTACGTTTGATAACATCGGCTCCATGGTTCATCAAAAATTCAACTATACAACGTGATTTAAATATTTCACTAGTGATTGAAGAAATTGCAAAATACGCGGGCAAATATTTAACAAAACTCGAGTCACATCCTAATCCTAATTTTGAACTTTACTGGACACATCCGCCTAAAAACGAGAGGCAAACGGGCTCTTATACTCAACACTCCAGATGGGACTACTTGAAAATACTTTTTTTCCTTTGTTGATTATTACTACTTATGTATTATTAATAACTATTAACTAGTTTATGTCCGACACTGCTTTTGCTTTAAGATTTGATTACTTATTGTTAAAAAAATTAATAACTTATTTACATATCAAAATATGAAACTAAAACATTTATTACCAATAAACGTAACAAATGCATAGAAGGGAATGGTCTTGCAGAAAAATGTTTAATCCAATTTCATGGAACAAAAATGTTTCCTTTTAAAAAATTTATTCATACATGGATATGACAATATCAACATATAAGTTTTAACTTTATTGTTGGCTCATTTAAGGCTACATCGTTTTAGTTTTGACAGATGTATGAATGGAAACTTTCATACATATATGTAGTTTCAAAGGGATATTCTTTTAATTTTTTATTTATTTATTATTATTATTATTTTAACAGCAGTTACAGACAAATTTTATCTAGAAAATTACTTTAACTTATTTAATGTTACTTACTGTAACTGTTAAAACAACCTTCTTGTTTTATTTTTTTTTTAAGTTTGGGTACAAATTGAATTGAAATATTTTTTTTAAATTATTACAAGCTAATATTTTTAACCATTTAATTAAATTTCGGTTAGGAATTATGCATTAATTTATTAATTTTTTTTTAATTATTTTAACAGACCATCGCCGTCAACGGTGATGATCTGAACACCAACACAACAACATGTGAATTCAACAAGACAGCCCACACAGTTCATGCCACATTAGACATTCTGTAGAAGCGTTTTGAAGGGCTGGTCATTTTATGTGGACGTGATGTGAACTGGCTAACAAAATGTCACGATCTGACACGGTTCGACCTTTTAGTGAGGTTTACTTAAGTCGGAGGTCCTTGCAAAGGAACCGCAAACTATAGGGGCACTTAAAACACTTACAACATAACCCATGCCACGGTAAATTTTAGCTTTATTCTATTTAGAGTGTCATTGAGTTTTAGCATTAATAACAGAAACCCACGATGGTTATCCCCTAAAAAAATTAAAAAGCAATTTGGATAGGAATTAAGTACTACTAAGCTTCAGGAAAAATTTAAAAAAAAAATTCCATCACGCCAGAATTTTTTTATGAGTCTTCCTAATATTTTCACGAGCTATACCATAATAATTCATCACAACTCAAAGGCAGTATGTCGAAAGCTGACCGAAAGCACAAATTGGCTAATAAAAAAATTCAATGGTTTCTTTCTTAGTTATTAGTGTAATACAATTGAGAATTTCTTATTTTTTTTTGTAAAAACTTAAAATTCTTTTAAAATTTAGTCAAAAGGTCCAAATTCGAAGTTAACAAATTTTTTACGAGCTTTTAGAAGAAAACAATTGTTAAATATTTATAAAAATATTTTAATTTTTAAATTTTACTTTATGAATTACTAAGAAACCACAGATTTTTCTATGCTTACCGTATTTAGATGATTTGAAGCAAAGCTAAGGTCGAACATACTGCTTTCGAGTTATGGTGAATTATACTGATATACGTCGTAAAAATATTAGCCAGGCTCATCAAAATATTTTGACATGACGGAAAAAAACAATGATGTAATTTGTTTTAATATACTTAAATAATAATAATTACTCCCATCTCTGAATGAAATACAACCTTTCGACACATATGAAATGGAATTGTCTTACTTCACTAAAAATTTTAACGAAAAATTTTTAAAACAAACTTATATTATTGTACTGCAATAAATTAATACGTCTATATAATCGCTTCAGCATTACAATAGCCTTCGGAATTGAATAAAAGTTCCTTTTGAATAGAAATAGTTCAGAAATAAATATTTCTAGTAATATTACTCAACTTAGTTAAAAACCATTCAAATGTGGCTTTAACTTATTCAACGTTAAGTAGCCGACTCATCACTGGCAGCTAACAGCTGATTTTGTTTTGATGGACATTTCATGTTTTACGCTCCACATAACTCATATTTTTTAATTTATTTATTAATTTTTTATAGCAAAATTCCACTTTTTTATTTCAAACATAAAATGGTTAATTTAATAGCAAGAAGCAATTTTTAATAATAATATTACCTAATTGTTGTTTAAATCAAAGACAAATAATGAATTTTAATTTTGATTCAGGTATAAATGTTACTGCTAGCAATTATCTTTTCAGATCAAATAGTTGTTATCACTTTGTGTTCAAACAACTTTGCACGGACAGTGAATTCATAAATTTTAATTGATGCCAAGAAACATATTTGTCAGATGCTTAAAATAAAAATGTTTACAATTAAACTTGTACATATGTATGTATCTGCTTGTTGCAGCTAAAGTGATAAAAATCAGATCACAAGATTAAAATGAAAATTAAAGCAAATAACAAATTAAATGTTGAAAATTAAAAGCCTGTTTTACATAATTGGTAGTGTTGGTAATTGTAAAACTGTTGTTTAATATGATTCAAGATACATTTTTTAATTAATTAATTCAACTTAGTTTATTATATATTCCTGCAATATTCGTTAGCTGCCTCATGAGTCCGAAATGGTTCGAAATAGAGGCCTGCGTAAACAGTCTTAAAATGTAAATAGATCTGGTTTTTAAATGTGTTCTCGTTGGCTAAATCGTCGCGGACTTTTTGTTCGTAACAAACAATCAAGAAAAGTAGTGTTGATGCATGTATGCTTATTATTTTGCATATTGTACGTTTAAATGTGTGTGCATCACACATTTAGCAGTCACGAAGTATAGTAAAGCATTTGAAAAATCTCTCATGTTTGTAAGTAGTCTTGTGCAGGACTTTAGTTTGCAATAAGCATTTTCTAAGGGATTAATTACCAGCTGCTATTACTTAGTGTTACCTTCTTTAGGAAAGGACATGTTTTAGAAATGGAAATGAAGGTAGTGATAGCGGAAAGCTTAATTTTTGACTGAACAAATTACGGTTCTGCCTTTTGTTGTAATCTTCAACAAGTAAGAGTGCTATATTCGACTATGCAGAATCGTATATACCCTTCACCGATGTACGTATATGTACTATGGAGATACATAAATGAGTACGTACACACATACATGTTTGCTTTGTGAGAAAATTTATTATTGAGAAATTTTTTAGATAAGTATCTCTACCCAAGTAGATAGACTAGGGTGCTGATGAAGTGCGTGGCTGCACAGAAAAGTATCGGTATTTCCTCCAGCTTAAAGTCTAAGTTTAATTTTTCTTCTCTTCTTTAGAAACTCACATTAATTAATAAAAATATTTCATTCAATAAGAATTGAAATTACTGAACTTGAGCCTAACTATGAATTATTTCTGATTAAAATTTATTATTTTTTTGCTCTAGTGCAATTTTTAGTAAGTGATCTCACGTTTTTTTTACGGAATTTAATTTAAAAAATTTTAAATTATTTATATTATAATTGAATATTTTATTCTGCACTCTGCATTTAAGAAATATTTTACACTCTCCCTTGTTCCAGTTCTCAACATTAACGTCACGTCAATGCAATCACAAAAAATTGAGACTTGCTTACTGGCTGTCGACATGTATTTTACCTCTACACCAAGTAAACTAATTTATTTTATATTTTTCGTATTTAATTTTTTATGTGACAAAAATGTTAAGTTTCTTAACTTAAACATCACATTGCAAGTGGATTAACCATTCGCGGTTATGTAAATGGTTTATTCCTAAAGAACTTTTTAGATTTTGCTCAGCAGAAAGGAACGGTTTCAGTTAAATGAAATAGAACATTGCCTTTAATTTATTTTATAGTTATGAGTGCTATTTAGCGATAAAATTTATTTTTATCTCCACTTACAAAAATTAATAAGAACTTATTACAAGCCGTCAATTTGAAAAATAACTCTGTTGAGAGCATAATAAGAAACATTGCACAAACTTTCGCTTAAACTTAAACTAGATATCCATATAAAAGTTTAAAATATATAAAATAAATCTTGAGTAATCTTCCTAAAGAATGAAATATGTTAACCCGAAAAAAAATATTTTTGTTCATTTTTTTAGCAAAAATTTTTTCATTTTCAAGTCCTGGAATCTGTGTTTATTTTGTTGGCTTTTGTTTATTTTGTTGCCTGCTTAAGGAACTATTCACTAAACCAAAATTTGTTAATTGAAAAAGAGAACTTTTTGGAATGTCAATCCTATGTAAAAATCAATAACTTGCCCTAGTTTTGAATCGCAAACTACACATTTTAAAATGTATTTTTTAATGGGTAATATGTTTGTTAGAAGTGCAGTATAACATTGAGGTTAGTCCAGAAAAACAAACTTGTATTTATGAAAAATAATTGAGACTTGTGTATCCATTTAATCATGGACTATTGTTTTTTACCAGACAGTGATGTGACTTTCGGCAATTACTTTTGCAATTCTAAATCGCGCACATTAACTACATTAAATCTCAAGTTAGAAGTTATTCTATAGTTATTTGGCTTAGAATAAAAAAATTAAAGGAATCAAATCTTAAAACTCATATTTTTTCTCCAAAAAAATTTAAACCAACATAATGACTCAAAACTGCCTTTTTAAAGATTTCATAACTGAAAAAAAATAGAATCTAAATAACTCAGACTTTATCTTTAGCATTTGTACCACTTTGTTTGAAGTCCATTATTTAATTTACATCCTGTTTGATCTTAGAACGATATTTGCCAACTTGTTCAGCATTTGAGTTGCTTGTCAAACCAAATAACTTTTTTAATGTTTCCCAATTAACAATAAACTCAAAACATTTGCATATTTTCGTTTGTTTTAGAAACAAAATTCTTTTCTTTATTTCATTTCTTTGACTTAGTTGATTTCACTAAATATATTTATTTACCAAGTACCAGGCGCTGGGGCAACATTGACATTGGCTACCGAGTTAATATGACCATCCAAGGGGGCAGTGTGTACAGCACCGCGTGTCTTGGCAACATAACCTGCATGTCCAGCAACAACTGCGGGCACACCAGCATGAACAGCGTGAAGACCATGAATACCATGAATACCATTAATGCCATGAATACCATGAATGCCATGAACAGCAGAAGCGTGAATTGCGGTGGGTATAGCACCGGGTAAGGAGACGGCAGCATGAACTGCTGCTGGTGGATGACCCACAACAAGAGGTGAATGCCAAGGCAAACCGGGTGATACAACGGCTGTGTGTGATAAAGGACCACCAGCAACTTGTGTCACTACACCTCCCCAGGGAATAATGGATGATTGAACGCCCAAAGCCAAGGCCAAAGTGCACAAGGTAACAATAGCGAACTGCAAAAGAAATTAAAGGCAAGTTTTAATATATAACCAGTTATATGTAATTAAATAAATAAACAAAACTTACTTTCATTTTGATTTTTTTGTTTTAATAGAGTTTAGAGAAAACTAAATCTTGTGTTGCTTGTTTGAACTCAAGTTCTATTCTGATTCGTTTAAGCAAATCTGCAAACTTTTTATACAAAAATTTATTCACAATGTCAAAAGAAAATGCGTAAGTTCTCATAATATTTAGAAAGTAATTTTTATTTGAGTTATTAATATATAAAGTAAATTAAATTCTAATAATACGAGCCGCACAAGCAAATAATCTATATATGTGCATATCATTAACTTAATACGAAAAGGCCCCAACTCATAATTTTTCGAAATCCATATTTTTACATATTTCGATAGACCATTACACAGATACACCTTCTCAAAAAAAATTTAGATGATTTCGGAAAAAAATACCGAAGTTATAGCCTAATAAAAATTGCGTTTAAAAAAAATTTGTATCAATATTGCATCTTTTTTATTTAGTTTTTTCCTCCTCCTGTAAACTATGAAAAACATGAGTTAAGGCCTTTCCGTATTAACTTAACGATATGTTTTTTGTCTTAGAAAAAACCAATACTCACGTTTATGCTCAATTTAAAAAAAAAACACAAATAAAACTCACTTTATAAGTCATTACAACAAGAAACTGTTGTAAGAAAATAATTATATTAGATCACTTTCAGCCAACTCCCTCAATTCACTCAAGAAAAATGTTAAGTAAAATTTTTTTAATAACAATTAATAATTTTTAAATAGTTTATCTAACAAACTTTTAATAAAGTTGTCAAGGAAGAAAAAAAAACTTGTTTGTTACTAAAATATCTAAATTTTTGTTCATTAAAATATTTTTCTGATGTAAGTATATAAATTTAATTATATACTAATTTAATTATAATGTCTCATTTAAGAAATTATTCATATGACATATTGTCATAGTTCTATTATGAATGAAATTTATTTGCTGTTAATATATATGCATATAGACAATGCTTAACTACCACCACTAGTAGCTTTACGATAATTAAAATTTTCATTGCCTTAACATCAATTTCATAGCACAAATAAGCGAGAAATTTCCGAAATTCCCATGTGTAAAGAGTGATTTTTTTTAGCTGCATGACAACTATCGATATCGATAACTATGGTTTGACAGTTGAAAACGTCAGCTGACATTTTGGTTTAGTAAAATTTGGCAATTCATCATGAGTCGTTTTATGCCAGAGCAATGCTTTCACATTGTGAAAATTTCCTTGAAATAAAATAAATCATCAATTCGCAATGTTCATAGAGCATTTCGTCCATTTTACAGTCAATACAAACGGCTTAGTAAGCAAGCAGTTCGTGCAGATATTGAGTGTTCTTGTACATATTTTATTTTTCTCAATTTAAAATCATTAACTGCTGCTGTTCTGATATCTTTTGAAATGAGCAAACAGGTGTCATTACAGTCAATGGCAAGTGCTATCGGGGCATGCCGACTGCATGTTTGTTTCAAAATGCTAATCAGCTAACCATCAATGCCATTGTGTTCTAACAAGACTGCGAAATTTACAACCATGCAGGTCGCTTAACAATAGATTTCTTGCAAATTTAAAATTGGGAACAACTTTATTTTCAAAAGTGGTCTTGTTCACTCGCTCACTCGTTCGTGCAACTTAACGACACTGGATTCCTTTTTATGGGGCTATTTTAGTTCAGACAAACTAGCAAATCTTGAAGGGTTGGATTGGACCATGGAACTTGTAGCCGCGGTGGACAAATGCCGGTAGTCATATTTAAAAAGCTAATACAGTGGAGGCTCGAAAAAGTTAAGTCATAGAAAAGTTAAGTATATGGAAAAGTTAAGCAGCTTTTATTCACCATTGGTGACTCCAAAAATTTAAGTAACTCTCAACTTTTCTGAGGAAATTTTTTTTATATATAGTTTTTTTCTCTTTCTAAGATGATCTCAACTTTTGTATGCAAATCCTCAATACATATTTATATATATAGTGACTCATATACGCCTGTAAACATGCAAAAATAAAACCGTTACCGTTATATATTTTGTTTGTGAATTGTATATGCATAATGTAGTTGCTCTCATCAGTCAGAAATTAGTCGTAGAATTTGTTTTGTTCTGATTCCAACAATGTTACCAGCAGGGAAGCAAAAAAGGTTATCAGTCGGCTAAAAACGCAAGATTTAAAAAAAATTTGATGAAGGCGTTCTGGCTAATCGAATGGCTAAGGATTTTCACGTATCTGAAGCAGCAAATACCAAATAATCGTAATGTGTTATAATGCATGCATATCTTCTAACTAGTTTTCATGTCAAAACAGTAATAAATATGTATGTACACTGAAAGGAAAATCATTCATTCAGAGAATGAAACGGTTTCATTAAATGTTCTGCATTATATTAATGAAACTTTTCATTAATACAATGAACAATTACATAGTACACATGAAATCTTCCAATCTCTGCTCTCCATGTTTTCTTCATAGTTCATTGTATTAATGAAAATCTTTACATTGTTTAAACGAATTTTCTTTTTAGCAAATTTGGGGCAAATATAAGTAAGTTACACAAATTTTATCTACTTACTGTATAGAGTTTGCAAACATAAATAAAATAAAAGTTATTTTGTTAAAAAATATTTTCTATAAGTAACTTTTCTAATCACTTTTAATTTCAAAAAATTTCATTTCATTTATACAATGTAATATTCTTCATTGTATGCCAGATATCTCTCTCTCTCTCTTTTTTTATCCATTCACGTGACTCAGCACTATACAAACACAAAAAGGTTGTGCCAAACATCCAATAAAGATGATTGTTTTGTTAAGATGTTTGTTTGATTTTTTTAAACTTATGTTTGTGTATTGTAATTCTCAACAACATATTAAGAGTGAGTGAGTTTTTCGACTTACTTAAAACATTATTTGGACTTAACTCTAATGATGAGTTCCTTAATTTTTAAATGTTTTACTTTAATAACTACAAACATATGTACATGTATTAAGTACAAATGTGCTGGTATATATTAAATTAAATAAAAAAGTCTATATATTTTTTATTAAATATGTGGTTTGGAAGGAATGTGATTTCATGTTTTTAATAAAAAATTTTCATTATTTACTGCTTATACATATTTCATTTCGTATATTTATGAAAATCTCATCATTACTTTTATGAAATATTCTTTATATTAATGAATAAACTTCATTAATAGTATGTAAACACTTCATTATATTTATGAAAAAGTTTCATTGAACTAATGAAATAGTTTCATTTCTATTTCATTAATACAATGAAGAATTTCATTGTCTGAATGAAGAGTTTCCTTTCAGTGTATACATGTATATATGTACATATAATTCTAATTGGCAATTAAAAAATAAATAAAAAATATACAAATACACATATAACCTCTTGAATTTTTTATACTACGAAAAAGTTAAGATTTCGGAAAAGTTCATCACCCCCAAAACAAACTACTTAACTTTTTTGAGCCTCCACTGTACCATGAATTTACACTGTGTGACAAATTTTGATAAAATCAAAATACCTGAGAAGTGTTACTATTTTTCTGGTAGTTATTGTCAAGCATAACAATAATCTGTATTTGAATTTTTCCAAACACCTCCAAAACCTTGAGTTATTCGTTAAACCAAGTTTTTCGTAGCCGTGGGCACTCATCAACCTCTTACTAAGTTAAATATGAACCGATTTTAAATTTAAAAACGGATGTAGAAAGAAGAGACTACGATCTTTCTAATTATAAGTTTTTTTCAGTAAATTGCAGATATATGTATGTCTGTTTTTTTTCGCAAATATAATTTTTTCGATACTTTTCTACTTTGGACTCGTTCTGAGGAAGTATCTGGAACCATACTGTTCATAGCTTTATTTATTAAACATAATTAAATAAGAATATTCGCAAGTTTATTTAAAAAAATTCCTTAAAAATTCACTTAGTTATTAAAAATTTTACTAGAAGTCTTTTTGTTAAAAAAAACTAACTATATGATATATTTCGCATTTTTATACGCTTTAGGTGTATTTAAGCTTTCAGGATTATGAAAGTACAATTTAATAGGCGTATATCAAAGAAGAGTAGAAAATTGGCACAACAGTTGTTGCCAAACTTTTTTCTCTTAAAGCCACATTTTGCACAAATCTACATTTCTTCGTTTTGGAGAGTAAAAATCTGCAAATAAGATCTTCATTTCTGGGAACCGTTATTTCATTGTATTTTTACTAAAAAAAATGTTTTAATAAAATAGAAATATAATATATCTACCAACGGATGACACAATCGTCCGTGTTCTAGAATCTAAATATAAATAATTTTATTAAGATTCAAAGAAAATGTATCTAAACGTCATAAAAAATGCATTAAAACACAGCCACCCACATACTTACATATGTACATACGCATAATTAAATAATTCATGAAATTAAAAACACAAACAAAGACCCTTTAACTAAACTAATTCAATTTATTTAACTCTCTTCCTTTGAGTATTATGGACAGCGTTGTCAACTTGGTGCGTTTCGCATCATTTTAGGTGCTTTTTGAAGTTTTTTGTGCGAAAAATTCCTTAGTTGGTGCGTGGTGCCCTTTTTTTAATTTTTGTGCGTTTTTCAATTTTTGGTGGCACCAACTCAAATTGAATACGACAGTGGGTTAAAACTTCTTGTTGTGAAACTTTTACCAACTTCCGTAGGCACTTGTCAACTTATTTTCAAACAAAATCTTTAGTTTCGAAATAATAATAATAAAAAAAATGTTTGCTGGCTAGGTGGAGAATTTGGAACATTATGCAACTTGCTGCAAAATGCAAAATCTTAAATTCAAGTGGGAAAAAAGAACACAGTTGACTAGATTAAACAAGAGAAATGTGTGTTTTTGTTTAAAGATTAGAAAGTGTGATTGTTCTGAAAACAAGTAGGGTTGATGTAAGTATTTAATTTATTTTGGCGCAAATTTTTTTTTGTAAGCGACTAGACCTTTTTAACCGCCTACCATTACTTCTATGAATGATAAGCTGTATTATATAAACCAAAATAAATTTACAGCTGTTACGTTTTTTAACAAAAGTCATCAACTGTCGCTATATAAAACCAAAAAAACACTAATATATCATCACATATTTCAACTAGTGGTATTCTCAAAACAGGCTTTAAATTGCAATAATTGCAATTTTGCAACTCTCTCTCTCTGATGATTGACATGGTCATTTTAGTATTAGATTTTAAGAATTGTTTAACATATTTAAGCTATTTGATTCGTACTTTAATTTTAAACTTTTTCTGTGTAAAAGCAAATAAAAATTAAAAAATTATACTTTAACTGACCGTAGCTTTCATTATGACATTAAAAAAGTCTAAAAATCGGGTTCTTGTTTCTAGTTTTTTCTTTGCATAAGTTACGAATAATAGAAAAGGAATAAACTATTATATAATTTATAGTTCAATAAATTAGAAAAAATATTTGCAATAAAAAATTTTTAATCGATAGAACTTAAATATACATTTCCTGCTACTGTCAATTAATCCAATATCTCATTAATAGTTTATTTATTTAATTCAATTAATAATTTTCTTTATTCTATTTATTTTCTAAATGCATATCTTTATTTATGGTTACACTAATGAAATACATGTTTATTTTGTTCCAACACTTTTTCACAAGTAAAACAAAAAATCTGGGCTCTGCAACTGCAGTCAATCAAATTAAATATTTTGATAGACCGTGTTCGCATTGCACGCAATTAATTTGAATGTTTATGATACAAAATGCAAAAAAAATTAATTAGCGACACCTGCAGTCGTTGCGTAGTTAAATATACTTTAAAGAAAATGAAATGAAGTTTGAACGATAAAACCATTTAAATGGTATCAAACGATCTAACTACGCTTAACAACAAATTTGCAACTTGTACATAACAAATGTTATTAGTTTGTTTTTTGTATTTTTTTTTACTTAAATTATGATAAACTTGCACTTGATTCAACTGATAATTGATACACAATTGATATTGATTCATAATAACAAGTTTTCAATAACTAAATTTTAAGTAAATAATAACACATATTAACAGTCGAAACAAAGTATATTTGAAGAGTTTAAAACCAGTATTTTTCATGGTTATACTGGTTTTAAATTTTTACCATACAGAATACTGGTTTTAAACTCTTAGGTTATAATTCATAAAAAATATTTTAGTTTTATAAAAGCTTTATTAATCAAGTTTCCATAAAAATATTTGTTTTATAAACCTCTTACTAAACATAAATTTTTTTATGAATAAGGCAGTTAAAGTATACTTTATTTTGATTATTTATTGCTATACACTAATATTTATTTTTTATATATATTTAAAAATTAACTAACAACAAATATTCCAAATATATTGGAAATAAACTTAATAATAGTAGTTAATAATACGACTATGAGTATGAGCCAATTTATTTTAGAAAGGTTTTCTTAGATTTGACTAAAATAGATAACACAATTGTTTTTTTAGTTTTCTTTTAACTAAAAACTAAAATAGATTCATATCGAATTTAAATTGTTTGCTGGGTTTTGTTTTGAATTTCTAAGGGCTAATAAATCAGTGCAGGTTAATCTCTAATTTTGCTTTAAAATGTATTTAAAGCAGCAAACATATAAACCAGTGGAGCATTTGAACACATAAACTTGGGCGTTTAAACTACCAATACATCCCATATGATTTTGTTACTTACAGACCATATGTTTTGCATTAAAGGAGCACTCAACTTTTTTCTAAGCCTCCATTTTTCTTTAGATCTTGTTCGGGCTGTTTTCTTACACTCTGTTATTCCTTTATACCATTCAACTTCGACAAGAATATATAGGGTGTTTTTTTAGAGGTATAGAACTTCGAATTGAAATAAAACACAAGAAAATCGTTTTAATGTCCATCAATTTGGCTTTATTGGAAGGATAATTTTATACCATTAATGTTTAAATATGATTTCGGGCATGTGGCCGCCGCGGCTGGCTCGAATAAAGCCAATTCTACAGATCCAATTTTCAACCACTTTTTCGAGCACATGGGGCCGTATGTTGGCAATAACGCCACGAATGTTGGCTTCTAAGTCCCCTAACGTTTCTGGTTTGTTGGCGTAGACGAGCGTCTTCAATGGTGTCAAATCACACGATCATGGTGACCAATTGACAGGTCCATTCCGCGAAATTATGCGCTCATCGAATGTTTCCTTCAATAAATCGATTGTGACGTGCGCTGTGTGGCATGTAGCGCCGTCTTGTTGGAACCACAACTCATCCACATTCATGACATCCAATTCAGGCACAATATAGTCGGTTATCATGGCTCTATACCGGCTCTATACCGGCTCTATACCATTCGGGTCCTCTTCAACACTTTGCTCTACAGCGGCAATTGTTTCTTCGGTGCGCACTTTTCGACGTCTCTGCGGATGCGTATTATCACATAGAGTAAACGTAGTGCGAAAACGATCCATGGTTAACCGAATTAATTGCTCTGATGGACGATTATGTCGACCATAAAATGGACGGAGCTTGCGGTAAACTTCGCGAACTGAACCATTATTTTCGAAATAAATTTGCACGATTTGCAAGCGTTGTTCTTTTGTCAACCTGTTCATGATGAAATGGCAAACCAAACTAAATATTAATCCCTTGACAGCTGACAAAATGGCCGCCAGTTAAAAAAGTGATGCCAACTTAAAGTTCTATACCTCAATAAAAAACACCCAATATATATATTTTTTTCTCAGTAAACTTTGAAAACTTTTAATTAAATTTTATAATTTTTTTTTGCCTTTTTGATAGTGCAAAGAACTGATAGCCTGCTGCAGAACAGCTGTATTTTGACATTTATTGTAGTGCTGCCACATTATTACTTTTTTAACTACACATAAGGTATAGTCCTTTGATTTACTCCTGTTGAGTTTAAACCACATATAAAGTTGAGTTTACTTCAACTAAGCCAGCGTTTAAATTTTCACTTATTTACTAGCCCTAAGCCTACTACGCTTATCTTTCTTTTGTGAATTCTCAAATAGTTTTTGAAAGTCTATGCATAGGTCTGTTGAAGGCTACTGATGATTTGGCAAAACACCAATGAAATATATATATATATATATAGACAATGCTTAACCATCAGCAACTAAATTTCAATTAAAATAAACTTATGACAATATTAATAAATTATAAAATTCTTAAATTGTACATTAAAGTTGTAGAAATCATTATTGTGGGTCCCTTGCAATTAAGCTGATTAACAAAATACTAAATTACTTCAGCGTATGCGTAACATTTCATACTTTCACAATTCTACGTAACGTATACGCACTCCACAAATATAAAAAATGTTTTTCGTATATTTAAAAATAAAATAATTTTGGATTGAAGTGTATGTTAAAACAGAAATTTCCATACAAACTTTGACTAAAGAACATTTGAAATACAAATCAATTTTTTTAGAATATGCCCGACAAACTTTTCAGATTTTTCAAATGCTTACCTGTTTTTTTCTTTTACTTTCGTACTCTAGTCTTTATCGTTTTTATAACTCAGTGCGCTTTAAAGAAATCTAATATATCATAATATTATTTGTTGAACGATTCATAAATCCAAATAAGATTGAACATTTAACGAACATATAAGTCCCAAAAGTTTTTTCATTGTTCTATAGATTCTTAAAAAAAATATAAGCAAAAATTTTCTTCTCTGCTGAAAAACAAAATATATTTGTTAAATTTAATTATTATTTTTCGAACTTAATTTGTTTCTATACTTATAATTTAAACGGGCTAAAGTTCGTATCGCATTTTAAGCCAAATTACATGTGATAATTATTAATGAACAAATAACATCAAAGTTCGTTGTAAATATTCTGACAACAACACATAGTTGAACGGAACAGCTGGCCGTTTTCGAAGGCCACTAAACCTTCATCATCAGCCTTCTTCTGTGTTTGGTCCAGTGTGTGTAGTATTAGTTGTTTTAAAAGAAATTTTTAAGTCAAAACAAAACACTTTTCTTATTCAGACTACCCATTCTCATGATACTTTGCATCAAATTAGAACTCCCATACCTGGTTGATTTTTATGACATCAATTAAAATGAATGTCAACTTCATTTTATAGCATTTAAAAATAAGATCAAATAACGATACCAAAAAATACTATTTTTACAGATGCATAAAAAATATCGTTTAAAAAGAAATTGATCCAAAAAATTTCATTGTTGGGTAATTTTTTTTGGAATACGAGTATCACATATATATACGGTGACCATAATTTTTAAACCAAAATACAGGACAAGGAAATATTTAACAAACAGCAACTAATGAACAAACAACCTTACAGACATGTTAAATATATTGAAGTTCATGGATTAACTTGATTTTTAAATTAACAAAAAATTTAAAATGTAGCATAAGAATGTAATCTAGAGTTGTGCAGTTTATGAACGAACTAGTTCAATTGAATGATTCATTACTCTGAGCGCTATGGGCCGTTCAATTCATTGACCGCTGTCAGCTCAGTACTGAGTGGTTTCTAGATTTGTATCGACCGCTTTCAGTAGCTCGTTTTAAACACAAGCCTATAATCAAACCCATTTAAACAACATGTGGACTTCTATCAAACTCATTCAGCAGCTCGTTTTACACACAAATCTATGTATGTCATTTAAATGCGTTTGTGTCTAAAACGACCTAATCAAAAAGTTCGATACAAGTCTTGTGATTTTTCAGCAAATTTTTTGTGTCGTACAAGTACATAAAAAAAGTATACATATGTATGTATGTGGATATATTTATTAACAAATTCCACTCATTAAACTATTTTGGTTTTATATATTTCATATGGTAATGTACGACCACGCACACACACACTTCTTATGATTCGGTTTTCGCTCTTTGTTTATGCTTGAAAAAATGTTTCACTACAAATGAACTGAGCTAACTGAATGAAATACTTCAGTAAAGTGAGCTGAGCTGAAAAGAGCGATCACTCAAATGACCAGATAAGCACAACTCTAATCTAATCACATACGCTAACCTACATATTGATGGTCACAAGTAGACTCGTATTTTTACCAAATTGATTTTTTAAGGGATTCCAAAACATTGCACACAAATACACCTAGTCACCAGGCCTGACAGATATGGCGATTTCTCGCCAAACGTTGCGATTTTTCAACTTGTTTGGCCTCCAAATTTCTGGCTTGGCGACATGGCAATTTTTCTGGCGATAAATAAATATTTTTGTTTGTTTATTTATTAAACATATTAGTACAAAGTAAATTTCCATTATATGGTGTTGCACAAATATGGGCGAAGGAACTAGACCATATGCCCCAGATATTATTAACAGTATTTTAAAAAGTTTTGTGACTGACTTTACATAGGAGGTAGTAACGTGGTTGTTAAAGGAATTCCAGAAAATACCGCAAGATTATACAGTAATCCGTGGCAGATCAGTGCGAGTGAGACGAAAAACTCACGAAAGCCAAACAACAAACACAAGCCTGGCCGCGCTTAAGAAATTAGGTATTATGATGATGCGAGAGATGTTCCCAAACCTAGAGCTGCTTAACGACTGATGTTTGTTTTTTTACTTTTTAGCAAAATTTAACATCAAAATTTTTGCAAATCTGGAAAATAGTTTGCTGTAGGATCCTACCAAAACTCGTCTGCAAGAAATTAAAACAATTTGATTTTGATGGTTTTTCTTATATTAATTATAGTAATTAATTTGTTTTGCATTCAGATGAAAAAATTTATAAAAAACAATTTTTGGCCGATTTATTTCTGCTTTTAGTGATTTTCTGCTGAATTTTTAAATGATTATTTTATAAAAATTTATATTAAAAAAAAGTGTTAAATACATAGAAACAAATTTATTATCAAATATATATTAAGAAAAAGTACATTAAACAGATTTTTGCAGAAACTACGTTAATTTTTTTTTAATGCAGTTATATTCATGAAAATACAGAACAAATACTGAAAAGTAAATAAAATACAGAACATTTCAACGTTTTTCCTAATGAATAATTTACACAGAACACAACTCTCAAATACAGTACTAATCTGTATAATACAGAACGAATGGTCACCGTACATATATAATACAAAATAAACATAAGTATGTAAATAACTCTGCAAGATTAACTTTTGTTTGTTGGTTCCAAGAGTGTCTTAGGTTCACCTTCAGTTCTTTTAAAACTATCAAACAATAACCCTTAATTAATTTTTATTAGAACAAGTATTTATGATATTTTAACAAGTTTTTTTTCTTTAAATTATACTATTACAATTAGCTTATGCCAATGATAATTTTAATTATACATGTCGACCAACATAACTATTAAATTGTTATTATATTTTTATAGTTTACAACTTTGTGATACGTATGCAGAGAATTTTCTGAAATAGGTGCAGGTGTCCTAAGTATCCACCTTCGTTAGTAAATATTAATAAATTTCTTTTTAGCTGGTAAGAAATTTATTAAAGACAAATTTTTTTTATTCTATCTAATTTAGTTAATTTCAAAAAAAAAATAAAAGTTGTTTTATACGAGAAATATTAATAATAATTTCCTACAAGGGGAAATATTTATAATTCAATAATGTCAATAGTTCAAATCTGGCAACACACACGCATATTTAATAAATTTCGAGTCCCATCCTAATCCACTTGCTCGCAACATCTTGAATCTGTACTGGACGCATCCGATTAAAAAACAGGGACACTAGGGCTCTAAAATTAGGGCTACTATTTAACACTAGTAACAATAGCTAAAATCTGGCAACACTATAATTAAGTTTAATATTTGTTAGCATAAGCGTTTTAATAATATTCGACATGGATTATCTCAACAAGAAAGTATCAATAAACTCCGTTCTTTGTATGACGATAAGGCATCATCGAAAACCACAGTATATCGCTGATATAGTGAACTTAATTGTGGTCGTAGTTCCGTCGCCCACCAATTCCGTCGCCCACCAATTCCGTGACCCTCGTCCAAAATCAGTAGTTGTGCCACAAACCATTGATGCAGTGCTAGAACTGATAGTGAAAGATCGTAATGTGATATATTATGAGATAGAAGTATACTTGCACATTTTGCATGAAGACTTATTTGTAAAAAAACTGTTTATCGTTGTTTACCCCAGAATCAACCTTGACGCTTCAAGAGACGTGTATAAAATCGTTCTGACGAATCATGAATATATGCTTATAAGCCGGAAATAAAGCAGCAATCGACCTTGTGGGTATTCTAAGACGAGCTAAATCCAACAAAAGTTATTCGTGTAAGAAGCACAGCGAAGCAAATGGTTGCCTGGTTCTTCGGCCGAATGGGTCATGTGGCCAATATTACGCTTGTGCAACGTAGAACTGTCAATTAAGAGGGTTACAACACCATTTGTTTGCCTGGAGTCTTCGAAAAAATTCGTAAAACTAACCCCCGAAGACGAATCCTTCTTCATGGTGACAGAAGGAGCTCTCACACATCTTGTCAAACAAGTAAATTTTTGAGTAGTCAAAACATGGAATCTATGACTCAGCCTTCGAACAATACTAACTTAGCACCCAATGACTTCTTAATGTTCCTCAATATCAAAACTACGCTGCGTGGTCAACGAGGTGTCTCAAGAGGAGTGGAAAAAATTTGATGACTAATGGTTTGAAATAATGCCAAAGTGTATTGATCATCAAGAGGAATATTTCGAAAAACATTAAAGCCATTTTTATTATAAATATTTGTTATTATTTGATATTCTCAAAATATAAATAGTAGCTCTCTATTCTCATTTATCTCGTGCTAAAATAAAGACAAACTTTTAAAAGTTTACTTGTTGTTGCCTATGAACGTCTAAATGATTTTCCTTGTTGCTTCAGGAACTCATCGCCAGACTTCAACCATATTTCCAAAAATTTGACGTATAAAAAGGGAAAATTTCTTATAACAAGACGATTTCACAACAGGTGATTTCGATTTGCAACTCTTGCACCAATAATGCTTAATTCCAAACGCGATTTCCGTTTATAATTTTTTGCGGTATCCCAACAGTTGTTGTTTAAAGCGTGAAGGTCATAAGGTGTGTTAAAATATATTAATAATTTTTTTCACATTAACCAGTCACTTTAATGTAGGAATATGCCACAAAGGAAATAATCTCTGCTACTTATTTTTGGTATTTTATAATTACAAAAATTGTATATGTAACACTTTTGTGCTCTGGCAAACATATTAATTCACTGCAATTAATTGTCAAACTATTTATAATCTTTAAATGCAATCTTACAATTATTAACACCACACCTAAAATTATATACTTATACACATCGTCACTTAAAATCCAAAAGGCCGTAATAACCAAAAAAAAATACTTTTTGATTAATTATGATGTGATTAAACAAAATACATATTTTTTTAAAGTTTTACTTACTCACATATGATCAAATAATTCTATTTTATTCATTAAATTTAAAAGGCACCTAACAAATAAATAGTCTTAAGTTGTTTAAGTTTTTGGCTTCTCCTGTAAAAAAGTAAAAAGTGTACTTAAGGCTTTTTACATTTTAGGTGACGATATGTACATGTATGTTTGTGTATGTACATACATATGTTTTGCAACTGTCTCTGGTATGAGCGTTTAATCATTTAATAATTCAATAAATACAAAAATATAAGAACAAACAATTGAACAAGGCCGCGAATAAAGTTGTAAGTCACAAAATAATATTTATTCAGGAGATGGTCTTTTAAAGGTAAGATAACATTGTTTGTGAAGTTTTTTTTAAACTCATCAAAATTAATGATAATTAACATTAACTTTTTTTTTTGGTACCTCTGTTACATTTATCAATTACTTTTTACAATTCCGTTCGTAAAATTTTGTTAGTTACTTTCTGACTCTTTGTAATTGTATTTCGACGACAATAAAATGCAAGAGGATATTGTTAATGGTAATCTGTGAAGAAACAGGTTTTGATAAACTTCTTTTTTACAGCGTTATTCGTTAACTTTATGATTTTTAGCAATTAATTTTTTTGTTTTTTTAAAAAGCCCAGCTAAAAAAATATGTATGGAGCATATATGATATCCCATATATGGTTCGGATCGGAAAAATGAGGGTATATGGGCATATATGATTATATATATTCATACATTTTCATACATGTGTGTGTAAATTCCCTCTACAGTATGCAAAGTTCATATTCAAACACTCTTGATTTACAAAAGCGCACTGCTGTGCAATAAATTAAATTACTAAAATATGCAAATATGTATTTGCTTTATGATTTTGTTTCAAACATTATTTCCAACACATATTTTTAATATATTTTTAAAACTATTGTGTAATACTTCAATTTAATTTTTATGTTTTAAAAAATTGGCAATAATATTTTTATTTTTTATTATCAAAGACATCAACCGTTTTGAAGAAAATAATTTACTGAATTCAAAACAAGAACTCAAAAGTATTTTCAAACAAAAACGTCCTAAATCTTCTTACTAAATTAGGGCATAAGTAATGATTTAAAGAATCACAACTGCGGTTTTTTTCGTCCATAGACGAGACGATACAATCGTCGAACAGAATTTGGGCATTAATTGTTTAATTTATACATTCTGTATTTTATAAAAACAATTTTGAAATAATTTTTGAATAAAATTTTCAAAAAAACAGGAAACAGAGGGGGAATATTAAATTAATACGTTAGTACGATTTTGCCGGAAACTTCAGAAGACTTATAGTTGTCAGAAGGTGAATGTTAAGAAAAAATGAGAGAATGGAAGTACCTTGTATTTTTATATCATGGAAATAACTACACAAAAGCCAAACCAAAAATAAATTAAAAAAACATGGGATATGGTTGAACTTGCAGGCCAACTATTAAAATTTTCACTCATTTCAAACTCAAAGCAATAGAAAATCTAAAGATTTTTTTTATTTATTTGAAAAATATTCAAAGCTTTGACAACAACATCGATCGAACAATTATATAAATTTTTCGGTATTCACGGCATTTTTATAGTGCAAAAAAAATAATTAATCTTCAAATTCGAATTGAGAAGAACTTTTGGAATTATTAAAACAAAGCACTTTTTTAGAAATTCATCCTCAACGATTTCCATCGAATTTGCAATTTGCTCTGTTATTTTTTATTATTTATTATTATTTGAAGTGTACAATTAATTTTTCGTGCTGTGGTAGTTTTCATAATATATTTAATTTTCCTAAACACATCGAATAAAGCTGATGACACGTTTGGAAAATATATGATATAAATTGATTTTATTTGCCAAAAATTCTAAACAGACTTTTCGTTTGATTATGATGTGAATAACCAAAATATATCTTTCCTTAAAATTGTACTCACATAACTATGACCAAAATAATTGATTTTATTCATTATTGTATTTGCCACCTAACAAATAAATAGTCTTACATTTATAAGTTTTATTTGCTTCTCCTGCAAAAAAGTAAGAAGTTTACTCACGGCCTTTTCGATTCTAGATGACGATATGTACATATTTTAAAATTTTTCCATCTAAAATCTTTCAAAATTTAGCGCAAAATATTTCATATTTTCCCCAAATTCATAAAAAAATAAAACGAATTTGAAATCCATTTTGGAAAAATTTTTTATGAAAAGTTTTAAATAAAATAAACTTCAAATTCATTTTAAATTTAACAAATATGGGGGGTTTGTATTTTATACAGTTTTAAATCCAAAAAAATGGTAATTTACATTAATTTTTTTGTCAACAGGCGTCTAGCAAAAATGAGATCTACATGAAATTCTAAAAATATTACCCTGAGAAACTAGGAGTCCAAAATCAAAACCAAGAGGCATCCAAATTCAAGCTATTTGTTGGGTAAAAAAATTTCTAGCCAAATAAAAGAAGTAAAATTTTAAAAATTTTCGCTTTCGATTTTCATGAAATTTTGTACGAATGATGCCCTTGGCATATCTACCGTTATTGCGTAATCTTGAATCATTGTTTTAGTTTGCGAAATATAGCGACTTCAAAATGGGAAAATTTAACAAACTCGCTATATTTCGCAAACTATACTACTTAATGATTCGATATTGTGCAGTATGCCGCAGACATCTTTCCTACAAAATTTTATCAAAATCTGAAGCAAAAATATTAAAAATTTTACATTTATTACTTGGTTATAAATCCTTTTACTCAACGAAAAACTTGAGTTTTGATGCCTCTCTACGGGAGTTTCCAGGTTTTGTATTCTAGACCTCTAGTTTCTAGAATTTTGTGAAGATTACATTTTTGCTAGACGTCTTCTGCTTTTTTTCTCACTCAAACAAATCAACCCACTTTAATATACATACATAAATATATATTATTTCCATTTGAATATGATTTGCGTTATGCGACCACCCGGGCCGGGCCGTCTCGTAGAAAATCTAATTTTCAAAAACTTTTTGTAGCAAGGGAAGCCATGTATGTTGTCTTCCATTTTAGTATTTGTTATTAAAGGTACCAATACACTACATGTTTTTGCTTGTGTTTTTTTTCAAGTTTACAATTCACATGTTTTTTTGTGTCTGTCAAACTTGATTTATTTACATACGGTTTTTAATTTTTGGTCACCAACTTGTATGTACAATTACACGTGACATCGGCCATGATTGTTTACAACAGCTGATATGTTCAGCATTAAAGCCGCTGGAAATTTCTTTGGTAGCGTTGGTGAAGTGCCGGCGTCACTGAAGTGCAAGCGTCACAAATATTTGTTTAAGTTTTTTTCTATTTAATCTGCAAAATATGGAGCTTGTATCAACACTTGTTATATACTTTATATCATTGTTATTAAAATTTTAAAATGAGATAAAAAATAATTAATTTATCATTAATGCAAATAAAATTTATTCTACAGACGTTGAACATCTCGTACGTGAAAAAAGAAGAGCTAGAAGGGAATGGCAACAGCACAGATCACCTCAACACAAAATCAGATTTAAAGAGTGCACTAAACGACTCCAAGCGTTGCTTGCATTTGAAAAAACTGCATCTTTTAAAAATTATCCGGAAGGGCTTGATGTCACAGCAGCATCTAAAAAGCTTAAAACACCCGTTGAGTTTAGGCCACCTCTGCGCACATCTACCGGAGGTTGGGCAAGAAGCGATATTGAAAAAGGTAACATATTTGCTGAGCATTTAAAATCCGTATTTACACCAAATACATGTACCGGTGTTGCTGATTTGCCGACTATAGTTGCTCTACCACCTCGACCCTTAAAATTTACGATGTGTGATGTACAAAAAATAATTGCCGAACTCAACCCGAAAAAAGCTCCCGGTATGGATGGAATTAGTAACCAGATGCTGATTAAGTTACCTCGTATTGCAATTAGAATACTGTTATTCATTTTTAATGCCATTTTACGACTGGA
This sequence comes from Tachina fera, assembly GCA_905220375.1. Taxonomy (NCBI): domain Eukaryota; kingdom Metazoa; phylum Arthropoda; class Insecta; order Diptera; family Tachinidae; genus Tachina; species Tachina fera. The sequence goes on along the minus strand of LR999965.1, from coordinate 48,609,702 downwards.
GTATTATCCAGACTGCTGGAAGCTTGCCAAGGTTAAAATGATTCCAAAGCCAGGTAAAGATCTTTCCAAGGCTGAGTCATATAGGCCAATAAGTTTACTGTCAACAATGTCAAAGCTTTTTGAAAAGCTACTCATGAGAAAATTGTTTTCAATTTTAACTGATAATGGGTGCATCCCGGAACATCAATTTGGTTTTAGAAGCCAGCATAGCACCATTGAGCAAACGCATAGATTGGTTCAATTTATCAGAAAAACATTTGAGGAAAAGAAGTATTGTTCTGCCCTGTTTATTGATGTTTCTCAGGCATTTGATAAAGTGTGGCATGAAGGCCTGATTTTGAAATTGAAGACATACTTACCAATAAACATTCTAAATCTTTTGGAAAGTTACATTCTTGCACGAAAATTTACAGTGGAGGAAGGACACTTTATGAGTATGCCTGAAACAATCTCATCCGGTGTGCCACAGGGGAGTATACTGGGGCCATTTTTATATTTGATTTATACTTGTGATATGCCTGTGAGCAGTAGTATCCACACTTCTACATTTGCCGACGACACCGCCTGCCTTAGTATGCACGAAAACCCTGATGAGGCATCCCGAAAACTCCAGGAACACATTAGCCAGATGGAACTATGGTTAAACTTATGGAGAATTAAGGTAAATGAACAAAAGTGTGTCCATATAACATTTACCTTACGAAGAGATACTTGTTCCCCCATTCGTATTAATAATCAAGTTGTTCCTCAACATTCACATGTGAAATATCTTGGTATACACCTTGATCGACGGCTTACATAGAGAAACATCAAATTGACTATAAGTTAACTCAAATAAAACTAAAATTAACTCAGGTACATTGGCTGATTGGCAGAAATTCAACACTCAGCCTAGACTGCAAACTTTTAATATACAAGTCGCTTTTAAAGTCAATATGGTGTTACGGTATCCAGTTATGGGGCACTGCTTCTGCTTCCAATGTAGAGAGAATTCAACGAAGACAAAACAAAATTTTAAGGTTAATAACATCTGCTCCATGTTACATCAAGAATTCAAATATACATCGTGATTTAAATATGCCACTAGTGACTGAAGAAATTGCAAAATACGCAGGCAAATATTTAACAAAACTCGAGTCACATCCTAATCCGCTTGCTCGTAATATTTTGAACTTTACTGGACACATCCGCTTAAAAAAGCGAGATACAAGGGCTCTAATACTAAACACTCTGAATGAAGTTGCTTGAAAATTTTTTTTTGCTTATCACTACTTATGTATTATTTACAACTATCACTTAGTTATGTCTGGCATTGGTCGGGCCTATTAATTATATGTTAGATTTAAGATTTGAATACTTATTGTTAGTTCATATATGAAGATACAATAAATAAAAATAACTTGCATAAAAAAAAAAAATAATGCAAATACTTTAAACGGACGGCTAATGATATCGGAGACATTCAACCGTCGATAAATGTTTTCATATGGCATAGACATTTGAAAACACATTTGTGAACATAAGAAAATAGAACATGCTCTAATTGAAAATGTGTTTTATGTTTTTGCTTGTGTATTTTACACAAGCAAAGTTTTTGAGGTCACCAACTACATGTTTTTAACGAATTATCTAAAATTTGACAGGAGCAATGTAAAAAAACATGTAGTGTATAGGCACCTTAAATAGCATGATCCTGCATACTCTGAAAGAAAAATTACATCATAAGTGCTTAAACTGATCCCTTTCGTTGCCATTTAGGTATCAACAATGTTATTGATTGTGCACCGCCTTTTTTCAGTGTATAGTGATATATAAATTAATTTTGGTATGTGCCATACTTATTTTATTTTTGTAGAAGTTCAGCATTTAAGAAACTCTCAAAAACTCAGGTCTTATTTTCCATTTCATAACCTTTTAACTTTGTTTGAAAAAATGTTAAGGTATCGTCACATTTGGATACAATTTGCACAAATAAGTGTAACCACTAAATACTAATGAAAAACCTTTTGGTACAGACATAAGTTTATAAAGTAAAATAGTTTCAATAATATTAAATTATCTATTAGTCAGGTTTAAAACTTTGAAATAAAAAAAAATTATTAGTATTTTTGGGCAAAGTTTTACTAAGTGTGACCCCATTTTAAGCAAGTTTTAACTATTTTGCATTTTTTTTACGATATAAATTTTGAATACATTTCAAACTCACTTGAAGTTAAATAGATATTTGGTTAAATAACTAAATAAAAACACACTTTATTATTTTTTTACTTTTTTATCAAAGTGTTTGCTTTATTTACAGAAAATTTGTGAACAGAAAAATTAAAAGAAGAAAGTAAAAATTAAACAAACTGAAATTTTAAAAGCAGAAAGAATAAATAAAAGGAAAGAATGAGAAGGATGAAAAGAAGAAATAAATGAATGTTTTAAAATTTTAAATGCACCCTATTGTAAGCGAAAATAGAACTAATTTGGAAAATATTAAATTTTGTCTATAGTACATCACATTCCATTGACAATTTTTTCAAAAAATGAAAAGCTATAGTTTAATGACTGTATTCGAAGTAGAAAAGTTAGATGGTGCCAGGAGCAGGAGCAACATTGACATTGGCTACCGAGTTGAGGTGACCATCCAGGGGGGCAGTGTGTACAGCACCGCGTGTCTTGGCAACATAACCAGCATGTCCAGCAACAACTGCGGGAACGGCAGCATGAACAGCGGGAAGGGCATGAACACCATGAACACCATGGATGCCATGAACACCATGAATGCCATGAACAGCGGAAACACCATGAATACCATGAATACCATGAACAGCAGAAGCGTGAATAGCGGTGGGTATACCACCGGGTAGAGAGACGGCAGCATGGACTGCTGCTGGTGGATGACCCACTACGAGGGGTGAATGCCAAGGCAAACCGGGTGATACAACAGCTGTGTGTGACAAAGGACCACCAGCAACTTGTGTCACTACACCTCCCCAAGGAATAATGGATGATTGAACGCCCAAAGCCAAGGCCAAAGTGCTCAAGGTAACAATAGCGAACTAAAAAAATATTTAAATAAATAAATTTAAAACCATTTTTATTGTTCTTTCAACTTACTTTCATTTTTGTTGCAATTTTTTTTTAGATTGTCAGAAAACTAACTCTTGTGTTGCTGTTACAAACTCAAGTTCTATTCTGATTTTAGTTAGAAAAATTTCCATATTTTTATAGAAAAAATTCTCTAGCTCAAAAACACACAAGCATAATTTATTTTATTTAAATCTCTCCATATTAAAATAAGACAAATAAAGTTAATAAAAACTATTTATTGATTTAATAGAATAAGGAAATTTCAAATGACCTTGAAAAAAATGGAAAGTACAAGTTCAAGTTGTGTTTACTTTTGTTTATTTCATACAAACACACTATTATTTAGAACAAAAGTGTACTAAGTGTAAGTGTCCGGCCTTATGAGTTGTAACAAATATTACAACAACATACGCTTCACTATTAAACGTTTTATGAGGAAAAAATTTACTGAGAATTTTACTCCAGGCGTGATTCGCTCAACTTTTATACGTACGTCAACGGTATCCGTCTTTAATATTATGATTAATCTAAATTATTCCAATGAGATCTTATTATTGTAACGTTACCAATTGCACTGCTCTCATTATGTGTTTGTGTAGTGGTAAAGCACAATTAATATAATAAAATATGTGCATAATACAATTGCATATTGTAAAAAAAACAACAATTGTACTTGTACCAGTTTTTATTCAAATAAATGCGTATCAGTATCCGTAATAATAAAACTGAAATTAGAGCAGAAATGATTTGAATCTACATTCCGTGAATGATTTGTGAAAAGAAGAGAAGTTATGGCAAACTATTTATTATGCATTTGACAACAGCTAATAAAATATTAGGCAGCTAAATTAACTTTTAAAATAATTCAAAAATAATATTTAAAGCAATAAAAAATTATAAAAAAAAACTATTCTAACATTTAAAATATATTCAGATCAGTTATAAAATTTCCCGGGAAGTTTTTCTATTTTCAATTACCCTTTACAGACACGCAAAGTTTAGTTTGCAAAGTTTTACTTCAGATGTGTGAAAGGCAGAGGAAGGATTTCAATCTCTTTCTGTCTTTCTTTTAGCTGAATTGAGACTTTGCAAAGTAAACTTTCATTGTAAAAGGGTAAATCATTAATTTCCTGCAAAAAAAGCCTCTTATTCAATGTAGCCGAAAATAAGCAAATACAGGAGATGGAAAGAGCTGGATCAGCGTTTTGTTTTTTTTTAATTTTATTCTGCATTTACGCAATTGTTCAGTAAAAGAAGTTTAATAAAAATTTTATGTTTTTATTGCCAATAAAATTGTGCCTTAATAAAAATATCTGTTTTTGCTCGAATAAAAAATAAAACAAGTATTTATACAAAAAAATCAAAAAACACGACTGCAACCAATTTTGAACCGTTAAATATTCTAAGTGATTAATTCTAAAGAAAAGTCATAAGAGAAACCTAAAGATCATTTTAAAATACCTGTCGAATGATATAATTCGCTGATTTTTTATTTTTTTCGTATATACAAAATAGCGTCGGTTGGGCGCCATATTGAATTTTGACAACTGACACTCCTAGGATTAAAGAAAATTTATTGACGTAAGAATCATCAAAATCGGTGCACGCGTTCGGTTTATATATACACAGAAAAAAATACCAATGCCAAATCAACATGCAAAAAGGTTAATTCAAATTCATTAAAATCACATTAAATTTACTATGTTTTTATAGCTGCAATACACTTTGTGCTTAGTTGTTGTTGTTGATTTTGTATTGTTGATGTTTTTTTGTTTGCAAACAGCCAACAAACTGCTGCTAGTTGGTAGAGAGTGTGTTAGTCTTGCATTCGGAGGATCGCAGGTTCGAATCCTAGAGTCAAGTTAAAGTTTTTTTAATTTTTTTTTTAATTAAAAGTTTTTAAGCCAAATAAGATAAGATAAGATATAAGAAATGATAAGAAATAATGTTAAATTATAGTTGTATTCAAAATGGTACATATCTGGTGTGTATCTTAAGAATATTTAAAGTTGTTGTAGCTGCAGGGGTAAGCACGTTGACTACCACGCGTTGAGTTCCGAGTTCAAATTTTGGCCGGGGAAGCAAAATTTAATTTATGTATACAAAAATTTTTCTGATGTCTATGTCCACCACAAGTAAGTTAAATAATTAATAAAATACAATTACTACATTAAATTAAATTCATGTTCATCTAACTTGAAATAACTTTTATTGAACATGATTCTTCATTTTGATTTTAACAGTACTTAAATGTTAATTCAACGTAAATTAAAGTTATTTCAAAGGGAAAAATTTTTTTTGGACAATTACTATACATCATGTTAAATTAACATGAAACACACATGAAGCAAAATCATTGCCAAAAAATTTAAAATTAACCCTATTTTTAACGATTGTACATTGTTTTTTTCTCTGTGTGTAGTGCCGCAAAGAACACACATACACCCAGAAAGAATATTTGTTGAAAAATGGTTAGGCCAATAAAATATTATTTGCATTAACTATATTTAAATTTACGCTTTCAATTTTCTATTAATCCAAAAAACAATTCATGTTCATTGCCATAAGGGCATAATTGTAAGAAATATATGATTCTGACAATTTTTAAATTGATTGCATCAACCGAGCGTATGATTTTGTCATGACTAACTTACTAACTTATTGGTTAACACAACCGAATAAAATATTATGAATTGGATTTTACGACCAACTTTTGGTATTGGCAACAAAAAAATTGTCGTTCTATATTAAGGTAAAAATAAACACTTTCTATCAGTTGTTGCAACCGACTTGTAACTTTTGTTTACTATCATAGTTTACACCAGAAAATTAAAAATTAACTTTTGTGATTTTCAAAGGTATTATGATTTATGAATTTTCAAATGGGTTTTGAAAGTATGTGCATATGATAACATGTTTGTGGCTGTTTAAGAAATGCATATAAACATGCTTCACCACCAGAAAATAAATTTAAATTAAAATAAACTTATGATAATATGTCAAATACTAAATTTCTTAAATTATGTATTCTTACTTGCTTCTGTTGTTTATTTTTATTTCAGTAAGGAATACCAATTTTTCTTTAACAGGAACCAATTATGATATTGTTTTAGTTATACTTACTATATTTTCGGTAGCACGAATAACTTTTATTTCAAATTCAATACTGTTAATCAATTTTTTCTGTTGCTGCAACTATTTGGTTAAGGGTTATAATTAAAATATGGTGGTACCACAAGAAAATTGCAGTCGTTATACCAGAATTCTATGTAGTTGGTGCAACAGCCAAAATTAGATTGGCAATAAATTCGGTTGTCTCAACGAATCTGTTTACTCTGTGTACACGCAAAGAAAAGATATGGTTGTAGAATGGTTAAGAAAACAATATTATGTTTTCAGAAACAAATGTGTGGTCGTTGAAAACAAGTTATTGTTATTTTAAACATTTATTTTGTTACGGTAAGCAAAGTAATGTTTGAATTTAATAATTACATTATTATATTCATAAAAAAGTGAGATATGTGGTTAGAATTTAACAATATAGTTTTGTTAAAAATTTATGACTGCAACATAATTTTTGTTATTATTTAAAAATAATATAATGTAAATAACAACATAATGTTATGCAAAACCATACTATTTTTAGTTTAAAAAAAAATATTTTTCAGGAACATCTTATGTCAGTTCAGTGTTTCGTCTGTAAGCTATCGGTATTGCACGCGTCGTGTTAAATAAATAAATAAAGTACAAACAAACAAAAGGATAGATAAATAAAAACATATACATATGTACATATGTTTATCTCTTAATACAGACGTGTCTGCATTTCGAGTATACACACATATGTATATACGTACATTTTATTTCGACAATATTAATTTATTTTTATTTCGGATTTAATGCACAGCTGTTTTAAACAAGAGATCTACCAATAAAAAAATTATTGAAAAACAAAATATCATTATTATATTAAATAATACTGCTTTCATATATAACAATATTATTATAATATAAGAACATGGTATGGTGAGTATCAATTATATTTTAGTCACATCTAACAATAGTGTTGTCATATTTACAATAATAAGATTAGGTGTAACAATGTTCATGGTTTTTGTTGATAATATTATTATTAACTCAGATAATAATATTATTAAAAGTTTGCTTTTCTATTGAAAATAATATGATTTAACTACAACCATATAATTCAATCATAGTATGTTGCTGTTTGATTATGGTTACCTCAACCATATCTTTTCTTTGCGTGTACATAGGCTGATAAGCACAATACTCTTCTTTGCTTTGCGCAGTCGGGTAATAAGCAGCGTAACCATTCACAACCTTGGGGAATTCCTTTATGCTGTACGAAGTGAAGTGAAGTGAAAACTATGGGAGGTGGTGATGTGAAGGCATTAAATTCGTTATTGCATGCACAAGGAAAATTGTAAACTTTGTAAATTTTTCCCTGTTATCGGTTTTGAAAATATTACAGGGAAACAAATCTTTCATTTATTTTTTGTAAGAACTTAAAAATGGTGTACAAAGTTTAGTGGGATTTAGTATTTTTTTCTCCAGGCAGAAATAAGTCATCATTTGGAAATTCATATCTGCACGGCTTGGGTAAAAAATTTCTTAAACAAGAGGGAATTATAATATTTCAGTATTTATTTTAACTTTTTATCAAATATCTTATTAAATATTAAAATTGCTTATACCAATGTTTTTAAAAATTTTCTTACTTTGACCTTAAAATTTGCCTTCGTTGGACTCTCTCTAATAATAATATATGCCACTTGTGACTGCTGAAGTTGTGAAAGTTCGCAACACTCCAGATGAAATTTCCTGAGAAAATACGAGACACGCGGCAACAAGTCCGTGACTTTTTGAATGAAACATAGATTTTTTGTAAACAAAATTTATATATCAACATAATCTCCTTTTAACTCAATACACTTAGTTTAGTTTGTCCCAGTTTTTGTATGCCTTACAAATTATAGGATTTTTCGATGTCCTTAAAATAGGCATTTGTTTGATCAATAATTTCATCGTTGGAGCTAATTCTCCTTACACTCAGCCATTTCCTTAGGTTTGGAAATATGAAGTAGTTACAAGGGGCTTAATACGGAGAATATGCCGGATTGGGTATCAATTTGTAGCCCAATTCATAGAGTTTTTACATTATGCGCGCATTCACACTCGTGCATTATCTCGAAGAATACGAACTTTATTCTAGGCCATATGGGGTCGTTGTCTTTTTAAATCCTCATTAGATCGGTCTAATAAGTTGGCATAATATTCGCCGTTTATTGTTTTTCCCTTTTGAAGGTAATCGAGGTGGATTATACTGCGTGCATCCCAAAAACTGTTGTCATCACCTTATTGGCCGACAAACTTACCCTTCTTCGGAGCAGGTTCACTTGGAGGAACCTAGTGTATAGACTGCTGCTTGATCTCCGGAGTACAGTAATGGCTCCATGTTTTATCCACACTTACAAAACACCGCAAAAACTCATTCGGAGTGCTATTAAACAACTCCAAACAATCCTTTGAACTTGTCACACGTTTACGTTTATGGTCAATTGAGATCAAACGGGGCACAAATATTGCAGACAACTTTCTTAAGCCCAGCTGATCATTTAAAATCGAAACCACACTGCCATATGAAATGCCTATGGCATGAAAATCTGACAGACTTTTACTCTTCGATCGGTCAATTTTTTCAACAATCATAAAATACAATAACAAAAATTAAAAATTTTAAAAACCCCAGAACATATCTAGAGAAGGTGCAATATCTTCTAAATGGCTAAACCGATTTTCTTCAAACATAGCTAAGAACCCTCTCGATCAAGTCACCTTTAAAACTAAAGCAAAATCTATCCACCCTTTTGGCCTGTACGTGGACACGGACAGACACATAGATACACAGATATACAGACACACAGACACACACTAAAAACTTATATCACCCCTTTTTTTAGTCGGGGGTTAAAAACAAATGAAGTTCGAACAAGAATTAATTTTAAATTAACTAAAATTAATAGCAATGGCGCTGTGGCAAAAATTAAATAAATATACTTTATAGTAACAAACCAAAAAAGTTTGTCTTAAATAGAAAAAAAATAAGCAAATTAACTAACATGTGCATAATTAGTAAAGAATAATTGACAATGGCAAGACTGTTGTAAATTTAGAGATGGTAAATTTGTTCTTTCATTACAAAAAGCTTTCAGCAAATTGAAATACGATGAATCAAAGCAATTCACATATTCCATTTGCATAAAAGTTACGTATATAAAGCATCAATCTACATCAACTGATACCACACACAGTGCACCAAACACACAAGAACGCTGATGACGAAGGTTTAGCGGCCTTCGAAAAAAGCTAGTTCTTGCGTTCAACTATGCGTTAGTCAGAATATTTACAGCTAACTTTAGTGTAATTTTTACTTTAATAATTATCACATGTAATTTGGCTTAGAAAGCGATACGAACTTTAGCCCGTTAAAAAAACACACATATAAAATTAATTGATGTAAAGATAAATTGTTCAAAAGGTCTAAATTTCTCTTTGTTAAATTAATTTGTAATTTTAAAATCGGTTGATATTTAAGTTAGTTACAGATTAAAAAGTGCTCGTATGTACGAAACCCCGGTTTCTTACCCGTAACTTAAGATTTTTTCAGAAAATTTAAAAAAATGGATTGTTGTTAAACTCGATTTTGTCCCACAGTGTAATCAAACACAACTTCAAGGATTAAATGTGAACCCTTTACATCAAAAAAGCTGCGACACTTCTTTAAAAACCAAAACGTCCAAAAATTTTTGTTGTAAAAAGAATGAAGCATTTTCCTACCACTTCCTTTACCACCTGTTTCAAGTTCCTAAAGAATGTGAAAACTAAACGTTAATTATCTGCTTGCTACTTCTCCTTCTCTCTGTGTAGTTTTTGCAATGCTATACCTATGTTGGCAACCTTAATGGTATACCTCAAGTCTATTTTAACAAAACCAAGGTATCACGATTATTTCTAAGTGAGAAGAGGCGTTTTATGAACATAACCTTCTAAAGTTAAACAACAAATTTAAGCTTTAAAGGTATACGAAAGAAAACAAAGGTATATTTATAGTATATTTTATTTATTTATTAAACATATTAATGCAAAGTAAATTTGCATAATATGGTGTTGCACAAATATGGCCGGAGTAACGTAGACCATATGCCCAAGATGGTATTAACAGTATTTTATAAGGTTTTGTGACTGACTGTACACGACCTATGCCTTCACATAGGAAGTAGGCAACATGGTTGTTAAAGAAATTCCACAAAAAACCGAAAGATTATACGGTTATCCGTGGCAGATCAGTCAACCAGTGCGAACGAGACGAAAAACGCTCTTATTCTTTCATAACCACATGATGACCCCATAGTTTTGTATGGCAAGAAGATGACAACCCTTGTAGGCGTTTAATCAGAATCGTTTAAATTCAGTACTAATTTTTTTAAATAACAAATAAGACCTTTTGATTATTTTTTTACTTTTTTATTAAAAGTCTTTGCTTTATTTACAGAAAATATGAAAACAGAAGTAGAATAGACAAATGAAACTATATGACAACTAAGAGCAGAACTATAATTAAAGTAAAAGATAAAGTAGATGGAAGGAAAAATAAATGAATGTTTTAAAATTTAAAATGCATCCTGTTTTAAGCGAAAATAGAACTGATTTGGAAAATATAAAATTTTTTTCTCTATTAAATGATATCACAATGAGAAATTCCTTAACAGGCGGAAAACGTTAATGCGCTGATTGTGTTCGAAATATTGAATTAGATGGTGCCAGGAGCAGGAGCAACATTGACATTGGCTACTGAGTTGAGGTGACCGTCCAAGGGTGCAGTGTGTACAGCACCACGTGTCTTGGCAACATAACCAGCATGTCCACCAACAACTGCGGGAACGGCAGCATGAACAGCGGGAATGGCATGAATACCATGGATACCATGAATGCCATGAACAGCATGAATACCATGAACAGCGTGAGCACCCTGAACTGCATGAACAGCGGCGGGAATGTGAGCAGAAGCGTGAATTGCGGTGGGTATAGCACCAGGTAGAGAGACGGTGGCATGAACTGCTGCTGGTGGATGGCCCACAACAAGAGGTGAATGCCAAGGCAAGCCGGGTGATACAACGGCTGTGTGAGCCAAAGTACCACCGGCAACTTGTGTCACTACACCTCCCCAGGGAATAATGGATGATTGAACGCCCAAAGCCAAGGCCAAAGTGCACAAAGTAACAATAGCGAACTAAAAAAATATTTAAATAAATAAATTTGAAAACAGTTTTATTGTTTCATTTGTTCTTTCAACTCACTTTCATTTTTGATGCAATTTTGTTTTTAGATTGTGAGAAAACTAACTCTTGTGTTGCTGTTCTATTCTGATTTTAGTTAGAAATATTTCCATATTTTTATACAAACAATTCTCCAGCTCAAAAACACAACAACATAATTTAGTTTATCAAAATTCCTCCATATTAAAATAAGATAAATAAAGTTAATAAAAACTATTTGTTGATTTAAGAGAATAAGGAAATTTCAAATGACCTTGAAAATATGGAAAGTACAAGTTCAAGTTGTTGTGCGGTTTTTGTTGCTCAAACTCAATCTTATTTAAATAAAAAAATTTAAATGTAAATGTTGGGCATTATGAGTTGTAAAAAATCTGTCACTCACCTATGGACAACCAGGTACACTCGAAAAAATATATGTGTCGCTTGACTTAGAAGCAATCTTGTTTATTTTCATAAATAGGCACAAAGCGGTTTGTGTATAATCTTTACGCTATAGTTCCAAACCGTTATACATATATATTTATTTCATATTTTTTCATATTTTTTTATACCCTTTACCAAAAAATGGTAAAAGGGTATATATAGGTTTGTCATTCCGTTTGTAATTTCTAAAATATTAATAAGAGGCACATAAAGTATATATATTCTGGATCCTTATGCATAGGGAAGACGAACAAGCGATGTCCGTCTGTCCGTCTGTCCGTCTGTCTGTACGTGAAATCGGTTTTCCCAAGCTCCCAGAAGAGCTAGAGACTTCGTTCTTGGACTGGTGTGTCAGAAATTTTCCGAAAAATTTTGCTATTGAAATTCAGCAAAATCGAGCAGACGGTTTCAGAGCTGGAAACCTCATACTCAATATTCCCATAGAAAATAACTACCGAAAACAAGTTTTCATTACTTTTTTATTAAATTAACTTATTTTATACTTCCGTATGAATAAAATAGGCATTTATAATTAACAAAAAATTTTATTAAATTTAACAAAAATAAAAAAAACGTTTCCAGGGTTGGAAAACTTTAACTTTCTTCCTAATAATTAAACATATTTCATGTTTTAGGAAGACGGCTATTTTCTCAGGATCGGTAAAAGCTACGGGTCTGAAATTTGGACAGTGTATGTAGAACTTTGGTCGCTACAAGAACAAATATATAAAAGCTAAAAATTAAAGGGTGTTCCAAAATGAGTGACGAAAACTTTTTAAATCACAGGTAATATACAAACAATTGTATGTACATATGTATATTAACACTTGAAATTTGTAAAATTAGTGTATTTTTATATAGGCTACAACAATTAACACTAAAATTAAAAAAAAATTAAATTAAAGGGTGGTCCATTAGTTAATGAAATTTTCACTGTGTAATTTTGACAAATTGCTATATCTTGGAAACTGTAAGAGTTAAACTCTTGAAATTTTCAAAAACGGTCAAACTAAAAAATCCGAAAATTATAAAATCGCCAAAATTAAAAAAAAAAAACGCCAAACACCGAAAAAAATCGCCAAAACAAAAAAAAATTCCTTATATGAAAAAAAATCGCAAAAATTAAAAAAATCGCTTATATAAAAAAAATCGACAAAATCAAAAAAATCGCCAAAACGAAAAAAAATCGCCAAAATTAAAAAAAGCCAAAAACCGAAAAAAATCGCCAAAACGAGAAAAAAGTGTCAAAACAAAAAAAATCCCACAATGACAAAAATCCGCAAAAATCGCCAAAACAAAAAAAATTCGTATATGTATAAACAAAAATAGCCAAAAATTAAAAAAAAATCGCCTTAATTAAAAAAATCGCCAAAATCAAAAAAATCCCCAAAACGAAAATAAATCGCCAAAATTAAAAAAACGCCAAAAACCGAAAAATATCGCCAAAACAATAAAAAATTGCATATATGAAAAAAATCGCCAAAAATTAAAAAAGTCGCTTAAATGAAAAAACTACTACCCTTTAAGGCCGTGATACACTAGCCTACACAATCATGTGATTTTTGAGAAAATACAGCCCTGGTATGATGGAGTCTATGAAAATTTTCAAAAGACAAAAATAATTCATTAGCTCAGGGTTGTATTTTTTCGTAGATCGCGAGATTGTGTACGATAGTGAGTCATGGCCTTTACTAGTACTATCGAACTTATACTGTCAGGACAGTGTGTTTTTCCAAAAGTCTCATAGTATAATAAACGATAATTTTATAGTAAAATTTTACTTAACAATTTCCATGAGTGTATTGAGGGAGTTGCCCGAAAGTGATCTAATTTAATTATTTTCTTACAACAGTTTCCTACTATAATGACTTAAAAATGAGTTTTATTTATAATTTTGTTAATGAATTGAACATGAATGTAAATGTTTTTTTTCTAAGATAAAAAACATATATAGATTATTTGCTTGTACAACTCGTGTTATTAGCATTTAATTTACTTTTTATTTTCATAACTCAAAAAGAAGTATTTGTAAAAATATGCAACGCATATGCTCTTGACATTGTGAAGGAATTTTTGTATAAAAACTTTGCAGATTTGCTTAAACGAATCAGAATAGAACTTGACTTCAAACAAGCAACACAAGAGTTAGTTTTCTGCAAAAAAAAATCAAAATGAAAGTAAGTTTTGTTTATTTAATTAAATAATTTTAGACCATTACAAAAAACTGGTTATTTTTCATACTGATCTTTAATTTCTTTTGCAGTTCGCTATTGTTACCTTGTGCACTTTGGCCTTGGCCTTGGGCGTTCAATCATCCATTATTCCTTGGGGAGGTGTAGTGACACAAGTTGCTGGAGGTCCTTTGTCACACACAGCCGTTGTATCACCTGGCTTGCCTTGGCATTCACCTCTTGTTGTGGGTCATCCAGCAGCAGTTCATGGTATACCCACCGCTATTCACGCTTCTGCTCTTCATGGCATTCATGGTATTAATGGCATCCATGGTATTCATGGTCTTCCCGCTGTTCATGCTGGCATTCCCGCAGTTGTTGCTGGACATGCTGGTTATGTTGCCAAGACACGCGGTGCTGTACATACTGCCCCCTTGGATGGTCACATTAACTCTGTAGCCAATGTCAATGTTGCCCCAGCACCTGGTACTTGGTAAACAAATCAACAAATTTAGAAAAATGAAATAAATAAAAGAATTTTGTTTCTAAAACAAACGAAAATACTCAAATGTTTAGATTTTATTGTTAAGTAGGAAACATTAAAAACAAATTTGATTTGATTTGCTAAAGATTAACAAACAAGTCGACAAAGAGCATCAAGCAGGATTAAAATTAAATACGGGAGTGTAAACCAAGGCTTACGAGATGAAAAATACTGATTGGAACTTAGAAGCATTTATTTCAGTAGATACACTTTTCTATTTGAAAAATTGTAATTGAAATAAATTTGTTTTCCTAAAGAAGAGGAAATACATTTTCATGTCGAGAGGAACCGTATAGATATTAATTCTAGACACGTGCTTTCATGGTTACATGGAGAATTTACTCAGAATTTATGAAGATTACGTTTTTGTTATACGACTTCTGCAAAAAAAATCCACCCGCCATAATGTAAATAGTCTTTTAATAATTTATTTGACTAAATAACGGGCTTAACATTACAGTAGAGTATGCAAATGATTTGTTTCGATGATTATTCTGTGTCAAAAATATTGCGGTGAATGACCTGAACTATGATGAAGAATTAGTTCACATTTCTGAAGTAAATGATAATCCTCACAAAAACATAAATGTGAAAAAAGGCTAAGTTCCTATCCAAAATTTCGGCCATTAAAAGTAGTGAGATATAAATTTTGACCAAGATCTTTCTTCCACAATGCAAATCACTACAATCTGCCATGCATTTTATAAATATGAAATCGTCATTGTTTCATATCATATCTAGGCAACCTTACTTGACAAAATTTTTCCCATGCAAAGAAGTAAATTAATATCCGCTATTATCTTTTGTATTAAGGATAAAAATATTGCCAAGTAAGCAGGTGGCCTAGATATGATATGAAACCCTGACGATTTCATATTCATAAAATGCATGGCAGATTGTAGTGATTTGCATTGTGGAAGAAAGAACTTGGTCAAAATTTATATCTCACTACTTTTAATGGCCGAAATTTTGGATAGGAACTTGGCCTTTTTTCAAATTTATGTTTTTGTGAGAATCTGACTACTTTTTGAAAAATTTTCAATACCCACCCAGCTAAAAAAATTATATATGGTCCATATATTTTTAATATATGAATGTATATAACTATATATGAATATGTATGAATTCATGTATGGAAATATATGGGATTATACATGGCAAAACTATTATATATGAACTAATATATGGACTAATATATGAAATGTATTATAACATATGAGCTCATATATGAACATTTAATTATGAAGCTCTTCATATGTGGATCCATATATAAATATAAGATTTTATATATGGAGCCATATAAGAATGTATACATACATTATATCTCACATAAGATTGTTTTTGCAATCAAAAAAGCTTGGAATTTTATCACTGTTGAATTGGAAATCCATTAGAAAATACATACGGTATGCAAGGTTTATATGCGTACCGTCAACGTTGAAAATAGAAAAACTTTTTGTTACAAAAAAACCATTCTTGTATGATTTTATACATTGTGGCCTCATTTAATATATCAAATAATCAAAAGAATAATCCAGTCATTAATTTTATAGAAAATAATAAAATTCTCTAGATAAGAAACAAAGTTCATATTACTGTATTGAAAACTATTGTTAGACGGATTATTTTATCTTTTATAATTAATTGCATTAGTTTTTAATCTGATTTCTTAAGCTAAATGTTATGTAGGAATATGATTTATGTCTTTTTTAAATAATTGATTCACCTTTTGATGAATGAAATGACTTTTATTCGTTTTGAATTATTTGTCCAAACAAATGTTTTATTAAATACAACCTCTCTCAAGTCTAAAAAAAGTTAATTTTAGTAATTTAATATATTGCACAGCAGTGCGCTTTTGTGAATCAAAAGTGTGAATATGTACTTTGCATACTGTGGAGGGAATTTACACGTACATGTATGGAAATGTGTGAATATATATAATCATATATGCCCATATACCCTCATTTTTCGGATCCGAACCATATATGGGATATCATATATGCTCCATACATATTTTTTTAGCTGGGCAGCTAAAAAAATTATGTATGGTCCATATATTTTTGATATACGAATGTATATAACTATATATGAATATGTATGAATTCATGTATGGAATATATGGAATAATATATTAAATGTATTATAATATATGAGCTCATATATGAAAATTTAATTATGAAGCTCTACATATGTGGATCCATATATAAATATAAGATTTTAATTGTGGAGCCATATAAGAATGAACACATACATGATATCTCACATAAGATCGTTTTTGCAATAAAAAAAGCTTGGAATTTTATCACTACTGAATTGGAAATCCATTAGAAAATACATACGGTATGCAAAGTTTATATGCGTACCCTCAACGTTTAAAAAAGAAAAACTTTTTGTTAAAAAAAAAACCATTCTTGTATGATTTTATACATTGTGGCCCCATTTAATATATCAAATAATCAAAAGGATAATCCAGTCATGAATTTTATAGAAAATAACAAAATTCTCTAGATAAGAAACAAAGTTCATATTACAGTATTGAAAACTATTGTTAGACGGATTATTTTTTCTTTTATAATTAATTGCATTAGTTTTTAAACTGATTTCTTAAGCTAAATGATTTATGTGTTTTTAAAATAATTGATTCACCGTTTGATGAATAAAATTACTTTTATTCGTTTTGAATTATTTGTCCAAACAAATGTTTCATTAAATACAACCTCTCTCTCGTCTATAAAAATTTAATTTTAATAATTTAATTTATTGCACAGCAGTGCCTTTTGTGAATCAAGAGTGTATGAATATGAATTTTGCATATACATGTATGAAAATGTATGAATATATATAATCCTCTAGTCGTTAAGTAGCTCTGGGTCGGGGAACATCTCTTGCGTCATTGTAATTATTTCTTAAGTGCGGTCAGGCTTGTGTGTGTTGTTTGGCCTTCGAAAGTTTTTCGTCTCGCTCGCACTGGTTGACTGATCTTTCACGGATAACCGTATAATCTTGCGGTTTTTTGTGGAATTTCTTTAACAACCATGTTGCCTACTTCCTATGTGAAGGCATAGGTCGTGTACAGTCAGTCACAAAACCTTATAAAATACTGTTAATACCATCTTGGGCATATGGTCTACGTTACTCGGCCCATATTTGTGCAACACCATATTATGCAAATTTACTTTGCATTAATATGTTTAATAAATAAATATATAATCATATATGCCCATATACCCTCATTTTTCGGATCCGAACCATATATGAGATATCATATATGCTCCATACATATTTTGTTAGCTGGGTAGTTACATAAAATAATGGGTTAGAGTGTGATGGTTGTTGGATTGCACACCTTAAAAATGCATTATTGTGTCATTACAACGCCGCCAGTGTGCACGCAGTTTGGTAAGACTCTTGGAAAAAGAAAGATCAAAAGTAAAGCATAAATTTTAGTGGGCGTGTCTAAAAAACGTCAGCGCTCGACAGTATAATCTTACGTAAAATCTTTGTGGGCCTATCCTTTAGCAATTTTCTATCTGCTAGTACTTATGGTTCATGTAGAGTTTTGTAGAAAAAATATAGTGAGAAATACATAAGTAATAAGCTTAAACTGCTAAGCCGAACTACATAAAAGAAAAAAATAAGATCCATGGGTGTAATCACCACCACTTTTCAAAACAGGAAATTTTTACTTTGGATAAGTGCAATGTGGATGAAAAATTTCAATAAAATTTATCTTAATTTATTATTTGATCAGGCTAAAGTTTATAGCACTTTTTAAGCCATGTGATAATGTGATAATTATTAATGAAAACATAACACCAAAGTTAATTGTAAATATTCTGACAAATACGTAGTAGAATGGAACAACTAGCTGATCTTAAGTTTGAGTTTAAAGTGCTTGTTATCGCCCCTGATTGAAACTTTCGAGGTTTTAGATTTTTCTTAGTGATCTCTGGTCTAGATTTATTTGTGTATCAGATTTCTGCTTTCTAGTGCAAATTTGAGTTTTAAAGGCGTGGCCCCATACCGAATAAAACTTCTTGGTGTTAGGATTTTTCCAATATGATAGACCGAAGTAGATTAAACATAAGGTTTACATTTTATCGGAGTGATCACGCCCATTTTTTAAGGTGACAGTTTAAAGTCTTACATAAGTGCAACTTGCATGCAATGTTTCACTGAAATAGTTTGAGTTAAAAGATGCATATACAATTTTTATTTCTGAACAGTATTAGCGTGGCCTCGCCCATTCTGGTAAAATTTTTTGTGTTTTCAGACTTGTATTGTTGGTTACTCACCTAGACCTACTTGTGTATCCAATTTCAGCTCATTAGCGCAAATTTTAATTTTTAGTTTTTGTGACTTAAATTTCCAGGGTTTTAGGGCTTCTTAGTTGGTTTCTCACCTCGACCTATTTCAATATCCAATTTCAGCTCCTTAGCGCAACTTTTAATTTAAAAATTTTATGGGCGTAGCATCGCCTACTTTTTCAAACTAAAGTATTTTTCGGTCAGTGCTTATCGTTCGTGTCATGTTTCGTTGCAAACGAATAATAATACCTACATAAATTGTATATCTAAATAGGCCGAGCCGTAGTACATGATATATGAGGCTTAAATTATATGGGCGTGACAACGCCTTTTCTTACGAAAAATTTATAGCCTTGCATTATGCCAAATTTTAATAAAATCGCTTCAGTTAAGCGCTTTAGATTTGCTTTTTTAATTCTGACCTTTATGGGCGTAGCCCCACCCTCCTGGCTTAAATTTTCGGGTTTTCAGATTCTTTAGTTTATGGCTAACCTAGATCTACTTTTGTATCGAATTTCTGCTCACTAGCACAAATTTGAATTTTTATGAGCGTAGCCCATGTGTGATGAGTGAGTCAGTGGTAAGCGGTCAGTGGCCAGTGAGTATGTCTTAAAATATGGACTTTTTGCACCTCCATATCTCAGAAACCTTTTGTTCTAAAACTTTCAAACTTCGCATATGATGTAACACGGATTTATTCTAATTATGAATTAAGTTTTACGACGGCGGGGCACAAAATTATCAGGGGAGTAAAATCACGACGAATGGCTTTTTGTAAATATACACACTGCGTGCATTGGCAGGAACTTGGCCTGGCGCACTAGCGTGCGCCTAGATGTTTTTATTAACTAATCTAAAAAAAGTATATTAATAAAGTAAGCATTTGCACCAACTTAAAAATCGTTAACAGTCTTGAGCTTGATTTAAATTATTTTGAAACAAAGAAAAGGACCCAAAAATTTGATATCATTTTAATGCTATTTTAACTGTATCACCAACATCAACAATTTGAGAAAGACATATCCTTTTTGGTTATTTTTCAGGGTTCCGTACAACAAAGGTGAAAAGGAACCCTATTGTTCTCGCTACGCTGTCTGTCTGTCCGTTACAGGCTATTTCTTCGAAAACCGTAAGAGCTACGGACTGAAATTTAGACAGAGTGTGTAGAAATTTGGCCGCTACAACAAAAACTACATGAGAGCTAAAAATTAAAGGGTGTTCCAAAACGAGCAACGAAAAATATTAAAATCCCATTTAATATATGAATGTATATACACACTTGCAATTTGTAAGGCTAGTGTATTTTTATACCGACTAAAACAATTAACACTAAAATTAAAAAAAATTTAAGTGTGTTCTATCAGTTAATGTAATTTTGACAAAGTGCTGTATCTAGGAAACCGTAAGAGCTAAACTCTTTAAATTTTCAAAAACGGTAAAATAAAAAATCCAAAAACTATTAAGTCGCCAAAACGAAAAAAGTCCAAAAAAGTTTTTAACGCTAAAATAAATTGCCGAAAACCGGAATAATCGCCAAAATGAGAAAATCGCCTAAAATGAAATATAAAACGCCAAAATGAAAAAAACCGGAAAAAACCGAAAAAATCTCCAAAGCAAGAAAAAAGTGTCAACACTATAAAAACACAAGAAAATAAAAATCGATCAAAACCGAAAAAGAATGAAAAAAATGCCTAAACTTTATATTACTTAGAGTAAAGTTCGTGTAGTATTACATATCTAGTGTCCGTACGGAGCCCTTCGTGCGAGAGTCAAGGTCGCACTTTACTGAATTTATCTATAATAAATAAATCCCTTTTTCTTCCATTCGTTTTTTTTTTGTTTTGTTTATTATTGTCTGGAAAATAATGGTATGAAGGAAAAAATTAATTAATTAATAAAATTGCGCAGAACAAGGTGAAATGGAAAAAATTTGTGCCGTTGCTATTTTTCTGTTTTTTGATAAGTTTGTTATATATACAAATAAAAAAAGTATCCTCTGTTTTGTCACATCTTTTTAACCCCCGTAAAGTGGTGTTATAAGTTTGTAGTGTGTGTCTGTGTATCTGTGTATGTGTGTGTCTGCCCGTGTCCAAGTACAGACCAAACGGCTGGACCGATTTGATTAATTTTTTTATTTTTCAATCAATCGAGAGATTTCTTAGCAATGTTTTAAGAAAAACAGTCCAACCGTTTAAAAGATATCACACTTTTTCCAGATATATTCTGGGGGGTTTTTTAAATTTAAAATTTTTGTTATTATATAATTATTTTAAAAGGAATCAATAAACGTTTAAGAAAATCTTTAACATACATACCACAATTTTATTGCAACATAGATATATTTCAAAACAATTAGTTTTGAATTAATAATGCAAAAAATCATTTTATCATAATTAATTGTGGGTAACAATTTCATATAAAAAGCTTCTTTTCACATGCACCTCCTAGGAAAAGAACATATATGTTCAATTCGTAAATTTAAAATTTGAAACTGGTTTCATAGAAAATTAGGCACACTATTTTGCAATTACTACGTATATTTATTTTTTTTTAATAAGGTTTCAAATATTTCTAGACTTTTTATTAAAATAATTTGCTCAATTCAGAAGCCTGGTTGTATGATTTAAAACTATATTCGAAAAAAAAATACAAACAAAAAAGTAATAACATAATCATTTAACAAATAACTTGTTTTTGTTTTGGTTTTAAATTTTATTTTCAAATACAACTTTAAACGATACAACAAGGCTTGTGAATTGAGTAATTGTTTTTTTAATGAAAAAATAAATAAACTAATACCTATGAGTGTAATTTTTTGCTAAATTTTTTACAATTACATGCATACAATTTTTTTTTTCTTCGTTCGAACTCTCGATCTAAAGTTCGTCTATTCGAAATAGAACAAAATCATGAAATTTTACTCAAACAAATAAAGAACACAAATAACTGACAAGACAAGTATGTACGAGTATGTACATATGTATGTATATGCGTGTGTATATGTATGGATGCATTTATGTTTGCATGTATGTTTATATTTATGTAGATATAAATTTATATTGCTTGAGCCTTAAAAAAATTCTTAACACTGTAGAAAATCATAAGACATAATTTTCAGTACTTTTTAACACGCTCGCATTTTTTTTAATTTTTCCTTATTTACAATTCTTGAAAGCCAATAAGACACACTATTGATCCATATAATTTGATCCACTCTAATGTATGTTTGTAAATATTTTGTCCTCTAAGGAGCAAAGCATTGTAAAGACCCATGCCCAAAATAAATACTTAAACAAATTTCCTTTTACTTTTTTCAAAGTACTTGTTTTATTAAGAAAGAAATAGAATTGATAGAATAGTGAAGAAGCAGACAGACTCCAAAATGCTAAATAGAAAAAGAACTTTGAACTTTAAGTGCAGAAAGGAAAAAATTAAGCAGTATTACTCCTCTACTTAATTCGAAAAAAGCAAAATTAAAGCGAACGACTTTTTTCTTGCTCTTCATTTTGCTGCAGAGGCGGGAAAATTTTGTTTACCAGGTACCAGGGGCGGGAGCGACATTTAAATTGGCCACTGAATTAAGATGTCCTTCCAAAGGAGCAGCATGAACAGCACCACGAGTCTTGGCAACATAACTGGCGGGACCAGCAGCTATAACAGGAGCAACCACTGGTGAATGGCCAACGACAACAGTGCCTGGCCAAGCCGATACTACTGGTGATGAAACGGCTGTGTATGAAAGAGGGCCACCGGCAATTTCAGTGATTACATTGCCCCAAGGAATCACAGATGATTGAACACCCAAGGCTAAGGCCAAAGTGAACAAGGTAACAGTAGCGAACTATAAAAATAGTTTTAAATTAATATATATATAAATTTTATTAATTTAAATCATTTTTTTTATATTTAACACTTACTTTCATTTTGCTGGAGGTTTGACTGTAGATTGCAGATTTAACTTAACCGTGTCTTAATGCTTTGAACTGAAGTTCTAATCTGAGTTCATTTGTTTTAAACCCTTATTTTTATATCAAAACTCAACACCAACATTATACAAAAACTATTCACTCATTAGGTGGCAAATTAATTTATATTTCTTTTACGAATAAATTATATCAGAACTATTAACAGTTTATAAAATAAAAAATTATAATTTATAAAGTGAACAAGAAAATTCTCATACAACCCTCAGCTCAAGGAAAGCACAAGTTGTGGTTTTATTTCGAAATACATACATTTGTATATGCTTCTTAGTAGCAATAAATACATGTAGATCAAAAGATTCTTGTTCAAAACGTTCAGTAAAACAAACAATCGTTAATAAACCTGTCATTATGAGAACAAGTCTAATAACCATCATAGAAAGCAAGATTTAATCGAGATCACCAGCAAGCAGAACAAACTTTGTACACTGGAAGAAAATATTTAGTCAGTTAAAGGTTTATTTGATACTATTTAACAGTGGACACATCTCCAAATTCATATTAAGAAATAAATTGATTAGTTAGTTTTTGCATGATAGAAGTACATGTTGATGGCTACAGGCCAACAATTGCAGTTAGCGGCAATTAAACTCATGCAGCTGTGTAGCCTGCTAGTTCAAAATGTAAACTAAACATTTTTTAAACCGTGTTTTCATTAAACTTATTATTTTAGAAATTTGAACTGTATGTAAACTGTAGAAGGAATGTTGTATATTATCCCTGCAGAAAATTTGGTGGCAATTGATCCATACGTACTCGTCCTATGACTTGAGAAAATGCGAGTGTTATCAAAAGTACGGATGAGTGTATGGTGAAAAAAGACATATCGTGTAAATGGTTACATTTTCACCATTTTCGTGATGTATCGTCTTGATCTTGAGCCAATTTAATTTGGACTAGTTGTAGTATTGCAGTAAACGGCACTGAACGTGTTCGATGTGGTTTAATACATGGACCTAACAAATGGTGTAAATATAATGTTAATTGCTCCCTCCAATGTGACTCTGGAACCAGTCCCGTAACTACACTTAGATATTAACCCAAGCTTAAGTGGCATTTATACTTTTGAAATATTAGTGGGCCTGTGGTTGAGATGATAGTGTGCGAGCCTGTCATGCACAAAGTTGTCGGTTCGAATCTCGAAAAATTTTCTGCTTAAAAATAAATTATAATTGCATTTGTAACAATAAAAAAATATAATAAGTTTTCATTGTTACAGTTAAATGTCGGAATGACATATATGTACACATAATTTATATTATTCTACACCGAATAGGTCCCTATGGGATCAGTGACAAGTCACAAGGTGCTTACAAAGAATCAATTAACCCCATCCTAGGCCATCCCCATATATAAGTGACTGATCTGCCTTCATAGGAAGTGTTAGACCCCGGGGACCGGTCACGTGACTAGTTTTGTGTTAGTTTGATTTCCTGCAAGGATATTAAGGTGTGTCGATTTCGAGAAACAATTTTTTTTTTTGCTATTTTTGTAAATAAGTTAATCCAGAAATAAAATTTATTTTTCCAATAAAATTTATTCTACAGACGTTGAACATCTCGTACGTGAAAAAAGAAGAGCTAGAAGGGAATGGCAACAGCACAGATCACCTCAACACAAAATCAGATTTAAAGAGTGCACTAAACGACTCCAAGAGTTGCTTGCATCTGAAACAACTGCATCTTTCAAAAATTATCTGGAAGGCCTTGATGTCACAGCAGCATCTAATTACTCTTTGTGGCGCGCTGCTAAAAAGTTTAAAACACCCGTTGAGTTTAAGCCACCTCTGCGCACATCTACCGGAGGTTGGGCAAGAAGCAAAACTGAAAAAGGTAACATATTTGCTGAGCATTTAAAATTCGTATTTACACCAAATACATGTACCGGAGTTGTTGATTTGCCGAGTGTAGTTGCTCTACCCCCTCGACCCTTAAAATTTACGATGTGTGATGCACAAAAACTAATTGCCGAACTCAACCCAAAAAAAGCTCCCGGTATGGATGGAATTAGTAACCAGATGCTGATTAAGTTACATCGTACTGCAATTAGAATCCTGTTATTCATTTTTAATGCCATTTTACGACTGGAGTATTATCCAGACTGCTGGAAGCTTGCCAAGGTTAAAATGATTCCAAAGCCAGGTAAAGATCTTTCCAAGGCTGAGTCATATAGGCCAATAAGTTTACTGTCAACAATGTCAAAGCTTTTTGAAAAACTACTCATGACAAAACTGTCTTCAATTTTAACTGATAATGGGTGCATCCCGGACCATCAATTTGGTTTTAGAAGCCAGCATAGCACCATTGAGCAAACGCATAGATTGGTTCAATTTATCAGAAAAACATTTGAGGAAAAGAAGTATTGTTCTGCCGTGTTTATTGATGTTTCTCAGGCATTTGATAAAGTGTGGCATGAAGGCCTGATTTTGAAATTGAAGACAAATTTACCAATAAACATTCTAAATCTTTTGGAAAGTTACATTGTTGCACGAAAATTTACAGTTGTGGAAGGACACTTTATGAGTATGCCTGAAACTATCTCATCCGGTGTGCCACAGGGGATACTGGGGTATACTGGGGCCATTTTTATATTTGATTTATACTTGTGATATGCCTGTGGGCAGTAGTATCCACACTTCTACATTTGCCGACGATACCGCCTGCCTTAGTATGCACGAAAACCCTGATGAGGCATCCCGAAAACTCCAGGAACACATTAGCCAGATGGAACTATGGTTAAACTTATGGAGAATTAAGGTAAATGAACAAGAGTGTGTCCATATAACATTTACCTTACGAAGAGATACTTGTTCTTCCTCAACATTCACATTTGAAATATCTTGGTATACACCTCGATCGACGGCTTACATGGAAACATCACATTGACTATAAGTTAATTCAAATGAAACTAAAATTAACTCAGGTACATTGGCTGATTGGGAGAAATTCAACACTCAGCCTAGACTGCAAACTTTTAATATACAAGTCGCCTTTAAAGCCAATATGGTGTTACGGTATCCAGTTATGGGGCACTGCTTGTGCTTCCAATGTAGAAAGAATTCAACGAAGACAAAACAAAATTTTAAGGTTAATAACATCTGCTCCATGGTACATTAAGAATTCAAAAATACATCGTGATTTAAATATGCCACTGAAGAAATTGTAAAATACGCAGGCAAATATCTAACAAAACTCAAGTCACATCCTAATCCGCTTGCTCGTAACATTTTGAACTTTACTGGACACATCCGCTTAAAAAAGAGAGATACAAGGGCTCTAATACTAAACACTCCGAATGAAGTTGCTTGAAAAAAAATTTTTTTTTGCTTATCACCACTTATGTATTATTTACAACTATCACTTAGTTATGTCTGGCATTGGTCGGGCCTATTAATTATATGTTAGATTTAAAATTTGAATACTTATTGTTAGTTCATATATGAAGATACAATAAATAAAGAAAAACATGCATAAAAAAAATCCAGAAATATGCCTTTTGAAGTGTTTTATTTAAATTTAAAAGGTTTTTGCGTATTCATAAACATTTAGCTTAGTAAATTTAAGTTTGTAATGAGAGTACATTAGGGCTGGTCGATTTGTATGGAGGCAAAAAAAAGTCCTTCAAATTACGAGGAAAATCGTATTTTAGGGACAAAATAAGAAACTTTGCCGAAGGAACCACACCTCTTAATTGTATTTTGATGTCTTCATTACTTAATTCAATAATCTTTTGTACCCTTTCTTATTTGTCCTCCGAGCATAAAAGTGTCTAAAGCACCATTTCACTAAATCCGAACTACGATGTCCCTTGGATTGTTGCTTTTTTTTTAGATCTCACCAGCTTTAATTGAAAAAAAATGTTACGAGGTCCTTCCACCCAAGAGCTTTTCAATTTAATTGTAAGCCAGCAGGAATAATAAACACCGACAATGTATTCCCCGTGTGTTAACGTCTTCAAGTTATTGCCTTTAAAGCCATTTTTTGAGACCCATATGCGACGAGTCCTACTAGCAATTGTTAACTATCGAGAATGGTTTACTGGACATATTTCGAATAGCACCAGATCAGTTGGAAGTATACCCTTTCTTATCGCCTGAGTTATTCTGTAACCATAAGCCTGATCTATGTATAGATCCTTGCACTATCGTAATTAAATGGAGCAAAAGACTCAGGTAAGAACAAATGAGGCAAATGAGGGATTGGTTTAAACTTCATGTATGTTACCAATCGGTCCACTACACTTATTGTCAGACAAACTTTTCCATGCAACACTGTCTGTCATCAAGGTCCGCAGAAAAAATTAATTTTATTGGCAGTTCATTCAAATTGAATTAACTGTTTGCACAAAAGTTGCCAAGGAGCTTCATGAAACAAGTCTCGCATATTTGCCCAATTGCACAAATGGGGATTTTAAGAGTTCTCATGAAAACCCTTATTATTTCTTGTAACTTTACTCACTCATTATTATTTTTTTTGGTGGACACTTTTTTAGATTATATAAATTATATAGCTAACAAAAGTTTATATTTAAGATAAATTTATTGATCCATCGCATATGTATATGTATGCACAAAAATTGTTTAAGTGTAATCACCTTTGCACCTCTATAATCATATCCATATGTATGTACTTATGATATTGTATGAGTGAATTTCTATCTACATTTAATACATATCATTCCACAACTCTACATTACATTCTTATACTCACATTTCCAACTAATTCATACTTACCTTTAATGGCATCCAGTTTGCCATGATGTGCTTGAACTTTCTGTAACAGTTGCTTAAAATAGCGCTACACAGACTTCAATTTTAGCTTAGATTTATGAATTGTTTTGCTATAACAGCCATTTTTATATTAACATTTTTACGAAATTAATGAAAATCAAAAGACATACACATATGTACATATTTTCCCCCATATTCATAAAAAATTTAAATTAATTTGAAATCCATTTTATGAAATTTTTTTTTAAATTTTAAATAAAATAAATTTCAAACTCATTTTAAATCTTATAAATATGGGGGTTCATATTTAAAAAATTTTAAGGAAATTCAAATTACGTTTTCTATTAAAATTTTAAATATTTTCCTATTTTCGGTTAAAGACGTCGTTAAGAGCTGGAAATATCACATTGCATACATTTGCTTATTATCCAAATTATATCAATATATTTTGAGTATTCAAATGGTACTCATAAATTAATATGTTTTAAAATAATAACACGAAAATATATGACTGCTGTGTTTAGCAACCCCTCATAATCTACCATTTATAAATATTGTACTTATGCACATTATCTCTAGCCATAGATATCTATTGGTGTACAGATTCGCCATGAAAAGTAACTTTTATACCACTTTCAATTTTATTTCTAGATACAAGTATATCAATAAGGTAACTAGATATATTTATGTATATAAGTTTTTCTATAATTAATTAAACGTATTTTATATTTTAGAACAAAAAAAGATTGGGACTAAAAATTAGAAAAATTAAAAAGACAATTCCAGAGTTGGGAAACGTAAATTTTTTTTATAAGAAAAAGTAAGCAACTAAAAGTGTCATTCACTAGTTAAACATTTTTTATATTGTAGAAAAAAAATATCGTCAGCCCATTATTGGTTTGGAGGATATGCCAAAAAGTCGGAATGGAGAAAAACTACCCAATAGAATGTTTTTGTATTTTCACCATTGTTTAAGATACATGTTTAGAAGAAATGTGCAAATTTTTGTAAACTTTCATGAATAAAGCAAGAAGTTTATTTGTTTATTTGTTTATTTATTTGCATTTAATAATATTCTTTGTATTTACATTTAACTTATAAAGTTTTAAGAGTTTAGGGACGATGTTCCTTTTCTACTTAGAAATTTATTTATAATATTAATATTTTGATTTTATTTACAAAAAAAAAATTTACAAAACCTTTATGAAGTTAGTATTACTTTTTTGAAAGAGAAAAATACTGTTTTGTGCCGCACACGCCACTTTTCGTAATTTATTTTTAAAAACTAGCTTTTTTGTGCTGCATATGTATACAATATGCAGCAGTAGCATATTGAGAAACTTCCTGTTGAGAAGAAAATTAATGCTTCAAATTTATTTTGTTGTCCATAGAAATAAGTCTATCGGTTTAACGATGACCTCAAAATTAAACAAAAACTTTTACTTGAAATTGTAATTTCCACGATGTTAGAATTTTTTTTTGCAATTGATCTAATTTTCTGAGGTTTTTTTATTCCTTGCAGTGTAAGTAATTTCTACAATTCACTTAGAAAATTTTCCCAAACATGCTTATTTCGCGTTCTTTTCGATTTTATTTTATTTTTAACAGTTTTGGTGATTTCTAATCAATTTTAGAAATTGTTTACGATTTTAAAACTTCTCGCGAATTTTTTCAATGTTCGCGATGAGAGCGATTTCTTGCAAGTTTTCTTCTTTACAGTTAATTTTTAGCAATATTAGACTTTGCTTTTACATATGCTGCTCTTAGCAAGTTTTTGTGAATTTTCGCCATTTTCGCGTTTTTACGAAATTTTTAGCATTCCTTATAGTTTTAGCGATTTTTAATAAAAATTATGGCTTGTTTATAATTTCGAAAATTTTCGCGAATTTCTGTTTTATTTTTTGCTTAAAATTTTAAAAATTTTGCAAGCTTTTTTGAATGTTTCGTCCTTTATCCGGATTACATTAGTTTTGGTCTTGTTTTCAATATTGCAAATTTTCAAGATTTTTGCGATAGGTGTGATTTATTCCAAGTTTTGCCTTTTTAGAGTTTAAAAGGCTTTTTTTATTATTTTCAACACTTGATATCGATTTTTGCATTAATTTTTAATTCAAGTACATAATCCAATTTTTCTTGCATATTATGCAAGTAATTTTTGCCGCCGTTAATATTTGCATAACTTTATATCCATGGGCTACAAATATATCCATAGCAAGACAGAGATTTGGAGTAGATCGAATTCTTGAAAGCAAGTTCATTGAACAATCCGAAGTTCATCAGTCGTCCCAGTTAAAATTATTTTGTACGTTTTTGTATGAATAATTTGAATCAATAGCCAAACAGTGGCGTGTACAGAAAAACAATACTTATTAAGCCTAAAAATAGTGGAAATGGGGCAAAATGAATGTAAATATCTCAGAAACCATAATTATTTTTGTTTTAGAATCAGAAAGGGGATATTACAACTACATATAACCAATACCTAACTCATCTTTTTAAAAAATGATCGGTAGGTCAAACCAATAATGGGCTGACGATATGTCGGTATTGAGTTTTCTTTTTTTGTTTTTAACAGTAACTAGCGGTAACAAAGGATTAAAACCCCTTTTATTGGAATAATGGCAACACAATCTCATGTGTATGTAATCTTTAAGTTAAGTTTTCTCAGTGAGTAATAACTCAGTGATAATAACTTTTGTTTTGACAGAAAATCATTTTCTGCTTATGCGTTAGTGGCAGCTGGTTGCGTGTTTGCGTGGAGCGCAAGGAAACAAAACGTTGTTTCTCTCAGCACAACAGAAACAGAATATATTGCCATATCTGCAGCGGCGACAGAGGTATCATATATACGCAAACTTTTACCTGAACTAAGTTTTCCCCATCAAGGTCCAATGAAAATATACAATGATAACCAGAGTGCTCAGTACTTAGTGAAAAATCCTGGATACTATTCTAGAAGCAAACAGATTTCGATAAAGTATCATCATATGCAAGACATGTACACCAAGGGTGAAATAAGCGTTATTTATATGTCAACAAATGAAATGATATCAGCTACTTTAACCAAAAATTTAGGTTAAACTAAATATTGTACGTACTAATTTAACGTTTGTATAATGGAATTAATTTTATTTGGAAGTATAACAACACAATCTCATGTGCAACTATGTATGTATGTGATCTTTAAGTTAAGTTTTCTCAGTGAGTAATAAAACAACCACCAAAGGAAAAGGTTCAAAAGGATTCTTATTTTTAAATGCGTAATACTCGTAAGTAACATCTTTATTAGTTTCACATTTTATATTTTAGAAATAAATAAGTTAATATCATAAATATGCCGAATCAAAATCACAGTTCCAGGATTGGAAAATTTAAGGTTTGTTTTGGTACCCGTATATACAAGTAAACAAAACCATTAACAAGAACTAACCAAACTTATTTTGTATGTCAGGAAGAAATATATTGGTATTGAAGATCAGAAAATTCAAAAAGACGGTTCCAGAATAAGAAAATAGAAACTTTATTTTTAATATACATACATATGTATGTATATGTATGTAAATGTAATTAACTTTAAATATTTTTATCCATTACTTAAACATATTTTACATTTTAGAAAAAATTAAGTTCGCAACGAAAATCAACAAAAACAAAAATATGGTGCCAGGTCTGAAAAATTAAAAAAAAAAATGTTTAATTAATTAAAAGTATTTTATAATTTAGAAATATGTTATATATTGCTTATTACGCTTTCAGTACAACTATGTTTCAAATCTTTTTTTGGATTATCACTACTTGTGTATTATTTATAACTATTAACAAGTTTATGTCCGACAGTGGTCGGTCCTAATAATTATATTTTAGATTTAAGATTTGAATACTTATTGTTAGTTCATATTTGAAGATACAATAAATAAATACATGTATTAAAAAAAATCTTTGCTTAATTGAAAGTGTTGTCATTTTAGCATTTTCACTGCAAGACTTAGCATTCAAGTCTTTCACAAACAGCTAAGCTATCTTAGCATAAACTTTGAGCAGACTTAGCATCCTCTCATCAGCATTTAATGGCAACACTGAAACTTATTGCAAAAAATAAAGCATGATCTAATTTCTTTTGTTTTTATTTGAATTTTAGTAAAATAACAGGACGAAGGCAAGCGTTTCGTACTCTGAAAATTTTTTTTAATTAATTGAGATATTTCAAATTTTTTTTTGGATTTGCATATTGTTGTAGATTTAACTTGTAGCGCCATTTAATATCAACTTAGCAGACACTTCACTAAAGTTTTGTTACAGATATTTTTTCTTAATTATCTCATAGTGGTCATAAGCACATATTTTTGTTTTGCTTGTAATTATTTTAAACCACATAAATAAATACACATAAGTAAATGCGCTTAAATCCGCTACCTCATATGCACAGCATTTTGCAAGAAATTGTTTAATTACATATTATATTTTTTTTTGCCATCGAAAGCACACTGGACGACAGATCAACAACAGACTGACACGCAGCTGTTTAGTAATCGTATAGATACAAACAAGTTATTATATGTTTCATTAATTCAGTGACAATTTGACGCCCATTCAATTATTTGCGTATGTAGAATTGACCACACCTTATTATTGTTGAAGTTACAAGTTCCTCAAAGTTAGCAGTGTATCAAAACGCTTTCATTGAAATATTAGAATTAAATATAATTTTACATTTGTTATTCACACGTATTATATATAAAAGGAAATGGTCAAATAATTAGTGACAAAGTAGCTTTATATGCATAAACCTCTCTAACATCACGAAACTTTTATGAAACTCAACAGTGGTGAATTCTTAGCAATTCAGAACACTTTATTTGCTCAAATCTAATATTAAGAGATTTTCGTCACACAATCTTAAATTATATACTGCTGGAATACCACGATGTTAACTTCGTTCTTCTTTACATAAGACTATTTTGAAGGTGATGCAGTGCCCATTTAATACTTAACATATGCTTAAAGCTTAACCTTATTTATATTAAGGAGTTTTTTCATGAGATTGTTGCATGAAAATATTTTCACTTGATATTTCAAAAACGTAAAATAAAAATTATTATTTGCTATTACATTAAAATATTCTTTTAAAAAAATGCATTCTTAGAAATTCTGAATGAGCTTAAATTATTCAAATTTAATTTAGAATTCATTATTTTGCGCTTTAAAAATAAATGAAATAGCAAATTTTGAAAAAAAAAATCTGAAACAAAATATTATGAAGCAAAATTTTTGAGAGAAAACTACTTTTCTACTTAACACTGTCTTTGTGCACAACGTCCCAAAACAATTACTTTTATGTAGTAAATACTCGTATGCTTATGGCTTAAAAAGTAAATAAAATATTTAGTTGGAGGCAAAAGTGTCTAAATTTAGCAAGGAGATGCATTTGCACTTAAAACAAAAAGCATAGAGATTTCATATTTCTTTCATTGTTATCATATATCGTTAGCTTTGTAAGGATATCTTTAATTGCATATTTTTTTGACCACATATTTGCGGCCAACCGCTGTTAAAGGAAAACCACATTTTTATTTATGAAGCTAATTTATATTGGAGCAGCTAGTGCTTGAAGAAATATGATAATAATTTCAATTAAATTATTTGATTGATTTATAAAATAGGCAAAAGTTAATATTATAAAATAGCAAAATTTTTAACTATAAATTTAATCTACCTAGAAAATAGGAATTAGAAAGAGTACATGAATTTCTATTTGTACATACAATTTGATATTATACAATTATTTATAATTTTTGTCCTGTTTCACTAATTTGTTTTAAATAATTTAAAAAATTATTGGATAAGCATAAATCATACTATTCACATTTGATAGGCATAACAATTCCAAGCATAAGTAGCATGTGGCAAGAACTTTTTTTAATTTTTAGAAATTACGTATCCTATCCTCGCCTTAAATGAACTGTATTGAAAATATAAGATTCTATTTCAGGAAAAAAATAGAAAAAAACTGTGGTACTAAAAAATGCAGTGGGCATTTCCACTGAAAGGTCGAAACCATGTAATTTAACCTGCATTATCCACTGACTTTTGCTCTCTAAAATTTTATGGGCTACAAAAAATCAAAAAGGAACGTACAGGAAACTATGCGATTGCAAATAACTGTAAATTTGTTTTGTTTAATCACATGTTTCAATGTCACGTGCGACATTTAATACCAATATCTATTATCAGTGCGCCAAAATTTCATGCAGGGAGCTCATCAAATATTCAGTACAAACAGAGATCTGTAATACTCGTACAATTAAAACTAAAAAAAAATTTGTAAAAATATAAAGATTTTTTTGTCATGGTAGCAACATCGTAATTGTAAGAAAAAAAACATTTTTAAATAAAAATTTCAATAGTTTTAAATTATCTAAATTTTCCCTCTGTTTTCACGGCGGTGGACTTATATAGAAAGTTTGAAAAGCACTAATACTTATGAGTATTTTCACAAAAACTTTCTAAAAGATTCGCCAGTCTGACTTGTGAAAAAAACGAGATAAATAAAAGGGCGATTAAATATTGTTAAAAACCCATAAATTAAAAAACAAGGAAAGAATTCAGAATGCTTGGAAAAAGTGAAAAGCATTGGTTGAGGGCAATCATAAAATTATTGAAGAGGAAGACGATGGTATGATCGCATGCATAAGAGACAAAGTCAGCAGGAGCTCGACAAGCATTTCATTGTTTATAATTTAGACGAAAAATTAAGAGAAGTAAGAAGCACTCTAGGTATAGTGCAGATGTGTTTGTTTTGCTACACTGGTCAACATGTAAAAGCAGCCAAAAGTGCCTCATCTGATGTAAAATTGTATTGCTAATACAATTTTTTTGAATGCATTTTAGTTTTTTACACATACCAATTTATTTATATTTGGAGTACGAATTTCGTTGCTGGGGAGCTATAAATCAAAAAATTAATTGTAATTAATTCAATAAAGCCGAAAGAAAGGCTTAAAACAAACTTTATAACATATTGGTTCACATGCAAATCACGATTGAGTCAAATAATGTTTTAATTAAATATGATATACAAATCTATCAAAAACTTAACTAAAACCAGGAAGCTTATATATTTTTTTTTTTCAATTAAGAAAATTATTGAGTCAATCAGTGACTTAATAAAACGCAGATACTACTCGTATATCAAATAACAGTAGTGCTTAAAAAAACGGATGACCGTAGCGTTATTAATACGATATTTTTAATTTCGTTTGTGCCGTGTAAAGGCAGGTTGAAATATCGTTCAAGTTGCGAGCAGTTTCCTGCCTTATCAGTCATATAATTCATATTATGTTCACTTTTTTAATATTTGTTTTTCAAATAGTTTCAATGCATTTCACTACTGCAAGTCTAATAAAAATGAAAGTTGTTATTTTTTGCACACACTCATTCATTCTTAAAACAAGCAAACAAAAATAAATTTAGACATTGACTCACAGTATCGTTTATATTTACAGACAGACAGACGAACAGATGGACAACACAATTAACGCAATTGATAAATGCAAAGTCTACAATTAAAACTCTATTAAGGCATTGACAGGCATTGATATTATGTACATACAACTATTTTTGGTAAGAAATGCTTTGCGATGAGTATGCGAACAAAAAAATTAAAACAAAACAAATACTATTCCAATTGGGTATTTAACGAATGGATAGTTTGGCTTCAAAAACAACAAAAGTGACGCATGTACAGTGTACACTGAAGAAAATCTGTTTACTAAAATTAAGAAAATTTACTTGAATTGCAAGAAAAATAATTGCCATATATTATTCTAAACAAATATTTGTTATTGGCCACAAATTTCAATCAAACTTCGTTATTTGAAACAGCAACTTTTTGATTAATAACCTTTTTTATCTGGACTAATTTGGAGGAAAGTGAGTCATGAACTAAGAATTATTTTTTGCCATACTTTCATTCATTCCAGGAAAATTTTTAATTATTAAATAAAAGCATACCCCCTGTTTCTCTAAATGCGAACGATATATTCGATCGAATATTAATATTTTTTGTTTTTGTTTTTGATATAAATGTTCGATCGAATTTATCGTTCGCATTTAGAGAAACAGGCCCATAGATTTATTATTATTAAAAGTTTTTTTATCGGTATTCATAAACGATTGTTAAATTTAAGCCTCTCTCTCTCTTACAAAATTCGCATGCAAAGCCAACATTAACTTCAGCAATCGTGTACACAGAAAAAAATGATTTGCAAATACAATTAATATTTTTGTTATATCAATTAAATAATTAATTGATTTTGAATCTACAACGAATTTTGTAAATACAATTAACGAAATTGTAAGTTAAAGGAAATGCTGAAAATCAACAAATAGTTTGTTAAAATTTATTTATTTTTTCAAAATTATTTTTTTTTACATTTCAAAGTTTTTTAATTAAAGCTATTGTTAAATTAACAATGTGAATTGTTGAATTTCCGCACAAATTTTAATTATCTTAATTGTTATATTAACAATATTATTTTTATACACAATCACAATCCAAACACTAAATGTCTTTGGGCAGAGTTGAACCAGCAACCTCAGGGATAATAAACTATAAACACAAAGTTCAATATATATTGGGTGTTTTTTATTGAGGTATAGAACTTTAAGTTGGCATCACTTTTTTAACTGGCGGCCATTTTGTCAGCTGTCAAGTGATTAATATTTAGTTTGGTTTGCCATTTCATCATGAACAGGTTGACAAAAGAACAACGCTTGCAAATCGTGCAAATTTATTTCGAAAAAAATGGTTCAGTTCGCGAAGTTTACCGCAAGCTCCGTCCATTTTATGGTCGACATAATCGTCCATCAGAGCAATTAATTCGGTTAACCATGGATCGTTTTCGCACTACGTTTACTCTATGTGATAATACGCATCCGCAGAGACGTCGAACAGTGCGCACCGAAGAAACAATTGCCGCTGTAGAGCAAAGTGTTGAAGAGGACCCGAATGAATCGATTCGCCACCGGAGACCGGTATAGAGCCATGATAACCGACTATTTTGTTCCCGAATTGGATGGCATGAATGTGGATGAGTTGTGGTTCCAACAAGACGGCGCTACATGCCACACAGCGCACGTCACAATCGATTTATTGAAGGAAACATTCGATGAGCGCATAATTTCGCGGAATGGACCTGTCAATTGGCCACCAAGATCGTGTGATTTGACACCATTGGATTATTTTCTTTGAGGATATGTGAAGTCGCTCGTCTACGCCAACAAACCAGAAACGTTAAGGGACTTGGAAGCCAACATTCGTGGCGTTATTGCCAACATACGGCCCCATATGCTCAAAAAAGTGGTTGAAAATTGGACCTGTAGAATTGGCTTTATTCGAGCCAGCCGCGGCGGCCACATGCCCGAAATCATATTTAAACATTAATGGCATAAAATTATCCTTCCAATAAAGCCAAATTGATGGACATTAAAACGATTTTCTTGTGTTTTATTTCAATTCGAAGTTCTATACCTCTAAAAAAACACCCAAAAAAATTACGTCCAAGTAATAAAATGAAATAAGGCCCAATAAAATTAAGGAATCTGCAATTTGGCCTTATTTCAGTTATTTTGGGCTTTATTTCACATTGATTTTTTGGGCTTTATTTCATTTTGAGTTTGGTTTCATTTGGCATTTTTAATTGCGCTTTATTTCAATTATATTGAATTTTCAATTATATTGAATTATATTTATAAATAATTAAATTATATATATAAATTATATATATAATTTCATAAACTTTCTTATGGCCTCTTTTTTTTGGTTTTATTTTCTTGGGACTTTTCACATTTTTAATTTAGGCGTTATTTTCTTGGGCTTCATTTCTAAGTGCCAGCAAAAATTGTCGGCGAGTGGAAGCAGGTTCGTAAGGGGCAATACTTCTGTATTACATGATTTTTTTATGGTATGCCACGAGAACTACCAAGGACAGTCAGCTTATTTCTAAGCATGCTAAGTCAAAGAAATCATGCTTTTGTTATGCGAAATATCTACATTAAATATGTGAGTTAAATGAATTGTTTTTTAATGTAGTTCCATAAAACAGGTTAGAAGAAATAACGGAGTCTTGTCTTAACGAAATGTGCTAATAAAAAATTTTGTAAATTTTAAAGGGTCTTTCAAACCGTAAAAGTTGATAGCGGTCATACTGTCAACTGTCACTTATTCAATACTGTTGTCCTAGTCATCATGGAAGGATATGGTGCTTAAAATACGTGGAAATTACAAAATTTGTTATATCAAAGCTTCCGACCGCTTCATCCATTTTACACACTCGTTAATTTTCGATGATTGTCAACTTTTTTTATCAAAATTAGATGATATGGACACCAACGACATGTAATTTCAGGACGGTACTACGTGCCAGACAGCTCAAGCTACATTGAAAAATTCGCTCGAGCGATTTGAGGGCCTGGCCATCAAGAGTGGAGGAGATGTCAACTGATTATTTTGTGTGTCACCCAGTGAAGCCGTATCAGACATTTGCACGATGTTATATTCCATACATAATGGCATCGATATTTATTTAATGATTAAAAATTTTTAATATTAAATAAACATGAAATTAATGGCGTTTTCTTTTCTAGGAAAAATTTGCATTTATTGCACTTTTCAATGAAATTTGGCAATAAAAAGGTTTTTTGAAATATATATTTGATTAAAAATTATTTATTTATTTTATTCAAAAAATTATTTATTTTTATTATTGAAAATATATATACATATATAAGATTTTAATTTTGCTTTACTGCTTTTTTCCAATAATAAAAATAAATAAGTTAATAAAAGATATTTTATTACCCCTTACGAATGTAAATTTTTTACTTTAGAAGAATTAATTTTACTTTTTTTTTAATAAAAACTTAAAAAATTTAGCACTTTTTCTGGAAATAAAAACGGCATAAGTTATTTCAAAAGTAAAAAATTTTCTTTTAAATCATGTATTATATGTAAATCATGTTGAATTAACATGAGACACCTATGAAGCAAAATTACTGCAGAAAAATGTTATATTAAAATTGTTTTCGGTGATTTTAATGTGAAATTTTCCTGTGAATAGATAGAACAATGGCATTAAAAACTTTAGAGCAACTTTTTACTTCACCCGTATTAGCTAATTTATATAACAAATTTTAATTTATACATCTTGAAGTATAAACAAAATTAATATTGTAATGTATTTGTATGTCACTGTCTTGTATTGTATTTCAGCTCACTTGAGCCCAAATAATAGTTCCTTGTGTTTTACTTGAGAATAGAAGAAATAGTGCAAGTAACAGATAGATAGAGAGAACAGGAACTTAATCGCCGACGATGACTCATTACTTCAAATATCGATGAAGGTTAAGGAAGATTTTACAAATCTTAAAGTACACTTTATTGAACAATGTTTTTGATACAAAACACACAATTGTAAACAAAAAACTTTCCAATATTGATATTAAATTAATAATAACTAAGAAATTTTTAGATTATTTACTTGAACTGTAGTGAATTTTAATCAGAAATAATTCATAGTCAGGCTTCAGTTCAGTAATTTCAATTCTTATGCAACAACAAAGTAACATAAGACCACTACAATAATAATTACATGCATGTACCGATGGTACATCGAATAATTAAAATAATTAATGTGATGATCGTAAAAAGATAAGCAAGAATAGTTAAACATACTTAGGTAGAGTAATATAATTTCGTGCTAACCTAAAACAAAAAAATGAAAAAATGGAAAACGGAAAATTAATAGTGATACTTAAAAATGTGTTTACCAAAGGTAAATCAATTGTATACACAACAATCGTTTCTCATATTCCGTTTCATTGTAAATTTAAGTTAAATAGCTGATGTTAATAAGAATCTCTAGCCAAGTAGATAGACTAGGGTGCTGATGAAGTGCGTGGCTGCACAGAAAAGTATCGGTATTTCCCCCAGCTTAAAGACTAAGTTTAATTTTTCATCTCTTCTTTAGAAACTCACATTAATTAATAAAAATATTTCATTCAATAAGAATTCAAATTACTGAACTTAAACCTGACTATGAATTATTTCTGATTAATAATAACTTTAATAAAACTTTTAATACTTTATCTTTACGCAAAATGTTTTTTTACATATTGATAAATTAATATCAAATTATTGTATCTTCATTTAAGCATTCAGTAGAAAAACCGCAAAGTATCAAGATAAATAGTTACAAAATTTTTTTGTATAGTGCGAGTAAAAATTTTAATTTAAACGTACTTGGTAAATAATGAGAAGAGATTCATAAAAAAATATTGTTGATTCGTAACAGAGAACGGAATGAGACCATTCGCATTTGCTAACAATTCATAAATTCGTTGCTATTGTCATGAGTTTATTCGACAAGAATAACAAATGCAATTGCTATGATACCATTCATTGCGATTTGTTGATTGCTCATACGCACTCTATTATTACAATGCCAATATAACACAAGCAGCGAAATGAAATGATGCAGCATGAAAGAAATGATTTCTTTCATACCATTCACTCAGTATTCGCTGATCTTTTGTATATCACGTTTAAATAACAAGTTTATTTTAAGTGATTTTAATTGTTATAAATGAAAAAAAATGCAGCGTGAGGGAGGAAATTTTAGAAAAAAAATTTACGGTGTTAGAAAAAAAAAGAAAATACAAAAAGTAAAATTTGGAAAGGTTAAAATAGATCTGAAATGTATTTCAAATAACTGTTTCATATACAATTTGACATATAATACATCTCAAATCTATATCGTGTTTTATAAATACTAATGTAAAAGTTTTATTTATACAAGCACAAAATACAAAGACTACGTTCTGGTCAATCAAAGTAAAAAGCATTCGCACCATTCACTGAGTATTCGTTGCTTTTGACAAGACCACTGAACATTTATATAAAACAAGCAATGCACGCAATAAAATTCGCCGCACTAATTTTTTTTTAATTTTGCCATGCGTTGTTTCTTTCCAATGTTGTGGAGTGACAACAATATGCAGGTTTCTTGTGATTGCATTCAAATCAAAAAAAAAACGGCATTCAATCTATTCTCTGATTCATAAAAGCTTTATAAATGTAATCCCCTGCTTCCACAAGCCAAGCTGGCAGTAGACTGGTTTAGAAAGTTTTTATTAAAACAC
This sequence comes from Tachina fera, assembly GCA_905220375.1. NCBI lineage: Eukaryota > Metazoa > Arthropoda > Insecta > Diptera > Tachinidae > Tachina > Tachina fera. The sequence goes on along the minus strand of LR999965.1, from coordinate 48,568,913 downwards.
TCAAAATATGAGTAAATTTCAGATAAATTTTATACACAAATCGACTGGCTGGGTTGTAAAAATCGAGTTCTATACTATTTTTTATCGAAAAAATACTTTTTTTTTTGGTAACTGTTACAATTTATGTGTAGCTTCCACAATACAAGCAAGCAAGCTTGTCTAGGAATCACTAAAAAATTTGAGTGGTTTTCATAAATTTTTTCTAGACAATTCGTTAGCTGACATTGCGAAAACTACACATAAGTTTAACATTTTATAAATAAATAAAGTCTTACATCGAAAAAATTGCATTGCTAGTTCACAATGGGGCATTATACGTACAAAATCAAAAATCGTTTTGCTATCATAACGGCCTATATTCTACAAGAGTTGCACATAATCAAATTGTGCATTTTCTTAACTTGTAAAATATTAATAAATCTTTAACTAAAACGTGTGCAAACAAATTTTGTTGCCAGTGTAAATGCATCCATAGGAAACTTATACTTAAACCGCAAATTGCCAGACGTATCAGATTTTATTTTTATTCATATCAGCATAACAAAATACGAGTATTATCGTCATGTGTATTGAATACCAAACAACAAAATAAACCGGCTTCATTGATTTATTACAACAATATCAAATGCTGTTGCACTCAAGCAAAAACATTTTAAATATTAGGTGTGTTCCCGCACTTAAACAATTGAGCAAAAGAGAATGTTAATGAAAGCAAAATAGTCTTCTAATTAGGAATTTTGAATTTTGTTTTTTTGGTTAAGCACCGTTTATATGGATTTCGTGCCTGCTTAAGAAAATTTTCAATATACTTCAATTTAAATTTAAAAAAAGGATGATATGAGTTAACCAAGCTAATTGATAGGTTAAGTCTAGTTAGATTCTAAATGTATGCTAAGATCTACAAATAGGAAAAATGCTTTTGAAAGCAATTTTATGCTGCTTATATTCACCTTATCATTAGTAAAAAAAAAGTACCAAAAACAGTTACGATTTTACCCCTTTATAAATGCAAATTTTCAGAAATTACCAAAACAAATTTGACGTTCTGTACATAAGAAAAGAACGAGTCAAAAAGCTTGTTGTTATGTTCAATACTGTAGAAAATGTGTACAGTGTAAAAAAGATACCAAAATTCAGTTTTGACCCCCTTTTAACCCCTAAAAGTACACATACCAAAAAAGTACAACTTATCTTTTAGCAGCATTCGTATACTTTTAAAAGTTGAGTTCTATCTATCGTAATTTCCGAAATACAAAGATAGCAAGTTTACCCTTCTTATCCATTTTTACCTCTTAGCATTAGAATTTTCAGAAATCCCTGAATCTTTATATTGTGAGAGAAACCTACTTATAAGGTTTCAGCTGTGTAACTATAGTGGTTTGGGGTGTGCGATGATAAGAGTATGTCAGTCAGTAACGTTACTCTTTTAAAGATACGAGTATACAATTATTGAACAGGCAGCTTTTTAATTAAATTTTTTAATTGTATTAATTAATTTGAATGGAAAAACTTAATTGATATTATCAAATTGTTTATAGGTGAAAATTTAATTAATTTTTTAATTGATACTACAAATATTTTAATTAATATTACAAAATCATTCATATTACTATTTTGTGTGCTTGGCCGCATAAATAGAGTTCTTGGCCTCACTGTGAGTCGGTGCGGCGCCTATTTTTGTTTCTAAATGGCATTAAAATACCATATGTTATAAAAAGTGCATAAGCATGCTTACACTCTAGGCCGACGAAATGACTTCTTAAGAAGTCTAAAATATGCACTAGAGACAAATATTTACTATCCACATAATTGTACAAGTTTTGAGAAAATGCAGCACAGATCTGCCATAAAAAATCTTTATATAAAGATTGCATTTTTTTAAATGTTGAATAATATGTAGGATGGTGAAAACAGCCATACTTTGGAAGTCATGCTGAGCTGTAATAAAGTCTACATGTAATGCTTACCAAATGTTGGTCAGTTGCAGGTAGAACTTGTTTACATTGTGCAACCAATCGCAGAAAAAGAACGACTTACATAAATACATATGTATATATTAGAAGTGAGCACAAGCCGTGAAAAAGTGCGCAGTATTGTATTTTTTCAAGAGCGAATATTGTTTGTAGTAGTGACAGTAATTGAGTTTAAAGTAAAAATAGATATCAGTGAAATAAGAAACACACAAAACCATTGTACAAAAGTTGAATCGACAGTTGTATGAAGTGTGCAATATTTTTATTATAAACTTCACAGTCCACAGTACTTTATTTCACAAACTCAAAATTTCATAAGATATTAACTGATAATAAAACTTTTTACCGTTATATCCATTGTGAAAGATATAATTTTTATTTTATTATAAATATATTTGTATTATTGTTCAGTCTTAAATTAATAAATTGAAAAAACTAAGAAAAGTATCACATACGAACTAACACGCTTAAATAATCAACGTTGTTTCTTGTTTCTTTTACACATACACACATTTTTACACTTGTGTGTGCTCATTTTGCAATTGATATATGCTTCGACACTGTGCTTGGCAAATAAACAAATGACGTTGCATTCGTTTGCTAAAATAGTTTTATTGTTCTCATAAAACCAAGAGCACTAAAATAAAATTCAATACTGTACAACACCCTGAAGATTACGCAAGCAAACATCTTATGCTCACCTCTAATACATTACTACAAATATACATATATACATATACATACCTACATAATTACATGTGTAAAAGTGCACTTTGAATTCTAATGAATATCTACAAATGTACATATGTATATATCGCTCATTTACTCAAAGAACGTCATAACTCAAGAAATGGAATTTATTAGTTAGTGACACAGAATTAATTCTCATGTCGTTCCTGTATACTGTGTAAAAATTTCATACAAATATCTTGTTTACTCGACCCTTGAGAGAAAAATAAAATTTTCTTTTTCCATCACATTCGTTTTCTGACAGACTAGTTTTTTTTTTTTTTTTGAGTTATAACGCTGTGTGGGTAATAAAGTGATATGTACTTTCTATGTTGGCATTCAGTAATGTTCTGAAATCTTGATTTTTCCACTCCTATTCTTGTCCCCCAGCTGACAACAGTCGCTCTTTGTTTCTAACTTGTTCGTTTTTTACTTTCTTCGGTTTCTTTTCCAAAGTCATCGCTTAAAAATGTACTTACGTTGTAATTGCAAATGAAAACATAAATTTATTTTTTTCCATTTTTGTATTTGTTTTTCATTGCTAGTGATGGGAGAGAAAGGTGATTATGACGTTACTTTTAAGCTGACCAGATTAAAATATCCTTACTAATATTATAAATGTGAAAGTGAGTTTGTTTGTTTGTTTGCTACGATTTCACGCTCAAACCAATACAACTATTTTTAAAGTTCTTTTAGATAGCTACATTACCAGCGTCAAACACAGCCTATTTATTATTTATCCGTTTCGAAACCGGTTTTTTTATTTGGTGCGGATTATCAAATTATAATTTTGAGTTATTAGTGCGTTAACAAATAGAAAACAAAAAATATTATTTAGCATGTATTGCCTTTTTTTAGTTTTTCTGTTAACTTTTTACACCAATATAATATTATTTGTTGTTTTTTTTTTTGACTTCTTATTTGCTCTATGTGATATGAAAGTTAATCACAAAAAAAAATCTGTTTTTTCCTCAATTTTTTCAAGGTATTTTTTTATGTTTTAATCACTAAATATTTATATTTTTTCAATTTACGCGACTACTTAAAGTTATGAACTCAATTACTAAATTTTCCATATGTATGTATATATTTTTTTGTATAACTATAGTAACTATAAAAATTAAATATATTTCAGTGTATAATAAAATTGTTTTTCATTTGATAAAATTTTTACAAATTTTGGTATTTTGTTTTACGAATTCTGTGGTATTATTATTACATTATTATTATTATTATTAATTGTTTGACATTAGCAATTGAATGCAAAACAAAATCTTAATAAAGAACATTATTTGACTATTATATTCCCACATACACCCAAAAAAGTAATATGAATGATTTTGTATTACTAATTAAAATATTTGTAGTATCAATTAAAAAATTAATTAAATTTTCACCTATAAAAAATTTGATAATATCAATTAAGTTTTTCCACTCAAATTAATTAATACAATTAAAAATTTAATTAATACAATTAAATTCTTAATTAAAAATATTAATTGGTGAACACTTTTTTCTGGGTAGTAAAATATAACCTATGGGCTAATTATATAAAATGCAAATGCTAAGCGTTCACAAATTTTGTATGGAAAAATATAAATTACAAAAAACAAAATAATGGGTGTTTTATGGTGAAGTTTGATTTATAATGTAAAATAAAACATAAATTTGAAAGTGAACTTAAAATTTTTATTGTCGGTTAAAGGAACAATCTATGACATTTACTCTTTGAAAATAATATCATATAAATGTGACTTGAGTACTACGTCGGATGTGGTCCACTCTTAAGATTGGTATCTGGCTTATTCCTGTAGACCTCAGACTTTACATATCCTTAGAGAAAAAAGTACAAACGTATGATATCGCACAAACTATGTGGCCAATTTACCGTAGAAAAACGTGAAATTAAGTGATCATCAAAATGATTTCTCTTTCTTGATGAAACGAAACCTCACCGAGATAATGCGCTTTAAACAGTAACAATGTTGAGATGTCATTAGTTTTATTTTTTACATTATAAATCAAACCTCACGCTTTATCATTCAGTATATTCAATGTTTTGTCAACGCTCAGTTACAAAATTAGGCCCTTAATAAAACCAATTGGAAGAACCTTATGATAATGAAGACAAACAATTTTAAATCCAATCTTGCCGCTTAAAAGGGACTATCAACAAAATAACAATAGATCTGTCGTGGTACTTTTTGGGTAAAGTTCGGTAAAATGAGAACAAACTATAATTTCTCTCAATAAAAGTACGGAAACGCGAAAAACTTAATTTTTTAACATAAAAGGAAAAGTCGATATGTGTATGTATGCATATTATGACTTCAAAAGTCCTGGTCAACTTGTTTTTCGAGAACTAGAAAATCTGCATCAAACTGTGTGAACTTTGCTTAAATCGGTTATATGGTTCAAGAGATAATGTTATCGAAAGAAAATTATTCGTTTAATTGCCCTACAATAAGAGAATCAATCCCCTTCGAAAATGCAATGATTTTTACAACATATTTATGATTTTGTCATTATTTTTCAAGCAATGCAACGCTTTATACCCATTACGAAAATTGTTTCATCAGCTGAAATAATATTATACATATGTATATACAACGAAATATTTTTTTACTTAGTAACGTACATTTTCATATTTTAAATGTGTAATGTAATTATTCCCAGCAAAAAAAGACACTCCAAATAAGTCATGAAAACGTAGAGCTTACGATCTGGAAGTAGTGAAAATTTCGATGCGATCTAATGATTTTTACATAGGGTTGTCATTGCAAGAAGTTCTCTTTTTCGATGCCTGGTCACTGAATTGGAAGCGATATTAAGAAAAATTCCATTTTTTTTCTTCTATGATAATATTTTCATCTAGGAAAAATGGTAAATAGTTACCTATTTTAACAGTTCGTTTCTTTTTATACGAATTTAAGCCCGAAATAGTGTTTTTATGTAAATTTAAGCAAATAACTTTTAAATTTTAGACCAAAATTAATTCATAAATTTCTTTAAAAATATAATATAGTATTTTCTAACACTATGGAGGAGTTTTAAGGTTTTGTATGACTAAAATAAGCTTCTACATGTTTTTTTGCTCACTCTCGGCAAATTAAAAATATTGATTTTTGGGAAGCAATGAAAATGTAGTTCCACTAGAATGACTTCCATTTTTTTTACTGGGTTGCAATGAAACGATAGTTTTACATATATTTTTAACGAATGGTCTTTACGAAGTGTTTTTTTTCAGAGTAAAAGTTCTGAACAAATCAACGTTTCCCGCAAGGATATCTGTTTGAGAATGAATGAATGTTACAGTTCAGCGGAAGCTAGCCCAGCTAATTCAGTTTTCTCACTCATTATTTATGTATGTGTTACTGTCTTATCTCTAAAATAACAGAGTACCGGTGTCGGCAACGTTCGACTTGTCGCACATTTATATTGGAAGCAAAGTAAGTGTGCGACATGTCAAGCGCTGTCGACATCATGGGCAGACCTTAATTATTATGCTACGTGCCTGGTGCAGCGTCCACTGTGATCAACAGACGATAGAAGGTAAGAGAAGGTAAGCCTTCCATTTGGAAAGGTAAAAAACTAAACTAAACATTGCAATGGAATACACTAAGAAAAACAATAATGCTCTTATTCAAAAACGATTATTAAAGTTAAGGCATGCGTTTTGCCATACAAAATTCGTTTGCTAAACCAACTTTAAATTTACCAATTGTTTTTGCATAAGGTGGTAAAAATATAAACCAAGGTTGGCAACCGAAACAAATAACGGTATCGGTATTGATACCGGTACAACTATTTTTTAAATTTCGGTATCGGTAACGGTATCGGTATTTTTTTTATTTCGGTATCGATATTACCGGTACATACCGTTATTGAGTTTATAATATCGGTATACCGATATGACTGCTAAATTATTAGTTCAGACAGTGGATATAGCAAAAACTCTCTTTTTTTATTAAATTACTTCGAAAAGGGAGTATTTTTACATTAACATATAAAAACATTTAAACTTATATGTTTCTATATACGTTTTTATACTTTTATTAAAAAATAATTTATTAAAAAAGTAAAATAAGGAAACTGCAGTTGAAACTTTCCATATATGTATAAATACATTTTGGTTAATTAAACAAAATAATAAAAATCAATACATACAGTGTACGTACATTATACACGAAGTACATGTAGAATTGCACTTAGTGATGTGCGAATATTCGTTTCGAATTCCCGAATATTCGACTTTTTTTCGATATTCCTATTCGTACTCGCCAAATTCAGACGAAACGAATATTTGAATATTTGATATCAAGCAATAAACAATATTCTTGTAGCCAACTTAAAAATAAACAAAACAAATTTCTCGTACAATTAACATTTAGGGCCATTATTACAACTTAAATATATTTAAAAGTAGGATTTTGTTGGGCGTATAAAACGCTACTTTAGGCTATTCATTATTATAAATTTAATTTAACTTACCAGGAAGGATACATTGCCTTTAACTTAGCGCTCACTTTAGGTTAAGTTAAAATTGTACTGATGGACTACTTGTTATACGTCCGATAAAATCCTACTTTTAACTAACTTCAAGTTGTAACAATGGCAATCTTTAACTTCAGATATAAGAGTTTCGAAAATTTTGCTCCATTATCTCTATCAACCCATTAACCCTACATTTGAATTAGACCTATTTTTTGTTATAAGTATCAAATTCCAAAGCTGTAAACAAAAAATGTATTACGCCACTTTAAAACAAGATTTGTTTTTAAATATGTATATCCAAAAATCTAATCAGCGTCCAACGAAAAATAAGAATACTGCAAAAATACTAAAAAGTCTCATTTTTAATTTAATTTTCTTGGAAATTGCCGGGAACTCAAAAGCAAACTGCATATTGTTTGCATAACTTTCTACCTAGGAGAGACTTTTCAGATGAACATATTGATTGGCGAAATTCTTTTATAATAGCGAAATAATTAACCCACTTGTTTCTTCAAAAAGCGGCGAAAATCGACTTTTGTTAAAAAATTTAGTTTAAATTGAGTATAACTTTTGACTTAATTGTGATTTTGATACCAAATTTTTTTTAATATTACGAATTTTGTCCCTTATTCATAAGTTTAATTTTTTTAATCTAACAACATTTGACTTCTCCATTAGCAGAACAGTGGGCAAAGGTTGGTAAAAAAAAGTCAAAAATTTAATATTTTTTCTCTAATAGATCGTAAACTGTAAGCGAAAACCCAATAATGTACTAGACTTTTTTTAGCTCTTGCAAAAAATCCTTTTTATCTGATCAAAAACAGGAGCTCGGCACGGATTTTAATTTTTCATTAACCCAAGCTTGCCTACTTTGGTGCTTTGTGGCTCCGCCCCCTTTAAAGATATATAGTCTAAATTCCAGACTTAAGCTCTGTGACACCTTCCTCAATGCTGTGTAAGATTTCATAACAATAGAACAGCTAATTTAGAAATTTATTTCCAATTTTTTTACAAAATCCTCACTGTGTATCGGGTACTTTAGGCCTCGCTAGGCATTTATTGCAGCAAACCTCATATTTTATACAGAGCACATATGTAGTATATCAATTAAAGAAAAATACGTTTGGGACCAGTTTAATGTGCAATATTTTAAAACAGCACTCTTCAAAACTTTAAATCTTCGCATTAGCTTGTGTATCGATAACAGCAAATATACTAATTTTCGCGATTTCATATACAATAACGCTCGCTTACAGTGGCTTTGCTCTTTTCACCAATTTAAAACATTTATATGTCTAGAGATACGCTTCATAAGAATGTGTAAAGGAGAACAAAAAGGTGTTTATAAAAAAAATTAATTGAAATAAATTTTTGAAATTTTATTTTTGGTGGGAATCGGTATACCGGTACATACCGGTATAGACGTAAACGGTATTCTGGATACCGGTACTTTCTAACCGAAATGGGTTCCGGTATCGGTATCGATACCGGTATCTAATTTTAGCGGTATTTGAATCGGTATCGGTATTTTTACTATACCGTTTGACAACCTTGATATAAACTAATCCGATTAACTTGCACTCTGAAGAAAACTCTAAAAGCAGCCAGACTGCATTTCGTAATTTAATAAATCTGGTCACCTGAAAATTCAAACTATTTGATGTGTAGTTGTGCTCTTCGCTAATGTTAAATGATAATTTTGTGTGTGTTTTGTGTTTTTTTTTTCTTTTCAAATACATTTTTTATTTATTTTTCTATTTTCTATGGCTTGTCTAGTGTAAAGTTTGTGTTTTATTTGGATGTCTCGTACACATGTCCATATCAGAGTTCTGTCATTTAGCCGCAATCCCATGGGCATTGATGGGGGGGAAAAACAAAGTACAACAACGAAAGAAAATAAAATAAAATAAATGAAAATTAAAAAAATAAAGCTTCACAAGCGAAGATATCAAGTGGTACTGGTACTGGGTACTGGGTAGCAAAAGTTTGTTGTTGTTTACATTCGGTGCAATAAAGACGTGCAACAAGTGAAAAATAAATATTTTTTCTCCGCGGTGCGATTAAAAATTTTATTGTCGATCAAAATCTAAAGACTGGAAGAAGTGAAATTGTTTGCTTAAAGTTTAATTTCATGGGAATTTTTTTAATTTATTTACTAAGCAAATCAAATTTTAGTGCCGTGCAAAGTTATAATAGATAGTTTAAAATTTAATGAATGAATGATGACAATGTCTCATTGATTAAAGCCCTCAACTGATTGATAGCAAACGGAAATAATTAATTTATGAAAGTTGACAGAGTTAAACAACGAACAACGCAGGAAATTTAATAAGATTCCAGCAAGAGATTTAATTGAATTCTTATGCTGTGGATTTTGCTGTCTTAAGTGCTTGCAATTAGTGGCTGCGAAAAATTACATAAAAAATTTTAAATATTTCAAATAAATTCTTGCATTTCATAATTAACCATTCAAAATCAATACAAAGAAGATATAAGAAAAAATAAATAAATAAATAAATAAGTGCAAAATAAATAAACAGAAGCAAACAACCTCAAAATAAAGTACGACAATTGCAGATTAAAATTGTGAGTGGGAAGGTAGTGCGAGTTTTTGTATTATTATTGTTATTTATTTTTTATTATCATATACCCTACATATTCTCTAAGCTGCATTATTACTTTTGGATAAAGTAAAATCATGTAGGGAATAATTTTGTAAAACACAACGCCAAGCGTTGGCAAATTTTATATGCAAAAAAAAACCAAACAAAAAACTCATAAAAAATTTGTCGACGGCAAGTGCAAAGTGCATTAAACCAAAACTTTGATATAATTAAAATTGTGAGTGGAAAGGTAGTGTGTGTTTTTTTTTGTATTCTGTTTTTATTATCATGTGTCCTACATACAACATTGCCACTTTCTGTGTAATAGTGCAAAATTTGTACTATTTCAAATTCTTTGCACTATTTTTTCATCATACATATTTCTGTGCTTAAAAGCGATAACAGCATAAGTTGACCTGGGACAAAATCGAGTTATACATGCTTCAAACTTCATATTTGCGTGAAATCCCCGTAGTTTATTATAAAGATATTTATAACAAAAACAATATTGACCAACATAAGTTTTAATAAAATATCAATAAAATGTGTACTAAGGGTCAAATTGTAAGATTTGCTAAGAAATATTGAATTCCATTTCAACTGTAGTTTTTTTAGGCAATGTAAAGTTCAAGAATTTCAATGACATTTCCAAGTATGGGGCCATATATTTTATCACCTATTACAACGCAATAGCTATTGAGTATTGACATCATGTATAAGATTAGAAGATTTTGAAGATTCTTCAAAAATAACTGAATCAATTCTTTCTGCACTGGATGACAAATCTGCAATATGTCATTTCTTGCTCCTTTCATATAATCTTGGACTGTTAACTAATTTTAATTAAAGTCTAGTTACATAAAAGTTGATTTTTTACATAAAATTAGTTATTTTTGGTTCACAACAAAAACGAGAAACTTTTTATACACCAAATTAAATTAATGGTAGTAGAGCCAATCATTGAGCTAGATTATCAAAAATTAGACAATGAGTGGCGTTAAGTTAGGTTAGGTTGAAAGAGGCGCAGTAAAAATTAAACGAAACTGTTTCAGACTACACCTATGCTATTATATCATGTTGTGCGCGCTTGATAAGAAATATTGAGGAGATACCCAATAAAAACCATTAAAATATATTAAACTTAATCAGACTACGAAGCTTTTCTCCTCAATATACTTTTTTAGGTTTTGCCAGTGTGAACACCTCAGATGTTCTATATTTGGTGTATTTGACTGAATACTGAATAGTGACAAAAGTAGTGTTCGAATGGCGTTAATATGCACTCTATGCAGCCTACTACACGCAGGCATTCAAGTATAATCTAGATGATTCTTTATTGATTCCTTTATTGGCGATATTCTGTTTTCATATATAAATTTGTAATAAAATTTCTCTTAATAATACCATTCTCAAACGCTTTTTTTATGTTTTTAATAAACTGAACTTAATTAAAACTGATACAAGAAATAAATTACCAGCTAATACATGATAAGAAAAGAAAAAAAAAGAAGTTGGAAAAAATATTTTGGTGTAAATATGTACATACATATGTATGTATGTTTTCAAAAACTTAAGAATGTATAAGTACATACTAGGGATGCCAAACGGGAAATTCCGAACCCGAAAATCCCGAATCCCGGGATTTGTAAAATTTAATCCCGGGATTTCTTTTTCGGGATTCCATTGCAATTTTTATAAAAAGTTATTTATAAATTAAAATTTTCGTTAATTTTATTGTATTATTTATAATATTTAAAAGTCCCATACAATTTTATAAGTGCAGTTTTAACAATTTAATGACTATTCGTGACATACATATTTCTTATAAATTAACAACATAAGCAAAATAATTTAACTACTTTCTCACGGTTATTTTCATCAAAGGTGCTAAAATATACAACTAAGAATTATTTTGAAAACAAAAAGAATAATATGAGCTTTGGAAGGGAAATAAAATTTGGAAAATTCATAAGTTTGACAAATTTATTCCGTCTTACTCTATATTATGAGGGCAATTGTGAATAAAATTCCACGAGAAATTTTTGCCAGGGAATAATTTCAAACAGTAGCAAATAATAGGGAAAACAAAAAAATCTAATTAGAGAAGGGATAAATTTATTGCGGAAATGTATTCATAATTGCATTGTATAACTAACTGAATGTCGACTCCCCAACGCTATAAAAAAATTAGCACTTATCTACTTTTCGGTAACAATTCAGTACCATTGACAGCTCCTTACAATTGAAGTAGAATACAATACAAGGCAAGTGCGAAGTTTTTGTTGTCGGGTTAACGTAAACGTAAGAAATTTTCGTCTTTCAAAAGTCCATATATATGTAAGTATGTTCGTGTTGGTTAAGATTATATAAAAAATGTAGATATGTATATTGAAAACAAAAACAAATTTTCATATTTAGTTATGGTTTTCGGTATAAATTCTCTAACATCAAATGTGATTAATCAACTTAAAAATAGATGAGAAAAATTCTTTTGATTTTTATTTTATTCTCCTATTAGAAAATTGTTAACTTTAAAGACAATTGTATTATGATATATTATCAATATAAAAACTTTTAAAATGCATAAAATTTGTTATTAAAGTAATATTTATTAAAAGACTAATTTATTTTACCAACAAATTGTAGATCCCGAAATCTCGAAAATCCCGAAATCCTGGGATCCCGAAAATCCCGAGATCCCGAAAATCCCGAATCCCGGGATTTCCAAAAATCAATCCCGATTGGCATCCCTAGTACATACATATATCGCTCATTTTCTTCTAAAGAAACGAATTTAAATTAAGAAAAAAAGTTGAGGACGTTCTTCTCGAACGATTAGTTTAAATAATATTTTATGAAATTTTTACACAATTTAAAAAGAAAGGTGGCAAGTAGTTTTCGTTGATATAAATATGCGATATATGTAAGTATGTATTTACCTAGCTATTTATGAATTATTGAATTTTATGCTATATTTTTAATTTTGTTATATATGTATATGGATGTTTATATATGTATATACATTTAGGTATATATATTTATTCCCGTCGTTCCAAAGTGGAACTTAGGACCATGATTTGCTTAATTTTTAATTTAATTAATTTTGTTATACCAAATTTTACCAAAAAATATAAAAAAAAAATTTTAGATTTTTTTGCACTGTTTCATTCGGTTGTGCACTATTTTGGACTTGCACCTGTGTAACTTTTTGTTCCACTGGTATACAACGCTGCCTACATATTCTCTAAGCATTATTATTATTTTTAATCTTAATTAAGGTGCATTAAATTGTAAATCGTAACAACTCTACAGACACAAATATAATTCCACAGTCAACAATTTTAATTAAAAAAATGTATTTGCGTCAAGTAAACTTTTTGCTTAATTCAGTTTTTAAATACTTTTGATAAGAAAAATATTTAAACTTTTACATCAATTAACTTTTTAAACTAAAGCTGTATTGACTCAAATAAATTTTTTATTCAACTTTCTATCAATTAAATTTTTATGCACACATTTAATTGACTCAATAACATTTTTAACTGATTATTTTTAATTAAACTTGTTAACAGGAGAAAAAAATTCTGTCTAAAAAAGGAATGATGATGGCATAAGAAACATATTTAAAAAATTTCATAGTTATTTTTAGTGGCTTATTCCTCGAAAAACATGACATTATTATAGCAACTACATTAAGTTGTACGCCGAAAATGTAGGGCTTTGACTAAGGTATTAGTTTAATTTAATGTTAAGTTTTATCAAGACTAAATTTATTATTTTAAATTAATTTGTTACATGAAGTAGAGAGTGAATGCAAATTATTAGAACAATATAAAAAATCAACCAGTGTGCAGTACTTTTATTTAGAATACTACTCGTACGAGGAACATTTCAATGGTAGATTTTAACGCCCTGACTCTTTTGGTATGAGATTTTTGACCTTACTTTACGTAAAAAAACGTGAAGTAAGTACAATTAAAAGGGTTAATGGAATAGAAAGTTTATGTTGAGTTTCGAGCTTCGATGCATTCAGAGCCTTTTAATAGAGTTTAAGAAAATTTGTTTCTGGGGAACTTTTTTACCGGTTACATTCTTGCTTAAAGGAACATTTTCATCCTATTTTGGGAAAGAAAGATCCACACGAAAACTTTTACATAAGATGCAAAGATTTCATGGTTTCTAAAAATACAACGTCGTCAATTTGACAGCAAAGTATTAACAAGAATATCGCTTTCAAACCCAGAAGAAATGTGTATGAATTGAACTATATCGGTATCAAATTGACACCATAGTGGTCTAAAATTTATATCATTCACAGTTAGTTTAAGGATTATTCTTCGAACTTTTTTTGTATCTGTATGCATATATGTGGTTTCTGTAGCAATAAGAAAAAATTGCTCTAGTCATATTTTACTGTTTTGCAGGAGAGCACTTTTAAGCGTTCACGTTGATTCTCGGAAATTTATTTATTGTGCCGTTAAACTAGGAAATTCTCTGTTAATCTTTTTTTTAAGCAAACATCATTCTACACGCTATAAGCAATACATTAAAGTTGAAATATACCAAAATATAATCTAAATTAAACTATTATTCCAAAGTAGATTAGAAGAAAAAGATAAGACGCAAGTCATAGTGCTATAACTTCCTGAAAAATCATACAATTTAATTGACATTTACTAGGGTTAGCTTAGAATATGTTGATTACCGTTGAGGTACCATTAACTCAAAATCAGCTTTTCCTTTTTGCCACAGATTCGATTAGGCTAAAGTTTGTATCGCTCTGTAAGCCAAATTCCATGCGATAATTTTTAATGAACAAATAACATTAAAATTAGTTGTAGACATTCTGGCAAACGAGTAGTACAACAGAACAACTAGCTGTTTTCGAAGGTCGCAACATTTTCATCATCATTCTTTGTGTTTGGTTTGCTTCACTGTATGTGGTGCCAGTTGATGTAGATTTCTGTTTTATATACTCAGCCTTTATTGCAAATGGAATATGTGAATTGTTTTGATTCATGATATTAGAAATTGCTGAAAGCTTTTTTTTTAATAAAATCTCAATTTTACCATCTCTTAATTTACATTGTCATTGTTCCGTTGTTCTCTTTTATTTGTAAATATCCTTTCTTTTCCCCATTTATACAATTTATGATGTTTTAACTACGCTTAAAATATTTCCTGGTTGGTTTCATTGTGTCTTCGGAAGATGCATTTCCCACTCCTTTGTAATCTCGGCATATTTTATAGAAGTTTTTTTTCTGTACTGAGTGCTTGGTTGACCATTTTAATTTTGGAGGACTTCACACAAATTTGACAATTTTACTGCTTCGAAGTTGTTTTTTTTCGAGATCCACCAACTCGATCTTAGCAAGTATTTTATAGTTGCCCTCTTTATCTTTTTCGCTTAGTTGATGCATGGTAAATATTAAATCTTGTGTTCTTCGATTTGGTCAATCGTTTCTGTTCTAGCTGATAGTCTACTTCGTTCTTTCGCCTCTCGATTAAAATTCTTGAATAAAATGTTCCAGCAACACAAAGTAGAAATATTGCTTTGGGAATTGACTGGTTATATTCTTTTTTTTTAAACGGTGGATTGATAACTTACACCTGCGTTTTTTAATTGCTAGATGAACCATCAAAATATAGCAAGTTTAACAGAATAGCAATAGAAACTTCTATTTTTTGCTAAATTGAACAACCTTATTTAGTAAGATTATCTATCGTTACTTCTCAGTATTATGCTAGGAACACAATTGGGACGAATTTCGTCCACGTCGACGAATTCGTTGATAAGCATTCGCTGCGTAAATTCGTCGTGTGAAGCACAATAACGTCGAATTTACTCACCGAATTCATCTCTCATATTTGACAAAGTTGGTTGTTGGTTGTACAAAATCAGAGAGAGAAGGAGATAATTTTCTCTCAATTTTGTTTTTTCGTCGTTCGTCGGCGTACAAAATAGAAATAAATCTATCTCAGAGTTTGTCACGCACGACGAATTTCGTCGTACGGCGGTGTTGTGTTCATTTTCATATGCACAAATGCGTTTTATTTTTTATGACGAAAGTTCGCACCGAAAAATTCGTCGTTCGTCCTAATTGTGTTCCTAGCATTACTCTTATCAACTGTAAATATCTGATAGACTAACCAAATTTTCGTTACATTTTTAATAACCAACTGACAGGTAACAATATTTTATATTGACAGTAAATTTACAATTAAAATTAGTTATCTTAACCAGGCGAACAGTTTGTTGTTTTACGAAATAAGAAAAACTATTATTTTTAGTAAAATAGCATCTGAAATTGTTATCTTAACTATCGTTAGTATTTTGGAGCTGTTTTTTTTAATTATATATGTCGTACTTTTTGCTCTAGAGAGGGCCAACTCAAAAATTTACAACTCCTCAGTAGAGAGCTATATGGAAAGAAGTTACATTAATTGCATAAAATAAAAATTGTAAGTTACATATTAGCTTAAAAAAATTAGTTTGAAATGCATGGTCAGCCTACATGCTTAACCCTAACAATTAAGCTTGGTTATTTTATTTTAACTGTAATTGTAGTTTTATAATTCTCAATAATTTATTGAGAGTTTGTCTATAAATATTGGGGTTTTATAAGTATTTTTAAATTGTGGTTAAAGCCTACTTAGTTTCGTTGTAGCTTAGCTGCAACGAAATGCATCTAGACATGCTTCACGAACAACAAATTAATTTTTTTTTAAGTACAAACATTATTGTTTGTTGCAACCAGAAAAATAGTGGATTAATTTGTATTGCAACAATAATTTTCACTTAAAATAACTAAACAAATCCGGATTGGTTACTTTAACTCAAAAAAAATTTTTTTATGTAATTCTAGCAACAATATACTGTAACTGAAAAACTTGACAACTAGAGGCCCAACTATAATATGAATAAGCGAACTTAAGCAACTGTGCGGTTACATATAAAACGTATGTGGCAAACTATAATGTACTTATGGAACTTTTCGTCAAGTTTCGTTAAATGTCATTTGCTTAAGCTAAGTGCCAAACTGAACGCACATTCCGTACGGAAAACACTGTTTGTGCATTTTTTAAACTCAAGCAAACATCATCAGAAAATATTCATTGGTTTTATATATTTTTTATTTTTTCTTATTTTAAACTCAAAAAAGAAAGCAAAACTTGTATTTACATTCTTTGTTTTACAATACACGTATACATACACGCATACATATGAGTTTATTTATGTTTATTCATTGTTGTACTTTTTAGTAGGCAAAACAAATAAAACAAGTAATAAAGGGGTGGATATAATTATTTGAGAGTTTTTAATAGATTAGGATATTCCAACAAGTTATTTTGATTGATTCGTTTAGTAGTTATAAGAAGAAACAAAATTACTAAAAATTCTGAACAATACCTATATGTGCAGCTGTGGCTAAAGAATACTTAAGTGCATGTAAGTACATTGTGGCCACCTAAAAGTCATATCTGAATTGCTTAAGTATTTGACAGACTTATCGTTCAATTCTGGCATTACCTTAAGCCAGCTTATTCATATTATAGTTGGGCCTTAAAATCTGTTAGATTAACTAACAAGATTTTTTTGTGTATATTAAAAACGTGAACGAAAAAGAACTTGTTTTCAATTGTGCTGTAGGGCTTACAAGATTCGTCAATACTGCGTGCAGCTCTCTCGCTAGTTTTCCATTGATAATATTTATGGCGCCGGTTTCTACAAACCATAGGAGTAGAAAGGCCATTGGCGGGCGGTGCCCCAAGAATTAATGTTGTACCCTAGAATTATTAAAGTTTGCAAGTAATTATTGTTTTTAATATTACTCAGAAAAATCGTCCGTCATAATGCGCCCTTTGAAAAAAATTCTAGCTACGCCAATGCTAGAAACATACATAATTGTTTTTTTTCTCCTAGTGTTATTTTTCACAAGTAAACGTTTTTCTTGCATTTGCACTTCTTGATGCACACTTGCATGTTCTTTTTCTTTCTTTGTTTCCTTCAAATTCATTGTCTCATTTAGCTGTCGTTTTTAATGTTTTGACTTTATATCGCTTAATAAATTTTGCCTTTGTTCATGATACAAATACCAGTCAGTGCAACAAATCAAAATTGTCTCATTAGATGTAGCAACGCCTACACAGTGTCTGCGGTTTGTGTGTTCAAAGAAAATAAACGAAATCGTAAAAGTGAGAACACATCGCTGTTTAACGCATTTGAAATAATACGAGTGTCATAAACAGAGTAAAAATACTTAGTCTTAATCTTAGGGTCTAATAACCTTTTAAATAACTTTTTTGCTTTTTTATCAGAGCAATTAAGAATTTCCTATTTTTTTTGTAGAATTTTTATTGTGATTCATTATTGTTATTATCAATTTATACGAAAGGTAACAAACAATTTATTTCATTGATATTGAAATTCTGTGAAGCATACTAATATTTTTGTTTTGCGTAAATATATAGTATATGTATGTATATGGCCATGACTATGACTGTATAGTTTCAACGTAAACTAACTTTAGACTTATAGACAAAAGAAAAGTTTATTTTTATATTAAAATTCTTTCTTGAGTAAAGCGGGTGCCAGACACATCAATATTCAGCTTCAATATATAGTACATATGTGGTTGTGTGCGCTTTTTATAAAATATATTCACACCAATAGTATATGTGTGACTAGTTTTGGTAAACAAATGCACCACACAACCATATATATTGAAGCTGAATATTAATAATGTGTCTGGCATCCACTTAATTCAGTGAGTAGTTTCAGTTTAATTTTAGTTCGTTTCTGGATATGAATATGTTTTAATTAATGTTTTGGCTGCTACTCTGTAAGGAAACTTCCAAAGACTTAGAGTATGTAAATATATCAGCCGTGCCAAAACATAAATGCGCGGAAAAAAAATATTCACACAGCACACAGGTCTTTAATTTTTGACGTTAATATTTTTCAGACTAAAAGTTCTAGCGAAATGTGATGTTCTACAAATAACTTACTAAATGGTGTGTTTTGTAGAGTGACAAAAGTTCAATGTGATGTGGCCGCCACGGCTGCACTGTTGCCAGAATTGACGATTTCTCTGCATTTTGAAGATTTTTACCTCTCAAAATGCACTACTGACGATTTTAGGTCCAGAAATGACGATTTTTCTAAATTTAATTTCGAGAATAATAAAAAAGTATATACATATATGTGTTTACGCAGCAGAAGTTTTTTCAAATTCAAATCTTTGCGAAATCGATGTAAAAGAAATAATGAATAATTGTATACCTACAATTTTACATTGAGCTATGTGACCAGATACTTAAAAGATTTGATTTTTAAAGTCAATATAAATTTTTAAACATAATTCATCCAAACCTAATATTAAATGGCGAATCCAACTTTATTCTGGACATTGCAAAGACTTTCCCAAATTTCTTAAACGAAAATGATAGGGAATTGCAATTTTTAGATTTTAAAACTATTTTTGAAGGAAAGGAAACCAACTTTGCAGAATTTTGGAAAAAATATCCGAAATGAAAAGATGTGATTCAAGTCTGGCTTTTCCAATTTTAAAAAATTTTATTCGCATTATAATGATTTTACCACATTCATCGCAAATGTCGAAAGGATATTTAGGTGAATTTAAATAAAACCAAAATTCGTAATCGTTTACAAAACGATTCTTTAGAAGTCATCCTATACACAAAGGACTATTTAAAACTTAAGAAGTCAAACTGCTATGACACTGAGATCAGTTCAAATTTGTTAAAAATGTTAAATTTTGATATTTATACATAAAATGTTTCTATAACAAAAATGATAATTATTTTTTTTATAAATTATCTGTTTTAAAAATAAATACATATGTATGTACGTATGTGAATTCTGATTTCATTTTAAGTTTTTTTTACTTTTATTTTTAATTTTAATTGTTTTCATGTTTAGATTATATACATATGTGTATATTAATGTATATGTGTATATTTGTTGGAAGCATAATTAATAAGTTTGAACCATTGTAATAATTTTTGTAATAAAACAATTAAAATATAAAAAAATTTAATATTTTTGATTTGACGTTTTTTTTGACGATTTTCTAAATTGACTTGACTATTTTGACGATTTTTTTCACAGAAATCTGTAGTTTTTGACGATTTCACCTCTAGAAGTTCTGCCAACAGTGCACAGCTGGCGCTTAGAAGGCACAATTTGGAACACCAATTTTCAACAACTTTTCGCAGCATTCGCCGATAACTCTTCGAATATTGATTTCCAGGTGTTCAATTGCTTATGGTTTAACGACGTAGACAAGTAATTTAACATAACCCTAAAGAAAATAATCCAATGAGGATTTTAGTGGACAATTAATTGGGCCATTATGAGAAATAATTTTTTCATCAAAATTTTCTTTGGGTAAATCAATTGTAGCGCCCGCTGTGTGACACGTGGGTCCATCCTGTTGGAACCACATATCAGCAAGATTAATACCACGTTCACCATTGACAGTAACATTCTGACCATCATCGTTTTTTAAGACATATGGTCCAATGACTCCGCAAACCCATTATGTTCACCAATTACTAATTTTTGTGGATGTAACAGTGTTTCGACAAAAGCTTGTGGATTCTGCTGACTGCGATAATTCTGCTTATTTACGTACCCACACGCAAAGAAAAAATATGGTTGAGGTAACCAACCATAATCAAACAGCAACATAATATGATTGAATTATATGGTTGTAGTTAAATCATATTATTGTCAAGAGAAAAGCAAACTTTTAATAATCTTATTATCTAAGTTAATAATAATATTATCAACAAAAACAATAAACTTTGTTACACCTAATCTTATTATTGTAAATATGACAACACTATTGTTAGATGTGACTAAAATATTATTGAGACTCACTATACCATGTTCTTATATTATAATAATATTGTTAAATACGACAATAGTATTATAATAATATTTTGTTTTTCAATCATATATTTATTGGCTAAAACAGCTGTGCGTTAAATTCGAAATAAAAATAAATTAATATTATTGAAAGAAAATATATGTATATATAGAAGTGTATACTTACAAATGTGTGTATACACGAAATACTTGTACTTTATTTATTTATTTACAAACGAAACACTGAACTGACAGAAGAGGTTTCTGAAAAAGATATTATTAAAAATTTAACATAGTATGACTTTGGATAACATTATATTGTTATTTACATTATACTATTTTTAATAATAACAAAAATTATGTTGCAGTCATAAATTTTTAACAAAACTATATTGTTAAACTCTAACCACATATCTCACTTTTTTATGAATATAATAATGTAATTATTAAATTCAAACATTACTTTGATTACCGTAACAAAATTAATGTTTAAAATAACAATAACTTGTTTTCAAGGACCACACATTTGTTTCTGAGAACATAATATTGTTTTCTCAACCATTCTAGAACCATATCTTTTCTTTGCGTGCATTCAACCAGAAATTGGCTTTATCGGCAAATGGAAGAAGTGTACGATGAGTTTGAATAATAGAAAAATTATATTTATTAAAACTTTTAACAATTTGCACGCGTTGCTATTTTGTAAATCGATTCACAATGAAACTTCAAGCTAACTTAACAAAAAGCAAATTACGTCTGTTATATTGACAACAGAGTATCTAGAGTAAATTAATAAACAAAATTCGCTCAAAAACTTTAAAATGAACCTGGCGCAGTGCCGGTTACAGCTGTTGAGTTACAAGAAGAAATCCAGATGTTAGTAAGACCAATAGAAAAGAGTGTTCCAGTTTTGCAAAAAATTCCTAAATTCACATGAAGACCTCATTAATTTCCGGTATAATCAAATTTAATATTTTTCAAACGGACTGGAAAAATGCAGGCTTGAATTGAAGGAAGCCAAATAACGAATTGGAGAAGAACAATATTAAAAGTACCGTCAAGCACCGCGAAGATGTTCTGGTGTATGGTTGCAGCAGGTGTGGGGAATTTAATTTTCATCGGCGGAGCATAAGAAAAAAAGGTTTTGTTTTGTTAATATCTTAAGGGAAAGTCTGTTGTGCAGCATCGAGAAACTAAATCTTGGATATAATGTCGATTTTCAACAATAAAAGGACCCGAAAAACTCAACTAATTGCGTTCGATTGTCGATTATTCACCAGATCCCGTTTATTCTATCATATACACTGCAATCACCCAACATAAACCCAACGATTGAACAAAAATTTTTCTCTGTCTCTCTGCACAAACAATAACAAACTTTATCAATTATAAGAATTTGCTGCTTAAATTCTTCGACTTGGACGAAATTCGTCCTTCGTCCCAGTTGTATTCCTAGCAATAGTCGTAACCACAAGCATTAATATCAGTTCAATTTGGATTTTCTTCCATGACCGACCACAACAATCTGCTGTATAAATAATTTATTTGGAAGTACACAGAAAAAAGTAAAAACAAGATTTAATTAAAAAAACAAAGATTCAGTTAAAAAATTAATTAGTTTTCAACCAATCACGGAAATTGTAGTATTAACTCATCCATTTTAATTGAAAATTTTTTGGATTTTTTCAATTAAAAAAATATTCTATTAACTAAAAATTTAATTGATAGTTTTTTAAAGAATCAATTAAAATTTAATTGAGATATTTTTAAATATTTAATTAAAAAATTAATTGAAATATTTTTAAAATTGAATGCAAAACCTACTTAAAATTTTTTAAAGATTCTATTAAAATAGTAATTGACATATAGAAAAAATCAAATAGTATAAAAAAATTTATAAAAAATTATGTTATGTAAATATGTATGTATGTATGTATGTATAAAAAATTTAAGTATTTGTGTATTGTACCAAAAACCTAACTGGCTTTTGAATTTCGAATGGTGCACAAAAGTACAATGGCCATATTCGTTGTTTGAGAGTCTTGCGTAAAGGTAAATGCAGAATATCGTAGCCGTACTTTGAATTGTGTGTGTATTTTGTGATTGGATTTTAAAGAAAGGCAGCAATATTTTCCATATACTACATATACATACATACATACATACTTACGCAAGACCATTTGCATCGGACCCCAAATATCGCCAATATACTAAGATTACCATTCACATTTGGTCTATATTATAGACTCTATGGACTCTATAAGCTTGTGTTTCTTATTGTGATCTGATTGTTAAGTCGTCGTCCATACAGTGAAACATTTGCTGCAAAACGTTTTTGTTTTCTCTTTTGAAACTGCATTCGTGTCCACTTTGTGAAGTTTTTATTTTGCAGGTTAATACATTTTCTCATATATTTTTCATAAGAATGAGGCGAGAATGACGTACTTAACAAGAACTTCGTGTACATGAAACAAAGTACCCTTTGCCATTCCTCTTTTTTTTAATATTTTATTTTTATTCCACGCATGTCAAAATTACTATGAATCAAAAAAAAAATATATGAGCTGGGTAGTTTTTTGGTTTTTAGTTCAAAATCAATTAAAAGATTAATTGGGTAATTTAATTGAAAATTTTTTTTCAAAACCATGTGGCATACTATAAAAAACAGCTCGATTTTTACACATAAAAAGAAAAATTATAATATTTACATACAATAATTGTTAACCATTTCATACTATTCTGAGTTAAACTCTGTTGATAACACTTTTTTGATAGAGCAGTAAATTCAATTAAAATAAACATATATTCAATTAAAATATTAATAAAAAATATTATTTTTTCTAAGCAATAATTTAATTGAAAAAAATTCAAGAATAATTTTTTCTGTGTAGTTTTGTTTTTCTAGTTTAACATTTTGTTTGTTGTTTTCTCTTTACTTAAAAAAAATTTTGTGTGTCTGAAATCAAATAAATCAATTAAAACGCAAATATTAGCTGGTTATAATTATGGCACTTCTTCTCTAAGATGGAAAATATGGTTATGGTTGTGGTTACGGTTATGACTATGGAACGGTTATGGCTAATTGAAGTTTTAGTTATCGTAAGGCTGGCAACGCTCGCAAAACAGATGGATAATTAACCGCAATAAAACATTCCCGCTATGACGCAGCAATATTTTGTAATGAGATTTTATTGCAACAATATGCACTTGCACATAAATGTAATTCTGATGTAATTAAATGCGATTAACAAACGTTGCACTTTATACCTTACAGGAATGAAAAAAATAAATAAATAACTAATTAAAAATGCAGATACCGTGTATATTACTTTAGTTAATGGTAATTAGTTATTGACGTTAGCAAATAACTGCAATAGAAATAAAATTATAAATGAATGAATTTAACAGATTGTCTAATGTTTTTTTTTCTACACAGAAAAAATTATCATAATTTTTTATGTTACCCTACGTCTACACCTGATATATTTTTTTTATAACAAAAGTCAAACTTTATATTGAAATTTTTTTTTTTTTATGTCAGGTCTTTTTTATATAGGAAATTAGATATTTGTCATGATAAAAATATATCAGGTGTAGACGTAGGGTTAAAATTGTAAGAAAACAATGAACTTGATTATTATTAAATCAGCTTTCAAAATAATAATTAATTTAAATTTTAATTGACGCAATTATTCTATTAATTAATTCTTGTAATTCTTATTGAACTTTAAGTAGTTTTCAGTAACATTTTCGGAATTTATATGCAAAGAAAAATATGTTCTCAAATTAATAACTTTAAATGGCGAAAAAATACAAATAATTAATTAAAAATTTAAACTCTTTCATTTACCCCTTAGTACCCCCTATTACAAATATGTTGCAAATCATTAAATCTCCCGAAAAACTATTAATTAAATTTAATTATTAATTTTATTTGAACCCAATAACTGTCAAATTCATTGTTATTAAAAAAATGTATCTGCTATAGCAGAACATATTTAAAGTAACCCTACGATTTTATTGAATCAATGTTGTGAAATTTTTTAAAAAGTTATATTATCGGCGTTTTACTTTATTTTTAAATTAAATTTTATGCAGGTACAATTGAATTATTGTTTTTATTTCTATAATACTTTGAGTGAAATAGCCAACATATTTGACGTTCTTTCCATTTCCTTCTTTACCATTTTGCACCACAAAAAATTAAATTTCAAAAAAATTCTAAAAGAAATGTTTTTACTTTCAAAATCATTTCAATAAAAATAGTCTCACGATATTGAGCTATAAAGGGTTAAACATTTCTTTTAACTATTGTTTAGTAGACCTAATTAAAATTTTAATCGAATATTTTTATTATTTTTTAGGGTTCCGTACACCAAAGGTAAAAAAAGGAACCCTATTGTTTTCGCTACGCTGTCCGTCTGTCCGTCTGGCCGTCTGTCCGTCTGCCCGTCTGTCCGTCTATCCGTCACACGGTATTTTCTCAGGAACCGTAAGAGCTACGGACCTGAAATTCGGACAGAGTATGTAGAACCTTGGCCACTACAACAACAAATACATGAGAATTAGAAATTAAAGGGTGCTCCAAAACGAGCGACGAAAAATTATAAATCTCATGTAATATACATACAATTGTATGTACATATGTATATTGACACTTGAAATTTGTAAAATTAGTGTATTTTTATATAGACTACAACAATAAACATTAAAATATTAAAAAATTTAAATTAAAGGGTGGTCCATCAGTTAATGCAATTTTGACTATGTAATTTTGACAACTTGCTATGTATATCTTGGAGACCGTAAGAGGTAAACTCTTGAAATTTTCAAAAACGGTAAAACTAAAAAACCCGAAAATTATAAAATCGCCAAACCGAAAAAATGGCCAAAACCTGAAAAAAATCGAAAAATATTTAAAAAAAATCGACAAAATTAAAAAGAAAATTATAGCACTAATATAAATCGCCAAATTCGAAAAAATCGTTTAAATGAAAAAAAAATCGCCAATATAAAAAAAACGCCAAAAACCGAAAAAATCGCCAAAACGCGAAAAATGCGCCAAAACCAAAATAATTGTTTATGTGAAAAAAAATCGCCAAAAAATAAAAAAATTGCTAAAATTAAAAAAAAATCGCCAATTTAAAAAAAAAACCAAAAACCGAAAAAAATCCTCAAAACGAAAATAAGAGTGCCAAAACTAAAAAAATCGCCAAAACCAAAAAAAAATCACCCATATAAAAAAACACCAAAATTAAAAAAATCGCCAAAATAAAAAAATCGCCATAATAAAAAAAACGGCAAAATGATAAAAATCGCCAAAATTAAAAAAAAACTAAAAACCAAAAAAAAAATCATCAAAGCGTGAACAAAAAGTGCCAAAACTCAGAAAGCGCCAATAAATTCAAAAAACCCTTAAACTAAAAAAACGCTTAAAACCAAAAAACCCAAAAACGAAAAAAATGCCAAAACTACGGTTTATATTGGCTAAAGTTCGTATTGAATTACATATCTCGTGCCTGTACGGAACCCTTCGTGCGCGGGTCAAGGTCGCACTTCACTGAATTTATTTCAATTTAAGTTGTTAAACTCGATAATATTGTTGTTAAGATTATATAACATTGTTCTTACACTTGTAATCATCAATATATGCTTATGAACATGCTTATTCATGAATACTCATAGCATATTTGTTTGATCGACCTAACACCTATTGATATGCCCGCACTTGTTTGTGTTGATACTGATAGGTATGAATAATATGCTTGTTGATGAGTATATGCTTTAATACTCATAGCCGTGTATTTATCAATAAGTTATGAGTATTAATATTTTAACTTTTGGTATTTCTCTGGTATGAATATGTGTATGTCTTATGCTTTATTCTTAAAAATTATTTTAGCCAAAACAACTTTTACCAAAAACTTTCCACTCAAAAATCAAATTTTTTCAATAGAGCCAAAAAAAAAATATTTTTGAAGTTTATTTAAAGTTGTGTTGTTGTTTTATAAAAATATTGGGGGCTATTCTGGAAAACGCGTCGAAAAAGTAAAACTTTACATTCAAACAAAAACAAATTTTCAAAAATTGTTTTTGTTTGCCATGCATTACATAAATGAAATAAACGTGAGAATTTCAACGCGTTTGTATTTCTTTCAAAAACGGTTAATTTTTTATGAGAAACAAAAACAAATTTTTTACATTTACACAGTTTTGTTTTTGTTTTCCATGTAAGTTTCACCAAGTCGACGCGTATTTCAGAATAGACACCATTAAGAAAATACGTCCATATTTATCAAAACTTTCTTAGATCTTTTTAAAAATTATTTAAAATAGAATAACTTCACATCATAAACTCGAATTGAAAATTATTATTAATAATTACTTACATACATAAACATCTAATTAATTTTTTTAAAAATTTATATATCGCTCATTTACTCAAACAACGACATAACTAAAAAAAACTAATTTCCCAGTAAACGAGTTCAAAGTTTTCAATTTACACACAATTAAATGGAAAAAGAACATTTTATGTTGCTCTAAAGGGTTGAGTAAACAAGGTATTTGTACGAAATTCTTACGCAATATAAAGAACGATATGAGAATTATTTCTGCATAATTATTTAAAAAATTTAATATTTTGAGTTATGATGTTCTTTGAGTAACTGAGCAATAGGTACGTACACATGGTTGCGTTTCTATTGCCATGAAATACACATAAGGTTAACAAGTTGATTGTATGAAGCGGTCGTCCCACACATTACTTTTTTTTAGTGATTTGTAAGCAAATTTTTTAAACACATTGAACAAACGCATTGTCGAATTAACACTTAAAAGATGATAACAAAAATAAAAATAAAAAACAAATAAAAAATCATTAAACAATTGAATTTTTTATAACGTCTTGCATGCAATGATAAAAATTAAAACAACAAAAAATCGTTTTCTATTTTTATGCTCTCTGTGAAAAGACAAAAAAATAAATTCCAATGGAAATGATCAAAACAAAAAACAGCTGCTGTTTGTTTTAAACCATTTTAACTCCTCTTCAGCAAAGTGTAAACAAATTTAAAATGAATGCTAAGTACTCGTAATAAAATTAAAGCACTTAAGAAGTATCAATAAACATCATGAAGTATGCAAACAAAGTGATCGATTGATTGGACGGTGTACCCTACAGCTCAATATTTATTCAACACTGCCACGTTTGATAGCACAGATTTATTACTCGTATATTAAATTTAAATAAATTTTCCATAACTAACAGTTATCAATTAGATACTGTATAGTAGAAAATTATTTTGGGCGTTTCAAATTTTTTAAATTGTAAATTTCGTTAAAATCTCTTTATAAATAGAGAAATTTTGGCAGCTGTAATATAAACAGGGATTGTTTATGATATTTAAATTGTTATCAGTAAATGATTCTATATACATATATTTATTTTTATAAAAATTTCGAAATTATTAAAAACAAAGGCTGAAATAATTTCATTGTTTATTGTCTTAAATTCGTACAAAGAGTAACAGCAAAAAGAAGACCTCATAATCACATTTCAAAAAAGTAAATATAAATTGAATAATATTAATATTACTAATATATATACAGTGAGACATGGTTATAACGAACACAGTAGGTAAAGCACATTCGACAGTTCGATGTCGACAGCTTCTAAAATATACGCGAATGAATATAGTTTTTCGTTGTACAGTTTGTCAAATAAGTGTTATAAAAAGCAGAAAAAAGTACAACAACAAATACACGTGTTTCTGCAGAAAATTTATTTTATTATGGGAAAAGTTACTAATGAGTCTGTTAGTTAAAACCTGAACTTAACAAACTTGCAGTGTGAATGCAAAATCAGCTGTTTATGGTTTTAACTTTCAGTGTGAAAAGACTATTAGATCCGAATGCACTAGATTTCGCTGAGGTACGAATGCATAATTGAAATAATGTTCTTAAAACATAGCAAATTCAATAAAAATAAACATAGACTTTATTAAAATATTAATGAGAAATATTGTTTTTTTTAACAATCACGTAATTAAAAAAAAAATCAACAATAATTTTTTCTGTGTAAAGTAAAACTTTTTTCTGCTGCTATTTTTGTCTAATAAATATTTTTACATCAATAGAAAACATATACATATTTATTTATATTTATTTTTACGCTTTATAATTGGAGTTGAGCAAAATATTATTGAAAGGCTGTGAACAAGTATTTTGAAATACATACATGCAATGTGAAAGAAAGCACATGTTTTTCACGGAGCGCTTATGTGTGGCGAAAGTGACTTTCCAAAGTTTATAGTACAAATTTGAACCTCTTCCAATTATTTTAGGTTTTAGCTAGTTAAACATAAAAATTTAGAACTTCTCCCTACACTTATCGTATGAGTGTCGCTAAGTTCGTCATAAACGTGTTTTATTGTATAATAAATACATACACACTTAAATAAAAGTTATCAGTTAAAGCCAACTTAAGTGCTTTTGTTTGTTATTTCATTGAAGATGTGTCTTGGGATTTTATTGTTCATTTTTACAATTCATAGTTCCATTATATTTATTATTTACCATAATAAATATTTATTTTATTAAAAATACAGTATAGGCAAAACTTTGGCGCGCTTCAGAATAATGCTAAAAACTTTCGCTCTTATGCAAAAACGATTGTTAAAGTTAAAGCACGCATTAAAACCAGTTTTGCCATACAAAATTCGTTTGTTAAACCAACTTTAAGTTTACCAATTGTTTTTGCATAAGGGGGTTTAAATTTAGAAATTTGCTGACTTGTGCCAAATACAGGATGTTAAGGTTTAACATCAAATTATTTTTCCTTTATACGCTTGCACCATGAATCAAGAAAACAAAATTGCGCACTCAGCCGAACAAAAAAATATTTTACTGCGCATGCAGTGATGCCAACAATTCAAAGGCAAAACGAGCCAACTGCGTAGCCAAAAAGAGCTAAAAAGAGCTAAATTTAAAAACTCAAGATTTTTCCGTTTTAAATCTATGAATGTAGATATTTATTATTCAATTTGCACTTCAAGATTTTTTTACATTAATAAAAATAATAGTAAAAAAAAATAAAAAATAATAATTTAAAATAAAATCATTTCACAGCAATTAATGCAAGTATTTTTCTGCATTAACAAAATAACCATACACATTTACATATACTTGTATATACGTTAAGTTACAAAATAAGAAGAATCATTTTCAAAAAGAGTTAGCTTTAGAAGGATCTTTGGTTGGTTTAATCCATTTTTTTAAACGCGGGATTTGATTTCCAAGCTTTCCTATATTTTTGGCAGTAAGAATCCATTTCAATAATTTGTGGAAAATTTTCTAATTACTCAGAAACGAACACTTTATAATAAAAACGGGGTTTTACAATTTGAAATACCTAAATACATAAATATATGTATCTTATATAATAGCGAAAAAAAAGTATCTGCATTTGCAAAAACATAGTTGCCAAAAATGTAAATGCCCAAAGCAGTAACAATAGGGTTAAAGCGGGAAAATTTACTATAAGATCCAAAAAGTGCCAAACGTTACGTTTCCACAATTGATTTTTATTAAAAAAGAGCTAACAGCTAAAGCGAAAAATTTCGAGTTAGAAGCAATCAAAAAGAGCTAAATTTAGCTCTAAAATAGCTAAGTTGGCTTCGCTGCCGACTGTATGGAATTTAACTGCAACAGTAGAAAACAGCTGATCGATATTGTTATGTGAAAAGTAATAGAGATGTTATGTAACGTAAACTACTTTTCTTATAAAAATATCGATCAGCTGACTGCTACGTTGCAGTTACATGCCATTACCGCAGCCTAACTTAGCCTTAAGTATTTGTAAAGTCACGATATAATCAGGCGTCTTCCTTCACAGAAAAAATTTTAGCGTGAGACGGAGAGAGCATTCTACAACAATATCGTCTGAGAAGACTGCAGAGACGAGACCACATTCCATTCTTGTATACACTGACGTAGAATTCGCTTACTACTTTAACTCCCTCCATTCCCCACCCAGATGGAATTAGGAATTTAAACGCTTTATCAAATCCCAGAGTAGCCACTATGTAAACAAAAGATTTAATCAGTGTATAGGTTAATTGCGGTCAAGTAAATCGGAAGATTTTGTTTTGTTTCTATAAATGGGATAAGGTTTTTCTAAATGGGAAAGTTATTTCTTTAATCGATTACCAAAAAAAAATCCAATCCAAATGTTTTCTCTGCTCTTCATGCAACGAATGCCAGCTCTGATTACGAGTATCTATCTAATCATGATGCGATTTTACTTTAAAGTCGAAATCCAAATATATTGTATTAAATTTGTACTCATATTTTTTTTATTTTTCAATTGGGGAAGTCACTTACATTATCATTGTTGTTCTTAATTTAAAAAATTAAAATTTTTTTCTACATTACGAGTATTTAAATTAATCTCTACAGTTTTCATTTCTTGTGCGTTTAATTTGCGTTTCCAATTATTTATAAACTTGTATCTCTATTGTTGTTATTTTTTTGTTTTTTTTTTTTTTCGTCCCCCGTTCAGTCTCATTCACCGACTGGTCAAAGTTATAGTAACAGGCACAAAGTGACATCACTAAATTACGGACACTATTATGTTCAATTAATTAATATTTTTATAAGAGTTTAAGATAATAAAATATGAAATATTTAAAAAAGTTAAATTATTATTGGACACCTGTTTGGCTGGCGGAAAAGTTGTAAATATTTCAAGTCAATACTTTACAATTTTCTTTGCTGATTTTGTTGTCTTGTGTTTAAACTGTAAGTATGTGCCTTAAATAAAACTATATATAACACAGAGATTTAAATGAAAAAAATTTAAAATTAATCTGCAGCCTGTAAACGGGTCAACCGGGTTTTTTAATATTTCACATGATGTAGTTTCAGTCTTAAGTTCGTAACAAAAAACACACTAGTAGTGCGATTCAGTAGCTTTTAACGGCCCGACAATCGTAAATTTTGTCTATATATTTTATCGCTTAAAATAACAATTGTGTGGATCTTCAACTTCTTTTTAAAGATAGGATTCAGCTGATAACAGCACATAAATTAAATAACGACACAGCTGACATTAACCTACAGCGAATATCGTTAAGATTGTTACTGAATAGCAAATTCGATAGGGGTTCGTTAAAATTATTTTAACGATGCGATTATCGTTAAAAAATTTGTGAATCGCACTAAAGTATCTGGATTCCGTAATTTTTATTACAATAATCATAGCGGTATAAAAAATCCAATAAAATATTTCAAGGCATGAAGTAAAAAAATTAAAAATCACCAGCTCTAATTAGACTGTGATACAAATTTGAGAAAAAAAATGATTCGTGGGCTCTCATGTACCAATTATGTTTTCTTGCAGTCCATAGAGAACGAAAATACCTTTGGTTTTTAGATCACTTTGGAAACTGATTTAATAACGGCAAAAATGGAGAAAAACAGTTTTTTCAGAATTTCAAAATGTGAGAGTCATAATTTCCTTGTTTCCTAATGGATTTATATTAACTATTCTTATCTTTAAAAAATTTGATACTATCTTTCAAACAAGACATACTTTTTGTAAATCGGTCAATAAATGGCTAAATTATAGTGGTTGAAGTGTGAAAAATTAAAAAACAAAAATTCTCATAACCAACTTAGAGCTTGAGAAAAAAATTTTTTTAATATGTTTTTCATTTCACACTTCAACAACTATAACTTAGCCATTTATTGACCAATTTACAGAAACAATGTCTTGTTTGAAAGATAATATCAGCTCCTTTAAACAAAAGAATAATTAGTAGAAATCATAGGGAAACAAAGAATTTGAAATTCTAAAAAAACTGTTTTTCTCCATATTTAACGTTATAAAATCACTTTCCGAATTGATCTAAAAAACCAAAGGTATTTTCGTTCTCTATGAACAAGAAAACAGCATTGGTACATAAGAGCCCCTGAATAATTTTGGTGTTGCACAGTGGTATTTTAGATTTTTTATTTTATTTTGCACTCTTCAATTATTTTCACTATTTGTACGCAGAAATACCAGCTGTTCACTATCGAAAAAATAAATTATAGATTGGTATTATCGTTATTTCAAGCGAAAAAATATATCGATAAATACACCTAAAACTGTTTTTTCAAAATATACTCAAACACTTTCCCCAAAAATTCCCGTAAAAAAACGAGTAAAAGTAAAGAGTATCCATATTAAATGAGGGAATTAGTTCCACGCATAAAATATCAGGTATACATATATTATATATTATTTTCTTTTGTTCCTATAAGGAGCATAGGGCCGTAATAAAATATCAGGTCAAATAAGGTAAATAATTAAAATTTATATTGCTTTTTGCACATACATCGTCAGCCTATTATTGGTTTTTAGCATATGCCAAAAAGTCGGAATGGAGAAAAACTAAAAAAAAGGTTTACACGAAGTTCTCTCAAAGTATACCCGATATATTTTTTTTATTATTTTCACTATTGCTTTCGACACATGTTTGAAAAAAATGTGTAAATTTTTCTACCATGAATAACGTTAGAAGTTAATGTTAATTTATTGAAAGAGAAAAATACTGTTTTGTGCCACAACCGCCACTTTTCATAATTTATTTTTAAAAACTGGCTTTTTGTGCTGCATATGTATACAACTTTACTGCTTTATATTGAGAAACTTGTTGTTGTGAAGAAAATTAATGCTTCAAATCTGTTTTTCTTGCTGTCCATAGTAATGATTCGATCGGTTTAATGATGACCCCACACGCAAAGAAAAAATATTGTTGAGGTAACCATAATCAAACAGCAACATACTATGATTGAATTATATGGTTGTAGTTAAATCATATTATTGTCAATAGGAAAGTAAACTTTTAATAATATTATTATCTGAGTAAATAATAACATTATCAACAAAAACAATGAGCTTTGTTACACCTAATCTGGTTATTGTAAATATGAAAACGCTATTGTTAGATGTGACTAAAATATAATTGAGACTCACTATACCATGTTCTTATATAACAATAATATTGTTAAGTACGACAACAGTATTATTTAATATAATAACAATATTTTGTTTTTCAATCATATATTTATTGGTGGATCTCTTGTTTAAAACAGCTGTGCGTTAAATCCGAAATAAAAATAAATTAATATTGTTGAAATTAAATGTATATATAGAAATGTATACTTACATATGTGTGTATACACGAAATACAAACACGTGTGTATAAAGAGATAAGCTTTTTTACGTATGTATATATTTTTATTTATCTACCCTTTTGTTTGTATGTTCTATATTTATTTATTTAATACGACGCGTGCAATACCGATAGCTTACAAACGAAACACTGAACTGACAGAAGATGTTTCTGAAAAAGATTTTTTTTAAACTTAAAATAGTATGGTCTTGGATAGCATTATATTGTTATTTACATAATATTATTTTTAAAAAATAACAATAATTATGTTGCAATCATAAACTTTTAACAAAACTATATAGTTAAACTCTAACCACATATCTCACTTTTTTATGAATATAATAATGTAATTATTAAATTCAAACATTACTTTGCTTACCATAACAAAATTAATGTTTAAAATAACAATAACTTCTTTTCAACGACCACAGATTTGTTTCTCAGAACATAATATTGTTTTCTCAACCATTCTACAACCATATCTTTTCTTTGCGTGCAAAATTAAACAATGTAGGTTACATAGTAATTTATGCGATGTTAGCAATTTTTTTTCGCGATTGATAGAATTTTCTGAAGCTTTGTTATTCCTTGCAGTATAAGTAATCTCTTCAATGCATTTAGAAATTTTTCGCAAATTTGCGGCTTTTTTTGCCTTCTTTTCGATTTTATTTTATTTTGAACATTTTTGGCGATTTCTAATAAAGTTTAGGGCTTGTTTAGGATTTTAAAACTTCTCGCGAATTTTAGCAATGTTGGCGATGGGAGCAAGTTTTTGCAAGCATTCTGCTTCTTAACAGTTTTCGCGAATTTTTAACAATAGCAGACTTTGCTTTTAGTAAGTTTCTGCGAATTTTAGCCATTTCCGCGTTTTTTCCGAATTTTTAGCATTACTTAAATTATTATGGCTTGTTGAAATTTTTGCAATTTTTCGCGAATTTGTTATTTTTGCGAAAGATGTAATTTTCCTATGCTGGCTTTAAGAGCTTCAAATTTAACAAATTTTGTAAGCTTTTGCGAATTTTCATAATGTTTTGCGCTTTGTTCCGGGGTAATAACTCAATTTTAGTTTTGGGCTTCAAGATATGCGCGATAGGTGTGATTTATTCCAAACTTATAACTTCTAAGATTTTGAGAGACTTTTATTAATTTCAAGGCTTGGTATATCGACTTTTGCATTCATTTTTATTTCAAGTACATAATAATTTTTTTTGCATATTTTGCAACTTAAGCTTTGCATAATTTGGTATCAATGGGCTACAAATATATCCATAGCAAAGTAGAGCAATATGAAGTAGATCGAATTCATCAAACTATGCGAAGATCGCTGGTCATCCCAGTTGTGTTTATAACATTACGGAAATGAAGCAAAACAAAAGTTAATTTTATTTTGTACGTTTTTGTATTAATAATTTGACGCAATAGCCAAACAGTGGCGTTAACAGCAAAACAATACTTCTTAAAGCTAAAAATTTTTGAAATGGATCAAAATTATTGCTAAATATCTGCGAAACCATAATTAATTTCGCAAAACATGTTTCGGATTATGTTTAAATGGTCGGTGGGTCAAATCAATAATGGGCTGACGACATATCGTTACTATAATATAGAATGGACCTAACTTTTTAATTTTTTTGAAACCGAGTTTTGTTTATATTTCGATAGAAGAACATCTAATGTATCAAAAAAATTCAGAAATCTCGATTTTAAAAAAATAGTGAGTTAGAGCCTTTATATATTAAGGGAACGATATATATTTAAACAAAAAGCAATAGAAAAAACAGTTCATTTAGAAAAGTAATAACAAAAATCATCAAAACTTAAAAATATAAATTTATTTATATAAACTAGCGGATATTCAAAATTATAATTAATTAGCTAGTAAAAAGAAAAAATACGCACGTAATAAATGAATTCATAGACAAAATTGAATTAATTATCGTTTACTTAATTCAGAAATATTTATGTATATATGAATATTTTATGTTCGGGCCTGTTCTGTAAATCACAATGTGTCAAATCACGGAGATTTTAAATCATTGCATTGTAAATTTCCCGATACATAGCGTTAATTGCTTAATTGAAAATATTAATTAATTATTAATTAATAAGGTCTCAAAAAAACTTTAATAGGGATAATGTGTTACCTCTTGCAGTTTAGTAGAAACTCGGCTTCTAAAATAAAAGCTGTAGTTTTTCGTATTAACCGAGTTTATTGCTTTGCTGACAGTAAAAACAAAAAGTTAAGAATACAATCTTTTTCAAAAACATAACTCAATCCATAGTAGTAGGTGCTGAGTTTAGCAAATTATAAAAAAATATCAACGTTAATTTTTTTTAATTAAAGAAAGAATCATGAGTAAAGCTGCTCTCGTGTCATCGTAATTATTTCTTAACTCTGGTATGTTCAAACGGGTCTGGCCAGACCAAATTGATAATTAAATGTATGTTTGTAGTTTTCTTGTTTCTAATAATAAAGCTGCCATAATTCATGACTTCCTCAACTATATTGTTTGCTAAAAAAAATTAATTTAAACTACTTTCGGGAGTCAAGCACACATGGATCTGAGCAGATCAAAAAAAAATTTATGTATGACAGTTTAATGAAAACAATAAAAGAATAAGTGCACCCACCAACTGGTTATTCGAAAGAAACGGACCTACTTCAGGCAGAAGTGTAACGACAGGAGTTCGATCCAGTCCACCGCCATGATACCGATCAATTCAAAAAATACAAGAACGATTATATACTGAACTATTTTATGTGTAAGGTGGGCATAGACACAATGAATCAGATGTTGACGTGATACGAGTATTCATGTTAGCATTGGATAAAGCCTTTATGATTTTCAATGTTTTAAAATATACATATACATATATACAGGTATATTACCTGATTTACATTAAGCATTTTTTTCATGTAATTAGTTGCATGAAAATTTTTTATTTTTAAATAGGAATAGGGATGAAACGATACCACTAAGGTATCGATACTTTTACTTGATACGGCATCGGCTCAGAAGTATCGATACACACTTAGTATCGAATAAAAAGCATCGATACTTACTTGTATCGGTCAAGCTTTTCGCATGATATAAAGTAGTGGAAATAAAATTAAATACCCAACAAACCAAATGCTTCTAATTCGTAAAGAAATCTTAAATAATTGTTTGAATTTCTTGCAGACGAGTTTTGGTAGAATTTATTTATGAAAATACTCGTTCAACAAACTAATTTTCCTGAACTACAAAAATTTTGAAGTTCAATTTTTGCAGCTCGCAATTTTATCGTCTTTTTTATAAAATATTTGATTTGGGTGGTCCCATTTTCACGAACTTTCTCCAATATATATTCTAGATATAAATTTACATTTTTAACACGAACAAACAAAATTGTGTTAAACTGGCGTCATGTTCAACTTTTTTGTAGCCAATAGGAAATGAGTAAACTTGACCGATACGAGTACTTTTTACCGATACCTACTTGGTACTCGGTATTAGAGTATCGATACCAAAAGTACTTGGTTTCGAAGAAAAAGTATCGAGTATTTACTTGTATTTACTCGTATCGTTTCATCCCTAAATAGGAGGCCTGGAAGAGAAACTTATATCAAAAGCGTTGCCAAAAATGCATCAGAGATTCATTATAAGTCCCTTTTTATATAACATTCTCTTTTATATCGCTACAATTAGCAAATAGAAAAAGTTGCGTGCAACAAAATTCATGAAATTTCATGAAAAAATGCTTAATGTAAATTAGGTATTATTACTTGATAATATACAAGATTCTAAAGGATACTTCGTTCATGGTTGTTTTTCACAGAAAAGCTAATCGCTTCGCGAGTTGTGTTTGTTTATAAAAAATAAAAAAATGCCAATAGTGTTAGAAGCCGAACTAGAGCCTATCACTTGGTAACCGATCACGTGACTAGTTTTGTTTCAGTTCCTTTTCCTACAACGGGAAGCTAAAGTAAAATAATAAATGCACTCAGGGAAAAGTTGCAACTTATAAATAAGAATGCGTCACATTAACTTAATAGTTTTCAATATAATACAAAATGTTTATTGAAATACTTAAAAGTTAGTAGAATTAATAAATCAATACTGTAAATTAATATCTTTCCATATTGAAATTTCATTATTTCAATATGGTTTTAAGCTATTTTTTATCTGGGTGTAGGAGTATAACGAATATCACAAATTTTGTGCACATTTCTGTTATAACTTCTATTAAAGAGTTAAAAAATACGTCACGCGTATATCTTAAATCTTTTTCTTGTTATTTATTACTAGAGGCCGGCGTAAATAGTCTTGCAGTGTAAATTCGTCCTGTTTTTTAAATGTATTCTCGTGGCATGTATAATGCCAAAACAATAATAAATGTTGTCGTATTATAAGCGAAGCACGATGGATGCATTGGTGTTCGTGTATATGAGTGTTAATAAGTTACATATAGCCCAAAAACTTCTTGTTCACAACAAACAATCAAAAGAAGTAGTGTTGATGCGTGTATGTTTGTTATTTTGCATATTGTACGTTTAGATGGTAAAGTATTATGTATTTAAGGGTGGTTTTTTAAAGCAAGCGCACACAACTAATGTCAATACATGTATGAGTTTGTATGTGTTCATAAAAATAAAGAAGCCCTGTAGGAAATGTCAATAGTAAAATTATACTGATTACCTATTGACGATGTCACCAGTACTACTGACAAATTATACCACAACTAATCCTATCTACTATTGACATTTAACACTGGCTTGTCTTACGAAATCTACCAAAAGACTATGTCAATACTAGTCCCACATATGTGGAAAATGTCAATATTAAGATTTTCCTGACTTACTATTGACGATATCACCACTCTGTGGGAAATGTCCGCAGTAAAACTGTACGGATTAATTTAAACTGTTTCGATGTTTCGATGAATTATTAAAGTCAAACACTTACGTATGGATCTAAAAGTGTGACATATCTTTAACTGATGGCACAAAATCTTTTTTTATACTCAATACTTTTATAGATATTAAACTTATATTTTATTTCTTAAATTAATTTATATAAACACTTTAATTTTTCATGACGCCACTTTTATTTTCAACAAACCAATAAAATATTAAGAAGAAGTATAGTTGTGTATATCTGCAAAAATATTTTCTACGCATCAAAAACAATGTTAATATGTAGACGCACTATTGACAATGTCACCAAAATAGTCGACAAAAGTGGTGACTTGATGACACTTAACACCACGTTTCTTTCAGGGAGCATACACAACGTATGTGTGTATGCACATCAGTGGTGTCAAAAATAAAACTATAGTTGTATGTGTGAGAAAAACTGTCTCATTCGTATCTGAAGTACACAGAAAAAATAAATATGTAATAGAAAACTAAAATATAAGGAATAAAATTTAAATAAAAAAGTTGGTGCGACCGATATTTTCCGAGTTAGGGGGCTGCGAAATTTTCATAGGAAACTGTGAAGAATTTTTCAAAATAAATTATTAAATAGCTTATCTGATAGAAACAAAAAAAATATGAAGAAAAATTTAACAAAGAATTGGCTGCGACCCATATTTCCAGAGTTATTAGTCTTTTAAGTTTTGATATTAAGTGCAGTTTAGTGAAGCTGCTCCAAAAAAATCAAAACGTCTTTTTCATATACTCAGGGAAAAGCTGCAACTTAAAAATAAGAACGCGCGCGTTTCATTAATTCAATAATTTTCAATACAATAGAAAATGCATATTAAAATATTCAAAATAAATAAAATGAATAAATTAATACTGTAAACTAATATTTTTCTATATTGAAAAAAGGAATTTCAACATGACTAGACTTTCGTTAATGTTTCTTATTAATTCAATAAGGTTTTTATTGATTTTTCAATGTCGCGAAAATCATTACTGATCATAGAACATTTTTTGCATACCATTTTTTTTCTTCACTGTATCTATAACGATTTTAATACACCCCCAACGCATGTGTTACCGTCGCTGTCTCGTTGATGACTAAATGAAAGAGAATAAGAATATGTGTAATTTTATTTTGCTCAATTGTGCCATGAAACTGACATCAATGATGAACAAGCATGACGTTTGTATACACGCCCATGCGTGCGACGAAGCAAGTATCAAGTATGAAGTATTATCATTTTTACTCCTACACCTGCAGTAACTTAAACAAATGTATTGCCAAGATTGTTATTTAGAGTTTGTTTTAGAAGATTTCGTTGTAGTAAAGCATTTGAAAAATCCCGCATGTCTTAAAAGTTCTTGTAAGTGGTCTTGTGCAGGACTTTAGTATGTACACACCATTTTAACGAAATATTTTGTTTGCGTTTTGTGTGTCATTATTAAAATGCTGTGTTGACAATAATGATGACCGGGTTAAAGTCAATTAATTTTTTTAAAGATAAGTACAAAAGAAAAAAATTTCACAAAATTAAATCACTTAACTGTTACTAAAGAGCGCACAATATTTGTCATTATTATGATTGGCATTGACAAGTTTTGTTTTTAATTTTATAAAAGAGTTGCAAAAAATATAATTTAATTGAAAAATTTTATGGTTAGGCTAAAGATCAGTTATTTAAATTTTTTTAGTCATTGAAGGTTATTAAGAAAATAATGTTTTTTTTTTGCTATTGCAATAAGTAAGTAAAGATTTCAAATTAGTAATTTGAAAAATTGTGTTTAATCTGTGGTAGTCACTTAGGGCTTTGCACAAGAGATATTGAACGAAGTATACCATTTACTTTATTAATACGTTAGCCTGGATAGAGAATGGCTTGGTAACATTCTTGGCTAAGTCCAAAATTTTAAAATTAATTTCTTTGGTTAGATGTGAATTTTTTTTTGAAAGGAAATTGGAATATGCATGGCATTTATATATTCCATGATACCACATACTACATCATTAGCAGGTACCTGCAATCAAAAAGTCGACACAAAATA
Source organism: Tachina fera (assembly GCA_905220375.1). Classification (NCBI taxonomy): domain Eukaryota; kingdom Metazoa; phylum Arthropoda; class Insecta; order Diptera; family Tachinidae; genus Tachina; species Tachina fera. The sequence continues at coordinate 48,528,048 of LR999965.1, read as the reverse complement.
TGATAAAAATTTTGGGGCTAAAACTTAGCTTCTCTTTTCATGTTTTCCTATAATTTAACAAGACTATGATTAAAATTTTTATAAAATTATTATACAAATAAATCGAGTTTTCCAACTATATGTAATTAAACTTGAACATGATTTAATTTCTAAGTAATTTAAATGCACACAACACAAGTGAAAATAATTGAACTGAAGTCTCAAACAAATAAATAAAATTGCAACTAATTTTCTAACGTTTAAAAATAAATTGATCAAGATTAAATTATAGACTTTTATTGAATATCGGATAAATTGTAAGTTTTAATTAAATAAAAAATTATTTAAAAACAAACTTCTCTTATCTGTTTGTGTTCACTGTGTTTGGTATAAGAACCGCCAAACTATAAAGTTCAGATTCAGTTTATTTGATAATTTTACAATTGAAATATTTTACTTAAAAAAAATTAATCATTCTTAAATTCATAGAATGAATCTCTTTTACTAATAAATATGTACACTAATTGCTTAAAACCAACTTATTATCAATTTTCTAGATTACCTATGTAATTGAAATAACATACATGCACACATATTTGAATATATATCAAAAAATTGTACTCTAAATAAAAGAGACTGCTAAATGTTGTTACTGAAGACTCGTGGTACGAACCAGAAGTTTGAAAGCGTGGAGTAAGGGAGACATGAAATCACTGTACACCGAAGCGAAACAACATTTAAGCAATTGTATGCCGGCATCATCAGCCTCTACCAATGACTGTACAAATGATAAACATGAACTTGGACATGAACACGAATACAAGTATGGCAGTGCAAATGGGGATGTGCTGTATGATGATAATAATGATAATGGAAGTGATGGCGGCGGCGGCAGCTGTGATTATAATCGTGAAACGATGACAAGAGTAGAAAGTGCATTAAATTGTCATCGCAGACATTCACAGACTTCGTCCCCTCCATTAGGTCTTAATAATAATTTCACAACAAATACAACAACGTACGATACGCTGCAGAAACCATTTAAATATGATAAATTACGTGGTCACTGGTCAACGGCCGCTGATTTTTATTTTGCCTGTACTAGTCATGCATTTGGAACAGTCGTATTTTCCGAATTAACACTATTCGTGTCATCATTTCTGGGAGGTAAGTTGGTAATTTTTAATATTATTAAACTTTCATTACACTCGTAGACGACCCAGTGGTATCTTGACATTTATGAATTAGAATATTCATCAAACTTTTAGCTTATCAAAAAGAATACCTTGTTAAGAAAACATCTTTCCAATAATGATGAATTTCAAAACACATACTCGATTTTTCTAAAAAATTTTACCTAGTGTAGAGCTGCTTACGGCTAACGCAAATATATGTATATATAAGGAAGTAGAAAAACAGTTTCGTTTTCTTTGAAAAGACAAGCACAATTGTTTGGTGTCGCACGCTACAAAAAGTTGACTTTCCTGGGGAAATGCCAATATGCATTAGGGGTGGAAAACTATCGATGACACTATCGATACCAGACCTGGGCAAAGTGCATTACTTTTGCATTAGCATTAAAATAAAAAAAACCAATGCAAATGAAAATTTATTGAATTAACACTAAATCGTATGCTTTTAAATCATTATTTTTTCCATTGAATTAAAATCCCCTCAAAGTAATGCACTAATATTGCATTGGCATTAAATTTGATATTTTTAATGCACTATTTTTTGCTTTGAACTAAAATCTCGTCAAGGCAATGCATTAATATTGCATAAGCTTTAAATCACACGTAAAAAATGCACTAATTTTGCATTAGCACTAATGAAGTAATGCAATATGATTCCATTGTCACTAAAACATATTGTGCACACAAAATTAAATAAAGGGTGAACAAAACAAATGAAGATTAAAGAATACAGTATAGTTCACATTGAGGCCACCTACATATGAAAAATATTCATTGAACATACATATCGCACTTACGGCCCTTTCCAGAATGTACAATTAAAAGCGAAGAGGGACTTTAACGAGAAGTTTTGTATGAACAACTGTCAGTTAAAGTTCACGTTAACTCTTAACCATACATTGTGAAAAGGAAGGTTAATCAACAAGGGAGTATTAACTCAAAATTTTAAAATTTTCAGTAGAGACGAAAAACTGTTTGTGGTTACATTTTAGGAAAATTTAAAAATCCAAATACATCATGGTGAGCACATTCCATTTGAAAATATATGTACATTGTTTTTATTTTAAAACCTTGCAATTATTATATAAGAATATCTATGTTTTGAAAAGAGTCGCAAGTCAGAAAAATTTGAGCAATTTCATCATAAAAACACTTACATTTCGTATTAAAATCATAAAGTAAAAAAATTTTATCAACAAAGGAGTGATCAAAATACGTTGAAATTTTTTCAGTAGATAGATATTGGTGTTGTTAGTTGGTTTCCTGCAAAAAGTGAGATATCAAAAATTTTGACTTAATACCCTCTTGTTGATTAAGTGAGATGTATATGTTCAATGAATATTTTTCATTTGTAGGTGGCCTCAGTGTGAACTTTACTGTATTTTTTAATTTTTATTTGTTTTGTTCATCCTTTGTTTAATTTTATTATGTACAATAGGTTTTAGCGCCAATGCAATCATATTGCATTACTTCATTAGTGGTAATGCAAAATCAGTGCAATTTTTACTTGTGGTTTAGTGCCAATGCAATATTAATGCATTACCTTGAAGTGATTTTAATTCAATGCAAAAACTAGTGCATTGAAAATATGAAATTTAATGCTAATGTAATATTAGTGCATTACTTTGAGGATATTTTAATTCAATGCAAAAAATAGTGCATTAAAAATATAAAATTTAATGCCAATGCAATATTAATGCATTACTTTGAGGGGATTTTAATTCAATGGAAAAAATAATGCATTAAAAGCATACGATTTAGTGTTAATTCAATAAATTTGCATTTGCATTGGTTTGGTTTAATGTAGGAAAATGCTCAATGCATTACCTTATGTAATGCAAATTTCCCAGGTCTGATCGATACTTCTTTGTTAGTTTTTTTGTGGCTATCGATGTTTTTATTCGCAATCGATTAATGCAATATATTAATACTTGAAAACAATCGATAATTTTTAGTCGCTATCGATATTAAATGATACACCACTAAAACCAAAAAAAAAAAATAAATCTGTTGCTTTTCATACACAAAAATACAATTTTAGTTATGTTATTTATTGAACTGACAAATAAAATTCTATTTTATTTTTTCTGTTGTAATTCCAACTGTGATATTAGAAATTAAGAAAAGGCTGTGATATTTTAATTTTATTTTATTTATATTTGCAATTATTGATTTGCAAACATCTATACGCTGTGAGGTAAAAAATTTTTTCACAATACAGTCACAAATTTTGAGTAAGATCGTAAAGTGTTATAAAATCGGTGTGAGCTATGTATGAGTGTATTAGTGCAATCATACGAACAAGAAGTATAGATAAGCTTAACAGCTGAATAAAATTACACTCAACTGAATTTTAAAGCATACCTTCTGGAGCAATCTTAATTTCAATAGAAATTGCTTGTAAAGTGTAATAGTGTTTCTAGTAGGGATGATTTTGTTGAAAAGTTGAAAAATATAAAATAAATATAAACTTTTAAATAAAAAAGCGTTTTAAGTGTCAAGTATTTGTTTGAAATATATATAGCAGTCCTTATAAAGAATTTATAATATTATATTATAACATATCTTCATTACGTACTGTTGCCTTACACTGAAGCTGGTGCACGACAATTGGGTAACAATCTCCATCTCATGCTAATTATTACGGGTGGAGATTTTAATAAAAATTTTGCAAACCCACAGTCGCAAGCTTTATCAAAATGTTTATTTGACGTTTTCCTCTTGCATATAAGCAATTCTCCACAAACCCCCACAACTAATAATTCCACTACTATAGATGCAGTTTTCTATAGATTTTTAAATACAGTGGAGTCAAAAATTTATATATCTTATTTTAGTTACCATTACTAGATGTTTACACATCTCCCCTCTGATCGGACTCACATTGCTTTTTTTACGTTATGTGTATCATTAGTGGCACTAGCAAATAGTTTTCCACCTCTAATATGCATATATTTTGAGAAAGTTGCAGCCATAAAGAAAACACGCTTTCCAAAGGCAACACTTTTTCAAAAATACTCCTACATATCAAGAAGGTACATTTTAAACAAAAAAAACTGATTTTTCAATAAACACATATATCGCACATTTACTCAAACAACGTCATAACTCAAAAAAGTAGTTTGCTTGAAAACTAATTTAATGTTATCAGTTAACAAACAACTCAAAGAAAAAATAATAAATTTTTATTTTAAATAAATTTTATTTTTTTCTCAAGAGCTGAGTAAGCAAGATATTTGTATGAAATGTTTACACAATATAAATAACGATATAAGGACTAATTAGGCATCATTTACTCAAAAATTTTAATTTTTTGATTAATAAAAAGTTTTTGAGTAAATGAGATAATAACTTTTAAAAAAAATCCTTTTTAACAAGAGTGCTATATTCTACTGTGTTGAATCTTATATACCCTTTACCAAAGTGCTGTTTATGTAGTATAGAAATACATATGTACATAAGCACATTATTAGGTACATATTTATTTTGTGAAAAAATTCATAATTTTTGCTCTAGTGCAATTTTTAGTAAGTGACCTCTCGGTATTTTTGGATTGAATGTTTTTTTAGCAATAAGTTGTATACTTATGCCTTACTTTCTCAACCCCAACCTTCAGGATAGAAAAAAGGAAACGGTTTATCTCTTTATACTTCGGTGTTTGGATTCCTTTTTTCTATTCTGAAAACTTGTATTTTTTAAGAAACGAGCTTAATAATGTAATCTTTTCTAGTCTAATTATAAAACGCATTTATTAAGATACGAGTTTGCTGCATTAAAAGTAATTTAATTCTTGATACTTGATGAATAAGTTAATCATTTGTTGCATTCATAGCTGTATAAACAAATAACGCCGTTATATCAAAACTATCCAGTGAAAACAATATTTAGTATTTCACTTGACCATTCACAGAAAAAACTAATTTTCCATTTCAAACACAAAATTCTCTAAATCAATTACTCATTTTTTCAATTTAGGTCCTACAAAGAAATTTTTAAATTCAAATGCAAAATTTTGTAATAATTTGTTTCGAGAAAACTCTCGATTTTCTCAATCAACAGATTGTCTAATTTCAACAAAATTTTTTAATGAAAATAAAAAGTAAATAAAATAAATATTTATTTATTTATTTAGAAATTAGCTTACAATTGCAAATTATATGCTAATTTATGATGGTCAGCAATAGCAACGAGGTAATTTCTATATTGGAACAGAAATGTTCTCTTAACACTTTTGTTACAAGTATTACAAGTATTATTTTATATTAATTGTATCAACTTGAATTTTTCACTCCATATTGTTTTGTATTTTGCTTAAAACAAAATTGGATCAAACTATTCCAAACAAACTTTTGTTTGAAAATTTTTTGGTAATAATTTTTTCGGTATTTACTAAAAATAAATTCAGTAAAGTGCGACTCTGACTTGCGCACAGGGGGTTGCGTAAGAACACTAGGTATGTAACACTATATGAACTTTAGGCTATTTAAAATATAGTTTTGACATTTTTTTTATTTTTGAAGGTTTTTTGGTTTTAAGCGTTTTTTAATAGGGTTTCTTAGCTTCCACGGTTTTTTCTGCATTTTTTACTTTTTTTTATTTGGTGCTTTTTTAGTTTTGGTGCTTTTTTTTGTTTCAGCGATTTTTTTAGGATTTTGGCATTTTTTTTAATTTTGCGATTTATTTAGTTTTGATGCTTTTTTCGTTTAAGCGACTTTTTTTCATTTTGGCTATTTATTTCAGTGTCACATTATTTTTAAAAATTTAGTTTTTTACGTTTTGGTAATTTTTTTGTGGTTTGGGCGTTTATTTTATTTTTTTTAGTTTTTAAGCGTTTTTTTAAGATTTTTTGTTTGGCTTTGGCGTTTCTTGCGTTTTTTTTTACTTTGATGCTTTTCTAGTTTTGGTGTTTTTTTACATTTAAAGTTTTTGGCCCTTATTATTATATTGGTGATTTTTTTATCATATTGGTGTTATTTTAATTTTAGCGATTTTTTCATTTTGTAGATTTTTTCCTATTTGGTGCTTTTTTCGTTTGTGTGATTTTTTTTCGGGTTTGGTAATTTTTTTTAATTTGGTGCGCTTTTTCAGTTTTGGTGCTTTTTATTCGTTTTAGCGATTTTTTATGTTTTTGGCATATTTTTCATTTGGTGTTTTTTTAGTTTTGGTGCTTTTTTTCGTTTTAGCCATTTTTTTAAGTTTTTGGCGTTTTTTATTTTGGAAATTTTTTTTATTATGGTGATTTTTTTTCATTTTAGCGATTTTTTCATTTTTGCAATTAATTTTAGTGCTAGAATTTTTTTAATTTAGTGCTGTTTTCGTTTAGGCGATTTTTTCGGGTTTTGACGATTTTTTTCGATTTAGCAATTTTATAATTTTGGGAACTTTTGGTTTTAGCGTTTTTGAAAATTTCAAGACTGCCTCCCACGGTTACCAAAATACAGGATGTTGTTAAAATTACATAAGCTGATAGAACACATAGTTCTACATACTCTGTACAAATCTCAGATCAGTAGCTCTTACGGTTCCTGAGGAAATATTCTTTTTCTTAAAACATAAAATATGTTTAATTATAAGAAAAAATATTAAAGTTTTCCAACCCCGGAAACGTCTTTTTAATTTGTTTAATTTTTTTTAAATTAGAAACACCAATTTTTTTATACTGAATTTTAAAATAAGTTAATTTAATAAAAAAGTAATAAAAACTAGTTTTCGGTAGTTATTTTGTATGGGAAAACAGAGTTTGAGTTTTCCAGCTCTGAAACCGTCTGCTGGATTTTTTTCAATAGAAAAATTTTTCTAACACACCAGTCCAAGAACGAAGTCTCTAGCTGTTCTGGGAGCTACGGAAAACCGATTTCACGTACAGACAGATGGACAGTCGGACAGTCGGACATCGCTTGTTCATCTTCCCTATGCATAAGGATCCAGAATATATATCCTTTATGTGTCGCTTATTAATATTGTGCAAATTACACACGGAATGACAAACCTATATATACCCTTTTACCATTTTTTGGTAAAGGGTATAAAAAGTACCTTTTCAAAGCAGTACATTTTCAATATACATATGTGTGGCAAAACAGAAAAAGTGCTTACGCCAAGTTAAGCTAATTTTTACTTAATGTCACCCCTGTATCTTTAATACTCAAAGTCAACTCTGAGCAAATTCTTAATTATTTTATGAGAATTTTCAGAAAGTGACAGAGCATTGACTGCTGATTATATTTTTTCGACTCATAAATTCATAAGGAATAATGGCTGAATTCAGTTTATACTTTTTATATACATATATCAAATTGAATACATATAGCTATACATACACACAAAAAAAAATCATAGGTTATATTTCCTAAAATAATGGTATAATTTTAACTAAGTGAAAGGGTAGAATGGCATTTACAAGGTTTTTTAGGTAATTTGACAAAAATTTTAGTTGATTTCTATGTTCGAAAAATCAATTAAAATTTTAGTTAAAACTCCTTAACGGCTATGTAAATTCATACTTTTGTTTTCTGTGGACTATCTAAATAGCAAAGTTAATTTATACATATATAATGCAGCAAATTATCATGGATATTTTAGTTAAATTACCTATTTATTATTGGATAATTACCATGGATTTTAGTAGATTTGACTATATTGGCATTATGAAATAATAATTAAAGAATTTTGGATTTGTTAATAACTTTTTATTTATTATTTTTATTAAAGAAATATTATTATTAAATATTATTATAACTATAGTTATTATATAAAGTATATACACATTGCATTTGTAAACTTTTGACTGTAGTTTTTATATGTACACTTAAATATAGAATATTTTGTGCATCCGTGGACGCATTTTAAGTGCCCACAAAGTACGTGTATTGATACAAACTTCCGGTTACTAATAAAGCAATTCATTAGCTTTATATTTTTTCCTTTATTTTTGTGCTTTTCTTCAACTATAGTTGATAGGATATATCCTGTATCCTTGGCAATTTCCCTACAGCAATTTGCCTATCTGAAATAATAAACAAATTTATTTATTTTTAAAATTTAAAAATTTTTAAAATTTCATATATACATACATATCTTCTTGCTCAAAAATTTTGTTTTGACAATAAAATAGAAATTAATTTGATAAAAATAATTTCGAAGAAGATACCTAATTGTAATAGTTATATTAACTTGGATTTTAGGTAAAGTGTAATGTACAAATTACCTAACTGCATAGTTTTGTACTTTCATATAAAAAAAATTACCTATGCAAGCTTAGGTAATATTATGTCTTATATTTTTTTGTATGTATGTATATATTTAAAAGAAATGAATTTCAGAAAAACGACTTGAAATTTTTAAAGTGTCCTCCCACAAAACTTAAAGCAATTTTCTTTACTACCACAGATGTATATTCGTTAATAAAAAGCATTACTTCTTAAATTGTGTTTCATTTATAAAATCTTTTTAATTTTTGAGTTTTGTCTGTGCAAAATTTAATTTGTATTCCGGCAACACTGAAAAATGAATTCTAAAACCTTCATGTACTCAAATGAGTCTCTTACATGCATATAATTCGTGCGCCTAAAAATATGTTTAATATAGTTTTAATGCGTTAAATAATATTTCAATAAATAGTGTTAATACATATATTGTGCTCAGTGTTACCAGAAAATTTTTGCCGCTTAACTTCAATTTTAAACGTTATATCCCCAAAAAAATCCCTATTTCAAAAGAAAAATCCTAATCTTTATCAATAAAAAACAATTTTTAATTCTTCAAATTACAGAAGAATTACACTCAAAAGAAAGGAAATATTGTTGGTAATACGAGTACTCAAAAATATTATCGGCCCTACATATGTATAAGCAAAAATTGTCATGAAGTTAGCATAAGTGGTAAAATTGAACATGATCTTAAAGAGTTTTGCCATGAAAGTTTGCATTAAAAATCATTAAATTAGGTAATGCGACCATTTTTAATGTCGAATTGTATGGAGGAAATCCTTAACTCCTTATTAAATTTCGTCACTTATGCTAACTTCATGCCCATTTTTGCTTATACATAGGGCCGTATATGATTTGAGGTCCAATTTTAAAAAATTTAAACAAAAATTACAATTTTTGATTTTTTCTTGCAATTTTGCGAAATTTTTTTAAATAACTCGAAAACAGTCCGTGCTGAACGTTTCATAATTTTAGATCCTTAGTGAGGAGCCTCAGTTTAATAAATTTTTCGTCGATTTGTCGAGTAGCGTTATTAAAAATGTTCTTCTGGAGAAGTATTAGGATTTTGTGTGCTTTTAATTAATTGTGAATAATTTTACTAACAAACAAAAAAGACAGAGAGGGGAATAGTTTCTCTTGCTGGCTTTTTCCAGCTGAACTTAGACTTTGCAAAGTAAACTTTTCGTGTGTAAAAGCGGCTTATTTCTGTATATTTTCATTACTTTTATTTTTAATCAAAGTTTGACATACATATATACATTAGACAACAATTTTGTTTTCTTTAATTGATAAATGTGTGCTGTTTTAAATACTAGTTTTGCTGCCATAAATGCGGTCTTAACTTGTTACCCCGATCCAACAGTGCCTTCTGGTGTCTAGTGGGACCTAAAGTACCCAATACACAGTGGGGTTTTTGTAAAAAAAAATGGAAATAATTCTGCAGTTTCTAAACGAGCCATCTGATTATTATGAGGAGGTGTCACAGAACTTAAGTCTTGAATTTGGACTGTATATCTTTAAAGGCGATAAAAAATATTTTTTGCATATTAATTTTTTTTTCTATTCAAGAACATAAAAAAAGTCTGCTACATTTATGGGTTTTCACTTACAGTTTACCTTGGTCCACTCACTGTTCTCCTAATGGAGAATCTTTTTCGATTAAGAAAAAGAAAAGTATTATAGACTAAAAACAAAATTTGTAAGTTTTAAAAAAATGGTGTCAAAAAAAACCACTATGTCTAAAGTTTTATGCAATTTAAATAAAAATTTGGAAAAAAAAAGGAAAATTTTAGCCGTTTTTGCAAAAAAGGGGCTATTACAAACATATTATTATTTATATAATACGTATAATACACATATTTGTATAATAAAAATCTTAAATTAAGATCATATTCTTAACAATTTAAGGATATAATCCTAAAAATTAATATTACGTTCTTGATTTTAAGACTGCGCTATTAAAGTTTAAGACCACGTTGTTGATTTTAAGAATTCATTCTATAAATTAAGAATTAATTTGAAGAATTTTGTTCTTAAATTTAGATCGTTTTATTCTCTTAGGCCCAAAATTCACAGTCATTAAGTTAGCTAATAGCAATATTTTAACCAATAATATTTGATTAACAGCTTTTGGTTTAACATTAGTTAAACCGCCAAACGTCATTGGTTAAGAAATAGTTTTATACAACAGCTGCTTCGTTGTAAACTTTATCATTAATGATGTTTTGTGAACATCATAATATCCTGTGGTGAACAATTTTGGATACATTTCATACATACATATGTACGTTGTAAAGCATCTTCTTTGTGTTTAGCTGTAATACATTCTTTTTTAGGGTTCCGTACACCAAAGGTGAAAAAAGGAACACTATTGTTTTCGCTACGCTGTCCGTCTGTCCGTCACACGGTATTTTCTCAGGAACTGTAAGAGCTACGGACCTTACATTTGGACAGAGTATGTAGAACCTTGGCCACTAAAACAACAACGAATACATGAGAATTAGAAATTAAAGGGTGCTCCAAAACGAGCGACGAAAAATGTTAAAATCTCATGTAATATACATACAATTGTATGTACATATGTATATTGACACTTGAAATTTGTAAAATTAGTGTATTTTTATATACACTACAACAATAAACACTAAAATATTAAAAAAATTTAATTAAAGGGTGGTCCATCAGTTAATGCAATTTTGACAACTTGCTATATCTTGGAGACCGTAAGAGGTAAACTCTTGAAATTTTCAAGAAGGGTAAAACTAAAAAATCCGAAAATTATAAAATCGCCAAACCGAAAAAAATCGCCAAAACCTGAAAAAACCGCCAAAAATTTAAAAAAAATCGCCAAATCGGAAAAATTTGACAAAATTAAAAAAAAAGATCTAGCACTAAAATTAATCGCCAAATTCGAAAAAATCGTTTAAATGAAAAAAAAATCGCCAAAATGAAAAAAACGCCAAAAACCGAAAAAAGTCGCCAAAGCGCGAAAAATGCGCCAAAACCAAAATAATTGTTTATGTTAAAAAAAAATCGCAAAAATTAAAAAAAAAATCGCCAAATTTAAAAAAAATCGCCAAAACGAAAACAATCGCCAAAATTTAAAATAAAGGCCAAAAACCAAAAAAAATCCTCAAAACGAAAAAAAAGTGCCGAAACTAAGAAAATCTCCAAACCAAAAAAAATCACCTATTTATATGAAAAAAAACGCCAAAATTAAAAAAATCGCCAGAATAAAAAAAATCGGAAAAATAAAAAAACGCCAAAATAATAAAAATCGCAAAAAATTAAAAAAAAATTTAAAAACCAAAAAAAGTCGCCAAAACGTGAAGAAAGTGCCAAAACTCAGAAAAGCGCCAATAAATTTAAAAAATCCCCAAACTAAAAAAACGCTTAAAACCGAAAAAACCCAAAAACGAAAAATATGCCAAAACTATAGTTCATATTGGCTAAAGTTGGTATTGAATTACATATCTCGTGCCCGTACGGAACCCTTCGTGCGCGGGTCAAAGTCGCACTTCACTGAATTTATTTTTTATTTTCTATTATGTTTTGGTTTTCCCGAACCAATTCCTGCACTAAGTTAATATCTTTCACGATAAACTTAGATGAGCGAGCATTTAGTTTTATCAATTTTTAAGAAAGAATATAATAAATGTAATCAAAAAGTATTAGTTAAACAATAGTTATCATTTTATATTACTAATAATTAATTCGAATTAAAACGTGTATCGGATGCCTCAAATTTGAAGTTTTAGGTATAAAATACAAGGTCAACCGATCCCTATATATATTATATACATATTTATGTATAACAATTTTTTTAATATAATAAAATAATTAAATTTAGTGCTTTTTTACTTAAATTACGCGTTTTTTTTCATAGTTTCAGTGCTTTTTGAAATTTAAAAGTTGACAAAACTGCTCACAACAACAAACTTTATCAAATATTAGGGAGGAATTCGCTGAGTAAATTCATCGTTGGTGTGATTCACGCGACGAATGTACTCAGCGAACTCTTATCAACAGCGTTGTCAACTTGGTGCACCAATTTGGGTGCTTTTTGAAATTTTTTTGTGCGAAAAATTCCTTAGTTTGTCCGTGTGCGCTTTTTTTAATTTTGGTGCGTTTTTAAATTTTTGGTGGCACCAACGTAAATTGAAGATGACAGCGGGTTAAATCTGGAAAGTTTTTGTTGTGAAACTTTTACCAACTTCCTTATAGTGTTAATTACTATATTAATAGTAATGATGTTTACAAAACATCACAATTTAAAATGAAATCTTTTTTATGACCCTAAGATAACAATAATGATGAAAATATTAGCTTTGTTAATTTAAAATAAATAATTTTTGATCTCTTTTTTAAAAGTTTTAAGCAGAATTTATAAAACTAATACACAAAATTTTTAATTTTTTAAAAATTAATGTGTGTGCCCTTAATCACTTTTATAAGTCATATATTTCTTCGGTCGAGATATTCAGAACATTACATATGAACAAATCAAAAAACATTTTTTATTTTTTCTACAGTTCAAAGATTTCTCATTTAGAGTATAAACACAATGTTTGCGGTGCGGTACGATTTCACGTTGCGGGAGAGAAAAATAAACATAATACAATGGAAGACGGCGACGGTAATACTTTTCATTGTTTGTTTAAATTTTTATTAATTTTTTTGTGCATACATAACATAACATTATAACTAAAAACAAACAAATTATTAACCTTTTATACATTCTCAGATATTTTGATATAATTTTTAAACTTTTATAATCTATGACAAAAGTTTTTGAACTTCAAAATCATGTTTTTTTTTTGCAATAGTGTTGCGAACACAGCCAATTATTCAAAAAGTACGGCAACGTTAGCAAGAGAAAATTGAGAGAATACGAAAGTTCGCAATGAAAATAAAATAGATTTTAATTTTATGCCCTCCCGCACTGCGGATTTTACTTCAAAATCGTGTGGACAACCGCACCGCAATAAATAATCGTTACATTGTGTTCAGACTCTTACAAAAAAATAATAGTATACTTTTTATGCAAAATTATTAACTCAATAAACATTTTAAAATAAAAAAAAGAAATTCTAAACTTGGTGCGTTTTTTTGTAAATGGCGCGCTTTTTTCTTCATTTTGATGCGTTTTGAAATTTCAAAGTTGACATCACTGCTTATCAACAAATTCATCGACTTGGACGAAATTCGTCGCTCGTCAAATTTGAGAGACGAGTAAATTCGAGTTTACGCGGCGAACTCTTATCGACGAATTCATCGACGTGGATGAAATTTGTCGTTCGTCCCAGTTGTGTTCCTTGCATTAAACCAATTTTTGAATAATGGAAGCAAAACTTATTGAAGAGGTTAAAAGCATAAAAAAGAAACTTAAATTTTTCAATGTACAAATAAGTCACCACATAAAAAACAGCTGATAGAAAAAGCTTTTATAAAGGGTGCTGTACAATTTGCCACTTTCCATGCCCTAACGTTTTCGAACGAACGATACTCGTCGACGAACTAACGTGTATCTTCAATTCACATGTATGATTTTTTCACTTATAAATTTAAGAGATCTCCTTTTATCAAACGAAAGTTTTTAAGATTTTATTTCTTTTCCTTTTTTAGGATACGGCTTAATACCCTTTATACTGGGCATAATTTTATATGCCATACCAATATTTGGTATACAAACATTTTTGGGTCAATTTTCATCTTCGGGTACCATAACGGTATTTCGTGTTGCACCTATTTTTAAAGGTACACATGACATATACCAAAATATACGGCAAAACTTAATAATATCTACTCACAAAAAATATTTCAGGCATTGGTTATTCCATTCTACTCCTTAATTTAGCATCATTGTCCTATTATGCCATCATTGCTGCAGTTCCTTTAGTCTACGCAGTCAATTCTTTCAATTCTGTGATACCGTGGATGAGTTGCAATAACAGTTGGAATACTGTCAATTGTTCAACTCATGACTTCTACGATGAAGATGTAAGTAGGAAACATATTTAAAATGCATCAGTTGTGGTTTTTTGAAAATATCTTCTTGTTTTCGGCGAAGGAGAATGAAGTATTTCCACATGCCACAGTGGAGTTTTTTCGGTAAGTTTTATAACGGCTAATAAATTTTATTATTTGTCTTTTATTCAATTAAATTTTATTTGTATGTATTATATTTCTGCAGCTTCAGAATACGTTCCGATGATAATTCACCAAATCCTTTAACGATCTCTTGGCCCTTGTTATGGGCCGTTATTGCCATCTGGTTACTTACCATGTTGGTACTATTAAAACGAGTTACTTTCGTAAGTATGACAATTAATTCGAATATTTTCTTTATTGAGAATAAAATTAAAAATATTTATTGTTTAGATAGGAAAATTCCTGCGCTGCATGTGCCTCCTAATGATGTTATTCTTCTTTACCATCTTTACACATTTACTAGTGCATGTGGGTTTTACTTGGGATAATTTTTTGAATTACCTCAAACCTTACGTATATACGGACAATCATTCGGCCATATGGGCGGGCATGAGGGCAGCTATTATAATGCCTATGTGGCTTTTGGGTCCAGGCTGTGGCAGTGTTTTACAACTTGCCAGTCATAATCGCTTTCGATATGATAGCGAAAAAACTACGTACTGGGTAGCGTTAACGTTCCTGATTATGACTCAGATGGCAGCACTATGTTCTCATATAGCATTTGATCACTTTGAAGGTAAGTTCTTGTTCGATTAATTGAGACATGCAAGCTAATTTTTTTTTACTGCAAAATAAAGTAGAAGTAGATATTCATATGCCATCCATAAAGTCTATATTTACTGGGTCCATTTAAATAAGAAAGACGAATAGGGCATGTCCGTCTGTCCGTGCGCCTATCTGTCTGTCTGTTGGTGAAATCAATTTTCCCATGCTCCCAAACTGGTCTTAAACTGGTCTTTTCGAAATGATCGATAAGAGATTTCCTTTGAAGATCAGTTTTTTGGTATATAAAAGTAACATAGTAAAACTAATTTTTTATTTTTCTCTATAGATTAAACTTATTTAATATTTTTAAAAGAAACAGATTTGTACAAAAAATCAGAAAAATTTAAAAGATGGATTAAGGGGTTGGAAAACTTAAACTTTTTTGATATATACACAGAAAAAATTACGCACAAAAGAATTTCAAAGAAATTTTGGTTTGAAATAAAATTTAGTTTCAGTAAATACTTTTTATTGATCCAGTAAATTGTTTGTTCAAATTTTATTTGTGGTTTGTCGGCTACTTTTCGGCAATTGCATGTAGACAACACGATCAATCAAAATAAACAACAACAATATCACAGCAGCATATTGGACCTATCGACAAGCAAGATAAACACCAACACACTTAAACAACAAATTCTCTCAGCCGAACTCTCAGCTAGATTTGAATTTTTATAAAATTGTTATTAGAATTTAAGAAGTTTATTATTCGACATATTGTCATAATTATATTTTAATTTGAAATTTATTTGCTTGAAGGTGTAGAAAAATAAAATAGATTCATATCGAATATAAATTATTTGCTGGGTTTTGTATGAGTTTCAAAGCCTACTAAACTTATTTTGTCTTTGTGATTTTCAAAAATATTATTATTCTATGAATTCTCATATAGTTTTTGAAAGTCTGTGCATAAAGTAAGAGAGGTTTGTGACTGTTCAAAATTTGTGGTTGAAGTCTACTGATGATTTGGTTCAAGCGCCAATGAAATACGTATATAGACCATGTAGCGTGTTCTAACTATCACTACGACTAACATTGCGTAGTAAACATTTAAAGTCAACTTGACCGCAACATACATAACATCCAATGGCATTGAAATTATTTTTGTGCACTGACATTTGACACTCATGCAATCGGGCAAATACCGCTGCATGAAGTGTTAGATAAATGCATTTGACAGACTGCAACGTAAATATGTATTTTGTACAGATGCTATTTGACACTCGCCAGTCTGATCAAAGGCTGCATCATAATGCACTTGAATGAATCATAATTGATAACCACAAGTGTTTATATAATAAATATAAACAATACAAAATCCATGTTTTCTAAATTTCTTATGAGACACACGCCGCACGCCTACCGTGGGAAACTAAAAGGAACAATTTGCTTATTAAGCATATACCTTTTCCTTTCCCTCTTATGTTAAGATAGGTTAAGCTTTATTCTCATAACTAGTATATAAGACAATGTATTTTTATTTTTAAGATCAATCATTAAACAACACTCCTAGAGCTCCTAGCTGAGCTCAGGAAATAATCTTTTTATTTAATAAAAATAAGCCAAAAATAAACTAAATAAAAAGTTAATAAAACAACCTATTACAACCAAGCTAAACCACAAGCAAATAAATTTCAAATTAAAATTGTTATTAGAATTTACAAAATTATTTGTAGGATCGTATTCATACAAAAAATTTACTGATTCAATGAATTTGGTTACTGAAAATGAAATTTAGTTTTTTCTGTGTAAAAAGTCAAATAATTTTTTTTTTCTTTTTCTTTATACATTTAGGGCCATTTTCACGACTTACCTTTAGCTAAAGGTAAGATTTTGTTTGCCCAATAAATGGCTTTGCATTATAAAATCTTCATTTATTATTTTTTTACCCATTAAATATTATTATTATTGATAATAATGCCAATAAAAAATTTAAATATTAATAATGCAAAAATATTTATCGGGCAAGCTAAAGGTAAGTTGTGAAAATGGCCCTTAATCTATTTTATATTTAAGAAAGAAATAATTTGCTATAAAAAGTTAGAATGGCAAAAAACACAGTTTCAGAACTGGAAAATTTAAACCTTTTTGGCATATAAAAGTAACGAAATAAAACTAATATTTTTCTTTGTTAATTAAACAAACATATTTTATATTTTAAAAAGAAATAAAATTCGGTTCCAGGGTTGGAAAATTGAGCTAAGTGTGCCCGCAAAGAAAATATTTTCTCCCATTTTATGGATGTTTGGACAAAACAAAATGACCAACGAAATATGCTTAATGTGATAACAAAACAAATTCTCTTGTGTTTTAAAAAAGTTTTATAGAATTGCAAAAGAAAATTGATATTATCAAATTGTTTATAGGTGAAAATTTAATTAATTTTTTAATTGATACTACAAATATTTTAATTAATATTACAAAATCATTCATATTACTTTTTTGTGTGTAGATTCCCAAATATCATATCCGATCGAAAATTATAGTGTATGATTTTAAACACGTCTGCGTGGCCATTATTAATTTTGTAAAATTTTTAGGACATACAAAGTAAATAATAAAAATTTATTTAAAAAAAATAAAACCATACACCCGAGGTATCCCCACCATTGTTGCTCCTGCCACAGTCATGCACTTCCAACTCAATTAAAATGTTTAAATTTATAGTTATTTACAAGCTGTCAATTTTTTTCTTATAAAAAGTTTTTCAACTAATGTAATAAAATTCAGGGCCATTAGTATAAAATAAAGTTATTTACGGCCAATTTTACCAACTCTATTTAAATATCGATTTTCATTTATTTTTGTATGGAAAAATTAATTTTAAATATAAATTGATATTTAAATAAGTTGTTGAAATTGGCCTTTATCGGATGTATACAAATTTGTTCGTTATTACAATTTAACTTTAAGCTAAAGTTATGGATAAGCTTGATATGTTAAATAAAATTTTTAATAATGAAAATTTTTTAAACCGTCCAATAAAATCTTTCCTTTAACTAATGTCCTTATACGTCTAAAGGAGTAATTTTTTCTTGTGTCTTTTCAGATCACGTTGCAATTTTACATGACCAAATTGAAGAGCAGCACAATATGCGTTTCATTTACATCTGCTACGGCTATTTGTTTGGCAGTTTTGTTAGTCAACCAAATTTGTGGAGTTTTCTCTTCTTTATTATGTTATTTTTTGCAGAACTTTCGGCTGTGGTACGTTCTACGTTTTAAATTAAAAATGGAAATAAAATTTATGATGTTAATAATAATTTCAGATAATCCAAATGATGACTGTTTTGACGGCCTTATTTGATGAATTTGAAAGGCTCCGCATGAAGAAGGCGAGCACTACAATTGGACTAGTGCTCATAATGCTACTGATTTCCATCTACTTCTGTACTAAGGTAAATTATATAAGCATGAAATTTTTTTTGTAATTCATATACATGCTCGAGTATTCTTTAGTCTACCCAGGTAAACAAAACATTCGTAAATAATATCGCATTCGAATGTTGCGTAAATATTTTTCGGACAAAACCCTCGAGAACGGCTATCGTAAATGGAAAGAGAAAGTGCTGCTAGAGCTCACTCGTCGCTCAGTTTGTGGCAGCAAATCTTTCGATATCAATGTTTCGCTTACGAATCAATAGCGAACCTTTAGCGATATCATTAGGAAACATAAACAACGTCATTAATAGTTCGATTTCATTGCTTCTAAATAGCAAAACACGTTATTCCTCTTTGGTTGTTCATGTAAAAAATATAAAAAATTTAGAGAAACAAATTGTTTCTTGTTGCTGAACTTTTTTTAACGAGAATGTTTGGAGAATTGTTCGCTACAGCGAACCTTCGTTTATTTTCGAATCTCAGGTTAGCTGGGTAATAAGAATACACACACACACACACATAAATAAAATGTTCTTTCAACCCAGCCAACCTGAAATTCGCAAAAATAAAAGAATGTTCGCTTAAGCAAGCAATTCTCGAAACATTCGCATTAAAAAAAGTTTAGCAACAAGAAACCATTTGTTTTTCTCAATTTTTATTTTTTTGCATGTCCACAAAATAGGAATAACGTTTTTTATTATTTAAAAGCAATGAAATCGAACTATTGGGGGCTATTCTGGAAAACGCGTCGAAGAAGTAAAACTTTACATTCAAACAAAAAGAAATTTTCAATAATTGTTTTTGTTTGCCATGCATTTCATAAATGAAATAAACGTGAGAATTTCAACGCGTTTCTCTTTCTTTCAAAAACGGTTAATTTTGTATGAGAAACAAAAACAAATTTTTTACATTTACACAGTTTTGTTTTTGTTTTCCATGTAAGTTTCACCAAGTCGACGCGTATTTCAGAATAAACACCATTATTAACGTTGTTTATGATTACATAATAATATTGCTAAAGGTTCGCTAGTGATTCGTAAGAGAAACATGTATATCGAAAGATTTGCTGCCACAAACTGAGCGACGAGTAAGTTCTAGCAGCACTCTCTCTTTCCGTTTACGATAGCCGTTCTCGAGTGTATTCTCCGAGAAATGTTTACCCAACCTTCGAATGCGATATTATTTACGAATGTTTTGGTGAGCTGGGAGACCTTTATCCAGTCAGTATTTTATGAAATAAATGATCATAATCGAATCTTTTTCGACTCCTCCGCTCGATTGAAACACTTATTTTGGCGCTCGTTTTTGAGTCAAAAATACTGCTCGTTTGAAAGAAAATGCTTCCTTATGCCGAATACACATCTAGCATTTCTTGTGTTGTCACGTTGCCACTAGTACGCACTTTTGCCTGGTCACAAAATGCCATAGTGTGTACTCAACAGGAGCTGCGACGCTTTTAAAAGAATATCTTATTACTTGCTTTTCTGATTAATTTCGACTCATTTTTTTAAGAGAAGTAACACTCTGGCAATAAATGCCTACTACTATTACCATGATATAACTATAGAAAGTACTTCCATTTTCTCTTTGATTTAAAAATAGGTATATTTGAAGTTTGTTTTTTGAGAGATAAGGAAAAATTTTCCCATATAGTAAAAAATTTAAGTCTTCCACTAGAAATTTTTCTAGAAAAATGTGTAATTTTATCTTGCGAATAATTAAAGTGATATAAATAACTACACATCTGTGAAGTTTGAAAAGTGGTTATGTAATAACTTATCTCATATTTTTATGTTTTCTGCTTTATACAAATCTTTTAACTGCATATACTTTCATCTAAATTTGGCGTTGAGAAACCTAATTTATTGATGTTTTTAATTAGTTGACAATGCATTTTCATTAAGTATAAAATATATTGTAAAATAATGTTTAAGTATTTTTTATTGAATAATAATTTTCATACCGACGTATTTACATTTTTTAATATACAGTTTTAAAAAAGCATACTATGAATATTATTAAAAATTAAGATACATAGTATTATAAGACAACAAACAATTAATAATACAACATCTTCCTTTTTTTTAAATTTGTAAATTTTAATTATTAACTAAATACATATAAATGATTACAACTAAACTAAATTAATGGATTACATAGTCTTGTAAAAATTTGTTTTCTTTTTAACACGACTACTTCTACGTAAATTGACAGCATTATCATTTTCATCATTTTCATATTTTAAATCTTCAAAATTACAATTTTTTCTTCGTTTAATGTGAAAAGAATTTCTTCTGTAAGTCTTTTCATCAATTATATTTTTTACAATATAAGATCTAGGTGAATTATGATAAGCAATTATCTTTCCAGGTATCCACTTGCGGTATGAATCAATTTTAAAATATACATTATCTCCAATTAAAAAATTTTGCTTTCGTTTTGTGTTTCGATTGTAATACCTTTTGAAATTATTTACTTTTCTTTCCATTTCCTCCCTAATAAATCTATTATTGAAATATTTTATATGAGGTGTTAATAATTTATCTGTTATTGGAATCTTAGTTCTCAAGCGTCTATATAATAAAAGTTGTGATGGCGAATAATTCAAATCCTTAACTGGTGTATTTCGGTACTCTAATAATGCAATAAAAACATCCTCTTTTGTATCAGATTTCTTCAATATTGTTTTAGCAATTCCAACAATTCTTTCAGCTAAACCGTTACTTCTAGGATAATTTGGGCTACTTGTAATAATTTTAAAATTCCATTTATGAGAAAATTCTAAACATTCATATGAACCAAATGGCATATTATCAGCTATAATAGTTTTTGGTATGCCAAATCTAGAAAATACTTCTATCCATGCTTCAATGACGTCTGATGATGTTTTAGATTTTAGGTAAATTAATTCAAACCATTTGCTAAAATAATCTACCACAACTAAATAGTTCTTGCCAGAATATTCCAAAATATCACAACCAACCTTTTCAAAAGGTAAATTTGGAATATCATGAGAAATAATGGGTTCTTTAGTATTAGATGGGCCTATTTCTTGACACTTTCCACATTTCAAAATAAAGTTTTCAATATCCTGATTCATACCCATCCAATAAAATAACTCTGCAGCTCTCTTTCTTGTCTTTGAAATACCCATATGACTTTCATGTAGTCTCTTTAATATATTATGTTGTAAGCTCTTTGGTATTATTATACGATCATTGTAAAATATTAATTTTCCATCAATCGTAATTTCATTTCTCTTATTATAGTATCCTTTAACAATGTCTTGTACTTTATTTTTCTCTGGCCATCCTTCTAAAGAATATTTTCTTATCAGAGATAATCTTTCATCATTATCCGTTGCATTTCCAATTTTTTCTAAAGTGTTATCTTCTACATTTACACTATGAATCATCTCAGTTACACCCCTTTCATGTTCTCTATCACCAGTATCAATAAAATTTCTAGAAAAATAGTCTGCTGCAATTATACTTTTACCTGGCTTATAAAGAACATCTACATTATAGGGAAACACCTTTAATCTTAGTCTTTGTAATCTTGAAGATCCAATTTTATTAACATTCTTTTTAAAAATTGTCTCTAACGGCTTATGATCTGATATTACAGTAATTTTTCTCCCATATATAAATTGATGGAATTTTTTGCACGAAAACACTATTGCTAAAAACTCCTTTTCAATTTGAGCATACTGTTTTTCTGCATTTGATAATGATCTAGAAGCAAAGTATATAATTTTATTGTTTTGAAATAAACAACAACCTATTCCATCCTTTGAAGCATCAGTTTGAATAATAATATCATCATTTGGGTTAAAAGGTGTTAAAACAATGTGATTTGATACCATGTTTTTAATTTTATTGAAACATTCTTCATGAATCGGCAAAACTATATAATCATATCCTTTTTTAAGTAAATCTCTTAACGGAGATGTCACATCTGCTAAATTCGGTATAAATTTTCTTAAATAATTGATCAAACCCAAAAATGATTGCAGACCTTTTTTTATCTTTTGGAAAGTTTAATGCTAAAATTGACTCCACGCGTTTCCTGTCAGGCTTTATGCCTTTATTCGAAATAATATGACCTAAAAAACTTACTTCGCGTACCCTAAATTGAATTTTATTTTCATTCAATTTTATATTCTTTTCCTTAGCTCTATTTAACAACCCTAATACATTTTTGTCATGTTCTTCTAACGTTCTACCACCAACTATAATGTCATCTATATATATATTTACTCCAGGCAATTCTCCAAAAGTCTCGAAATTATATCTCTGAAATACCTCAGATGCAGTAACTAATCCGAAAGGTAATCTCTTAAATTTATAACATCCAAAGGGTGAAGAAAACGTAACTAAAGAACTTGATTTCTTTGTTAAAGGAATGTGCCAAAATCCGTCTTTCAAATCAAAAACTGAAAAATATATATATTCCACTAAATTTGCACTTATTTCCTCAAATGTGGGTATTAAATAATGGTTCGGAATAACATATTTATTAAGCTCCCTTGGATCTAAACATAATCGCAGACTACCGTCTTTTTTCTCACGAATAACTAAATTACTAACCCATGCTGATGGACTATTTGTTTTTTCTATTATCTCCGATTTCTCTAATTCATTTAATTTATTTTGCAGTTTGTTCTTAATTTTCATTGGAACTCTTCTAGGTGGATGTGCTACAGGAATTGCATTTTTATCAATTTCAATATTATATTCTTTGTCAAACTTTCCAATACCTCGAAAAACATCCTTGTATTTGATGAGTAACGTATCTAGTCAATCAGAAGATTTCTCTAAATCATGAATTCTTTTAATCAATTCTAGTTTTACGCATGTATCTCTACTTAAAATTGGTTTGTATCTATCATTTACTATTAGAAATAATTCATCAGAAATATTACTCTTCGAAACACATTTAAGAATTATTTGTCCCAAAGGACGTATGGTGTGTCCACTATAAGTCTGTAAGGTCACATTAGTAGGTTCTATAATTGGATTTTTAAATATTTTATTCAAAGTGGATATTGGAATTATATTAGCATCAGATCCCGTATCTAATTTAAATTTAATTTTGTAATTTTCTATCATTATTTCATGATACCAAACATCTTTATAATTGTGTGTATTAATGCTGTCAGTTAACGCAAAATCACAATCTGAATCTGTACTGTCAATATTATTTTGATTTATATTATTAACATAAGCATTTGATCTACATGCTATAGAAAAATGATTAAATTTTTTACAGGTTTTACATATTTTCCCTAATGCAGGACAATTATTGAAATTATGAAATCTGTGACATCTTGTACATTTCTTATTTGTATTATGAGGTTTTCCGTTATCATTATTTCTAAAGTTACCTTTCTTTTGTTTATTAATTAAGTCCAAATTCATACCGTTATTGTCTCCATCTTCCTTTTGGATTTCATATACTTGCTTTTTTGAGTCTTGAACTTCTTTAATTTGCTGTTTCTGCTTTTCACAAATTTTGCATTCAAATATAATATTGTCTGTTTGAATATCATCCATCTTGAGTAGTTTTTCTTGTAGTTTTAAGTCATACACACCTAGTACAATACGATCTCTTATCATTTCAGATATATTTGAAAATTCGCACGTACTCGCCAATTCCTTTAAATCTCTGACAAAATCTTCAATTGGCTCATTTTGCTTTTGAGAGCGGTTGTAAAATATAAATCGTTCATACAAAATGTTTTTCATAGGCTCGAAGTGATTTTTTAGTGCGTCAATTACTTTTGCGTAATTGGTTTTATCCTCAGCAGAAATATCTAATGTTCGTAAAATTTCTTTACCTTCATATCCAATTTGGTTTCTTAATAAGGCGAGTTTTATATTATCACTTAACTTAGTATTCCTTGCTACCAAATAGTCTTCAAAATCTCGCAAAAATATTTCCCAATTCTTGGCTTTGTTTCCACAAACTTTTAAATCTGGAATTGCTTTAAGATCCATGGTTTTTCTTTTCTTTTTTTTATGTTAGTTAATTTCAATAAAATAATAATTTATTTTTAAACGGCTGCGCCATGTAAAATAATGTTTAAGTATTTTTTATTGAATAATAATTTTCATACCGACGTATTTACATTTTTTAATATACAGTTTTAAAAAAGCATACTATGAATATTATTAAAAATTAAGATACATAGTATTATAAGACAACAAACAATTAATAATACAACATATATTGATTGATATTGCATTTTGATTAATCTACATAATTCGTTTCTTGTTGATTGTAACATCTTTTTCTAAAATATTGAAGAAGATTTTTTAGCAAGTCTATGTCACAGATATTATAAGCTCTTAGCCATTTTTGACGAACACCAGAAAATTATAGGAATTAAAAAAAATTCTCATATTTTTACTTATACCCTAATTCATATAAATGTGTAGACATCGTTTAAAATCAACTACTTTAACTCACAATAAAATTGATTTATGCCCTAATTCAGTAAGAAGATTCAGGACGTTTTTGTTTGAAAATACTTTTGAGTTCTTGTGCTTGAATTTTCTAAATAATTTTCTTCTTTGATAATGAAAAATAAAAATATTATTGCCATGTTTTTAAAACATAAAAATAAAATTAAAGAATTATACAATAGTTTGAAAAATATTGGAAAAAAATATTTGTTAGATATAATGTTTGGAACAAAACTATAAAGCAAATACACGAACCTTCTAGCATAGACAATAAATAATGTTTTAAAGAATCACTACTGCGGCTTTTTTTTCGTTTATAGACAAGAACAGAATTTGGGCATTAATTGTTTAATTTATACATTCTATATTTTATAAAAACAATTTTAAAATAATTTTTTAATAAAATTTTCAAACAAGCAGAAAACAGAGGGGGAAATATTAAATTAATATGGTAGCACGATTTTAACGGAAACTTCAGAATACCCATAGTCGTCAGAAGGTGAATGTCAAGAAAAAACGAGAGAATGGAAGTACCTCTATTACTACGTTTATGCGCGCACTATTTGCAAATAAAAATATTTGGAAATAAATTAACTCACTGTTTATACAGCATTTTAAATGTACAAAAACTTGGTAGCACTTCCATGGAAATGTTACTTATGTTTGCAACAAAATTGTGTAAATGTGTAAAATAAAAAATAATAATTAGTTTTTATGGTAATTTTTTCTTCTATCAATGTTTTTTGTACATTATTTTATCAATTTATAGTTTTTTATTAGCAAAAATTTGTAGGTGTGGCAACTTCAAGCATTTTATTTGCAAATAGTGCGTTAAACGTGAATAGTTTTCTGAATTAGTAAGTCGCAATAAAAACGATAATATGGCAAAAATTTACAGTTTTATTTGCAAATAAAGGATTAAACACATTCACCACAGCAGGCTACACGAACACAAGACTTCAAATGCCGTTAGCAGCATTTGTCGTCTCGTAGCCAGCTACTTAATTTTTTTGGAGGCGGCAGCAGCACCATGTGCATCTCATATTTAAGTATAAATACTTAGTTCAGTATTGCCACCTTCAAATATTTCGCATTTATAAAAATTAAATTACTGTTTCGAAATGCACTTGACATTATGACGTAAAAGTATAAAAATTAACCAATTTATGCTTTACATCAATTTTTGGATATTGTTTCTATTAAATAAAATGAAACAATTGTACGATATCATTCATGCAATATTTTGTATTTTATGGCAACACTAAATTTTCTCATTGCAGCCAAAGAAATACCCCCTTATGCAAAAACGATTAGTAAATTTAAAGTTGGTTTAAAAAACGAATTTTGTATGGCAAAACCGGTTTTAATGCATGCTTTAACTTTAACAATCGTTTTTGCATAAGAGCAATAGAAATTAGTTTAATTGGACTACAACGACAAAATTAGCATAGACAACAACCTGCCGCCATGTTGCCTTGCTGTCTTCAAAATAATTATTCTCATATATTCTCATACATGTGTATTCTATTTTTGGCATTTTGTAGTCGGTAGCTTGCTGCGATGAATGTGTTTAATGCTTAAGCCGTGCGTATAAACGTAGTATATATTTATATCACGACTTATACTAGGTGTTGGCTTCTTTAGGAAAGAAATAGTGATAGAGAAGACAGGCGGTGAAGGAAGAAATAGAAAAAGTTTCATTCTTTTACACGTTTAAGCTTTTAGCACGTTTTTAATAAAGCAGTGTTGCTAAATGCGGCGTATTAAATTTTTTTTTTGAAGCTGTGGTTCTTTAATTAGATTTTTGCATTAAAAATTATAAGCATTGTGTGATTCTCGCTATAAATTTTAAATCATGTTTTTAATTGGTCTTTTCAGCACGGCTTTGAACAACTGCATCTCCTGCCTGACATTGTGGCCGTCACACATTTAACTATTTCCATACTACTTGTAATGATTACAACTTGGATTTATGGACGTGAACGTTTTCAATGTGACTTACAGTTTATGCTGGGCAAAACGATATCTAATTTTAAAATTAATATTTTGCTGCGTTTCCTAACACCCTTCTTCATAGGCTGCGGTATTGTAAGTAGACACTAATAAATAAATGCATTATAAATAATTCTAACAGGGCGAATTCAATAAGTTCAACTTATTTTGGTATGATATACAGCACTGATGGAAAAACATGCATATTTTTTAGTCCTCGTTCATACAGTGAAACATTTGCTGCGAAACATTTTTGATTCTCATTTGAAATTGTATTCGTGTCGGCACTGTGAAGATTTTTTTTTTTGAGAATTATGAGAATCATGAGAATTAGACGTGAAACAAAGTACCCTTTTCCATTCCTCTTTAACCGTTCATCGACCATCTCAAAAGTTTTGCTGCAAATGTTTCATAATGTGGACGAACACTTAGTGTAAAATTTCCTGCTGTCAAAAAATTTCCGAAATTTTTTTCTTGATTTTGACACCAGCGAAACTAACAGCTGAGCATCATCTGAATTCGCCTTGACTTCTAAGCTGCCACTTTTAATAAAGTTTTTTTTTCACAGACACAAATTATATTCTTCACCAGCGATGCCCCTTCTGTGCTGATTTTATTAATACAAGGCTTCGTTTATATATTGGTGCCGGTATATATGCTGTATAAAATCAGACAAACTACGGGCTCTTTCAGACAACGTATACGTCAGTGTTTTGCGCCACACGATTGGCATCCCGTTGATGCGGACAATCGTCGATTTTATGAGGAAATTATGGGCACATCGGAAATGCTTGTAATTTTAAATAACGAGCAACAAGTTTGTTGATATTTGAGATTTAATTATGAAATTATACAAATATTATATTTATTATTAAATATTAAATAAGCGTTCAAGATAAATATGTAAATAAAATTTTGTAATACATATACTATTTACAAAAGAAAATTATGAAAAAGTAATAGAAATTGGTTACTTTAACAAAGTTTATTTTTATATACTTCTTTACGATACAATTCATAAAACCTTTATAACAGCTTAATAAGCAAAAATCGAAAAAATACTATTCATAAATGCTTAACAGCCTATTAAAGGTTTAATAAACGTTTCACAACTTGGAAATTTTTAATGTGGCCTCTGTGCTATATTAAGCGTTTAATAAAAAATTATAAAGAATATTATTTTGGTTTTTTCGTATTAATTTTTTTGTGCATGTCTCCAGAACATTATTTGTCGGTATTACCTATAACACTTACCAAAATTGCGTAGTACACTTTTTTCAACACGACCATTTAAAGTTGAATGAAGTAATAATTTGAAGTGAAGTTTTGTAGTCGCAGCAATAGAAAGTTAATTTTTCTATTTCTTAGAGGAGCAGCTACTCCTGCCCCATCACCCGCTTTCACTTTGATGTTGGTTTATAGGCCACCCTGAAATTCTATTTGCATACATAATATATTTTAATAACATGAAAATAAAAATTTAATAGGTAAAACCAAGGTATATTCACATATAGCAGACTCTCCCGAATTTGCTTTGAAAAGTCCATGTAAAACAAATTCAAAGAAAATTGTGTGTTGAGATCTAAAGCTTCAATTAGACGTGCCATTACCATCACCATAACCATACAAAACAGCTGTTCGAACCAAACTCATGGGCAATGCTGTATGTATGTGATTATAGATTATAAGAAGTCTCATTTAAGCTTAAACGAGATTAAAATTACGAGCAGCAAAAACAGTCATCTGGGCTGTCAAAAATACTTGGTATGAATTCGCCCTGCGTATAACAGATCGCAAAATTATTGTGAAAAATGTTTGGGAAAATTAATGAGTTTTTTTTATTAATTTCGCTGCTTCTAAGAACGGGCATTAAGCCCGGGTGAACACTCAATAGTTTAATTAAAAACATTAACATATGTACCTATGTGTGAAAAGTTTTTCCACAAAGCTGTACCCTCTGCTTTAATATAATATCATTTAATTAGACTTCCCACTCCTGATTATGACTATCAGAATGAAAGTGCATTTACAAATGTATGTATGTATTATATATGCCAGAGAAATGTCTATTAAATTTGAAACAGTTTGTTTTACTGTGTGCAAGTTATGTCCGTCAGTATTCAAAATTCATAGCTAAACTGTGAACTTGTGTAATTAAGGCCGGGGCACAATGAATCCGTCATACGTTAAACTTCGCCTTTTTCAACTCACAGCTAAGTTCAAATACATGTTTTCTTATGAGGTCTGTTACATTAAGTACGTCTCCGTCAAAGCAAAGTACAAAAATTGTTCAACTTTCAACTTTTTGCGTAAGTTGAGTAGTTTAACAGATATTGGTTGGTTTTTTGTGGTATGTCCTGATTTAGGTTCTTGTGTTTTGTGGCAGCAAAAATAGAATTAAACAAAAGAAATAAACGAAATGAATAAAAAAAGTTGAATTTAATAAATAAAATGGAGAATCAACCTATAGAAAATGTTTAAATGCGTCCGTCAATAAAGTACTCATTGTGCAAACCTTCTCCGTCGTTCCGTTAATGTCAGTTGAAATAGGCGAAGTTTAGCGTATGAGGGATTCATTGTGCCCCGGCCCTTAATCAACAAGAGGATATTAACTCAAAATCTTAACATTTTCCGTAGAGACGAAAAACTGTTTGTGGTTACATTTAATGAGAAATTAAAAATCCGAATACATCATAGTAAGCAAATTGCATTTGAAAAAATATTTACATTGGCGCTATGCGATGTTTGATGCAAATGGTAATGCGTAAGTGCAAATGCAAAATATCGTATCTTTTCTTTGGATTGTGTGTGTATTTGTTGTTGGATTTTAAAGAAAAGCTACGATATTTTGCAATTACACTTACGCAACACCATTTTGCACTAAGCATCGAATACCACCATTATTTTTATTTTAAAATCTTGCAATTATTTGGAAAGAATATTTATGTTTTAAAAAGAGCCATAACCCCAAAAAAAAATTTGAACAATTTTGTAACAAAAACAGTCACATTTCTAACTAAACTCATAAAGTAAAACAAGTTTTATCAATAAAAGAGGAACAAGAATACGTTGAAATTTTTACAGTATAGATATTGGGCGCATTCATAAGAAGTAGCTGTTGAGCTCAACAGTGGTGAAACTGCTGGTAACTGTTGGCCCCAACAGCTACTTCTTAGAAACGGCTTGATTCATATAATGTAATTTTACATCCTTATTTCGTTACTTCATCGCATTTGTAATGTAAAACTTAACAAATATTTGTTGCTGCCACCTAACAAAGCATATAAAAGAAATAGCTCTATTTGACCAGCTGCTTAGGCTGAGCACAACGTGTTGACTATAGGTAGCGAAAAAATTTTATGATGGAAAATTACTCAACTGTTGAGTGGAGCGGAGATACTCAACTATGCGTTTCTAAGACAAACACTCAACGGTTGCGCAACTGTTACGTCTTATGAATGCGACCATTGATGTTGTTAGTTGATTTCTTGGAAAAGGTGAAAAGTTGAAAGTTTTGAGTTAATACCCTCTTTTTGATTAAGAGCGATATGTACATATGTATGTATAGACGTTGCTTAATAAAAAAAAGCCGCCAAGAATTTTTTAAATGACAAAATGATATACTCAAGTCGGCCGACACTCTATGTAAGATTTGCTTAAAAATCGAATGAGAATTATAAAAAAAATAGTTTTCTGATAATGTGTGTACGAGTGAGTATAACTATTATTTCATCCCAGCTAAAAAAATATGTATGGAGCATATATGATATCCCATATATGGTTCGGATCCGAAAAATGAGGGTATATGGGCATATATGATTATATATCTTCATACATTTTCATACATGTATTTGTAAATTCTCTCCACAGTATTCAAAGTTCATATTTATCACTCTTGATTCACAAAAGGGCACTGCTGTGCAATAAATTAAGTTATTAAAATTAAATTTTTTTAGACTTGGGAGAGAGGTTGTATTTAAAGAAACATTTGTTTGGACAAATAATTCAAAACGAACTAAAAGTCATTTCATTCATCAAAAGGTGAATCGAGTATTTAAAAAACACATAAATCATATTCGTACATGACATTTAGCTTAAGAAATCAGATTAAAAATTTTTCTTTTTTAAACGTTGAGGGTACGCATATAAACTTTGCATACCGTATGTATTTTCTAATGGATTTCCAATCCAGCAGTGATAAAATTCGAAGCTTGTTTGATTGCAAAAACGATCTTATGAGAGATATCATGTATGCATACATTCTTATATGGCTCCATATATAAAATCTTATATTTATATATCGATGCACATATGAAGAGCTTAACAATTAAATTTTCATATATGAGCTCATATGTAGTAATACATTTCATATATTAGTCCATATATTAGTTCATATATAATAGTTTTGCCATGTATAATTCCATATATTTCCATACATGAATTCATACATATTCATATATAGTTATATACATTCATATATTAAAAATATATGGAACATATATAATTTTTTTAGCTGGGATATATCAATTTTGCTTGTTGTTCTTTAATTATTTGGGAAGGTTAAGATTAACTTAATATTTAATTATAGATATTCCAAAGATTTACGGCCTGCCCCACGATGTCACCAGCAAACGTTCGATCGACAACTTCTATTGCAAACAAGAACAAATTTTCTAATATTATTGTTGTTTGCAATGCAATTTGTCGATCGAATGATTTCCGGTGACATCGTTGGGTTAAACTTCCAAATGTTCATGCGTACATTTGGTAGCCTATTCTATTTACATACCCGGATTTTATATCATTTAATTTCTCTTGGCATCCCTAAATATTTTGCTCAGAACAATTTCTGTTATCTGCATTTATACAGGGAACATTAAAAAGAAATTATATTAAGATTTTTTTTATAAATTTAAATAAATAGTATTAGGACATGCATACACATATGCATACATACACATATGCATACATACGAGTATTGTACATATGTACATCGTGTTTCATCTTATATATAATGACTAATAAAATTTTATATTTTGAAATTTACGGAATTGATTTGATGTTTTGATGCATATAGCAAAATTTGTAATAATTTTTGTTTTAATAGCTCTTGATAACACTATACAAACAACTTGTAATTATATAAAAATCTTTAACCGAGCAAAAATAAATTGCTAAAATTTCGGTCAATAAAAAAGAGCAAAAGACATCATACGAAGAACTCTAATAACTTATTTTGTTCAATGATTAATCGTATAAACTGTATTACTAAATAAATCCTTTGCCTTTTGCTTGTGTCATTGGACTAATGTTATAATTACGTAACTTAAACTTTTTTCAAACAAAATTCCAACTAAAAAACAAATGATCCCACATAAGTTACAACCGTAGAGACCACTTGAGCAGTTTGAATACGAGATTGTAACGTTGGTGGGGGAGATAATATCAAGTTATGTGTTGGTTGTAAGAAGGATTGAAAAGTTTAGATTTTTTGGCCGTAGCTTGGCCATGCTACGTACAGCCTCACAGATTTTTTTCATATCTTAGATGTTTTTAGATTTTTTTTTTTTTTTTTTTTTTTTTTTTTTTGCTCTTTAACGCAAGCTTTCACTTTTAGATTATCTAACCCCGGTTAATGTTGACTTGCCCTCAATTATTTTATTTTCGTAATATATTTGTTTTATATATACATAAAGTCATAATATACATAAAATTTTGAAGTCACTTTCGCATTCAGTCAGGTGACGGTCGAGCGGACAGATTGACTTAGGGCGGAATGTATGGGACATCGTATTTACGTTGAAATAGCTTTATATTTCTTTTAAGGCCGTAAACTGTGGCTTTTATAAATCTCTTCTAAAAAAATTTATAATATTTTCTCAATATAGGAGGCTTAACTCCCGTGAGCCCTATCTTAAGGACTTTAGTTGCATAGATGCCCAGCAAAAAATTTCAAAAAAGGTAATCGAGTTTGGAATTAATCTTTTTTGATGGAAGCACTTCCTTACTGGATTACCAACTTAATGATTTTTACAAGGTGTGAGACTAAAATAAGCGATTCTTGGGAAGTCCTTACTTTTTTTACTTGGCAACTTATTTACCTAATCTATTTAATCTAAAAAAATCATTCTCCTCATTTAGCAATTTGTAGATAATTTTTTTTAAATTTTGGGTAATGTGATTTGTAAGCGAGTAATGAAATTTGGTAATCAGAAAAGTACTTATGTTGGTAATGTGTAATTTTTTGCTGGGAGGTTAGATCATAGGTATGTAATTTCTAGTAAATAAGTACAAAGTATTAATAAATTATACAATATGTAAATATATCTATGTGTGTAAACAACTATTTTTGGAATGTGTTTTTTATGATATTAATGGATTTTTTTAGCTATACACAATAATGTATCATTCAAGGACCATAGTATACTAAACGAAAATCAAGTGCCATCATTTAAATTAATATAAAAAGTGGTTTAGCACTATTCAAGTGATTTTGGCACTATTTAGAAACAGATTCGGCACGAAGTCAAGACTTCCATTTCCCATCACTGGTACACGCTATAGCATTTTGTGACATCGGACAACGGAACGGCGTTGCATACATTTTCATACAAACAAAGATGTACATATATGGGCATTTACACAGAAAATTCCACTTTTTGTCACGTTACGTCACCATGCAACTTAGCTTGTATTTTAGAGCTATGCTGTTCGATTGCTTTCTAGTTTTTACCGAATGTAAAATTAATTGCGCTCTACACCGACATGCAAAAAAATGATATAAAACATTAGTTTTTCTTTGAAAAACAAGATATATCAGAAAGTATCGTAACATGACAAAAGGTGTACTTTTCTGTGGAAATGCCCATATTCAGTGATTATAGCTTAAGTAAAACTTAAAAATCTTTCAACGTGCTACTAAAAATTAACTTTAATATTTAATATTTAAGAAAAACTTAAAAGCTAATAGTATTGTTGCCAACTATTTTATTTAGGATAAGATTTAATTAGAGACGAATCCAATTATTTTATACCTACTCTCTGAAATATTTTCTTCTAGCAACAGCGCTTTAAAGTACAAAACCGAAAGCTAACAAATTCAGAAACAAACTTTTCTGCAGAATGTTCGTCGCTGAGCTGAGTCAGATGGGGGCAGGTAAACAGAAAAAAATATCGATATTAATACAAGAAATTTTCTAACAAAATTGACAGAAACAACTAGAAGTGTAAAGAATTTGATCCTCCCAAAAACATAAATATGAAAAAAGGCCAAGTTCCTTTCCAAAATTTCAGCCATCAAAAGTATTGAGATAAAAATTTTGACCAAGTTCGTGTTTGGTACAATACCTATCAATGCAATATGGTATGCATTATATAAATTTGTAATCGTAAAGAAGTGTTAACTTCTTTAGTGATAGAGAAGACAGGTGTACAGTCGCAGGTGGTTGTAAAATTATGCCAACCGAATTTACCTAGTAGATACATATTGAAATTATTTTTACGTCTCCGATATCTTTCAAAAACTCACTCACACTTTACAAGGAGTTTTTTAATTCTTTAAAGTATGATATAGATCTGTATTCACTTTTAATTTTTGATCGTGTTTTTTCTTCGGAAACATTTGTGTAACAAAAGGAACAGTATTGCTTATGTCCCCACTTAGAACATGTGCTGATGCAAACTTTAGAAACCACGTCAAATAATAGTCCTTGAAGTTATGTTTAGTTTTCCAATATGGCAAAAAAGAAATGAAAAAATACTATTTTATATTTTCTACAACTTTATGCTGGGGAATTTTTATCAACATTGAGATCATATCTTTTGTTCAAAGGATGTGGATACAAATGACGAAATTAAACAGAAAGCCCACTTAAAAAAAAGCATTTCCACTTTAATATAATTAGCGGAAATCACTCTCCGTTGCATACTGCCGTTGCATACTCTTCGTTGCATACTGCAGATATTGGAATCGCTTGAATAAATATGCATAACCAAAAACCATTGCATATTGAAAATTGCAAATGTTCTCAATGCTAAAACAGCTGCGATTTTCGTTTTTTTTTGCAATAAAAACAAGAACCCTTGCGTTCACACTTTGTAGCAAAAAATCATGTTATCTTTTGCTAAAATTGCAGATGTGCAATAAAGGGTGATTTCCGCTATTTATTTTTTTTAGAACATAAGTTTTATCATTGCATTTTGACTAAACATTTGATAATGTGAATATTAATATTATAATGGCTTCTATTGTTCAAGGACTCTATATAAAATAGTATGACGAGACAACCAACGTTTTTGGGGAAATTAATAAAATGTTTACGACATCAGCTGTTGTAAAAAAACATTTATTTCTATTAATAAATCGTTACAAACATTCATTGAGCACCGTTACTATTCCCTTTCATAACCGAACATTTGTGAGCCCCAAATCCTACTAAGTTTTCAATACTTAACAACGAAAATAGTACAAGAATATCTATTATTAAAACAAGAAAGATTCCATATTAAAGATATAAAAAGCTTAAGCAAAATAACTTTAGAGCTTCAAAAATATGCCGCTTAAGCTTTTTGGTAGTTATGGCTCGAATGGACAAAAAGTGCCACAAAGGAAGCTGGAGTACCACAGTGCCAGCTAAGATTCAATAGCACCAAAAATGGCACAATTGTGCCACATTTCCCATCGCTGTCTGGAAGTATTTAACTAAAGCACAAAAGTTTAGTGACTAAACGTACAAACATGTTCACGTGCAAGCACTATAGCAGCAACAATAGTTGTGTACACATCTACCTCTGCGTTTTGCATGTTCTGATAGAGCATTTACAAGATCTCAAAATCTAGTACTTAAGAGATTTCGAGCTAAATCTAGCAGCTTTTCAGAAGCATTTTTCGAAGCTTTTGCTATGAACGAAGCATGCAATGCTTCCTTCACAATTTTTTCCCAAATCCCAATTAATTTTTTCTGGAAAGCGACAAAATTTAACTAAGTTAAGTTTTCTAGCATTCTAGAAAACGTTTTTAGGCAGGGAAACTTTGCAAATACAGAAAATCTGTATTATGCTCCGCTGTTTCAGGAAATACCATGGTGGAGGAAATTCTTAACCCCAGACAAAGGCCGGCAGTCTTGAAAACATTATTATAACATACGAGTTCCTGCATACAAATTGTCATTAAAAGTCGACACATAATGTGCGAGGTTTTTAATGCAATAAAATTATAGTCCAAAAATCTTTAAGCGTATGCTTCATTTTACCACTTATGCTAATTTCATTCCACTTTTTCATTTTCATACATAATGCAGTTTATGTTTAAGAAATAATTTGTAATTTATAAAAAATCTTAGCCGATGGCCTTGGCAGCGAGTGCTATCACTGTTTTATTTTATATAATTTTAATATCAAGTAAATAAAAAAAGTCTATTTCATTCAAAGGAAATAAATATTTGTAAGGCGATGTGCTTAACAACTTTAAAAGAATAAATTGTATTAAAAAGAAGTACATTTTTAGTTTTAGCAGTATGTTTTAGCACTCTAATAAATTTTTAGCATTTTTAGCTTTATTTTGAAGTCAATTAGCCGCAAAAATTTTTAGGATCTGGTAACACTGGTAACCTAGACCTAATTCTGTATCGAATTTCAGCTCACTAGCACAAATTTTAATTTTTATAAGCGTAGCCCCGCCCCCTGGCTAAAATCTCCGTGTTTTCTGATTTTTCTGGTTCATTACTCACCTAGATCTACTTGTGTAACAAATTTCAGCTCTCTAGCTACAGCGGAAGTGCTTCATCACTCTGATGAGTGTGTCAGTGGTCAGTGGTCAGTGAGTATGTCTTAAAATATGCACTTTTTGCACCTTTATATCTCAGGTAACTTTTGTTCTAAAACTATCAAACTTCGCATATGAGGTAACATGGATTTATTATAATTATGAATTAAATTTTAGAACAAAGTTATCAGGGGGGTAAGAACACGACGAATGGCTTTCTGGAAATATACACACTGCGTGCATTGGGCGGAACTTGCCCTTGCGCACTACTGTATGCCTAGATTTTTTCTCGTTGTATACTCCATAATTTATCAATCCCTCAAAAAAGGCTCGCGTCAAGTGATGTAAGGAAATGGTGCTTCAAAAAACGTATATGAAATCGTGGCAGGTGGCGAATCATGGATATACGATTTTGATCCGGAAACAAAACAGCAATCGACCATGTGGTTATTCCAAGACGAGCTAAATCCAACAAAAGTTGTTCGTGGAAGAAGCACAGCGAATCAAACGATCGCCTGTTTCTTCGGCCGAATGTGTCATGTGGCCACTGTTCCGCTTGACCAACGTAAAACTGTCAACTTTGAGTGATATACGATTATTTTATTGCCGGAAATCTTCGGAAAAATTCGTTACACTAAAACCCGAAGACGAATCATTCTTCATCATGACAATGCGAGCTCTCACACATCTCGTCAAACCAGTGAATTTTTGAGTAGTCAAAACATTGAATTATGACTCATCCTCCGTACAGTCCTGACTTGCTACCCAATGACTTCTTCTGGTTTCCGATTATCAAAGAAAAACTGTGCGGTCAACCATTTACGAGAACCGAAGAACAAATGCAAACGGAATATTTAAAAAAAAACAATAAAGCCATTTTCATTTAAACATTTTTGTTATTGTTTGCTATTCCCGAAATATAAATGGTAGCCCTCGTAGGGTAAGTCTTCCACATGTAATTCAAGTATTTCAATATCAAAGTCTTCGCTTTTTTCAGTATCAAATCAGTTGAGTTTTGAAAAATTATTAATAATTATTAATTATTAATTATTAGTCGCGACCGATACTTAAACCAATTCGGAGTGAGTACATAAAACAATCATACATAAACCAGACATCAGTCGTTAAACTTGGACTGAAGAACAGCTCTCATGTCATCATAACTTCTAAAATTTATTAAATGCGGTCAAGCTCTTGTGTGTGGTTTGGCTTTTCGAGAGTTTTTCGTCTCGCTCGCACTGGTTGACTGATTTGCAACGGTACAGTATTGACGTTATTAGGGATGAAACGGTACGAGTAAATACAAGTAAATACTCGATACTTTTTCTTAGAAACCAAGTACTTTTGGTATCGATACTCTATTACCGAGTACTAAGTAGGTATCGGTAAAAAGTACTCGTATCGGTAAAATATACTCATTCCTTATTGGCTATAAAAAAAGTTGATGACGCCAGCTTAACACAATTTTATTTGTTGGTGTTAAATTTTAATTTATATCTGGAATATATATTAGAATAAGTTCGTGAAAATGGAACAACCCAAATCAAATATTTTATTAAAAAAAAGACGATAAAATTACGAGCTGAAAAATTGTTTTAAATTAAAGGCGTGCGTTATTGCGGGAACAAAAAGAATTTGAACAAACATTTAAAATGTCATCTCGACTATATTTTCTGCTCCAGTCCATCCCAAACGTGGCGATTTTTCTACTTTGTTTGGCCCTTAAGTTTTTTATTGGTGATTCTTATGGCTATGTTTTTAATAAAATTTAACTTAAAAATTTTTGTAATTCAGGAAAATTAGTTTGTTGAAGGAGTATTTTCATAAATAAATTCTACCAAAAGTAGTCTATTTAAACCAATAGTTTTTTCTTATATTAATCGCTTCCGAAATTGGAAGATTTTGTCGACTAATCGTTAAGAATTCTTAACGAGTTAGGAGCATTTGGTTTGGTGGGTATTTAATTTTGTTTTCGCTACTTTAAATCATGTGAAAACCTTGGCCGATACAAGTAAGTATCGATGCTTTTTATTCGATACTGAGTATGTATAAATACTTCTGAATCGATGCCGTATCAAGTAAAAGTATCGATACCTTAGTGGTATCGTTTCATCCCTAGACGTTCTTTTGTGAAAATTAGTTGACAACCACATTTTAGGAATGCATTTAATAACATCATGGGCATATGGTTTTACTTTGTAGAATGTGTTATCAATAAATAAATAAACCTAAACCTGAATGTACTTAAAAAAGAATTGCAACGATGCAAAAGCTATTCTCCAACCTTGAGATATTCTACGACTAAAAATTTAACTAGCACAAAGCAAGTATCAGCTCTTAAAAATGGAGCATATATCAAGCGTTGTTGCACAATTTGCTTACTTGAATGTCTAGGGAGCTCTGTATTAAAAGCATGTACTCGATGGATTTTCTGTAACGTTCTTGTAGACATTACCTGTAAATGTAATCTGATGTTTGGTTACTTTAAGCTAGAAGTACAAACCCACCTATCAGAATTTGCCATATAATCACATTTACTTTCTCACAATTTTTCAGTTTCGTGCCTTAGTGCGATGACACAACTCATGCATTTGATAACTACAATGTGTTCGAATAATTGTATGAAAGTAGAATTTGTCGTAGTTTGAAAAACAAGTGTTTTGTGATAATCACTAAAAATATAATCGAAATGTGAATGAGAGGCCGTTAGTATTCCAATCGCATAATAATTTATGAATATAGAAGGAAATTTTATTTTTTTATATACATACTCGTGCATATTAAATGATTCTGTTTATTAAGACTTTTCGTTATTGTTTTCAGTCGTGTGTCAAAGCTTCGCCTAATTAGATCGAAAAGTAAAAAAAATAATTTATACATATTTTTTTTTTAAATTTCTACTGTGCAATAATTAAAGAGTGTAAACAGATATACAAGTACACGAATACAAGGAAATGGTTTAATAAATTATTTTTTTGTATTATAATATAAGACTTTGTGTGGTGGAAAGCCTATACAAAACAAACAAATAAATTTTCTTTAAGATAATAAATAAATAAATTGAATAAACAAAAGATATTCAATGTCAAGTTTGTGTTTTTAGGTTTAATTCTTCTTTGACAAAAAAAATAACAATAGATTTGGTCTGAAAATGGTTTATGAAACTTCTTATGAAACCGGACTCCGACCATTTGTACCGGATACGAAACGCGGGCACTGGGCCAGCCCCAATGATTTTATTTACGCTGGAATTGCTTTGGTGTTTCGTTTGGACTTTTTTTCTATGTCGTGGTTCTTTTCTACACAATTCGGAGGTAAGAGCATTCAAAAGAAATAAAAAATATATAGATCTAAATATACCAACTGTGAAAGAATGGGTTTTTAATTAGGTAAATATATTGATTTTGATTTTCGATTAACTATCTCATGACAACTGTGCTATGTTTCCTATAACAATATAAGCTTTAGACATAGAAGAAATATTACGTGTTTTTTTTACTTGATCATTCAATGGAACAGTGCAAAAATAGAATTATCAGTTTTCTGCATGATATGAATTTAGCATAATATTTATTCATAGAAAATTAATTAAGCACTTGCTAGTGAAATGCTGAGCTTTGGGCATCTGGCAAACATTTTCTTATCTCTTAATAGTTATTTGTTGTTTTTTTTAATACACGAGTCTTTTGTGTGTTTGCTAATGAGCAACTTTAAATATTTGTAAGAAACAAGACACAAAATGACAAGTTGAAATTATTGCAATTTTCAAAAATAAAATGTGGAGTCAATAAATAGCAGAAGATTAGCTTTTTACTAAATAAGCACCCCAAAACCAAATGTTTCGACTTTTTCTGAAGTCAGACTTATCTGAAGTGAGACTTATTGTAACGAATTTGTTAAGAGACTTAAGTCGTTGCTCTGAATAATTTTTTTATTAAAAATTTTTATTAAAAATAAGTGTAATAAATAAAAAAGAAATGTAAGAATTATTAAAAAATTTAAGTATGTAATAAATATAGTATATGCATTAGATTGGTCGCAATTATTTTTTTTTTTTGGAAATTTGAATAATTGCGCTGCTTAAAATATGAGGTTTGGTGTAAGAAATCATTTCCTTATTTTTCAGTTCAATCCTACGGTGCCTAGTCGTTCCTAGTGGAGCCGAAAGTTCCCCATATTATAAAAAAACATCTATTCAATCAGATATTTACAAATATACTAGTTAAAAAGCCGTAGATAGACCAAAAATCTAGCTTCATTACAATCCTCAGCTTCCTCTGTCATGATTTTTTTTTAATACATGTATTTATTTATTGTATCTTCAAATATGAACTAACAATGAGTATTCAAATCTTAAATCTAAAAAAATATTATTAGGCCCGACCAAAGTCGGACATAAGCTAAGTGATAGTTATAAATAATACATAAGTATTGATAACCAAAAAGGAAGAAACAAATATTTTCAAGCAATCGCATGTGG
Organism: Tachina fera; assembly: GCA_905220375.1. NCBI lineage: Eukaryota > Metazoa > Arthropoda > Insecta > Diptera > Tachinidae > Tachina > Tachina fera. The sequence continues at coordinate 48,486,829 of LR999965.1, read as the reverse complement.
AGTGTTGAGTATAAAAGCCCTTGTGTACCTCTTTTTTTGTTAAATATTTTGTTAAATATTTGCCTGCGTATTTTGCAATTTCTTCAATCACTATTGGCGTATTACGATGTATATTTGAATTTTTAATGTACCATGGAGCCGATGTTATTAACCGTAAATTTTTTTTTTACCTTCGTTAGATTCTCTCGACATACGAAGCTGAAGCAGTGGTTCATAATTGAATTCCGTGGCATATATATATAGCATATAGGTTTCAAAAGCGACTTGTATATCAAAAGTTTGCAATCTAGACTGAGAGTTGAATTTCTACCAATCAGCCAATGTACTTGAGTTAACTTTAGTTTCATTTGTGTTAGGTTTGAGTCAATATGTTGCTTCCATGTCAGTCTTTGATCAAGGTGTATATCAAAATATTTCACATGTAAATGTTTAGGAACAATTTGATTATTGATTTTAATGAGGGAACAATTATCTTTTCGTAGGGTAGATGTTGCCTGAGCACACTTCTGTTCGTTTGCCTTTATTCTCCATAATTTTAACCATAGTTCCAGCTGGGTAATATGTTCCTGAAGATATCGGGATGCCTCGTGAGGGTTTTCGTGCATACTAAGGCAGGCTGTATCATCGGCAAATGTAGAAGTGTGTATATTACTGCTCACAGGCATATCACAAGTATATATCAAAAACAAAACTGGCCCGGATGAAATAGTTACAGGTATACTCATAAAGTCTCCTTCCACAACAGTGAACTTCCGGGCAATAATTAACTTTCCAAAAGATTTAGAATGTTTGTTGGTATGTAAGTCTTCAATTTTAAAATTACGCCTACATCCCACACTTTATCAAATGCCTGAGAAACGTCAATAAACAGTGCAGAACAGTACTTCTTTTCTTCAAATGTTCTTCTTATAAATTGAACCAATCTATGTTGATTGAAAATAACAAATTCTATACAAGATGCGACCAGTCTAATATGCATATATGGAAATTATTTCGACAAATCAGTAACATAACGGTGAAGCGGTACTCTGCTATACAAGCAAAAAGAAATCTTACCGAAATTTAGTATCGACTTCGTACCGACATATCGTTACGAAGTCGTGTCAACCATTTCATACAAAAATCGTAACGAATTCGGTAATGTTTCGGTTCTGTAATCGGAAGATTTTGCCGACTAGTGGTTACGAATTCTTTACGAATTCGGAGCATTTGGTTTGGTGGGAAGTGTCGTGAACCACGTGAGAAAGTGTGAGTGTGAATTAGAATAAAAACTTGTGCATGCGTAGCACTTGAGATCGAGCTAAATCACAAATCTTACGCATTCATGATTTAAAATTTTGGGGTCATATTACGGCATTCAATATCGATCGAAATTTTCATACAAATACAACTGAAATTGTATGAAAATGTGTTCGATATAGAATACAGTGATTTGGATCCAGGAGCCTTTATTAAACTAATCTTCTTACAACAAAACTTTAAAAGACTTGAAGAGTTAAAACTAGATTCATTTAAACAAAACATTTTTATATGCGTTAGGAATAGTGCTATTCGAAGTCGGTTCCAATCACGTAAGAATAGAATTATAGGAAACGCATGTATATAAATGTTTTATTTAACTGAATTTAATTTAAAAAAATTTTTTTTGTTAAGGGGTGTCTATATGCATTTCTTAAGAGTCTCACTATACGAAGTTTGTTAGCTAAATTCATCAGTCTACTGATGAGTTCCATAAGCAGGAACGAAGTACATAAACATAGATAATGCTTAGCCAAGAAAATAAGCAAATAATTTTAGAAGTTTAATAAAGACTTTAAGACAAATAAATATACTTCGGTATTCCTTATAACTGAATGTAAATATTTTAAAATTTTTACAGCTTATTTTTGAAGTTAGTTAAAATTTGGATCCAAAAAGAATTTTTTTTTTACTTTTTAGTGATATTTTTTAATTTTTAGGGGTGTGGTCAAGCCCACTTTTGAAATATTAGTGGTCCAAACTACTTTTTTTGAATGCAAGATATCGCCAGCTTAAAAACTGAAGGTATTTCGTTAAATTCGATCAAGTGGAAGCACTTTAAAAATAATTCAAAGGTTTAATGGGCATGGCTTCTCCAAATTTTTTAAGCCCCAGATTAAGCGAGTCCAAGATCGCAAACTCTTTGCCAAGTTTCATGGGGATCGAATACATAGCAGTACATACATATAATATAATATCAAACTTTAATGGCCGTAGCCGCATAGGTTTATAAAGGCCTATGGAGCTGGGGGGCATTAATCCCTAGAATTATTAAACATTTCATGTAATTATCTAATTAATGTTACTCATAATTTTCATGAGTAATCCAACCCAAAAAAATATTAGCTCCGCCAATGTGTACCCCGTACCCCAGGCTAAGTTTCGTAGGAATCGGTTAAGTAAAAGCACGCGAAATATTATATTTAGTTTTAATGGGAGTGGCACTGCCAAATTTTTTTTTAAATTGAAAATATGTCATTACGAGAGGCAAATACGTGTGCCAAGTCTCGCAACAATCAGACAAGTAAAATCATGTGTTCTCGCCCACTTTTTCACCAACTGGACAACATAAAAAATTTTAGCAAAAAAAAATTAATCAGTCTTAAAATGGTAGTGTTATAAAGTATCACACATACTTATAACAAAAATACTGACGAATTGATTTAAATAAATTAAATGAATTTCTTCGAAAACTTCTAACTTAACTTCCAGTTTATTAATATATTCTGAGGAATTCAGTACTAAGCGGGTTCCAAATTGTTAAGAATAAGTATGAAAATCGTCCTAAGAAACGATAACTGTACAAGCAGATTACTGCAAAGAAAACTCTAGACCTAACACTGCAGATCATTGTTGATCCATCAGTGTAGACTCTTTTGTCATAATATTTTGCTATATCGTGCCATAACCGAAAAAAAATCTTAAGCGACATTATTTTCGAACATCATTTTTTGACCGTAATCGATTTTTTATGATCGGAAGTAATTTATTTTTGTTAAATAATATCGCTTAATTATATCGCTTAAGCTTTTTGGCGGTTATGACACGATATATGTACATATGTATATATTCCTTTTTCTATTGCCTTATTTTTTCTTCTCGTCTATAATCGCTCATGAATAGCAGAAATGGGGGAGATATTTTTAAAGTTGTATTTAATTTTGGAATGCATTTTAGATGTTGCTTTTTTACCGACCTATTTATTAACACTGGCTGTCTATGCCATCCCTATAATGGTGATACAATCTTTTTTGGGGCAATTCTCAAGCAGTAGCTACATTGCAGCACTCCGTCTGGCGCCCTTATTTAAAGGTAAGCTTAAGGATTGTATTTTCCTTTGAGGTATTTAAGTGTGCAGTCCTTGATTTTATTTAAGGTGCTGGCTATATAATATTGGCCATAAACTTATGTGTCATCATGTTCTACAGCGTTTTTGCGGTGATACCGTTGGCGTATATGTTTGCGTCAATGCAGCCTACGTTGCCTTGGAGCTGTGACGGTTTCAAAAAATGGGCTACAAATTTAACAGAGGAAGAAGAAGTCAATGTACGCTAATAACTTAATTTTTTTTATTATATAATGATAAAATTTTTTTATATTAACCATTTCTCTTTAAAGCTGTGTAATACGAAGTTTGAAAATGAATCGAAGGGAAATGATACCATAGATGAGTTCGCAAACCATCATATACCATCTGTTTTGTATTTCAAGTAAGTTTGGAACAAAACCAACCATAAAATATTTTGAACAATGTGGGTTGACATATAAAATATTCAAACTTCAAGCGGTGAAAATAGACCACATGATACGGATTCGCATTGTAGGAAAACTAACTAATTAAAGGTTCACTTATCCGACTGTAATGAAATGTAATTGCAACAATAGGAAACAGCTGATCGATGTAGTCATTTGAAAAGTAATGAAAATTGGTTATAGAGATGTAACGGTAATGTAGGAATCTATACATTACTTTTCACATAAAAATATCGTTCAGCTGTTTCCTACCATTTCAGTTACATTCCATTACAGTCGGGTAAGTAAAGGAACAGTTATCCAACTGTAATGGAATGTAACTGCAACAGTAGCAAACAGCTGGTTGTTATTATTATGTAAAAAGTAATGAAAATGGTTATAGAGATGTAATGTAACGTAACCACTTTTCAAATAAAAATATCGATCAGCTGCTTTCTGCCATTGCAGTTACATTCCATTACAGTAGGGTAACTGAGCATTAATTCTTAAAGCTTTTTTTCAATGCAGTATAATGCAACGTCGAATATTGTACGTACAATAAAAAGCAGCGTTGCTTTGAGTCTCATAAGTAATGTGAATTTATATGAACCACAGAAACAATTGCAACGCATATTTACGACAAGTATATCAAGGCCTATTCATAAAAGGTAGACTTAAGGCCAATTGGCATAAGGTATGCTCAAGTCAGTATGCTTTGAGATTTCTATACTTTTGATGTGAAATAAATTTACTAAAAAATTTATTTAGACATCTAAAATATATTCAAATTACCAGCGGCGAAAATAGTCAGCTGAACAGTTGAGATCACCTAATATGAATTCGCCTTGGGTAGACTGACCTCAATTTGTTTCGAAAAATTAATTCTTGGGATTTCAAAAACAAGATGTACTAAGTCCTTATAAAATAGCATAAAATATTAACCCGAACTGTCAACATACAGACAAAAATAACCCAAATGTGTATGTATGTACTTATGTTGTCGTAATGATAAGGTCACTTAGTATTCATACAATTTGGTAATAAATATAGCCTAAGAAATTTATGTTGATATCTGAGGGAAATAGAATTTACAAGCGGCGAATTCGCTTTGAATTAATTATTGTCGCGTTATTCATTCATTTATTATTTAAATTTTCTTTTTTCATTTCTATTTAGACACATGTTTTATGATCAAAAGATATTTACCCGTGAAGATACGGACTTCACTATGTCCTGGCAATTGGTATTGTGTGCGATTATAGTTTGGACGTTAGTGGCTGTTGTAGTTTATAAATTTTTTGATGTTGAAAAGGTTGTTATTATTAAAGATTTATCTAACCGGCTCATTTAATTTAAACCTTTATCTCCGTTCAAGATGGGTCATTTAATTCGTTACAACGTTTGGCTTTTTGTCAGTTTACTAGTTGTGTGTTTAATACGCTTTAGTTTTCTACCTGGTGCCGGAGCCGTTTATCGCAGAGTGTTTCTGCCACATTGGTCAGAATACATGCACGGTTTCAGCATGATACCTATTTATGGTTTATCAGCCTTTGGTCCGGGCTGGGGACTCATAATAACACTTTCCAGCTTTAATAAATTTAGAACCGACATCAAGAAATCCAGTTGGTTAATAGGCTTGGCACAAATGCTCGTAATGATGGCCTTACACTTATTGACTCATTTAACCGAAAGGTATTTTACAGGTAAGTTAACATATATAACTAATTTAATAGATTTTAACTAACTTCTTGCCTTGCCTTCTTTCACCAGAAATAACTGAAGACAATTATTATTCGCGTGTCGATCGTATGGATACTTTGTATTTATCCAGTGGCAGCGTAATGGCCAACATGGAATGGGCAAATCTGTGGTCCATAATGTTATATTTTATGCTGTTTTTGGGTGCTTTTTCATTAATTGTAACGAATTAATTCTTATCAGAGATATATTTGTATATGCTGGAGGTTTGAATATTTCTCTTTTTTTTAAGATCATACAATTATTCTCAACTTTGACCGCCATATTTGATGAATTTGCTACGTTAAGAGAACGCAAAATAGAAATTCGCATGATGCTGACTGGTGCGGTAGCATTGAGCTCCCTTTATTTTACCTCAAATGTAAGTAAACGGAAGATTAAAAGTTCTAGTCACAATGAGTTATTTAGTAAATACAATTAAAAGTTTTTAGTTGAAATTTAAGAAAATAAAATCAACTCGATTATTTTCAATTAAATTTATTGTTACATTAACAACAGATTTGTTAACAAAAATATTTTTGACGAAATTTTTAATTTTACGCTGCAGAAAGTTACTGATTATTATTCCAATTTTTCGAAAATCGAGTTTTCATAATATTTCGACGTTTTGATGTCCGTATGGATGTATTTGTAAGCAGTGCTGGATATGCGTATAAGACCGTGAGTCCCGGGCCTAGTGGCGAAATTTTAAGAACGCTTAGTAATAGCAATTAATTGATAATTTTCGTGAATTACTTTTTCAATTAAAAAATTTGAATATAAATCCTTACTGGCTAATTTATCGGTGCAATGTAAATAAATTTTTTTAGATTTATATGATAGTATTCTAAAGCACTTGAGTAGACCATTGTTTTACATGTTTATTTACGAAAACAGAGCGCACTCTACCAGCATTTAAAGACTTCTGCTTTGTGTAATTTGTTTAGCTTCCGCTTCTGAAAATGTAAACAGTCGCAGTTAAAGCGAACTTATGAAACAAAAAGTTATACGCAACGGAGAATGTAAGCAGTCGACATGTTCGAATAGTTGCCGCTTTGACTGACTGTTCCTTTAAATAAATGCGGATGTCAAATTTTCGTTTTTTTACTACACCATCCTTTTTTTTTTTGCAAAAACTCAACATAGAAGTGTACATTAACTACACAATTTTTGAGTTAAAAAGTGGTCTGTATGACCTATCAGGGTGCATAGACACGTTCAGGTTATATTGTCAAATATTGTTGGCGAAAAATTACGAGTTCTTGTTAGTTTTTCTGAAAAAAATTAAAAAGAAAAAAGTGCCTGAATTAGCTTTTGGCCAAAGAATGATAACGCCATTTGTTGAGGGCGCTTTGATTGTCGAAATCTTTGGAGGTTCATAAAAATTAACTGGTCACCACAATCTATAAACTGAGTGTAGGAGCTTACTTTCCTTTGGTGTTACAATCGAACCTATACTGTCTGGACCGTGCGGATTTTTTACTGTTGAATAGTGAAATTTAAACAAACTGTTAACCCATTTCACCCCGAGACTAAATTTTTATTTTTTGAAAAAAGTACTTTTTTAGGGTAATAAGAAACCACTGATTTCAAAAATCTCGTCAAATTTTTTTTTCCAAATTTTCGTTTTCCCAGAAAAGCTTGTTCTAAATTTCGAACACTGGCGCTTATCCTATATGTCAGCTTAGTATGCAAGTAAACATTTTGATTTATTTGCTGTTTTATTGATTTATTTTATTATTTTTTAATAAAATGGTACAAAAGTTGTGAAAAGTTTTTAAAATTGTATTTTATTAAATTTATATTACTATTTGAGATAAAACGTTAAACAAAAAGAAACAGCTGAAAGAAAAGTTGCAAAAAAAATTTTTATTCATGTTTTTGCTTGAAACATTTTCTATGCAAATGAACATTACATTTCTCGCACATATATATTGTGGGCTTATCACAACCTTTTAATTGACAACGACGATGTTTTCCCCCGGGATTTCTTATTATAACGTGTTTTCCCTGAATTTTTGGAAGATTTGGTTGTTGATATTCCTTATCGTTGACATCATCATCATCGATAGTCTCTTTCTTTTCAGCCAAGAGAAGAGCTTCTGTTATAAAGATTTTGAATTCTTTTTGACTCATGGTTGTCCATTATTTTTTCCAACTCCTTTATAGACAAAATCTTTTTACGTGTACTTATACTTACCCATGCAAAGTACACATCAATAATAAAAAAACATTATAAAACTAACCAAAAGTCGTAATTCACTTTTAACTTGTACGTAATATATGAAATATTTACCTTTTCTTTAAAAAAAAGTTTATTATAAAATGTAAAAACCACTCGATAAAAGAGAAATATAATAAAGAAGAGTCTTTTCACAACTAATGCGAGTCAAATATAACAAAAAGGATAAACAATATCATTAAAGTGTCGCCATCGGTCAGCAACTATAAGAAATTTCGAACAGTCATGTTTACATATGTGTCAAGTCCAGCTTCTACATGTAAATCATATTTTTTATATTTTATTACATAGTTACATATATTGGCAGAATTTTTTTTAAATTTAATTTGTTATATTTTTCTTAATAATTAATATCTTTATAGTGTTTTTAAAACAAATTTTCATAAAAAAAATTTGTTTTTCAGCCTTTACAAAGCCCTAATAATTTTTATAAGAAAAGCTACATATATATATATATATATATATATATATATAAAAAAAAGCTTTTCTTCATAGAGCAAAAAGGTCGTCATATTTCACGGGGCCTAGGGCAGCATCAAACATAACTCCGCCACTGTGTGTAAGATATTTCATTTACCCCATTCGAAAAATGTTGAGCTAACTCAGATTTTCTAAGAAAGTGAATCGATTCAGTTCGCTAGATTTCGAAAATGATATTATCAGAGAAGTTTTTTTCCATTTAAGAATAATAAGCTGATCAAGTTCAAAATCTAATCAGCTCTTAACATGAAAAGACATGCAGATTGCTTCCACTTTTCCACACATTTAGTGATTTGTTCGAGCAATAGAGTTGACGAAAATTTCGAGGAAATCGTTATCTTCTAGTTGCTTTAAGTTCCCAATATTTTTTGTTAAATTACGATTTGCTTTTGTAAATTTTTATATTAAAAATAATTTTTGATACTGTAATTAATTTTTTAATGGAAATTGTTGTTTACGAAAACCTAAATTAGAGCGTTAAAAATTGCGTTAATAACGAAATTGTGTCACGTCTATAAACTGCATTATAATAAGCAAAGAACTTAGTAAACGTTTGTGAAAAGTTTTATCGCGAAAGAAAATAAATTTTGCTCTCATTGTTTCATGGACAAAACTGAGTGTCATTAAATTTCTTTTCATTCACCGCTATCGTTAATAAGAAGTGGAATTTTTGTTCCCATGAAAGTTTTATTTCCCTCAAGGGGAAATAGTATTGGGAATCTCCCGTGAAACTTTATTTCCGTTATCATTCCACATTGAATGTAAAAAGGGAAGACGAATTGTAAAGCTTAAGAATTAAACAAATCTCTATTAACTCATAAATAAATACAAACTCTTGGATTTAAATTAAATGTCCTTAAAGTCTACACACAAAACGATTATTTATTGCGGTGCGGCTTTCCATACGATGTTGAAATAAAAATCCGCAGTGCGGCACCTTAATTAAAATCTATTTTATTTACATTGCGGACTTTCTTATTCTCTCAATTTATTATACTCTTTCTCTTGCTGTGTTCACAACATTATTGTAGAAATAAATTCAGTGAAGTGCGACTTTGACCCGCGCACGAAGGGGTTCCGTGCGGACACGAGATATGTAATTCAATACGAACCTTAGCCTAACTATATAAAATATAGTTTTGTCATTTTTTTCGTTTTTAACGATTTTTTAATTTTGGCGATTTTTTTTTATTTTGGGGATTTTTTTAATTTTGGCGATTTTTTTATTCTGACGATATTTTTTATATAGGCGATTTTTTTTTGGTTTTGTAAATTTTTTCGGTTTTTGGAGTTTCTTTTTCATTTTGGCAATTTTTTTTAGTTTTGGCACTTTTTTCCCCGTTTTGGCGACTTTTTTCGGTTTTTGGGGCTTTTTTATTTTTTGGCGATTTTTTATTATTTTTGGCGATTTTCGGTTTATGGCGTTTCTTCATTTTGGCGATTTTTTTTCATTTAGGCGTTTTTAAGTTTTGACACTTTTTTTTCTCATTTTTGTTATATTTTTCGGTTTTTGGCATTTTTTCAATTTGACGATTTTTTTTATTTTTGACGATTTTTTAATTTTGGCTATTTTTTCAAATCAAAAATTATTTTGTTATTCGCGCCTTTTTCGCGTTTTGGTGATTTTTTCGGTTTTTTAGTTTTGGCGATTTTTTTTTAAATTTTTGGCGTTTTTTTGGTTTGGCGATTTTATAATTTTTTGATTTTTAGTTTTACCGTTTTTGAAAATTTCAAGAGTTTACCTCTTACGGTTTCCAAGATATAGCAAGTTGTCAAAATTACATAGTCAAAATTGCATTAACTGAGTGACCACCCTTTAATTAAAATTTTTTCAATTTTAGTGTTAATTGTTGTAGTCTATATAAAAATACACTAAATTTAAAAATTTCAAGTGTCAATATATATATGTACATACAATTGTATGTATATTACATGGGCTTTTAACGTTTTTCGCTGCTCGTTTGGGAACACCCTTTAATTTTTAATTTTCATGTATTTTTTGTTGTAGCGGCCAAGGTTGTACATACTCTGTCCAAATTTCAGGTCCGAAGTTTAAAGAAAAAAATTTTAAATGTTATCGAATATCAATAATAATAACTAAATTATCATTAAAAGAAGTGAATCGCTCTGTTGGCTCTTAAATTCAAAAATAACTGAACGGAAATAAACAATAATAATCATAGAAGGCACCCTGTTTTTTTAGTGTTGCCAGCTTATAAAAATAAGTTCGATGTAAAAAATTTCTGATTTGTATTTTTTGAGGAAGTGAAGTTTTTACTAATGGGAGCTAATTTTTGTTACTACATTCTTGTTGAAATCAAATAATTACAAAATAATGTTAATAAATTTTTTTTAATATTATTAATATTAGCCAAAAAAAATTTTACCGAATTTTTATAAACAGCCCAATAAACAAAAATTCCGCGCAATTTTTTTCACTTATACCTTTTCTCCTATTGTACAAAACAAAAACAGAGCCTGTAAGCCGGCTTAAGACGACTGTGAGCCGCCACCGAATATTTTTTTTAAGCCGCGGCGGAAGGCTACATTTTATTATAAACGTATTGAATAATATACATACAAACATACTTACAATATTTTACTTTCAAAAAGTCGCCAGCAACATTCACTAACCAACAATTCTTTTTTACCTTTCTTGATATATGTATTTCTTAATTAACTTTTTTTTTACATACACATACACATACACATACGTACATACATACATATGTATGCACATTTTATTTTTCACTTTGCTCTGCTTTTATTTCTTTATTTTTTTCCACACTTTGTTGAAACACAAAATAATGGAAATGGACCCAACTGGATCTTTAAGAGGAGGTGTATTGTAGCACCATCCTTCCTAACCTTATTGGAAAACACAAAAATATAATACAATTATCTTGTAGCGGAGCCTCGCAAGGTCTCCCACATGAAAGCAACTGGGCGCCGGCCCGCATAAGATTTCTTTGATTTTATACCGACACTCAAACGTTTGTTACTTAAATCACGCGCATACGTATGGCTAACAATTTACTTATTTCATTATTTACATTTATTAACACTTTTGAAACAATTATTTAAATATATTTATTATATTTTAATTGCATTGCAAAATTTTTCATCTAAATCACTCACGCACCGGCGAAATGCACCAAATAACTGAAGAAGAAGAGAAAAAAATAAACCAAAACAAAAACCAGCGTTGTCAACTTGGTGCTTTTCGCGCCGTTTTAATGCTTTTTTAACTTTTGTATGCTAGAAATTTTAAAGTGCTTTTTTAATTAAATTTTTAATTTTAATCTGTATGTATTGGGGTTAAAGTCAATTTTAATGAATAAATAAAGTTACTTTTGTCTTAATTTTTGTTTATTTATTCTCCGATATTAATTGTGCATGCTTATCATGGCGGGGGCACAAAACCCAAAATTGCAAAAGCCATATCATTTCGAGAAAGCCTGTCATTTAAAAAAACTTAAGCTCAGAATAAAGCAAACCAAACTATTATAAATAATGGCATGTGTAAGAAGATTGAATTAAGAAATATGTGCCTATTGCACATTAACATTTAACTTAAGGACTCATTAGTATTTATTTTCTGTTGCTGTTCTGTGCTATGTCGTTCTGTTTCTAAGTTTTAATAGTTACTTTTTACTTTTTCTGTTATAACTTATCTGCTGGTATTAACCAGAAAGGTCACAGTTTTCCACTAAACTGATGAGTTCTGCATTGTCCATTGTTTCATTGGCTTTATGTTTCTCTGGTAAAAGTGAAGTTTTTAAGTTCTAAAAGCACAATCATAGTTTATTTCAAATGTTTTTATTCACCCTTATTCCAGTTGTCGTCATCGACGTCACTTTAACACAACTCCAAAAAATTGGTACTCGTATATCCGTTGGCGAAAACAACTGACTCATGTTGGCGTGTTTATTCTATTTTCTAGACCTTAGGGACAGGATTTATATTGTCAGTTGCGCAAAATTGTCTTTGAGAGCGAGTAAACAAGCCCCAATTTTTTGGTATTGTGTTAAGCTGACGTCGATGACGACAACTGGAATAAGGGCGATTATTTATGCCGTTACTTACAATTACTGGAAAATTTTTAGATTTTCACAGGTTGAACCGAAAAAGAAGAGATAGAAGAACTAACGACTTGTATAAGATTTATATGAACAAAAAAGAGTCAGCTGATTTGTAACAGAACAGAAAGTAAGAAACTAAGTCCACATTTAATTAATATAACAAGTTTTTTGTCACACAACAAAGAATGCGTAATGCCAATAGTTATCCAAATAGATTGTAATAGCGATATTTTGAAGAATGATTCATTTAATGTAATCGAGAAACATTTACTTCACTATAGAATATAGGTAAGAAGTAAAATTGTTTAAGGATTCAGTTGATATAAACTAGGAATGTAAGGATACACCGTTTTGCCGATCTGATACCGATACTCAAAAAGAAATATCGCTGATACCGATTCCGATAAGCGTATTGAACTTGAACTCAAATTAATATTAACAAAACCTTTTATTATACATAATTATAGTGTAAGAGATTATTAATATTTAAAATTAATATTTGAATTCATTCTGAAATTAACAAGAAACAAATTATTTTTTTAAATACATACATGATTTAGCATTGAGAGAACATTTCACAAAAGAAACGTTTAATTTTTATGTTTAGATTTTATGTGCTGCTTTTAATGTTATTTCTCTTAGTTTTTATGCAAAAAAATCGTTGAAAATTAATTTGCTTGTTCAAAACAGCTCTAAAAAATTTAGGAAGTATCGCCGTATCGACAGTAAATATCGCCGATATATCGGAATCGGTATCGGTATTCGTTACCTCCCTAATATAAACGGATAAAAAAATCGTGCAAGTTCATAAAATTCGTGCTAAAACGATAATTTGTTCCCATTTGATGAACCGTGTTATTTAAAAATCGTGTAAAACAGGAGTTTGGTGTAAAAGATCACGGGATTAAATTAAAATCTATTTTATTTACATTGCGGACTTTCTTATTCTCTCAATTTTTGATACTCTTTCTCTTGCTGTGTTCACAACATTATTGTAGAAAAAACATGATTTTGAAGTTCAAACATTTTTGTCATAGATTATAAAAGTTTAAAAAATATATCAAATATATCTGCGAATGTATAAAATGTTAATAATTTTTTGTTTTTAGTTATAAAAATGAATGCACAAAAAAATTAATAAAAATTTAAACAAATAATGACAAGTATTCCCGTCGCCGTGTTCCGTTGTATTATGTTTATTTTTCTCTCCCGAGAAATCGTACCGCACCGCAAACATTGTGTTTAGACTCTGAGTGTAAAGTTATATTCTTAAATATTCTAGGTACAGTGGCACAAAATTGTTTAGTACCGATATAAAATTAACTGCATGTGAACAAAAAAGGTACATACTCTAAGCAAAAAGGTGTTGCTGGGAATTATCGATAAGAACATATAGTTATAAATTTTAATATTTATTTGAAAGGAAAATATTGAAATTACTCGCTGTTTTTATTCAGTCCGAGGGAAACGTAAAAAAATCTCGTATTCTTCACGATAAGGGGAAACAAAAAGAGGAAAAAGCTTTTTAGAGAAAAAATATTCACAATTGCAATTTTGGGAAAAGGGAAAGTATTTCGTATGAACAAATTTTCCTTCTGTTCATTTACATACTCAGGTATGAAGCATTTTCTCTAATTTTTCCCATAAATTATATGCAAATTTGTACAGCACTTGATATACAGTCGAACTTCCTTATAGTGAACTTGTATACAATGACGTTCCATTTCTTATGACCTAAAATCAAGAACACAGCTTTTTAGTTCCACTTTCAATGTATTTTGATCTCAGTATAAAGTATTTCCATACAGTGAATTTTTCTTTACAATGAACAAAATTTTGGAAACAAAAATACATTTTACGTGTGTTTTTGTCTCCATATAGTGAACTATTTTTAGCAGATTTATTTTAAACTTGTAAGCTACACTATTTATAAAGTAAGTAATATATTTGGTATTCCCAAAAAAAATAATTCAAAAGTAGCAAAAATCGATTTAAATTTGCTTGAAGAAGAGTCGACTTTCCTTGGTTTTGTTTTGTACACACGTGCCTATAATAAATAAAGACACGCTAGTTGTCAAGTGGTCTAATTTACACCACCGGGCGATCCTAGTTTATTTAAATGTCTTACGTACCTTTTCACAATGTATAGTTAAAAGATAACAGGGATTTTAACGGCAAGTTTTGTGTGAAGAACTGTCAGTTAAAGTGCCCGTTAACTCTTAACCATACATTGTGAAAAGGGACGTTAATGTAATTGAATCTTTTATTGATAAAGGAAAATGGAAAAATGTAGTTCAAACAGAAATACCTGATTATTTTAAATAAATAAAAAACAAGCAAAAATATTTCTATATAATGAATTTTCTATACAGTGAAATAATTGACTGTCCCCGTGGAGATTCACTATAGGGAAGTTCGACGTATTAATTTCTAAAAAAATTTAAACAATACTTCTTTCCACTTCTTTTTAGCATGGAGTTACTTACTTTACCATGCTCTCAACCGGCTCCATAATTACACAAAACGCCATGAATTTATTGTTAATCTTAATTGTTTTGTGGGTATATGGACGCATTAGATTCCAGCGTGATATAGAATTCATGATAAATAAACGTTTCTCCACTTGGCAAATCAATAGTTTAAGATTCGTGATACCCCTGTTTATACTCTTGGCTTTGGTAAGGATTTACATATTCATCTTTACAAGTTATAACAAGGAGAAGTCTTATTAAAATATGTATTTGTTTTCCATATATTACAGTTAACAGCAATAATAATGGCATTTATGGAATATGCCATTGCAATTACAGGCATGATTTTGCTGTCAATTACTTTTGTGTTTTTGCCTTGGATTTTGATACCATTATATGCCATACATTCCATGTACCAGGGTATCGGCACAATAAAAGTACGTTTTCAGCATTGCTGTCGACCGAACGACTGGTATCCGGTTGATGCTGAGGAACGACAGCGCTACGAAGAAGCCATGGGCAATGCGGATGCAACGCATCATCTTAACGAAGTTACCGAAGATACATATGTAACGTAGTTGAGGATGTGATATATAATAAATAACTTATTTTAAGATCAACTTTAAAATTTATGTACAGAAATTATTTTTTTTATACACCGCACTGTGGTCGGAAATTTCATTTCGTTGGCCAAAAGTCAAAATTTTTACCCTCACGAAATATATTTTTGTTTGTGTAATCTAGTAGTCAACACTCCAAAACAACCAAAAATTAATTTTGTTGTTGTAATATGCAATTCACCGTTATTCGGTGAGTCATCGAAGTTGAATTTGTTTGCTTCATTTGTAAACAGAATTGCGTTCGGTGTTTTATAGTGCTTACTTCAATTGCTTATTAAAGCTGAAAACAAAGCGTGTTAAATAAAAGTTTAAATGGAAAACGAAGGTGATGGTAAGTTTATTAATTTTGTAAAATATAATACTCAAAAATTGGATACTCTAAAAAATAAAATAACTTTTTCCAAAAGTCTTTAACATTTTGGAATTTATTTTATTTTTTAAGTTTGAGTAAGCTTAACACATTTTGCTTAGGAGTGTTAAGCATAAGATTAAAAACCAAAATTACTTTGAAGTGTTTAATTTTTGAAAATGTTTATCTCGGTTTGCGGTTTTTTGCGGTTTTTGAGTAATTTCTTTTTTCAGTCGTCATTTGTTTACAAAATTCAGCAGTTTTTGATATTTGGTTGACCCAGCAGAAGAAAGGAAAAAATAAGGACGCACTAATAAATTATGTTATAAAAAAATTTCGAGCCGATAAAATTTCAGATGAATGCTATAAATATTTAACAAAAAAATCATGATTCATGTCTTTTGGCCACAACAGTGATTCCCTTGAGACTTTTGAGTAGCGCGGGAGCCCCGATTTGGAATAATTGTTTTCCGCAGTCCACAAAATTTTGTCGGCCTGTAAAATTAGAGTACAAGAGTGAAACGAAGGAAGTGATAACAAGAGAAGCTGCTGACTTAAATAAACAAATTCAAGAGCTTGAAAACTTACGTGTTGAAATCGAAGCTGGTAAGATAATCGAAATAACGTTCAGAATGTTTTTAACTGTTATAGATGGAAAAGTTTTTTTTTGTTCTAACCGATGCAAAATCAAATCAAAAAAGTCCAATATGCCATGCAACCCAAACTGACTTTCTTAAAGTCACATATTATAACAGCGTAAAATTTCATCCTATCGATGGAAATCTAAAGTACGGAGTTAGTCCACTGCACTCCTGGATTAGATTTTTTGAGTTCGTACTACATTTAGGATACAAGATGAAAGTAAAAAAATGGCAAATAAGATCGGATGAAGATAAAGATGCAATTAAGAAAAGAAAAGAGTATATTCAGAATGAGTTTTGGAAAGAACTAAGTCTTCGTGTTGATGTTCCGAAAGCAGTTGGTTGTGGTTCCACAAATGACGGCAACACGTCGTGTAGAGCATTTACGGAATATGATAAATTTTCGAAAATTTTAGGAGTAGACACCGAATTAATATTTCGAATGAGAATAATATTAATATGTTTATCTTGTAAATTTTCCCTAAATTTGGATAAATTTGAAGAGTATTGCTTTCAAACTGGTCAATTATATCAAAGCAAGTACCCCTGGTTGCCAATGACCCCCACAGTACATAAAGTTATAGTTCAATCAAAGCAAATAATGCAGAATACAGCACTTCCTGTTGGTTACTTCGGAGAGAATGCAGCTGAGTCACGAAACAAAATATATAAAAGCGACAGACTGCACCATGCACGTAAGACTAGCCGCATTGATAATCTTTTCGATGTATTTCATAGAGCTCTTGACACATCGGATCCATTAATTTCATCTCTTCGCTTAAATACACGTGTGCACCAAAGGAAGCGTTTAACACTGCCACCAGAAGTAAAGAAATTAATTTATTGTGAGGATATCGGTGAAACATGTGCGACTGAGAATTTAAAAAATATGGATGATGACGAGGACGATTATCCAGAAGAACTTGAAGAGGAAAATACTTTTTTGGATAATGAATTGTATTCAAATTAAAGAATTTAATAAAATTTTAATATTTTCACAAATACGAAATTGGTTGACTAGTTAAAGAGTTGTGGACTTTTTACCACTATTTTTTCTTTCACGCCACTGAGCAATCCCAGGTATTTTGCATTTTAAACATTTTTGTTACTATTGTCTACTATTAATAACGAATTAATATTTTATTTTTTTGTATAAACATATTTCTTACCACCATAAATATTGGTATTTCTTTCCAAATTTCCTTAAACTCAAAATATTGTGGGTGTAAAGACCCACACGGTATATGAATTTCAAAATAACGTTACATATCGTCGTTGTTCTAACGTAATCGGCTATGTATCGATTTTTTAAGTTAAATTATCGTTCAAAGATACATATCTTAATTGGTTCCGAAGTTAATTAAAGTAGACTTGACATATTTATCAAAAATATTCCAAAAAAGGTATTGTATTTCAAAATCATCTCATTTCGAATGACTATTTGGCATATTTAACGGTTCAAGGTTGGCCACAGTCGAATTTTTTGACCTTTTGAAATACTGCTTGTTCTTTTACACAAACACTTATTTTACACTTGCTATTGGTATGCAATAGAGAAATATGTTTCAACACTACAATAAATAATGCCCTTGCTTGGCAGATAGATAATTATGTAATTACAACATTAGTCAAATGGCTAAAGTAAAAAGGCAAAGGATTTATTTAGTAGCACATTTCTTTCGATTAATCACTGAAATAAATAATTTATTGGAGTTCTTCGTATGAGGCGATTTGCTTGTTTTTATTGACCGAAATTGGAGCAATTTGTTTTTGCTCGCTTAGAGGTTTTAATTTCAAGTTGTTATCAAAAGCTATTAATTCATATTATTAATTTATATAAATTTCAAAATATAATTTTTATTAGTCATTATATTTATAGAAGAAGAAATGCGATTTAATGTATGTGCAATGTGTCTTTATTTATGTGTGCATATGTGTACGTACGTCGTCATACTATTTATATAATGTAAAATTCTTAATATAATTTCTTTTTAAAATTCCCTATATAATTTCAGATAACAAAAATTGTTTTGAGCAAAATTTTTAGGGATGCCAATAGAAATTAAATGATACACAGAAAAAAATATTACAAAAATATTTTCAAAAACCTTTATTATGGAATATGGAAAAAGAAGCCAATAAAATTTTGTATTTGATTCAAGGACTTTGCTTATTAAAAAAATTAAAAATTAAAATTAAGCATTAAACCGTATATAAAATCACAAAAGCGATTGAAAACTACAATAACAATTATTACTGAAAAAAAATTTTTAAAAATTTTAAATTTTATTGACTCTGTTCAATACACGAGCGTACAATTTTATTTATCAATAATGCAAAAATTTTCATCACAGAAAATTCAAAAGATTTATTTATTTATTCAGCAATTTTCGTATTCAAATATCAAAATCATTTTTTTCTGTGTACAAAGAGAGGGTATGAAAATACAAAAACCTTCAATACATGAATATTTTGAAGTTTAAATTTTTGGAGTATGTATTATGAAATATTAAATTAATTATAACTTTTCCAAATAAATGGAGAACAACAAGCAATATTGATAATCCTTTCAGTTAATTATGGTGGCGTTTCGTAGCTTTTCAATAGAAATTAAAGTTCAATCCCGTATATTTTTTCGATGCAGTATTGCTGCAAAAACTGTTTACTATACTCACTCGCAATGTTTATGATGACGTCCATGCACACTGAGACTTAATCAGAAAAGTATTTTCTTATAGTTCTCATGCGATTGTGATTTTAGAAATTCTATAATATCCTCAAATGGAAAAAATTCTATTTTCGATCATCAAAATATTCGTATTTTTAAAAATGACTGATTTTTAAATCAGTTTCAAACCATATGGTATAGTGAAGTGAAGTAAACCTTTTTCAGTAAATATAAACAATTGAACTTAAAAAACCTTTCGAAAAAATATAATTAAAGACAATTTGGAACACATTTTCTTTTAAATCATGCTGCATTTTTTGCATACTTTTGTTTAAAACAACACTTCAAGAATCATTCAAATTCTTAAAGTAAAAGTTTTTGTTTAATAAAATTATCAAGCAACTAGTGAGATTTCCTTAAAAATTTGCATATAAGTACTAAAGTCCTGCACAAAACCACTTACAAGAACTTTTAAGACGTGAGGGATTTTTTAAATGGTTTACTACAGGAAACAAACGATAAGCAAAACTGTTGCCAAAACATTTGTTGCAGTTATTGCAGGTATAGGAGTAAAGAAGAAAATACGTCGTGACTGAAAAATTTGTGATGCTTGTTTCTTCCTACGCATGGGCGCGTATACAAACGTTCTGCATGTACATGCATACGCACACACGTTGTGTGTATGATCTTTAATTTTTCTTCGCACATACACACGCACACATCCATTGACATTAGTTTTGTGCGCTTGCTTCAAAAACCACCCTTATGCTGAGTTTACATTTATTGTGTGTCATATATGTCTGAATCAAATAGTTTTTCATTAGTAATTAGTTGGTTAAGTTTTTCTTACGCTTGTGTGGCATTTACCACACAGATGTAAATCCGGCCTTAAACACGTAATATCATCTTACCATCTTCATCTTACAAACACACTCAAACGCACAATATGCAAAATAACAAGTATACACGCATCAACAATACTTGCTTTGATTGTTCATTACGAACGAGAAGTCTTCGCGACATTACTTCTTAACACTCATATATGTACATCAATACATTCATCGTGCTTCGCTTATTAAACGACAGTATTTATTATTGGTTTAGTATAATACATGCCACAAGAATACATTTAAAACACTAGACGTATTTACATTTCAAGTTGTTTATGCAGGCCTCTAATAAGTACAGACCTATAAATTTTTCTGTTTCAAAAGCGAAGTTAAATAAAACACACAGTTAGCTATGCTTTTGATTCAATTTTAATTTCATTATAAGGCTTGAGCCAGAAAGTACACAGAAATTTCACGAGACGAAAGATAAATGTGTTTTCAAACTGTCCCACTCACTCAGTACCAGTGTCTTCTTTAATGTTTCTTTTGTAGTGGCATGATTTAAAGCTTAAATTAGACGTGTCATAATCGTAACCATAGAAAACAGCTGTTCGAATCAAATTAATGGGAAACACTGTATTTGATCCAACGGGACTCGCCATAGCCATAACATGCATAATCGTGATGGCCAATTGACGTCACCGAAACGTGAAATTACGCGTTCTGGAAACTATATGCTATGCTATATGCTCAAAATAAGGCTCACGTCAAATGATGTAAGGAAAAGGTGCTTTAGAAGTCGTGTATAAAATTGTGACAGGTGACGAATCATGGATATATGATTTTGAGCCGGACACAAAAATGCAATCGACCATGTGGGTATTCCAAGACGAGCTAAATCCAACAAAAATTATTCGTGGAAGAAGCACAGCGAATCAAACGATCGCCTGTTTCTTTGGCCGAATGTGTCATGTGGCCACTGTTTCGCTTGACCAACGTAAAACTGTCAACTTTGAGTGATATACGACCATTTTATTGCCGGAAATCTTCGGAAAAATTCGTTACACTAAAACCCGAAGACGAATCATTCTTCATCATGACAATGCAAGTTCTCACACATGTTGTCAAACCAGTGAGTTTTTGAGCTGTCAAAACATCGAATTATGACTCATCCTCTGTACAGTCCTGACTTGGTACCCAATGACTTCTTCTTGTTTCGGATTATCCAAGGTAAACTGTGCGGTCAACGATTTACGAGCACCGAAGAAGCAGTTGAAGCGTTCAGAAGCCATGTTTTGGAGGTGTCTCAAGCGGGATGGAAAAACTGCTATAACAAATAGTTTTAACGAATGCAAAAGTGTATTGATCATCAAGAGAATATTTTGAAATATAATAAGGCCATTTTCATTTAAAAATTTTATTTATTGTTTGCTTTTCCCGAAATATAAATAGTGGCCCTCGTAGGGTAAGTCTTCCACATGTAGTTCAAGTATTTCAATATCAAGTCATGCAAATCGTATTAAAGTCTTCGGGTTTTTATACCTTTTACCAAAAAATGGTAAAACGCTATATTTCCACAATATTAATAAGCGACCCATAAACTTTATATATGTATATTCTGGATCCTTATCCATAGGGAAGACGAACAAGCGATGTCCGTTTGTCTGCACGTGAAATCAGTTAGCAGCAATACCAACATGAAGTTGTATGCCTCTGGGAAAAAAAACAAACACGCAATCCTTGCACAATTTGTTAAATTGAATGTCTAGGGAGATCTGTATCAAAAGCTTGTATTCGATGGATTCTCTGTAACGTTCTCGTAGACACTACCTGTAGATGTATTCTAATGTTTGGTTGGTAGAAGTACAAACCCCCTATTCGAAGCAGCCATATAATCATTTACTTTCTCACAATTTTTCAGTTTCGTGCCATTGTGCATTTGTTAACTATAATGTGTTCGAATAATTGTATGAAAGTAGAATTTGTCGTAGTTTGAAAAACAAGTGTTTTGTGATAATCACTAATAATATAATCGAAATGTGAACAAGAGACCGTTAGTATTCCAATCGCATAATAATTTATAAATATAAGAGGAAACCTTATTATTTATGTTATTTACATACTGGTGCATATTAATTGATTCTATTTATTAAGACTTTTCGTTATTGTTTTCAGTCGTGTGTCACAGCTTCGCCTAATTAGATCGAAAACTAAAAAATAATAATTTATATATATATATATTTTTTTTAATTTCTACTGTGCAGTAATTAAAGAGTGCAAACAGATATACAAGTACACGAATACAAGGAAATGTTTTAATTAAGACTCTGCTTAAATAAATTATATTTTTTTCATAGACTTAGACCTTGTGTGGTGGAAAGCCTTTACAAAAATAATTTGAATAAACAAAAGATATTCATTGTCAAGTTTAAATGTATTTTAAGTTTTATTTGACTAAAATAAAAATATATTTGGACTGAAAATGGTTTATGAAACTTCTTATGAAACCGGACTCCGACCATTTGTACCGGATACGAAACGCGGGCACTGGGCCAGCCCCAATGATTTTATTTACGCTGGAATTGCTTTGGTGTTTCGTTTGGACTTTTTTTCAATGTCGTGGTTCTTTTCTACACAATTCGGAGGTAAGAGCATTCAAAAGAAATAAAAAATATATAGATCTAAATATACCAACAGTGAAAGAATGGGTTTTTAATTAGGTAAATATATTGATTTTGATTTTCGATTAACTATCTCATGACAACTATGCTGTGTTTCCTATAACAATATAAGCTTTAGACATAGAAGAAATATTACGTGTTTTTTTTACTTGATCATTCAATGGAACAGTGCAAAAATAGAATTATCAGTTTTCTGCATGATATGAATTTAGCATAATATTTAGTCATAGTAAATTAATTAAACACTTGCTAGTGAAATGCTGAGCTTTGGGCATCTGGCAAACATTTTCTTATCTCTTAATAGTTATTTGTTGTTTCTTTTTAATACACAAGTCTATTGTGTGTTTGCTAATGAGCAACTTTAAATATTTCTAAGAAACAAGACACAAAATGACAAGTTGAAATTATTGCAATTTTCAAAATTAAAATGTTGAATCAATAAATAGCAGAAGATTAACTTTTTACTAGAAATGAGCAAGTGTCGTGAACCATGCGTGAGTAAGAATAAGGAAAAAAAACTCGTGCATGCTTAGCGCTTGAGATCAAAATCACCCACAAATTCTCACGCATTCATGACTTAAAATTCAGGGGGCAAATACGACATTAGATATCGATCAAAATTTTCATACAAACACAAATCAAATCTCATGAAAATGTGTTAGATATCGAATGCCGTCATTTGCCCACAGGAGCCTTTATTAAATTAAGCTTTTTAAAATATAAATTTAAGAGACTTCAAAAGTTTTTTTATACGTATTACATATAGTGCTATTGGAATTTGGTTACAATCAGCCACCTTATTCTGTAACTCGTTGAAGATAAATTCAATCTCCAAAATTTGCTGATGGCATAAAACACTAAAATTTTGGTGAATTATATTTGTAAGTCATTGCCCGATTTAGCAAACGTGTTTCAAAATTGCATTGGTAGCCGAAAATCAATAAATAGACTTCATAGCGATGGAGATTTAGCTTTAGCGAGTTAAGGAATATTCGCTAAAGCTTCGAACTTCAAACTTCTTTCTTCTTTTTTTAGTAACCCTATAAAATATATTTAGTATTGTACCTTCATACCAAGTAAATTACACTGTGCAACATCAAAATTATTCAGGAACTCTTATGTACCAATTGTGTTTTCTTGGAGTTCATAGAGAACGAAAATACCGTTGGTTTTTTATATCATTTCGGAAAGTTATTTGATAGCGGTAAATATGGAGATAATCAGAATTTCAAATTGAGAGAGTCATACCATCTTTGTTTTACAATGGATTTCTATTAATTATTCTTCTGCTTAAAGAAGCTGATATTATCTTTCAAACAAGACATATTTTTGGTAAATCGGTCAATAAATGGCGAAGTTATAGTGGTTGCCGCCCTAGAACAATTATCTACACAATAATATATACTCATATTATTAATATTTGCTATTGTTATCTATTATTAATATTATTTGTTTTTATGTTATTCATGAAAATCACTAGTTGCAATCCAAATCTCAAAAAAAAATTAACTCCACCAATGCACACCCCACCCAAATTTTTATACGGTTCACGAAAATGGTAAGGGGCATAGGTTTGTCACATATCGTATATTCTTAAAAGAAATAGATTGGTGTAAGAAACCAGAAAAATTTAAAAGGATGGTTCCAGGGTTGGGAAACTTACACTGTTTGTGATATATAAAAGTAACTAGATCTAATAAATTTTTTTTCTTTTTAAATTAAATATATTTTATGTTAACGAAAGAAAAGTTTGGTATAGAAAATTTTAAAAATAAAAACCACTGCTTCAGAGCTATAAAATTTTAACTTGTTTTTATATTAAAATAACTAAATAAAACTAATTTTTTCGTTATATCTATTTTTCGATGTTCGCTTAATATACTTTCTAAGGAACTATGTTGATATAAGGAGTCAGAAAAATCTAAATCTATGATTTCAGGGTTGGAAAATTTTATTTTTTTATGTAAAAGTAATTAGGTCAAATAATTTTTTTTTTAATTTTTGTTTACAAATTATGTACACTTCATATATAAGAAAGAAATAGTTTGGTACAAAAAATTAGAAAAACAAAAACATTGCTCCAGACCTGGTAAGGTTAACTGGTAAATAAAACTAATTAAATAAAACTAATTATTTCTTTGGTAATTAAATATATTCTTTAGTTTATAAAGAAATAAATTAGTATTCAAACCCATAAAAATCAAAATTTTAGTTCCACGGCTGAAAATTTAAAAACATTCGGTAAAAACTTATCAAAAATAATTTTTTTTCAGTTAAACATATTTTATGTTTTAAGAAAATCTTTACTCAAGATTTTTTATATTCGTTAAATTTTTATATTGATATGTAATTAATAGGGCATTTACATTATCTCTAAATTTATTTATTACATTTCCCATACAAAATAAAATATAGTTTGTTCGTAGATTTGTAGGCAATCTACTCAAAATCTAATATTTTTATTTTATTTCTACTAGCCTGTTCAAAATATTTATATAAAAGATGATTGAATTAGCTACAGTCTGCTTAAAAAGGTGTGTGAATTGGCTACATTGCAGTTGTTTGTTTGAAGTTTTGGAAATTTTTCGGTTAATGGGGTTTTTTTCCGATAAAAAATCTTGATAAATGTCCAAAAAACATAGTGTAAACGGTATAGATTTTCATAAAGCTTTTAATTAAAATCTGCTAGATTTTGTGCACGTGTAAATACACTATTAAGTATAAACGAAGGTTTGTGCCATGTTACTTATTATTAGGGATTTAACCGATACCTCGGTATCGGTACCCGATATATAGGCGATACTTCTGATTTGCCGATATATCCATATCGGCGATACTTTTTTTTTACTGTCGATAGGAAGATATTTCTCAAATTTTTTATAGCTGTTTTGAACAAACAATTAATTTTTCAACGCTTTGTTTTGCATAACAAATGAAAGAAATAAGATATTAAAAGCAGAACATAAAAGTCAAAACAGAAAAATTAAATTGTTTCTTTTGTTTATCTTTGCACCATAGTAGTGAAATTTTCTCTCAATTCTAGATATACATATGTACATGATGTAATTTTTTAAAAAAATAATTTTTTTTTGTTTATTTCAGAATAAATTAATGTATCAATTTTAAATATTAATAATCTCTTACACTGTAATTTTTTATAATAAAAGAATTAGTGTACTTGAGTTTTATTAATTTTAACTTGAGTTCAATTTAAATATGCGTATCGGTATCGGAATCGGTATCGGCGATATTTTTTTTTTTTTGAGTATCCGTATCGGATCGGCAAAACGGCGTATCGTTACTTCCCTACTTATTTTGCTCTCAGCATAACTTGTTATTGACAATTTGTAGCGAGTTCTTATTAATTTTTAGTAAATGGAAATACAAATAATAATAAGGGTAACTATAAAATAAATTAAAGAAATGTTCCATTTCATTTCCTTTAAGCGGTTACTTTCTGCTGAACAAAATTGAAAAAAAATTATTTAAGATTAAACCGTTGACATAAAATAGCGCGATATATAGCATTTGTACGATTCAGTAACTTTTGACGATCCGACAATAGTAATTTTTGTCTATACATTTTATCACTTGCAATAACGATTCTCTGATTCTGTGACTTCTTTTTAACGTTAATACGCAGCTCATATTTTCTGTTGATTTTTGTCAATAAAAAAATAAAACAGCACATAAATTATTGTCGATTAAATAACGACACAGCTGACATTAACCTGCAGCGAATATCGTTAAGAATGTGACTGAATAGCAAACTCGATAAATTTTCGTTATAATTATTTTAACAATGCGATTATCGTTAAAAAAATTTGTGAATCACAGTACACAAATAATTCCTTAAATTTTTTTTTTACTAAGAAATTATTTCTGATATAAATTCACTATAGTTCAATTAAATTTAAAATGTCTCACCAAAAATATATAAAATCAATTAAAGAGTAATGGGTGTGGTCCTCCCCCTCCACCACCATTTTTTTCCAATGCGATTAAATAGAAACTTTCAGCCAAAGACTTAAAAATCGGTCTAAAAATGGTGGCGTTATGAAGTAGCACACATATTTAAAAAATACAGACGAATTTATAAGCAACTCCTTTTTAAAGTCGGTTAAAGATTAAATGGATTTCTCCGAAAACTTTAGCTTAACTTCCAGTTTTATTAACCTTTTTGAAGATGGTCTGAGGAATTCAGTACTGAATTCCACGTTCCAACTTGTAATAAATAAGTATGAAAAGCATCTTAAGGAACGATATCTGTAGGGATCATTTTTGATATGTCAGTGCTAACTCTGGTGTCATAATCATTTGCTATATCACCCTTTTTCTACTACCTTTTTCCCTCTTTCCAGCCACTTTAACAGTTTTCAAGATATGTTGTAGTAAATATTTAATACTAAAAGTTTATTTTTCCTTCTCGTCTATAATCGCTCAACAGCAGGTCATTTTTTTTGTTGCACGAAGAATGGTTGAAAAGGGCTGACACATAAAAATTTCTTCTAGGTTACAAAAAATATATTTTATGAAAAAGTGGACTAAACTTATCCTTTTTATTATATAAATAGTTAAGGAAATGACTAAAATTTCATATGCCACAAACAATTTTCCCTGCTCTAAAGTAACAAAAATAATCATACTGAAGAAATTATGGATGTGCGCCGACCTTCGAAAACAGCGAGTTGTTCCGTTCTGCTAGTGTTTGCCAGAATTTTTACAATTAACTTTGGTGTTATTTGTTCTTTAAAATTTATCACATGTAATTTGGCTAACAGAAACAAATAAAGTTCAAACAATAATAATTAAAGTAACTTATATGCTATTTTTAAAGTTATAAAAAAATTAATGAAATTTATTTGACATATTGTCAGAAGTGTAAATACTACAATAATTGAAATTTATTTGCTGGTGGTTTAGCATGTCTATATACGTATTTCATTGGCGCTTGAACCAAATCATCAGTAGACTTCAACCACATATTTTGAACAGTCACAAACCTCTTACTTTATGCACAGACTTTCAAAAACTATATGAGAATTCATAAAATAATAATATTTTTGAAAATCACAAAGACAAAATAAGCTTAATAGGCTTTGAAACTGATACAAAAAAAATTTTGTGACTGTTCAAAATATGTGGTTGAAGTCTACTGATGATTTGGTTCAAGCGCCAATGAAATATGTATATAGACATGCTAAACCACCAGCAAATAAATTTCAATTATTGTTATAAAATAATTTTCAAATTCAAATTAAATTCTTTCACGTTTTTCTTATCCTATTTATTTTGGAATGAATTTTAGATGTTGGCTTTTTACCAATCTATTTATTAACACTGGCTGTCTATTCCATCCCTATAATGGTGATACAATCTTTTTTGGGACAATTTTCAAGCAGCAGTTACATTGCAGCGCTCCGTCTAGCACCCTTATTTAAAGGTAAACTTAAGGATGTTGTTTTACTTTGAGGTATACAATTGTGCAGTCCTTGATTTTATTTAAGGTGCTGGCTATATAATATTGGCCATAAACTTATGTGTCATCATGTTCTACAGCGTTTTTGCGGTGATACCGTTGGCGTATATGTTTGCGTCAATGCAGCCTACGTTGCCTTGGAGCTGTGACGGTTTCAAAAAATGGGCCACAAATTTATCAGAGGAAGAAGAAGCCAATGTAAGCTAATTACTTTATTATTTTTGTTAGACATGTATATGATAATGATATTTGTTTATATTATTAATTTCTATTTAAAGCTTTGTAGCATGAAATTTGAAAATGAATCAAGCGGAAATGAAACCATGGATGAGTTCTTAAATCATCATATACCATCTGTTTTGTATTTCAAGTAAGTTTTGAGAAAAAATGTGTGTTGACATCTAACGGATATTTAAATAACAAGCGGCGAAAAAAGACCATCTTATATGGATTCGCCTTGGAGGGAAACCAAATATACTTTTTTTAATGCAATGTAATAGTCAATGTAATAGTATAGACAGACGACAGCGTTAATTTGCATTAGCAGTCTTAGTTCAAATTAACTTGTGAATTATCCCCATCCCAATGCGTAATAGATTTACCGTAAATGCACTAAATGAAAGTGAATTAATTCTAAATTTCGTCAAAATATGGTAACACCGTCAACAATCAGTCAAATGGCAAACTGTTTTCGTTTTCAAAATCAAAATGGATTCAAAGTCAGGAAATATAAGTTATTGTCAGGTATGTTCTCGTTATGGTATGCATCGTTTTCAAATCGCATGTGAGTTGCAAATCGCCAAACTCGTTTCTAAATGTTCTGTAACTCACTCGTTTTGCTTGTGACTTGCCATATTGATTTAGGTCAGCTGTTTGTTAAAATCGTCAGTGTATAAGCAAAAATGCAAAGACGAAATTAAAAAAACAAAAGAACATTTTATATATTTAAATTTTATAATAAACATTTTGCGAAACTATTAATATTTCTGATTAAAATTAAAAGAAAACATATTAAATTTCATTTATTAAAAATTTTAAAGTGTCTCTAAGGTTTTGTTTGGGCTAAATTCATAAGTTCACTTCAGTATACTCTTGCGATTAAAAATTGCCAAGAGTCTTGCGAATGCTATTTGCAGAACATCTCTCTTGCGAGTTCAAGACACAATCGCAAATATTATGCGATTTGCGAGTGACAGATTATGCCGGTTTAATTGTTTTTTAAAAGAGAAAAAAGAAATATTAAAATCGAAACACATTTTTTCCATTTAGAGATTTCCAAGGAAAATAATCGAAGTGTGTAGTACGAAAGTAATGCACAGATTTTGTTTACTTAGTCCTAATTTACATTATACAAGTCTTACTGATAAGCTGATTAGTTTGTTAGGAGAGAGAGAGACGGGGGAAAGAAACGATTATGAGCCCCTCGTCTCCCTTTCCCACAAACTAATCAGTTTAGCAATTAAGGCCCAACTATAATATGAATAAGCTGGCTTAAGCTAATGCCAGAATTGAACGATAAGTCTGTCAAATACTTAAGCAATCCATATGTGACTTTTAGGTGGCCACAATGAACTTACATGCACTTAAGCCCATATGACACTTCATTTATCAAGTTTTATAGAAAAGTGCAAACATATTGTAATAAGAAAATTCAACAGGTGCAAAGGGTTCAGCTATATTCAGAAAAATGAAATAATGTCAACAACTTGATTAAAGTTATCGATAAAAAATGAAGATCTGTCAAAAAAAATTAAAAAATGTTTAACTTAAAATTGACATTTCCAGCTTGAAACATAAAAGTGTTCGCTATTAGCTGTTTATGGTCAAACAAAGCGATTTTTAGTTTAATTTGCCTCTATACTAGCGGGTTTTAATTGTGAAAATTTTACAACATTTAAACATTTTGTTTCCGTTTTATATAGTTTGTACTTTCTAACATTTACTGTTTCTTTCTATCAATTCAATATCAAATCAATGAAGAAAAAATTAAGTGTCATAAGGGCTTTAAGTATTCTTTAGCCACAGCTGCACATATAGATATTGTTCATAATTATTTAGTAATTTTGTTTCTTCTTATAACTACGAAATGAATGCAACTCAATAAAATTAACTTGTTGGAATGTTCTACTCTATTAAAAATTCACGTCTAATTATATCCACCACTTTCTTACTTGTTTTATTTGTTTTGCCTACCAAAAAGTACAACAGTGAACATACATAAATAATCTCAAGTGTATGTGTATATGTGTATTGCAAAACAAAGAATGAAAATAAAATTTTTGCTTTTTTTCTGAGTTCAAAATAAGAAACAATAAAAAAAATATTTAAAATCAATGAATATTTTCTGTTGCTGTTTGCTTGAGTTTAAAAAAATGCAAAAACAGTGTTTTCCGTACGGAATGTGCGTTCAGTTTGGCACTTAGCTTAAGCAAATGACATTTAACGAAACTTGACGAAAAGTTCCATAAGTACATTATAGTTTGCCACATACGTTTTATATGTAACCGCACAGTTGCTTAATTTCGCTTATTCCTATTATAGTTGGGCCTTAAGACTTACATTGTGTAAATTAGGACTTAATGCAAATACTGTCGTCTGTCAGGGTAAATTTTTAATTTACATTAGTGAGCTTTTAATGGTCGCATTCATAAGACGTAGCTGTTGTGAAACTGTTGGCAACTGTTGGCCCCAACAGTTACTTCTTAGAAACGGATTGATGGATGTACTGCAAAATGAACAGCTGATGAACGTAAGCAATTGAAAACGAACGAAAGAGCAACAAATAAACTAACTTAGATTGGCTAAATTAATTAGTTTAGCTAAAGTGTATGTATAACACAGAATATTTAATGAAGTCAGCAGCCCAGGAATCTTCCATTTTTACAATAAAATTTGCTCCCTAAAATAAATATTCTATGTTTGAACAACACTGCAATAAAAAGAAAGACCTGCGCCTATAGTATTTTTATTTTAACGCTGAGCCGCCATGTGCTCAAAAAACGTTTAAACGCAATAGTGAATTAAATATGTAATATATAATACAAATAGACAGCATGATATATATACATATGTTTGATGAAATTAGTATTTTAATTTAATTCCTTTATTTCGTTCCTTTATCGCATTTTAAATGCAAAATTTAACAAATATTTGCAGCCGCCATCTAACAAAGCGGCGTTGCTTTATATTATAAACGGCATAAGTCTTTTCGATCAGCTGTTCAGGCTAAGCACAACATGTTGACTATAGGTAGCGAAAAAATTTTATGATGGAAAAAAATGGCAGCAATTACTCAACTGTTGAGTGGAGCGAAACTACTCAACTATGCGTTTCTAAGACAAACACTCAACGGTTGCGCAACTGTTACGTCTTATGAATGCGACCAATGCAAATTAACGCTGTCGTCTGTCTACGCTATAATACAACGTTGAATATTTTACGTGCAATAAAAAGCAGTGCTGGAAGCAGTAAGCGTTACCTTGAGTTTTATGAGCAATGTGAATTTATATGAAAGACAGAAGCAAGTGCAAAGCATATTTATAATAAATATACCCCTATTCATATAAGGTATACACAATGCAAATTTGCATTAGATATACTCGGCTCAATTCACTTTGAAAATTATATATATTTGGAGGACAAAAAGATGTACTCAAAAATGTGTTTAGACATCTAATATAAATTAATGGTGTGTTCGTAAATTCATCGCTGCTCTGCATCATACGAGCAAACTTTAATTTAAAATGCAATACAATTTCGTTGATAATCTATTTTGATAGTATCCATGTTTGAATCTTATATTTTACATTTATTTGTGCTGCATATGTACATATATTTCAGTGAAGAAGTTCACAACATTTGAGTTTCAATTTGTAGCGCAGTAATGCATTTACGAACACAACCATATTCATTGCTGAGAGAAAGGGACAACTGTAGTATATTTGTTATTAAGATGTTAACAAAATCTTCAAAACAAACAAGATAAAAATACATACATACAAACATATTTAAAAAAAATAAATGGAAGACTTTGGTGCATTGAATTAAAAAACAGAGTGTTGAAAAAATTATTGGTATTAAAAAGTGATTAAATTTTTTTTAAATTTAACTTAAAGCATTTTCCTTGAAAATATCTCATTTTTAAATTTTACTTTTAAAAATCACACAGCAAATGAGACCACAAAGTATAAAAGGAAAATATATTTGAGCAAGTAAGTAATTTAACAAATTTAAATTAAAGAATTGGTTGTGTTGATTTAAATAAACTAAATAAGATTAACTTATTATAATAAAAATGGTGATTAATAACTGTTGTAAAATTATTACACATTTCATTTGAAGCATTTTCGTTCAAAAATTCCAATTTTTTCCATTTATTTACAAAAATCACACAGCGAATGAGATTACAAAGTATAAAATTAAAATATGTTAAAAAAAATCCACAACAAAAGAACTTTTAAAGAAGACGCAGTTATTGAGTAAGCGAGACCATCCGAAGACACAAACTATCTTCCTTCTCGTGACATCTCTGTTTACCCTCTGTCAAAGCAAAGTCATATAACATAGTGTCCACACCTGATGAATTTATATCATGATGAATGTCAAATTGATATCATGATGAAAATTCATCACGAATAAACTTAATTTATTAATAAATTCATCCTGATGTCAAATGTCATTTTATGTGTTACTGTTCATTTAACGTTTATTTATTAAACCATTTTCGTTTAAAAAGGCGGCACAACAATTATTTGTGACTAAAAAATTAAACATAACGCAAATTAGATATTTTTGGCAAGTATTTTTCAAATATTTGTTTGATTCATCATGATATAAAATTATCAACGTCTACCCTTTTGTGTTGATATTAATGCGGGAAAAACGACACTTGCTCTGCCGGCGTCATATTAGGAGCTATGATATATAAATCGTCAGTTGTGGACCAATTACAAACGGTAAATTTGTAATTTCAAAATTTCAAAATCTCAGCTGCAGCGTTATTCATTCCTTTATTATTTCTATTTTCTTTTTTTCTATTTAGACACATGTTTTATGATCAAAAGATATTTACCCGTGAAGATACGGACTTCACTATGTCCTGGCAATTGGTACTGTGCGCGATTATAGTTTGGATGTTAGTGGCTGTTGTAGTTTATAAATTTTTCGATATTGAAAAGGTTGTTGTTATTAAAGATTTATCTAGTCAGCTCATTTAATTTAAACGTTTATTTTCTTTCAAGATTGGTCATTTAATTCGTTATAACGTTTGGATTTTTGTCAGTTTACTAGTTGTGTGTTTAATACGATTTAGTTTTTTACCTGGTGCGGGTGCCGTTTATCGCAGGGTATTTCTGCCACATTGGCCAGAATATATGCACGCTTTCAGCATGATACCTATTTATGGTTTATCAGCCTTTGGTCCAGGCTGGGGACTCATAATAACTCTTTCCAGCTTTAATAAGTTTAGAACGGATATCAAGAAGTCCAGTTGGTTAATAGGATTGGCACAAATGTTCGTGATGGTGGCCTTAAACTTATTGACCCATTTAACCGAAAGGTATTTTAAAGGTAAGTTAGCACAATAACGATTACGATTTAATAGACTTGAGCTTCTTGCCTTGCCTTGCCTTGCCTTCTTTCAACAGAAATAACTGAAGACAATTATTATTCGCGTGGCGATCGTATGGATACCTTGTATTTATCCAGTGGCAGCGTAATGGCCAACATGAAATGGGCAAATCTGTGGTCCATACTGTTGTATTTTATGCTGTTTTTGGGTGCTTTTTCATTAATTGTAACGAATTAATTCTTATCAGAGATATATTTGTATATGCTGGAGGTTTGAATATTTAATTTTTCTTTAAGATCGTACAATTATTCTCAACTTTGACGGCCATATTTGATGAATTTGCTCCGTTAAGAGAACGCAAAATGGAAATTCGCATGATGCTGACTGGGGCGATAGCATTGAGCTCCCTTTATTTTACCTCAAATGTAAGTAAACGAAAGAAAAAAACTTCTAGGCAAAATTAATTAATTACAGTAATTTTGACTTAGATGCACAATCAACTTTTCACGACTTTTTGGGCAGATAAGTCAAAAATGCTGTTATCTTAAATCCGTGGTCGGCAACCTATACAACGGCAACGAATGCATTTTACAATTGTGTGTGTTAAACTCTCACCACGATTCGGTGTTGCCAGTGAAATTTCATCTCATTTTTCTAATTTGAAATTTTAAATCTCCAAAGCAAAATTTATTTTATTATGGTCAGAAGAAACACTCAAGTTTTATTTATAAAGAAAGGCATCTTTTCTTAGTGCTACCTCAATGCAATGGTTAGTTAAAAGATGTTTTTGTAGAAAATTTTCTTAAAATAATTTAAACATATGCTTGAAAATGCCTTTGCATGTCATGTTTTTTCATGCGTGACAACACACATTGTCAAATCAAATATTCTGGTTTTTGAAAATAGTTTTCTGAAAATAAAAAATGTTAGCAAATTATCATCACACGTATTTTCTTATTGTGGCAACGCTGATTCTTAACAGCATGCGATACACAACCTGTCTGCTTGAATGTTTAAAATAGACTGATTAATGTTGTTTATTTCTCATCAATGCGTGTGTACACATACGTAATAGAAGAGTATATTAAAATGTGCGGCGCCCTTATTTCGCCGACCAATGTCTTAAATGCACCTACCTGCCTAAATGTGCAGGTATAAAATGTTTTACTTCAGTTTTATAAACATGCATGGTTGCATATCTATGTTGCCAAATTTATTAAATGTGTGCATCTAACTTAAAGTTTTTATATGAGAATAATTTAAAACTCCCTAAAAATATGTTAAATGCTCAGGTATACAGAGTGCACTTAAAAAAATATTTTGAACAATAATTACGGAAAAAATACATTTTGTGCAGTTAAGTCAATGTGCAGCTAACATTGATTTTTGTATGAAAATATTTTAAAATTACCAAAATTTTAGGGCACTTATCCGAAATGTGCAGTTATATAAAGTGCACTTAAAAAACGAATTTGAATAGGATTTTAAAGAATAGTGACAGAAATTTATCATTTTAAGCAGTTAAGTCCAAAGTGCACTTGGGTCATTCTACGTTAAGAGGTCATAGAGGTAGGAAGGCCGGTATGATAAAAATACTGAAAATAATAATTTTTCCCAAGATATTAGTATTTAATCATATATTTTGTATGCATGTTTAACAATGGCCAGGCAATTGATACACTTTTACGGGTATTTTAAGTGACCAGGGGAGATACTCTATACAGGGTAGAGACATGAAGGACACCTTAATTTACAGGGGGAGATAAATTTAAAACAACCCAGACTCC
The DNA here is from genome assembly GCA_905220375.1 of Tachina fera. Lineage (NCBI taxonomy): Eukaryota > Metazoa > Arthropoda > Insecta > Diptera > Tachinidae > Tachina > Tachina fera. The sequence goes on along the minus strand of LR999965.1, from coordinate 48,451,443 downwards.
AAAAAAGTCATGAAAATGTAGAGTTTTCGATGCGGAAGTAGTGAAAATTTCGATCCCATCTAATGATTTTTACATAGGGTTGTCATTGCAAGAAGTTCTCTTTTTCGATGCTTGGTCACTGAATTGGAAGCGATATTAAGAAAAATTCCCTTTTTTGTGTTCTATGATAATATTTTCATCTAGGAAAAATTTTAAATAATTACCTATTTTAACAATCCGTTTCTTTTTATACGAATTTAAGCAAATAACTTTTAAATTTTAGACTAAAATTAGTTCAAAAATTTCTTTAAAAAAATATTTTTTTTTAAATTCTGGTTAATGTTTTCTAACACTATGGAGGAGTTAGAAGGTTTTGTATGACTAAAATAAGCTTGGACATGGTTTTTTGCTCACTCTCTGCAAATTAAAAATATCGATTTTTTGGAAGCAATGAAAATGTAATTCCACTAGAATGACTTCATTTTTTAGCGTGGTTGAATTATCGGCCCATTGAGAACTCCCTAGTGGCTCAAGCGATGTTTATTGTTAAATTCAGTTCAAAATAAATGCCCTGCTATTAAAGTTTGCAGTGTCAACGCATTTTGTCAGCATATTTAAACAAACGAAAATGGGCATGGGAGGAGACTTAATTTACGAGGGACAAAAACTGCGTAATATTTTCTTATAGAAAATAATAGAAAAGTAATTTGAAATTTTTTTTAAATAATTATCATTGTGATTTATACTACTTTATATAACCAACAACGCTTAGATGTTAATAATGTAGTAATGTGTAAAAATTTCAAAGATTTTGTTACAGAATAGTAAAGGGACAGGCCAGGGTAGATAATTTTTTCTTGGTAAACACGAAGTTATGACTAAACTAAGCTAATTTTGGTATTGCAATTTTTGGTAAAAAAAAGTATACTTTATGTTTTATTAAATATGTTTGATAAGTTATATATGATTTTTTGATATAGCCGTCGATAGTACCTCTTAACTTAGAATGACCCACTTAAACAAAAGGCAGCTAAATCAAAACTACTGTAGTAATTACAATTAAAATTTGCATGAAAATCTAATTAAAACAATTAAATTTGTTATTATATTAACAACAGATTTGTTAACAAAATTATATTCGACGAACTTTTTAACTTTAAGCTCTAGGAATTTACTGATTGTATGTACACCTATTTTTGAAAATCAAGTTTTCATCATATTTCGACGTTTTGGTATCCATGAGTGCTTGCAAATTTATCATATTCGAAAGATATTGAGCCCACTTAGATGTCGTTAGATAGTCAATCGATTCGGTCCACTACTAAGCCGATGTAGTTCAAAGTCTAATCAGCACTTAACCTAAAAAACACGCCGATTTCTGTCACTTTTACTAATATCGGGTGATGTGTTCAAAAGATATGGTTGACAAAAAATTTCGAGAAAATCGTTATCTTCTAATAACTTTAAGTTCCCATTTGTTGCCATATTACAATTTGCTTTTGAAATTATTACATTAAAAATAGTTTTTGCTACTAGAAAGTATTGCTCACCAAAACCTTAATTAAAGCGTTAAGCACAGCGTCAGTAGCAAAATTTTGTAGCGTCCAAAGAAGTGGAATTTTTGTTCCCATGAAAGTTTTATTTCTCTCAAGGGGAAAAATGCTATCGTAAATGTCCTGTGAAATTTTTTTCACGTTTTCTACCCACAGTTAAAAAATTAAACAAATCTATATTTACTCATGAAAACACACAAGCTCTTGGATTTAAATAAAATGTTTTTAGGTGTAAGGTTATATGCTTAAGTATTCCAGGTGCAGTGGAACAAAATTTTTTAACATCGCTATAAAATTTACTGCATTTGAACAAAAATGGTACATAACGTATGCAAAAAGGTGTTGCAGGGAATTATCGATAAAAATTTAGAATTCAGTTCGATAAATTAAGTCCTCTTACAAAAATCAAAAACATAAAAAATATCGTATTTTTCACAATAAGGGGAAACAAAAAGAGGGAAAAGATTTTAAGAGAAAAAATATTCACAATTGCAATTTAAGGAAAAGGGAAAGCATTTCGTATGAACAAATTTTCCTTGTGTTCATTTACATACTCTGGTCTGAAGCATTTTCTCTAATTTTTCCCATAACTTAGGCTGAGTTTACATCTGGCATTTCTTGTGTGCCATGTACCAAAGAAAGCGGAAGCACTAATTGCTAATGAAAAACTGTTTGATTCATACATGTATTTATTGATTTAAACTGTTTCGAATAATGTTGTATTTTATAAAATTGTCTATTAGTTGTGTAACTTAATAAATACGTATCTGAAACAAACAGTTCTTCATTAGTAATTAGTGGTTACGCTTTTTTTACAATTATGTAGCACATGGCACACAGATATAAGCCCGGACTTACCTGCCAATTTGTGCGGCAGCCTATATACTAATTTAAAACAATTATTTAAAGAATACTTCTTTCTACTTCTTTTTAGCATGGAGTTACTTACTTTACCATGCTCTCAACCGGCTCCATAATTACACAAAACGCCATGAATTTATTGTTAATCTTAATTGTTTTGTGGGTATATGGACGCATTAGATTCCAGCGTGATATAGAATTCATGATAAATAAACGTTTCTCCACTTGGCAAATCAATAGTTTAAGATTCGTGATACCCCTGTTTATACTATTGGCTTTGGTAAGGATTTACATATCCATCTTTACAAGTTATAACAAGGAAAAATCTTATTAAAATATGTATTTGTTTTTTATCTTACAGCTAACAGCAATAATAATGGCATTTATGGAACATGCCATTGCAGTTCCAGGCATGATTTTGCTGTCAATTACTTTTGTGTTTTTGCCTTGGATTTTGATACCATTATATGCCATACATTCCATGTACCAGGGTATCGGCACAATAAAAGTACGTTTTCAGCATTGCTGTCGACCGAACGACTGGTATCCGGTTGATGCTGAGGAACGACAGCGCTACGAAGAAGCCATGGGCAATGCGGATGCAACGCATCATCTTAACGAAGTTACCGAAGATACATATGTAACGTAGTTGAGGATGTGATATATAATAAATAACTTATTTTAAGATCAACTTTAAAATTTATGTACAGAAACTATTTTTTTTAATACACCGTTGAGATTATAAAGATGTTAATTTATAAAAAAAATTTAAATATGTTACCGGATTGATTTATGTTATTCCATCCTTGAAGGGGGAAGGATAGAAGGTTAACTTGCTCAATACTTTAGGATGTAAAGCGTAAGCACTCGTCTCCTTTTACCCTCGCTGACCAATGGTCTCCTTGGCTTTAAAAAACAATAGCCAACAACATCTGATCTTTAACGAAGAATAATACAAATATATATATATATATATATGTATATATATGTATACTTCAAGACTCCCACTGGGAAAATGATCTTGTCCTAATGTGGTGGCTTAAGTACAATATGTAGTAATTGTCCTTGCTTCAGGGTCACTGTGATTTTCTGAATTAAGGGCAATGACTATAAAGGCATGCATACTAAAGGTTGCCCTGTTACAACAAGTGTGTGGTACATAGTTATGCCTACTTTCATATTGTGCTAGAACACAGAAATACTCTTTAAGGTCAAGGTAGTAGGAGGCTGAGCCGATGATCTGAATGGCTGAATTAGTGGATAAATAAAATTAGTTGCCAGCAGCAACTCCTCCAACGCCTATGGCACAGGTTGGTTGTGGACAAATATACCTATACCGCGCATGCCGTCACTGTGCCGATGGTCCTCTCATTTACTGGCATACTCGTGGGAACAAAACAGATTTTTCAAACAAAATTTTTCATAAGGATGATTACGTTGACTCCACGAACGATACGTTCGGGAAAGAAGAGTTGCTGACTCTCGTGCATGAGAATTTGCTCACGCAGAAGAGTCAGTTACTCAAAGAACTGGAGGAAGTTGATGAACTCAATGCTTCATCGGATGACTTAGCTGCAGGGGTCAGTGAGAAGCTGGGAAATATGTCACTGTGGTCGGACGACAAGAAGTAATTGTATCACTGATTTCAACTAGCCATTGAATTTGAGAGGCGGATCTCTTAGACTTTGGATCTAACCAGATAAGTGACACAATTGGTAAGGGAGGGCATTCATCTTCCTCAAATAAAAATGAAGTTTTGACATTGTTGATAGCAGACTTATTGTCTCAAGGAGACCAATGTTTTGGCTTATTAGTCACTGACCTTAAGTATCCCAATTTAGTATTGGCCTACCAGTATTGCGATTCGATCAATCGATTCGTATTGCGATTCGATCCGACAATCGTAATTTTAAAATAACGATTGAGTGATTCTGAAACCTTTTTTTAACGATAGGACGCAGCTAATATTTTCTGTTGATTTTTGTCGATAAAACTAACTACACATAAATTATTGTCGCTTAATTAATGACATAGATGACAGTATCGTTAAAATGTTACTGAATAGCAAATTCGATAAATTTTCGTTATAATTATTTTATCGTTAAAAAAGTTAGTGAATCGCACTACAGATCTCAGTTCTTAAACAACCTTAATAAAGCTCCCAAAAATCTATTCAACTTTTGTAGAGGAAGTGTTTTCATAGTTTCACCATGACAGTTTCAAATGTTTATGTTTTAAATCTATTATAAATTTTTTTGACCGAACGTAGGTGTTGCCTTTTGAAATTGTTAACACTTTTATTAATACCTTTTTGCCCCAGCAGAAAATATGCGACAAAGTCATGTGTACTAAAAGTTTTATTAAAAACTTCTTTTTTCTCTTAGAACTAACACATACGCGCAAATTATTATTTTTTAGTTCTCTTTAATAACTCTAAAGTTTCAAAATTATTCAAATTTAACTCTTTCGTTATCTTTTGTGAATTCCTGAACTCCTTATAAGCCAACCGAAAATCATCCTGTGCTGGTAACCACTGTTTAGGCTGCAATGAGCTCAACCAATTCTCTTTTAGATCGCCTTTGGACAGCAAGACTTTCTTTATCATATACAAAGGAATGCATATAATAGAAACGGCACAACTACACCAGCCTACAGCAGTCGCCCATTTTGGATATATTATATCATTGTAGCGTACAGGTCTAGCAAAAATGATGGTGGTGAAAAAAATCGACTGTAAAGAAAAGTAACAAAAATTCAGTTAATTACAAGAAATAAATGTCATTTCTTTTATATTATTTACTAACAGTTAATATTAGGGGCGTTATGTATTTCCAACAGTAGCGCCAGATGCTCTCAGGCCTTCTGCCTATCATGAAATAAATGTCATCAATAAAGTTATCGACTCCATAAATCCAAGCCACCATAATTACTTCGACTATGCAGATCAGTAGTACAGATATTGAAGCCGCGTACCAGTCCAACAATTGCACAATATACATGCCTCCCTAAAGACAAAAGTACATTGTTGAATAATTAATCTACGATTTTATTATTGTATATCTGATTTGCAAATATTTGATTCACTATTTGTACTAGAGAATGACTATAAGTACTTTAAAAATATATACTTAAGTAAATACTCTTAATTTTAATACATGGGTATACTCATAATTGTAGCACAAACAATTCTTAATCTCACATTTATTCTTTCCAATACACAAGAGAATCTCTACTTCATTTATGCAATCAACTAAAATGCTTTGCATTTCTAGACAGAAAGGCAAATGTGTATTGGACGTCTAATCTGTTATTCTAATAGTCTGAGTACGCTTACATGCATAATACTCAGAGTATTTAGTCATTATACACTTCTGTATGCATTTGTGTGTATGAAATTAAATACAAAGTGTGCATTGGCTGTTTGAATACTTTAAGTCCTCATTAGTCTTTACTCTCTGTTACTGTTTTGTGCTGTATCGTTCTGTTTCTTAAGGCCCAACTATAATAGGAATAAGCGAATTTAAGCAACTGTGCGGTTACATATAAAACGTATGTGGCAAACTATAATGTAATTATGGAACTTTTCGTCAAGTTTCGTCAAATGTCATTTGCTTAAGCTAAGTGCCAAACTGAACGCACATTCCGTACGGAAAACACTGTTTTTGCATTTTTTTTAAACTCAAGCAAACAGCAGCAGAAAATATTCATTGATTTTAAATATTTTTTTATTGTTTCTTATTTTAAACTCAGAAAAAAAGCAAAAATTTTATTTTCATTCTTTGTTTTACAATACACATATACATATATACACATGAGATTATTTATGTATGTTCATTGTTGTACTTTTTAGTAGGCAAAACAAATAAACCAAGTAATAAAGTGGTGGATATAATTACACGTGAATTTCTAATAGATTAAGACATTCCAAGAAGTTAATTTGATTGAATTGCATTCATTTAGTAGTTATAAGAAGAAACAAAATTACTAAAAAAATTTGGACAATACCTATATGTGCAACTGTGGCTAAAGAATACTTAAGTGTACCTAAGTACATTGTGGCCACCTAAAAGTCACATCTGAATTGCTTAAAGGCCCAACTATAATGTGAATAAGCGAACTTAAGCAACTGTGCGGTTACATATAAAACGTATGTGGGAAACTATAATATACTTATGGAACTTTTCGTCAAGTTTCGTCAAATGTCATTTGCTTAAGCTAAGTGCCAAACTGAACGCATATTCCGTACGGAAAGACGGTTTGTGTATTTTTTTAAACTGAAGCAAACAGCATCAGAAAATATTCATTGATTTTAAATATTTTTTTATTGTTTCTTATTTTAAACTCAGAAAAGAAAGCAAAACTTTTATTTTCATTCTTTGTTTTACAATACACCTATACACACATCCACATGAGTTTATTTATGTATGATCATTGTTGTACTTTTTAGTAGGCAAAACAAATAAAACAAGTAATAAAGTGGAGGATATAACTATACGTGAATTTTTAATGGATTAGGATATTTCAACAAGTTAATTTGATTGATTTGCATTCATTTAGAAGTTATAAGAAAAAACAAAATTGCTAAAAACTTGTGAACAATACCTTTATGTGCAGCTGTGGCTAAAGAATACTTAAGTGCATGTAAGTACATTGTGGCCACATAAAAGTCACGTCTGAATTCCTTAAGTATTTGACAGACTTATCGTTCAATTATGGCATTAGCTTAAGCCAGCTTATTCATATTATAGTTAGGCCTTAAGTATTTGACAGACTTATCGTTCAATTCTGGCATTAGCTTAAGCCAGCATATTCATATTATAGTTGGGCCTTTAATTTTAATAGTTATTTTCTCTATAATAACTTATCATTTGCAAACAAAACTCGTTCACTAATTGATATTTTGTAATTTGTTAAGCAAAAATGTTTATTTGATGCTTGCGTATGAATGTGGTTTTTATTTTTAACTGCAAAGTTTATATATATATATTTTTTATATAATATAAAATTTATTTGAAAATAATTAATTTACATTAGGTTGCCTCAGCGCCAATATTCAAAGAGTACTTAAAACGACATTTTTTTAGTTCTCTGGAACAAAATCACATTCGAAATTTTCGAAAAAAACACAATTAAAATCTTATAAATATTTGTTCGCTTTTGAACGCCGTAATTTGGTAACATTTGTTTTAACCCCAGACCAAAAAATGGGTGTTATAAGCTTGTAATGTGTGTCTGTCCGACTCACGTACAGACAAACGGCTACACCGATTTTGATTTAGTTTTTTCTGTTTGAGGGCTAAATTGATCGATGTTTTATGAAAACGGTTCAGCCGTTTAGAAGATGTCATATATTTCCTCGATATATTCTGGAGTCTGTAAGTTACAATAATAAAGTTATACGACAATCCTTTCTACTTTTAGTTGCAAATCAGATGTACGTATAAACGTAGTACCGACTGTGTTTGCACACAGAACTTTTTTTGATCAGCTGTTGAGAGCGGAACATAAAATTAAAGCTGCCAACAAAAATTATTTAATGTGTGTACCCAGTCATATATACATATGTATGTATGTGCCCTTAATTATGAACGTGGTCTACGTCATGTACATTTTGGCCTCGAAATATTAAATTAATCTTACAAATTCTCAATAAATATTTCATATATAGGTATTAAATAAATTTATATTAATCAAGACTGGAATAATTCTTAATTGAAACGTTGCATAATATAAAAATATTTCTTCATTTGTTGAAATTTAATCTACTCAATATCTCGAACAAACAAATATATGACTTAGACTACTTTCATAATTAAGGGCACATATATAAATTTCAAATAAATAAGTTTTACTTACATTCGTTGTTAAGGAAATGGACGTTAAAAACATTATTAAACAAGATATCAAAGTTACTGCGAATTTGTGCGGCCTAGCTCGAGGAATTTCATCCAATATAGATGAAGTTATTGTTTCGATTTGTGCAAACTGGGAATGAAATGAAAAAAAATCAGTTCACATATACACATGTATGTATATCTAGTTTCTTATTATCGTATTACTTACTATACTGTCCACCCCTAAGAAAAAGAGCATACCGAAGAATAGTCCCGCCCATAAGTGAGAAAATGGTAACATAGATAAAGCCTGAGGATAAGTTACAAATGCTAAACCTGGCCCAGATGTAGCTACTGTTGCCACGGGTATTCCGGTTTGATCTGGAAGAAGATAAAAACAATAATATATTATCGTATATTATAATAAATAGTAGACAATGTTTTATACATATTAGCTTGAAGCAAATGTTAATCACATATTTCAATACCATTCACCATATTCATATGCGACCCATGATATATATATATATATATATTCTGGTTCCTTACGAAAAAGCGATGTCCGTCTGTCATCCGTCCATCTGTTCGTCGGATGTACGTTAAATCGGTTTTCCGAAGTTCCCAGAAAAGCTAGAGACTTTGGTATTGGACTGGGGAGTAAGAAATGGTCCAAAATAGATTTGTGTTGAGAATCAGCAAATTCGAACGGATGGTCTCAGAGCTGGAAAGCTTAAACTTCATTTTGCCATACAAAAGGAACTAGGTAAAACTAATTTTTTTACAAACTTATCTTATGTTTCAGTTCAAACGAAATTGGTATTAAAAACATAATAAAAAAGACGTTTCCAGGGTGGGAAAACTTTACTTTTTTGTTATGTAAAAAAAAATTGAAACTAAGTTTTCCTTTTTCTCTATAAATTAAACATGTAAGAAATATATAAATATATATATATATATATATATATATATATATATATATATATATATATATATATATATATTTTGTGCCTCCTCTGCCAGAATCAGTCGTTAGAAGTTTATTTAAATACATGTACATGGATCGCAAAACTTACGTGATAAGAACACCAACACCGAAAACACCACAAATCCCGCAAATATACTTGTCGAACAATTAACAATCGGTATTAAAATGGAATCACCCTTTGCATTGTTACGAAAATTATTAAAACTGGCCATATTTACGATCCCACCCCAACCGGGGCCCAACGAGTAAAATATTTGTGCAGCTGCATCTGCCCAAACTTTTAGATCTAAAAGGCGTGACCATTCTGGATATATATAAAACAAAATGCCCTTCGCGGCTCCCGGCAAAGTGACACCTCTCACAAATAATATAAAAAGTATGATGAAGGGAAAAGTGGCTGTAAAGTAAACCACTTTACCGATCTGTAATATAAAGAGAAAAAATTTATTTATGAATATAAAAATCCTTTAAAAAATACTTACCGTCTTTATGCCCTTGATAATGCACAAATACACTAAAATCCAGGCAAGTAGGACAGCGAAAAAAACTGGCCACTGTATGGTACCGATTTCGTCAATGCCCTTAGATATTCTTAAAATTTCTAAACTTGAAAAGAAAAGAAAATAAACTGTAAAATAGCAAAAAGGTTTTGAATGCAATAATTTTTCGTGTGAATTGTTTAATTAATATTTTTGTTTGTTCTATTTTTCTGGAACTTACTGAAAAAATTCATCAGCCGGTGTATTAAAATCTCCACGATTTGTAAAACTATGATTAGACATCTAAAAATAAAATTAGACACAAAACTTCTATCTCATAAAAAAAAATTACATACCTCCGTTACTTCAACACAATGTTCGGTATTCCAGGCATTCCCACAAGACTCCCATGGTAATTTCGAGGAGAATAGATGCTTAAGAAACAATAAAGGATACGCTATGATTACCGAATAATAAATGGTGCAAATTGTGTTGACTATGACTATAGCAAATCCAGCCCCTAAATTTTATTTGAAAGAAAAGTTAAAGTGAATTACATAATTGTTTAATAGAAATCTATTATTACCTTTGAACAGGGGAGTCAAACGAAACATTCCAAGACATCCTAAACTGGAAAACTGGCCTATACAAATCTCCATGAAAAATAATGGAATGCCACATAAAAGTAACATTAGAAGATAAGGAACTAAAAATGCACCTGCAAACACAAGGGAAAGATAGGAATAAGTGAACAAAGTTTTAATTATACTGTACAACAAAATCAAACTTTTTTAAAAAAAATGAATTATATTAATTTTATTTAATTTTAATTATTATTTTTCGAACTTAATTTGTTTCTATATTAATGATTTGAACGGGCTAAAGTTCGTATCGCTTTTTAAGCCAAATTACATGTGATAATTATTAATGAACAAATAACATCAAAGTTAGTTGTAAATATTCTGACAACACATAGTTGAACGGAACAGCCAGCTGTTTTCGAAGGTCACTAAACCTTCATCATCAGCGTTCTTCTGTGTTGGTCCACTGTGTGTGGTGTCAGTTGATGTAGATTTCTGCCTTATATACGAAACTTTCTTAAGGAGTAACGAAATATTGAAAAATAAAGAGAGTTTCTAAATAAAAACATGAGATCCTAAGCTAAATAAATATTTGAGATTACTATAAATAGTTAAACAAATAGTAATTAAAAAAATCAAAATCCCGACTGCGACCAACTTTGATCCGTTAAATATCATAAATGGTCATTTGAAACCAAAAATAATAAGAGAAACCTAAAGACGATTTTTATTTTTAATTTTTTTTTTTGTATTTAGAAAATGGTATCTGTTGGCCGCCATATTGAGTTTTGACTACTGTAATACCTTTAGTGACACTCTTAGGATGAAGACAAATCGATGGTTGCATGAACAATCACCCAAAGAACAATCGCCCAATGTTCTTGGGGTTTTATTCATAATGAACAAAGATCCAGAAAAAGTGCAAATCGCCTAAAATTTTTTTTAAAGTATCCAAATACAAAATGAACGATCGCTCATTAGTTTGGGTCATTATTCATTATGTCAAATCACCCAAGTTTACGATAAACCATTACCCAAAATGGCTGAATGAACAATTGCCCATAAAAAAATCGCCCAAACCACATAAATGAACAAACGCCCAAGAAAATTAAAAAAATGGGCGACCGTTTAATAATTTGGAAAAAACTTTATGTAAACCTTCTTTGTCGTTTTTCTCCATTCCGAGTTTTTGGCATATGCTCCAAACCAATAATGGGCTGACGATATTTCAAATTAAAACAAAATGAAACTTCATTAAAAATCAACTTGAAATAAAGTTCCAGAATATTATATACATTTAAAAGCAAATGTAGCAAATTTCATTTACTTTCGAAAACTTATTCTATTTTTTGCAATTCGACAACACTGTGGAGGATAATATTAGGTCCTTGCTCCGAATCGAAAAAAATAATTTAAAGACATATTATGCTTGTTATAATTGATTCGTGTATGGAATTTAATTAATTTTTTTCATTTTTTTTTTAATTTTTGGAGTAAGGACATTTTTAGGGTTCCGTACACCAAAGGTGAAAAAAGGAACCCTATTGTTTTCGCTACGCTGACCGTCTGTCCGTCACACGGTATTTTCTCAGGAACCGTAAGAGCTATGGGCCTGAAATTTGGACAGGGTATTTAGAACCTTGGCCGCTACAAAAAAAAATATACATGTGAATTAAAAATTAAAGGGTGTTCCAAAACGAGCAACGAAAATGTGAAAATCCCATGTAATATACATACATATAATTGTATGTACATATGTATATTGACACTTGAAATTTGTAAAATTAGTGTATTTTTATATAGACTACAACAATAAACATAAAAATATTAAAAAATTTAAATTAAAGGGTGGTCCATCAGTTAATGCAATTTTGACAAATTGCTATATCTTGGAGACCGTAAGAGGTAAACTCTTGAAATTTTCAAAAACGGTAAAAAAAAATCCGAAAATTATAAAATCGCCAAACCGAAAAAAAATCGCCAAAACCTGAAAAAATCGCCAAAAATTTAAAAAAAACGTCAAATCGAAAAAAATCGACAAAATTAAAAAAAAAAACTTGCACTAAAATAAATCGCCAAATTCGAAAAAATCGTTTAAATGAAAAAAATCACCAATATGAAAAAAACGCCAAAAACCGAAAAAAATCGCCAAAACGCGAAAAATGCGCCAAAACAAAAATAATTGTATATGTGAATAAAAAAATTGCCAAAATGAAAAAAAATCGCAAATATTAAAAAAAATCGCAAAATTAAAAAAAATCGCCAAAACGAAAAAAATCGCCAAAATTTTAAATAAACGCCAAAAACAGAAAAAAGTCCTCAAAACAAAAAAAGTGCCAAAACTAAAAAAAATCACCTATATGAAAAAAACGCCAAAATTAAAAAAAATCTCCAAAATAAAAAAATCTCCAAAATAAAAAAAACGCCAAAATAATAAAAATTGCGAAAATTAAAACAACTTCAAAAACCAAAAAAAAATCGCCAAAACGTAAAAAAAAGTTCCAAAACTCAGAATGCGCCAATAAATTCAAAAAAACCCCAAACTAAAAAAAACGCTTAAAACCGAAAAAACCCAAAAACGAAAAAAAATGCCAAAACTATAGTTTATATTGTTCGTATTGAATTACATATCTCGTGCCCGTACGGAACCCTGCGTGCGCGGGTCAAAGTCGCACTTCACTGAATTTATTTTTTTCGATCTCGATAAATCTTTGACAAACCTTTAAGTGTAGACAACTCAATAAATATACAAAGTTTCCTGAAGCTCGAACTTTTTTTCATATACTTTATGATATTTATTCATTTCAGGGTGCGAATCCTTGCACAAAAATTTTTGAAGTCTTATATTTTACCAATTAAAACATGTGAGCCAAATTTCAACTTTTTACAATAACTCTTTCTATTTTTTGGCCGCTCGTTATATGAAAATACGGCACTGTGCGAGGTCAACAATCTAGAAGAATTATTAAATAAAAAAGGAAGAAATTAAAAATTTTTGGAAGTAGTTTGAAGTTTAGTCTGTGAGTTATTCCTTTGTTAACGTTTTTTAAATACATACATATCGCTCATTTACTGACAGAACTTCATAACTCAAAAATTGGATTTTTTGAGTTAATGATGCAAAATTAATCCTCATATCGTTCTTCGTAAGAATTTCTTACAAACATTGAGTTTACTCAACTTTTGAAAGAAAAATAAAATTTATTTTTTCCATGAAATTGTGTGTAAATTAAAACTTAAAACGATTTTGCTGGCAAAATGGTTTTTATGAGTTATGACGTTCTTTGAGTAAATCTATGAAATCCTTGCACAATATGAAAAACGATATGAAGATTAATTCTGCATCATTCACTCAAAAAATTTAGTTTCGTTCTTTGACTAATTGAGCGATATATTAATCAAATTTAAATAAAAAGTTTTGATCTGTGTACAACAGATTAAAAGTTTCTAACTCCTTGCAGTACCAGTCGAAGAAGTGGTTAGATAAATAGAATATGCAAAGCTCCTATTCGTACACTCTCAACGTTTGAAGAGAAAAATTTGTAATAAAATAAATAACTACGTGGAATGTACCTATTTTCTTTTCCGATTTTATATAAAGAGGGCGTATTCAATAAATCAAACAATCAAAATGATAATTCAATCAATAGTTTGGTAGAAAATATCTGACTTCACTAGACAATTGTAAGAAACAAATTTAATTGGCTTAATGACGAGTGTTGTATTTCGACTACGCCTTCGACGATTTTGTGCAAGATTAAAGAAAAATATTGCAATGTTTTTTAGTCTAGTACAAAATCGGCGTAGTCGAAGTCGTAACACTTGTAATGAGGCCCAATATTCGTACACAAAAATAATATTAATATGTTATATGGATAACTAGTATTAGTATAAAAACTGCTTATTTTTTCTTCTTCTATGATTGTATTAGTTTCTAATAAAAATTTTAAATCAATTTTGCGTATCAATATTAATTTTGGTTTATAAGTTTTTGGTCTCCTATGGCAGAATCAGTAATTATAGGCTTATTATTTAAAAAAAATTATGAGTTTGTTCTCTATCTACCAATAACTTTCATATTTTATCTTACCTCCTCCACTGCGATAACATAGATAAGGGAAACGCCAAACATTACCCAGGCCAATGGCAAAGCCTAGACTCGACAATATAAATTCAGTCTTTGAAGCCCAGCGTCCGCGATCAGCATCTGGAGTATATTTGTTATGAAGTTCTTTGTTGTCACTGCTACAATTTTCGGCATCGTTATTTTCAACCACTAATTTAGCACTACACATTATGAAATCAAAGCTCACATTCACGTGATTCTATTTAGATTGTCAGTCACTATTTAAAAAAGGGAAGTTCTTAACTTAAAAAAAAAACATTAACAACTAAATTGTAGAGTATGTTGTGTTAATTAGACACAAAATTATATTCTTGCAAATTAATGGATCAAAAATTTCAGCATATTTTCTTTTAGAAATTTGTTTTTTTATTAATAAAATATATTTATTTTGAGTTGCAAAATAAATTAAAGCCTCTTCTTTTTTACGTAGAACTTTTACATAGCAATTAACTAACCGTTTAAAAACTCGAAATCAACTAACTTGAATTTGTTCACTTTTTCATATTTTAAGGTTTTTTATTATACTTTCAGCGCCCTCAATTCTGTTAATCACCAAATTACGTTTGTTTTAATACGCTATTAGATACGGCTGCAGTTAAGGCTGCTACAGCTGAAGTGACCGGCGTAGATAAATAACCCAGCCTGAGGGGAAGCTTAAACCTTTAACATTTAAATTAAAATTTTAATAAAATAACAAACTAAATATGAACATTTAAGTTTATTAGAGCTAACATTAAAGCATAGTACGAAAATAAATGAAACAAAATGTTTGATTTTGTTTTGTTCCGTTCTTTGAAGAACTATTGCTAAATTTCTTTTTATATTGTTTTTGCACATGAGCAGCTAGAAAAAAGATAATGGATATTAATAAATAGAAACGTTTTAAAATATTTGCGGCGAATTTGAAATCATCATATTATAATTTTATTGCATTGTTATTTAACACATGAAATTTGTTTTATATATCTAAGCAGCATAGTTCTAACCAGGTATCCTGAGACACCTCTCTTCTATTTTTTAATCCATGCGAGCCGATCAAAACTATTTTTACTGCTTTTTCCAATAAATCTCGCCATTTGGCTTGAATATTGGCTTTCAATGCAGAAGTTGGTGTAGTTAATTTAAGTGATTAAGCATAGTCAATTTAAGTATCAGGAACCAAAAATAAATAAATCAGCAAAGTGTATTTGCAACACATTATATATCTATGAAAGTGTACGAATGTACATATACATGTATACATATGTATACATATATATGTATGTATGTATGTGTGCTATAGGTCTGCACAGATGTAAAACTGTTAGCACCAGTTTTACGTTCTCAAGAAAAAAAGCTTGGTAAACACTCCACAGTGGGGACTTTTGCAAAATAAATGATAATAAATCTGGAACTCCTAAACTACTGATTGGATTTATATGAAACTTCGAACATCCGTAGAGGAGGACTCAGGCTTTATAACAAATGTCTTTGCAGCCGTCTGGCTTAAGCTTCATAGGAGTTACAGTGGGCCTAAGTTGAAAACATGGATTTTTATGAGATAAGGCGTTTTGATCTAAGCTTAACATTTTTAATAAATAATGTCCTAAGATGTGTTTCCGTATCTCTCATATAGATATTTCCGTATCTCTCATAGATATTTGTCTTTTAACAAAAAAATTTTTTTTTTGCCTTGACTTTTTTTAGTATTTCACCTACAAATTTTTATTCAATTGTTGGATTTTAAATTAAAAGACAGCATTAAATTTCTGATCAAATATTAAATAAAATTAAGTAAAAAACTTATTAATATCTGCAGTCGTGAAAACGGGAAAAGGTAAAGAATTCAAAGTTTTAAAATTTTTCTGGAAAAGGCACGTTTTTTTTTTTAAAAAGTATCTTCATTATTTTCAATTTTGTGAAAAACTTTGTTTAACACATGCACTTTTATACCACATAGCGCTAAAAACAATCTATTCAGAATATGCTAATTATTTTGTATTTTGGGCATGCACCCTACACTCAGCATTGTCCGAAAATTACCAATTTCAAAATTTGTTTTTGTGCTTATGCGCTTATAAAAAGTTGTGACGGTATATTTTGAAAGTTTTAGCTATATCATTTAATTATTAGAATAATTGGCAATATGTTAAACTTAAATTTTTAACAGCCTTTTCACAAATGCGAAGATGCGCGCAAATTTTCTGAAATAAGTAAAAATTTTGGGAAAATTTTGTTTTGTACCATAAAAATTGTATATAAAAATAATTTTCTTTTCTTATGTTGGCATTAAATAAGGAACTTAAAAATAATACTGGCAACTATTAACAGTAAAAAGCAAGTTAATGCAGAAAAATTTGATGTTTGTGCTAATGTTCGAAGTTTCATATAAATCCAATCAGTAGTTTAGAAGTTCCAGATTTATTACCATTTATTTTGCAAAAGTCCCCACTGTGCACTGCTGTACATTGGTGTCGAAATAACCGAAAAAATTATATTTGGTGAAAAAATAGTTGACTTAAACAATATATATGTATGTGATTAGTCTATTCTTTCTAAATCTATTTATAAACAAGTAAGAGGGCTATATTCGTCTGTGCCGAATCTTTTATACCCTTTACCAAAGTGCTGTTTATGTAGTATAGAAATACATACCTCAGCACATAGATAAGTAGGTACATATTTATTTTGTGAAAAAATTCATAATTTTTTCTCTAGTGCAATTTTTATTAAGTGACCTCTCGGTATTTTTGGATTGAATATTTTTTTTTTTTTTTTTGATATTAGCAATAAGTTAAAAATCGATGCCTTACTTTCTCAACTTCATATCTTAAAAAATACAAGTTTTCAGGAGAGAAAAAAAGAAACGGTTTATCTCTTTATACTTAGGTGTTTGGATAAAACTTCATATACAATTATTAAGGAATTGATTACTTATATATTCATATCTTTTCTAGTTTAATTGTGAAACGCATTTATTAAGTTACGAGTTTGCTGCATCAAGAGTAATTTTAATTCTTGATACTTGATGAATAAGTTACTCGTTTGTTGCATTCACAGCTGTATAAACAAATAACGCCGTTATATCAAAACTATCCAATGAAAACAGTATTTAGTATTTCACTTGACCTGAAATTCGATAAAAACGAATGCTCACTAAAGCCAAGAAATTTCGAAACAACATTGTTCAATATTTGTTCGCAAATCTAAAAAACAATGGAAAAGCTTCGAACTTCAAACTTCTCTCTTCTTTTTTTAGTAACAATATAAAATAATTTTAATATTGTTCCTCCATACCATATTGTTTTATTCAAAAATCCTTTATTTTACAAAATTGTTAAGTGTCTCAATTTAAACATCCCATTGAAAAATGTATATAGCGCAGTATTATGTAGACGTTTATTCCTAACGAAATTTTTTTTAATTTAGTGCTGTTTTAGTTTGGTGCATTTTTCTCGTTTTAGCGATTTTTTAGGTTTTTGGTTTTTTATTTTTTTTATTTTGGCGATATTTTTCATTTCGGCGATTTTTTCATTTTAGCGATTTTTTTTATTCTTGCAATAAAGTTTAGTACAAGTATTTTTAATTTAATGCTTTTTTCGTTTAGGCGATTTTTTTCGTGTTTTGCCGATTTTTTTCGGTTTGGCGATTTTATAATTTTGGGAATTTTTGTTTTACCGTTTTCGAAAATTTCAAGACTTTGCCTCCTATGGTTACCAAGATAGAGCAAGTTGTCAAAATTACATAATATTAATTTTAATTTTTTTATGTTTTTTTTTAATTTGAATGACCAATTTTATTCATATTGAAGTATAAAATAAGTTAATTTAATACAAAAGTAATAAAAACTAGTTTTCGGTAGTTATTTTGTATGGGAAAATAGAGTTTGAGTTTTCCAGCTCTGAAACCGTCTGCTAGATTTTGCTGATTTTCAATAGCAAAGTTTTTCGGGAGATTTGTGACACACCAGTCCAAGAACGAAGTCTCTAGCTGTTCTGGGAGCTTCGGAAAACCGATTTCACGTACAGACAGACGGACATCGCTGGTTCGTCTTCCCTATGCATAAGGATCCAGAATATATATACTTTATGTGTCGCTTATTAACATTGCAGAAATTACACATGGAATGACAAACCTATATACATATATATCCTTTTACCATTTTTTGGTAAAGGGTATAAAAAAATCGGTTCATATTTAACTTAGTTAGAGGTTGATAAGTGCCTATGGGTACGAAACCCCGGTTTTTAATCCGTAACTCAAGATTTTAGAAAATAGTAACACGTCAAAGGTATTTCGATTTCATTAAAATTTGTCACAGTATAATTGTTTGTATATTACGTTAGGATTTCAACATATTTAACTGTCATATATTTGATGTTATAGTGGCCAAAGTTGTCCACATTCTGTGAAAATTTCAGGTCCGTAGCTCTTGAGAAAACAGCCTGTGATAGACATACCTACAGACTGATAGATGGACATTGGGGTTCCTTTCACCTTTTTGAGGACCGAAAACTTAAAATGATAATCAGTGAAAAATTTCACAGGTCACATGTATCCTACTTTGAAACTTCACAGCTCCGCGTTGACTTTCCGTTTAGAGGACTGATTTATTTCCAAAATACGTTGATTCTCTCCCACTGTGCTCTGTTGCATATACTCGTTAACTAAACAAACACTTACTTTCTGTCCAAGCCACTTTACATGTACAATCACAAAAACACACACTTAGTTTTATTATATTTACTGATTTTTATTGCTCTGTCTATTAATGCACAGCTAAATTTATTTTGTAACACATTAAATTAAAGATTGCATTTTTTTATACATATTAATTATTTTATCTGAACAGTAATAAATTTTTAATCATGGAAAAATTTCTTTATTAACCAAGCTCAATTTCAGCACTTTTATATTATTTTTATAAAATGAAATATTTTATAAAGTTAATATACAGCTTTTTACTCAAGCCATTTTAGTAAAACTTTGCATAAGCATTGCACGTATGCAAGACTTTAAACTACAACCTTAAAAATGGGCGTGATCAAACGCATAGCCTTATGCTTAATCTACTTTGGTCTAGCATATTTAGAAAAAAAATTTGCATGAACTATAAGCGTGCTCACAACAAAATTCTGAGTTTAAAATAGCGGGCAGGGTAATGCTCATAAAATGTAAAGGTATAATTCGTGCTACAGAGCTGAAACTTTATACACAAGTATGTGTAGATGAGTACGCCAATGGGAAAATCTTAAAACCGAGAAGTTTTATCCGGTATGCGGTCACGCCGTTAAAACTCAAATTCGCACTACTAATCTGAAATTTGATACACAAATAAATCTAGATCAGAGATGACTAAGAAAAATCTAAGAAAATTGAAGTTTTAATCAGAACCATAAGTACTAGCAGATAGAAAAGTGGGCGGGTCTAGGTCCATTAAATTTTACGTAATATTATTTTATAGAGAGCTGATATTTTGTAGACAAAATTGAGTTACTCAATGGGAAAATCCAAAAATTAAAGCACCAGCTATCCTACTGAAACCTTGCATGCACATTGGGATTATCTTTTTGTTTTATACACTTAGGCTAAGCAGATTTTAATATGTAAATATATTTAGAAAAGTAGGCGGCTTCACACCTACTAAAATTTACGCTATATTTTACGATGACTCTTACCAAATTGCGTACACACTGGCGGCGCGTTGTAATCATACAATAGTGCATTTTTAAAGTATACAATTCAATACCCATCACACTCTAACCTATTTGTTTAAGTAACTATGACTTTTTAATCACAATGGACCCAATTGGGCGATTGGAGGTGCGGTATAGCACAACCCTTCCTAACCATGCATTTTTTAACTGACCCAGTGATCATGAATAGAAATAAAATACACTAGATATTTCAAATTTAAAACATAAATTTGAAAAAAGGCAAAGTTCCTATCCAAAATGAGTGTGATAAAAATGTAGACCAAGTTCCTCTTTGCCCAATACATATCGCTATAATCTGCCATGAATTTTTTAAATATGAAATTGTCAGGATTTTATAGTATTTTTAGGCAACCTGCTTACTTGGAAATATTTTTATCCTTTATCCTTTATACAGAAGATAAAAGCGGATATTTACTTACTTCTTTGCATTAGGAAAAATTATGTGAAGTAAGCAGGTTGCCTAGAAATACTATAAAACCCTGACGATTACAAATTTATATAATGCATTGCATATTTCAGTGATAGGTATTGTGTAGGGTTTTCAAATAATCGCAGATTTTCATAATTGTGATTACTATTAAAAAATATGCAATTAATCGCGATTATCGATTAAATGCGATTAATCAAGAAAATATACTATTATAATCTTTTTCAAGGCCAAAATAAATTGCGTCATGAGTTTTAGACGAAATGTGTGTGTTTAGCCAAAGAAATTTATTTATTTTGTCTTAAGTTCGCGTTTTAAGTTAATCAATGAAACTATTTTTTTAAGCTTTAGGTCAGTAAATTTCATAAATTTCTTTATATTTTTATTTTTATTATTACAAAATTGTATATGTTAAAAAACGTTTAAACACTTTTTTTCATTTATGAACAAATATTGTAGACTTACACCTATTTTGTTTTTATACCAATACTTTTCAAAACTTGTTAAAAAAATTATATGACACACATTGTTATTTATAATTATAAAAAAAATTTTTGATTGAAAAGAAAAAAAGACGAAAACTAATTATCAAAATATAAAAACAAGAATAATCCTGAGGAAGTTAACCAAAGGTTAACGAAATACCGATATAAAAATAAAAATATAAAGAAATTTATGAAATTTACTGACCTAAAGCTTAAAAAAATAGTTTCATTGAACATAAAAAAAAGGTCGAAAAATTAGATAAACAGTTTTAGTTAATTTTACAATTAAATTGTGTTTTTAGTTTGATAAAATTGTAAAGCACGTAAGATGAAGTTTGTAAATCAGAACTTGTTAGTATCAAAAACAAAAACAAAATTTGAAATCAAGATCTTAAGCTCGAAATCAAATCATTTTAATCTTAATAGTCTGTTAAATGCCAAAATTTTAGATTCAAGAATAAAATCATAATTCTTTTTAAGATCGCATTTAAGATTGTAATCTTGAATAAAATCTCATTTTAAGATCGAATTCAGGCAAAATTTTTTTCTAAATAAAAATCTTAAATTAAGATCATATTCTAAAAAATTTAAGAATATCATCTTAAAATTGAGACCACGTTCTTGATTTTAAGAGTTCATTCTACATTCATTATTCATTATTAAATTCATCACGTGCGGACACTTAATTATAACTATGACCTTTTTTAGTATTTCTATGTTTTTTGTAATAATGCGGGGTCTCTAGATAAAGCAAACTGCACCTATTTGTCAACCAAATGAAAAATATTTGTATCAATCGTAATGAAATTTTTGAGATATTACGACATTTTTGAAATAAAATTTCTTCCAATTTTATAGTAAAATAAAATAATAAATTTAATAAGTGCTTAATTTGGATTTTAATTATTGTTTTGCCTTATAATATTTTTATTGCATTAAGGCGTAGGAAAATAAAAAAGATGCATATCGAATACAAAACGTTTCTTGTGTTTTGTATAAGTGTCTGAGCCTACTCGCTTATTCTATTTGATTTTCCAAAAGCTTATCTAAATTCTCAAATGATTTTTGAAAGTATCTGCATAAGATAAGAGGTTTGAAACTTTTCAAAAGTATGGTTGAAGTCTACTGATGATTTGTTATAGCACCAATGAAATACATACATATGAGTCATACCCAGCAAAAAATTAGAAATTACCATGAGAACTACTTGCCATATAATGACTCACTTTTCTGATTACCAAATTTTATTTCTCGCTTACAAATCACATTACCTAAAATTTAAACAAATAACGTATAAGTTGCTAAATGAGGAGAATGATTTTTTTGATTAAATAGATAACGTGAGCAAGTTGACAAATAAAAAAAGTAACTACTTCTCAAGATCGATTATTTTAGTCTCACGCCTTGTTAAAATAATTAATTTGGTAATCCAGTAGGGAAGAGTACCACCAAAAATGCTTTATTCCACACCCGATTACCTTTTTAGAAATTTTTTGCTGGGAACATAAATAAAATTTTATTTTTTTATGAGTTGAATTTTAACGGTATGCAAATTTTTCATAAATTCTTTGCTTAAAAAAGGAACAAATTTTTAATCGTAATCGAGCGATTATTGGGTGCGATTACGATTACGATTAAATAGTGTGATTAATCGTGATTTCGATTACGATTATAATCGCTGTGCAAACCCTAGTATTATGCCATAGAAGAACTTGGTCAGCATTATTATCTCACTACTTTTGATGGCCAAAATCTTGGAAAGAAACTTGGCCCTTTTTCACATTTATGTTTTTATTATGATTAATGTTAATTTTAAGGTTTGATAGCTTTTTGAGACTTGCCTAATGATATAGAATACAACAGTTATGTATCGATTATCTTTAATTTATTTATACTTGCAGAGCGTATCAGTTTACATGAAAAAACAGAAGTATTATTGCAAGCCAATTTGAAAAAAAATATTACATTGTTGAATACGTGCCATTTTGCCGAGTTTACTTCGGTCATTTCATGTGTTGTCATTTTGTGGTGTCATTTTTTTATATGTGTGCAGTGTCGTTCCTATCAAATTGTTCGATGACACACAATATTGTTGTGTCATTGTGACAGTAAAGAGTCCCATCCCTAAATAATGGTAATACGATATCATTGTCTACATCAAGAACTAATTTTAGTGTCGTTAGTGTTTCGTATTGTTTGTTAATTAATATTTATACAACTAACGAATCTCCACAAGCTGAATTAGCTGTGTCGTCAAGTCATGCGTCCAGGGCACTTTAGCTTCTCTCACACTCTTCTTTTCTTTTCCCCTTTCATTTTCGTTTTTCATAGTTTTAAATATTTATACCCGCACACATTTAAAATTTTTTCAGTATTTTTTCATTGTAAAAATGTCAACAAGCTGACATTTTCTTTTCGTTTTTGCAATGCAGCCAGCTTTGAATAGAATAGGGGGAAGATCTCGTCCAAAGACCGGAGCAGCCCGCCTAATATCATCTGAATGAAAAACACGCCTTCTACTGTCACACAATAGGATACACTCACAAAGAATGTGTGTCGTCGTTTCGTCATCTTCCAAGCACAAGCGACACAAAGGTGAAGGAACTTGTTACTTTTCCGCAGAAGATAGTTCAGTCTAAAGTAGAAAGACAGAAAACAAGTAACATTATGTATAAATGGCTGCATCAAGGCTTTGGCCTGCCTTAAGCAAGAAGAAGACAGCCAAGTCTCCTTAGCATTCGAAGTCAAATCTTCTTTTATCAGAGACATTACAGTCGAACGACTGGATGACCGCTGTGGCCAGGTATCCAATGGAAATGGAAACCTTGTTCCATATGTATAGCTTTTGTAATGAGTCAAAGCACTCTAAAACTAGCCTGGAAAGGAATTCCCGTGAAAGGAGAGACTTAAGAGCTGCCTGACTATCGGAAAATTAGTGTCAACACATTTGGTGATTGCCTGTATTTCCGCTTGAAATACCGTAGGCCATTTTCCCATGGGCAAAGGAGGTTTTTACTTTGGGCCCAAAAACTCCAGCACCAACTCCATCCTCCGTTTTGGATACATCCGTATACCAACATAAACTTCTGGAATGCACAACAGGACGGTTTTCGTCCCATAATGCCCTGGGTGGAATTGTGACATTAAATCTCCTGTCGAAATTCAGTTCAAAGTTTATCTTATCACTAGGCATTCCTGGCAGTGCTAAGCTGGGCATTATACTCAAGACTGACGAGTGCCCATTGCCAATACAATGAGCAGATGTCCCGAGACTCATCCTATAAACGGCCATTGCAGCAGATGATCTTATAAAGATTTGTGAGGGTGGTAGTCCAATCAAAGCCTCAATGGCTAAGGTTGGACATGAACACATTGCGCCTGTTGCAATCTGAACATTACAGATTTTAGTTGTCGCCACAACCTGGCGAGTCTTTTGCCACCAAACTATCGCACTGTGCGTGATAATTTGCCTAACAATAATTGTGTAGATCAACATCGACATTTTCATGCACCAGGTCCACCCAGCACAACTATTCACAGCCCAGATCGCCCTAGTGGCTTTCTGTGTTTTACGCATTCAACATGTTGGTTCCAAGATATCTTTCTATAAAGGGTAATCCCTAAGTATTTGACATTGATCAAACAAGGGATATTACATCCATTCAACGACACTGTCCCCAGACCAAGCTTTCTTCTAAGAGAAAAGGGTACCAGAATAGTCTTATCATAGTTGACCGCCAGGCGATGTCTCCCACACCATATCGTTACAGTGCACAGAGCATTGTTCATGATCTCTGAGAGAATGTTGTGGAATTTTCCCGTTGCCATCATAACCAGGTCATCAGCATACCCTTTAACTTCGTGTCGTTGTTCACTTAGAATGAGGAGAAGTTCGTCAATCACCACTGACCAAAGGAGTGGTGATAAAATACCACCTTAGGGACACCCTTTGACTGCCCTTATAGTAACCATATCATTACCCATAGAAGCAGTTGGGTCCCTACTCTCGAGCATAGACCTAGTCCATTTCACAGACGCGTGATCAAGACCTTCTTGTCTAAGAGAGCGCTCTCTGCAGCCAACTTATCCTCACAGCTATTTACATCAGATGCTTAAACAGTTTGTGTGGCAATGCCACAGAATGAAAAATATTGCAAATGACAAGCGTCGCCACTAGTTCCCACTGTTATTTTTGCCATATTTGTCTCAAAATGCCGCAATGTGTACTCAGTATAATATATCGTTGTTTTTGTCTCAAGGAGACCAATATTTTGCCTTATGGGCCACTGACCTCAAGTATCCCACCCTACTATTGAACTACCAGATCTCGGTTTCAACAATCCTAATAGCCTTATGCCAGAAAATTAAAGCTGCAAAAAATCTGTTTAACTTTGTAAAGAAAGTATATCCATAGTTTCAAATTGTTTTTAGGTTTTAAATCAATTATAAATTTTTTTTACCCAACGTACATAGATGTTGCCTTTTGAAATTGTTAATATAAAAAATATGCGATTAAGCCAGAACTGCTAAATTTAGACTACGATTAGTAATTAATTAGATTACATTTTAAAAAGAATTGTACTGATTATATAATTCCCTTTAAGAGAATTTCTGATAAATAATTGATTACGATTACTAATAATCGAAAAGCAATCTGAATTACTTGAAATTAAAAAAACAATGAAAAATAATCAAAGTTAATCAAAAAATAATCCGACTACTTCCAAAGATTACTCTTGATTATTAATAAATAATCAAAACAAATTAAAAAGTAATCTGTAAAAGTATTATTATTTGTTAATTACTTTTGATTTTTTTGTAATTTCAAGTAATTCAGATTACTTTTTACAAATTAGTAATCAGTTCGATTAAAAATCATTACTTAACAGCTATGGACAAATCCATGGTGTACTAAAAGTTTTATTTAAAAAAAACTTCATTTTGCTCTTTGGACAAACAAATACACACAAATTATTATTTTTTATTTGTCTTTAATAACTCTAAAGTTTCAAAATTTTTCAAATTTAACTCCTTCATTATTTTTTGTGAATTCTGGAACTCCTTATAAGCCAAACGATAATCATCTTGTGCTGGTAGCCACTGTTTAGGCTGCAATGAACTCAACCAATTCTCCTTTAGATCGCCTTTGGACAGCAAGACTTTCTTTATCATATATAAAGGAATGCATATAATCGAAAAGGCACAACTACACCAGCCTACAGCAATCGCCCATTTCGGATAAATTATATCATTGTAGTGGACAGGTCTAGCAAAAATTATGGTGGTGAAAAAAATCGACTGTAAAGTAAAGTAACAAAAATTAAATTAATTACAAGAAATAAATGTCATTTCTTTTATATTATTAACTAACAGTTAATATTAAAGGCGTTATGTATTTCCAACAGTAGCGCCAGATGCTCTCAGGCCTTCTGCTTATCATGAAATAAATGTCATCAATAAACTTATCGACTCCATAAATCCAAGCCACCATAATTACTTCGACTATGCAGATCAGTACTACAGATATTGAAGCCGCGTACCAGTCCAACAATTGCACAATATACATGCCTCCCTAAAGACAAAAGTACATTGTTAAATAATTAATCTACGAATTTATTATTGTGTTTGTACGTACATCTGATTTGCAAATAATTGATTCACTGTTTGTACTAGATAATGACTATAAGTACTTTAAAAATATATACTTAAGTAAATACTCTTAATTTTAATACATGTGTATACTCATAACTGTAGCACAAACAATTCTTAATCTCACATTTATTCTTTAAACAACAATGACTATAGCCGATTCCAATACACAAGAGAACATCTACTTCATTTATGCAAAAAACTAAAATGCTATGCATTTCTAGACAGAGTACCCTTACATACATAATACTCAGAGTATTTAGTCATTATACGCTTCTGTATGCATTTGTGTGTATGAAATTAAATACAAAGTGTGCATTGGCTGTTTGAATACTTTAAGTCCTCATTGGTCTTTACTCTCTGTTACTATTGTCTGTTGTATGGTTCTGTTTCTAAATTTTAATAGTTTTTTTCTGTAATAATTAACTTATCATTTGCAAGCAAAACTCGTTAACAAACTGATATTTGGTAATTTGTAAAGCAAAAAGTTTATTTGTTTGTAAAAAGCTTCTTGTAAGTATTTATTAAGAAACAGATATGATGCAGTCATTTGGACACCCTTGTCATTTTAGCGTATTAGCAATTAAATTTTTTAGCAACATGCATGCTTGAAGTTTGTGCAAGTAAAATACTCCTGGGTATACTCATGTTTAGTCGAATAAATACTCAGAGTATTTTTATAGTTATTGGTACGATTATGGCTGATACAGCGTATAAATTTAAATTATAATCGTTTTGGCTAAGTAGTTTAAGAAATGTATGTAAACATAGTCGTTTGTTATTTACAGGTATACGTATTGAATTTAATCTTGATGTGTGCGTATGAGAATGGTTTTTATTTTTGACTGCAAGTATTTATATTTGTTTGACGGCCAATATTCAAAGAGTATTTAAAACAAAATTTTTATTTCTCTGGAGCAAAATCACTATCGAATTTTTCTGTGTATCTGTGTGTCTGTCGGAGTTCACGTATAGACCAAACGGCTGGACAGATTTTGATTTAGTTTGTTTTCAATTTGAAGGCTGCCTTGATCAATATTTTAAGAAAACGGTCTAGCCGTTAAGAAAATATCACATCTTTTCTCTATATATTCTGGGGTTTTTAAAATTTTTAATTTTTGTTATTGTGACTTATTAAGTTACAATAATAAAGTTATACGACAATACTTTATACTTTTATTTGCAAATCAGATTTACGTATAAACGTAGTACGGACTAGGTTTGCACACAGCACTTTTTGGCTTATCAGCTGTTGAGAGCAGCAAATAAAATTAAAACTGCCAACAAAAATGATATTTTGTGTACCCAGTCATACAATCAACCATATATAAAATTTAAATACATAATTTTCACTTACATTCGTTGTTAAGGAAATGGACGTTAAAAACATTATTAAACACGATATCAAAGTTACTGCGAATTTGTGCGGCCTAGCTCGAGGAATTTCATCCAATATAGATGAAATTATTGATTCGATTTGTACAAACTAGGAATTAAATGCAAAAAAATTTATTTCACATAAATATATGTATATGTATTTTTTTTTAATATAATTACTTACTATAGTATCCAGACCCAGAAAAAATAGCATACCAAAGAATAGTCCCGCCCATAAATGAGAGAATGGTAACATAGATATTGCCTGAGGATAAGTTACAAATGCCAAACCTGGCCCAGATGTAGCTACTGTTGCCACGGGTATTCCGGTTTGATCTGGAAGAAGATAAAAACAATAATATTTTATCGTATATTATAATAAATAGTATTTGATAGTCTGTGCGTAAGATAAGTGGTTTGTAACTGTTAAAAATATGTGGTTGAAGTCTACTGATGATTTGTTAAAGCAACAATGAAATGCATATAGAAAATGCTTAACCACCAATAAATAAATTTGACTTAAAATATTAAATTGTAAGCAGAAGCACAAGCAGCTCTTTGCCAAATTCTTGCAAGTAAACATTTTACAAGTAAAGACTTCATTAGTTTTTACAATTCGTTGCCGTTCTGTTACATTTTATTCTAAAGAAAATATGCTTATTTTATATTCTTATTTAACTTGAGCACTACCTTACGGAAAAAAATATTGATGTAATGTTGGTCTCTGAGACACATTTGACTTCAAGAAGCTTTTTCAAAATTAATGGCTAAAATATATATGATACAAAGAAGCCTAGAGGGAGACCATGTGGTGGATCTGCAATTCTAATTAAGCCAAAGTCAAGCAGTACATCCCTGACAACGTTAGTGAAGAATATATGCAAGCTACGAATATTTTTGTAGAAAATTTTTGTTCTAATTTCGTGATATCATCAATTTACTCACCTCCCAGATTTTCAGTTACCGAAAATTAGTATGAGAAGTTCTACAAATCGTTTGGATCTTGTTTCCTGGCAGCTAGAGACTACAATGCAAAACACACATACTGGGGTTCACGCCTTGTAGCTCCTAGAGGTCGTGCTTTGTTTAATTCAATTTCAAAAATGGTCTTAGATGTTATTTCGAGTGGAGAGCCCACTTTCTGGCCTACTGACGTACGAAAAATTCCGGATGTTATTGATTTTGGCGTAATGAAAAATATTTCTAGGGATTTAATTAACGTTGAAAAGCTTCTCTAGATCTCTCCTCCGATCATCGTTACAATCTGTAACAATCTGTAACCTATCGTTACAATCTGTAACCCACTAAGAAGTGACTTACCTCACCCATATATGAAGATGAACAATCGTGTTAATTGACTGGGATTAAAAAAAATATCTCAGTAGTCATTGCACGGAAAATATTATTTATTTATTTATTTAGGTCTTTAGAACAATGTTCCTTGGAGACTATAATAACTTAATTAATATGTTATATTAATTATATGCGTTAATAAAACTAATTTAATCTATTAATAAGGTATAAAATAGAGTTTTTAAAGTTTTGTTTGGATCCATTAAATTCAACCATTTGAATACTATTCAGGGCCAATTTCACCAATCCTATTTAAATATCAATTCATATTTAAATGTCGATTTTCATTAATTTTTTTATGGAAAAATTACTTTTAAATATGAATTGATGTTTAAATAAGTTGGTGAAATTGGCCCTCAACTTACTAAAATCAGCAAAAGCTCTTATTAGAGGACTATTTAGAGTATAATTCCTACGATGAAGGCAATTATAAAATAAGTTACAATGTCGAAGACATCTATTCGGTACATTAAAGGGAATTCTCTCCAGTAGGATACAACAATCTATATTAGCATTAATAATGTCAAATATAAATAATAAGGATTGCATTTTTCGACGATATTCTAAGGTTTCGAGACCCACATGAAGACAGCGCGATTCATATGAAGGCTGAGGGCATAGAAAACTCAAATGCGGCAAAGCAAACTTAATAAATTTCCGCTGTATTCTTTCGATACGTGCAATAGAATTTTTACAATAAGCCCTCCAAATTAAAGCCCCATATTCCAGTTTAGATCTTACGTAAGATGTATATAAAGATTTAATTGTATAAGGATCTGAAAAATCAGAGCAGTTACTCTTAATAAACGCTAATGTTGAATACGCATTCAGAATTAACCTTTCCAGATGCGGTTTAAATGTTAACTTTGAATCAAAAATTATTCCCAAATCATCAATTTCACTACAAATATTTTAAAATAACCGATTTTATGTTATAAGATGACGGAATTAGTCTACGAGATCTTGAATAAGACACATAGGCACATTTATCCATGTTGAATTTTAGAAAATTATTGTCACACCAATTACTAAGGCTATAAAGATCCTTCTGCAACAACTCTACATCATGCATATTACGTATCCTAGAATAAGCTTTCAAATCACCAGCATATAGAAGAAAACTTGCATGCATAAAACAAGTCTGTATGTAATTTATAAAAATATTAAAGAGCAGAGGACCTAAAACGCTAAGAACACCCAATGATATTAAAACTAACATTGCCAATCTTAACGAAAATATCAAACAGGCTGCTGAACATGCCACTACTTCCCATCAGCAGCCTGGGTTTAATAAAATTTATTTCAGGGATATTGAACATCTTGAGTGTGAAAAAAGAAGAGCTAGAAGGGAATCGCAACAGATCACCCCAACATAAACTCAGACTTAAAGAGTGTACTAAACTACTCCAAGAGTTGCTTGCATCTGAAAAAAATTGCATCTCTTAAAAATTATTTGGAAGGTCTTGATGTCACACCAACATCTAATTACTCTTTGCGGCGCGCTGCTAGAAACCTTAACACAGCCGTTTAGTTTAAGCCACCTCTGCGCACATCTACCGGAGTTTGGGCAAGAATTGATACGTAAAAATTTAAAATATTTGCCGACCACTTAAAATCCGTATTTACGTCAAACACATGTACTGGTGTTTCTGATTTGCCGAGTGTAGTTGCTCTACCCCCTTGACCCTTAAAGTTTAATATGCGTGATGTACATAAAGTAACTACTGAACTCAAGCCAAAGAAAGCTCCAGGTATTGCTGGAATTAGTAACAAAATGCTGATGAACTTGCGGCATATTGCCATAAAAATCTTGCTGTTTATTTTTAATGCCATAACACGACTGAAGTATTATCCAGTTATTATTACCAGTGAAACAAGCCGAGGCCTTTTTATCGGCGGCGGCTGCCTGACCAAAAATTTCCGGCGGCGACGGCTTGTTTAATGTAGTATCGGCGGCGGCTGAAATTCGGCTTATGGTAGAAATAAAAACATACTGGCACAAACTATATCCTCTGCGATACCCGGGTAGGGGGTTATTATGTAATTCAATTCGAAACGGAAACTGTTCGAATTTGTATGTTATTAGCATTACAATTCGAACAGTTTCCGTTTCGAATCGAATTGCATAATAACCTCCCAGGAGTGTGAGGGAAAACTAAAACGTAGCAATTTTATATGTAAGTTCTTTTTAATGCCTTTTTAATGTAATTTTTTTAATTTTTGTTATCAAACTCTGTTCAATAGAGAAATTTATATAGAATTTTATAGCAAAACTTATAATATTGAATTTGAATGGCATTAAAAAGAACTCGACTTTATTTCAAGTAGAGGTGTCGAAAAAAACGCCAGTAATCTGCAATTCCATTTGATGCCTTAATTTGGAACACTCTTTCTTTTTCTTTTTTTTAATGAGTTTCTGGTAATATTTTACATCTTTTTTCACACCAGCAAATTCCTCGACAGAACTGGATGAATCTGATTCAGGCAGTTCTTTTTCTTTTTTATTAAAATAAAAATTTAAACCTCTGCATTATTTAATCACACTTTGTTTCACTTATTAAAATGGCTTTGTGAAAAATGGATTAAAAACTAACGGCACTTTCATAGTTGGCTTTATTTTTACATACAATAGAGATGTAAAAATTGGTAAGTACAAAGATTTATGCCAGTCTCATTCAAAAAATTAACGGCTGAGCTGATAACAACGGCGGCTCTGATCAAGCCGGCTGAGCTTTTGAGCCGATTTTGGTCGGCGGCGGCGCGGTTTATTAGAAATACACCAGCGGCAGCTAGCCGCCGAATTTGAGTTTGGTCTGCTTGTTTCTCTGTTATCCACAACTATGGAAGCTTGCAAAAGTCAAAATGATTCCAAAGCCGGACAAAGATCTTACTAAAGCTGAGTCATATAGGCCAATAAGTTTGCTGTCAACTATGTCAAAACTATTCGAAAAGCTTCTCATGACAAAATTTACCCCAATTTTAAATGATAGTGCGTGCATACCAGACCATCAATTTGGTTTTAGAAGTCAGCATAGCACCATTGAACAAAATCAATTTATAAGAAGAACATTTGAAGAAAAGAAGTATTGTTTTGCCCTGTTTGTTGATGTTTCTCAATAAAGTGTGACATGAAGGCCTAATTTTAAAATTGAAGACATATCTTCCAGTAATTTTTTTAAAGCTATTGGAAAGTTATATTCTATCCCGGAAGTTCATTGTTGTGGGAGCAGACTTCACGAGCGTGCCCGAATCTATCTCTGCCGGTGTGCCACAGGGGAGTATACTGGGCCCAGTTTTGTTATTGGTATATACTTGTGATATGTCTTTTAGCACTAAAATCCATACATATACCCTTGCCGATGATAGACCCTTATTGAGCATGCACAAAAACCCTCACAAGGCATCCCGATATCTTCAAAAACATATTACCCAGCTGGAACTATGGTTAAAACTATGCAAAATTAAAGTAAATGAACAGAAGTGTGCGCAGGTAACATTTACTCTACGAAAAGATATTTGTTCCCTCATTAGAATTAATAATCAAATTGTTCATCAACATTCACATGTAAAATACTTTGGTATTCAGCTTGATCGAAGCCTTACATGGAAACAATACATTGATTCTATGCTAACACAAATGAAACTAAAACTAACTCAGGGAATTGAATTTCTACCAATCAGCCAATGGATTGGTAGAAATTCAGCTCTCAGTCTAGATTGCAAACTTTTCATATACAAGTCGATTTTTAAACCTATATGGTGCTACGAAATTCAACTATGGGGCACTGCTTCAGCTTCTAATGTCGAGAGAATCCAACGAAGGCAAAACAAAATTTTACCTTTGATAACACGGCGTGATTTAAATATGCCACTAGTGATTGAGGAAATTGTAAAATATGCAGGCAAATATTTAACAAAACTCGAGTCACATCTTAATCCGCTTGCTCGTAATATTTTGAACTTTACTGGACACATCCGCCTAAAAAAGAGGGACACAAGGGCTCTAATACTCAACACTCCAGTTGGGATTTCTTGAAAATATTTTTTTTTATTTTTTGATTATCACCACCCAGCAAAACATTACACATTACCATCATAACTACTTACCATATAATCACTTACTTTTCTGATTACCAAATTTCATTACTCGCTTACAAATCACATTACCTAAAATTTAAAAAATGATGTACAAGTTGCGAAATGAAGAAAATGATTTTTTTAGATTAAATAGATTACGCGAACAAGTTGCCAAATAAAAAATGTAAGTTGTTCTCAAGAATCGATTATTTTAGTCTCACGTCTTGTTAAAATTATTAAGTTGGCAATCCAGTAGGGAAGAGCTTCCACCAAAAATGCTTAATTCCAAACTCGATTACCTTTTTTGAAAGTTTTTGCTGGGTATGCTTATGTGTTATTTGTAACTATCACTAAATTTATGAATACTTATTGTTAGTTCATATTTGAAGATGCCATAAATAAATACATGTATTAAAAAAATTATATACAACAAACTAATTCATACGCACTTTTGGAAATAGCTTTGCAAATTACAAAAGACATGTTTTTCGCGAATATTTCGAAAACGCTTCTTAATAAAAATAAATAGCGACCCGAAATTAGTCAAGAAAACATCTCATTTTAGAGGTTAATTTTTTTATTGCTTAGTGTAATTCAAAGAATTAGTATCAAATGATAAAGCAAACAAACAAAATCCCTCTAGAACACTTCAACCTATTATATCCTCGTTTAAGCGTATGTTTGAGCCGCTTCCACGAAAGGTTCCAAAATGGCTCATACAATTAGAGGTTTCAAATATGTCACAGAAAAAATGGTCAGGGAATACTACAACTGTGAAAAAGTAGGATATAAACCCTTGAAATTTTTTCTGGTTTGGTTTTCAATTGAGCGCTTCAATGTCTTCAGAAACTTTTAGTAGAATTTTAAGACCAATGTTATTTGTTCCACAAAAATATTCCTTGACATTTTCATAAGTTGGCAACCAAAAAAACCCTGATCTAAAGTTAGGTTATGTTAGACCCATTTGGTTCCATTGTGATTACTTTCTATTGCCCGTTAAAATTAATATTTACCTCCCTTTTTGTACCAAACAGTGACCCTATTATTCGTCATTAAGCCACCAAATTCACACGATGAAGCCTCTAATATCCTCCAGCTTACACTTCCCGATATCAGCAATGCTATCATTGAAAGGTCTGCTCATCCATCTAGCCTTCAACTTTGCAGCTTCGAGCAGTGTCCGACAAAATGTTCAATGGTTTTTGGCTCCTCTTCATCCCACACATCATACAGAAATTTTAGTGACATCTTCCCAAATGCTGGTTTTTGCTCTGACCGAACAGTGACCAGTCAACGCACCTACCACGATTCGCATCCCCTTCCTATTCATATACAGTAGCAGTATGTCCACATAGCGCTCAAGAATCTACAGTCATTCGTACTTTGGCACGAATTGTTGGTCCTGCTATTTACCCAATTACTGAGCTCCCTACAGTAATGACCTATCGGTAAGTTCACAGATCTCTCACACATTCCTTCACCTAAGCTGACCCTATTCTTGCTCATGGGAAATTTTATTTCCCTCAACACTGCTGTAGCTAGGACCCCAACACGGTCTGACACTATATTTATCCATAAGCAAGTTGAGGGCTCTCCTACAGTCACTAACAAGTTTCGATTTGACATTCACCCTTATTCCAGTTGTCGTCATTGACGTCACATTAACACAATACCAAAAAATTGGGGCCTGTTTTTCAACGGATATACGAACACCAATTTTTTGGTGTTGTGTTAAATTGACGTCGATGGCAACAACTGGAATAAGGGTGATAGCTTCCCTTGAAACCTTTTAGCACTGTCTGGTTTTCGACCTAGAAGGTTACCTTCTCACCTTCAGCTATATTCCGTGGCTTTGAGGGTCGCTTAATCTAATCTAATCTAGATCTAATCTTGGAAACCACTGTATTCATTCAGCAGTCTAAAAGAATGAATTTTCGTTCCCAAGATATAGACATAAGCCCATATGCCTTCCCCCATTTTTTATCCGCCTGTAAAAACCAAACTGCCCTTATGTAGCTTATTGGATTTGGCCCAATAGTCCAGAATTACCAGTAATTGTTTTCTACTAAAATCAATTTCAGCAACCTTATCAGCTGATCTAAGCTTTCAACACAAATATTTTGTGCCTCCTCTGCCAGAATCAGTCGTTAGAAGTTTATTTAAATATATGTACATGGATCGCAAAACTTACGTGATAAGAACCCCAACACCGAAAACACCACAAATCCAGCAAATATACTTGTCGAACAATTAACAATCGGTATTAAAATGGAATCACCCTTTGCATTGTTACGAAAATTATTAAAACTGGCCATATTTACGATACCACCCCAACCGGGGCCCAACGAGTAAAATATTTGTGCAGCTGCATCTGCCCAAACTTTTAGATCTAAAAGGCGTGACCATTCCGGATATATATAAAACAAAATGCCCTTCGCGGCTCCCGGCAAAGTGACACCTCTCACAAATAATATAAAAAGTATGATGAAGGGAAAAGTGGCTGTAAAGTAAACCACTTTACCGATCTGTAATATAAAGATTAAAAATGTATTTATGAATATAAGAATCCTTTAAAAAATAATTACCGTCTTTATGCCCTTGATAATGCACAAATACACTAAAATCCAGGCAAGTAGGACAGCGAAAAAAACTGGCCACTGTATGGTACCGATTTCGTCAATGCCCTTAGATATTCTTAAAATTTCTAAACTTGAAAAAAAAAGAAAATAAACTGTAAAATAGCAAAAAGGTTTTGAATGCAATAATTTTTCGTGTGAATTGTTTAATTATTACTTTTGTTTGTTCTATTTTTCTGGAACTTACTGAAAAAATTCATCAGCCGGTGTATTAAAATCTCCACGATTTGTAAAATTATGATTAGACATCTGAAAATAAAATTAGAAACAAAACTTCTATCTCATTAAAAAAAAATTTCATACCTCCGTTACTTCAACACAATGTTCGGTATTCCAGGCATTCCCACAAGACTCCCATGGTAATTTCGAGGAGAAAAGATGCTTAAGAAACAATAAAGGATAGGCTATGATTGCCGAAAAATAAATGGTGCAAATTGTGTTGACTATGACTATAGCAAATCCAGCCCCTAAATTTTATTTGAAAGAAAAGTTAAAGTGAATTACATAATTGTTTAATAGAAATCTATTATTACCTTTGAACAGGGGAGTCAAACGAAACATTCCAAGACATCCTAAACTGGAAAACTGGCCTATACAAATCTCCATGAAAAATAATGGAATGCCACATAAAAGTAACATTAGAAGATAAGGAACTAAAAATGCACCTGCAAACACAAGGGAAAGATAGGAATAAGTGAACAAAGTTTTAATTACACTGTACAACAAAATCAAACTTTTTTTAAAAAAATAAATTATAATGAAATGATTGTGGCAAAGAAGACAATGTGAAAGGCAACATCTTAAGTTATCGTAAAAGGGTGGTTGAAGTTTCTCTCCTTCTGCTCGTTTGAACTTTGCCATGATGAATCGGCGCAGGAAACTTGAAATGCTTGCAGATTTATTTATTTATTTGATTTGTCTTAAATCCGCGTATGGGCTTATAAAATGTTAATATATTTTACAAAGCTAGTTATTTGCTATAACTTCAGCCTGAAATTAGTCAAAACTCAAAAATGCGTTTAAGATTTTATTCATTCACACTTGCATTTTATATCCAGAATATTGCTGGAAAATTCTACTACATTTTTTGCTTAATAATAGCCATTATGTTTTTATTTGCGTACTCAATACTTCTCGGTACTCTCAATTAGAGATGGGAAAAAATATCGAAATAACGATATTTGAGCAAATAGGATAGGTGAGGTTAGGTTAGGGTTAAGGGAGGTGCTTTACCGTACTCGTACAGCAACGTATTAAAAAATCGATCAATACAAAAGAAGACAAAGACAACACCAAACTGCAATATTCAATTGCAATAACTTGACAAGTGAAGTTCTGTGATATTAGTTTTAAGTTTGCCTGTGATATTTTATATTAATTTTTATTATTTAAATTATACAATTAATTGTTCGTGCTGTCCAGTTTTATAATTTATTCAATAATGTAACTGAAGATCGTAAGTCAAACATAAAAATTAATATTACAAAAATATGACAAAAAATAATAAAAAACTTGTAATTTGTTGCCAGAATTTAAAAATAAAAATTCTCCTGAAGACGTCGGAAAAAAGCTGACGAAACGTTGAGAAAAAAGATGAAATAAATTGGTTTTATTTGCATCCTAAGAATCAAGAAATCTGACCATAAATAGCCAAACGTGAAACACAATAAAAAACATAAACAAACGAAATTGGTCACAAAACATAAACACAATATAGACTTTCTATTCGTACAAAAGTCGTTATTTTCTTTTTTATAGGAATAAGAAAATTCTATTTTTGTAGAGATAAAAGTATGGGCCACATACAATACGTTGGGCCTGGCAATTAAAATTCTAACTTTGATTGGGCTAAGTTTATGAAATTTCTATTGAATAAATGAAAAATAACATTGATGTGTACTGCTTTACATTGGCCAAAAGATATGGAATAAATTTATGTAAATTTAAAAAAAAAAAAAACATTCACAGAAAAAAATATTTTTCTAATTCAAACAGTAAATTATCTGAATCGAATATTATCAATTTATAGTATGTTCCATATGCGTGTTTTGGACAGAAAACTTGCTTTGCTTTGTTTTGCTACATGTTTTCCCATACATTTTTAATATCAGCAAAACATATCGAATAACTTGTTTTCCTCCAAACCATGACAAAAGTGGTCAGTGCAACACTGCGTTGCTGATATAAGATGACACCAGTGTTGCCAAAATGTTGTAGGCATTTCCCACCATATAGCTTCTGAAAACCCGCTAAAAACCGTCAGCTGAATAAAATTAAACGCTAATATAACCGCTGAATTTTTTATAACCAACATATGTCTTTTTTATGGTTTATTGGTAAGATACATTTTATAAAATATGTATATGTAATGTAATTATGTATATATACATGGATATATGTATGTCGGAATCTCATATTTCCCCAATATTTGTAAGCAAAACTCAGCATACTCTTTAAGTAGGTATTTTATTTCCTGCAGAGTTTCCGTACCCAAACATCAAACCAGGAAAAATTAGAACCCAAGGGAGTATTCCATCTATTAATATTAATGTTTAAGCTGATTAAGTATCTGATATTTTCTGCGATAGACCCTGATTATTCTACACGTGTGGAATAATGTCTTGCGTTTTGCTTGAAGTATTTGTAAACTATTGTTAAAATTTCCTGATTTTCTGACTATCTGAAATTAAAAAATAGTATTGATAAAATAAACTCTGTGGCTCAATTCTCATTGGCTTGAAGTTTAATTTCGAAGGAGAATTTCAATAAAAAAAAGTCGTCTCTAATCAAAAACAAATTATTCAGAAAAAGTTTTTGTTTTGAGAGATTTTGGTTGATATTATGTTTTCCTCATACTCACTGGTCCAATCACCCAGTTTTCGGTTTGTTTTTAGTTTGTCTAAAGATTTTTTTACTATTTTTTTTAATACGAAAAGAATTATGTATGTTTTTATTTTCAACCTCTTAAAGTTTCACATTATACTACACGACCACAATATGAAATTTTTTTATTTGTAAAAAAATGTCATGAGTTTCTTTTCGCTGTATGTGTTAATATGAAAAAAAAACTCAACATAAATAAGGGGATACGTGTCGCATAGCCGCGTTAAAAATACTGTATTTTAATTCAATATATTTCTTTCAGAAAATCGCTGAAAATCCATCAACTAAGAAATTCTTACGCTAAAATTCCCGCTGGTGGTTTTTTAAATAGACTTGCCGCTAATGACAACAAAATACAGTCATATATAGCGGGAAAACCGCCGTTTTGGCAACACTCTATGACACTAACACAGAATATTAAATTTATTAAACAATTGCACAAACCATATAAGTTGTATTTATATGTATGTTGTTTATATGTAAATTAGTGAAAAATTTACTAGTCTAAATAATACGGTTTGCGCTCTTGATATTAAAATCAAATTGATTTCGAGAGTTCGTAAAACCAAAACAAATAAAAGCATAATGGTAACACTTTGAAGTGTTTTGAGAAAAAAACAGCTTGTTTTGTTTGAAAACAAACTTATTTTTCAATTAAGATTACGTACGCATTGCACAAGTCCGTAAATATTGTTTAAAACAATAACCGCGATATTAAAATGAATACAAAAACGTCAAAATGTGGTCCAATTAGACGAATTGTACTTCGAGAGATTGGAAGTGCAGCAGGATTACAATAATAATCAATAATCAGTCGCCCTGCTCTCTGTCAGATATTTTGTTACGATCTAGGGCGATGGTAACATGTTTTGTACTTGTACTTGTGTCTTTTTTCGTAAAGTAACCACAAATTCATCTTCTTGCTTATCCTTTAAAATGATTGTTTGACTTGAAGTGCTGCTAAAGCGGCCCATACACTACAACAGCATGCATGCGCAATCAAGTGTTTGTGCCAGCGGTTGGGTCGTGTATGGGCATTTTGTGTGATTGTACGTGTTGCTGTAGTGATGTCAAATATAGTTTGATATTTTGCTGATGGTACAAGCTTGCTGGTGTAGTATATGGTGAAATTAGCTCAGTTGAGCAAAGTTTTCATGGAGTAAACATGCATTTAAAAAATATAATTTATTGAAATATAATTTTTTTCAATGGAAAAGAGAATTTTAGCTCTTTAGTTATACATAGCTGCTAATTTTAA
Organism: Tachina fera; assembly: GCA_905220375.1. Classification (NCBI taxonomy): domain Eukaryota; kingdom Metazoa; phylum Arthropoda; class Insecta; order Diptera; family Tachinidae; genus Tachina; species Tachina fera. The sequence continues at coordinate 48,411,204 of LR999965.1, read as the reverse complement.
CAACATACCAATAGTAATTGTAAGAATTTTTTGTCCATAGACTGAAAAAAATAAATAAATTGTAGCAAAAACTGTGTCACTATTCATAACCACCCTTATCGCAATTTTGTAAAAAATGAATATTGTACCAGCTTGTTGGTATAATGTGTGCTTCGAGCATGAATGCTCAATCGCTTGATTGTGCGTGCATGCTGTTGTAGTGTATGGGCCGCTTAAGGCTTAAATCATGATCTATTTCTTGACTAGAAATATTTCAAACCAGGGGACTTCGAAGCTATGGGGTTATAAGATTTTGTTAAAAGACAATTTTGGATGCTATCCGTAAATTATTTTCTGTGAATGTCATAAAATCGTGCACAGCTAATTTTTCATTATGTGTCATGTTTATTTATTTCTCTCCCAAAACCAAACTTAAGCGGGTGCCAGACACATCAATAATCAGCTTCAATAAACGTGGTTGTGTGCGTTTTTTTTACCAAAAGTAGTCACACATATACATACTATTGGTGTGAATATTTTTTATAAAGAAACGCACACAACTACAAATGTTGAAGTTGAATATTGATGTGTCTGGAACCCGCTTTAGAGTGCTATATTCGGCTGTCCCGAATCTTAAATATCCTTTACCGAAGTACGTATGTATATGTAGTATACATAAACATACATAAGTATACATACATACATATATTTGTTTTGCAATGAAATTTATAATTTTTTGTTATAGTGCACTTTTTCAACTAAATAATTTGATTCAAATATTTTATTTTCGATATTAGCAATAGTTGATTTTTTTTATTCTACACTCTGTATTTAAGAAACAAGTTACATTCACCCTTATTCCAGTTCTCGACATCGTCGCCACCAATACCAAAAAATTGGGGCTTGTTTACTCGATCTCGCGATGTTCAAAAAACGTGCTACTATTTAATAATCCTAACAAAGTCTTAGTATTGTACCTTAATACCAAGTAAACTTAGTTGTTTTATATTTTCCCGTGTTTAATAATCTTTGATGTTGAAAAACTGTTTAGTGTCTCAATTGAAACATTCCATTCCATCAATATTCCTAAAGAATCTTTTCGATTTTGTTCAGCAGAAAGGAATGTTTTCAGGAAAATGAGATGAAACATTTCCTTTAATTTATTTTCTATACTCAAAAAAATTAACTAAAAAAATTTTGAAATTTGAAAATTTTCTAAATTTTAATAAAAAAAAGTTATCGTATGGCGCCAAAGCTGTTTTTTACTTGAAACTAAAGATGTAACGACACTCAAAAAGAAATATCGTCGATACCGATTCCGATACCGATACGCATATTGAAAATGAACTTAAGTTAAAATTAACAAAACCTTTTATTATACAAAATTATAGTGTAAAAGATTATTAATATTTAAAATTGATATCTGAATTCATTCTGAAATTAGCAAAATACAAATAATTTTTTTCAAATACATACATGATTTAACATTGAGAGCACATTTCACTACTATGGTGAAAAGCAAAACAGAAGAAACGTTTAGTTTTTCTGTTTAGAGTTTGTGTTCTGCTTTTAATATGTTTTAATATGTTTTCTCTTAGTTTTTATGCAAAAAACAATCGTTGAAAATTGAATTGTTTGTTCAAAACAGCTCTAAAAAAATATAAGAAGTATTGCAAATCAGAAATATCCCCGATATATCGGAATCGGTATCGGTATTCGTTACATCCCTGCCTGAAACCAGTAAAATATTTACTAAATCTCTAGTTCATTAATGAACTAGTTTATAGTAATTATATTTTCGTATTTAAGTAAAATGTTCCTAAAATTAAGTAAAATTTTCCCATAAAATTCGGAGCTTTGCAAATTTTTTTTTAGTTTTTGATCTCAAATTTAGTAAATTTTAATTCTGGTACTTATTTTTATTTTTAATTAATTTATATATCAAATGATATGTTATTTTGTATTTTTATGAATTGTTTTTGAGGATATGAACATTTTATTTTTTACTCATATTAAGTAATTTTTACTAGATTTTTGTAAAAATTTACTTAGACGTAGAAAAAATTATTATATTATAAACTTAAAATTTTTTTTTACTTGAATTTAGGAAAAAAAATTTCTTAATAATAATGTGTAGTTATGACTAGGGATGTAACGAATACCGATACCGATTCCGATATATCGGCGATATTTCTGATTTGCCGATATATCTTTATCGGCGATATTTTACTGTCGATACGGCAATACTTCTTAAATTTTTTAGAGTTGTTTTGAACAAACAATTAAATTTTCAACAAATTTTTTGCATAAAAACTAAGAGAAATAATATGTTAAAAGCAGAACACAAAGTCTAAACAGAAAAATCAAACGTTTCTTTTGTTTTGCTTTGCACCATAGTAGTGAAATGTGCTCTCAATGCTAAATCATGTATGTATTTAAAAAAAATTATTTGTATTTTGCTAATTTCAGAATGAATTCAAATATCAAATTTAAATATTAATAATCTTTTACACTATAATTTTGTATAATAAAAGGTTTCGTTAATATTAACTAAAGTTCTGTTTCAATATGCGTATCGGTATCGGAATCGGAAGCGATATTTCTTTTTGAGTATCGGTATAGGATCGCCAAAACGGCTTATCGTTTCATCGCTAGTTATGACTGCTCTTTGGCTATAAATTTTATTTCTATTTCCATTTACTAAAAATTAATAAAAGCTCGTTACAAGCTGTAAACGAAAAACCATCGATTTGAAACTTAACTCAGAGCATAATATGCAACATAGCACAAACCTTAGGCCGGGCTTACATCTATGTCCCTCGTGCCACACAAGCGTAAATAAAGCGTAACCACTAATTACTAATGAAAAACTTTTTGATTTTAAATTTAACTACCATTTATTTTTTTCTAAGAGATAAAGTACATTTAAGTTATAGACAAAAGAAATTAATTGACCTAGTTACTTTTATATACAAAATAGTTTAATTTTCCAACCCTGGAATCATCCTGTTGTGTATTTATACACCAGTGTTTCGTTAACAACTCAACTTTATTAATAATGAAAATAAGGTACAAGCTACTTAAATATAAATACATAAACCTAACCGTTATTTGGTATATAAGTATATCAGTAAATAATCATGATATTTTTTATGTGCCTATGTTGTATATAAGTATCGTTATACTTGTTATGTACATATGTATGTTCAGTATGTAAGTACTTATAGCGGTTTGTTAAGAGAACAATATAAAGTATTTTCATATGGGTGATTACATTACACATCCTTTTATATTTTTCTGACTCCTTATACCAATGTAGTTCTTTAAAAATTTATAAAATATGCTTAGTGAACAAAGAAAAAAGGAAATAGGGAAAAAAATTACTTTTACTTAGCTATTTTAATATCCAAAAATGCTGAAATTTTCCAACTTTGGAGCTGTGGTTTTATATTTTTTATTTTCTATATCAAACTTTTCTTTCCATAATATAAAATATACATATCTAATTTATAAAGAAAAATAAAAAATGAATTAGCCCTTCTAACTTTTATTGTCATAAAAAGTCTCCCAAACTCTGGAGTCATATTTTTATATTTTTCTGAGATCTTGTACCAATATATTTCTTTTAAGATATGTTTAATTTTTATAGAAAAAGGAAAAATTAGTTTTAATATGTTACTTACATATAACAAAAAAGTTAAAGTTTTGCAACCCTGGAAACGTTTTTATAACTTTTTTTTTTTATTTTTTTTATTTTTTTTATTTTTTTTTTATTTTTAATACCAGTTTTATTCGTACTGAAGTATAAAATAAGTTTATTGAACAAAAAAATAAAAATTAGCTTTAGCTAGTTACTTTTATATGGCAAAATAAAGTTTAAGTTTTCCAGCTCTGAAACCGTCCACTCGATTCTACTAATTTGCAATACCAATCTAAGTCTAAGACCAAAGTCTCTAGCTTTTCTGGGAGCTTTGGAAACGGATTTCGTGTGCTGCAAACAAAATGAGTAGTGCCAGTTTGCCCATCCTCATGTGCGTGTGCATCGATTTTGTGTGTACATGATTTGGCTCATGCACATGAGTGTGCAATGAGTGTGCAAATGCGAACCCTGGAAGGTGAAAACTCAACTTTAGCACCAGAAATAAGTCAAAACTAGAACTACGCTTAAAACGAATTTTAAGTTTTTATTAATTTTTAACGGTGATAAATGATTTAATGATGATGAATGTTATATATTTCCCTATCGAATTGACCATAACATTAATATACAAGTTAACGTATTTGTTAACTTGCTGAAAATTTTTTTAATTCACTGTATGAATTTTTTCTTTTTCTTGAGATTACATTTTGATTTAATTTTAGTAAATAACAACAGTTAAATAAAAGCAAAAAATTTACATGAAATTGACTCTCAATGTGGTCTCTTCTTTTTTTAATTATTCGCGTTATGTTGTCAAGTGAACTAACAGTTCAGTTACAACATATTAAAAAAACTATATTAAATTTACTCTCTTCTTCTTTTGCCTTTTTCGTTTTTTTTTGTTGTCCATCTAACTAACAGTTCAATTAAACATACAAAAATTAATATTAAATTTACTCTTTTAATTTTTTACGATTTGGTATTTTTGGTAAATGCTCTATTCATTTCATTAAAAGAAACAATTCAGACAGTAATAATTTTGCCATTGACGAGAAAGTTTAGGATTAAATAAAAATTGTTTAAGAAAAATAAAAAGAACACACACAAGTATTGAAATTCAAAGTTAAATCCTTAAATTGAAATTAGTTTAAAAACTTTAAAAAATAATAAAACATTTAGACTATTTAAAGTTCTACATAGTAGAAAACAATGTCTCATTAACAAATTCTCCATGTTAAACCCTAATTAAAAATTCAAGAATAAAATAAAAACAAACATTAAAATTAGACAAGTTTAATAACTTGTAATAATAGTTAAATATTTAATAAACAAATTCTACATAGCAGAAAACAATATCAAATTATCAAATTCTACATAGTAAAAATATATATTTACTTCACGAATTCTACATAGTAGAAAATAATGTTTAATAAACACAAAATTATCATATTATAAAAAGAAATGTTGAACCAGTGGAAGAATTTTTACCAGGAAATGTTGTAAAAAAACAAAACCAGTTAAAATCGTACAAACTTAATTAAATATAAAAAATTAAAGACATTTAAATAATAATGAGTAAAATTAATGAAAATTTAATTAATGACTATTTATGTAAGGCTTATGGAATATAACTATTTAATAAAGCATTTAACTGGGAAAGTGGAAAAAATTAATTTACATATTGAAATTTTTTATCTCATCTGGCAGAATCAGTAATTAGATCCTTATTATTGTTAAAAATTATGAATTTGTTCTCCGTGGATATTGTTATCATATCTTATCTTACCTCCTCCACTGCGATAACACAGATAGGGAAAACGCCAAACATTACCCAGGCCAATGGCATATCCTAGACACGACAATATAAATTCGGTCTTTGAAGCCCAGTGTCCGCGATCAGCATCGGGAGTATATTTGTTATGAAGTTTTTTGTTGTCACTGCTACAATTTTCAGCATCGTTATTTTCAACCACTAATTTAGCACTACACATTATGAAATAAAATCTCACATTCACGTGATTATATTTACAATGTCAGTCACTATTTAAAAATAGGGGAAGTTCTAAACTTAAAAATAACACCAAAAACTAAATTTTAGAGTATGTTGTGTTAATTAGGCACAAAATTAAATTCTTTCAAATTCAAAATAAGCGTTTTCCGCATATTTTCTTTTAGAAATTTGTTTTTTTATTAATAAAATATATTTATTTTTAGTTGCAAAGTAAATTAAAATTTTTTTCCGTATAGCCTCTCCTTTTTTAAGTAGAACTTTAACATAACAACTAACTAACCGTTCAAAAACTCGATGTCAACTAATTTGAATTTGAGCACTTTTTTATATTTTAAGATTTTTTTATTATACTTTCAGCGCCCTCATTTCTGTCAATCACCAAATTACGTTTGTCTTAATGCGCTATTAGATGAGGCTGCAGTTAAGGCTGCTACAGCTGAAGTCACCGGCGTAGATAAATAAACCAGCCTGAGGGAAAGTTTAAACCTCTGACATCTAAATTAAATTTTTAGTAAATTACTAAAATTAATATGAACATTTAAGTTTATTAGAGCTATGCTCTTTATGCCACGACCAAGGAGCTTGTAAGTAATTTTCGTCACAAAAACAATCGCTACTATTACAGTTATAAATTTATTTCTTTTTTTTAATTTCTTGGTATTTAAAAGCAGAATACGAAAATAAACGAAACAAAGTATTTGATTTTATTTTGTTTCGTTCTTTGAAGCGAATGAAACAAAAACATTGAGAACTATTACTCAATTTGTTTTTATAAATGAACACAAACAATACATTAATTTAAGCATACGCAGCTAGAAAAGAAAACAATGGATATTAATAAATAGAAACGTTTTGGAATATTTGCGACGAATTTGATCATCATATATCATAACATATATGTATAATTTTATTGTATTGTTATTTAACACATGAAATTTGTTTTATATACAAACATAGCTAAGCAGCATTGTTTCTTAACCAAATTAATTTTATATACAGGTTATATATTATACACAGTTTATTTTCATTCAAAATTGTGTATATGTGACTCTTTTGGTAATACGAATCTTTTACGATTTCCTTATTTTTTTTATTTGTTTCTTATATGTTGCTAAACAACAATTCATAACAAAAAACATGCAGTGTGCATGGTTCCCTCTTTATGGACCCAATCAACTGTTTGTTTGTATTTACTTTTTTTTTTTCTTGAAAAGACTGGATGAATGAAATGAACGAACTCGTTATTTTTTTTGAAAATTAACGAAAATGAGCGGTCACTTGAAAAGAACGATTTGGCAAAACTCTAGTCCAAAGACACCTATTTTTTTTAATACATGCGAGTCTTTCAACCTTATTCCAGCTGTTGTCGCCAACGTCAACGTCAACGTCAACGTGACCTTGTTTTAAATCTCAGTACCAACATCAGTAACAATTTAGCATTCTATAGGGTGTTCTTTTTAGCTGCATGAGAACTTAAAATGATAATTGAAGACAGAAATATTGTTGAAATGTAATTTTTTATAATAGTCTATTAGATAATTTCATGGCATTTATTTTTTAATCATGATTTTCACCATATGTCCTGCGCGGCTACGAGTTACATGGTGCAATCGATCACTGTAATTTTTTACTACTCTTTCCATTAAATCTGGCCTTATAACTTGAATATAAGCTGCCAATGCTGAGGCGTTAAACCGATCTAACGAGGTGGCCAGAGAACAGGACAACTTCTGTAAATAAAATTGTTAACAAATTTATTTTGCAATAACTTGGTTTTTAAGCGAACTGTACTTCTTGGAAACAGAAATTCGGTAGCACTAGCCATTCACCAAAACGGCAGCTCATTGCTTATTTTGAAAGAGCTCTCTTTAATTTATTTTAATTTATTCGTTCATAATACGAAAACCTAGCCTCACGGCCATGAGCAGTTTTCACTAGTACTACTGCAATAGGTACTACTCTCTCTCTACTCCTCGGTTGTGCTCCTGTGTAGAAAGGCCCTGGATACGTTATGTACTGGTAGACAAGTACATATATTCTGGATCAGGGGACACATGGGGATTGAGGGAAATGAAATGGCCGTTACACTGGCCAAAAGGGGAATTCAACTACCGGATGAGGTAACGGTAAATATCCGGAAACCAATTCAATACCTTAAAGGGATCATACATTCTAATATGAGGGAAGAAGCGGAGAAGTGTTGGCGCGCGACAAAAACTTGCAAAACTTCTAAAATCATGTGGAGCTCCTATGATCCCAAATTGACTAAGTTCCTTTTATCATTGACTAGAAGCAACTGTAAACTTCTAGTGGGAGTATTAACTGGGCACTGCTGGACGGCGTCGTACGCTGTCAAAATAGGACGAATAACCGACGGTACCTGCAGGAAATGTAAGGAACCCGGAGAAATGGAAACAATGAAACATCTACTGTGTCACTGCCCGGCTTTAAGCCGTACTAGATTTAACTACCTTGGTGCTTACACTTTTCGTAGTCTTGAGATTTTATCGAGAGTAGAAATGTGTAGGTTGCTAAAATTTGTTATATCTGTGTGGGAGTCATTCGATACAGGCACCACGAACTAGGCTGCCATACTAACAGGTCCTCATTTCATCTGCTGGTATCGCTAAGGATCAATCCCGGTCTATGCGAGGTCTTGGACCAACCAGATAAACCTAACCTAACCTAACCTCTCTCTACAATCTCTTACTTTCTCCTATACGTGAATTTCTTTCTCTTAAGTCGGCACACCTAATCTAATTGTTAGACTTGCCAAAGAAAGAGATTTTAAAATCTTATTTTTATAATTAGTTTTCGAAAAAAATTTTAACCATATTTTTAATAAATATCCCATCAGAAAATGGATTTCCCTGCCTAGCAATATCCAAACTTATTAAATTTGATACTTCCAATTGATTTTTTTCATTTTCAAACTTTAGTTTAGTTCATCTCTAAATATTTGAATCAGCTGCGTGGTTTGCTTGTTATTTTTCAATAAAAATTTTATTTTTCCAATTCTGCCAGTGGAATATGTGTACTCTGCTTCCGCTAATTCATTAAATACATTTATCAACTGGACACAGAAATGCACCTTTAAGGCCCAACTATAATATGAATACGCTGGCTTAAGCTAATGCCAGAATTGAACGATAAGTCTATCAAATGCTTAAGCAATTCAGATGTGACTTTTAAGTGGCCACAATGCATTTACATGCACTTAAGTATTCTTTAGCCACAGTTGCACATATAGGTATTGTTCAGAATTTTTAGTAATTTTGTTTCTTCTTAAATGAATGCAATTCAATCAAAATAACTTGTTGGAATATCCTAATCTATTAAAAACTCTCAAATAATTATATCCACCCCTTTATTACTTGTTTTATTTGTTTTGCCTACTAAAAAGTACAACAATGAACATACATAAATAAAGTCATGTGTATGTGTGTATATGTGTATTGTAAAACAAAGAATGAAAATAAAATTTTTGCTTTTTTTCTGAGTTTAAAATAAGAAACAATAAAAAAATATTTAAAATCAATGAATATTTTCTGCTGCTGTTTGCTTGAGTTTAAAAAAAATTCAAAAACAGTGTTTTCCGTACGGAATGTGCGTTCAGTTTGGCACTTAACTTAAGCAAATGACATTTGACGAAAATTGACGAAAAGTTCCATAAGTACATTATAGTTTGCCACATACGTTTTATATGTAACCGCACAGTTGCTTAAGTTCGCTTATTCCTATTATAGTTGGGCCTTTAGGGTTCAGTTTTTTTTTTAAATTGCAGCTGCTCTGCTTCAGTTTCCTTTAAGGAGCTAACAACTAGTAAACTCCTTACATAAATATCCCTTCACCCGTTGGTGGCTGTCATTTTCTCAGCTTTCATATTCTTTTACTATTTCCCAATTTGACGTGTTTTGAGAATGATTGCTATAAGCCCTTTTAAATAAATGATTCAACTACGTACCTGACAATTGTTATTTTCTCATTCGAAACTTAAATTTTATCTAAATTTGTGTGAATTTTTATTTAAAACTCTGAGTGTATGTTTTTGGTGTAGTTAATTTAAGTGATTAATAGTCAATTTAAGTAGCAGGAACAAAAAAAAATAAATCAGTAAAGTGTATTTGCAACACATTGGCGGTATGCGATGTTTGATGCAAATGTTCTTGCGTTAATGCAAATTCAAAATATTGTAGCTTTTCCTTAAAATCCAACAACAAAATGCAAACACAATCCAAAGAAAAGATACGATATTTTGCATTTGCACTAACGCACCGATATTTGCATCAAACATCGAATACCGCCATTATGTATTTAAGTGTACATATGTACATTAGAGTGGCCGTTAGTTGTATGGAGAACTTTTTTTGTTGATTTCTTCTATTCTCACCCCCAAATCGGTTCAGTTTTATGTAAAAAACAAGTAAGAGTGCTATATTCGGCTGTGCCGAATCTTATATACCCTTTACCAAAGTGCGTTTATGTAGTATAGAGATACATACATAAGCACAGAGATATGCAGGTACATAGATATAATTTTGTGAAAAAATTCATACTTTTTTCTCTAGTGCAATTTTTAGGTTTTTGGCATTATGTTTAATTTGGTGGTTTTTAAATTTTGGCGATTTATTTTGTTTTGCTGATTTTTTTAGTTTTGGCGATTTTTTTTTCATATAGGCAATTTTTTTTTGGCCTTGGACACTTTTTTCGGTTTTTGGCGTTTTTTTAATTTTGGTGACTTTTTTGCCTCTGGCAATTTTTTTGATTTTGAAAATTTTTTTCATTTAGGAGATTTTTTTATTTTTTGGTGATTTTGTTTCATATTGCATATTTCATATTTCATATATTTTGATTTCTTTTTGGCAATTTTTTTAGTTTTGACACTTTTTTCTCGTTTTGGCGATTTTTTTGGTTTTTGGCGTTTTTTTAATTTTGGCGATTTTTATTCGTTTTGGCGGATTTTTTTGATTTTGACGATTTTTTTTCATTTAAGCGATTTTTTTAATTTTTGGCGATTTTTTTCATATAGGCAATTTTTTTTTGTTTTGGTGATTTTTTTCGGTTTTTGGGCGTTTTTTTTTAATTTTGGCGATTTATTTTCGTTTTAGCCATTTTTTGATTTTGGCGATTTTTTTTCGTTTGGGTGGATTTTTTTGATTTTGACGATTTTTTTTCATTTAAGCGATTTTTTTAATTATGGCGATTTTTTTTCGTTTTGGTGGATTTTTTTGATTTTGACGATTTTTTTTTCATTTAAGCGATTTTTTTAATTTTTAGCGATTTTTTCATATAGGCAGTTTTTTTTTTGTTTTGGCGATTTTTTTTTTGGTTTTTTGGCGTTTTTTTAATTTTGGCGATTGATTTTCGTTTTGGCGATTTTTTTGTTTTTTTTAATTTTTGGCGATTTTTGTTCATATAAGCATTTTTTTTGCGATTTTTGCGGATTTTTGTCATTGTGGGAATTTTTTTTGTTTTGACACTTTTTTCTCGTTTTGGCGATTCTTTCGGTTTTTGGCGTTTTTTTAATTTTTGGCGAATTTTTTTCGTTTTGGCGATTTTTTGGATTTTGCCGATTTTTTGTCATATAAGCGATTTTTTTAATTTTTGGGGATTTTTTTATACAGGCAATTTTTTTTTGTTTTGGCGATTTTTGTCGGTTTTTGGCGTTTTTTTTAATTTCGGCGATTTATTTTCGTTTTTGCAATTTTTTTGATATTGGCGATTTTTTTTCATTTAGGCAATTTTTTTTTTTAATTTTTAGCGATTTTTGTTCATACAGGGTGGCCCAGAAAGACCGAAGTGGTGTGAAATCCTTATAACTTTTTATTTAAGACATATTTTTTTAGTTTTTTGTTTTTTAAATACATTAAATTTATAGGGAATATTTTAAGATTAGTTATTAAAAATTATATCCCGCAAGTGGTGGCCATTTTCTGCTTCGCACAAATGTGTTCTTTCCATTTCCATTATTCATAACTTAGTTATGAGTGACGAAGCCTCGTTAACAAACAAAACTTTAGGATATGGGATATTGAAAACCCGAGAGTACTTCATCAACGACAATTACACCCAGTTAAGTATACTGTTTGATGCGGTGTTTCTTCAGAAAGGATCATTGGCCCATATTTTTTTGAAAATGAACGAGGTGTCGCCATTTCCATCAATGGTGATCGATATCAGGCCATGTTGGAAAATTTGATAAAGCCAACCGTGGAAAACCATCCGCAAATATGGTTCCAACAGGATGGACCCACAGCGCACACTTCCAGGGCCACAATGGCTCTTTTACGCGACATCTTTGGTGAAAAAATAATTTCGCGTAGAAGCAATTTTAATTGGCCTCCGCGTTCCCCGGATTTAACTGCTCCAGACTGTTTCCTTTGGAGTTATTTAAAAGGGAAAGTTTATCTTAATAAGCCTAGGACTATTGAGGAATTAAAAACCAATATTCGAGACGAAATTAACAACATAACACCGGAAGTTTTGCGAAAGGTCATTGAAAATGTGTTGGAAAGAGCACATTTGTGCGAAGCAGAAAATGGCCACCACTTGCGGGATATAATTTTTAATAACTAATCTTAAAATATTCCCTATAAATTTAATGTATTTAAAAAACAAAAAACTAAAAAAATATGTCTTAAATAAAAAGTTATAAGGATTTCACACCACTTCGGTCTTTCTGGGCCACCCTGTATAAGCATTTTTGTTTGTTTTGGCGAATTTTGCGGTTTTTAGCGTTTTTTTGTCATTGTGGAAATTTATTTTTAGCTTTGACACGTTTTTCTCGTTTTGGCGATTTTTTTCGGTTATTGGCATTTTGTTTTAATTTTAGCGTTTTTTTTTAATTTTGGCGATTTTTTTCGTTTTGGCGATTTTTTAAAATTTTTGGCGATTTTATAATTTTCGGATTTTTTAGTTTGACCGTTGTTGAAAATTTTAAGAAGTTAACTCTTACGGTTTCCAAGATATAGCAATTTGTCAAAATTACATAGTCAAAATTGCATTAACTGATGGACCACCCTTTAGTTAAAATGTTTTTAATTTTAGTGTTGTTGTAGCCTATATAAAAATACACAAATTGCAAATTTCTAGTGTCAATATATATATGTACAAACATACATACAATTGTATGTATATTACATGCGATTTTAAAAAATTTCGTCACTCGTTTTGGACCACCCTTTAAGTTTTAATTCTCATGTATTTGTTGTTGTAGCGATCAAAGTTCTACATACTCTGTCCAAATTTCAGACCCGTAGCTCTTACCGTTCCTGAGAAAATAGCCTTCTTCCTAAAACATGAAATATGTTTAATTATTATGAAAAAAGTTAAAGTTTTCCAACCCTGGAAACGTTTTTTTAATTTTTTAGATTATTAAATTTTTTTTAATTATAAATACCAATTTTAGTCATACCGAAGTATAAAATAAGATAATTTAATAAAAAAGTAATAAAAACTTGTTTTCGGTAGTTATTTTCTATGGGAAAATAGAGTTTGAGTTTTCCAGCTCTGAAACCGTCTGCCCGATTTTGCTGATTTTCAATAGCATTTTAGCGTTTTTGTGTCATTGTGGAAATTTATTTTTAGTTTTGACACGTTTTTCTCGTTTTGGCGATTTTTTTCGGTTTTTGGCGTTTTTTTTTTTAATTTTAGCGTTTTTTTCATTTTAGCGATTTTTTTCGTTTTGGCGATTTTTTTAAATTTTTGGCGATTTTATAATTTTCGGATTTTTTAGTTAGACCGTTTTTGTAAATTTCAAGAGTTTAACTCTTACGGTTTTCAAGATATAGCATTTTGTCAAAATTACATAGTCAAAATAACCTAAACTGATAGAACACCCTTTAATTAAAATTTTTATAAATTTTAGTGTTAATTGTTGTAGTCTGTACAAAAATACAGCAATTTTACAAATAAATAAATAAATTACGCACTTGACAAGGTTTGAACATATTTGTATGTTCTTTGATTTTTTATTTAAAAATATTTTCAAACTTGAAAATTACTTGAAAGAAATGCTTGAATTCAACTGTGTTTCCAGTTCAATTTCAAGTGCTTGAATTTTAATTTTTTGAGTGCTTATTGGGTTATACAGACATATATACATATGTACAATTGTATATATATTAAATGGGATTTTAATATTTTTCGTTACTCGTTTTGCAACAGCCTTTAATTTTTATCCTTCATATATTTGTTATCAAGGCGACCAAAGTTCTACATACTCTTTCCAAATTTCAGATCCGTTGCTCTTACGGTTCCCGAGAAAATAGGCTTCTTCCTAAAACATGAAATAATTAATTAATTATAAGAAAAGTTTAAGTTTTCCAACCCTGGAAACGTCTTTTTAATTTTGTTAATTTTTTTAATTTTTTCTAAATTAGAAAAATTCAATTTTATTCATACTGAAGTATAAAATAAGTTAATTTAATAAAAAATGTAATAAAAACTAGTTTTCGGTATTTATTTTTTATGGGAAAGTAGAGTTTGAGTTTTCAATACGAATCTTTTTTTTACGAAAATTTCTAACACACCAATCCAAGAACGAGGTCTCTAGCTCTTCTGGGAGCTTCATACACAGACAGAAGGACAGACGGACATCGCTTGTTCGTCTTCCCTGTGCATTAGGATCCATAATATATGTATATAGTTTATGTGTCGCTTATTAATATTGTGAAAATTACACACGGAATGACAAACCTATCTATATATGTATACAATTTTACCATTTTTTGGTAAAGGGTATAAAAAAAGTGCATTCTAAAACCAAAGAAGTAGATTTTTTTGTTGACTGTGGTTATGGGCCAAAGTGTTTGTTAAGAAAGAAATGAAGCTTGTTTTTTTTAAGTTTTTAGTGTTATTAAATGTTGAAAAAAGTTGATAGATACATATTTTTATATTTTTACTGCATATTTTATGTACATTTATCATGATTTTAAATGCATGAAAATCCTTTCCCTATTAATCACTTTTCATTATTCTGTTCCATTTCGTAGATTTTTTTTACATTTCACTACTGTCAGCCAAAGTTTATTTCTATTCGTAGCCACATGTTTATAACTATCAATATGAAAACTTAAACTCGATGAAATCCATCTTTTGCACTAAACATAGAGAGCTTCCAAAATGATATCAAAAGCGGACCAACGTACGTTCGGGACCCCAGGAAATGCCTATATATGATTTTTGGTTTTTTGTTGGTTATTTTCTTCATTATTTCCTAAAATATTAATTTTAGCAAAAACCTTTCTTTGAGATAATGTTGTAGACTAGAAGAGCTAAAATATTGCCATATATCATGTTCTTGTAAAATGATTTTTTTAAAAGATAGTCGTATGGGGCGGACGCACCCCCAAAAACACAACTTATCGCTATGAAATTTTTTTGTATTTTTTATATAAAACTGAACTGTTTTGGGGGTGAGAATAAAATAAAAAAATAAATAACGGCCACTCTAATCTACATATATATGTACATAAATACATATGTATGGATACTATGTAAATAATACGTGCGGCACGTATTATAGAAACCAACATATCCACCTAGAATACATCAACAACCACAATTTAATATTTTAAAATTTTTCCATTTTAACTACGGGTATAAATTTTCCGCTTTCTTATCAATATACGTACGTGTGTATCATACTGTGTTAAATTCATTTCGTGTTTTGCATTTTCGTTTATCGTAAACTATTTTAGAAAAAGAGGTGAAATATTCGCCAACATTTTAGCGAATGCAAAATGCGAATGCAAATAGCAAAAGTAAGCGAATAATTTGCTAATGCGAACAGTAGTTACTTCCCTAATGAAACTATATTGCACAGTAGGGCGAATTAAAAAAATAAATCAGCCATTTCTAAACGGATCGAAAAGAGTATTCCCGTATATTCTTAAACACACCTGTCCAAATTGCTCAGGGATGGAGCTACGAAGTTTCACAATAGGCTACATATGTATGTCATATAAACTTGTTTAGCACTTGCCAAGTTTTTGTTTCTCATCGGATTTAAAAATAATTTTTGTATTGTTAATTGTTGATTCATACCTGAGTAGATTGATACATTTCAGATAAGTAAAACATTTGATAAATGTTAAAAAAAATTAATATGTATGTATATTAAACACTGATGGTGCTGTTTTTAATAAAAACTGTGGAAAGTTCAACATTTCTTAAGTTGTCAAATAAAAAGTCGAATATTTGTCTAATTTATTACGACATATGATGAAATTCATACACACACACACATACATATATATACATACTCACACACACATACACATTTCCACAATTCTCTGTTGGTATTACGATATATGATGAAATTCATATACACAGCAACACCCAGAACAAAATCGCTAGCATCAGTTTGTTATACAAAGGTACGAGAAAAATCGCGACATGTGAAAGTATGTACTTCTAGAAGTTTTTGCTGTATTTCTCCAAAAGCTATTTCCTACAATTGCTACATTAAAGTAAAATATGCTGAAATAAAAACTATTATTACCCATACTCAAAAAAATCTTCCTATAAACCTGACTGGATTCAAAACATTTAACATCAGAAATTCACTTGTACTTATAAAAACTATGCCAACACATTACTTTCTATCAACGCCTTGAAAACATACATATACATATATGGAAAAGTATTGATGTAATTCACAGAAGCAATTATATTCTTTAAAGCAAAAATAAATACGATCTCATACATGAATCCAACAACATATACATACATTAGCAAATACATTCCCTACCCACTGCCATTCACGACAGGGTTGCCAGTCTCTGCAGCTATTAGATTTTTTCCACAGAGATCACAAACTTACATGGAGACATACAATAACCCACCCTACATATGCATAGAAACGATAACTCAAAACAGCAAACCGAAGTCTATCAAATAACAATCACTACATACACACAAATACACAGATCCCTTGTCACTACCCTGCAGTCAGACTGGTAGCAAGTGTCTTTGTATTACCACTAAAATTCTAGTGACAACTTTGATATAATAAGTTTTCTTCTATCCGTCAGTATAAAAGGAGGATAGAAAACCGATATGGTATATTTGTGGTGGAATTGAAAATAACTTGTCATATATATATATATATATATATATATATATATATATATATATATATATATATATATATATATATATATATATATATATATATATATATATATATATATATATATATATTCATTAAATTATAGAAATGTATCATTGACTAACTGTTTGGTTGGCATGTCTCCACGTTCCCATAAGAACTTCATAGTCAATACCTATTTAATTGTTTCAGTGTTATTTGTAGGGTTTCAATGACACATGCTAAATGTCTATAGTACAAAGTATTGTATGGGTGATAAGTAGAGAGTACTACTGGTGACAAGTCAAAAGCGAGTCAGTACATTTCCACCATCGATATTTCCTACAGGGGTATATTATTTGTCTACCACTACAACAAAAGTAGCGTACACCTGCAAACAGGGTGACCGATGACATTTTTCAAAAAGTGGCACCAAATAGAGGATTTATCACAAAAAAGGGGAAACATTAAAAAAACGAGACAACTACACTAAAATTTTTTATTTTTAATGTATTAATATATAATTCACTTTAAAAAAAGGGGGACACAAGTGGCAAGGCAGTCGAAAAAGTTGCAATTTGCCACTTTAGTCGGTCAAACGGTCACACTGGCAGCAAACATACCAATAATGCTAGGAACACAACAGGAACGAATTTTTCGGTGCGAACTTTCGTCATAAAAAATAAAACAAATTTGTGCATATGAAAATGAACACAACACCACCGTACGACGAAATTCGTCGTGCGTGACGAACTCTGAGATAGATTTATTTCTATTTTGTACGCCGACTAACGACGAAAAAACAAAATTGAGAGAACATTCTCTCCTTCTCTCTCTGATTTTGTACACACAACAACCAACTTTATCAAATATGAGAGATGAATTCGGTGAGTAAATTCGTCGTTATTGTGCTTCCCACGACGAATTTACGCGGCGAATGCTTATCAACGAATTCGTCGACGTGGACGAAATTCGTCGTTCGTCCCAATTGTGTTCCTAGCATAAATTAAAAAACGCACACACATACATACACACACACACAAACATCCACCCATTTATCCATCCACTGTAAGCACAACGTTTCTGTACCAAAACAACAAAAGCTATACACACAAGTGTACATACATACACAGAAAGAATCAACCCAGTAAAAAATAGGATCATCCGAAGAGTAATCTTGGACCGCTCCCTTGCGAGTAATGGATTACTCCATAAAACTCCGGACCTCATTGGATTTTTAATATAGCATGTCCGCAGACACGAGTACTCCTTTTAAGCTCTTTATGGAGTAGTCCCTTTGATCTTGAAAATGACGACAAAGGGAGTAATCGTTTTTATCTCCTAAAAGAGCATATTTAAGAATTTTTCAATTTCTTTTTCAACTACTCGTCTTAAATGACGCTTAGAAACTAAATAAATATACCAAATAAACCAAAAACGAACTGATACATATCTCATTGATCCATTTGGCGTATTAAGCGAGGCATAAACAACAAAACAAAAAAAAGTTTTGATAGCTCGCTTATTACTCCAAATGGATGAAGAAGTCATTACCCGTATATTGCTCGATTATGGATTAATCCACATATTTTTACTGGGAATCTTCCATACATACACACATAGCCCAGAAAATCTCAGCATGAAAATCGCAAATTCCCCCATTTTTATTAGGGTTGCCATCATTTTTGTTTTAATGACGGAGGACGACATGTTTTTCCCGGTTTTAAATTCCCAAAACATGTCGTTCTCCGCCATTAACACACTACTATTATCAACCAAATAATTGACATGGACACACTTGACTCCATGCTTCCTTCAGGGAAAGCATTCAAATTTGTTTTTATTTTCAATAAAAATAGGCAAACGAGAATTTTTTATTGTTTTCAATAAACTGGCATTTATTGTCATTCTCTGATGTAGGCACCAATGCAGTTTTAAAAGTAAATGTTAAAATGTTTCATACTATGGACGAGAACGTTAGTAGAAAAGAATTTCTTTTGCTTCAGCACACAAACTAAACACAAAACTTTTGTGTACAATATTAGAAGAAATAACATATATTAAAAATTTAAAAAAACCCCCGAATATATCTAGAAAAGATGTTTTTTGTTACGTAAAAAGATTCCTACAGGGTTAATGCAAAGAACTATGTAGAAGTATTTAACTAAAGCAACAAACGTACACACATATTCGCGTGCAAACACTGTAGCAAAGAACTAAATAAGCATGCGTAACACGTAAACAAGCAAAAGCAACAACAAAAAGCGTCTGCTTATTAAGAAGATTCGCATATTTACACACACACATACATACATGCTAATTCAAACGAAAGGCAAAAGGTAAACAACCACCACGCATTGCTTAGTTAATGATGTACACACGTATGCATATACACATGTATGTACATAGTTACCACATGAACTTAATTGGGCACTTAGTAAACAACATTTAAGATGATAATGATCGTCTGGACTATGCTTGAAACTTCTAGTGGTATTGGTGCACAGTATAAAAAGCGCAACGCAACCAATCGCAAGTCCGTCGTGAATAAGTCAGTTGTGAAGAACGAACAAGTCAATTGCGAGTAAACAAGTCAGTTGATAATTAAGTTGTGAGTGATTAACAGTCTGCGATACAGTAGTGAGTTGATAGTTAAGAGCAGTCTGAGCTTTACAATACGTGGGTTGATAATTGAAGAAACTATAGAACAGGCTATAGTGACAGCAAAGTCTGTCGTGGAATTGAGATATTACGGAGTCTATCGTGTCGACTGGTAAAAGGAACAGCGCAGCGAATAGACGTGTGTAAAGGTGTAAGTAAAGCCAGCAAGTGTTATTGGTGTATCAACTGTGAGTGTCGGCCAGAGAGTTGTTATTGGTGTTTCAACCGTGAGTGTCGGCAGAGTGGGTCTCGTGTGTGACGAGCGGCAGACAAAGATATTAGTGTATCAACTGTGAGTGTCGGCAAAGTGATTCTCGTAAGTGACGAGCAGCAGACACGGAGGTGTCACGTGAATACTTGCGCAGTCAGCTAAGATACGTGCGTAAACTACAGCGAGGAAGGCGTAGTGGTAACCAGTTGTAAATATTTGTGTATAATTCAGTATTTTAAGCTGTATTAGTTATTTAAGCTCTTGATTAAGTTAGTTTTAAGAGTATTTGTTAATAAAACTTGTATCATTCTTAACTCTAATTATTACACTGAGTCTTGTAGTCATTTGCAAATCTTCGGGTCCACGGAAAAGCGTTTTTAAACAGATAAAAACGTAACAATATCTAAATGGCTGGACCATTTTTCTTAAAACACAGCTAAGAACCCTCTCGATTAAGTCACCCAAATAGAAATGTATGCATGTAGGCTTGCCTGAAAAGTGATCATAGAAAATACTTTTTACTTCATGTTCAGTTTTCTTGAACAAAGGAAAATATTTACATACATAGCTACATATGTATGTGCCCTTAATTATGAAAGTGGTGTAAGTCATGTGCATTTTTGCTTCGAAATACCAAATAAATCTTTAAAAAACTTTAGTAAATATTTAAAAAAATAATAAATAAATTTATATAAATCGAGGCTAATACAACTTTAAATTCAAATGCTGTACAATATAACAATAGTTTTAAATTTTTTCAAATGCAATCTACTAAATATCTCGACAACAGAAATATATCACTTACACCACTTTCATAATTAAGGGCACATACATATTTATGTACATGTGTTTGGGTAAGTATTTATGTACATATGTGTCTACGAGTGTAGGGATGATGAATTTAATGAAGACAAAAAATATTCCCGATTTTTCATAATTAATATAATTAATCAAGGAATGTATTTTCAAAATCAGGATCACATTTTAGACTTGAAAAAATTTTCAATTATTTAATAATTTTTTTCATAAAGAATTGACTTTTTGCTTAGACAAAATTTCCAAATAAATATTATGTACATAGGTACATTTAAAAAAGGACGAACAAAAAAATAATTAATTGAATATTATATTCTTTGTTTTCTGTATAATTTGCAAAGTGAAAACTTCCTTATTTTATAAACAAACAAACAAAAAAACACTTGAGCACTTTAAAATATTTTATTTTTTGAAGACCTTTATTTATTTATTCAAACTCGTAATTGGAAGCAAAATAAATGGCACATTTATACAGTTTTAATATAATAAGATTTTTTTATTTACTAAACGCTGCTTTTATACAACAATTACTTTAATTCGAATTATTAAATTAACTTGCAAAATGTCACAATGTCTACTTCAATCTTATTAACGCAATACAGATTCACCCGTTTTATATTCAATATGTATATATGTATCAGAGATCCGCAATGAATATTGTTTTTGCTATTCATATTGACTCATGAAATTTTAAATATAAATACGTAATACATCGTTTAAACTCAATTACTATGATGTACGCTCACTCGCAATGACATTAATTTATAAATAAGTCGAAATAAATATCGCTGCGACGTTGATATTCATATTCATACCACACTCACATTTACAAAGCACCTCAGTTTGTTTTCTAATTTCAGGAAAGTACTTCAACTCTTTTAGCTCATGTATGTATGTTTATTTAAAAGTTTAGTCATTAAAGTGCCACTCAGACTATAATACAAGTATTAATGCTTTTGACGAAAATGCATCCCTGGTCTTATATTTGTTTAAAAAATTTCAAAAAAACAATACAACTCAACGTGTCAGAGTTGCATTTTCCACAAAAGTATTAATACTTGTATAATAGTCTGAACGGGGCTTAAACAGTTTGCAAGTAGTATACAATAGTAATAAATAGGGTTGGTTTTTAATTCCAGAAAAATAAAACAGAGAGAAACAAGTGTCTTTGTATGCGAATTTCACATTGTGAGTCATATTTATTTATTTTGCATCGGCCATAGGCATTGAGTTAAGAGAGTCGAAATCAACAACGTCATAAAGGTTTCTTAGTAAGTTCGATGCTCACTTCAAACTTTCGAGTGAATAAGTATGTTTCATAACTACATTGCAATAAATAGGAGTGCGTATTGCGTACAAGAAATTATAAGTCATATTTAATTCTACTCACTTTTTCAATACTCATTTCTGTTCTCTGGTATGTATGTAGGATTTATCAAGACTAGTGGCAACATTCAAACTATGAATACACACACCGAGCATATTTAATACACAAATCCACGATGAAACATAATTAATTTATATTGTTTTAATTATAGGTCTGTGTCTAAAATTACCGACTGAACGAGTTCGACCCAAGTCTTAGAGCTGCAAAACTATCGATGGAACTATCGATAGTATCGATAGTTTTATTTTAAGTGGACTATCGATATTTTGTAAACCTTTATAATGTTACGTTTAAATTTTATTAAACGTGTGAGTTCTTTTGATTACTCAAAAATAAAAATAAATAACAACACGATTTTCTTATTTGCAACTGAACTTCCTTTTATTCTTGACTAAACCAATTACAACTTGTCTTTTCTTATTTACTTCTTAACGTTATTATCCACGGCACGATGTATTTTACTTTCAACGATGTTGACTCTACTAAATTCCAATTTGTACTGACTGACTTCTGACATACGGCAGCTCTTTTTATATTTCCAAACCGGATCTAGAATATTCGTAAGTAGATGGCGTAGCAACATGCATGCATGTATGTACGTACTTAGTAAAGACCAACACAGAAGAAACGATATGGCTGTTTAGGCGTGTTTGTTTATTGGTAGCCAGATGTTCAAACAGTCTTCAAGCATAATGGGGAAAATTCATGTCGCCGTTTCTAGATGTTTGTAGGTGATTCGATTGGCCGTTAGTCTTTGAATTTTCAAAGTAACGACTTGTATGTTTTTAGTACAGGGTGGTTGCCATAAGTGCTCGCACTTTTATTTGTATACGTGTATGTCTATAGCCTTGTACACAATTGTTGTTGCTATAGTGCTTGCACGTGAATATGTGTGTACGTTTAGTTAAATACTTCTAGATAGTTCTTTGCATTAACCCTGTAGGAATATTTTTACGTAACAATATTATCGAAACTATCGAATGGAGCCACTATCGATAGTTTTGCAGCTCTACCAAATCTAATGGTGAACACTATTGCCATTATATACACCTACGCTAGCCAAAGTACCACCAGAGTGCCGAACATCAATCGGTTTCTAAAGCGGGAGCCAGACACATAAATATTCAGCTCAATATATGTCGTTGTGTACTTTTTTTTAAATATTCACACCAATAGTATACGTATGTGTGACTATTTCTGGTAAACAAACGCACACAACAACATACATATGTATATTGAAGCTGTACATTGATGTGTCTGGCACCCGCTTTACACAAATGAATACACATACGCGAAAACATTTCTTTCGGTGGCCAGCGTTGATGTACAATCAACAAATTAGCAAAGGAATTTTCAAATATGTATTGCGATGACGCTGTTTCTCGAACAATATTGTAGTGTTTCCGAATGTTTCATATCTGTTGTGTTATTAAATGTCCCAGGCGTTGTTTTATAATGGCAACCCCACGATGGTAAGTATTTCAAAGCGTTGTATTTCATTTTGCTAGTTATACTCATGATACAATAATATAAAGGTAAAGCCACATTTGACGTTTATAATTAATTATGACTTTTACCCAAATTATTTGAATACTGTTTTTGTAAACAGAGAGGAAAACGTTGCCACATACATATAATGGTAACTTTTATTTAGGAATGCTTTTTGAAATGTGTAATTTGAGTTTAGGAATTTTAGTTTAATACAAATTTTTTTAAACATTTTATCAATTGGACATCAGGATAACGAAATTTGCGTGTAATATGACCTACAAAAGTAAGCAAATGTTTGATTTTTATTTAATTTTTTTGGGAGCAAACCATCAGCTATATTGCATGCTTCTCTCCATTTCTGCCGCATACATGGAATTGAAGGAAATTGAACAAATTTGACATTCGTACCTTTGCTGAAATGCGTGGTATTACTGCAATTGTGGTATATGCAGCTCATTGCTCAACACTTATTTTTTTACACAAATTACAATTATTTATTATAATAATTGAAATTTATATGCTGATGGTTTAGCATGCCTATATACGTATTTCATTAGCGCCAAATCATCAGTAGACTTCAACCACAAACTTTGAACAGTTACTTTATGCACAGACTTTCAAAAACTATATGAGAATTCATAAAATAATAATATTTTTGAAAATCACAAAGACAAAATAAGCTTAGCAGGCTTTGAAACTGATACAAAACCCAGCAAATAATTTATATTCAGGTGAACTCATTTTATTTTTCTACTTCCTTATACAATTAGAAATGTTCAAAATTTGTGGTTGAAGTCTATTGGTTCAAGCGCCAATGAAATACGTAAAAAATAAATTTCAATTATTGTAGTATTTACACTTCTAACAATATGTCAAATAAATTTCATTAAAATTATTATATATTTATATTAATATCTATTTAATAATTTTTAATGCAAATGTGATGAATTTTGCAATATTTTTATTATAAAACATTTTTTTTTAATTAAAAAAGTTAAAAGTAATCAAAAAACTCGGATTTTACAAATGTAGCATTATTTTTGAGAATAAAAAATAATCAGGATAAACGTTAGAAGGTTAATATGGCGACGAAAAGAGAGAATGGTTATACCTTTATATTGTTGTATCATGTAGAAGTTGCGAGAAGTTTTTGCGTCGAGAAAAATCAAATAATTATATTGGTTGTCTTGTTTTTCACAGGCTGATTCATATACAACCTGAAATAAGCTTACAAAAAACATGAGCAAGGAACTAAGTTTTTTGTTAGTCATCCTGTGTTTCACAGAATGACAACAAACTTTTCGTTTGGAAAAGTTCTCATCAAAGTTACAGAACATAGGCAATGGTTATACTTAAATCTTCAGATTAACCCTAGCTTAGACACAAATCTATTTTTTTTTTCGAAAAATTGGGTAGTATGAATAAAAAATGTAATTGCTATTTAAATTAATTTAAATTAAAAAAAAAAAACAAAAAACACATAAAAATATTTGGTTTTAAAAAAAATTTTTAAGTAAAAAGCAAATACTTTTTTTATTCATACTACCTATTCTTAATATTTTTCGACTAAAACTTCCGCTATTTCTATTTATTTTTAATGGAGAAACATTCTTATTTGCTTTTGTGGTTCATTAATAAGTGCAAAGTGAAAAGTTGATGAGTTGTTTTGTGGAATAAGGCCCATGTGCGGGACATATAAACTTACCTTAGCGTTTTAATTAATTTACTATTCTTTTGAAGTGACAAAAGAAATTTTGTTTTATCTCACAAACAATAGTGACAGCCACGTAGCAAAATATGTTGTAAAAGTAAATTAAAAAGTCTACTTGCTGTTATTATCAAGAAATTAACGGGTTTTACAGAAAATGTATATCACATTTTCGTTATAATTTATATAAATTATTTTACATGAGAACATAATCCCACTATGTAGTCGCAAAAATATTTAAAAAATTAACGTTAGTGAAATCGTTCAGACTTTCATTTTTTCATGGAATGCTCCTGACGTTTCACATATAGATGTCGCCGCTACCAACACCTTTGTTGTTGTTTTACAACTCTGTATTAATGCACTGAACATACCTAACTCAATAAATCATACATATTTGAAAAGAGTGTGTTGTGCCGCTAAAACAAAAAATAAATTTTTCTTTGTTTTAAATATTGGAAAATATCAGAAATAAAACCCAAGCAATTTCCAAAATATTATCGTAAAATGCCACGAAAAAATAGCAACAGTCATGAAACGTCCAGTGCCTTTAGCTACGTAAGGGACTTTAGTGCCCAGGCAACACGCTATCGCAATAATAAGTCTGAAGAATCTTTGGTGCTTTTAAATCGTATAGCTTCCCTGCTTAGTACGACAGTACATCCACACAATTTTATTCCTGATAATTTGGAAATATCAAAGTTTTTCATAGATTTACATGCAGTCATGGGAACTTTATCAATAGATGCTGATGCTTTGTGGACATGTGTTGGTATATTACAGCATTGCACTAAAAACCTGGAAGCACGCAAGGCCATAGTGGATGATTATCGTTTTATACCCCTTTTAACCTTTATATTGAAGCGCACACAAGCTGGAGATAGACGTCAACGTTTACTGACCCTTTTGCAAGAACTAACTTTTGGCATTAGTATCACCTGGGAAGAGCCTTATATTGTGGTGCTATTAGAAGAATTAGTGCAATTTGTGTATCAAGCAGGCGAGGAGGGCGAAGAAATACATGCGCAATTATCCCTGTCGATATTGATAAATCTTTGTTATAAAAATTTCGTTGTGTTGTTTTTATTCCTTCGGTCCGTTAATATATCCAGCTTTAGCAAACGTATACAAAACTATGGCATGTTGGCAAACAAGATGCTAATTATATTATCTGAGGATATACATTCTCCCGACGAAAAGGAACTGCATCTGTTTTTACGCTCCAGTTTTGCTGCTGTTGGTGATTGTATAAAAAATTGGAATGTGCCACATTTAAGACATATTGTTGATTTCCTTAGAGATTCACGTGCCCACAGTGGTCTTCATCGAGCTATGCTGAGCTATAAATATTACTTTGAAGACATTGAAAGGCTTTTGGATGTAAGTATATAGATCTAGTATAGAATTAGTAAAATTAAAAAAGGAAATCGAAATTCATTAATAATAAATAAGATCATCATATTTCTTAGTTCCGGTTAACAAGGATCTTGATTGATTAAAATTATCTAGATAAATAGAATCGATTTATAACGGTCCTGCAGATTTGTTTAAAATCATATAAGTACGATAATATTATTTCAGATATGATATTTGAAAATCTATATATAACTTTTCTATTATAAAAAGTATAAAAAAAACCGATTCCGCTCTGTTCTGTAAACAGAATCCGAGTAAATTTCTCGTTTTCCTAATGAAGTAAAATTTTTCATGTTCTAGTTTTAAATTGGGTAAACATACCTTGCCGAAAGTTAATGGAATATGCTGTTACTGCAGTAAATCACTGAAGAAACATAAAAAACAATTAGCATTAACAATTTGAAGTCTTTTATAACCAAATTATATGCATGCATTTAGATATATGTATGTACATTGTACATACATATGTACATATTTAAGTGCAAAAATTGGTTTTAAGAACTCTCAAATGTTTATTAACAGTTTTGCTTACTAATTTATTTTCTTAAAATTATCTAGGATTCCAAAATTTATTTCAGAAATGCCCTTAAATTTGCTTTTAAAGAACTTTTTTGGGCATTATTCTCATATAGTGGACACTTGTACACATCAAAATTTTTTTATAATTAGCAATTATTTTTTCTTTATATTTGAAATTCTTAAAACAATTTCTCTAAAGTCCAAAAACGGTTTCTTCAATTATGCCACTGAATTTGTTTTCTATATATCGTTTTTTTTCTTATGAAACAATGCGCCTTAACTCATTATTTTTGGATTTTGGAATTTTTCGATACCTTAAATGTTCGTTCTTCTATCGAAATATACAAAAAACTAAAATAAAATGCACATCAGAAAAATTCGTGCTGTTGTTATTTAATGACTGTCAGAGACCGGACTCGAAGCCAGGACCTTTGGTTTCATAGTCAACGTGCTAACTACTTCAACCAACGCCACCCTAACCTAGTACTAGGCGTATTCGAAATAGTCCAACTGTAATCAAGCTGATTTTCAAATTAATTTGGCTTCTTCAGAAGCCATACTTTATTGCAGTATATGTTAGTCTTTGCAATTTATTTTACATACTCCTATGCACATATGTATGTATATATGTTATTTGAAAATTAATAATTATTTTATATGCTTATAGGACAGTCGCACAAAAAGTGGCTGACCAGATGCCTGTAGAATCTGCAAAAAAGCAGTGTTGTAAAAGAATGAAGCTTTCTCTATCTCTTCCTTCACAATCCGTGCTTTTCGCTAACACTTTCTTCTCTTTAACTCACACCACAAATAGATCATTGCATTGGACCCAAATGAGGTGGACTCTAAATTTCACCCTTCCTTACCAGCAGCCTGCTAACCTGACGTAACCTAACCTAGTACTAGATTAAAGAACAGCTCAAAATTTTTCTTTGCACAGTCGAAATACGCAAGCCATAATCAGGGATAAATCACACCAAAGATAATTGTAATTATTCTTACAAAACACTAGCAGAGCGGAAAGATAAGATAAGTTTTCACAGTGCACTGCACCATCATCAGCATTCACATGTTTTCTCCACTTCATGTGTAGCCTTATCTAAAAAAATTCATTGCAAATGGAATACGTGAGTTATTTGATTCATAGTATTACAATTTATTAAAAGCTTTTGTGTAATAAAATCTCAAAATTTACCATTACTAATTTACAATAGTGGTGCCATTTTTAATGATTTCTCATTAATAATACTACACATCGTTAGCTGGAATGCAAAATCTTGCCAGTTATCTTTTTTTTTTATATTCAGTTTTAAGTCGGCTGACTTTTAGCATAAAAAAAAGAAAAATTGTAAGCCCATGTTTTTCGATGTACCCCACAAATAATTAATTAAAATTGCGATTTGCATTTCACCTAAAGACATTAGCTTATTTTTATACATATTTAATTAACCAAAACTCGAACGTAAGCCTAATTAAATCAAACAATGGAGTTAGAATATTTAAAATTGTACATATCGTACATTTTTGCATTATTAAATCGAAATGTACATAAATTTTAACATCCGGCAAAAATTTAGTTAATAAATTTTAATTCTTTTAGCATTTAGACGCCCGTTCAAGCATGGACGACTCGAACGAGGAAACTCGTAAACAGCAGCAAATATGCATGGGCTTATTCTTTCAGTTAATTGAGTATATAATGGATCTGTCAGCGCAAACAGACATGGAGGGCAATGAAAATGCAGCAATAAGCTTAGACTCAAATATACCAAGGATATTTGACCTGTTAAGTAATTGGTTGGAATCGGAAATATGTGGCGTAGCAACTGTAAATTTATTAGACTCTTTAGTAAGATTAGGTACATTTTTATAAGATAACTATAGATAGAGCATAAAAGTAATAAAAATCGTTTGTATGTTCATACAGCTAAGAAGGAAAGCATAGCTCCACGTATAGCTAGAGACCCTTCAACAATAACCCAACTTATAGCAATTTCAGAGAGAGCAGACAGCTCGGCTCTGCATACAGCAGCAGTTTTACAACTTTTGGTATCACTGTTGCATCAAACAAAAACGGAGAAATTAGTTTTATCTAAAATAACGGAGTCATATTTTGATAAAATACTTTCATCTCTTTTGAATGTCAAGCCCGAATTACCCGAAAACTGCTTAACTATGGCGGAAATAGAGAAATTTATTTATTGTCTACTGCTGCTTATCAACTTTGCGGAAATAGCCAAAAAGGCTTACTTTGAAAAATGCTGCTCACTGTTGCAAACGACACAAATACAAAAGGCCTTGGCAAGGGCCATGATAAGTGGTAACGAGAAGTTGTCTTCAGCGGTTTTTCAAATATCAAAATTTGAACATTTTCCGCAAGTAGAAGTGGCAAAAGTAAGTTAGTTTTATTTAAAAACTTATTTCAGCTTTTGTATTAAAATTGTTTATAGCTTATTTCGAAATTTAATACCTGCTCTAATCAAGTGACACCTGCAGCTCCCACTGGAGATCAGTGGAGAAATTTGAATGCAATTTTAAAGAGTCATAAAACATTTGTCAGCAAAGAGTTGGAAGAACGCCTGCAAGCCCTTATTGAAGTGATATCACAGGCCCATAACAATAATCAATTGAATAATGTTACCACGTCCCAAATTATAGAACTTTTCAATTATAAACTTGAAAAATTCAATTCGGTTGAAAGCTCAATGCAAAAAAGACTAGAAGATGCCAGCCAAGAGGTATTTAAATAAATGAAACATTTACTTGAAAACATTTTAATTAATTATTTAAATTTCTTATGTAGATCACCCGTCTAACA
The DNA here is from genome assembly GCA_905220375.1 of Tachina fera. Lineage (NCBI taxonomy): Eukaryota > Metazoa > Arthropoda > Insecta > Diptera > Tachinidae > Tachina > Tachina fera. The sequence continues at coordinate 48,381,455 of LR999965.1, read as the reverse complement.
CAACGCATTAATCTCCAAAATGCTGAATTAGATAAATATCACACTATGAACTTTGAGCTGCACATCAGTCAAGAAACTTTGCAGACTCAGTGCAAAGATTTTAAACAACAAAAGGATAATTTAAAACGAAATATGACCGATTTAATGAAAAAGCTCTCAGAACAATCGGAAACTTTGAAAATTAATGAAAAACGTTTGGCGGTTAAAGTATCAGAAATGATCGGTAGGTTTTTGTTTGATGTTTGTTTTTGTAAAATGTAGTTTAAAAAATATTTTCCTTGCAGTTTTACAAAAGCAATTTAATGAAGTTAAGGAAGAACTCCGAATCAAAACGGAAGAGTTGGAAAAACTTCATACGGCAGCTAAAGAAAATGTAAGTGATTGTTTTATATGTGATATTAAAAAATTTTATTTTATATCTTCATTATTTTTATTTTATTTATTTAAAAAACCAAACGAACTCTTCAAACATTTACTGCAAGATTTAGGGAGAGTCCGTTAATGATTTTCTAATTTTTAGTCCGTTATAAAGACGTGGTAGGTTTAATGGTTTAATGATTTTGTAAGTGTGAATATTTTTTACTTCCCGCTATGGAAAGTTGCTGATTTAAAACCAATTTTCGAAAATCGAATTTTCATCATTGATTTCGACGTTCTGAGGTACTGAGAGTCGAGTCTTACAAATTTCACAATGATATCCGCATGGATGTATGTGTGTGTGGTTGTGCTTGCATGTGTAAAGATGTAAACATGTTTACATCTCATGAAGGCTCAGTTAGCCGACTGTAATGGAATGCAACTGCAATGGCAGGAAATAGCTGATCGATATTGTTATGTAAAACGTGATTGTCACCGAGTCCCTCACGCACTGCTTCGATATTGACATTTGTACGGCTTGTTTTTGGACGACCAATGTATTAGGTATCACCAACGGATCCAGTCTCCCTTAATTTTTCAATTAATCTCTTCACAATTGACGAAGTTAAAATACAATTGAGACCATAAGGACTAATGAATGATTGTATCATTGCAAAAGTCCATTTTGTGTGGAAAGTTTCGCCGGAATTGTTTCGGTAAAAATGCATGGAATTTGAAGTTAAATTTAATTGGACGCGGCCGTGTTCCTACTTTTCTTGCCGCCAAATTGTGTCGTGTAAAATTCCCAATGTGTGTGCAAAGTTTCATGGGAGTTCGGTTTTTAAATTGGAGTGGATGTGGCCAGGGTGACCGCTGACATTTTTCAAAAACTAGCACCAAAAAGGGGATTTATCAAAAAAAAAAGGGGCAAAATTAAAAAAAAAACGTGAAAACTACACTAAACTTTTTATTTTTAATGTATTTTTATATAATTCAACCTAAAAAAGAAAGACAAAAAGTGGCAAAAGCACTCGAAAAAGTGGCAAGGCAGTCGAAAAAGTGGCAATTTGCCACTTTTGTCGGTCAAACGGTCACGCTGGATGTGGCCCACCCACATTTCTGTCATCATTGTTCAGTATTTCGCGATTTATTTGCAAATCACACATCACATAGATCCACTAAACATATGAAAAAATGTTCAAACGTTTCAAATTTTCATGGTTCCCGCCCACCTACTTCTTTCTCTTAACACTGTATTTGCCTCATCCATCGCAAAGTAATACATATATTTGCTTATTTAAGTTTTTATAAAGACTCCATCACTAATTAATTAAATTGCAACCGGCCTTAACGATACCATGACAACAGCCACAAAAACCACAACAAATGTTTTAACTATCCTTGAAACTCTTCAACATTCATTAAAGCCACTTCTTAAAAATAAAATGAAGAAATTATTTAGTTTACTTTGCATATTTTTAATAATTTTCTTGCAAAAATCGAAACTTGAAACAGCAGAGGAAGTTCCATCTTTTCGCATTGTTGCACCACAAAATCTATGCAAACAGAATGACAGTGAGTCCGGTGGCACAAAGCAACATGAGGGTGTAACGATAGCCTTTCAACCTAAAGATGGTATTAAACTATCCTATAAATTCAAAATATTCTTTAAAATCATTGGACCAGAAGCATTCTCGCAACGCGAAACCTTATTGGTATGGAAATCGGTGAGGTCGCTGGAACAGCACTTAAACAGCAAAGAAAGATTGCAAATTATGAAGAATAACATGGCTTCGATAAAGAAGTCGGATGTGGTGCCGGGCGTAAGTTATATTTTCCATGTGGTGGGCATAACAGATGCAGGAGAAACCAGCAGGGAGCAAGTCTTTACCATAGACTATGGAGAGGGCGTTTTGCAGAACAGCAATGTGCCAGAGGGTATTAACTTTTTACTCATTGGGTCAGAGGAAATAGTGGCCAGCATTGAGTACAGTGTTATGGCAAAAGTCAGCTTTTGTAAACCTAAAAATGATTTCTACATTGAGTGGAAAATTTCCGATTTAGATGAGAAATATCAAATGATAGCAAACACTATTTCAAGTACTTTATTGCTGCCACCAAATGCCTTAAGTGCTGATCGGAAGACTTCCATAGAAGCTGCAGTCAGGGAGAGTGAGAGCAACAAACTTTTAGCCAAAGATATCATATGGGTAGAGGTTTTGAACAAAGGCTTCCAGGCCATGATTATACCTTGTGCGGCCAGAATTGGCGAGGGTACTCACTTGACTTTTCGTTTATTTATACGCAACTACGACCAAGTTCAGCAGTTTGAAATCAAATGGTGGTTAGAAGATGCTGCTACCAGCGATGCCTTGCAAGCCAAAGATGATGATCAGAATTACTTCAAAGTCTTGTTTGAGAGGTCAGGAACTTTTCAAGTTTTCGCCCAAGTAAAAATCAATGATATCATTACCAAAGTGAAGGCTGACATAGAAGTCATCAACTCGATATTCATTAGTTATGAGTTCCTGGATGTGCCGAATTTGAATCCTTCAGCTTATGAACAATTCGAATTTTCCGTAATGGTAGTGAATATGGTGGCAAATTGTGAAGCCAGTTGGTTGAGTGCCCAGGAAGAAGGTTTCAAGTTCATTCAGAGTGGTGCGCTGGAAAAGCAGCACTATGGCTATACAAAAGTGTCTAATTTGGAAAAGTATTATCTGGCGGAGATTGCAGACCTTTTAAACTCTACGGTTAATCGAGAAATTACCCTAAACATACCCACAAAACATATAACGGATGATATAGTGTGGCCGGGCTTTGAGGGAGATTCCATGTACAAATTTCGTTTGGATGTCACTTGTCCCAAACTGTACAGCGAAAGTGCGCAACAGGAAAATAATGCAGCAGATGAACCCTGGATTAAAGTGGTAACTAGCTACTTTATCGTAGACATTCACACTAATGCTCCGCCCCAGGCTTCAAAGGTTTCAGTTGAACCTTTAAAAGGTCTGGCCTTGAAGACAATTTTCAATATAAATTCACAAGAAGCTAAAGATCTACTCTTGGACTTTCCAGTTAGTTATGAGCTGAAGATAATTATAGATAGATTTGAATTATCTCTTGGTAAATATTTCCAGTACAAGACTTGGGAAACCATATTGCCTTATACGCTCGAACCGCCCGAAATAATAGTGGAAATTTGCGATATTCGTCAGGCATGCAGTACGTTAAGGAATGATACCAAATTGTCGATAGCTTATGAAGAGCTTACGCATGAAGACTATGTAGAGTATGAAGAAAAAGTTAAAGGTCTCTTTAGGAGAACTGATTTTGAAGATGCTTTCAATCATCTTATTATGGTCACTTTAACTCTCAAAACTGCCCAGTCAGAGCACTACGATAAATGGCTTGATTTTGTTCAACTCTCTATTAATAGAGAAATAGATAAACTGTTAGAACAGCCTGAAAATAAAATATACTTTACTTTCGATTCAAAGCTAATATTTGTTGTCAAATGCAAAGAAATCTTGGACTATACACACCAAATGAGAAAAGATGTCTTGCAAAAACTCTTAGAGATTTTGGAGAATCTAATGGACTTTATGGAACCAAAAGAGGACTTGCAAATGCAAGCACGTTTCAAGCGTTCGAGCAGAATAAGAAGAATTGTCAATCATTCCCAGGATTTGTATACCAAAACGCAGTTAAATTTATTAGAAGATCTTTTAAAATCTGATGAATATTCTTCTCAGGCCTTGCAAACTTTTATGCAAAAAATAACAAATTTGGGCAAAAAGATGTGTTTGAATGAAAAATTCAACCAAGAAACTCTTAAATCCTCTTTAGTTTCAATGACTTTGAGAAAAATTCGGGGAGATATTTTACAGCAACACACTACACAAATAAACGAAAATGCCTTTGACAAACTGATTTTACAACTCAAAAGCATTAACAGGAATTCCATAAAACCACAAGCAAAATACTGTCTAGTCATCAAGTCATACAACTTTGAGGGAAATCTACAAACCAACGACGTCTCATTGATCGAGTACAATATTTATGAAATTGCCAGTGCTACAGAACTCCAAGAAATAAAGCTTACCGACTCTAAGCATAAACCCCCTTCGAAAGTGCAACTAGATATTTATCCGTTGGAGCAGCAAGTCAACAAATGCTTAATGAAAACTGCCTACACGGCATCTTGGTCGCCTGAACCCTGCATATCTCATGTTATGGGCAGGTTCTTAAGATGTTCCTGTTCACAGACCGGCTTTCTTAAAACAGCACATGTGAATATGCCTTCCACCACTTCTGCAAAGCCCAATATACATAATGAAGTTCTAGCTACGAAATCAAGTTCTTTGTCCATATTTACTGCACTTACTTCAAACACGACAAGAGCTGTTGTGGCCAAAACAACTGCTACTCCTACTCCTACAAAGCTCTCCTTAATTTCTACGACTGCTGCGGTTACTAAAACACCATTCCCTCGTTCTAATAAAGATGCACGGGTACGAAAAGCCTCGCCTCTCACTTACATTATTCCACTAATATTTGTCTTAGTTTTATTGTTGCTTGCCATTTTATACATTTTGCATAAACGACGTTTAGGTCAGGCATCAAAAGTTTCCACAAATATGCCGCCTTCTACGATTTTGGAATTTCGTAAACCGGCTTCGGGTATCAAATACGCAAACATATACGATGATCATATGTTAAATGGAAATTTTTAGCTCTTGATTTAATTTTACCCTAAAAATATTGTGTGTATTAAAAACTTTTATAATAAATTTAATTTTTAATAGCTTTGGAAATGACTGTTAATTAAAACTAGATATATGTACCAAAGGACTACACAATCGACCGTATTCTAGGATCTAAATGTAAATAATTTTTTTAGGATTCAAAGAAAATGTATCTAGACATCATAAAAAATGCATTAAAATACCTACATATGTATGTACATACAGTTAATCACAAATATATTTTGCTTACACTATTTTAGCAAAAATTTTACTTCATTTTTTTCATAAAATGGAAATTATTCGGTACATTAGATTTTTTTTCACGCACTCATAAAACACACTCTGTTTTACAATTACAAAAAAAAAATAAAACAATTTTGAAATCATTCATAATATTTTCGTTGCTTATTTTCAACAACTGCGCAATTTCAAACTCACAAAAGTATTTTGCTTTGCAATGATCACCGTTATATATGAAGGTATTTTGTTGTTGTATCGTTTTGTTTTTATTCTTTTCGATTGCAATGCCACTTGTTATGCTATTTTTAATCATAATAAGTTTTCATCTCATTCTGGTTGTTCGCATGCGTGTAGTTTCTTATAAAAAATGCCTAAAGGAAAGGAATTAAATTACTCAGAGAGAAAAATTATTTTATACCTTCATAATCAAGGTAAACCAATAAAATATATTTGTGATATGTTTGATCGATGTCGGCAAACTATAGAAAATGTAATTAAACGGGCAAAAGAGCGCGGTAATATCGAAAATATTCCACGTGTGGGTCGTACTAAATTGTTGACTGCAAGAAATGAGAGGCAAATTCTTAAGGAAAACCGCGAAAATCCACATTTATCTGCGCCAAAAATCAATGAAAAGATTAGGGGGACACTACGAACAAGTGTAAGTGACGAAACTGTTCGTAGAGTCTTAAGAGCTAATAATATCAACGGTCGTGCAGCAAGAAAAAAGCCTTTTATTTCTGAAGTCAACAGGCAGAAGCGATTATCATTTGCTGAGCTCCATAGAAGTAAAAATTTCGAATTCTGGAAAACCATAATCTTCAGTGACGAAAGCAAATTTAATATTTTTGGGTCAGCTGGGCGACGTATGGTGTGGAGGAAGCCGAATGAATCCTTAAATATAAAAAATATTGGTCAGTAAAACATGGTGGTGGTTCACTAATGGTATGGGGCTGTATGTCAGCATTAGGAGTTGGAAAGTTGGTGTTTATAGATGGCACTATGGATAAACATGTATACTTGACGATTTTGAAGGAAAACCTACATGCTAGTGCTGAACAGATGGGTCTATCGAGAAATGGGTATTATTTTCAACACGATAATGACCCAAAACATACAGCATTGGACGTTAAATTATGGCTTTTATACAACACCAAACATATGCCAACCCCACCCCAAAGTCCTGACATGAATCCCATTGAAAATCTTTGGGCTTATTTGGATGGGAAAGTCCGGGAACATCACATATCATCCAAAGCCACTTTAAAAAATATATTGGAAGAGGAATGGTACAAAATACCTCCTGAAAAATGTCGCAGTTTGGTGGAGTCAATGCCCAGACGTCTGGAATCGGTTTTAGCTAACCAAGGATACCATACAAAATATTAAAATTTATAATTCCATTGTTTTATTATATACACATATAGAAAAGCCTTAAAAAGCAAAATACTTTTGTGAATTAAAAAACGTGTGACTAGTATATATAATTTTAAAAATATCATATTTATAATTGCTCCTTAAATTTTTGTAAAAGAGAATTAATATTTTTGTTTTCATTATTTAACATTCTATAAAATATATGTTGATTTTTCAAAAAATATATTTTTATGCAGTATTTTTCTGTAAAAATCTATTGAATTTTGCATAAGCAAAATATATTTGTGAGTAACTGTATGCATAATTAAATAATACATGAAATTAAAAACACAAACGAAATCCCTTTAACTAAGCTACCCAGTAATACTTAGTAGCAGTCAGTGGGTAACTGAATCCCTGCCAGAGTAGCAAGCCGTACCGGCGCGGCTGGTGGCTAGCCATTCAGCCGATTTTTTTCGACAAGCCAAGCCGCCGCCGAACCACTCGGCTTATCGGCGGCTTAGTACTCAGCCGTTATTTTGTCTTTTATTTATTATACTTTTTCAAATTTCGTATTTAATATGATAGCGAGCGTCCCGGAAAGATAGTTATTTTTACTTCCACAAAAAATAAAATGTTTATGTGAATAGTAACGTAGCTGCGACAACACTTACGTTCTCTTTTGGAGTCCCTTCTTAAATATATGCACGTTTACATAGACTTTTTTGTTTAAGCAATCAGGCGACTTTTTGATAATTAATTGTTCAAAGCATTTTGTTTGCTGATCCGTAGCAGTGTTCCAATAAAATAATTAATTTAAATAAAATTTATGTAGAAGAAAATCATGAATAAAATTCCGCGAGAAATTTTTCCCGGGGAAAAATTCCAACTAATAGCAAGTAATAGGGAAAAATGTTCTAATTTGAAAAATGAGAAATTTCTCGCGAAATTTTATTCATAATTGCCCTGATAACATATATAATATGTTTCTATGGTTTAACAAATAATTTACGAAGCTATTTTTTAGGATATCAAATACTGCAATATTCAAACTATTGCAAAATAAATAATGTTAAAACGTGGTGATTCAATAATTCTCGTATTTATCTAAAAACTGGGTTAAAACTTTTTTTTCAAATGCCTAAACAAATCGGCGTTAAGCCGTTCAGCCGCCGCCGCCGAAAATATTTGTCTTTCAGCCGCCGCCGAAATTTTTTGTTAGGCCTGCTACTCTGATCCCTGCTTACATCACAATCGAAGTTATCAGTAACACATGATATATCAGATTACACGTACATTACAATCCAAGTACTTAGAATGCTCGCTTACTATGTCATACTGACGTCAGTGATTATTATCGAAGTACTTCGCTTAATTTACCGCTGGGTAATTCAATTTAGGTTTGTTTCTTTACTCTACATTGGGATCCCGCGGAATCCCAATTTGCACGAAAAGCGTTCCCGTACTCGAAAATTGGGTAAATGAGAGAGGTTTGGTGAGAGTAATGTTCTTCTTCTTCTTGCACGAAACAGTCTGTAATTTTTCTTCGTGCTAGTTTGGGCAAACACAAAATCAAGCAGCTGTTTGAAAAATAAGCAATTACAAAGAAAAATTACATTTTCCTAAACACTAAACGAGTTGGAACACATTTTTTATTGAAAAAAAAACAATATTTTTCCAAAAATGGACAAAAAACAAATACAGATACGAGTACTTTGTGAATTAATAATCGTTGTTTAGCAGAACTAGAATGCAAGTGACAAATAGATAATACAGTGTTGCCACGATATTTTTAAAAAAGCAAGTTAATTGATTTTTAGTTAAAACACTGATTATGAATACCAATATTTAAAAAACCTTATTTAGACTTAAAATGTTTTTTAACTAATATGGTGCTTAAACCTCAATCAACTTTTTTTATGAATACGGCTGTAAAAAAATGAAAAAATTTTTAAAAACTAGTGGTAAAGAAAGTTTTATAAGTTTTTATATGAAATTAAGATAAAAAACCCATATAAGTATACCGAATCGTGTAAATAAATATGTGCGTATGTATGTACATAAGCATGTGTTTAGTTATGTGTATACGTATGTATGTATATATATGCATACATGCATTGACGTTTATTTTCTTGTTAAAATTTTGGTTTTTCGCGTTCCCGTACTTTTGTGCATTTTTGTATATTATTGAGGCAAATTATAGTTTCCTTTCATTTTACTGAACTTTACCTAAAAAGTAAAGAAACAAACCTTTTATTGAACTCTCTTCCTTTAAGTACAGGGTGGCCCAGAAAGACCGAAGTGGTGTGAATTCCTTATAACTTTTTATTTAAGACATATTTTTTTAATTTTTTGTTTTTTAAATACAGTAAATTTATAGGGAATATTTTTAGATTAGTTATTAAAAATTGTATCCCGCAAGTGGTGGCCATTTTCTGCTTCGCACAAATGTGCTCTTTCCATTTCCATTATTCATAACTTATTTATGAGTGACGAAGCCCATTTCCAATTAAATGGGTTTGTTAACAAGCAAAACTTTAGGATATGGGCTAAGGAAAACCCGAGAGTACTTCATCAACGACAATTACACCCAGTTAAGTGTACTGTTTGGTGCGGTGTTTCTTCAGAAAGGATCATTGGCCCATATTTTTTGGAAAATGAAAGAGATGTCGCCATTTCCATCAATGGTGATCGATATCGGGCCATGTTGGAAAATTTTGTAAGGCCAGCCGTGGAATACCATCCGCAAATATGGTTCCAACAGGATAGAGCCACAGCGCACACTCCGAGGGCCACAATGGCTATTTTACGCGACATCTTTGGGGAAAGAATAAATTCGCGTAGAAGCAATTTTAATTGGCCTCCGCGTTCCCCGGATTTAACCGCTCCAGACTGTTTCCTTTGGAGTTATTTAAAAGGGAAAGTTTATGTTAATAAGCCTAGGACTATTGAGGAATTAAAAACCAATATTCCAGACGAAATTAACAACATAACACCGGAAGTTTTGCGAAAGGTCATGGAAAATGTGTTGAAAAGAGATCATTTGTGCGAAGCAGAAAATGGCCTCCACTTGCGGGATATCATTTTTAACAACTAATCTAAAAATATTCCCTATAAATTTACTGTATTTAAAAAACAAAAAATTAAAAAAATATGTCTTAAATAAAAAGTTATAAGGAATTTACACCACTTCGGTCTTTCTGGGCCACCCTGTATTATGGCCACTGTTGCTAAATCGTCAAGTCATTTCACGCACAGACAGACGGACATCGGTTGTTCGTCTTCCCTATGCATAAGGATCCAGAATATATGCTTATACTTTATGTGTCGCTTATTAATATTGTGGAAATTACACACGGAATAACAAACCTATATATACCCTTTTACCATTTTTTGGTAAAGGGTATAAAAATGCAACCAACATGCTGAAAATTCTCATGACGTCATATTCACATGCACATTTGGATTTTTACATGCCGTGTACTCAAAACGAAAATAAGCACTAAACTCGAAAAAAAAAATCTAGCACTAAAATAAATCGCCAAATTGAAAAAATTACTAAAGTGAAAAATATTACCAAAATGAAAAAATCGCCTAAATAAAAATAAACGTCAAAAACTAAAATAAATCGCTTAAACGAGAAAAAAGCACCAAAACTAAAAAAACATCAAATTAAAAAAAAAATTCCTCAAACCTAAAAAAACGAAAAAACTTAAAAAACCCTATTAAAAACGCGTAGAACCGAAAAAACCCAAAAACGAAAAAATGCCAAAACTATATTTTATATAGGCTAAAGTTCAGATAGTATTACATATCTGGTGTCCGTACGGAGCCCTTCGTGCGTAAGTCGGAGTCACACTTTACTGAATTTATTTTTTTTAAATGGTGATGGAAATAAAATTTGTCGCTAAAGTCTAGTCCTAACTATAAAATTAATTACAGAACATGTTCCGTTTTATTTCCCTTAAACCGTTCCTTTGTGCCGAACAAATTCGAAAAATTCTTTAGGAATAAACGTTTAAACTTAACAATTTTGCAAATTCAAAGATTATTAAATAAAACAAGGTAATTTACTTGATATGGAGGTACAATACTAAAACTATTTTCGAAGTTCGAAGCTTTAGCGAACATTAGATTTTTTTTTTAGATTTTGCGAACAAATATTAAACAATTTTGTTTCGAAATGTCTTCGCTTTAGTGGGCATTCGTTTTTACCGAATCTCAGGTCAAGTGGTATATTAAATATTGTTTTCATTGGATAGTTTTGATATAACGGCATTATTTGTTTGTTTAGCTATAAGTGCAACAAACGAGTAACTTATTCATTCAAGTATCAAGAATTAAAATTAGTCTTAATGCAGCAAACTCGTATCTCAATAAATGCGCCTCATAATTAAACTAAAAAAGATATAGATGTAATCAATTCCTTAATAATTGCATATGATCTTTTATTCAAACACGGAAGTATAAAGCGATGAACCGTTTCTTTTTTGCTCTCCTGAAACCTTGTATTTTTTAAGAAAGTAAGGCATCGATATTCAACTTATTGGTAATAACAAAAAAAAAATATTTAATCGAAAAATACCGAGAGCTCACTTACTAAAAATTGCACTAGAGCAAGAATTATGAAATTTTTCACAAAATAAATTCACATACATTCACGCATGATATAAGTATAGAAGTTACTTCCATTCTCTCTTTGTTTTTAAAAATAGGTATTTTTGAAGTTTGTTTTTTGAGAGAAATAAAGAAAAATGTTCCCATATAGTAAAAAATTTAAGTCTTTCCCTAGAAACTTTTTTACAAAAATGTGTAATGCTCTTAACAAAAATTTTGCGAATAATTAAAGTGATATAGATAACTACACATCTGTGAAATTTGAAAAGTGGTTATCGCATATTTTCATGTTTTCTGCTTTATACGAATCTTTTAACTATATTTTCATCTAAATTTGGCGTTGAAAAACCAAATTTATTGATGTTTTTGATTAGTTGACAATGAATTTTCATTAAATTTTACAAATATTGATTGATATTGCTTTTTGTTTAATCTACATAATTCGTTTCTTGTTGATTGTAACATGTTTTTCTAAAATATTGATGAAGATCTTTTGGCAAGTCTATTTCACAGATATTATAAGCTCTTAGCCATTTTTCTCGAATACCAGAAAATGTAGGGAATTAAAAAATGCTGCACTCATATTTTTACTTATGTCCTAATTCAGTAAGAAGATTTAGGATGTTTTTGTTTGAAAATACTTTGGAGTTCTTGTTTTTGAATTATCTAAATTATTTTCTTCAAATATGGTTGTTGTTTTTGATAATGAAAAATAATAATAATAAAATAGAACAAAAGCATAAAGCAAATACACGAACCTTCTAGCATAGACAGTAAATAATATGTTTTAAAAAATCACATCTGCGGCTTTTTTTCGTCCACAGAGAAGACGATACAATCGTCGAACAGAATTTAGGCATTAACTGTTTAATTTATAAATTCTGCATTTTATAAAAAGAATATTGAATTAATTTTTGAATAAAATTTTCAAACAAACAGGAAACAGAGGAGGAAATATTAAATTAGTACGGTAGCACGATTTTAACGAAAACTTCAGAATATTTATGCTTGACAGATGGTGAATGTCAAGAAAAAATTAGAGAATGGAAGTACCTTCTATATTTACATATATCATGCATTCACGTGCAAGCACTATAGCAACAACAACAATTGTGTACATACCCTATAGGAACTCAAACCCATTTGTAAGTACCTTCAAACTGGTTTTTTAAATTGACTACCAACTACTTATTTTTCAACTTATTTGTAGTTAATTAATATTAATATTAATATTTATATTATATACATCCATACATACAGTATCGGCCAAAACCTAAGCACCCCCTCAGTACATTTTTTTAAAATGATAATTTTGTTAAGAAAACAAAGCTATTAAAATTTTTATTTTTATTTTTTTATTTACTTATATCTTTATTATTGAAAAACACAAACTTAAGGAGTTCAGAATTTAATTAAAAAAAGTTAAAATTCAAAAAACATTTTAAGTCGCAAATATAAGCGGACTAAACTAAAGCACCCCCCATTTAAGGTTCAAAAAAAAACTATTGAAATCAATATTTCTTTGCGAATCCTTTATTCTGGATGACACATGCTCATCTTTCAGCCATAGAGGATATTGAAAAATATTAATTATATCAGGTGTTATTGCTTCCCAGGCTATTTTTGCGGACTCAAATAAATTTTCTTTGGTTTTGCAATTTTCTCGGTTAATTTTTAAGTTAACGATCTCCCACAAGTTCTCGATTGGGTTAAGATCGGGACTTTGGGTAGGCCAACGGATAACTTATATTAAAGTTTTCTGGAAAAACTAATTTGTATCCACTTTTGACGCATGTTTTGGGTCGTTATCTTGCTGGAATGTCCATTTAAGTAACATCTCTTCTTCAGCATAAGGCAACATCACGTCTTTGAATATGTCACGATACATGAAACCATCCATAATTCCACCAATCTTATGAATTGGCCCAATCCCTTGCCCAGAGAAACAACCCCAGACCATTATGTTGTCGCCTCCATGCTTCACAGTGCCTTTGCAATATTTATGATTCAACCGTTGTTCATTTGGTCTGCATTATGCTATCTGAATCCTTTAAATTTAACTTAGATTCGTCAAAAAACATCACAGTCTTAGATTTTTAGACACTCCAGTTGAGATCGGCCTTGGCGAATTTAAGTCTGGCTTTTTTATTTTTTGACGATTTGTTTATTTAAAAAAATTATCATTTTAAAAAAAGTACTGAGGGGGTGCTTAGGTTTTGGCCGATACTGTATATGTGTATATTTATATATGTATATCTATGCATATACATATATAAATAGATATACATATGTATTTACATATACATACATATGTATATAAATATTTTTATTATTATATTCACTAAAAATAAAAATACGAACCGCTCATAGAAAATATACATATTAAGTATGGAAATTGTTTAGTTTTTTTTTCAAAACACACATTTGGCATTTGATTTCATGGCATACTTCTTTTGATTTTTTTTTATTTTCTTTTCATTTACTTATTTTGCTTTTATTTATTTCTTACGTGTGCTTCTATTCAATATGTTTGGTTGATATCTGCATGAGATTTAAACCAATTTGTAGTCACTTGCAAAATAATTAATTTATTAATTTATAAGTTTATAAGTTTGAGCACTTATGGTAACCACCCTGTACTACCAGTAGCACACTGCATTGCCAACATACAAGTCGTTACTTTGAAAATTCAAAAACTAACGGCCAATCGAATCACCTACAAACATCTAGAAACGGCAATATGAATTTTCCCGATTGTGCTAAAAGACTGTTTAATAAACATACACGTCTAAAAAGCCACATCGTTGTGCGGTAATAGTTTCTTCCAGTTGGTTTTATTAAGTACAAAACACGCATGTTACTACTACGCCATCTATTAGCGAACATTCTAGATCCGGCTTTGCAGTATAAAAAGAGTTGCCGCATGTGAGAAGTCAGTCAGTGCTAATTGGAATTTAGTGGAGTGAACATCGTTGAAAGTAAAAGACCTCGTGCGGTGGATAATAACGTTATGAAGTAAATAAGAAAAGACAAGTTGTAATTTGTTTAGTCACAAATAAAAAGGAAGTTCAGTTGCAAATAAGAAAATCGTGTGTTATTAATTTTTATTTTTGAGCAATCAAAAGAAGTCACACGTTTAATAAAATTTAAACGTAACAATATATAAAAATAATTCCATTAATATATAATTTACATTTCTTACGTTTCGTATTTTCAGAGCTCCCGCATAGAAAAACTCAAAAAGACTATAGCAGCCTTTGAAATGGACATTAAGGATAAAGTGCGGCACATTGAAGAAAAAGAGCGCGATCTAGCTAAAACACAAAAGGCTTTAGATGAACAAAAAGACGCGAAAAAGAAGTCCGATGGCGTTATAACGGTGCTAGAGTCACAACTCCAAGAAAAAAACGAACAAATACGCAACTACGAACTGGAGCTAAGCGAAACAGAAGAGCTACGTAAAACCATAATGAGCCTGATGGAGAGCAAAAAGCCGAAACGCAAATGAAATTTAATCAAATAAATAAAAAAGTATTATTCAAACTTTTTTAAGTTTTAGTCTTGTTAAATTTTTATTCGTTAGAAAATTAAGAACTTTTTAACACTTACAAACTATTTTTGTTTGTTTGTTAGTTTAATTATTTTACATCTTCAAACTATATTAAGTTAATACAAGTTAAGTATTTTACAGACCTAAAATTTAATTAATTTTTTTTATAAGATTAAAAATTTTTCGACATATTTTACATTAATTTTTTTTTTTAACTGTACAAAAATAATACATAATTACACGTTTTAAATTATACATAAAATTACTTATTAATAATATTAAATTAATGAATTAATTGTTAGTTGTTAAAGCTTTATGAAGGGGGACGGAACGGGTCGCTTGCGTTTCGAATTGCGTGAGTATAAATTAATATTTTTATCAAACGTTTTGGGTTCTCTTACTATTTAATTCATTATTTTAAATAATACAAAAACTAATAACATTAATATTGTATTTACAGCAGTATATCCACTTGCACTGCCTGCCTCTAGTAACTCATTGGTATCGAGTCTGCGAGATTCACGCTTTTCAGCCTTTTCGCACAATTCACCACAATTGGCGTGCTCACAAATGTCGCATATGTGGGATTTTGGAGCTCTATAAAATTGTCTAGCTCGTCGCACTGCAAGTGTGTTAATTAAATTTATTTTTAATCAACTTTATTTTAATTTTATCTTTAACGCTTTATCTTTAACTCACCATTGTCATAATAATCATACATTATTACCGGCACTGGCTTGTGATTTGTTACCTTGACCACTTTGTACGCATGTAAAGTGGGACATACTTCTCGGCGATCTAAATAATCGAAGTATATTATAACGACTGTATTGCGTTTTTGAGTTTCCACTTTCTGCATTAAATGATCAATCAAATTAAAAATGCTATCATAGTTTCAAAATATTTGTATATAGACTCTCACCTTTATTCTTTCACTTGATTCCAGAGTAGGCAGGGTGTCGGTGTCAACTACAAACCCGCTTGGTAAATAAATTTCCATTACGGCCATATTGGAACGATTTGAATCACCTTCGGCTGGTACAAAGCTAAAAAAAATACAATATTTAACTTAGATTTGGCAACTAAAGATAAGGTCATAATGCATTAAAAAAATACATAATTTTTCAATGTCAGCTATGTCATGAAACACGATCCCAGCCCGAAAATGGAAGCTGTTCTTAAGGTACGACATACATACATATACATATGCATATAAGTGTATATTTCCTGATTATAAGGAAATCATATAAAAATATTCTAAAAAAAATTAAAAATAATCATGTTTCCCTTCACGTACTGCATACACTGCTTGTAGTAATACACGGTAGAACTCTCGCTTTATTAATAATAAAATTAGCATTTACTATTTTAGGTTATCTGGCAGTCGATTACTGATCTCTACAAGAATGGAAGTTATTCAACTTTTCAGTCACTTTCTGAAATAGTACTTTGACTTCTGTTAAAGTTATACATGTTTGGCTAAAGAGAGCTAATGCAAACCTGTTAATGGAAGTTACGTTTCTCTATATTTTTAACAAAATTTAAATGCGAAGACAAATATATAAAAATTATTAGAAGTAAGTAGTAATACATATTAAATTTAAATTATTAGAAATAATTCGAACTTAGACTACTTCTAGATGCCAAAAATTTTTTATCTCGAAATATTTCACATTTTCGCCAAATTGCAATCGTGATTGTAGAATAGATATTTAAAATTCTGCAAGAATATTTTACTAAAAAAAACATTTAATGATATATATTTAGAATTGAAGAATAACACTGTAAGTCTTGAATATCAAATGGACCATTCACCGATTGTTGAATGAACCAAACTGCGATTACTAATGAAAAAGGAGACGGTCAAAAATTAAGCTGGAAGACGATCGTTTGGCAATGTTACGAATAGGGAGGAAATCTACCGCTGACTAAAACGCATGGAAAGAAATTTGTACAAAAACTTTAAAATAGATAGAAAAATCATGAATTAAATTATTAAGACTATTGAAATGACATACATTTTTTGAGATGATTAAATTTTTTTTTCATTTGCACTTTTCTTTTGTGATTGATTGATTAAGGGCCATTTTCACAAATTGCCTTTAGTTAAAGGTAAGATTTTGTCTGCCCGATAAATATCTTTGCGTTATCACAACTTGAATTTTTTTTATTGCTATTATTATCAATAATAATAATATTTAATGGATAAAAAAATAATAGATAAAGATTTTATAATGTAAAGCCAATTATCGGACAGGCAAAATCCTGCCTTTAGCTAAAGGCAAGTTGTGAAAATGGCCCTTAGGGCAATTATTATGGCTTAACGATAAAGTTTCGGATAGTTATTCCTAACTTTAGCAAAACTTAACTATAAAGTGACCTTTAAAATTTTCCATTATTACAACCGTCCGATAAAATAAATAATAAAATGGTTGGTTGGTGGCAACATTTCTGTGGATATTGTGGATATTGTTTGCTAAAAATGATTAGTGGCAACTTGCTTTTGTTTATTTGTCAAATTACAAACATCATGAAAATATTTTTGTCAATTCTTTTGTTTTTTTATTATTCTTATGTGTTTTGTGTTGTATTGTTTTTGTTTTATGCCATATTTTGAACAAATATATTTGACTTTTTTTTATAAAGTAGAAAGTGTGGCAAGTGGCGAAAATGTGGCAAGTTCAAATGACTACCTCGCAATAAAAGTTGCAGGTAGGATCATGATACAATTATACTAGGTACATGCACAAGCCCAGCCTGTCACTGTATACATTGCACCTAGTTGTCAAACTTTGTTTACAAGCTGCAAAAATGTTAATGTATGTGTGTAAACAAAATGATTACAGTGTTGCCAATGAATTTACACATGGCTGTGCCTCCAATTACACATTGAAGAAAATTACACTACACATCTTTTGTGTAGGTTAAAATTAAAACAATAATAAATAAAAATAGAACCCAACGTAGAATTACACACATATTATACAAGAATTCAATTACATCGCCTACACATGTGAGTAGAAATTACACACTGTCTAACTACACCCATACTGGCAACACTGAATAACTATAATCATGCAGGAATGCCGCGTCTGCAATTGTACTTTAGTTACCCTGTAATTGTTATTTTTATAAACAAAAGACAGTTGTTTCTGACAATTTGGGGTTTGTTTATACCAACAAAATACATGTGTTTTTTGGTGTTGTAATTTTGTTGTAGTTCTGCATGTACCTAGTATAATTGTATCATGAGTAGGATGAACTTGCCTTTAGCTTAACGCTCACTTTTTGTTAAAATGAAGTTGAAATAATGAAAAAGTGTTTATCCATCCAATAGCATCCTACATTTATCTAACGACAAGTTATAATAATGGCCCTTAGTGTATTGAGACTAAAACTGGCTCTAACTCGTTCAGTCGTTCGTTCTACACACAAACTTATGATCAAACGCATGCAATTTAAATGGTTTTGAGCACAGGTTTATGTCTAAACATGTTGGACTGAGCTCTTGGTAGAACGACTGAAGGAGTAGGACCCAGTTCTATTCTTCTATTTTAATACGAAATAAATCTTGGTAATACCAAAATTTTTTAAAACTACAGTATGGAGAATGAAAAGGTTGTGTTGGATGCAATACCTTCAAAAAATACAACATCAGAATGATATCTAAAGCTTTAACGTTTGTCCGCCATCTAACGTTTTTTCCAACTAGTGCTTATTTCGTGAATGGTAACACTTAGCTCATGTCTGATTTTAAAGATAATTAGTTTTATCCTTCCGCTAAACGAGCCAACTGACCATCCAATGCGTTTTCGCATCGCTAAGTGCGCCTGCGATCGACTAACAGAAGATGCCGATTTTGAAAAATCATCTTTTCAGATGAAGCTCATTTTGATCTTGGCGGGTATGTAAACAAGCAAAACTGTCGCATTTGGGGCACAGAAAACCCGCACGCATACATTGAAAAGCCGACGCACCCAAAACGAGTCACTGTTTGGTGCGGATTTTGGTCCAGAGGCATAATTTCGAAAATAAGCAAGGAGTGGCCGTTAAAGTCAATGGCGATCGTTATCGGGCCATGTTGAACGAATTTTTGTCCACAAAAATTGAAGAGGAGGATATTGGCAACATTTGGTTTCAACAGGACGGCGCTCCGTGCCACACAGCCGAAGCTTCAGCAGTTTTTTCTTATTTAAAATTTTGTCATTTTAAAATTTAACATTTCGTCGGGCGGTTACTGGTTTGCTGCAATAATAAATTGCTTGGTTTGCTGCAATAATAAATGTATTTTTCTGGTTTGCCGCACAGAAAAACTTGTTTTTCTGGTGCCTTGTCCATCAGCATGTTCACAAACTCATATCAGAACAGTATCGAGCAAAGTCTTGAACCTTTTTTTCTGCTTGAGAAACAGTTACATTTATTAACAGTATCATAACTAATGTTGCCAGATAGCTTAGATACAAAATCAGCGAAACAGTAAAAAAATTTGCAAAATCGCCACTTCATATTGAATATCATCAAAAAGACGTAAATTTTTGAAATGTTTTTGATTTTGTTACAGTAAAATAATAAGGGTCCTGGTGAAAACGTTCAAAGTCCCGCAAACTGTGCAATTGTTCATTTTTACATTCTCTTAAATAAACTGTCAAATATTGCGTGGAAATTTATTTGTAAGAAACCTAGTAATTTTGCGAACATTTTTACTGGTAAACTTAAGCTGATCAATTGTGCATTTTATAAACAACAACAACAATAATCAGATCAATTTAGTTTTAGTTTTTTTTAAGTATTTTTAGTTATATTTTTTCGCTCATACATATGTATGTACATATGTACGTATTCAGAAAACTTAAAATGAGTGAACTATATTTTGTTCATGCAAAATTTTCTTAAAATAGATTTCAAATATATTTTATTTTTTATGAATAAACATTTATTTATTTTACTGTTTTCCAAATTGAGATTAACTCTTTGCCCAAAAGTTAAAAAGGGCCTTCATGAAACAAGTCTCGCAAATTTGCCAATTGCACAAATGACAATCTTAAGAGTTCTCATGAAAACTCTTGATATGTTTTATTTCGTATAAAAAAATATTTTATGCAAAGGATTGTTTCCAGCGGTTCGTTTTCTAAACAATTGCTTTGTATCGGCTTGATAGGAATTACTTGACTGAAAATTATTTTCACCTGGGCTGATGAACGTGGAAGAAATAAAAGGTTTTAACAAAACTAGCCATTTTCAGATATCTAAAACTATTGTCTAATAGAGACCTGCATAAACAGTATTAATGTAAAGTAACTGCAGCATAGGAAACAGCTGATTGATATTGTTATGTGAAAAGTTATGAAAATGGTTATAGAGATGTAATGCAACGTAACCTACTTTTCATTTTAAAATATCGAACAGCTGTTTCCTAAGTTGCAGTTACTTTATATAACAGTCGGCTAACTGATCCTTTAAAATTCTCGTGGCATTATACTAAACCAATAATAAATGCTGTCGTACTATAAACGAAGCACGATGGATGTATTGGTGTGAGTGTACATGAATATTAACAAGCGATGTCGCCAAGACTTCTTGTTTATAACAACCAATCAAAAGAAGTACTATTGATACCTGTATGCTTGTTATTTTGCATATTGTACGTTTGGATGTGTGTGTAAGATGTAGATGGTATGCTATTATGCAGGTATGTATGTATGCATGCATGATGCTCACGCGTAGAAAGAAGCACAAACAACAAAAATTTTTCAGTCACGAACTATTTTCTTCTTTACTCATATACCTGCAATAATTTAAGCAAATGTATTGCCAACAGTGTTAAGCGTTTGTTTTAGAACATTTCGCTGTAGTAAAACATTTGAAAAATCCCTCATGCCTTAACAGTTCTTATAATAGGTCTTATGCAGGTCTTTATTGTCTATATATTTCATTTCACAAATTCGCTTCCAAAAATTAATAATTATCATTTCCTTTAATTAAAGTTTTAAGAACCATTAATTTAACATCTGTATTATTGAAAATTCAATCAGCTGCTGCGTCTAATATAAAATTTGTGTTTATTGCTCTAGGATATTTTAATTGATCGCCAAACTAAAATCGTTTTAACATTAGATCACAAGGCTTTATATAAAGGTACCCATATTCAATACTTTATTGCGATTATTATTATCGTTTTGCTCCACACTATTCAATAAATTGCACAGTATTAAAAAATATAGTATAATTTTTCTTACAATATATGTAAAAGAAAACAAACGCTACACAAATGCGCGTTTAAGAAAGTTTAAAATTGATTTTTCGAGGGAATATTTGTAATAATGGCATTTAGCATTTCAATTATACACCGTTATTCCAGTTGTCGACATCGAAAACAACTGACTCCTATTGGCATGTTTATGCTGTTTTGAAGACGTCAGGGAACAGTAGCACAAAATTGTTCTGGAAAGCGAGCCCAATTTTTTGATATTGTGTTAAAGTGACGTCGATGTCGACAACTGGAATAAGGGTGATAATTTATATCATCTTTTGTGTTCTTTAAACATCAACAACTTTAAATACAAATAAAAAAGCTTCATGATTTCTTCTTTTCTGTGCGTTCGTATTTATTGCTCTTGTGCAGAGATAATTTTCCAAGTAAAACAAAAGTTATGTAGGCATCGGTGATTATGAGAATCGTAATTTTACTACCAAAAATAATCAATCGCACTTTGTAATTATTTTGAATAAAAATCGTCAAAATTCCCAAATCTGGTAGCTCTGATGTAAGCAAAAATATGAATTCGCCTTAAGAACTTCATCAGTCTGTCTGTAGTTTTTTTTGTTAAGGTCGGTTGGATTTAAGTGGCGTGCGTTTTATTTTTATAAATTGGACTTTATAAAAGTGTTAAATTATAAATAAAAGTGGTTAAATGTTGAAATAAGTGTTTAATAATCAATTAAATAACAACACAATTAAGAGAAAAGTTGTAGTGTCATTATAAATATCAAAAATGAAATTCCTTATAAAAGTTTCAATGGCATTTGGTTTTTTTTATGTTTTTACCCGCATGCCCAGCGAACACAGGTGCTTGAATTTAAATTGCGCGGGATTTTTTTCAATTAATTTAAAGCAAATATTTTTTTTTATTTCTGTAAATTGAAGAGCAAATACAAATTTGCTTCAAGTTATGTCCAGGGCTGCCAGAAGCTTTGCGAAGAAAATCATCATTCGTCGGAAAGAAAATCATATTTTGAAGAAAAAAATCATTACAAGTGCATTTTGTTTTCAAATAATAATATAAGAATAATTGAGATATTTATATAAAAATAAAATTTTTTTATTGTACGAGTATATGCCCAGAACAATGATGCATTTTCGTGCATTTTCGACATAGGGTGCAAAAGTAAAGTGAATGAAAGCAATATAAGCAATGGCTAAGTGGCCAAATATGCTAAGTGTTAATTTTTAATTTTTCAGGAGGGACAAAACCCTGTCTAAATTTGTTGAAACTAAATAAGTGCGAGTAGAACGAGACTATTAATTTTTTTAGTTAAAATTAACACAAAAAATTCTTTGCTAAGTAAATGAAAGTACACTACATGCAGATTGTTTTTCGCTAGACTTAATAGATATTTATTTTTTATTTTTCTGGACTTAGCATATTTGCATAACAGCAAGAAAAAACAACAATATTTTCATTTTTGGGAATGATGTGTTTTGAGTTACTGTAGCATTCTACATTAAAAACTCAGTTTGCATAAGAAGCGGACTTAGCATATTTGGCGACTAAGCCAACGATATATTCATTAATAGCAACGTAAGTATGTTAAATTTTTACCATTTCGAGCTTATGACGTCAAATTTTTATATTTTAGATGCTTTTTATAAAGGTCTAAATTTTTTTTAATATGTACCTAGTATATCGTTTTTTCTAACACAAAAACACAACTTTTACGTTTTTTCAAATAATTTTCAACACTAATGTAGTATATTGACAAACATAGACTTGCAAAGAAACACAAATCCACTTATGTACATACGTCGTTTTATCTGACTACATTATTATTAAAAATTAAAATATTAAATTATTTTTTGATATTTGTGTAGTTACACCGAAAGATCCAATAAAACAGATTTTTTTACAAATCTTTTGACAATTTCACAAATTTAATGACAATTTCACGAATATTGTTAAAGAATTTCATTGCTTCGTTGGTATTCTAGTTTCGTAACAATATTTCATTGGATTTATGACAACAATATTTTCTAATTATTAATAATAATTCGAATAATTTTATTATACTTATGAAATGTAGTCGTTTTCCCAATGAAAATTTCATCGTTGTAATGAAAGTCTGATAAATTAAATGTATTTCAAAACTTGTCAACCAAAAGCTTGCATGAAAGGTAGTTCTGTATGATTTTTCTTGTACTCTTTGTACGCTTATTTAAACATATAGCTTCAATTAAGTTTTTTCGTTGTTATAATAAAATTATTTCATTGTTTTTGTGAAGTTATTTCTTTATTTTGATGAAATTATTTCGTTAGAAATTATCTGTTTATTTTAATGAAATTATTTCGTGGTGTTAATGAAATTATTTCGTTGTTTCGATGAAGTTCTTTCACTGCATTGATGACACTGTTTAATAAATTTCACGTAGTTTTCATTAAAATAAGTTTAACGAAACTGGTTTCGTTAATCCAACGAAGCGTGGCGTTGATTGAATTTTAATGAATTTTTTCATTGGATTAATGTCGAAATTCATAGAACTTATAGGGTATAGGGTTTTTATTCTTATTTAAGTCTTATGTTATTCATATCCCGCATGTAGGTACTTACAAAAATTTTAAATTTTAAAATTTTTTCTGACAAAAACAAACTATATCATCTTGGGAATTGCACTGATATCATCTTGGGAATTGCACTGATATTGTTTTTTTCAGCCACAATCACTTTCATTGACATAAGTTGTTTTGACAGAACCCAATTTTGGTGCATATAATATTTAGTATATTTTTAATTTCTCTAGGATCTGATCCTTAACAAAATGTTTCCTAAAAATTAGTTGGAATATTTTTATTACTAGGGAAAGGATTTTCATGTAAATACATATACATAAAAATAAAATATCTTTGCGAATCAACAAATTTGTGATAAAATGGCATAGATTTCTTAATGCATACTTTTGCATATTTTTCAAATAAAAAAAGTTAAAAATGCTGCAGGCTTTACGACTGTTTAAGAACAAAAAAAAGAGGAAAACGAAAACAATTTCAACAGGGATAAAAATTAAATTCATTTGAAAAATTCAATATCAATTACCGTTTTGGTAATTCTGGAGTATTAAATTTTTTGACATACGCTATTATTAAAGAAACCGCATATATGTTTTGAAAGTAAAAATCATAATTTTGCAAAATTAAAAATCATCATTCCAGAAAAAAAATCATGAACTCATATTTTAGTCCACAAATCATCAAAAATATGATAAAATCATCATTCTGGCAGCACTGGTTATGTCAAAAAACAGTTAAAGTGGAAGGTTTTCTCTTTGTAATAAAAAATAATAATACAAAATATAAGAAAAATATATAATTTTTGTCATAGTGTTAGTTTTAGTGGTGCATTCTGAGAACTTTAAGAAAAGACATCAATCGGTTTAACGTAAATATGGAATCTTATCGGAGTATGTACATACATACATATGTTCAAACAAGGTTGACTTTTAAGATGGTAAGTCTTTACAAAGCAATTTTACTTTTTATTATGTATATACAATACATACATATGTATATATGTATGTACTTAAAATCTTAAATTTACCTACTTAAATATACATATAATAAATCTCTTCAAATTTTCATAAAGGATATCTATTCCTTATTTACTTCTATCCAAGATGAAAGAAGTAAAAAAATATTTTATTTTTCCCTCATCGTCGATTAAAAGCAACCGAAAGCCTTTTCAAGCGCCCCTATTCATGTGAATAATACACATTAAAGTAATTTTTTTTAAGTACCGTTATAAAATCCGTTTAAAGTTGTATAATAATAGTGCGTTCTATTCTTTGCTATTAAATTAGTGATACTAATAAACTGAAATTTTCGGGCATGTTCTGACACTCGCATATCGCATAAAATTTGCGATTGTGACTTGAACTCGCATGAGAAGTTTTCTGCAAATCGCAATCGCAAGATACTTGGCGAGTTCAAATCATAATCGTATTGTGAAGTGAACTGATGAATTTAACCGAAACCAAGCTTTAAAGAAACACTAAAATGGTTAATAAATGAAATTAATAAGCAGATTTTGTAAAAAATTTCGTTTCTAAACGTTTTGAATTTGTATGAAAAAAAACGAAAATTTGTTTCAAAAAATATGTTTTCCATACAAATTCCAAAACGAAATAAACATATCTGTTTGATTGATTTTGTTCAAAAATAGTAACAGTTTCGTAATATGTTTATTATAAAATTGAAATTTAGAAAATGTCTTTTAGTTTTTTTTATTTTTTTCTTTGCATTCTTTACTTATACACTGACGATTTCAACAAACAGCTGACCTAAATCAATATGGCAAGTCGCAAGCAAAACGCATGATTTACAGAGCATGTAGAAACAAGTTTGGCGATTTGCAACTCACATGCGATTTGAAAACGATGCGAGTGTCAGAAAATGTCTTAATAAGATTTCGTGTGTATTAATAATGAAAATATTAGAATAAATATGGTAATAAATAAAGGAATTTCTGCAGACATTTGGAAAATAGTAGTTAAATTAAGGTGGGATACACACTATCGAACATGAGTTTGTCACTCGAATTTTACATTGATCTATAGTGTGAACACGAATTTCGTCAGTCATCAGTCCACCACAGAATTTTTTGTGGTGGAATGACAGTCAGCGACCATATTGGTTTTTGACTGATAGTGTGTACCAAAAAGTGTCAGTCAAGAGATATTTTTGTAGCATAAACAACACGTTGGACGCAGAAAATTATTTGTTTAAGGAATTCATATATTTTTATGAAATGAAAGGATGTGTGTAATGCTATACACAACGTAAAAATAAAATTTTACGAGTTGTTAGAGATAAGAAAACTTTAAAATAATTCCTTTATACAAATTTTTTATTAGCAACAGTGCACATCCATATGGAGTTTTTCATAAGTTTTTGTGTTAATTTTTTTCCTTAAATGGAGGTTTGAGTGTCGAACATGATCGATAGTCTGAACAGCCAACACTTTCATTAAAAACGGATGAATTTTTAACTGTCACTCATGCTCTAAAGTGTGTACCCCACTTAGGAATTGAGAAGATTTTCTATGAGAAATTGTTGAGATACTAATTTTAAGGAACCGTTTTATAAAAAAATATATAAAAAATAGAAATGCAAAAGAAAATTATTCAATCGCAAACTTAACTCCGGCGGATCTCAATATAATAGGAACAATACAAGTTAAAAATGTCATTATACATATATGACTACAATTTATTATTTACAATAAATTTATTATCCAAAAATTAAAAATATCAAAAGTTTCATATACCTGGATAAAGAAAAAAATATTCCTAATGTGTCTAAATTGTCTTTCCATTAAAAATGAAGATATTTATTTTAGTTAGTTTATTATTGTTTGATATTTTTTTGTATTTGAATTGCGCGTTTTATGAAGTGATGGTACACTAAAGATACACGTATTTAAATCTTTAAAATGCCTCTCCTGATCAAAACTGGTTTTTACCCTCAGCTCCCTTTCTATTTTCCACTAATTTTTGTTAATTTATTAAAGAAAAATTAAGGTAAATGTAATTAAAAAACATTAACATGACATGTAATTAAAAAACATTAACATTCATCAAACAGGGAAAAATGTTGTGGGTGTCGTAGCAAACTTTTCTATGGAAATTACATACAACATTTTACAACTATTGTACAGCTTGACGACCTTCTACACTTACAATAGGTTGTGAATTCAAAAAATTTTTTATTTGTACATATATTTTTTCACAATTTAAAACTATTTGAAACTATTTTCATGAATTTGAAATAATCAATAAAGTTTTTGTTGAATAATATAAATTTGACTTATTAACAAAAAATTATTTGAATTTCAAAAACTCAAATGAAAGAAAGTAAAATTGCATTCAAACTATAGAAATATAATTTAAAAACATTTCAGTCGTTATATTCAAATAAATCATTAATTTGTTAAATTTATATTATAAAAATTTTATTTCAAATTAATAACAAAAAATTTTCATTCATATCATGAGGAATGTGAATGATTTTTATAAAATTATATTCCTTTAACAGAAATAAAATGTAAGTTTAATTTAATTTTATGGAAAAATTCAAATAAAAAAAAATCATATTGAACAACTATGAATACAACTAACAACTTGATGTAAACAAGTACGAATTTCAAATCAAAAGAGAATTGCCGAGCTCAAGAATTGCTGCAACAAAAATTGCAAGTCTAGACAGGGACTAAGGTAACAAAAATTCGGTTGCAAGCTTATTACATATTACCAAATTACCAGAATAAAGCTGTAAAATGTAATAGTTATAGATATAGCGAAGAACAATGTGTTCCTAAATAAAATAAAAGTGTACACCGAATTTCCCAATTTAACTGCAAAACAAATAATAATCTAAAAATCGACTTGAAAGTTTAAAAGTGCTCGCATGCTGTATATAGTAATATATGACTTAAGCACCTTTTCCTTATGGCCACAGATATAATGTTAAAACCCAGCATACCATATGCGCTCTAAATGAGCTCATGAAGATTCTTTTGTCGGAACGCTGACGCTCATAATGAGTTCATAAAATAATCATAAACAGTCATAAAACGCTCATATTTGAGTGGCTTTTTCCACTAAAGTGGTCACTCATGAAAGAGCTCTAAATTTTATGCATAAAAGAGTAGTTTCCCAGCTTACCATATGCGCTCTAAATGGGCTCATAAAGACTCTTTTGTCGGAGCGCTGACGCTCATAATAATTATTTTTAATATTAAATTATTATTATTTTTAATATTACATGCTGGATTTTATTTTCTTAATTTATTTGAACGAAGTTCACTTATTATTAATTTGCTTTCTTTTAGGCTTGCTCTTTTCATTATTTTAATTATGTATTATTTTTATATTTATTATAAAATAACTCACAATTTTGTCTTTACGCTTCCAAAAATATTCACTAATGAATCAATTTGTGTAACTTCTTTCTTCTGCTTAGCTGCTTAGCCGTTATGTGTCAGCGTGAAGAAATTACTCATAAAAATCACATAAAATCTATTGTTTATGAGCTCAGAAATTTACACGCAAGAAACACTCATAGAAAGTCATAAAATCGATCGTTTATGAGCTCAGAAATATGCACGCAGGAAACACTCACAGAAGCTCATAAAATCGCTCATATATGAGCTCATATATAAGAGCGCTCCGATAATGGTATGCTGGGAAGTATTTACTAAATTTCAATGTATGTGTTTGCTGGGGTTAGAAAGAAAGCCAGAGCGAATAATATTCGTATTGATAAAGTTACAGCGCAAGGCGAATTGACACCAGTTCATCTCGTACCAATTCGCCTTGGTAACAAGAAAAAAAGCAGATACAGCGTTGCCAACTTTTAAATTTCAAAAGCACTGAAACCAAGATAAAAAGAGCGTAATTTAAATTAAAAAGCACTAAATTTAGAAAGGTTTAATTATGTATGTATGTATATTAAACAATTCTTATGCATTTGTATGTATGTATATGGGCATTTCCTGGGGTCAAGAACGTACGTTCGTACGCTTTTGATGTATAAAAAATATAGAAAACAAAACTAAAACAAGAATTTTTTTGTTGCGTTTTGATAGCATTTTGGAAGCTCTATGTTTAGTGCAAACGATGGATTTCATCGAGTTTAAGTTTTCATATTAATAGTTATAAACATGTGGTCACGAACATTCGCAAAATAGAAGTCGACTTTGGCTGACAGTAGTGAAATGTAAAAATCTGCGAAATGGCACAGAATAATGAAAAGTTAATCACTTTTTTATTTTAAAAGTGTATTAATGTAGGCCTCTAGCCAGTATTTACATAATAAAATATCTCTATTGGTTTTTGTTTAATTGGCTTAATTGCCGGTTGCGAACGTACGGGTCGCGAACGTACGATTTTTCCACATGTTTTTTATGATTATCACCATGCCTCCTTCCCATTTTCGAACTTTTTTTGTTCACCTTATACTTTTTTCTTCTTACTATTTGGTAATAGAGAGATTTTGAAGAAAGAGTGCAAGCATAACATATTTTTTGCTTGTAAAATAATTATACATATGTACATACCTATATAAAAATGTCTTTACAAGGAGCTTAAAAATAAAATATAAAATTTTCCAGCTTCCAGCCCAATTTTCTCAAGTAAAAGAGCTGAGATATGCTATTAAACCATGCTTTTATATAAACATAGACTTTTTTATAATTATAAACAATTGCTTAATTCACAACAATTTGAATCATGTACATATTTGTGTATCAAATACACTTTTTGTTTTTTAATTGTGAACACACTCTGTGTAGAGTATTTAATTAATTAATTAATACTATTAATGTATTTTGTATTTTTAATTAGAAAAGAAGAACAAGCTACATACTAATTCTCTCAGAGAGCCTCTCTCTGAATACAACATTTTAAAAACATATGAAATAAAAGTGTAATAGTGTATTTAATTTTTATATGTAAATTTCAAACAACAAATGGTACACTCTTGTATTTAATATGACAATACAATCTGTACAGACATACAAGAGGTTTTGTGAATTAAGCTAATAAAACACGATGATAATTAACATTTAATTTTTCCATCCTGGTTGACCATATAAAAAATTTAAATATGTATAAGGCTGAGTTTACATCTGGCATTTCTTGGGTGTCATTTGCCCAAAAAAGCGTAACCAACTAATTACTACTTAATAACTGTTCAGAACAGCACAGTTCAAGTTATAGCAAATGGCTTTACTTCAACAGTGTACCAGGTGGTGTACCAGGTAGCCAATATTGATCTTGAATTGTATTGTTAATATATTGCATTTATTAAAACACTAAATTTATATTCGAATTTAGCTTTAAAATGAGCCTTTGTATCATTTATCAATATCTTTTTACCCAGCAAAAAT
This sequence comes from Tachina fera, assembly GCA_905220375.1. Taxonomy (NCBI): domain Eukaryota; kingdom Metazoa; phylum Arthropoda; class Insecta; order Diptera; family Tachinidae; genus Tachina; species Tachina fera. The sequence goes on along the minus strand of LR999965.1, from coordinate 48,351,434 downwards.
TTACACATTACCATCAGAACTAATTGCCATATAATAAATTACTTTTCTGATTACCAAATTTCATTAATCGCTTACAAATCACATTAACTAAAACTTATAAAAATTATATACAAATTGCTAAATGAGGAGAATGATTTTTTTAGAACAAATAGATTACGTGAACAAGTTGCCAAATAAAAAATGTAAGTTGTTCTCAAGAATCGATTATTTTAGTCTCACGCCTTGTTAAAATCATTTAGTTGGTAATCCAGTAGGGAAGCGCTTCCACCAAAAATGCTTAATTCCAAACCCGATTACATTTTTTGAAATTTTTTTTGGATATATATACAAAAAATCGAGCGAAAATATTAATCAAATTAATGAAATAACTCTGTACTCGGCAACACTGTTTTTCATTTTGTCACTTTACTTGCGATAAGTGTTAAAATTTACTTGCTTCAAAAATCTATTGCAAGCTGACACGCAAGTGGCAAAAGTGTAGCAGCGTTAGTAAAAAAATGTGAGTGTATTGAGTTTTTTCACTTGCACTTGCATGTGGCAACGGAGGGTTAGGGGGATTGCCTTGCTGTCTTCAAAAGAATCATTCTCATATATACATGTGTATTTTTTCCTTGAAATTTTTTAGTCGGTAGCTTACTATGGTGAATGTGTTTAATGCACTACAGTTAAATGTCGGAATGACATTTATATGTATATAATTTATATTACTCTACGCCGAATAGGTAGGTACCTTTGGGATAGTTCAGTGACAAGTCACAAGGGGCATACAAAGTATCAATTAACCCCATCCTAGGCCATACCCATGTAAAAGTGACTGGTTCGCTTCATAGAAAGTGTTAGAACACGGACTGGTATCTATCACTTGGAGACTGGTCACATGACTAGTTTTGTGTCAGTTCGATTTCCTGCAGGGTAATTAAAAGAAATCATTGGCGGAACTTGTTCCAAATCTATTTTCACATAAGATACATATGTGCAAAACAAAACCTTCCACACTTTCATTTTTATAATAATAAAAATAATTTTGACTTGTACAATGTCAATTGCTTTTTCGACGAATAAAGCGTAGAGTTTGATAACCCCGCAGTACAGAAAGTTGATAATGCGAACGTTTTCAAAACGTCGTCGACAATCAGCACATCGGTCTCAAAAGTTGATGCCCATGGTTGCAACTTTTTGTCTGGCTCTATTACAAATGGCAAACAAACTTTAGTTGCCTTTTCATTTGCCGAAATGGTATAAGGGATGTTATTTTCGATAACTTTTTGGCAACTGGAGAATACCAATATGAATTTTAATTTCAGTTGCGTTGCCATTTAACGGACTTCAGTTACACGGCAACTGAAGTCCGTTAAATGGCAACCAAAAAAATCGAGTCATTATATTTAAACTCGTTAAAAGTTTTTTAAATGCTTTATAAAAATGCACTATTGTTATTTTATTTACCTGACACACGCCGACAGATGTAAATAGTCTGAATGAGAATTTCTATTCACTGTTGGATCCAATACAAAACGGGGCCAAGCACTGGTGACATTCGTGTTGTAACGATAAGTTACTTGAGCTAAAGCCAAACCACTACCGGTCGCAGATATCGTAAGATTTTTCAAATTATTGGGCAACTATTGAGAAACAAATAACGTTAAACTTTAAATTATTTCAAGCAAATACCGGCTCTTCTAATGAATTACCTCAGCAGTTTGCAAAACCAACGAATTTTGTGCATTAACATTGAATATGGTCTCAATGTTTTGCCCATAATTAAACAACAATTGTAAATTATTGGCTTGTCTTGAAAATCTTTCGGCAAAAGCCACTAAAGCCTGTAAGCCAACCACAGAATCTTGTGAACTGACAAAACCACCCAAGCTATTGCGTTGATCCATTAACCACTTGAGGACGGGCAAAGCATCACCGATTAAATTATTCTCCAAAAGTGATAAAACTGCATACGAGGAAGTTTCAATATTAACGCTGCGTGTTAGATTATACCAGGGCGACAAGGCCTCTGTGGCAGGAGCAGATTTATTCCACCACTTCAAGCCATCTAAAAAAAATTTATAATTTAATAATAAAGCTCAAACGTTAGAATATTTCTTTTCAGTGTAATCAAAAATACTTGAAATACCTTTATTTACTGCCATAGCATCCAATCTTTGTATAAAGGCCACCTTAGCATTGTGATTTGCCTTGGATAGCACATACGTTCCTATAGCCATGGCCTGCATGTCATCCGAACCATCTAAACCTTTTGTTATAAAGTCCAAAGCTTTATTTATTTGATTTCTATATTCGGGCAAATAATTCTAAGTAGAATACAAAAACATTAATTAATCATAAACGAAATCACTAATTAATTTCTAATTTAATTTTACCACATTTTCCATTAAAGCCAATGTTACAAATGCACTCAAAATTAGTCCACTATCATCCAATTGTTCGAAAACATCCCCTTCTTCTTCGAAATCACCATTAGCGCCTTGCTTGCTGGCGACATAATTCAATGCCGTAGTTATCACTTCGTCGTCGATTTGTATAAATTCGCTGGCTATGCGAAAAGCTTTCGCCACATAGGCCGTTAACCAAGTTGAACTTTTCTCTTCACTCAAACCGAAAGCACTAAAACCACCGTTTTTATGACGATAATACAAAAGACGTTGATAACCCCGATCCAGATTTTTTTTTGCACGCATTTCTATGGACGGTGATAGTTGATTTGTGCGCTGAAATTTAAGTCTGTATTAAATACTTATGGCAAATATTTAAGTCATTTTTTTAAATCTCAGGAAAATCGAGTTTAAGTGCGTTAAAAATATAAATTTGCCACCAGGCACCCTGTATTTTGAAGCTTTGTTTACATTACTTTCAGTTGCTCCAAACTGGAGAAAGTTGTCATATATAATACTAATTTTAATTTCAGTTTCCTTGCCAGTTGAGAGGGAAGTGAAGTTTGTTTGCTATCCATAATCGAGTCATTAGGTCAGCTGGAGATAAATTTTGCGCGAAAGTCAAGATTATCGTAATTCTGGCATGAACAGACTGACTAACATCACATTTGATATCGTTTTCTTATAATTTTGCTTGCTTCGATGTCGTTTTTCAATATTGCGCCTGTCTTTTTAAATTTTTGATCCAATATCGAATGATATGCCTGGCACATTAGTTAAGTTCCCAAGAGTCACTCTCCCAATTGATATATCCTCCTCAGATTCGTTGCGTTCGCGCAGTAAGCTAAATAACTGTAAACCTTATTTTGGTACGCCCTGTTAGGTTAGGTTAAAAAGAGGTATCATTACGCTCATGTCGAGGAACATGCACATAAGGCAGTATAGGCCTGTTGTGCGCTCTCATCTAAGTTAACAAACAAACCACTTCTTTATAGGAACTCACTACTGTTCACGTAGTCCCTCATACTTTTCCACTCAATACCTACAATGTCCGGCAAGGTGTCATTCCCAAAATAACGGGATCTTGGCTGGGAGTAAGCTGGACAAAGACAAAGGAACTGCTCTATTATCTGAATGTCCTCCATGCATGCCCTGCATTCATTCATCTATGGCTCCAATCAGGTACAAATGCCCTATTAAATTAGAGCTCCCCGTTAAGACGCCGCACAGTGGTTCCTTTTTGGGGTTTGCGTAGCTAAAATCTATAACTTTTGATCTAGAAAACAATTTTAAGTTTTGTAAAAAACCGATTGCAGAGAAGAAATTAAGGATTACTACAACATATCAACATTGAAAATCGCACAGTGGGGTATATTGTAAAAAAAATTCCAAAGTTAATTTTTTTTTTGGATTTCCAAGAAAACAGAAATTTAAATTTTTTTGTTTTATGTTTTTTTGAGTTGTTTTGATTGAATTGTTCATAATGCGCAAAAACAATTTCTAGGCGCACGGTAGTGCGCCAGGCGAAGTTCCGGCCATTGCATGCAGTCACGCAGTATAGCTAGAAAGCTGAAATTTGTTACACGAGTAGATCTAGGTGAGCAATGAACTAGCAAAATCTGAAAACCCGAAAATTTTTACCAAGGGACTAGGACTACGCCCATAATGTTAAGAATTAAAAAAACATTTCTAAGGCGTTTAACTCAAGCAATTTTATTGAAATTTGGCACACATGTTGCAATAATACAAGGCTCTAAATTTTTATTTAAAAAAGTGGGCGTTAACAAGCCCATACAATTTAAACCTCCTATCTCATGTGTTTCGGGTCAGCACATTTAAATGTACTATTTATGTATTTACTATTATCCGTTTCCAACGAAACTAAACAGGATAGATAACTGTTAGCCAAATAAAAATTTATGGTTAAAAAAAGTGGGCGGGAACACGCCCATAAGATTAAAAATTAAAATTTGCGCTAGTGAGCTAAAGTTTGATAAGCGAGTAGTTATAGATTAGCAAATTACTAGAAAATCTGAAAACCCAAAAATTTTATCTAGGAGGGCGGGGCTGGGCCCATAAGGCTCAGAATTTAAAAAAACAAATATAAGGTGTTAAACTCAAGCGATTTTATTGAAATTTAGCATTCATGTTGCAATAGTACAAGGCTACAAATTTTCGTTGACAAAGTGGGCGTTAACACGCCCATAAAATTTTAGCCTCCTCTTTCATGTACTTCGGGTCAGCATATTTGAATATACTTTATATTTATATATATATTACTATCCGTTTTCAACGAAACTTGACAGGAAAGATAACTAATGGCTACAGCAGGTATTGAGATTGAAAAAGTGGGCGTTGTCACGCCCATAAGAACAAAATAAATAAAATATACGCTAGTTAGCTGAAATTTAATAAACAACCCAGTGAAAAAAAATGGAAGTCATTCTAGCGGAAGTACATTTTCACTGCTTCCAAAAAATCGATATTTTTAATTTGCCGAGAGTGAGCAAAAAACCATGTAGAAGCTTATTTTAGTCACACAAAACCTTGTAACTCCTCCATAGTGTTAGAAAATACTCACCAGAATTTAAAAAAAATTTCTTTTTTTAAAGAAATTTATGAATTATTTTTAGTTTAAAATTTAAAAGTTATTTGCTTAAATTTACATGAAAACACTGTTTCGGGCTTAAATTCGTATAAAAAGAAACGAATTGTTAAAAAAGGCAACTATTTATCATTTTTCATAGATGAAAATATTATCATAGAACACAAAAAAAGGGAATTTTTCTTAATATCGCTTCCAATTTAGTGACCAGGCATCGAAAAAGAGAACTTCTTGCAATGACAACCCTATGTAAAAATCATTAGATCGGATCGAAATTTTCACTACTTCCGCATCGTAAACTCTACATTTTCATGACTTTTTTGGAGTCTCTTTTTTTACTGGGAAGTAGGTCTAGATTAGCAACTAACTAGAAAAATCTGAAAACCCGGAGATTTTAACCAGGGGGGCGGAGCTATTCCAATAAAAATTTAAAATGTTTATCTCAAGCGATTTTATTGAAATTTGGCACAAATGTTGGAATAATGCAAAGTTATAAAATTTCGTTGCAAAAAGTTAACACGCCCATACAATTTAAACCTCCTATTTCATGTACTTCGGATCAGCAGATTTAAATATACTATTTATTTAAATATTAATATCCGTTTACAATGAAACTTGACACGTATAATTGGCACTGGCAAAAAAAAATTTATTTTAAAAAGTGGGCGGGAATACGCCCATAAGAATTAAATAATTAAATTTTCGCTAGAGACCTGAAAGTAGGTCAAGATGAGAAAACAAATAGAAAAATATAAAAACCCAAATATTTTAACCAGGACTAACAGAGGCCACGATAATTTTTTACTGAAGGTTTTAACTGAAGCTTTACCTAAAAGCTATCATCTTAAAAAGGGTACGATGATAATTGAGCGCTGCTCATAACAAAGTCTTGAGTTTAAAAAAGTGACGGAGACTGGGAGTAACGGCCATAACATTTCAAGCTAGAATTTGCACTAGAGAGCTTAAATTCAATACACAAATAAATCTAAATTAGAGATCAACAAGAAAGATTTTAAATCCTGGAAGTTTCAATTGGGGGCATGGACACGCACTTTAAGCTCAAAATTAAGAATTTAAGTTAAAGGATTTACGAATAGGAAAAATCTGAAATTTTGCAAAAAAAAAATAGGCTTAGGTAAGTTACCAACTAGATAAATTTAAAACACAAGCTACTGTATTGAAACCTTGCATGCATATTTCACTCATGCTAGCATTGAATTTTGCTTTTTCAAAAGTACTTCGTCTGAGCAGACTTTAGAAAAAAGGCGGGGTCACTCCCACTAAAGTTTACATATTTCTACTCAGATGACTCTTAAAAAATTGAGCACATATCACCCTATAACCCATTATTTTATGTAACTCTGCCCTTTTCAATTGGCGCAAACATTATGAATAGAATTATAACAGACTAGAAATTTAAAGTATAAAAAGCTTTATTAAGAAAACCTTCAAAAAAGTAGTAAGATCCTCACAAAAACATAAATGTGCAAAAGACCAAGTTCCTTTCCAAAATTTCGGCCATCAAAAGTAGGGAGATACAAATTTTGACCAATTCGTGTTTGGTACAATACCTATCACTGCAATAGGTATGCATTATATAAATTTGTAATCGTAAGGGTGTTATATAATTTCTAGATAATGTGCTAAAAGCCTCCGTGATCGCACGAACCTTCTCCTGAAAGACTTTATTTTAGTCAGGCAAGTGGAAGTAAATCTATGTATCCAATTCTTCTATGGAGAAACCTTTCGGGTATTACTGCTTCTCATTCAGTTATAACCCTAGACTCACGTACGTATGTTGTCTTGTCCGATCCAATCACGCCTAGGCAGCACATTTGTCAAGCAGTCTCCAAAATTTTAGTGTTACACTTTCTACCTGATTACCTCCACCATACTAAAGATGCGTATGTTAGAACTGGTATCATCACACTCCCTGTAGCTTTCTTTCTTTTCTTTGTCTTGTGAGTTCTTAGAGCGCCTATTTGTGTGGCAAAATCAAAATATGTTGGAAGTAAGTCAGCTGTAATCGTATGGTCGAACAAAAAAAAATTTCTCATATGTATAGCAGAGTATTATTCGAGCTTAAGTTTTGAAAGGGAAATTTTCAGATTACAAAGGGTGGGTAACACGAAGTCTTAAAAGTGAAAAATTCGAGGCACATAAGACCGATACAGATACATTTTGTTTATAGAGAATCCTATAATAAATTTTTCTACTTAAGTCTATTTGTACTCCTTATTACCAAAATTAATACTTGACTTCTTTTAGCTTTCATCTCATTATCGATCCTAGGCACAAGGATGAGGTCATACATTATTAGGTATTTAAAAAATAGTAAACTTTTGAGAATCTGTATGTAAAATTATTCCGTAAACTCTCATCTAAAGAAATATTTTGAAGGTATAAATCAAGGGTTTCCCAAATTTTAAAGCTTAAACTAAAAAAGCAAAATATATTATAGGCTTCCTAAAAAATTAATTTAAATGCACGAAACCCGATAAAAATTTTGCTTAGGTTTTTATTGAAATATAAACACATACACGATTCTGGCGTATGATGTGAAGTGTCTTTCTATGCAAGAATGAGATAAACTTTAATACAGATTACGAAAATTTGGAGATAATATTGTGCTATAACCGCCAAAAAAAAAACTTAAGCGACATAATTTCAGAATTTAATTTTTTGACCAAAATCGATTATTTGTGATCCTAAATAATCGATTTTCGTCAAAAAAAAACGAGTTCCAAAAAATGTGTCGGTTAAGCTTTTTTGTCGGTTATGGCTCGATACGGATGCCAGTTAGGGGTTTTCCCGGGAAATCGCGGCTTTGAAATTTGCGGATTTACCGGGATTTTTCCTACCGGATCCCGGGAAATAATAATAGAAATATTTTACTGCTTTACATATAGAAAACAACTGCTTTCACTTTGCCATTTGTGAAAATTTATTGCGAGCTGAGTTTTTTCTAACAAATTTTACATTTAAAGATATATTTTATCACATAGATTGATGTTCTAAGCAGGAACATAACAGTTGTAAGAGAAATGGAGAAAGTTTTTATAACCATTTAATGATTTTAAATAATGGTTATAAATGTAATCAATATATAAGAAATTTATTATTCGACATATTGTCATAATTATATTTTAATTTGAAATTTATTTGCTGAAGGTGTAGAAAAATAAAATAGATTCACATCGAATATAAATTATTTGCTGGGTTTTGTATGAGTTTCAAAGCCTACTAAGCTTATTTTGTCTTTGTGATTTTCAAAAATATTATTATTCTATGAATTCTCATATAGTTTTTGAAAGTCTGTGCATAAAGTAAGAGGTTTGTGACTGTTCAAAATGTGTGGTTGAAGTCTACTGATGATTTGTTACAGCAACAATGAAATGCGTATATAGACCAAGCTGAACCACCAGCAAATAAATTTCAAATTAAAATGTAATCAATATAAATGAGTAATATTTTTTAGTTATAAATAGCTATTATGACGACCAAAAAAAGGTTTTGGTTGCCAATGACCATTGTCGAAGCTAACTTTATTATTCGGTTATCGCTAAAAGAATACACATCGTATTTTAGATGTAATAGAGGCATTTACTACATGGCAAAATATTGAAATGTCTTTGGAAAAGTTAACAAAACGGTCAGAATAATATATGGATATGAGTATCTCACGGCAGTGGTTAATAAAAACCTAAAGTAGATAATGGTTATTTTCAAGTAACGTGTTCTTCAGAAAGAAAATAAATAACACTTATTTTTCCTCACTTTTCACTTTAAAGTAATTTTTTTTGAAATCATTATTCTCTTTCTGATCTACTGATCTGTTTTCGACCTCAAACCTTGAAAATTTTTTATTTTATGTTTGTTTTTATTTAATATTATTATGTTATTACTTATATTTGTTTACTCTTTTGATGTCATATAACAAAGATTTTCGTGTTGGAAAAAACCTTTAAGGAATTTAAAAACTAAAAGTTCTTGCCTTAAAACCCAATTTAAAATTTGTGTTAGTACCTGGCATATTTAATGTGTATTATTTCTATGGAGCGGAATCCCGGGATCCTGCGATATTTAAAAAGATTTCCCGCTTTCCGGGGAAATTAAAAAGTCCGGGGAAAAAACTCTAATTCCAGTACACCAAATTATCGCTGGAATCGAAGAGGCCAAGATGGAATAAACTCTGAATAGCATCAAGTTGAAAATGTCAGAGACTTTTTCTAAAATTTAAAATAGAACTCAAACAGTGGACACGGAAGGAAAATTGAGAGATTAAGCAAATTTTACTGTAGGAAGAGAAAATTAAATTTGATGAGTAAAACCATATAAAGAAAGAAGAAAGGAGACTCTAATCCTAAAAAGCCCTCAGGAGACTGGGGCTTTTTAATAATAAGTGACCACACAGAAGTAGCTTGCATGGCATTAGTTGAAGATATACGGTCATGTCAAAGAGTTCAATTCCGTTTCCACCTCCAGATATTGAGCCCTAGCCGCAGTATAACTCAGCATACTAGCGCCCCCAACAGTCTGGACACACCTGACAAATTCCCGCATTACTGGACCAGGTCAGTATTGGTTTACGTGGCTGTCCGCTTCATGCAGGTATTCAACTAGAATCGAGATGATTATTTCTTTTTGAAAGTCAACATTGATTACTATATTAAGTACAATTAAACGGGGACATAACGGTTTAATAATTTAATGTACTATTTTGATCCGTTAAAATTCATTTAAGTTTACTTTTGCACCCTTTTTACAGAACGGACCAAAAAGACTCACATAGAGAAGAGTTAGGGGGTTAAAATATGAATCATTTCAGTTATCTATTTCTTTATTTATTACTCATATATAAAATTACCTGTAAATATTTAAGCACCATTAAGTTGGGCATAAATTGTATCATAGTTTGTTCACCGCAACCCGATGGCAGTTGGATCAAATTCTCCAAATTTCCCAAAATACTACCAACCACATCACCCACTGCTGATATTTCAATTTTAGCCGAATCAGCTATAGAATTACGTGGAATACGTATGGAAACATTGGCCTTGCGTTGAACACTTGAACTCATTTCGAATAGGAAGCCTTTGTTGACTATTTCGGTAGCACCAGGATATTCCACTAAAAGAGTAGATTCTATCGAATCGCCAGCCAATTGATTCGCAGCTACTGCCTTTATTGTTATAGGACCCACACGTTTGGGTGTAATAATGAATGCTACTGATTTGGAAGATTTTGATGGAACTTGCACCGAGCGCCTGCTATAAAGTTCAACTTCTGCAATATTAATTAGAAGAAAATTTAGAAATTGTTGCAAGACATAACTGAACAATGGAAGAAAGAAACTTACTAGGTTTGGGTGGAGTCTTGCCATCGATTTGAGGAAAGTCAAATTCTTGAGCCGTATTGTATAAAGTAACATCAACATTTAAATCACTATTCTTGTTATTGAAGATCACAAAAGGCACGGCAATTGTCTCCCCTTAAAGTAATAATTATAAGAGTTTAAATAGTCTAAAAGTTTTATAGTCTTATCTTACCAATTCTTATGGAGTAAGGCAGTTCCGTTGTAATATAAAACTCTTTAAATGTTTGCATTAATTTCGGAGGTGATGTTAGACCAATGCCCTGCAATGGATCCAAAGCAAATGCTGATACCACCCATGATGTCATAGAACTAGGCAGTCTTCTATGAATGGTAGCCTTGCCTTCAGGACCGGCTGAAACATTCATAAACAACCAGGTATCAGCTGGTGGATGCATGACGTGTATGCGTGGATTATGCCAAAATGGTTTTGGGGTATAGGAAAATGCATAACGACCTTTGCCAGGCGCCAAAGTATTCGTCTCTATGGCATGAGCTGGCCCAATATCCGTTTTACGTATAGTGGTGAGTTTATGTTCATCTTCGTGGATTGCTTTTCCCAGAGCTGGTGTTGTTTGTGGTTCTTGTTCAATTATAAAATCCGCATTGGACATTGTTATAACGCCAGATTCTTTGCCAGGTGACCCAATGGGTGTATTGACATCGTTGAGCTCATATTGATTAAGCGCTCTCATTAGATTCGAAGTAGAAAGATCATTTCCTTAAAATTTTAGAAAATAAACAAGTTACATAACTTTTTTAAATTAAGCTATCGATATTTTCTGCACCTTTTCGAATTTTTAAAGCATTTTGATCGACCACCATAATGCCAATATAATTATATGGCTTAGAGCTAATCGTAATATCTATATCTTGTCCCGGCGGAGCCTTTAAAGGTGCCTCAACTTGTACATTATTCAAAAGATTCTCCTCAAATTGTATAACTTGTTCGTCGTAAACAAATTCACCATTGATAACCATATAAACCAAAAGTTTCGCTCTAGGCATCATGGCAAAAGTCGCTAGAAATTTAAAGACATGATAGGAATTGTCGGCCACCTAAAGTAGTAGAGATAATGAATTCTGAATCTACCAATTAAAATTAATTCTCTTTGTTTACTTACATCAACAGCACGTGACAGCAAAATATCACCACGTCCGACTATTTGATAAATAAAGTATTTCATGGGTTCACTGCAGCGTACGGCGATGTTAATTTCTTGATTCACCATGGGTCTGTAAGAAATGGGAGTATGAAAATAATAGGAAAAAAACAAAAAAATTAGTCCATTCGTCTATGTCGAGTATAAAGGCATTTTTACTTAGACTGAATTAATGAATGAATAATTTTTTTTGTATCTCCATTTATTTATTTTTTTAATCGAACGTAAATGTTAGTCTTAGCTACTGGTATTGCGGATCAACCACCACTAATTAAAAATTGTTTCAAAGCACAAGAAATCCCTCCTTCAACCATTTAAGAAATTGACTAAAAAGGTCCATACGGAGAACAGTTCCGTGGTTGAAATGTTTCACAAAAACGTTCGTCGTAGGAAATTAACCCTTAACCGCAATTGAAGTTTTAAGGTACGGTCACACTTGCCAAACATTTGCTCAAAAAAGCGTAACCACTCAATGTTTGTGAAAAACCATTTTATTCAGACACGTATTTCTTAAGTTAAACAGTTTCATAAACAACTAATAGACAACGTCATTGATTCCAAGATTATTGGAAACTATTTAACTTAACAAACACGTATCTGAATTGAAAGCTTTTTCATTATTATTTTGTGTTTAGGTTTTTTAGGCAAATATTTGCCCAAGTGTGACCAACCCGTTATTATATTATAGTTTTCAATACAAGTTTTCGAATGTGCGTGAAGATAGATAAAAAACGTCTTGTTTAACCCTAGAATGGTAAACATCGCCTGTGAGGCGAAGCAATATTATTTTTTAACGATATTTTCTGATCACTTACACCTACCTAAGCATACGCTCGTGCCAACTCAGTTGAGTGTTGTACGAGGTTGTGCGCACACTTGCTCTATTTTTCTTCGCTGCATTGTCGAATAATACATATGTCAGTTGCCTGTGAGGCGAAGTTTACCAATAAAGGCAATTTTTGGCATACAATAGTTTGTTAGTTTCCTCCCCCCCCCCCCTTACAATTAGTATATGCATATAATCCTTTTAATTTTTTATGATGACTCCTTATGAAGCGCAGATACTAAATTGTACCGACTAAGTACCGACTGGTGCACCACTCGTTTGGACGAAAGGACGCGTATGCAAAAAAGAGTTCGTGCAGCAATACATGAGGATATTGGTTATTACACTGATATTATGCAGACCAACCAGGCATAAAAAATTTCAAAAAATAAAAATATCATTTCTGTTCCCGAAATCAAAACGTATGAGCGTATATGTCTGCGTAAAATGCAAGAAACCATAGATTTTAGAGCACAGATCACCAAACTGTTGCCAATGTGAAGCAAAAAATTTTTTGAAAAAATGCAAAATTTATTTTGGTGTAGAAAGTTTTTTTCCACTTCAAAAGTGTACATTATATTTTTAAATATTAACTTGATCTATGGACAATAAGATAAAATATTATTTTTGTTATCTCGAATGGAACTATTTAATTTTATTTCTAAACGATCTCTTAGAATTAGTGATTAAAATATGTGATCAAAAAAAGTCTAGCATATATTTAAGATATTTATAAAATGAACTAGTTTCTGTTTATTTTTGTTACTAAACATTGAATAAATATGTTTTATATTTGGTTTATTAAAGTTTTGTTGTTTTTAAAGTCATATAAGTGTTTTTTATAAAAGTCGCCTCACAAGCGAAGTTTACCATTAAGGAGCTAAAAAATATTTTTACCATTCTAGGGTTAACAGAGCTCTGTTAACAAAAAAACAGCCTCTGTTAAAAAATAATAATTAGTTTCTTCCCACAAAATGGACTTGATACCCAATTGTTCAACCAAAATGAACGAGAAAATTTAAACCGATAGACTTCTCTATGCCTCCTTTACATAGATATAATATTTACTACATCCAACAACATGAAAAATCCATGTCTTAACCCACAGTCATTATATAGAGGAGACTCCTGGGCGTCTCTAGATCGTAGTCCACCATCCCATTGCCTTGAGGGCTTTGCCAACATTCTGCTTTGCATACGTACACAGCACAACCACTAACAAAAATCTAAATCATTTTTATAAAAAAAAATACACCGAGAGTATTCAAACACCACCAAAATTATTAAATTTTTTCCTATATTATTTATATAAATAAATTATCGAATTTAAATCTTTTTATAACAGCACTTTTTATTGCTATAAAAAAGAAATTAAATATGTGGAATATAGAGTTGAAAAATAAGTTTTTATTTGGCTTAAATACTTTTGTAGATGATGACTGTCTAGTATGTATCCAGAAATTGAAAAAAATAGTACATACAGTCTAAGGCACCACTACATACAAACTTTAGTCATATAAAACTACCACATAAATAATTTTTCACATACCCAATTACACATTTACAACAGCGACTTTTTTTCAGTGGAACAGCACTAAACATGTATTAGTGCGAATTTCATGTGATCACTGCATGTATTAGTGCCGTTCTGCGTTAAGCATTTTCTTTTTTTGGTGACCATTGCTCTAGATCAATGTGCAATTGTCGGAAGTCATAACAGCGTGATTCTTTCACTGCAACGAGTGAAGGTCTTTGTTACTATTCTCGTTTAAATTAAATTATGATATAATTGTATTTGTAACATTTAATTAATAAATAAATATTTAAGGTAACTTCCCAAATTAGGTTCAAAATATTCATCCGGGAAACTTTTTATTAAGTGTTTTTCTCTATTGTTCCTCTGCTTAACTTCCTAATTGTATCAGACAAAAATATCTGCAATCAAAACGGTAGTACAGTGGCTAAATTTCATCAGTCATCTAACAGAGAAATCTGTATCACAAACGAAAGCCTTGCATATATACCACATCAAACTTCAGCCAAAAATGTCGTATTGCTCTCAATAAGAAAGCGAAACATTCCAACATCACCCTAAATTTAGTGCGACGACCTGAGTCGAATACTAGAAACTTAATAGAGAATAATCTGGCAAGATATATTCCAATATGTGTACATTCACTCGATGATTAGTTTTCAGTGATAGAGCGAAGTAGATGGCAAAGTGAGTCCACTTTTTCCAAAACCTATGGACTTTAGTTAATATAATAACAATTAAAATATTTCGCTTTTAGCCTAAACAAAATAAGAGATTTCTTAGCTATAATCAGGGGTCACTGTGCATTCGGATCTCATGCCAAACCAACGGGACTTTCCCAGATAAAGAACAAGAGAAGACTAATCGTACAATTTCTATCTCTGTCCTGCATTGGAAAATCACCGCCTTCGCTCTTTGGGGAATAAGTATTTTAGACTTTTTCGAAACTATCGAAGATAGATCTAAGAAATCTTTTCTTTTCCATCAGGAGCTGCGGACGGTTCTGCCAATCGACCTCTCCTTAGCGAATTATGTACACACTTGCTGGCATCACTCCATCTGTCTTTTCTCTTTCACATATATAACCCAATATATTCCCCTCTTCAACCCCAACTGACTTATGTCCTATTACGGTTTACAACTCAAATAAGTTGAACTTTAAAACAACTTAACTTTTTTTGGTATTATGAATTAAAACTAGTCGAAATAAAAATCAGTTGTCTCAATTTGACAAAAGTTTTAAATCATAACAAGAATTTGGCAACTAAGACTCAACTATCAATTTACTTGTAAATCATAATAGGGGCCTTAATCTCTTTTACCTCCCACTCAGGAAATCCCTATTTTTTTGTCAGGTAACACATAGGATACATAAATATTTGGAACTTAAGTGAGCTGAACACTGTTTTATTGGTCACCTGCAAACCTAAACATAACATATAAATGCACTAAGCTTTGTAAGCGTAGACCTCGAAATTGTGACAATGCATTTTGCTCCCAAATCTATCATAACCGTTTTTGATGCGCAAATAGCAGCAAATTAAGCATCTAAAAATATTTCCTGCAAAGTTTTCATAACGTATCCACAAAGAATAACATATTATTACAGTATTGTAAGATTGTAAAGACATGCTTATTAAAAAAATTTTAAAATGCATATAAAAAATGTTGTCTGAAACAAATGAACGAATCCATCTTTAAAAATTTATTTTTACTTCATCCTTACTTGTCATTCACAACTTTGGCAGTAACGTAATTTTTACTGTGCAAATGTTTGCGCGGTATTTTTCCAATATCGGTTACAATGCCTTGATAATCCACCTGAAATTGTAATTGCAAATAAATAAATAATAATTTATAAAAGGAAAAGTATTAAAACTAACAATAACTGAATGATATTCATCTTTGTCTCCCACGGGAACTGTGAATTTCATTTTAACCTCAGAGCGAGTATCCAAAGTGTAGACTGTTTTGTTGTACATTTCACTGCTGCCGTAAGCGTTCGTTAAATAAGCAGTCAAATCGGGCTTAAATTCTTTCATCATAGCACCATCATTACGCAATACTTTGGCCTTAAAATGGCACACATTATGAAAAATAAACCAAGTTTAAAAGTAAAAAATCGTCTGTAAGTTTTACTTACCGAAACTTCGAATGGTACACCTGGTATATAGTTGCTGGGCAACTTTATTGCCTCCACGCGATATGCATCCAGATGTACTGTTATCACAGTTGAAAAATTTTGTGCTGAACTGGTGGATGTCTCCTCAACTAAAGCATCTAACAAATATTCACGCTCGTAATCTTCCTTCAATTTCAATTCGTCTCTTATGTCAAATTCAAAATAAGCGCTGCCATCAATGGGCACAACTTTGCGGGTTATTAAATCATTAACAAATGGTTGCAAGGAACCAAAAAAGGTGGGATAAATGGATAAAGTAGCTTCACCTACAATAGGTTTACCAAAGTCATAACTGAAATAACAAACAAACAACAAAAAACGTTTAACAATTTCCAAAGCTTTGAAAAGCTAAAACTAAAACTTACTAAGCCTTAACTAAGGCTTTGATTTTGCCATCTTTATAGATGACATGCTTGTCCGTATTTATGTCTACCACAAACTTGGGCAGAATATATTCGACGACTTCAAAAGTTCTTTTGTATATTTCATCCATAACCTCTACTTCTACTGACCACTCGCCGAATTTAGGATAATCTGACAGCTGCAAGTCATTGGCATAAACACCGCTTGTCAATCTTACGTCACGATATTTTCGTATGGCATTATTACCGCCATCCTTAATGGTGATATGAACATTTCCATAATTCAAGATGGGTTTTAAATTGGCATCCATTATTAAGACGCGATAATGCACAATATCTTGTGGTTTATAAATGGCTTTATCCGATTGCACCATAACCGTAAACTGTTTAGCATCAAAATTTAACTGGGTCTCATTGGTAAAACGTACGCCCGAAAGGCCCTCGGCAGTGAGATTATAACGATCTCTTTTCAGCGAAGGTATCTGAAACAATGCAATGATTTTATTATTGTCTTAGTTTCATATTCTCTCTTATTCTGTGTGTCGACGCCACGCCAATGCAATACTAAAAAGTTGAAGCTTGTCTACTATCTTTCTCTCTCTCTCGGAAATAATTATATGCTGCACAGTGGGGCAGAAAAAAAATATATTAGAAACAAAGCAGCCATTTCTAACCCTCATACCTAAATAAGAGCGGCAAGTGTTGCGTTAGCAGCAGGTTAAATGTGAAAATATTTTTTATTGTACTAAAAATAATTGCTCGACTGCTAACGCAATGCTTTCCGCTCTTATTTAGGTATGAAGGTAAACGGCAGTGGAGTTTTCCTGTTTATATATGAAATATCCGTTGTGCAAATTTCTCAGGGACGTATGAAGCTTCATAGCAGGGTAGTTATGCCCTGTAAAACCGTTTATTGGTCGCCATTTTTTCTCATCGAATTTCAAAATTCAAGTGTGGCACTGTGCTGTGTACAGTATCTGCCTTATTCTGAATAATATCTCCCCGGGAGTTTATTCCCTATTCATTGTTCCCCCATTTTAAAAAGTCATTTGCAAACTTTCAGTTAAAATAATACAGCGGGAAACAAAATAGCTGACCTCAAAAATTCGAAGTTCTTCCTCAAATTTAAATTTTTCGCTCAATCTGCTTAACAAAGGTGGATTTTATTTTTAGAAAAAAATTAATTCTGTGGGAATATATAGTATTGGAATATACTATATTTATATTCTCTAAAGTCAACAAAATATAATCAACCTGTCAATAGCAGTTATTTTTTCTTCGACAAGGAGTACACAAGCGCTAATTTTTTGGTATCTAGGCGCACAGTAGTGCGCCAGGCCAAGTTCCGACCAATGCACGCAGTGTGTATATTTACAGGAAACCATGCGAGCCGTTTTTACCCCGCTCATAACTTTGTTCACTGCAATCGTAAAATTCTAAAATTTAAAACATAGTTAGCAGATTATCTAGAATTATATGACACCCTTACGATTACTAATTTATATAATGCGTAGCATAATTCAGTGATAGGTATTGTGCCAGACACGAACTTGGTCAATATTTTTATCTCACTACTTTTGATGGCCGAAATTTTATAAAGGAACTTGCCTATTTTTTCACATTTATGTTTTTGTAAGGATTGCATTAACGTGATAAAGACAATTATCTGCAGAATAAGGACGATGATAATCTTACCTCAAAATGTATTGTTTCCGTAGAGAATGGTCTGACTTCGACAGTTTTAAAGTCACTATACGCACTGCCGATTATTCCGACCTTGACTTTGGCTGCTTCTGCCGCTTTATGTATACTTACGGCTACATGATACTGCGAATTTGGTGTTAAGGTGTTTGGTGCAATTATAGAATATAATCTGAAAATATTAAAAGTATTGTTAAACACGTTTATGTAAATACAACAGGGAGGAGCTTAAATGACTCTTAGAAAAGAAGCTAAAAAAGTTCTAGTTTAAAATTAAGGTTTTAAGAACTACGACTAATATCCTGGGCATTGCTGCCTATACGTTGAGGTATATTTTCACTTTCGATTCTTGCTCCATGATTTGTTTGTTCTCTTCCGATCTATGCCAAATGTTGTTCTTGTGATCCTAATGATCATACATTTGCAACTTGTACGAATAAACACTCTGTTTTATTCTGCGTTTGTTGTTCCCGTTTTTTTAATGCATATATCTATTTATTGCATCTTCAAAAATTAACTAGCAATAAGTATTCAAATCTTAAATCTAAATATAATTATTAGGCCCGACCAGTGTCGTACATAAACTTAGTGATTGTAATTAATAACTCATAAGAGTCGTTATAAGCAAAAAAATATTTTCAATCTAATATTTTCAATTCATTCAAAAATTTCTACCTATCAGCCAATGTATCTGAGTTAATTTAAGTTTCATTTGTGTTAACTTAGAGTCAATGTGATGTTTCCATGTAAGCCGTCGATCAAGGTGTATACCAAGATATTTCACATATGAATGTTGAGGAACGACTTGATTGTTAATCCGAATGGGGGAACAAGTAGCTCTTCGTAAGGTAAATTTTACTTGAACACACTTTTGTTCGTTTACCTTAATTCTCCATAAGTTCAACCGTAGTTCCAGCTGGGTAATATGTTTCTGAAAATAGCGGGATCCTACGTAAGGTTTTTCATGCATACTAAGGCTTACAGGCATATTACACTTATAATTAAATACCAAACTGGTCCCAGTATACTTTCGTGTCACACCGAATGAGATAAATTCGGGCGCACTCATGAAGTCTCCTTCCATAACAGTGAACTTACGGGCTAGACTATAACTTTCCAAAAGTTTCAGGATGTCATTTGGTAGATATATCTTCAATTTTGAAATTAGGCCATCGTAACACACTTCATGAAATGCCTGGGAAACGTCAATAAAGAGGGCAGAACAATACTTTTTTTGTTCAAATATTTTTCTTATAAATTGAACCAATCTATGCGTTTGTTCAATGGTGCTATGCTGACTTCTAAAACTAAATTGTTGGTCCCACTACTAATTAGTAGACTTATTGGCCTATATAACTCAGCTTTGGTAAATTCTTTGCCTGCCCTGGGAATCATTTTGATCTTGTCAAGCTTCCAGTGTTGTAGATAATATTCCAGTCGTAATATGGCATTTAAGATATATAGCAGGATTCTATTTGCAATACGAGGCAACTTCATCAGCATCTTGTTACTAATTCCATCAATGAAGGTTTCTTTGGGTTGAGTACATCACGCATCTTAAACCTTAAAGGTTGAGAGAGTAAAGCAACTACACTCCGCAAATCAGCAACACCAGTACATTTGTTTGGAGTAAATACGAATTTTAAATGCTCAACAAATATGTTACCTTTTTCAGTATCACTTCTTGTGAAACCTCCGGTAGAAGTGCTTAAACTCAACGGGTGTTTTAAACTTTCTAGCAGCGCGCCACAAAGAGTAATTAGTTGCTGATGTGACATTGAGTCACTCCAGATAGTTTTTAAGTCTAATTTTATGTTGAGGTAATCTGTGATGTTGTCATTCCCTTATAGCACATCTTTTTTCACATACGAAACGTTCAACATCCGTATAATAAACTCGTTTAAACTCAGTCTGCAGATGGGAAGTAGTAGCATGCTCAGCAGCCTGTTTTATTTTTTCTCGAATGTTCTTAGCGTAATGTTTTCCATGCAGTCACTACTGAAATATTTTTTGAATCCCAATTAATTAACACGATTGATCATCTTAACATATGAGAGACGTGAATCACTTCTTAGTGGGTTACAGATTGTAACGATAATGGGAGAGTGAGCGGAGTAGAGATCTAGAGAAGCTTCACCGAGAATGAAACCCCTAGATATATTTTTCATGACGCCAAATCTATGACATCGGGATATTTTTGTATGTCGGTAGGCCACTTAGTGGGCTCCCCATACGAATTGACATCCAACCCCTTTATTGAAATTGTGTTGAACAACGCTCGACCTCTAAAAGTAACAAGATTCGAACCCCAGAATGTATGTTTTGCGTTACGAAACAAGGTCCAAGCGATTTGTAGAAATCTCCGTATTGATCCTCAGTGATTAAGAAACTGTTCCCGTTTTTTTTTTGAAAGTTCGAAGAACTTTAGTTTTCTACATGCTTTATTTGACCTACTTACAGTTTATTGTTCCTATCAGAAATAATTTTCCATATTTCTAATTTCATTAAAACAGGTTGGTTTATTTCAGAGACGTACAATTTTACTCCTCTCCAGCTTTCCCTCACTTTCAATGCATCTTACTTACTAAGAAAAACACTAAAGCTACGGTCACACTTGCCATACATTTGCCCACAAGAGCGTAACCACTAAATGCTAATGAAAAATCTTTCAACTCAGACAAAAGTTTGTTAAAGTTAAAGAGTAGCCAATAATGTTGGATTCTATGACATTTTCTATTAGTTGTGTTCGAAACTGTTTAATTTCATAAACAAGTGTCTGGATAATAACTTTTTTTATTACTGTTTGTTGGTTACGCTTTTTTGGGCAAATATTTGACAAGCCTATTATTTTGTCCACATTTGAATCTTTTAGTGCTTCAAATTGAACTCAAATCTGTTGGTTAGTTTGAAGAAAGCATAAATTTCTTTGATTCTAGCTTCCTTCCTCCTGTCTATTGTATCCTCACAAAAACATAAATGTGAAAAAGGCCAAGTTCCTTTCCAAAATTTCGGCCATCAAAAGTAGTGAGATGCAAATTTTGACCAAGTTCGTGTTTGGTACAATACCTATTACTTCAGTAGGTATGCATTATATAAACTTGTAATCGTAAGGGTGTTATATAATTTCTAGATAATCTGCTTACTTGACAAAATTTTTCCCGATATAAAGAAACGAACAAATATACATTATTTTCTCCTTTCTTAGAAGAGTAAAAATATTTCCAAGTTAGCACAATATCTAGAAATTATATAACACCCTTACGATTACAAATTTATATAATGCATACCTATTGAAGTAATAGGTATTGTACCAAACACGAAATTGGTCAAAATTTGTGTCTCACAACTTTTGATGGCCGAAATTTTGGAAAGGAACTTGGCCTTTTTTCACATTTCTGTTTTTGTGAGGACCTGACTACTTTTTTGAAGGTTTTCTTAATAAAGCTTTTTATACTTTAAATTTCTAGTCTGTTATAATTCTATTCATAATGTCTGCGCCAATTGAAATGGGCAGAGTTACATAAAATAATGGGTTATAGGGTGATATGTGCTCAATTTTTTAAGAGTCATCTGAGTAGAAATATGTAAACTTTAGCGGGAGTGACCCCGCCTATTTTTCTAGAGTCTGCTCAAACGAAGTACTTTTGAAAACGCAAAATTAAATGCTAGCATGAGTGAAATATGCATGCAAGGTTTCAATACAGTAGCTTGTGTTTTAAATTTATCTAGTTGGTAACTTACCTAAGCCTATTTTTTTTGCAAAATTTCAGATTTTTCCTATTCGTAAATCCTTTAACTTAAATTCTTAATTTTGAGCTTAAAGTGCGTGTCCATGCCCCCAATTGAAACTTCCAGGATTTAAAATCTTTCTTGGTGATCTCTAATTTAGATTTATTTGTGTATTGAATTTAAGGCTCTCTAGTGCAAATTCAAGCTTGAAATGTTATTGCAGTTAACCCCACTCTCCGTCACATTTTTAAACTCAAGATTTTGTTATGAGCAGCGCTCAACTATCATCGTACCCTTTTTAAGTTAGTTAAAGCTTCAGTTAAAACCTTCAGTAAAAAATTATCGTGGCCTCTACCACTCCCAGTTAAAATATTTGGGTTTTTAGATTTTTCTATTTGGTTTCTCATCTTGACCTACTTTCAGCTCTCTAGCGAAAATTTAATTATATCATTCTTATGGGCGTGGTCCCGCCCACTTTTTTTAAATAACTTTTTTGCCAGTGCCAATTATACGTGTCAAGTTTCATTGGAAACGGATATTAATATTTAAATAAATAGTATATTTAAATCTGCTGATCCGAAGTACATGAAATAGAAGATTTAAATTGTATGGGCGTGTTAACTTCCACTTTTTTCAACGAAATTTCATAACTTTGCATTATTCCAACATTTGTGCAAAATTTCAATAAAATCGCTTGAGATAAACATATTAAATTTTTATTGGAATAGCTCCGCCCCCTCTGGTTAAAATCTCCGGGTTTTCAGATTTTTCTAGTTAGTTGCTAATCTAGACCTACTTGTTTATTAAATTTCAGCTAACTAGCGTATATTTTATTTATTTTGTTCTTATGGGCGTGATAACGCCCACTTTTTCAATCTCAATACCTGCTGTAGCCATTAGTTATCTTTCCTGTCGAGTTTCGTTGAAAACGGATAGTAATATATATATAGTAATAAATAGATAGTAATAAATATATAGTATATATGTAGTATATTCAAATATGCTGACCCGAAGTACATGAAATAGAAGGCTAAAATTGTATGGGCGTGTTAACGCCCACTTTGTCAACGAAAATTTGTAGCCTTGTACTATTGCAACATGAATGCTAAATTTCAATAAAATCGCTTGAGTTTAACACCTTATATTTGTTTTTTAAATTCTGAGCCTTATGGGCGCAGCCCCGCCCTCCTAGATAAAATTTTTGGGTTTTCAGATTTTCTAGTAGTTTGCTAATCTATAACTACTCGCTTATCAAACTTTAGCTCACTAGCGCAAATTTTAATTTTTAATCTTATGGGCGTGTTCCCGCCCACTTTTTTTAACCATAAATTTTTATTTGGCTAACAGTTATCTATCCTGTTTAGTTTCGTTGGAAACGGATAATAGTAAATACATAAATAGTACATTTAAATGTGCTGACCCGAAACACATGAAATAGGAGGCTTAAATTGTATGGGAGTGTTAACGCCCACTTTTTTTCAATAAAAATTTAAAGCCTTGTATTATTGCAACATGTGTGCCAAATTTTAATAAAATCGCTTGAGTTAAACGGCTTAGAAATGTCTTGTAATTCTTAACATTATGAGCGTAGCCCCGCAACCTTGGTTAAAATTTTCGGGTTTTCAGACTTTTTTAGGTGAGTACTCACTTAGTTCTACTTGTGTACCAAATTTCAGCTCACTAGCGCAAATTTTTATTTTTATTGGCGTTGCCCCACCCTCCTGGCTAAAATGTCCTTGTTTTCAGAATTTACTACTTCATTGCTCACCTAGATCTACTCGTGTAACAAATTTCAGCTTTCTAGCTATAGCGGAAGTGCTTCATCAATTTGATGAGTGTGTCAGTGGTCAGTGAGTATGTCTTAAAATATGCAATTTTTGCACCTCCACATCTCCGGAACCTTTCATTGTAAAACTTTCAAACTTTGCATATGAGGTTACATGAATTTATTCTAATTATGTTTTAATTGCGTTGAACAAAGTTATGAGGGGGGTAAAAACAGCTCAAATGGCTTCCTGTAAATATACACACTGCGTGCATTGGGCGGAAATTGTCCTGGCGCACTGCCGTGCACCTAGATTAACGAAGCAACCACGAACGCCATTTTGTTTGTCCCTGATCTATACATTCTTTTTATACAAACTGCATTCTCTTTCGCTACAAAGATACAATAACGTAAGCTAGCGAGAGTTCCATACTTATGTATTTAACTTGTGCATTTAATTTAGAGAATTTGCATAAAAAATACATAATGTTAAAAAATTAACTGATTGTCCGTGTCCTTTGTGATGTCTTACTGTCTTATACAAAAATTATGTAATCCGGAAGCAGTTTGGTAAGCGAGAGCACGCTCTCTCCAGTCTCGCCGATCATTTTTGCTGGAACTGATGGATGGCAGCTGCCAATTCCAACTAACTTAAGCTATTTCCATACACTGATCCTGACTAATGCTAGGAACACAACTGGGACGAGCGACAACTTTTTCGATGCGAACTTTCATCATAAAAAATAAAAAACATTTGTGCATATGAAAATGCATTTATTTATTTCTATTTTGTTATTGTGCTTCATACGACGAATTTACGAAGCGAATGCTTATCAACGATTTCGTCGACGTGGACGAAATTCGTCGTTCGTCCCAGTCGTGTTTCTAGCATAAATTCGTCGTTATTGTGCTTCACACCAGGGCTGTCAATTTGTTTTTGCGTCCAAATGCTTGGTTTGGCGAAATGCCATTTTTCTGGCGATAAATGAATTTGTTGGCGATTTTAGTGGCGATAAACAAAATTTTTTGGCGGTTATTTTGGCTATTTTTATACCCTTTAAATGTAAAAAAACACGAAAACTAAAAAAGTATCGAAGTAAAAAACGCAATAAACCAAATAAACGATAAAACGAGAAAAAAGCATAAAAACTAAAAAAGCACCATATTAAAAAAACGCCAAAATTAAAAAACCTTTAAAAAACGCTTAAGAACTAAAAAACTTAAATAAACGCCAAAACTCGAAAAAATCACCAAAGCGAAAAAAACACCAAATTTAAAAAAAAAACTGTCACGTAAATAAATTGCCAAAATGAAAAAATCGCTAAAATAAAAAAACCCGCCAAAATAGAAAAAAAAACGTTTTAACGAAAAAAGGCAATGCCAAAAACCCTTAAAAAAATTGCTAAAACAAGAAAAAAGCACCAAAACTAAAAAGGCACCAAATAAAAAAACGTCAAAAATGCAGAAAAAACGGTGAAGCTAAAAAGCCCTATTAAAAAAAGCTTAAAACCGAAAAACTCCCAAAAAACAAATGCCAAAACTATATTTTATATAGACTAAAGCTCATATAGTACGGCACGCTTCGTGCGCAAGTCAAAGTCGCACTTAAGTAAAATTATTTTTAGTAAATGGAAATGGAAATAAAATTTATTGCTAAAGTACAGTCCTAACTATAAAATTAATTAAAGAACATGTTCCGTTTGATTTCACTGAAGCCGTTCCTTTTTGCTGAAAAAATTCTCTAGGAATAAACGTAATAAATTTCAAATGAAAATATAATTATGACAATATGTCGAATAATAAATTTCTTAAATATTAAATAGTTACTAAGAAAAACTACATAAAACTGATTTTTGGCGACTTTTAGCGATTTTTAAAATCAATTTGGCGAAATAGGTCGGAAAAAATCTGACAACCCTGCTTCACACGACGAATTCGTCGACATAGACGAAATTCGTCGTTCGTCCGAGTTATGTTCCTAACATAACTTTTATAATCACGAAACATTTTTGAGGGCTATTTAAAAAACAATGTTTGCTTCAATGTCTGTTGCATCTCATGTAAAAGATAAATGACACTTATCATCGTAAAGAGAACAAATGAACACTATAAAGAATTGATAAGCTTTAAAAAAAGATATTTTTAATATCTTGTTTCAAAATATTTCCAAACATTAAGTGTAGGCTTTTTGCCCAAAAAAGGAAACGACTTTATGCTATCTAGAGAGATAATTCAGTATTTCCAAATCCATTTATTCCCACACTTAATTTCATAATTTAAACTCGTTAGTAACTGGTAACTAACATGCAAAGTCATGTTAGAGAAACAAAAGAAATCAGAAATCATCAAAAATTTGTGTACAAAAAATTCACGCCACTACAAAACGTTGAAGCAAATTAAAACAAACAGACAAGTGTTTATTAAAACATACCAAAAGTTAGTGAAATATTGTTGCCCCAAAAAGTCGTTGTATAATTTTAGTTGGATTTGTTTTTTAACAAAGTCAAAGCTCCATACATATTATTTTAGCGAAACCGACAAAAAGTTACAAGATGTAGGTGAACAAGATACTTCTTGTACACACATATTTTTTATTGTTTACACAAGTATTTGTAAAAATTTCATTACATTAGTAAGTGGAGGTTATTAAACTTTTTTTTGGATTTTACGACAATAGCAAATGATGAGGATGAATGACTAAGTTGAAGTTGGTGGTAATGGCGAACGATAAAGATCTAAGATTACAGTTTGTTTTCTTTTATAAATAAAAGCTTTTAACATGGAAAGAAATTTTAAAATTTTGGTAATAATGTTTTTAATGCATATACTTTTATGTTTTTAAAGAAGTTAATTAAAAAAAGTGAAATAAAAGAAAAATTCTAAATTTTTAGGGCCTAATTGTCTAAATCACGTCACCGAAGTAAAATTCAACGAAAGCAAAAACAGCATTTTGTTTTTATTTTTCATACATATTATATAATACTAGCCAAGCGCGGCAAACGTTGTCTTATGGCCCACTTGAATGCATACACAAGAATTCATTCAAAGTCGATTCACTCGTTTATTAAACTAAGCTTTAGTTGCAGTGTAGATAAATAATCTAGATATCGACTGAAGTGGCATGTGCCGGGCTGATTTGTGAATCTAAACTAGGGATGCCAATCGGGACTGGTTCTTACGATCCCGGAATTTGGGATTTCAAAAAGGCAAATCCCAGGATTTCAGGATTTTTCGGGATCCCGAAAGTTTTTGAGATTCAGAAATTGTTCGGCACCTTGGATTTTTGAACATTAAAATGCAAATCATCAGCCCATTTTTGTTTTCACCCACCCACATTAAAAAAATGAGTTAGGTATGGTATGAGTTAGGTTCGAGTATCCCCTTTCTGAATCCCAACCATGTTTTGCGAAATTAATTATTGTTTCTGAGATATTTAGCTCCATTTCAACTATTTCTAGGTTTAAGAAATATTGATTTGCAGAAAACGCCACTGTTTGGCTATTGCTTTAAATTATTCATACAAAAACGTACAAAATAAATTTAATTCTTGTTTTGCTTCATATCCGTAATGTTATAAATACAATTGGGAAGACCGAAGTATTTCGCATAGTTCGTTGAACTTAACTTACTTACCCTTGTGGCTGAGTGGTAGCGATGCTATCCTCTCAGTCCAGAGGTCGTGGGTTCGATTCCCACCATAGACTCTGGGTGTTTTCTGCAGACAAGCTAAACGCTTTGCGGGTTGTGTTTGTTCTTAAAAAAAATCGATCTACTCCAAATTTCTGCTTGCTATGGATATATTTGTAGCCCATGGATACAAAATTATGCAAAGTTTAACTTGTATAATATGCAAAAAAAATTATTATGTACTTGAAATAAAAATAAATGCAAAAATCGATACCAAGCCTTGAAATTAATAAAAGTCTCTTAAAATCTTAGAAGGCATAAGTTTGGAATAAATCACACCTATGGCGAATATCTGACGATTCGCAATGTTTAAAAAAAGCCCAAAACTAAAATTGAATTATTAACTCGGGATAAAGAGCAAAATATTATGAAGATTCAAACAAAGCTTTACAAATTTTATGTCCCTAAATAAAAGTAAATAAAGAAATCCAAAAGCTTTAGACAAATTACATTAAAAAAAACAGAAATTCGCAAAAAAAATTAATATTTTAAACCAAGCGAAATTGCGAAAAATATCAAAAGGTTTTTATTTAATTTTGGGGTCATCGTTAAACCGATCGACTTATTTCTATGGACAGCAAGAAATATAAATTTGAACCATTAATTTTCTTCTCAACAAGTTTCTCAATATGAAGCAGTAAAGCTGTATACATTTGGAGCACAAAAAGCTACTTTTTAAAAATAAATTACGAAAAGTGGCGTATGTGACTCAAAACATTATTTTTTTCTTTCAATAAAGTAATATTAACTTCTAACTTTATTCATGAAAGTTCACACAAATTTACACATTTTATCAAAACATGTGTCGAAAGCAATGGTGAAAATAAAAAAAAATCTACCTTCTATGCTTTGGGAAAACTTCATGCAAACCTTCTTTGTAATTTTTCTTTTCATTCTCCAAACCGATAATGGGCTGACGAAATGCTTTTTTAATTAAGTATTTATTAAGAAAACGTATTTGAAACGAATTTTCTAAGCTTACTACGCTAATTTTTCTTTTGTGATTTTCAAAAATATTATTTGTGAATTTGCAAATAGTTTTTGAAAGTATGTGCATAATATAAGAAGTTTGTGACTGTTAAAAATTTGTGGTTGAAGTCTACTACTGATTTGGCAAAGCGTCAATGTAATATATAGACATTGATTAAGCATCAGCAAATAAATATCAATTATAAAAGATCAATATTGTGTTGCCACAATTACTATATTCGCATGGAAGAAGGTCATAATGAATTGATTTAAAAAAAAAAAAACAAATCTTAGTAAACATTTTCGGGAAATCCCGAAAATCTCGGGATTCGGCATTTCCTGAATCCCAAAAATCTTAGGTCTTCGGGATTGGCATATCCCTTGTCTAAATCATCTAGGGTGCCACCAAAACGCATACAAAAATTTATTCAAATCGGTCCAGCCGTTTAGGAGAAATTCAGTGACATACACACGTACCGTAGAATTACATACATATGTACATATATAAAGATAAAGATAAAAATGACATACTGCTACTCATTAGCTCAGTGACTTTTTTTGTTATTAACACAAATTTTTAACAACAACCATATAGTCTCCTTTGAATTTAATACACGTAGTCCAACGTTTCCCCAAATTTTTTATACCTTCCAAAAAATATTTTGATTTATCGCGATCATCAAAATAGGCATTTATTTGTGAGATGATTCGTCGTTGGAGCCAAATCTCTTTCCGCCGACCCATTTCTCCAAGTTTGGCAACAAGAAATATTAACTTGAGTGTAAATCTGGAGAATAGGGCTAATGAGGCAGCAATTCGCATCCCGATTCATGGATTTTTGCCATAGAAACTGCACATGTGTTTGTGGACGATTGTAAGCAAACGGCGCACCCATTTTGGGGAAAGATTTGTCATAACCAAGTGATCATTCCAAATTGAAACCACTAAGCAATGCTTCCACAATCTCTCACTTTCAATCTCCGATAGGCTAAAACCATATCCTGATTTTCTTTTCAATTCTTTCAACTGTGACCTAGATATAATATGAAACCCTGACGATTTCATATTTATAAAATGCATTGCAGATTATAGTTATATGTATTGCACAAGAAAGAACTTGGTCAAAATTTAAATCTCACTACTTTTAATGGCCGAAATTTTGGATAGGAACTTGGCCTTTTTTCACATTTATGTTTTTGTGAGGATCTGACTGCTTTTTGAAAAATTTTCTATAATAATACTTTTTAAACTTTCTAGTGCATTTTATTTTTGTTCATATTCACTGGGCCAGTTGAAAAGGGCATAGTTACATAAAATAACGGCACACCTTAAAAATGCATTATTGTGTCATTACAACGCCGCCAGTGTGCACGCAATTTGGTAAAACTCTTCTGAAAAGAACGATCAAAAGTAAAGCATAAATTGTAGTGGGCGTGTCCACAAAATGTCAGCGCTCGACAGTATAATCTTATGTAAAATCTTTATGGGCCTATCCTTGACCACTTTTCTGTTCATGTAGAGTTTTGTAAGAAAAATCTAATGAGAAATACAAAAGTAATAAACTTCAACTGCTAAGCCGAAGTACATGAAAGAAATAAATAAGATTTATGGGTGTAATCACGACCACTTTTCAAAACAGGAAATTTTTACTTTGGATAAGTGCAATGTGTATAAAAAATTTCAATAAAATTTATCTTAATTTGTGATTTGATCAGGCTAAAGTTAATAGCACTTTTTAAGCCATGTGATAATATGATAATTATTAATTAAAACATAACACCAAAGTTAATTGTAAATATTCTGACAAACACGTAGTAGAACGGATCTACTAGCTGATCTTAACTTTGAGTTTAAAGTGCTTGTTCCAGCTCCTGATTGAAACTTCCAAGTTTTTAGATTTTTCTTAGTGATCCCTGGTCTAGATTTATTTGTGTATCAAATTTCTGCTCTCCAGTTCAAATTTGAGTTTTAAGGGCGTGGCCCCAATACCGGATAAAACTTCTTGGTTTTAAGATTTTTCCATTGGCTTACTCAGCTGCACTTACCTGTGTATAAAACTTCTCTAGCCTGAATTAAACCCCGCCCACTATTTTAAAGACACATTTTTGTTGTGAACATAGCTTATAATTCATGCGAATTTTCTTCTAAAATATGATAGACCGAAGTAGATTAAACATAAGGCTTACTTTTTATGGGAGTGATCCCATTGCATAAGTGCAACTTCTATGCAATGTTTCACTAAAATAGTTTGAGTTAAAAGCTGTATATAACTGAACTGAACTTCATTTGTTTCTATATTTGTGATTTGAACGGGCTAAAGTTCGTAACGCTTTTTAAGCCAAATTACATGTGATAATTATTAATGAACAAATAACATCTAAGCTAGTTGTAAATATTCTGACAACACATAGTTTAACGGAACAGCCAGCCGTTTTCGAAGGCCACTAAACCTTCATCCTCAGCGTTCTTCTGTGTTGATCCACTGTGCGTCGTGTCAGTTGATGTAGATTTCTGCCTTATATACGAAACTTATTTGCAAATGGAATACGTGAATTGTTTTGATTCATCGTATTTCAATTTGCTGAAAGGTGTTTTGTAATGAAATCTCAAATTTACCATCTCTAATTTACAACAGTCTTACCATTGTCGTTTATTTTTTACTAATTATGCACATGTTAGTTAATTTGCTTATTTTTTTGATCTACTTAAGACAAACATTTTTGGTTTGTTACTACTAAGTATATTTATTATAATTTTTTCCACAGACCCATGGCTATTAATTTTAGTTAATTTTAATTATTATTTTTCGAACTTCATTTGTTTCTATATTTATGATTTGAACGGGCTAATTTGACTTAAAAAAGCGATACGAACTTTAGCCCGTTCAAATCATAAATATAGAAGAATATTTACTGTTTTTTTTTTTGTTAAAAACTATTTATTTTTTAAGTATTTGGTTTTGTATTGCAGCATTTTAGCATTTTAGTGTTCAAATAAGCAACAATTAATATTTTTTAAACGACAGGATGAGCTGTCCGTGAAGATATCATCTGTGGTCATTTTATTAATTTTAAATGTTTTTTTTCTTTGAATTTCGGGTGAGACCCACAACTATGTTTTATTTGCTACATGCCTTGAAAAACTGCAGCGATTGAATATTTGGGATAACGATAACAAGGTTCCAGCTTTTATTAAGTAGCTCAAAGTTTTCCTTAATCTTTTGCGCTGATAAATACAAAATATTTATATTTTTTACAAAATTTTTGGCAGCTGAAACGAAATCTTTTCCAGTATTTATACTGCATATACGTTGCATGACCCGATATCTCGCAGATTTTTTTTATACAGCACCTATACTATCCACGGCACCCTTGCCATGTGCCAGTACCATTCCGCAGTAATAATGAAATCCATTTACGTCCGAAACAATTGCAAACGAACACTGTTTGCTTTCTGGCAACCAAGCGCATGCTGTAAAAATTGTTACTCGCTTTTGGTACCAGTGGGCAGACTGTATTTCATTCTGATTAATCGCTTGGTAGTTCTCTGCAAAATCAGTCTGTAAAACAACTTCACCAGCCTTCAAGTTTTGCTTTGTCTGCTTAAAAATCTCAGATTGAGCTCTCTTAATAAAGACATGATTTTTAAAACGTTTCAAGTCCTTATTCAGATTTTTCGTCACGAGTGGGACAATTTTAAACAGCAAATATATTATAAAAAATTTTAAATAAAAAAAATTGATGTGCAAAATATTTCGTTTTTGGCTTCTTCTAGTTTTAAAATTTCAAACAAATTGCTTGCGACATTGTTTAGTAAAATAAACTTTTACTTGCTTTTCGTCACGAGTAGGACATTCGAAAACACAATATAAAAATGCAAAAAATCTTTCAAGTTACATGTATTTTATTGCTATTTCCTTTGCTGGGCTGAAGGAAAATAAACCGAAGCACCTCTTCGAAACGTTCAAATACCAAAAGCTTATGCACAGCTACATCGAGATAGATAATTTGACGGAGAGTTGATATAAAAAAATACATTAAAATTCCTTTTTTTTAATTTATTTTCGCATATTAGTGTATTAGCTACAAATTCATGAAAATATCTTTTATTTTTAAATGAATTTATTTTTTTGTGCTAAGGCTCACTTCTCATGAAATCAGCCAGTTTTAATTTTTGCAGTTAATACTATGTGCACACTTATGTTTTTAAACGTGTTTCACTCCTCCTTCGTGTTTAAGAGCTTAATCACGACAATTTTGAGATGTTTTACCATACATTGATTTGTTTTGTTAAACATCTCAAATAAGCTGTTTAAGATTTAAACACTTCCTTAAACACATAAAGGGAGTATGTTCAGTCCGTTTTTTTGATAGATCTGTAATGTGAACGGCTGTATTTAGTTTTTTAAAACACTTGCCTTAAATACGTTTAAGACCATAAGTATGAACATGGTATAAGGAGTTTAAGATTTAAACACTTCCTTAAACACATAAATGGAGTATGTTTAGTCCGTTTTTTGATAGATCTGGCAAATTTGTGTTGTTATTTAATGGCGGCACGTAAAAAATTACTTCGTATACAAGCAATTAGTTAAAAAATACTCAAAAAATATTTGTTGTTTAAAAATAATAAACCAATTAAAAAGCATTATCGCTCGTAAAATTTTACAAATACAATAATTTACTGAAAAAACGTTAACCTTAAACATCTCAATTGTAACACGTTTAATACCATAAGTGTGAACATGGTATAAGTATCGGAATGACACTTTTAAATAATTTACATTATTCTACACCAATTAGAGATAGTTCAGTGACAAGTCACAAGGTGCATACAAAGTATCAATTCTAGGCCATACTAGGACATACCCATGAAAAAGTAACTGGTCCGCTTCATAGGAAGTGGTAGGACTCGTACTGGTCCCTATCACTTGGGGATCGATCACGTGACTAGTCTTGTATCAGTTCCATTTCCTGCACGGTTATGACAATTTCAGTGAGCGTATGAAAATCAGTACATTGTACCGATAGCGTGATCCAGGCTTAAGACCGAATACAAAGTAGAAAGTGTCGAATAAAAACCGAAAAAATTATGTTCTAAACCATGTCGTTCCACATGTTCTCTAACTTCAGGTACGAAATGGTTATTAAATCACTGCAGGAAAACTTATTGCGTTACTCAAGCTTTCTTATTGGATTTATAAATTACAGGAAGGTTTTGAACGTTTTTTAAAGCTATTGGCTTCGCACTTTTTCCAATAATCATCAATTTGCACTTATGAGTTCCAGCGGCATTGGCACATAATAAGGCTGTAAGTGTTTCTTTCGACTGTTTGTATCTCTCCATGGAATGTTCACTTCCACTGGCAAAAAAATATTGAGGCAAACATTTCCAAAATAGACTAGTTTCGTCTGCAGTATAAAATTATTCGTTTGTAAGTTCTTATTTCTGAATATATTCTTTCAAATCTTCCACAAACATTTTAGCTGACATATAGTTAGCACACTCTTTTTCTCCCGTTGACTTCTTCAGGCTACGAATTACGTGCCTCTTTTAAAATTTTTCCAGCCAACCAGATGAATACTGACACTCGGAATCAATTTAGGATGAAAAAATTTAGCTTTCTCAGTAACCATATGTCCTGAAATTTTGAAGAAATTTGCTGCCGATTCCGTAGTATGTATGTATAGCTTGTCTTAAAGTTGGCTTACCTGAAATAGGTGTTCCCTGGAATCCGAAACCAAACGTTTAGTCAAAATCTACTTTCGGATTTTCAGAATTTTTGATTGTGTATCTATTTTTTAAACCGTCGATTGAATTACATTTAAAGCCATATAGAAAAATTTATTGTTTATTTTTCACCAAATCGCGTACAGTTTCGTTACCAACTCCATAGTTTTCAGACAGCAACTTAACAGATACACATGTTTTTGTCGTAGTCATGAATCAAAGTAATTTTGTCTCTAATTGAAAGAACTTTTCTTGCTCTTTTTGATAATTTAATATTTGAAGGAGCCATCATTCCACAACAGGTGTTAGCAGATCAAATTACACTTACTAAATGAATAGAAACGCAAATATGTTCTTATGTGTGGGCCCATCAACTTAACAAGGGGAAACACCTGATTTAGATTTACATTATAAAAACATATGAGTGCTGCACGGATAATAGATGTAAAGCACGATTAATAGAAGTATAAATCTAAAGCAGGGATAATAGAGGGACAAAATAAAAATAACCGCATGCCGGTTAATATATGTATGTAACCGATTAATAGAGGCCCGTTTAATCGAGGTTTAACTGTAATTGAACTAACTTTTTTATAAATAAGCGCCATCCTAACCACTGGAATACCATAACATTTTGTTTGATATATTAAATACTTTTCCTAGTTAGAATAAAATTTTCTCACAGAAATTAAAAGTGTTTTTCTCTATATTTCATGCATCGTTGATTACCATCATAATCTGCGGGCACAATCATATTTATACCATATAACTATATTGAAAAACAATTTTCAATATTTTTATAAGACTTTGTACGGGTTTTGTAACTGACTGAGTGAGTGAGTGCTTCTTATTTTTTCAAGCTAGTTCCCAATTAGGTGATCATACTTTAATTGTAGCTGGTTTTTTGGTAATTTTTTTTTCTTTTTTCTGGCTTGATGTCTGCCACATATGGACAAGTGATTGTGAGCTGTATGACCGCATTCAGTTCATTTTAACAATTTATATTGCTTAAAAGTTTGTTTAACTTTTTTTTATTTAATTTTTAATTATTGCAGTACATAAGCCGTTGTAGTGTAGTGCAATGAATGGAGTTTTTATTTATTTTGCATTTTACAGAAACATTTTAACATTATTTTGTTGCAAAATTACAACAAAAAAAATATGAAATATAAAAATGCTAAGGTTTGTAAAAGATACAGGGTGGCCCAGAAAGACCGAAGTGGTGTGAATTCCTTATAACTTTTTATTTAAGACATATTTTTTTAATTTTTTGTTTTTTAAATACAGTAAATTTATAGGGAATATTTTTAGATTAGTTATTAAAAATTGTATCCCGCAAGTGGTGGCCATTTTCTGCTTCGCACAAATGTGCTCTTTCCATTTCCATTATTCATAACTTATTTATGAGTGACGAAGCCCATTTCCAATTAAATGGGTTTGTTAACAAGCAAAACTTTAGGATATGGGCTAAGGAAAACCCGAGAGTACTTCATCAACGACAATTACACCCAGTTAAGTGTACTGTTTGGTGCGGTGTTTCTTCAGAAAGGATCATTGGTCCATATTTTTTGGAAAATGAAAGAGATGTCGCCATTTCCATCAATGGTGATCGATATCGGGCCATGTTGGAAAATTTTGTAAGGCCAGCCGTGGAATACCATCCGCAAATATGGTTCCAACAGGATGGAGCCACAGCGCACACTCCGAGGGCCACAATGGCTATTTTACGCGACATCTTTGGGGAAAGAATAAATTCGCGTAGAAGCAATTTTAATTGGCCTCCGCGTTCCCCGGATTTAACCGCTCCAGACTGTTTCCTTTGGAGTTATTTAAAAGGGAAAGTTTATGTTAATAAGCCTAGGACTATTGAGGAATTAAAAACCAATATTCCAGACGAAATTAACAACATAACACCGGAAGTTTTGCGAAAGGTCTTGGAAAATGTGTTGAAAAGAGATCATTTGTGCGAAGCAGAAAATGGCCTCCACTTGCGGGATATCATTTTTAACAACTAATCTAAAAATATTCCCTATAAATTTACTGTATTTAAAAAACAAAAAATTAAAAAAATATGTCTTAAATAAAAAGTTATAAGGAATTTACACCACTTCGGTCTTTCTGGGCCACCCTGTATAACCTAAAAATTTTCAATATTTATATTGATCAAATTAACTCGATCGCGGGGTTGCTGATTACGAATCTGATATTATGTATTGAAAATTCAAAATGTTGGATCCAATATGGAGAACTATTTTCGTTCGTGTAGAGAATTATTTCGATGACTGCAATTTTTTGGATCACGGTATTCGATCGCATTTTATGTTACCTACTACTATTTTTTGCATTGCTGTTAGCATATGACAATAAGAAAAACAAAACGAAACGGGATGTTCCATCATAAATTGCTCCAAAACTTCTTTTTGTTTCCCATTTACTTTACTTGTATTTGTTCTGGAAACGATTTTTCCCGTATTTATTTTCTTGCACTGCCTATTGGACAATTTTTGTATTGATATTCAATTTCCTTAAAAACAATTAAAATTATATTTTCTAATTGTTCGAAAATATCCGGAAAATACTTATATTTTTATTACTTCTTTCTTTTTCCTTTGTTTTGTTTCTTTGGTTTGTTTTGGGGCAAAAAGCTAAGAGTTTACTTGTTTTCGATAGTAGACTACCAATCGAGTGCAACTTCGAGTAGATACGTTTCGTTAACGATTGCCGTGATCCACGTTAACAACATTTCGAAAACAAAGTACTCGATTTCGAATGCGGTGATTTGCCCCTGGTATAATATTTTGGAAATTCAAAATGGCGAATCCAATATAGCGAATTATTTTTTGTAATATTATTGGATTTGCTGAAAACTCGTCATGCAGGAGTTTTCGGTGTGGCCTGGTTATGAATCTAATGTAAGTCTTTAACAATTCAAAATATCGGAATTTTGAATAAGAATTGAGCTATTGCTGTTGTTTCGTTTAAGTTATTGTGTTTTTGTGATTTTTAAAATAAACAGTTAAAACTCTGCTGTTCGTTTCATTAAAAACATCGTGTCTATTAAAATCACCCATCTTATATTTTCAAAGGCTTTCCCTATAAATTTTGAAAAGAAACCTAGTCCGCCAAATTGGGTCCACCTTGTTGAAATTTAAAAATCCGACTTTAAATTCATAATCAACGACTGCAAAACCTTTTAGTAACGAATTTGAAGCAAATCTGATCAATTAAAAAACTCATCCATAATATTGGATTGGATTGGATGGATTGCATTTTGTAATAAATTTCAATTTATGTGCTGGTGGTTAAGCATTTTCTACGTGCTCGTGCTTTGCCAAACCATATAAGTATAAGTTTCTAATCTTACTACGATTATTTTTCTTCTGTGAAAATATTCACCCTTATTGCGAATAAAAGGCGAACATTCTGTTCACGTGAAATATTTCCCGTGAACAAAATTAGAAAATAGTATGCTGACACAACAACAACGCAAACATTGGCGATCAGAATTTAAGGGAAAGGGAACAGTTTTCACGTGAACTTTTATTCCCGATAAGGGTGATTATTATTTGTGAATTCTTAAATAGTTTTTAAAAGTCTGTGCATGAGATAAGAGGTTTGTGGTTGTTCAAAATATGCGGTTGAAGTCTAATGATGATTTGGCAAAGCAAAGACAATAAACACAACCAGCAAATAAATTTCAATTAAAATAAACTTATGAAAATATGTCAAATAATCAATTTCTTAAGGGGCCCATACACACATACTGCTTGCAGCTACTGCCGATGAACCCTTGGTATACGTGTGTGATTGATATTTTACCACTAACTTATCAATCATCATTTAAAATAAAAATTTATAAAATAAACATGCGTTTGAGAACAAACAAAAAAATATTGGTAGAACTCAAGAAATTAATAAAAAAAGCCTTTTCTTTACACAATATTTTTTTAGAACTTATTTTTTGTTTGTTTATTTAAATTTTTGTTTGTTTTACTTTCTTTTTTTCAGTAAAACTTCTAATTTAAAAAAAAAATACATATCAGAAAAATTAATAAATTCATTTTTGTTCATTTGAAAAACTGTCAGCAGTATGAGTTTATTTCAAAATCAAAACTATTTTGATTTTTGATACTGCATTGTCTGTGTGACAAATACATTAACAAAAATTGAAAATTTACCAACACATGCTTATCGCATGAGCATGAGCAGTATGTGTGTATGGGCCCCTTTAAACAAAATCAGTTTTTAAATGTTTTTTTTAATATAAATGTTCGATCGAATATATCGTTCGCATTTATAGGAACAGGCCCTTTTAACTTATAGCTTATAACTTAGCTTTACAGCCTATTCAAAGATATCGAAGCTAAGCATTCATTCGCATTATAAGCGAATGAAATTTGATTTAGGTTCATTATGGTGACATAATACACATTTATAAATTGAGCTCGTAGCCGAAAATCCATAAATCGAATTATTATAAATTTTTATCGATTTATCGGTTGGCTTATTGCAACATGGCTATCGGTAAAACTTTGATTACATACGAGTATCATGTTAATTTGTCACTCTAACAACATCCAATTAGCGGAATGTTAATATGTACAAGCTTTATTTGTAAAGTTATTTAAACAATATAATTACCTATTTTCTTTAAAATACCTATAAATAGTTTTATCTTGACTCACAAAGTTCGTTGTTTTATTATTCATTTATTCGTAGAAAAAAAATTGCACAATGTGTGTACATACATATATACATACATATGTAGTTGTACAACTACATAGGTTAAAAAAATATTGAAAGTTGAGTAAAGAACAAATAGATAATTGTATGAATAAGAATATATTGTCTTAAAAAAAAACACTTGTAAAAATGCTTATAATGAACTTAAAAAAACCGACAATTCAAGGTAAATTAAAGGAAGTAAACAATAATAAATAAAAATGCAAAAAAATAAATAAGTAAGAATACATAAGAGCAGAAATATCGAATCAATGCGTAGGTTTTATATAAAATTATTTAATTTTATATAAAAAAAAAATGATAACATCTGCAGCAATGGCAAGAAAATAAAAAGCTGTCAAGACAAGTAGTAGTTAACAGAAACAGTAACTAAAGCTAAAAGACAAATTCACAAACAATTGTGCATAGAAAGACAATGGAAAATTATAAACGTGTTCGCACTAACCACACTTGGCCGGTCACTGGCGGACAGGTCGTTTAGTTTTTAATTGCTAAATAGCACACATAAAGTGAAACACAGTGGGACTGATAAAAGTTAATGCATGTATGAGATTCATTTCGTTTATTTTTTTCAGTGTTTTAGATACGCAGAAAACGAAAATTATATTAAAGAATTAATTAGTTTTCAACCAATCACGAATATTTTTGTGTTAACTCTAGCGTTTAAGATGAATTCTTTTTTAATTTCATCAATTATGAGCGTTCTTCAGTTTGCCAATTTTTATAATTTTTTTATGGAATATGTGAATTGTTTTGATCCATTGTACTCCCATTTCTTGAATTATTTTTTTTTTAATCAGAAATAATTTTGAGTCAGGCTTAAGTTCAGTAATTTCAATTCTTATTGAATGAAATATTTTTATTAATTAATGTTTATTTTTTTTTTGTAATAAATGATCAATTTTACTATCCGTAGTTTGCAACATTATTGCCATTGTGTTGTTTGATGTTTATTAATCATGCACATATGTGTCTGTTAATTTATTTTTTATTTTTGTTCTACTTAAGACAGATTTGTTTGTTTGTATGATTCGATTAGGATAAATTAACAATAATTTTTTTCTGTGTAGTCAGTATAACCAAATATGGGTTGTAATTTTGGAAACAAATATTGTCGGGAATACATGTGTTCCACGTAATATTAAAATTTTCAGAAAAAAAGTATATTTATGTACATATATCAAATATCTACATGGAACTCTACAACAATTACAGACACGCAGACACGTTTTTGTGTAAATTACTTTATATTTATCAAGCAATACTCGTATAGAACTACAACATGCAGAAGTGTGTGAGGAATTGGCAAGGCAAGTCAAAATTTAGTTTTAAACTGTGTAAAAAAACTGCAGCCGAAATAGCAAAAGTCGTAAAATTGTTTTATTTCTTCGAACTTTTTATTTTTTGACTGCCCAATTACAACCTGTTGCTCATACGTCTGCTACTGAAATTCAAAGAGTCGTAGTTGAAGTTAACACCATAAACGAATAGATATACACAACGAAGAGCTGCAGCTGTCGTCTTGTTCGTACACCTTTCGGTTTGACTGACTGCTGCTTTAAATAAATACGAAGTTAACGCATAAATTAAAATTCATCACAATTCGAATAAATAAATAATTTTCCGGGAAATTAATTTTTTCCGAGAATAAAATTGTATTCCAAATAGATGGAAAGAAATATAATAAAGGAGAGAAAGTTTTGAAAATATAAAAAAACTATTTTATTTTAACAATATTTCAAATACTGCTTTTTTGGCCATTCAGAGCCACGGTGCAATTAAATCTTACACTATATTTTTGGTCAGCGTTGCCACAACCAAAATATATTTGTAACCAAATTATGAAAAAAAAGTAACCAAAATTTGTATGTATTTAATATATTGACTTATTTGTAACTCAGTTGAGAAATATATCTGTAACAGTATGGAATAATAATTGCATATACTATAAATTAAATATTACATTTAGATTTGTACTTCCGTAATAGCATAAGCGACATGTAATCGAAAATATACTTTTTTATTGGAATTAAAATTAGATTGGACTACCCATAGTTTAGAATTATCAAAATGCCAAAATTTTTAAAGCTTTTAATATACAGAGTGTTAAATTTTATCGTAAGCGACAATTTACGTATGTAAAAAACAAATAAGTTCTTTGCAATAAAAAAACGTAATTTTATTACATTCGTTATTCGAACACATGAATTTATAGATTAATACTTTATCTATAAAAAAAAACATACCCATGCATTATAGAGTTGGCATTAAAATCCAGCCGATGAGCTCTGTGGTAATCAATTCATTCGTATGTGTTTAACTTTTGTCTCAAAATATATCCATATCAATACTTTTTATTTCAAATTGGGAAAATCTGGGATACGATTTCTTCTTCTTTATCATATACTAACTTGGGAAACCACATCCACATTTGTTTCATTTAAAAATGTGATAGTGCATCACCATATGCAAATTTAAATACCTTATAAAAATTGTTATTTTTGTGCTTAAAAAAAGTAACCAAAATGGAAAAAAAGTACACAAGTACACATTGGAAAAAAAAGTAACCAATTTTGGTTAAAAGTAACCAAAACGGCAACGCTGTTTTTGGTTTGTGTCTTAAGTCTTTTGTTTTGTTTATAAGTTCTCTAAAAAAATTGGAGAGCGAGAGTAAACAAGTATGTGTCTTAAGTCTTTAATATGTTTTATTTCGTTGCAGTAAAACCAATGTTTTGAGCTTTTTTTATGTTTTTGCAAACGTACAACGCAAGAAATTTATTTATTTTTGTTTTATTATTTATTTGTTTGTTTTTTTACTTTTCGTGAAATGATTTATTAAAAGCTAAACCATATAAACTGGATTTTTTGTCGTGTCTTATAATCTTTTCGCTTATGAGATCATTTTTATATATTTTTTTTCAACGAAACGAAACACATCTCATGCAAACGTAAAACATATACAGAAACATAAATTTAAAAAGAAAAGAAATTAAAGTTAAGTACAAACCCTTGACCAGAATTCAAATGCACCAGCAGTGATAAAATTATTAAGCACTTTAAGTAAAATGTTTTATACATCTTGTTATAGTTTTTATTGCTTCGCATTATTTTCTTAACGCTCTTGCTAACATGTGTTTAAAAAACTTTATATTCTTACAAGCTCTTTTTTTATTTGGCAAAATCAAATTTATGAAATCACTTTTGAATTTTGACTAATATTTTTATAAAGATTTTTTTTCTACATATAAAATTAAAAATAATCGTCACTTTAAACAATGCTAGTTTCAAATAGTTATTCCAAATTGTTGTGTGGGCTGCTTTTATTTATTATATTAATTTGCATTTGTTTAGCTAGATATGTGTACATAGATAGGTCTTTTTTTTATTTATCTCAGTATACGCCGATTTAATTTGCTCTCTTTTTTGCTTTTCTATTTATTTCCCAATTGTGCGCGTTTTTAGGTCGACGTCATTTGAAACTTTTTAATCTTTCCGCTTTTAGTTGTTGCCCGTCGTAGTATTGAATTGAAACTAATTTTTCTGTTTATATTATGTTAAGCAGCTTAAGAGACTTTAGATACTTAAGTTTGGTAAGCTTGTTCAGCTAATAAAGTTTAAGAAGAGCTTGACTTCAAATTCAGCAAAAGATTGTTGAATCTGCTTAAAAATATACATACATAAATAAGCGAATGTGAATTTTTAAGACCAACTGGAACAGAACACTTTTTATGGATTTAAGTTCTAATATAAAAGACCGTATTATAGTGTTTTGGGTCAATATTTTTCTATATGTGACGATTCCTCCTTTTCGAAGTACAATATCGTGTAACTTTTATGGAAGCAGGGATTGGTAAATATCTTCAAAAATATCGATTTTCGATTTTTCGCTCAACTTTTTTAATTTCGATTTTTGAAATTGATTAATCGTACGTGAAAATCGATTTTAAAATCGTTTAAGACAAATTGGCTAGTTTATAAACAAAATAATCTTTATTCATAAAAATTCAAGTAAAATTTATAAAAAATTAACAACCAAAAACAAAAGTTATCAACGTCAGGCATTGTCAAAATAGGACACTTAAGTACTATTTTTTCTCAGTAATAGTTTATTTTTGGAGAAAGTAAGTGTCCTATTTTCGATATTGTCTTTGCATTGATATCAACAAAAAGTTATGGAATAAAGATGAATAATATTAGTTATCAAAACAATCTTCTTCACTCAGATTTTGTAAAACAAAAGTTGCTAATTTATGTGATGACTACTTAACCATTTTTCAGAAACTATACAATTTTAAATTTTTACACTTTTTTCGTAAAACAAATAAGTTACATATGGGTGATTCCATTCTGGCGTTACGTGACATTTGTACGACAAAATGTTGAAAAAAAAAGTTTAAAATCATGACTGAAAAAAGTTTTTTTCTTACATTTGAGAAGGAATTAAATAGCTCTATATTCAGTGAAAAAATTATGAAAATCAAACCTAATGATTTCAAGATATGGGCACTTCCAAAAAAAAGACCATCATGACGGAAAAATTTAAAGTTCACCAACAGGTTTGTTTTCTTGTATTATAGATTAGAAATATTTAAAATTAACTAAATTTTAGAGTTCAAATGTTGTTGTTGTTGAGTTGTGATGGCGAAATAATGGGCTACAAGCTTAGGCTTCTCGTTTTCGTAAGTTTTACTTAATTTCATGAGCATTTTCTCTTTACATTTTATACTTTTAGGAACAATTGCACAGTAATACTTTTATTGCAAAACTATTGCTACAACAACAACTAAGCATAGACAAATGAAGAGACAGCCATTATATATCAATTAACCGTAAAATTTAAGTTTTCTTAAAACGTTATTTCAATGTAACGTAACGCCAATTATTTTCATTATCTCTACGCTGACGATCGCAAGTGCATGAAATTTTTAATGTTAAAAAAGTGTTATTAGCTTATGTGATAATAATAAAAACAAAATTGTTTATACAACAGATATTTAATGTAATATTAATATTCAAAAATCTGTAACGTAACGCCAGATTGTGAATATTTTTTTAATAGAACAATGTTTTCATATTTTTTGTACATGGTTCGGAACCGGTTTTTTTCTGAAAAATAAATTTTTGGGCTGGTAAGGTTAGTCTTCGATTCGGTTTGGATAGTTTAACCAGTCTTAAAACTGGTTTTTGTTCTCTTTTTTAATTTTATTTTATCGGCTTTATCAGCGACTAACAATTAACAATACATTCATTAATTT
The DNA here is from genome assembly GCA_905220375.1 of Tachina fera. Taxonomy (NCBI): domain Eukaryota; kingdom Metazoa; phylum Arthropoda; class Insecta; order Diptera; family Tachinidae; genus Tachina; species Tachina fera. The sequence goes on along the minus strand of LR999965.1, from coordinate 48,307,422 downwards.
TAAACTTCAATCAACTTTTTTTATGAATACGGCTGTAATTATATTTCAATATAATCCAAAATACATCGTGAGCGAAGCTGCGGATAAAGGTAATAAGTATTTTTAAATAGCAAATATAGTTTTGTTAATCTTTTGTGTATCTTTTTCTTAATTTTTAACCAAAAAAATATCAAGTGGAAATTTAAGTAATTTTATGTAAATTTATTTTGATAATAATAAAAAATCGATTTTTATAACCCAATAATCGATTTCAGTATAAAATTGCTAACGCAAGATCGATTACAAAAAATCTTGTTTTTTTTTACATAAAATCGGTTTTCGATTGGAATTGAAATCGATTTACCAATCCCTATATGGAAGGAAGGAAGGATTTTCCAGATTAACAAATTCTACATTTACATATCTATGAGTTTATTTATCACTTTTGAAAACATCAGATTCCATCATTGCAAAAGTCAAGTTTCGTGGAAATCGGTTGAGTTGAAGTGCATATAACATAAAACTTAATTATAATGGGCGTGGACCGTCAACTTTTCTAAATGCCAGATCGTGACACTTTCAGGGAAGGATGTGAAATTTAATACTAAATTTTAATAATAATTTTAATAATTCTACGCTACTTTTTTCGGCACAATATTATGTCAGTGACAAGTTTCCTAGGAATTGGTTGAGCAGGGGGGTTACTCTCTATTGCGATGCGAAAGCAATTACGATGCGAAAGCTAAATGCGATGAGATGCCAATTTGGTACTCTCTATTACTTTCGCAAGTCCTTTCGCAAAATTCTTTGATAAAGTGGCAACATTGACTTTGCAAAAGAAAATATGGCAAATATTGACAGTAATGAAGTGTCAAAATATGTAAAAAAAACGTCTTTTCAAAAAAGGAAAGTTAAGAAAAAGTGAAGATTTTTTAATTGAAAGTAAAATAGTGAGTAGTCTGTAGCGTTCCGTTTGAAAAAGGAAGCATTTCTTTATGTTCTGAAAGCTATTCAACACTAGCTAAGAGATCCACAGCAATTCCAACTACTATAAGACTAGCCGCCGCATTAAAATTACTTTGCCAAGGCATGTACCAACATCAAATTGGCCAGGACCATATCTTAGGACTATCGCAGCAATCAATGTCACATTGCATACAAGAGATATGCGTGGCATTGAGAGAATATTATGTTCCAAGCATATCAAATTTGATTTAGTTGCAGAAAATGCACAATAAGTCAAAAAAGCTTTTACAACATGGTAGTCACATACAAACGGTTAGATAAGCCTAAAACAAGCACTTGTTGAAAATTGCAGCACAGTATTGACGCTATGGTTTGGTTCATTATATTTCACCTTTATTTTACATTTTTAGGTACATATGTATGTATGTATGTGATTACAAAATTTAATGTAATTTTTATTTGCTTTTACTCAAAAAATAATTTTAATATCCAATATAAATGATTTTTCAACGTACTCACATGTTTTTCTTCATTTGCGTTTGCTATTTAGCTATCGCAAGATATTTGCGATTATCGAACGATTTTGACAGCCACTTTCGCATTACAGAGTGCGGTGATACCAGGCTTGCGAACGAAAAAAAAAACAGATGCGAAAAGCAAATGCGCAAACGCAGTAGAGAGTACCAATCGTTCGATTTCGTAGCATTTTTCTTTCGCATCGCAATAGAGAGTAACCCCCCAGAAGTACATGTACCTAATAGGTATAATTTCCAAAAGTAAATCATAAAACATTTAGATATAACGATCATTAGTTGTAGATTGAGCATCATTACACTTGAATATTCGGTTATTGTATGAAACAGCAAGTGGGTAATTGACGAGTTGACATTACTGAACTAAACTAAGATAATTTCGAAATTAACATTAAAACAACAAATTGAACATGAATAATAAATAATTTAGCCACCAGATTTCCAAAATGGAACTTCAAAAGAAACCCTTTTTATTTATTTTTAATTTTTTTTAATTTTATATGTATATTTCCTGGATTTTTTAAGTGCGTTTGTGCTACCCCTGCTTTTAAAATATACGGCCTGTTCTGTAAACCGAATCCGAGTAACTTTCTCGTTTTCAAAAAACTCATAGTGGTCCTTCAGGCGTGTTTAAAATCATACACAATAATTTTCTTTCAGATATTATATTTGAAAATCTATATAATAAAAAAAGTTTTCTAATATCGTGCGATTTCAAATCTATAGGTTTACAGAACAGTGCGATAGTTTGCTAGACTGATGCAAAACATGTAACAATGATTAGCTATTTTATTTTATTTTCATTTTTATTTTCCAAATTGATTCAATAATATTTAACATTACATTTATTATTAAGATGTCATAGCTCTTCCTAGGTTTCATTAAAATTATAAGGGACTAAAATATTCCATAATTAAATCACATTAATGGTTTTAAATTAGATATGCTTTCTATATCACAATTAGTTTTAATTTTCCTTCAATTTACGTGTATCAAATTTTCTTTGAATGCGTCCAAACAGAATAAATCTTAAGAAAATTTTTATTAATAAAACGAAAAGTGCTAAAATTGCCAATATTACTGCAATTACATCTATGGAATAATATACAAACCAATTCAGATCAACAGCATATGAGTGTAGAATTTCTGCTGTTACATTATGCTGTAGTATATGTTCAACCCACCAGGTGGCAGTAGCCAAAGGCGTGGATTCGCGATCACGAAATATGTGTGATATTTCCAAGGCTTTTTTTGAATAGCTTTAAAAAAGAATTTTCGTTGAATGCTAATTTAAAAAAAAAATAGTATTGCTCTTATGCTAAAACGATTGGTAAAGTTAAAGCATGCGTTAAAATCGGTTTTGCCATACAAAATTCGTTTGTTAAACCAACTTTAAATTTACCAATCGTTTTTGCATACGGTGTATATTTTTACTTACTTAGAATTTAATAATTGTTTAATTTCCTCTTCCAATGTCTCTTCAACGATATCATTGAAGCTAATAACACGACCAATTTTTCTGTTTTCCACGGCAAATCCATTAACAAATTGGTCACCGTAAATGGGAGTTAAGAGCATTGGCTTGCCGCAATAAACGGCTTCGGTTGTACTCAAAAGCCCACCATGACCCCAGAATACAGTGACTTTTGGATGACCTTAAAATGGATTTTAAAATAATAATATATTTTGTATAATAATATAATATTTCAATAATTAATTATTCGTTAATATGAATTTCTAAAATATTCCAAGTTTTATGATTATGTTTTAACATAACATTAAAATCTGAAATCTGAAGTGATCTAAGAAGATCTTCCACTAAAATTGTTAGTACGCAATAAAAATAAAACAAAAAAATCCGGAAACTTTTTTTTAAATCGAAACTAGGTTCTGAAATTTATGTGAATTATACAAGCATAAAAGGAAAAAAAGTTATAGAATTTGTAAAACGGAAAAAGTTTCAATGTAATTTGAAAGCCAATGGGGTTGCAAGAAGAACCGAAACACCGAAAAAAAAGTATGGAGAAAAGAACGAATAACTAATTGTCTATAAAATTAGTCTTATTTATAAAAATTATTGAGGCTTTATAAAGGCTGGATAAGAAAAAAATTGACAAATTTTATATGAAAAAAATTTAAATTACAAAAAAAATATGTTTACAAAATGTATCAACGCTAAGCTTTACGTTTTAAAAAATAAGGCCCCTTTATGAAAATTTGTTTTAAAACCCATTTCTAAGCTTTAAAAATTTTTATAAATAAGGCTGTTAATTTATACTCCCTAAAACTTTTATTTTACAAAGTATATTTAATAAAACATGCCGGCGTATTGTGGTTGGCGTTTTTCGACTTCGATGACGACAATGGTTCTAAATTAAAAAATAATACTTGTTGAAGTATTCCTTAATATATTACAAAAATGTAGTTGTCACGATAAGGGAAATGATTTCAAGGTGTTTTGTGCGTCAAAATAATCACTTCTCATCAAGACCAGAAAAATGCAAAATGTTAAAAAAGTTTATACTCACATATTAATGTAAGTTGTGGAGCCCATTTTAAAAATAGAAATTGATCGCTTTTTATCGGAACTTCTTCCGATTCCCATTTCCAAATCACGTTTAAGTTCAACTTTTTGACAACATTTAAAATTGCTTGCAGTTTCGATTGATCTAAAGATGAAGCTTTTAGCATTGAACCCCAACTAATAAAAAGAATATCTCTTTGAGAATTTCTTAAAAACGAATCAATTTTCGGAGGCAAATCTTTACTTAGTTCCTCTTCATTTATATGTATTCCACCAATTTCCACGAATTGTTGCGTAAATGGTCTAATATTGACTAAGGAATAATGCTGATTTCCGAATATTAAGCGTGTATTATGTTTGGCGACTTCATTCACGTCGACGTCGATATTAAGGTACTCTTTAATTAATTTATTGTCATAATAGTTTGTGTAATAGCTTTAAAAAGAAATTGATTTTTTTACAAAAAGTGTTAAACGCACATGCATTGATGATACTTACAGATAAAGCAAGGATAAACCTTTCGCTTGAACAAAATTCATTAACCGTTCCTGCCAATTAAGAGGTGTACGAAAACCTACAAACTCCGATTGTATAAATGATGGTGTATCGGGCATTAATATGCGTTCATAGTACCAAGGCATTAAAAGGCAGCTGCTTAAAGCTACCACTGGTATTTTCATCAAATACGGCAAAGCCAATTGGCAATCGGAATTAAAATATTCTGTCAAAACCAAATCATAAGGTTGCTGCAGATGCCTCTTCAAAACCTCGTCAACGTGACCACTTTCATAAAGCAATTGGCATGATATTTGTCCTTCATTATGCAAAGCAATATATTCATCGAATAGACCTTTCCATGTTCTAGCCTTCATTTCGTCAAGTGGCACTACATTGATGACTTCCTTGCCTTTCAAAATCATTTCTTCATAATTTCCCTTTGCCAAACTGTCACTTTTAATATACGTTATCACTGTAAGATTATGACCTCTTTGCGATAAGTTATGTAATATAGGAAAGAATACTTTAAAGTGACTGAATCCATGATGGGGAAATATTCCCAAAATACGTTTTGCTTCTACTTGTATGAATCCAAAACAAATTAACACGCAGCACAGCAATAGTTTCAAGAATTCCATTATCACTTGGATAATCTATTAATTAGAACTGGTTAGAACTTTTTGATAGAATCACTTTCGAGTGTTTAATAAAAAAACATTAACTAAACAAAACAAATACATACTTACATACATTGTCAAATCCACTCAAAGTGCTGTGAGTCAACTAGCGTGTGATTCTCTATAAAAAATTAATAAATTATCAAATGGCAATGTAATATGTATGTATGTAACAAATTTGAATATTTATTTACGCACAGATTGGATTCTGAAAAACCTTGTGTACATATTGGTCGCATTTTTAAACTTTTTTGCATAAACTCTCAAGTTTCATAAAAGTAAATGCAAATTGATTTTTATAACTGATATCATTTTGTATTTACAAAAAAAATATTAACAATTTTTCGATTTACACGATTCTTACTTGGCTCTGCTACATTCATTGTATTTGCTTGTCTTATCCTTTGGGATCACATCGTACTTTAACACTTTTTCTTGATTGAAATATTAAAATTACAGAACATTATAAAAAATTTTAATTTTACATCCAAACCACAAAGTACTTTGTGTCCAAGCCATGGCACACAAAGTACTTTGTGCCATGGCCAGTGTTGCCGACTTCTGTGTAATTATCCAAAAATGGGACAAACAATTTTTTCTTGAACTTTCTTGGGACCAAAAAATTTTGTGTGTAATTACGAACCAACATTATTAACAAGTATATTATTTAATTACGGCCCAATGTATAAGCAAAAATTTTCATGAACTTAACATAAGAGGCAAAATTGAACATGATCTTAACGAGTTTTGCCATGAAACTTTAAATTGAAAATCATGTTAGGACTTAGAGGTGGATTAAGATTATGTAATGCGACCATTTTTAATCTCAAATTGTATAGAGGAACTCGTTAACATCTAATTCAATTTCGTCACTTATGCTAACTTAATGCCAACTTTTGTTTATACATGGGGCCGTTAAGGATCTTCATTTCATTTAAAATGAATTTAACTCCGTAAATTTACTAATAAACATTTTTATAATCATTTTGTTTTTGTTTGGCTATACTTGTCTTGGAGATGATATTTTTCTTTTATTTTCGAACTGTTTAGTAGAAAAATTGTCCATCAAATTAAAACTAACAAAAACTCAGCCGCCGTTTACTTTATCTTACGGCATCTTTTTTTATTAATCATTTCCTATAGAAATGAATCGAAATAAGAGTTAACTTTACTTCATCGTTTTTGTATTAAAAATTTTACGCAATCGCCAAAATAGTTGACATGGAAACTGAAACGCGTTTTTGATTCAGAAAGAGGGATTCAAAATATATGTATATATTCCATACCTTACTCATTTTTTAAAAATGGTCGGGGGAGCAAAACTATTCTGGGTCGACGATATGTATATTGTTAGTGAATAATAGAAGTAAATTTCTTCATATATAAATAATTCGTGCCACAGATACACTCATAAGAAACGCACGTGCTCATCCCTGTTACTACTTTAAATGCAACTCTGAGAAAAGTTTGACAAGGTTAAAAAATTTTCTGCACGGGGATTAAATAAACGTCAAATTACCGAAATGGGTATATAAGTCTATGACAACCTCGTTTAATAACCTTTGCTCATTTAGAAAATTTGTAATTAAATTAGTTTATTTCTATATTTTTGCTGATAGAAATATACTTATTTTTAAAGTTGTGCAACCATGTTTGAAGATGCCGATAACATTACGGACATATTTCGTGGTGGTCTGCCGTATTATGTATTGTTGGCCATACCTATACTGATAATCTGCTCGACGAAACCGGTGCTCGCTTCAAGTGAATTTTCTGTGCAACGTATGTCGCAATATGATGTCAATGGTGTTAATTTTGGATGTCGTTCGTCTTCCTTATCCTTGGAGGCCAGGTCCTTGTTTTCTTGGAGTACGAACAGGCATTGTATTGTTGCAAGATTCCAGGATATGACAGCTGATCAATTCAGAGAACTTCGACAAAAAGCTGGTGGTCTTGTACTTCTTTTACCTCAAAATGTTGCATCCTTGAGTATCGAAGAAAAGGAGCACTTAAGCCAGCTGGAGCAGGCCATCATGGAACAGCCTGTCACAATTCCTGTGTACTTTTCGCACTATAATCTCAAATTAGAAAGCATTATATTTGATATCACGCAAAGTTCTGCTAAAGACAGTGACGAACAATCTAACACACTTAAAACCCAATTAAAAAAACGCGAGTCCGCTTTAAGTGAAGTTTTCAATTCTATATCAGCAAATGGTTATCAAATCATTGTATCTGGAGCCAGCCATTCGGTTAACGAAAATGGTAAAATTCCTATTATTCAAGGAGAAATAGGTCCAGTGAAAGCAACGAAATTTACTGATGGAGCTGGAGAACCAATTGGCAAAATGCCAGTGATTATTGTGGCTGCCGATTTGAAAACTTTTGGTATGTTTAACGACTATCCCTTGAATGCAGATGCAGCTGTTCTACTAACAATCGCAGACATGTTTAGCAAGTTACATAGTACATATAGCTCGGCTATTAAGTATCGCTTTTTATTTCTGTTGACTGAATCCGGCCCACTGCTAAACTACCAAGGTGTTAAAAAGTGGCTTGACGAAAATGTACAATTACAGAACGTAGAATTCGTACTATGTTTAGATTCCATTACTCAGTCACTTAATGCCGATCAAAAGAATCTTTATATGCATGTGTCTAAACCGCCCAAAGAAAGCACACCAATGAACACATTTTTGAAACATTTAAAAAATGTGTCAATTAAATATAGAAATATAACAACTGAGGGAATCCACAAAAAAATTAATTTAGCCGAACCACTTTTAGCTTGGCATCATGAACGCTTTAGCATTAAACGATTGCCATCCTTTACTCTGTCTTCATCAAAATCACCAAAGAATCCAACGCGTACATCTATGTTTAAGGATCAAGAAGAAGTCATCTTGACGCAAACACAAACAAACGCCAAGATTATCGCCGAGGCTTTAGCACGTTATATCTACACCAACTCTGCATTAGATGAGATTGAAGACTTTGAAATATTTTCAGGAGCAATGCAAATATCCGATAAACTCATCAAATCGTACATAAATGTAAAATCTTCGTTACAAAATAATGACCTGAAGAATGCCTTTGAAAAGTACCTTAAAAATGTTAAAGTTATTTATGACAAACCAGAAGTACGTGATCCTGATTTTATGTTATACAAAGGCTTGGATGCTACTCTATACGTGTATCGTGTTAAACCAGCAATTTTCGATCTGTTCCTAACATTTGTTATTTGCAGCTATTTATGCTTCGTTTACTTCGTCATACATTTCTTTCCAAATGTATATCAAGTTGTTTGTAAGATGTCTCTAAAAAGTCAGGGATCATCGCCGATGCACAACAACCATATAGAACGTAATAAAACAAAGAATTACTAGTTAATATACATAAATAAATAGTAAAATTTTAATTTATGTAGTGATATCATATAGAGCCACTGATTCATATACTTATATACATAAGTATAAATAAATATATGTATACATATGTATGTGCATAGATATATAAACTTATAGGTGTACTTATATGGATACATAAGTATTTACATATGTATATGTTTAACATTTCTGTGCAAAGCAAAAGCAACAAATTCTGTAAAAATATATAAAGATAATTATATCCGAATATATTTTATGTATACAATAAGCTAAAAAATTACTGTAAATATACATACATACATATACATATCGAGCCTTATTTTCGACTTTATCGTAAGCGGCAAATGCTAAATTTTTCACAACAAGCTTTATTAAAATATTCAAATTTGTTTTTGTACGTAAATTGTCGCTTAGAATAAAATTGTACAGCCTGTATCCTAAAAGTTATCAACAATTTTGTCATTTTGATAAAATTTTAAACTGTGGGTAGGCCCACACAATTTTAAATTCAATAAAAAAGTCTATTTTCGATAACATTTCGCTTACGATAAAATCGAAAAAAGGATTCCATATGTTTATATACATATGTATGTATGTATATATACGAGCTATGTAAAACATTAAAAATAACTGTTAATAAAATAACTGGTTTTTAATTTATATGTACATAGTATATATATAATATATAGGAGGTATTAATGATGTGTCGAATGTTAATTTTAGATATTCGCGAATACGAATGCGAATGTTATATGAGAAATAAGAAGACATTTAGTTGGGCTCTATTTACACACTTCTCCAAAATGGAATCTGCAAGTTTTGTATGAAAAAAAACTTCATAATATCCAAATGTTAATGGTCGTCAATAAATTATATTTTAAAACGAAACAAAACAAATTTCTATAATAAATCAAATTGATTCCTACACCGCACGACAAATTTATATATTAATTTTTTTCAAGAAAAGTCACTTATACCAAACAATGTGGACAAATGATCTAAATTTTCTTAATTTACATTAAAAAGTTATTTCCATAGCCATATTTCCTCCAATTTGAATGGACAAAAAAGTGTGCTTTAAATAATATATTCTGCCATGGAAATGACAATATCAAATTATAACATTTTTAATATGGTTGGTGGGCGGGTGGGGGGGGGTGTGTACTGCACTATATTTTGATTGAAACAAGCTTTGCACAAGCACTAAATAAAATTAATTCAATTTAATTGATTTAAATTTCAAGAAACCTTTTTTTATTTTTTATCTATAACTTTCTTAATAATACATAGTCCGACCAAATTAGATTTTTTGTGAAATTTTTGTTTTTAGATGTTTTTAGCAAGAGTTGAAAATCAAAATCATACTAAAATAGAAGTGCTATGTTTACAAGTAATACACCAAGATAATCCTTGTTACGTGGCCTACCTTTAGATGCATTAATTTTTATTTGTTTAATTAACAAAAAACTCAACTTTACCGATTATTTTCTGATTTTTATTTACTCCTAAGAAAATATCAATTTTTTTTCTAAATGTTAAACATTTTGTTCTTAGCTCATACCAAGTTTATATTTTAAAATCGAACAATATTTGATTTCTCCATTAGCAGAACAGTGAACCAAGGTTTGAAAAAACAAATATTTCCTAAACTGTAAGCGAAACTGCATAAATGTAGGAGACTTTTTTTAGCTCTTGGATAGAGAAATCTACTTGCAAAAAATCTTTTTTTATCAGATCAAAAACATCAGCTTGGCATCAGTTTGAATTTTTCATTAACGCTAGGTTGCCCAATTCGGGACTTTGTGGCTCCGCCCCCTTTAAGGATATATAATCCAAATTCCAGACTTAAGCTCAGTTACATCTCTTTATATGTTGTATGGAATTGGACAGCTCGTTCAGAAATGGCAGAATTATTTCCACTTTTTTTTTCAAAATCGCCCACTGTGCATCGAGTTTCAAAAAAAAAATTGTAAAATAAGCAAACCCTTGCAAATAAAAAAGATGTGAAAATCGGTTTAGAAATGACATAGTTATGCATGGGGATCCAATTTCTCACTCCGATTTTGGCAAAAAAAAAATTATGGGACCCAACAGTGCGGGCAAACCTTTTCAAACAAAAAAAAAAAATTTGCAAATTACTTTACAACTGACAGGCAATGTATAATGGAGCAAATTTCCCCTCTGAATTTCGAAAAAAATATAAAGGACCAAACTTTAGCCAACTTCATGCAGACAAAAAATAAAGAATTTTGAAAATCGGTTCACAAATGACATAGTTAGGCACAAGGGAAGCAAATTTTCCACTACGATTTGTATATACTTTTTTTGATAGTCCTTGTTAAAAATAACATCAAAAAACTATAAATGAAATAACATATTCATAGTTGCTCATTTAATTATAATTTATTTATGTACATACATACATATGCTTATTACTTCACATACATACATATGTATATAGTAATGCTGATTGCACTTTCCGCATTTCTTTTGTTACAATTTTGTGGTGTCATTTTCAAAATTTTTGTGCAATTTTTATTCTCATGAAATTTTTATTCCCCTCGAAGGGAAAATGCTATCGTGAATCTATAAAAAACGGGAAGAAGATTAATAAAGCTTCAGCTAGAGTAGCTAGACTATATGCCCAAGATGTTATTAACACTATGTACATACATATGTATTTAAGAAAAGTTTGGTGACTGACTGTACACGACCTATGCCTTCACATAAGTATGAAGTAGCAACGTGATTGTTAATAAATTCCACAAAAGAATCGCAAGATTATACTGTTATCCGTGTCAGATCAGTTAACTACATAGTGCGAGCGAGACGAAAAAATCTCGAAAGCCAAACAACACACATAAGCCTGAATGCACTTAAAAAATAACGTAAAGTTGTGTTTTTAAATACCCTAGGTACTGTCGAAAAATTTCTTCAGTATACCACCGCGGTTCACTACCATAAAATTTACTGTGTGTGAACCAAAGTGATTCGTACTCCATGAAAAAGGGGTTTGCTGAGATTTATTGCTAACAATATTGAACTTTGTTTACTAATAACTTTTAATATATAATCCAAAGGAAAATATTGAAATTACGTGATGTACTAATTTAGTCCACCTTTAAAAATTAAAGTGAATAAAACCAGGGACAATTAAAAAATGGGGGGGGGGAGGGAAATAATGTTCATGAAAAATTATTCACGATTGCAATTTAGGCGAAAAGGGGAAATAAACATTTCTAGGGAAAACATTTTCACAATAGGCAAGAAAATGCCACCACAGCAATAAATATCGGAATCGACCAAACGTTTGTACTAGTACACACTATGGCGATGTCACAAAATACCGCAATGCGTACTAAGCATAAGTCAATTTTAGCTGAGAAACTTTTTATTCCATAGGCAAGGGAGAAAACTATGATGGCTCCCTTCTTTAGTTTCGCAACTAAAATTTCAGTGTATGAACCCATTGTATAGATCGTCACAAAAAATCAAAAAGGGCGTAAATTACAAAAAGTTCAAAATTTTCTTTTTGATTGATTATGATGTCATTATTTAAAATCCTTTAACCCAGACTATTTTTATTCGAGTATGCTCAAAAATATAAAATTTATTAACGAAATTGAAAAGAGTACTGAAATCTAAATGCATTAAAACTTATAATAGGTCTGTTCATTTACTTTCCCTGTAGAAACTAGCAACGAAAGAGTAAAGCATAAATTGCGTTCGCGTACTCCAAAGTTTTTAAACATTTTTACTGTGAACTTTACTGCATTTTACTAAATTGCGTTCGCGTACCCAAAATGCAGTAAATGAGAACACAAATTGAGAGAGTAAAGTGACAGTTCTCGACTGAATGTTTTGCAAATTTTTACTGCAGAAATTTGTCGTAGTAAAGTTTAGTAAAATAAAAACATATGATTCAAAATGTAAACAAATGTAAAAAAGTAAGCAAACGAAAAGTGTAAAAATTTGAGAAAAGGTTAAATAAAAAATTGTGAAGGTCATTAAAAAATAATTAATTTACAAAGGCATAACAATAATAAATGTAAATATATGTATATATATTTTGCTGTTTATTTTATTAATCCTTTTGTTTTGCAAATTATTCAAATTGCACAGAGTTGTAAAACTGTAAAGTATCTGGTTACCTAGTATTGCACTTGGTTTTAAGGTAACCAGTAACATTAACAAATATTCATGTAATTTTTATTAATTTAACCAACAACAACACAAGGAAATCAAAAAGAAATTATGGCCTATTTCCCACCTGCGAAAGAAAACGTTCGACTTACAATTTATATTGAAAACAAAAACAAATTTTCATATTTTATTGTTGTTTTCAATATAAATTGTAAGTCGAACGTTTTCTTTCGCAGGTGAGAAATAGGCCATTAATTACAAATATTACATGAAATAAATTACAAAATTTATTCTTAGATTGTTCGTGTTTTAAAAATATTGTACCGAGTACCAATAAGAAAAAGATTTGAATAGTCAAAAGTTTATATATTTTTCAACACTATGTGGAATATGAGTCAGCTGTGTCTTTAATCTTACTAATTTTTACTATTTATCCGTTCGCGTACTTTTTTCAGTAACAGCTCTTTTTGGGAGTAAATTTTAAAATTTTTGCAGTAACTACTCATTTACTGCATTTTACTGCAAAAGTAAAAAACACACCTATAAATTTACAAAATTACTCGCCCAAATATGAAAAAGTAAATCAACGCTTTAGTTGTAAAAACTTACAAGACAATTTTATTAAAATCAGAACCATGGATGGAAATCATGATAAAATTGTATTTTTACTGATGTATTTTGTTTGATAATATTTTAAATTGCAATTTTTTTTTAGAAAATGACATTTAATATAAAATTCTTTATACGGTTTCATGTATTATTTAATATTTTAAGGCATTTTTCATAATTTTTAATTTTATTCCACTAACAAATACAAAAATGCGACTTTCCATCTCTGATCAGATACGAGAAACAAACAAAATTCCTGTACAATAAATTTGAATTTATGTGGCTTAATGAAAGAAAAACAATAAATTAAGAAACCATTCTTCTTTTTTACATACGTATGTATGTTTAGCAACGAAATGAAAATTTTTCAGTTTTCCTTTTGCAGATATTTTTGAAATAATTAATTTGACAACAAAACAACAGGTGGTTTGATAATTATTGCAAGTACTAATTTTACTAGTAATAATTTGTAGGAATTTTTTTGCAAACTTCTTGAGTTAATGAACACTTTCCAGTAACAATTGTTACAAATTCGTAACAACTTTTAGTAAATGAACAAACCTAATGTGTTTTGCTTTTTCTGTAAAATATTTTAAATGTATCTTACGCCTTTTTTGAATTTATGTAACGATATACATACATATAATTTATATAAATACCCTTAAAAATACATTAATATGTATGTATGTATAAGTACATAAGCATGTACATACATATCGTCACCTACAATGCAAAATAACGTATCATCAATAAATTAAAAATTATTTTTTTTATTGATTACGTTTCACTACATCATATTACTTATATAAAAAATACCAAAGTTATAAGAAAAATTCAAAATAACGTATCATCAAGTGCATGATTTTTTTTTTAAAGAATATAACGTATTATCCATAACTCATACGAATTTAAGAAACTAGATAACATTTATTTTCCTGTATATTAAATTTAATTAGTTTTAGTAAAAATTTTTATCATTCTGAAATTTTTCTCAAAAGTGGAAAGAAAAGGAAAAAAGTGCTGTGAAATCAATAAAATGTGTACGAACCTACAGGAGTCATACATTATAAGGCCAATATTAAGGATGACTATTAGCTTCTTCACACAAAGTACATACAACCAGAAATTCTCAAAGTCAGCAACCTGAGCGAATGGATTTGCAAAGGCTTTCCATTTGCAAAAAGAAAAGCCAGCTCATGCAAGTTCTAAAATCTTTGCTTACTTTTATAAACGGATAATTTTTATCCAAAAATTAATTAATTAGTTTATTTTAACAATGACTTAAAAATTTTGATTTAATATGTCTAATATTTTCCATTTTATGCAGTTTTTTCCTTCTCCTAAACTTATGTAAACTTATGAAAAGTGATGTTACGTTATTTTGCATTTTAGGTGACATTTATTTTTTCTCTTCCTTTTCTTCACAACCCTTTCCGCATTCGTCCATTTCGCAGATATCGCACAATGACGATTTCACTTCATAGTAAACTGTTGCGCGTTGATCCGAATTATAATAGTCATAAATTGTTATAGCCGCTGGTTTTTGTTTAGCCACAGCGTGTGTCTTTTCTGCATTAACTTCAACACATTCCTCTTTGCCAGCCTCAAGATAATCGAAATAGATTATAATGGCTGTATCCGCATTTTTAGTCTCCACACGCTGAACCTGTTTGCCTTGACGTATAGTGTCCAAGGCATCCGTATCGGTGGTAAAACCAGAAGGCAGATAAATTTCCATCAGAGCCATATTGGATTCTTTAATGTTACTATCAGCTCCAGGAACATAAGCAGTGCAAACTTTTAGTTTTAGCAGTTTGGGGAAAGGTGTTTCAAGAATTGTATGCTTGACACTGAAACTAGGTTTTTTGTCTTTCTTAGCTAAATTATAACGATAAGATAATTGGACCAGTGAGGAGCCTCCACCTTCGGCTTCCAACGTTATTTGACGAGAAGATTTGGGAAGCTGAAAAGAAATATGTACATATGTATGTAATTAATTTGAAAGTTAATTTAATTTACGATTAGGTTTCATTACTTACTACATGAGTTTGCAAAATCAGTGCGTTTTCTTTGTCAACCGTAAAGCTGCCTTTGGTTGTTTCATGGCCCTTGCTGTTTTCTGCTTTAAAGTTAATAGTCGTTTTGCCATCTCCAGCTGTTATATATTTTTCAGCAAATGCGATAAGTGCCTGAAGGCCTACAACAGTGTCTTGAGTAGAATCGAAACCGCCCAAGCTATTACGATTCTTTATTAACCATTTAATGATGGGTAAAAGTTTTCCAGCTGGTTCGCTGTAAACATAAGCTTCCAATATATATGAGGTTATTTCAATGTCATTGCTTGTATCTGTTGACGATTTTGTCCACCATTTGAGACCATTTTCTTCTTGAGCTAATGTTTCCAGTTTTCGCATAAGCTTACAAGCGCTGGGATGTTGGGCCTTCTTCAAAGCTAGTATTGCTATGGCAAGAGCATATGTATCGTTTTCCTTCTCAATATTTTCCCCCAGGTACTTCATACCTTTTTCTACCTCAGACTTGTACTTGTTTGAAGTCTCCTGTAATGGAAAATAGAAATAAAAGTAAGTAAGTATATAGGTATTTCTCCTGATGGAAGGTTGACTTGGAAACTTCACGTAAAGTTCGTTACGCAGAAAGCCAATAAGAAAGCATTACGTGTGGATTGCATGTGCGGTAGCATGAATCCTTAGTACTCTATTTTTTATAGATCTATTGGGTATGTCCTCTGCCGTGATAAGTTACGAACCTATGTCGTTCGGCAGGATATTTAATGGTCAGGCACGAATAAGCAGATGGATACAAACGTTAAGGTATCTGAAATATAAGACATCACTACGTGTGTCCTCATCAGTTTGAATACCCAACAAAAATAAATTTTGTACAAGTAAGCATTTAGACAAAAAAAAGCGCCTCGGAAGCGCGGAAAAGCACACAGTGCAAAATAACACAAACACTACTGCTGTTTGTACTCAAATTCTCAAAGTTTTTTATAGTGTATCTGGATGAGAATGAAATTTTTACTTCATATAGGGTACCGCATACTTTTTGAAATTCTCAAACAAAAATAATGGGTTATTCAGTCAAATTGTAAGTTCTTACGACTAGGGAGTACATACACTTTTTTGCATTCTAGTAGGCAAACTTTTTTGCTGGGTATATACCAAAAACTTAAGTATCACACGACTTGCTACATTTTTTTTACTACACAATGGTGCAACTTTAAATAGGCCGTAAAATGACTTTCAGACGTAAATTTTTAAAACGCAGATACACTTACATACATACATATACGTATCTTTTTTTAGTCCCTTTTAAAATAACCAGTTGGCAGAACATTGTTACGAGTATTTTTGTGTGTGTGTGTGGACAGTGTAATCAACAGGGATACCGCAAATATGCAATTGCATGTTTTTTATTGTGTGGCGTATTAATGCGCCAATAAATAAACCAATTTATTTTATTTTTAAGTTTTTAGTGCATATTGAATGCGCAAAAAACTTTTTTTAGAACAAATTTTTTGGTTTTTACCTGAAGAAAAAGTTTCTACCAGTGTTGCCAGAATTTCTAAGGCTAAAATCTGCAAAATTTAAAAAATTTTCAAAAAAAAATCTTCAAAATCTGCATTTTATTTTTAAAATCTTCAAAAAATCTTCAAATCAATTTTTAAAACAACTTTTTTATATTTTATTCCAAAACTTTACATGGATAGAGATGTACATGTGTAACATAAATATTTATTCATTAACCCATATTCATAACACTTAAACTCGGGTTAAAACGTATTTTATTTACATTTTTTAAAAAAAATTATCTTAAAATAACTTTTAATCACATTTAATTTTTTTTTATGAATATAAGCCTTTAATGTTCGCAGAAAGTGCATTTCGTTTCTGCTTAAGAAACTCATCAGCAGCCTTCACCCAGAAATTTTTTTAAATAATGTAAAAATTGCATATGTTTATAGAACGAGACTATCAATATGTTATTAAGAAATACGTACACAAACATAAAATTTATTTTGAGTTCCAAAATGGTTGTTTTGTACACATTTTGCAAAAGAATCAAGCGAAAATCTTCACAGGCTAACATTTTCGATTTTGAATCCACTATTATTTTCTCATTAGCTTTTTTACAATGAGATGCCAAATTGGTTGAAGTCTGCTGATGAGTTTAGCGGCTTTTCCAAACGTAAAATTTTCTTTGCAAAGCCTTGAGTTTGTTGAAGAAAAAATAATATTGAATAAGATCTATTTCTTCTCTCCTACAAACTCAAGCCTTTGCAAAGTAAACTTTGCTTGTGGCAAAACCGTCTTTCTTCAGGAGAAACGAAATGCATATAACCAACAAACAAATAAAACTTATTTATAGTTATGTGCAAAAAATATAAAATTAATGAGAAAAGAAATCGGATGTATACAAAATTATACAAAAATTCATTTAATTTGTTGCATAAATATCCAAAGGACTTCGAAGTTTTGTTTTATTCAAGTTCACTTGATTGAAAATTCTTTCCACATTTGCAAATGAAGGTGCTAGACATTACATTTTGAATAAACTAAGGGCTGCAAACTCGTAATCTGAATATTGTTTTATATCAGATATTCTATTCCAGAAGCTTGCCAAAGTTACTTCTTCTTTTTCTTTAATGATGTCTTCTAAGTTAAAAAATTTCAACTCTCTAAATTATGAGTTGTTCACACATAATAGAAACAAAAAGTAGTAGCAGTAATAGGAAAAATTTAAAAAAATTCACCATAATTGGAGTTGAAAGAAAAATCTGCGTTTTTAGGCCAAAAATCTTCAAATCTGGATTTCGTCTTTTTGGTGGGTAAAAATCTGCAAAATCCAGATAAATCTGCATTTCTGGCAACAGTGGTTCCTACTAATTTGTAAGGGATATGAAAAAATTACTCTCTCATTCGCTCTTTTGGATAACTTTGTACAAGTTCGGACTGTTTTGTTATGCATCTGGAACAGACCTTATACGTAACCAAAAACAAATCTTCATTAAAATAAACAATTGCTTAATTCACAAAGCCTCTTGTACCGATTGTAATATTAAATATATTAGTGTAAAATTTTTTGTAGGTAATTTGAAATCCACTATTTTATTTCATATGCTTGTTCTCCTTTTGTCATTAAAGCAGTGTTGTCATATTTTTTCCGACCTATTTCGCCAAAAATCAGTTTCATGTACTTTTTCTGAGAGTGGCGTTGGCTGAAGTAAAAAGATCCTGGGTTCAATCCCTGGATCCGACAGTCATTAAATAACAACACCACGCATTTTTCTGATATGCATTAGTGTCGCTTTGTGTCAGTTGTTGTAGGAAAGTTCAAGTGATGAAGGCATAGTCACTGGTCACTGAACTATACCGACTTCAGCAGATGCTTATCCTAATGTAATATCAGAGTGCCCTCTTTTGTCGGTTTTGTGTTGCAGAATCATCGGAGAAAGTAAAAACAACGAATAAAAATGGCTACTAAGCACAGCCTCATTGAAACCAGAGGCGCTGCAAATTTGCATTATAACGTGCAAAACGTAGAGTTGTAAAAGAAAAAAGCTTTCCTCTATCTCATCCTTCACCACCTGTCTGTAACACCTATAAGTAGTAGTAGGCACTCATAGCCTTAGTGTTACTTCTATTACAAAAAAAAAAAATATTTGATAATATGTATATTTGTTTTTATATAAAAATTTTTTAATATAAATTTTTATAAAATTTATCAGAAACTAGAAATTTCATCGCCAAAAATTATTTCATGTAAATATTTCTCATCCAAATTCAAAACGCATTAATGTCTATAATTAATATAAGAAAAATCATCTAAATAAAATTGTTTTAACTTCTTGCAGATGAGTTTTGGTAGGATTTATTTTTGAAACTACTCCTTCAACAAACTAATTTTCCGGAATTAGAAAAATTTTGAAGTTCAATTTTGTTAGAAAATCGCCATAATAATCGCCAACAAATTTATTTATAGCCAGAAAAATTGCCGTGTCGCCAAACCAAAAATTTGAATGCCAAACAAGTTGAAAAATCGCCACATTTGGCGAGAAATCGCCATATCTGACAGCTCTGTTGAAAAATACAAAATAAATTAATACTCTACACACAGAGTGTTCACAATAAAAAAAACAGAAAGTATATTTGATACAAGATACAACGATACAAATGTAGTAGTAAAAAATTTGGAATGAAAAACTGTTTTTTAAACCTCTTATAAATTAAAAAATTTTTAATGATTAAAGCCTTTAGTATTTAGTTGGACTATCATTCAGTATCTGTTAATTTTAAATCATCCCGCTAATGCTTGAAGGACTTTAAATCTGGTGAGTGAGGAGTGAATGGAGAGGTTTCGACGAAGGAGGGCGCTATGATGTTACATTAGGATTAGGATTTGCAATAAAAGTTGCGTATATATAAAGCAAAAATCTACATCAACAGACACCACATATAGTGAACCAAACACATAAGAACGCTGATGATGAAGGTTTAGAGGATTTCGAAAACAGCTAGTTTTTCCGTTCTACTATGTGTTTGTCAGAATATTTACAATTAAATTTGGTGTTATTTGTTCATTAATAATTATCACTTGTAATTTGGCTTACAAAGCGATACGAACTTTAGCCTGATCAAATCATAGATATAAGAAAATTTTAGTTGATAAAATTATTCCCACTTTAGAACAATTTTATTTTTAGAAACAGTTTGATGCAAGCTTGACTTATGGCGCTTCTGAAATAAAGGATTCACTTGACTTTTGATTACATCACTAACACATAGCCGTACGTACATATGTATATGGGCATTTCCACAGAAAAGTCCACATTTTGTCACGTGACGTTTCTTGCTAAAGTAGGCTGTTTTTTGAAGAAAAATATATATTTGAAATACTTTTTTGCATGTTGGCGTAGAGCGTTATCAGCTCTACAAACATTAGTAAAAGATAGAAAAAAATCGAACAGCATTGCCCCGAAATACAAGCTTAATTGCTTGGTGACGTAACGTGACAAAAAGTGGAATTTTCTGTGGAAATGCCCACATACGAGTATATGTATATACTCGCACTTTGTCACTAGAACTTACCATGTCTTCTAAGAGCGCCAACAAAGCAAATGCTGTAAAGCCGACATCATTTTGATGCGAAGGATGGAATAAGCGACCTGTCTGGTTGAATTGCCCACTTTCCAGCTGATTGGATACCAAGTATGCCAAAGCATCATCAATAACTGTCTGATCAATGGTAATATATCTTTTAGCTTGTATAAAGGAACGCGCCACGTACGCAGTAAGCCAACTACTGGCCTCACTGCTACCCTCTCCGAAAGCACTGTAGGCTCCATTCTTATGCTTATAAGTCAATTCGCGCTGGTAACCAACTTCCATAAAGCTTTTCGCTTTTTGAACCACTGTAGGCATTTCACGTTTCATGGCATCCAAATAATGCAGAACCAAAATATTTGGCACAAAGTTGACCATATTCTGTTCACCACAGCCATAAGGCATACGTACTAAACTGTCGATATTTTTAATGGTGGGACCCAGGATGTCGCCAACAACTGAAAATTCCAAATATTCAGAATCCAAAACTGCTTCCTTGGGTATATTCGCCTTAAGCGTTGCTTCGAAGGGATTTTTATTAGCTGATGGCGTTATAAATATAGCCTGATTGTCATAATGAGTCACACCCTCTGGCTCTACTTTGAGCTTTTGATGAATGGCATCGCCAGCCAAAGCTGTAGTGGCTTTAATTTTCAGCGTAATATCTCCCACCTTATTGGGCCTGATCATGAATGACAAACTTTTGCCGCTATTCGAAGCAACCGTCTCTTTCTTCACTCTTTGTTTGTCTTCCAGGACCAATTCCTCTATTTCATTCGTCACCTCGGTGAAGTCAAATTCGTCATCAGTATTTTCCATGGTTACTACAGCATGCAAAGATTTGTCCATGTAATTGAAGACAACTACGGGTATGGAGATAACTTCACCCCGTTTAACGGAATATGGCAAATTGGTGCTTATAAAGAAGGGCTGAAATACTTGAATATTGGTGGGGTTTGCCGACATACCAAAGCCGGATTTTTCATTCATAGAAAATCCAGTTACCACCCAGGAGGTTATTGTGTCGGGTATGGCTTTAGTCAAATTGGCCAAACCATTTTCATCCGTGCTATTTTTATTTTCATAATTTAGGCGAAAAGAGTGAAAGGAATTTATTAAATTTAATTTAATAGTCAGTGATTAGATTAATATTTAAACACAACACAAAAAGCTTTGGAATTACATACATACATACATACAGAAATATACATACATAGATATACACAAATTAATATGATTTATGAATTTAAACATGCAGCAATTATAACGATAGATTTTAGATTTTTAATATGTACATACATGCATAATGATTGACTTCAAATAAATTTCTTTTATTATTCGATTGCTTAAAAAGGTCGTTCCGCACTATAATGCAAGTATGTATTACTCGTAATACATCTGACGGAAATACATTTCTGCTCTGGCGAAAATGAATTTTCGTCAAAAGTATTATTTTATCTGTATTACAGTGTGAAACGCTCTCACGAAATATACATATTTACAAATGGAGCTTTCCGTTAAAAAGCTTAAAGGAAGAGGAAAGCTAATAGAAAATTCCATAGTACGTTAAAGAAAAAGTTTCAGCAAAGCTTTTAAGTTCAGCTAAGACATCAAGCTCTGAAGCGTATTAAAAAATTAATATTGAGCGAAGTTTTTAAATATACAGAGTGTCTGGTAGCAGATATATATTTCCAAACTTAAATAAAAAACGTAATAATTGACATAAAGTTTTATTAAGAACATTGAACGATATAATGGAAATGCGGATTTTATTTTTTAAAGAGTACGTCATCCACATGTCTTCCGTCGAGTTGAACACACTTTATGTTCTGCGCCACACGCTGCAGTAAGCTTCGTTCAATTGAGCTGATTTCTCAAAAATATTTTGCCCCAAGAGATTAGGGATTGTCATTATAAACCCTCTCTTTGAGGTAGCCCCATAACAAAAAATCCAATGGAGTTAGATCGGGCGACTTCGGTGGCCATGGGATGTCCCCAAAGCGACTGATAAGGTTTTGGGGGACACTTTCCCGAAACAATATCATCGAATCTCTGGCTGTGTGTGCAGTTGCCCCATTACATTGAAACCACGTGTGTGAAGAGTGCGATGGAAGAGCTCGCAGGTTTAGCAAAAAGAATTCCGTAATCATGCATCGATAATTTTCACCGTAAACATTCGACACCTGGCCTCGAGAACTTTCGAAAAAAAATTATACAATTATCTCATGTGTGGATAAGGCACGCCTAACATTTAAACTGGAGCAATGCAATGGTTCTTGCTGTTTCAATCGAGGGTTGCGGGTTCTTGGATACGGGTTTTTGGAGTAACGGCAGTTTTGTTTGTTGACGTGGTCGTTCAAGTGAAAATGATCCTCGTCGCTCCAAAAAATGGATTTACAGTGCCAAAACGCTCCAACATCGTTTCACAAAAATTTTTGCGCCAGTTAGGCTGCTTTTTTCAATGTTTTCTGGAGTCCTTGAAGATCAACTGGGCCCTGGCCGTGGGACATTCATAGCCGAAACAGTTGCGCGGAATCTTTGCACCCACGAATGAATTAAATTTACTGTCGGTCCGTCACGTATTCGCCGAATACCGAACTTTGAACAAAATTTTCGACGAGCAATAACTCCTTAAAAATTACTCTCACGTCTACAACAAAAAACGACATATACATATCGTTAACTTAATACGAAAAAGCCCCAACTCATAATTTTTCGATAGACCATTACTAGATACACCTCCTCCTCCACCAAAGTTATAGCCTAATAAAAATTGCGTTTAAAAAAACTTTGTATCAATATTGCATTTTTTAAATTTAGTTTTTTCCTCCTCCTGTAAACTATGAAAAACATGAGTTAGGGCTTTTCCGTATTAAGTTAACGATATATACATATGTATAAGTAAATTGAAAAACCTAACTTATTATGCTTCATAAATACAAGTAACGAAAATTGTTTGCAAACTTTCCGGCAGATGTTAACATCGAAAGGCCTGTTCGGAAACTCATCACTGCTCTGCATCATACAAGAACAGCCAATCAGACTTTGGCTGCAACAATGCTTGCTCTTACCAAGATACATTCACCAGGTAGTAGCGGAAATACAGCTGAGCTATTTTTTTTTTAATTAAAGTTCATCCGAAACTTCAAAAATTGTTTACGAAAGAGAAATTAAGAAAAATTTTAAAAAATTTTCAATATGAAAAATATTTTATTAAAAAAATTCTTTGAAAACAAATTTAAAAATACGAAAAAAAAACGATTAAAAAATTGTGAAAACTGCTAAACATTGCAAATTTTGTTAGTGCTAAACATTGCCGTGGAGAAATTTTTTCAACTTTTTGTGAATAATCTTTACTAAATATACCAACGGACGACACAATCGTCCGTATTCTAGAATCTAAATGTAAATAATTTTATTAAGATTCAAAGAAAATTTATCTAAACGTAATAAAAAATTCATTAAATCACAGCCACCCACATACTTACAAACATACATATGCTTAATCAAATAATACATGAAATTAAAAACACAAACGAAATCCCTTCAACTAAGCTAATTTAATTTATTGAACTCTCGTCCTTTAAGTATTATGGCTTTCATACAGTAACAAAAAAGAGAAAAAAATTTTTAGATCAAGAGAAATACTACAAACACACACACAATCTCATGTTTTGTTTCTTGTTTACTTGTAAGCTAATAAATGCGTGTGTAATATGTTTGCATGTAGTAGTAGCAACTTTAAACGCTTATAGCTCCCAAAATACTAAACCGATTTCAATAAAATATAGATTCTGCACATCTATAGCGAAAACCCTTTAAAACCATATAAATTTTTTTAAAATCAGTGCAGTAGTACCAGCATAAAAGGGATTACAAAAAACATTTTTGCCTATTAATTATATAGATAGATTGCTATTGTGTTACAACACATTCTATTTATGATATTTTGGATGAACTAAGAGCCATTTTGTTTATTTCATTATTGTACTTTTTCATTGTTCTTGTAATCCTGATATTATCTTTATTGTTATTGTGTTACAACAAATTCTATTTCTTGTAATCCTGATATTACCTGGAAATATATGTGCCTTGGCTCTTACTTTGTAAAAAAAAAATTCAGAGCTTCCAAAGCTGTTTACCTCAAATGCAAATGTCATGTGTTTACGGACAGGTCCAAAGTTGTGGTTGATTGTGTCTTAGATTGTAAGCTGGCATCTTTTATATCAGCTACGTCCAAGCCATATGCGCAATGTGCAAACTTTTACAAAAGAGCTTTTATGCTTTCACACCGACGAGAGCACAACAGCCAATCAGAACTCTACGACAACAATGCTTGCTCTTACTTTGCAAAGAAATAAAAACAAATTCAAGAGCTTTCAAAGTTTTTTAACTGAAATGCAAATGTGAGAGTATGTTTGTTTGGACGTAGCTGTTTTATATACTACACAGATATAGTAAACCTCCGAGATGAATTTCTCGTTGATTAAAAAAACTCAAAGAATTTATAAAAAACAAGGTAAAAAAGCAATAGTATATTATTTAATAAGTGCATATTTTGTAATTAAAGCCAAATTTGCTACAAGTTCTATGTTTCATACGATCTTATGTAAGTAAATTCTAAGGAAAAGGAATAATATTGTGTAATATTTTATTGTTGTAGTTACTTTTGACAATTTTGAAAAATCCAAATATGTTTAAAGCTTTTGCGTATTTTTATGTTACGAACATCGTTTTTCAGTTTGTTCTCAAAGGCCATTATTGTTGAAAATACATTTGAACCAAAACGTACCCCTATACTTTGGGGTCTCTTAAGAGTCTTTAGATCAAAATTATAATCTAAAATAAAGAAAAACTTTGTCAAAATACGAGTTAAATTATAGCTTCACTATAACCGCCAGCAATCACCATAAAGTGACTGAATAGTAATCAAGGCATATGACAGACTCAAGCCACAAAAATAATAAATCGAGTCATAACCGCAATAAATCTTAAGCGACCGTTATGACACGATATTATACTTTACTGTAATTCGTTTTATAAGTACTTCATAAGCAACTATTACTACGTTTATACGCTCGGGTTATTTGCAAATAAAACTGTAAATTGTTGCCATATTATTGTTTTTATTGCGACTTACTAATTTAGAAAACTATTTACTTTTAACGCACTATTTGCAAATAAAATGCTTGAGGTTTCCACGCTTACAAATTTTTGCTAATAAAAAACTATAAATTGAAAAAATAATGCACAAAAAACATTGCTAGAAGAAAAATTACCATAAACACAAATTATTATTTTTTATTTTACACATTTACACAATTTTGTTGCAAATATAAGTAACATTTCCATGGAAGTGCTACCAAGTTTTTATACATTTAAAATGCCGTATAAACAGTGAGTTAATTTATTTGCAAATAGTGCGCGCATAAACGTTGTATATGAAACTAAGAGAGAGTGCATACGCAAGTCTCTCTTACACAAGTGTTTCTATTACAATCAGGGTTACCGTTGAAAATCTCGAAAAAGTATCATAAAAAGGGTATTTGAGAAAAAAAGGGTCAAGAAAGGGTATTTAAAAGTAAAATGGGGTCAAGTTTTTTGTGAACAAAAAAAAAAACATTTATTTGAATTAAAAAAATAAGCAAACACGAATTTTAACAATTCAATACATTAGACTAAAATAAAATTAATTGTAATACTTTAATTAAAAATCAATATTAACCCTTTAACTGGCCAGATCGTAAAAATGGTCGGATGAAGCTAATTTTTGTATAAGTCGATATAGTCAAAAGAACCGTGAGTTTTAATTTACAGGTAAAATTAAAGCTTTGGAAGTAACGAAATAAAAAGTTTTATTAAGATTAAAGATGAAAGTGAGTTAAAATACATATTTTTTTAATTGTGATCCTCCCAGAAATAATTTGCTTTTGGAATTAGGGATTTGGGTGTCAGATTTTTTGCAATATTTTTACTATTTATTTTCGTTTCTATCGACTATAACAGTAAAATGATCGACACCATCGGACCGAATGTAGCCAACTTGACGGACAGCTCGTTTTCCAATACCTGATATGATATATTTTGTCAAATTTTCGAGCACATGATTGCTCTACGGCATACATTTTGTTAAAATTATACAAAGGGATAAATTAAAAAAAGGGTTATTAAAAGTGTCATTGGCACGCAAAATGATCAAAAGTGCTACTTTAGTGTCACAACGGCAACGCTGATTACAATACCTCTGAAATTAGTGCTTTTAATTAGTATTAATTACAGATTACGGATCTATCATAGAAATAAATGTTAATTATGTAATATTGTATCATTAAAAAATGTTTAAATACTAAACCGAATTACTTAGTTAAATTTTTAAAAATCCAAATCTCTTCAAAGTCACTACGAATATAAGTAGATACTCGTACTTCGGAACTGGTTGCTGGTATTATTTCGGCAGACTTATCCAAACTTTCAAAAACTTCATCGTAAATAAATCCTTCTGCTAATCTAATGTCCACAATGTCGTCTAGAAAATCTAAGCGTAATGTTTACAATTATTAATGAGTTCAATAATGTTTTAATTGTTTTTCAAAATTTTGTTTTGTTTTTATGGTTAAGCAATTGTCTATATGCATTTCGTTCCCGCTTTTGGAACACATCAGTAGACTTCAACCTAAAAAATGTTTGAATTTAGCTAACAAACTCCGTATTTTTATAGTAAGACTCTTAATACTATATTGAGAATCACAATATACAAACATAATAAGTTTGAAAACCGCAAACAAAAATCTTTACAAAACAAGCACCTTTATTCAATTGCCCATTTATTTTATTTTTCCACCATCTTGAAATTAAATAAAGACACTATGTCAAATAAATATACTTCAGTATTTGATAACTTTTTTCAAAATAAAAATTGTAATACATTATGGCACTATGACACTTATGAATCCCTCAAATATACTAATCTATCCATTTTGTTCAAGTTTTTGGTATCTAACCGCAGATTTTTTCTGACTCCATTTACGGTAATACAATTGTTTTATCATGAGAAAATTTTCTTTTATGCAAAACGCAGAATAGGTGAAATGTTGATAACTTGCGGTCTACACCTAACATAAAATGACTAACTTTAACATTAACTTCAAGTTGATGTTAAATATGAGTATATAAATTTTAAAATTATTGTTAGTGCATTTGTTTTAGGTTGGATTAGGTTGAAAAGAGGAGTCATTACACTCATGTCCGTGAACATACACATAAGCCAGTATGGACTTATAATGCGCTGTCATGTAACTAAATAAACAAACTTCCGTATCGTTTACGTAGTCCCTGAAACTTTTTCAGTTAATATCTTTAAGGTAGGTAATGTTCGGTAAGTTGCCATGCCCAAAATAATGGAATATCGGCTGGGCCAAAGCTGGATAATGACAAAGGAATGTCCATTATTGTCTCGATGTCCTCCAATCATGTCCTGCATTCATTGTCATCCGTAGCTCCAATCCGCTACAAATGCTCTCGTAAATTAGAGTGCCCCGTTAAGATCAACGGTCAACTTTCCTAGATCGGGGTTATTTAGTTTCAACAGCCTCTTTATTTTGTCTTCGTGGGGGTAGCCCCAGAGAACCTTGGTTAGATAACCCACATCCATCGTGTCATGTGCGCCATCTTCGCCCAATTTTGTAACTCAATCTTCGTTGCATTGAAAGACTTCGCATTAGTTAGAGTTACTACCTATAACGTGCTGTCATTGCCATATTCTGCGTAACCGTTTATCATATTTTTGCAATGAGACATTTTAAGATTTAATTGAACTGTAGAGATTTTTAATCAGAAATAATTTTTTATTCGGGCTTAAGTTCAGAAATTTCAATTCTTATTGAATGAAATGTTTTCATTAATTAATGTGAGTTCCTAAAGAAGAGAAGAAAAATTAAACTAGACTTTATAGCTGGAAGACAATATTGAAGAATTTGTTGGTGAGATACCGGCCGATATGTTGGAGATAGTATGATGAAATTGGACCCAGCGTATGAACCATTTCAGGCGTAGCCGCGTTCAACATTTATATGGAATCATTTTTAAACATTGAATTATATAGAACGTTCAACCGAATAAATATTTTATACATATCTCTAAATGTTATGAGTTTTTTTTAAATCAAATCCGTAATCTCTTAAAGAATCACGGATTACACAAAGTTATAAGAGATTTTATTTCCAATCGGAATTTATGTACTCGTAAATTTGCCAATTGCGGAATTATTTTTCAATGAAATCGCTTTAGAAAATACATGTAATTAAAGTAATAATAGCAGTATGTGTAAAAACTTATAGTAATGCATTGTTATGAAAAATGTTCGAATGCTATAGAGTTAGATACCTCCGTTGTTAATAACAATGTATGTATGTAGGATAAAATAATTTGTGTTAACAGCAGTTTATAAAAATAAACAGAACATTTCGCGTACGTTTCCAGCAAGAAAAATTTTTCATGTTTTTTTAATGATTTTGTTCATGAGCAAGAGCAAAACAGAACAATAAAACGATTGGTTTTCACTTATCTGCTTACTTATTTATATAAAGAGAAGTAATACTCAGGCAGTGAATGCCTACTACCATTAGTAATAGGTGTTACCTTCTTTAGGAAAGGGATAGATAGTATAGATAAGATAGTTTGTGAAGGGAGATATAGAAGAAAGTTTCTTTCTTTTACAACTCTGCTCTTTTGCACGTTTCGATATAATGCAGGTTAAGTTAATTTTGTTTGTAGTTTTGATGGTAAAATATATCAACTTTACTTTATATAGTACAATATTTTTTTTATAAATATTTTCGCATTACAAAATAGTGACTTTTTCGAATTTTAAATGCGAATAAAAAAGAACTTTGCGAACATCGTAAGATAGAATAGCAACTGCTCGCATTTGTGTATTTTCAAGTCGCATTGACATATGCATCGCAATACAGAATAAGCCTCCAGGGTTGCAGCTTCTGCTTGTTTGTTGATATACAATTACAATTTCATAATTCTGAACAAAACAAAAGCTGAAAAATATTTTTAGAACGACTCTAAATAGTTATTTACAGGACTGTCACAAAAATCAAATTCGATCGAAACTGATTTCAATTCCGCTCCAGAAAACAAAAAAAAGGAACTTGATCGAAATGAAATCACTTTCAATTTAATATTCGGAATTATCATATTCTGTAGGCGAAAGTAGAAAAATCTTTTCGGAGCAACTTCATTTCTGTAAAGTAAAATGTTTTTCAAAAATTTATTTTTAAATTAGTTTAGGTATCTAGGCACTGCAGTTATATTTTATTATAATATATATATATATATTAAATTCCAGGCATTTAATATATTAGAGTTTAAGTGTGTTCACTTCAATAAAAAATATTTGTGTCTTTTGTATTTGGTTTGCTCTTCTAATACCCATGACAGTATTCGGTGTTTTATGTAAATACCCAGCAAAAAATTACACATCACCATCAGAACTACTTGCGTTATAATGACTTACTTTTCTGATTACCAAATTTCATTACTGGCTTACAAATCACATTATCTAAAATTAAAAAAATTACGTTTAAGTTGCTAAATGACGAGAATGATTTTTTTAGATTAAATAAATTACGTGAACAAGTTGCCAAATAAAAAAAGTAAGTACTTCTCCAGAATCGATTATCTTAGTCTCACGCCTTGTTAAAATCGTTAAGTTGGTAATCCAGTAGGGAAGAGCTTCCACCAAAATTGCTCAATTCCAAACCCGATTACCTTTTTTGAAATTTTTTGCTGGGATTATCGATCAGCTATTTCCTACTGTTGCAGTTACATTCCATTACATTTAGCTAACTGTGCCAAAGACTTTTTGCATCAAACACCGAATACCGCCCATATGTTTTTGTTTTGCTTTGTCCTAATTTACACTATGCAAGTCTTATTGCTAAGCTGATTAGTTTGTTAGGAGAGAGAAACGAGATGAATAGAAACGGTCTGTTACCTTCGTCTCTCTTTCCCACAAACTTAGCAATAAGACTTTCATAGTGTAAATTAGGACTTTGCACAGAATTGCCACATTTAAATTGCAGCTTTTTCGCAATGAACAAAATCGTTCGAAGTCTGCAGAAGGTAAAAAATCAGCATCATAAAAATTGCAATATTCTATTCCGTCAAATAAAAATAAACAAAACTTTAAACACATACACTGCTTTTGGATATAAGTTTGGATCTGAAGCAAACCTCAATCCTCTTCGGCTCAATTTACCGGCAAAGCCTTGACGTCTCTGGGCATCCAAAACAGCAGTTATTGCAATTCTAGATATTCGTGCACTAATTTTAAAATTTTTTTCACTTCAATAAAAAAAAAACTTGTGCCTTTGGTATTTAGTTTTGCTCTTCTAAGAACCATATGTTTTAGTTTTGTGTTGAACAATATTGCCATATTTAAATCAAATCGATTGTTTTGCAGCTTTTTCGGAATAAACAAAATCCAAATCTATCTATCTATCTATCCAAATTTCGTAATCAAACCAATTTTGATCCATTTCTGTGACAGACCTGTTAATTTATATTGTGCTAATACGTTCGCCAAACGCTTTTTTTCTAATTTTACTTTTCATGAGTACAAAATTTATTATTATTTTTCATCGCTTTTGTTTTACTTACTGCTAAAGAAAACAAACATATTTTGTTAACAACACATGTTCTATGTCTCCGTCACACAAGCAGAAAATAAAATAACGGAGTAATAGTAGTAGTAATAGTAGTAGTAGTAGTAGTAGTAATTTTGATTCATGTTTACTTTCGTACTCTGGTTAATACTACTTTTCCAAATGAACTTGAACGTTTTTATTAACTTGGTGCACTTTACTTTTATTAACTTGGTGCACGAATAAACATAATCGTATCATAAAATTACTTGTTAAACGTTTCATAAATCCAAATTTCATTGAAGATTTTACGAATATACAAATTTGAAGATTTTTCTTCAGTTTCAATAATTGCTTCGGTAGTTTCGGCAACACTTTCAAGAAATGTTGTTGTTAAAAATTCATCAAAACTGGCCAATAATGGTTCGGTATAACTGTAATCGTAGTAATCAATATCTGTAAGTAAACATTAAAAATATATCTAGGATCATTTTTATGAAGTATATGCTTTAACAATTTAGTTTTCTAGCATGTGGTTCTCGCAGCTCTGAGCCAGCAACTTACCAAAGTTCAAAGTTTTACTAATATTACTGATGCCAAGCCCTGCATAATGTCACATTCCACAAATGACGTTGAAATAAAATTGGCAGAAATAATGCTAGTTCAAGTAATAAGATCTATCGTTGAATGAGATTCACTTTAGTCCATTCGCCTTCAATTTTGTTAAAATTAATATATAAATATTTTACTTGTAGAACCTTCATCAGTAGATTTACTATACTTTAGCACTTCACAATCAATCGAATAAAAAAATGGATTTTGAAATTTCGAAATGCAAGGAGCCATTGTGTTCAAAATCAGGACTGCACTGTGCATGAACCAATAGTTAGATTCGAGTATAAATTATCTTATACTGAGTTCAATTAAGTCTCCCTCGCTTTTTAAGCTATCAAAATACTTATCATATATTTAGACGAATAGGTTTTGAATAGTTAGACATGCGAAATGATAACAGTTTATTTTTGATGCCTTAGCTTAGTTTCAACAACTACATATAACTATTCCAGAGATGCTGCCTTATAGTGTTTGCGTTTACATCTGAATCCGTCATACGTTAAATTTCGCCTTTTTCAACTGACATTAGCACAGCGAAGGAGAAGGTTGGCACAATGAGTATTTTATTGACAGAAGCATTTGTAGGTTGATTCTCCATTTTATTTATTAAATTCAAGTTTCTTATTTATTTCGTTTATTTCTTTTGTTTAATTTATTTAATTTTTACTACAACAAAACACAAACCAACCAATATCTGTCAAACTACCATACCATCCGTTCAATGCGTAGCTGCGTTTTATGCATGTGTCAAAAAAGTAGAATCCGAGTAATTGTATGTGGCAATTTACAGAACAAACGCAAAGAACGTATAGACGCATAGGACGGATAAAGTAGATCTACTTCAGCCGAAGGTCCATACCATCCGTTCAATGCGTAGCTGCGTTTTATGCATGTGTCAAAAAAGTAGAATCCGAGTATTTGTATGTGGCAAGTTACAGAACAAAACGCAAAGAACGTATAGACGCATAGGACGGATAAAGTAGATCTACTTTCTACTTTTGTATGCGTCGCATGCATCATGAGAAAATGTGAGTTATTTTTGAGAGCCAAATGTTAGTGTGGTGAATTTGAATTTTCTCTTTTATTGCATTAAAACAGTTTTTAGTAAAAGAAACTGTTTTCGTAATAAAGCTGAAGGTCCATACCATCCGTTCTATGCATATGCGTTGTATGCGTTTCTGTACGTTCTCTTCGATTATAAGTTCAAGTTACATGCAATACGTTTTATGCGCCAAATATTTTTGTTGTGATCAGCTGTAGTGTGAATATTTTTAAAAATAAAAACAGTTCTTGCAAAAATGGAAAGTGAAATTGTAATTTTAAATGAATTCACTCAATTCATTGAGTTTATCTATATAATATTTTGTAGAGGAGTAGGTTTTTATTATACAAAATTTCGTGATTTTTCACAGCTTCAATTAGCTTCTCCTCCATTGCACTTGCTTAAATAATAATAAACACAACAGAGATGACACTCAGTACACAAAAGCAATCGATAACTAGAATGCAAATTTTGTTTTTGAAATATTTATGTTAAAAACTGATTTTAATATATTTTATTCTTGAAAATAGTTATAATCTTTATTACAAAATATTTTTCATTTATTATAAACTTTTTTATAACAAAAAAACTTAAAATTTTAATCCACCACACGAACGTTTTTATCGATATCATTGAAAATATAATATAATTTGCCATCTTTCGCTTTCAAAAACAGCTGACGTTTTTTCATGGTGCATGAGACGGATACAAAAGTAGAAAGTAGATCTACTTTATCCGTCCTATGCGTCTATACGTTCTTTGCGTTTTGTTCTGTAACTTGCCACATAAAATTACTTTGATTCTACTTTTTTGACACATGCATAAAACGCAACTACGCATTGAACGGATGGTATGGACCTTCGGCTTAAAGTTTACAACTACATACATATGTACATATATGCAAGACTTAAATAAATTAATATAAATTTTTAACAGAGATCTTTCATGAACAAAATTTTCATTAAGAACTTATCAATTAATTTTACGTACTTATGTACTGACTGTCAAGTCAATTGTATTTATTATTTTTTAGGAAAGTGCAATGGAAAATAATCTTATTTCAGCTGTGATTAATATTATGTATTATATTTATTACAAAATACTATGTGTATTAAATCAATTAGTTCCACAAATTATTTTAAAGTCATACTTTCACTTCCATTTTTCCTCAAAATTTTGTTTATTTGATAAAAAATATTTACACTACAGATGATCACAACAAAAATTCCTGCGCATAAGACGTATTGGATGTAACTTGAATTTAGAATCGGAGAGTAAGTACAGAAACGCATACAACGCATATGCAAAGAACGGATGGTATGGACCTCCAGCTTTCAAGTTGAACAATTCTTGTACTTTGCGTTGAAGGACACGTACTGAATTATCTCATAAGAAACCATGTATTTCAACTTAAGCTGTGTTCACATTATATGTATTTGCATTATAGATTGTCACTTATTTTTACACATGACATTTTCTGTGTATGTCAAAATCTGCATTTTACATACGGTTTATAATTTTTGTGTTCACACGTTGGTATGTTATGTACATTTGACATAACCTATAAAGGTAAACAAATGCTTACTTTTGTTAATGCCTTTTAAATTTTTTCTTTCATTTTTAGTTTTTAATCTACTAAAGCCATTTTAATTTAATTTATATTACAATTTTACTTAATTTTTACGCCACAAGCACTTGCTTTATTTAAAACTAGGGGGCAAAACGCAGCAATCGTTATCGAACGAAATTACGAAATATTTCCATATAAACTCTGTTGAAATATTTCGTAATTTCGTTCGATAACGATTGCCGCGGTTTGCCCCCAGTTCATGTCAGATTTTTTGTCACTCGAAAATAGAACACGCTCTAAATCAAAATTGTCGTTTGTACTGCACATAGAGAAATAACGGAAGCTATTGTTTAACGGTGCTATTCTCGAATTCATGATAGCTATAATTCAATAATTTCTAGTCACATATTTCTTGTCACAGGTAATTGAAATAGCTATAATAGAATTTCTGTTTTATTTTTAAAGCTTTTTTGTTTCAAAGTTTATAGCATTATTACCAAAATTAAAAAATACATTTAAAAAAGGTTTTATGTTCGTTGAAAAAATATAAAACTCAAATCAAAAATTTTGTTATAACTGGTTTGAGGATATCTACTTCATCACTAGATTTTGTCGAAATCTACTTAAAATTTAGCTGAACTTAGTGGTGCAAGTATGGGTTTGTTTCTTCAAAATTGTGCCAAAATAATACACCGATGAACTCAAATAGGTGTGTGAATCAGCCGTATTGCAGTTTTTTGGTCGTAGTTTAAGAACAAATTTCAGCCAATGGTTTTTGTTTTGGATACGAAATTTTAATAAAGATTTTAATTGAAATCTACTGGGTTTCGTGCATATGCAAATGTGAGATTTTGGTTATAGAATAAGTTGTGTCTCGTTTTTTACCTGAAAGATTTTAAAATGCAAGAGTGCCATTCGTTTTTTGCATCGCAAATATAATTTCACAAAATCACAACCGGTGTGTAAAATTTCTCATTTTCAGCACACACAAAGGTCGATTTTCCATTATTTTCATTGACTTCCTAAAGTCTGAAATTTTGCGAATTCTTTTGTTGAATGATTGAATCATAACAAAAAAACAGTTTTTCTTGCACATATTTGCACTAAGAAGTCGGGCATCTGTCTGGACTTAAATATTTTCTTATTTGAATAGATGTAATAGTTGCTTTGGTAAGTGAACACTATTTGTCTGGCCAGCCTACACCGGCTAGTCATAAGAATTTCACTCTCTGAGTATGTCAAAAACCGTATTGGGAGTGCACAATAAAAACTTGGTCTAGCTATTGTGAATGTTTCATAATACCAGCTGAATGAGGTGAAATCAGATATTATATATGTGTATACAACGGTGAATAACAAAGATTGCACATTATCCTGAGTGCAAGTTTCATTTTTCTGTTCTAACTGATAAATAACAAAAATATGTATTGAAGCCCTGCTCCCGCTGTCCTAAAAATGAAGAATAACGGCCTTATGTATAAGCAAAAATTGGCATGAAGTTAGCATAAGTGGTGAAATTGAATTAGGTGTTAACAAACTCCTCCATACAATTTGACATTAAAAACGGAGCATTACCCAATTTTAACCCACCTCTAAGTGCTAGCATGATTTTGAATGTAAAGTTTCATCGCAAAATTCTTTAAGATCATGTTCAATCCCAGTAAAATAATGGAAGTTATTCTAGTGAAACTACATTTTCATTGCTTCCAAGAAATTGATATTTTTAGTTTGCTGAGAGTGAGCAAAAACCCGTGTAGAAGCTCATTTTAGTCATACAAAAACTTGTAACTCCTCCATAGTGTTAGAAAATACTGACCAGAATTAAAAAAAATATATTTTTTTAAAAGAAATGTATGAACTAATTTTAGTCTAAAATTTAAGTTATTTGTTTAAATTTACATGAAAACACTGTTTCAGCTCTAAATTCGTATAAAAAGAAACGAATCGTTAAAAAAGGTAACTATTTACCATTTTTGCTATATGAAAATATTATCATAGAACACAAAAGAGGGAATTTTTCTTAATATCGCTTCCAATTCACTGATCAGGCATCGAAAAAGAGAACTTCTTGCAATGAAAACCCTATGTAAAAATCATTAGATCAGATTAGATCGCAAACTCTACATTGTCATGATTTTTTTGGAGGCTCTTTTTTTTGCTGGGATTTCGCCACATATGTTAACTTCATACCAATTTTTGCTTATACATACATAGGGCCGTAATTTTTTAAGGAGCTACATCCATATTTTACGTGACATTTTTTGGGAAACTACATATTCGTGCTGATTACTTTTCAGTGAATGAGTTGATTAGTGCCAAATTTTTGGATGGCAAAGATAACAGAAAGAATTTTGTAATTTAATACAAGTTAAAAGCGGCTTAAATCGAGTTAGCATAGTTTGGAAGCATCGGTGTACATAGTTGTGAATATGTATGTATGTATATAAAATGACTTATTAGTAAAAATTAGTCCTAATTTACACTATGCAAGTCTCATTGCTAAGCTGATTAGTTTATTAGGAGAGAGAGAGAGACAAGGGCAAAAAAAACGGTTATGTTCCCCTCGTCTCTCTTTTAAACAAACTAATCAGCTTAGCAATAAGACTTGCATAGTGTAAATTAGGACTTAACAAAAATTATTGATATCCAACAGTTAATTTATGTACATATGTATATAAATACGAAATTTTAGCGTTGCGTACTTATTTATGTTATTAAAAATCCAATTCTCAATGAATTCTTTACGTATTTTTGGACCCACTTCAGCAGAAGCAGCACTTAAGAATACTGGTGGTGCAGGTTGTTGCAGGACAAGCATTTGATCTACTGATTCAAACGCTGATACTCTGAAATCGACAGGTCCGTCCAGTGTCCCAAGTGGCAAAAACATTGGGACATTATAATATATTGGAGTGTCTGAAAAAATAACTTTCTTTATTTATATATTTGTAGTTGATGCACAAAAATTTGCTCTTATTTGTAAAATTTTGCTGTTATTTCATTTTATGCTACTTTCTGTTCATGATAAATACTCTTAAGTTTCATTTTCATAATAAGAAAATACAATTTATTTCCAGCAACTTCTGAGAAACGTCATTATTTGTATTATGCATTCAATGATATGCATATGCGGATCTCCAGGCCAGGAGCAGTAGTGCCAAATTTTTTAGAGCAGAAAGCACTGTTCGGTCATAAAAAGAGCACTAAAAAGCACTAAATGCAATACTATACTTATAATAATAATCGCCAAAATTATTATTAATTATATAATTTTTACATAAATTAAGCTCTCTTTGCAAATTGTTGATGCCACTCTAACTTAAATTTAGTATATCACTCTAGCTGTACAAATCGCATTAATTATTATAGGTATAGAGCACTAACTAGATATTAAAAATACAATGGAAATAAAATAACAGCTGTTTTCCATTGCACTATATCAATTAACGATGCCCACACCGAAATAAATTTTAATTTGATATAATTTAGCGGATTATATGGTTAGTATATGTGAATAAATTCAGTGAAGTGCGACTTTGACCCGCGCACGAAGGGTTCCGTACGGGCACGAGATATGTAATTCAATACGAACAATATAAACTATAGTTTTGGCATTTTTTTCGTTTTTGGGTTTTTTCGGTTTTAAGCGTTTTTAAGTTTTTTTTAGTTTGGGGGTTTTTTGAATTTATTGACGCTTTCTGAGTTTTGGCACTTTTTTTCCACGTTTTGGCGATTTTTTTTTGGTTTTTGAAGTTTTTTTAATTTTGGCAATTTTTATTATTTTGACGTTTTTTTTATTTCGCCGATTTTTTTATTTTGGCGTTTTTTCATATAGGTGATTTTTTTTTGGTTTTGGAGATTTTTTGTTAGTTTTGGCACTTTTTTTTCGTTTTGAAGGTTTTTTTCTGTTTTTGGCGTTTATTTAAAATTTTGGGGATTTTTTCGTTTTGGCGATTTTTTTTAAATTTGGCGATTTTTTTTTAATTTTGGCGATTTTTTTCATTTTGGCGTTTTTTTTTTCACACAAACAATTATTTTGGTTTTGGCGCATTTTTCGCGTTTTGGCGATTTTTTTCGGTTTTTGGCGTTTTTTTTTTTGATATTGGCGATTTTTTTCATTTAAACGATTTTTTCGAATTTGGCGATTTATTTTAGTGCTAGAATTTGTTTTTTAATTTTGTCGATTTTTTCGATTCGGTGATTTTTTTTTAATTTTTGGCGATTTTTTTCAGGTTTTGGCGATTTTTTTCGGTTTGGCGATTTTATAATTTTAATTTAATTTTTTTTTTTAGTTTTACCGTTTTTGAAAATTTCAAGAGTTTACCTCTTACGGTCTCCAAGATATATCAAGTTGTCAAAATTGCATTAACTGATGGACCACCCTTTAATTTAAATTTTTTAATATTTTAATGTTTATTGTTGTAGTCTATATAAAAATACACTAATTTTACAAATTTCAAGTGTCAATATACATATGTACACACATACATACAATTGTATGTATATTACATGAGATTTTAACATTTTTCGTCGCTCGTTTTGGAGCACCCTTTAATTTCTAATTCTCATGTATTTGTTGTTGTAGTGGCCAAGGTTCTACATACTCTGTCCAAATTTCAGGTCCGTAGCTCTTACAGTTCCTGAGAAAATACCGTATGACGGACAGACGGAGAGACGAACAGATGGACAGCGTAGCGAAAACAATAGGGTTCCTTTTTTCACCTTTGGTGTACGGAACCCTAAAAATGGGCGGGGTTACGCTCATTAAAATTCATTATACTACAATAACTGAAATTGATTTGCTGGTGGTTTAGT
The DNA here is from genome assembly GCA_905220375.1 of Tachina fera. Lineage (NCBI taxonomy): Eukaryota > Metazoa > Arthropoda > Insecta > Diptera > Tachinidae > Tachina > Tachina fera. Next base: position 48,268,289 of record LR999965.1, on the reverse strand, counting down.
ATGTCTATATACGCATTTCATTGGCGCTTATCTTAAGTGGTTATACTATCGATTTTTGCAAGTTTCAACACGCACCTTGAGCTTTGAATAACACACAATCTTGCATTTAAAAAATGGGTGGAGGTACGCCCATTGAAATTTAATTTTACATTTCATGTACTTCTTCTTATCTTCTTCTATCAGATCTTGGCATTGAAGTCGTTTTTTTTAGAAAGAATTTATGTTTATTTGATGCATATCTTTTAATTTGAAGTATTTTATGGTTGGAACAATCTATTTAAGATTTGGACACACTAAGTTTACAACAACTTTTGTTTGCCAAGTTAGGAAAAAAACCCCGACCTAATGAAAGAAAAACCTAAATGAAAACTAATAAAAGAAAAATTCCCCATAAAAGTCAATAAAATAAAGACCTTTATCCTCAGAGACCAGTGAATTTTCCGACTCGTAAAAGCGAACACAGTATTCAGTTGTGATTGAGTCTTAATGCAATTTTTTTTTTATTTGAAAGAAGTATAGTTTTACTCAAATAAAACTTTTTTTCAAAAATACTCAATACACAAAAAAGCTAAAAATAATTTAGATTCAGGTAAATAAAACATTTTTATGTGTGCCAACTATAGTTCTATTCGAAGTCGGTGAAATCAGGTTAGCAAATTCTACATTTTCATATTTATGCGGTTAGTTTCAAAGGGTGACGTTGGCTGAAGTAGTTAGCACGTTGACTACAAAACCGAAGATCCTGGGTTCGAGGCCGGTCTTCGATCGAAAGTCATTAAAATATCAACACCACGCATTTTTCTGACGTGCTTTAGTGTCTAATTGTATCAGTTGTTGTGGGGAAGTTCGTGTGATGAAGTCATAGGCACTGGTCACTGAACTTCGCTGGCTTCAGCGGGCACTAATCCTAATGCAACATCAGAGCGCCCTATTTCGTCAGTATTGTGTAGCAGAGTCATAGGCAGAGTAAAATAACCAATAAAATGGCTATTAAGCACAGCTTCAATAATTTAATACGCCTAATTGACACCAGAGGCGCTGCAAAACTGCATTATTAGAAACGTGCAAAAGAGCAGAGTTATAAGAAGAACGAAGCTTTTTTCTATCTCATCTTTCACCACATTCCTTAAAAGAAGTAATAGTAGTAGGCATTCATTGCCTGAGTGTTAATAAAAATAAAATATTATTTGCAACAACTTCGAATAGCACTATATGTAGCACACATAATTATTTGTATAGTTCTAGTGCCTATTTTTGAAGCCGGTTAAATTTGTTTAATGTTTTATTCTCAACTTTTTGCTGCCAATAATATATCTTCAGGGGTGCGATCACGCCCAGTTTTGCAAACATTTGCCCACTTTTATAAATGCTATATCGCGTGTGCTAAGGTTTCGTTTGAATCGGTCAAGTAGTAGCACGTGAAATATAACATTGAGTTTTAATGGACGTTGCCCCATCCACTTGTTAAGATCGAGATTATGTCATTCCGAAATTCTAAACTGTTTGCAAAGCGTAGCAACCTTAAAGTACATCAAAATCAAAGAAAAAAGTTGAATGGTCTACTTTTTCTGGCAATGAGTCCAAATATAAACTACACACTCTCAGACAAAAAAAAAGAGGATTTTTATAATCCGTTTAAAAGTTATGAAAATTACACACTCAAAAAATAAAAAAATATATTCGAATATCTTTTTGAAGTCGCTCAAAAAGCAATCCCACCAATTGAAACATCGTGAAATATCATGTCTTATGGGAAGTAGTTAAGCAAAGTAGTGTTAAGCAAATAATTCTTTCCACCAGATCAATGAAACCATTTTGCATTAATTTAGAAATTTTATAAATCCAGTCCCATAAATAAACTGTCAATCGACTGTTACTAAACCTAAAACATTCATATATTCTTTATAATATTAATCAAATGAAAATTATATTGCATAAGCACATGAAAGTAGTTAATACATACTGATAAATGTTAGTTACACACACAAATAACATAAATTATTCATATAAACTTTAAATTTAAGGTTTTCATACTTATTTATATTATGAAATATCCAATTTTCAATAAAGTCTTTACGTATTTTTGGCTCAGTAGTAGAACTAAAGAAAAGATTTGGTGCTGCACCGCCGCCAAATCCAGCTCCCATTTGACTTGTTTGCGGTGAGCTGAACCCTGCTGCGCTGAAAAGAACAAGTCCATCTTCCAATAGTGAAAGTGGTATTCCATGGTTTAGTGGAAAGAAACCTGAAAAATTTATTTATATCAACTTTCGTTCCTGTTCTGTAAACCGATCGGTTTGAAACCGCAGGATTTTACAAAACTAACTCCGACAAAAGAAATATTTTTTAGATTTTTTCAGGTTTTTTATTATATAGATTCCCAAATATCATATCTGAAAGAAATTGATCGTGTATGATTTTAAACAAGTCTGCAAGACCATTATTAAATGTTTAAAAACGAGAAATTTACTCGGATTCAGTTTACAGATTAGGGCCGTTTGTTTTTATATTTGTAAAATAGTTTTCATGGTTTGGTTTATATATTTTTTTTTGCTATACTGGAAGTTCAAACTCTTGTTTGATAACTTATTTAAGAAAATTTTAATATATAACTCTAGTTCAAACTTTTGTTTGATAACTTATTTAAGAAAATTTGAATATATAACTCTAGTGAGATTATTACCCATCCAAAAATCATAAAAATTTGTATCAAGCAGTTTTATTTATTTTATCCATATGTATTGACATTTAAAATTTATTCAATATTTTTGAATGTTATTTTTTCGAAATTGTCAATCACTATTGATGAATGACCCAGGGATGGAGTTTGTAATTTTAAAAGCAACGCAGGGTTGCATAAATAAATCCAGCCCGAAAAATAGTATTTTAAATGATTTAAAATAAATCAACTACTTTGAGGTGTCCCTATGCAAAATGTATGGTAAATCATGTATAAATTAACATGATTTGCTCAAATCATCATGATTTATCTAAATAATGCCGTTGGAAACATACTATTACAATGAAGATGATTTCTTCACTGTAATTATTTTTCGATGAAGAAAAGAAAGTCTAAAATTTGGGATCTATTACACAACGCTTAAGGGATCATTGAAATTCTTTATAATTATCAGTTGCAATCCGTTATAGCATTTTCGCAAAGCGCAAGGCAACTTAAGTGTATTGCCATCCATACTCGAGCCATCAATGCGGCTAATATATGCATAAAAACAAAAAATCTTGTTAATATAATTATTATTTTTCGAACTTAATTTGTTTCTATATATATATATATATATATATATATATATATATATATATATATATATATATATATAAATAATATCAAAGTTAGTTGTAAATATTCTGACAACACATACTTGAACGGAACAGCCAGCCGTTTTCGAAGGCCACTAAGCCGTCATCATCAGCGTTCTTCTGCGTTGGTCCACTGTGTGTGGTGTCAGTTGATGTAGATTTCTGTCTTATATACGAAACTTTCTTGCAAATGGAATTCGTGAATTGTTTTGATTCATCGTAATTCAATTTGCTGAAACGTGTTTTGTAATGAAAGCCCAAATTTACCATCTCTAATTTATAACAGACTTATTGTCATTTATTCTTTACTAACAGCACACATAGTGGACCAACACAAAAGAACGCTGATGAACGCTGAATATTTACAACTAACTTTGATGTTATTTGTTCATTAATAATTATCACATGTAATTGGATTTAAAAAAAAAGCGATACGAACTTTAGCCCGTTCAAATCATAAATATACAAACAAATTAAGTTCGAAAAATAATAATTAAATTAACTAAAATTAATAGCCATGTGCCTGTGGCAAAAAATTAAAATAAATTAATAGTAACAAACCAAAAAAGTTTGTCTTAAGTGGAACAAAAAATAAGCAAATTAACTCACATGTGCATAATTAGTAAAGAATAAACGACAATGGTAAGTCTGTTGTAAATTAGAGATGGTAAATTTCATTAGAAAACACGTTTCAGCAAATTGAAATACGATGAATCAAAACCTTCGAAAACGGCTGGCTGTTCCGTTCAACTATGTGTTGTCAGAATATTTACAACTAACTTTGATGTTCTTTGTTCATTAATAATTATCACATGTAATTTGACTTTAAAAAAAAAGCGATACGAACTTTAGCCCGTTCAAATCATAAATATAAAAATTCTTGCTATTCGTTTTTGTGATTTTTCGTTTCCGTTTTTGTTGGCAGCTGACTTGCCAGAGTGGAATATTTTTTTTAGCGAGAAATATACTTGATTTATTTAAAAAAAAGATAAACAAATCGTTTTCAGTTAAACTTAGTTGTTGAAATTAGTTAGCTAATAACTATAAATCGTTTGCCTAAATTTATAAATAATTATGCATAAAGTTAAAGCAAATGACAACAAAAATTTTTTCTGTCTTTCTTTCAATTTGTCCCCATTTTTTTATCAAAAAAGTTTATTTTTTATTTGCTATTTCTGCAAAAAACACAATGTGCCAGCACAAAACACAATTCCCCCAGCTTAAAGTCTAAGTTTAATTTTTCTTCTCTTCTTTAGAAACTCACATTAATTAATAAAAATATTTCATTCAATAAGAATTGAAATTACTGAACTTGAGCCTGACTATGAACTATTCCTGATTAAAATGCACTACAGTTCAATTAAAGAATCTAAAAAAGTGCCCGATTTTAGTTGGAATAATTTTGAGAGATTTTTTTTTAAATTTTCAGATGAAATACAGCAGCTGGAGGAAAAACCGATTTCGAAAAACCGAAATTCTCTCTCACTTTTTATTTTTCTCGCAGCCTGTTTAGAATAAGAAGATTTTATTGCGGGGAAAAATTCAAGTCTAGAATTAGGTCGAATATATTGAACAAAACAAAACTAACAGCCTTATTTATAAAAATAATTAAGGCTTTATTAAGAAGGATTTAACTAATTTTCAATGCATAAGAAAAATTATCTCAAGAAATTAATTATTTTCATGTATTTTCAAACAGTTAAAATCATACCGAAATACAAACAAAAAACGCGAATTATAACAAACCATATTTGTGATTTAAAAACCAATTTTAAACTATGGGATTTTCAGAGTACGATTTTTAATAATTTTAATCGGTTATTGTTATGGCAAGATTTTTTTAATACCCATTCGTTGAATTCGAAGTTATTATCAAAATTTTAAGAAAACAACAATTTCTCAAGTGACTGCTTTTTTCAATCTCCAGACTCATTCATCTTCAGTAGCACTACTCTGAAAACATGTAATTACATATATTCTGTTTTTAATATTAACCAAAGCAGAATTGTATCGTATAAGCACACAAAATGAGAAAGCACTCGCATTAGTTATGAACAAATAACAAACAACATTGAAATAAACTTTGGATTGATAGCAATTTGTTGTTTTAGCTTTTCCTACTTGCTTATATTATGAAAAATCCAATTCTCAATGAAGTCTGTGCGTATTCTTGGCTCAATACCAGAATTCAAGGAAGGCAATTCAGTTAGCACAGCTGCATCGTCCTTCTCGTCCGCATCGTCCGTCGTGTCGGCTGCAGGTCTACGCATTACTGGTAGTCTTCTTAATATTATTGGAACATCTGTAAAAATTAATTTATACTTTTATGAGTTTGTGGTTGACAACACACTCGATTTTGATGCTGAACAGTGTTGCGAGAAAATCAAAATTTTTCTTGTTTGTTAAACATTTATTTGACCTAAAATAGGATAACATCATAATTTTCACAACGGTTAAGGATATCTTGAAATATAAGATTATGAAATACGTCCAGCTACTAGTGGTCTGTCTAGGGTGCGCAGCAAATTTATTTTTTAGATTAAAATTTTAATTGAAAAGTAAGAGCTTCCAAAACACAGATACAAAACTTTCATTTGACAGAAAACACTTCTTTTAGTTACAAACAAATAGTACAAAAATTTTTGATGTAAACTATTGATTTATATCAATTTTTAGTTTAAACTGTTCATACTTGTTTATATTATAAAAAATCCAATTCTCAATAAATTCTTTGCGTATTCTTGGCTCAGCACTAGAACTCACGGAGTCAATTGGTTCTGAAGCTTCGGGAAGTGCATCTGGCTCGTCTTGTGACTTATTAATCGCTGTTTTTTTGAAAATAACAGGCCCAGGTCCCAGTGGAAAAGGTCTCCTACGTTTAAAAATATCTGAAAAATTAATTTATTTTTGTTATATATTTATAATTCGCACACTTAAATTTGCTATGGAACCGTGTAATTAAAAAATTAAAACTGGATTTGTACAAAATTTGATCCAAAAAAAAATTTAGTTGCTAAAATAGTTCTTATTACATAAAAAACTATATATGTATAAAAAAATTATTCCAGCTTTTCCTAACTTTTCCAGGAGGCAAATTACGGCATCCGATACGACCCGTAATTTAAAAATATTTCAATAGAGTTCATGTGGAAATATTTTCAAATTACGAGTCGAATCGAATGCCGTGGTTCGCCCCCCAGGATTTTCTAATTGCAACAGTGCACTTAAAATTTGGAAGCACTAAGTTGGCAACTAATTTGGATTTCTTCAAAGTCAAAATTACCAAAAACATACGAGTATTTATTAAATTAGATTAGTATTAATTTTTCGGTTTCAATTAAATAGTTTGCTGTACTACTGAAATATTATAAAAAAGGGAAGAGGCATAGAGTAAGGGCATTTTCTTTTCTAGGAAAGAATGTTACATTTATTGCACTTTTCCATGAAAATTCGCAATAAAAAGTTTTTTTTTAATAGAAGCCTTATTCGATTTTTATTATATAACCCTCAACGAGCGTAAACTTTTACTTCAAGTAAATGATAATTTAAATTTTTCTTAATAAAAAAATTAGAAAATGTTGCACTTTTTCTAGAAAAGAAAAAGGCATTAGTAAACGATTAAATCCTTGCATTTTAGATGTAATCAATGTGTTCATCGCATTATGTCTGTAAAACCTTATGATTTTATCTTATTCATCACCCGCTTATATAATCATACCCAGTGAAAAAAAATGGAAGTCATTCTAGCGGAAGTACATTTTCATTGCTTCCAAAAAATCGATATTTTTAATTTGCCGAGAGTGAGCAAAAAACCATGTAGAAGCTTCTTTTAGTCACACAAAACCTTGTAACGCCTCCAGAATTTAAAAAAAAATTCATTTTTTTAAAGAAATTTATGAACTATTTTTAGTCTAAAGTTTAAAAGTTATTTGCTTAAATTTACATGAAAACACTGTTTCGGGCTTAAATTCGTATAAAAAGAAACGAATTGTTAAAAAAGGCAACTATTTACCATTTTTCCTAGATGAAAATATTATCATAGAACACAAAAAAAGGGAATTTTTCTTAATATCGCTTCCAATTCAGTGACCAGGCATCGAAAAAGAGAACTTCTTGCAATGACAACCCTATGTAAAAATCATTAGATCGGATCGAAATTTGCACTACTTCCGCATCGTAAACTCTACATTTTCATGACTTTTTTGGAGTCTCTTTTTTTATTGGGATAGGCGTTCTACTTAGTAAACTATGAAACCCTTATATTTTACATATAAGATATGATGTACATATGTCAGCAAAATCTTACGATTTTAGCGTATCTTATTCATTTATTTATTTATTTTTTATACAACTTCATGATAAGAATTTTAAATGAAATTATTTTTTATGAAAAATTCGAAAAGTTAATTTAATTCATTCAAAATCCAATATGACTGACGGATGCCCCAAGATGTATGATCAATTATTTTTATACATATGTACTTATAATTTCTTTAGAGTTAGTTAGTTAAAGAGAAATTAATACACGTCATTTTAAATCCAATATGGCTCATGCTCCACGATGGACAATTGTATTTCATGCAACCCTATGATATGATTATCAATTGTAAACAGATTTAGAAAAATAAAATGAAAAACGTTCCAAGGCAAAAAAATTTTGTTGCACTCTAAATAGTACGACTTTTCAGAAAATACAACCCGGATATGATGGAATTTATGGAAATGTTCAAGAGACAATAAAAATTTATTAGATCAGAGTTGTATTTTTTCAAAAGTTGTGTGATTGTGTAGGATAGAGAGTGCTAGGCTTTATTATGTATGTATTGCCAAAAGTTTTACTGAGAAAAATACAGAAATTTAAGCAATTTCATTATAAATTAAATGAGAGAATTTAAAAAAAAGTCTCCTTAGTGGGTGAAAGTTTAACGTACGGAAGGAAGGCCGAGTTCGCTGGTTTCTAGGTCTTATAACTTAATGAATTGATTACAACCTCAAACTCTTTAACTTTATATACCAGTTTAAAATCACATTGAATCACAAAAATGATATCCAAACAAAATTAAACTAATAAGAAAAAAGTTTTCAAAAATAAGGAGAAACTTGTTTGCACTACAAAGGAAGTGAAAACTTATTAAGAGTAGATACCCAGAAATTTAAATATTTTTTATCTTAAGCAAAAGAAAAGAAAATTAGCAGTGTTTTTCGGAAAGAAAATATGTAGTACATATTTTTCGAGGGTTATTGATTGATACGAAGTGAATATTTTAAATTAACACATGCTTCTCCATTGTACCACGATGCATAGTGGGACTAAATTAGAAAATTTAGATGAAATTGCTTTCACTGAGTATTTTAAGTACCAGAAGTCAAAATATATCGGAAATTGATTTGATAAGTACTTTTGAAGTTTTTAAAATAAGGAGATGTTTAGAGAAAGAATTCGTAAAGGATATCACTAGAATTTATCAATCAACTTTAACTTTAATGAAATTTATTTATTTGACATATTGTCAGAAAAAGAAACTGTTATCCGATGGATTTCTAATTGTATAAGGATGTAGAAAAATCAAATGAGTTCACCTGAATATAAATTATTTGCTGGGTTTTGTATCAGTTTCAAAGCCTACTAAGCTTATTTTTTCTTTGTGATTTTCAAAAATATTATTGTTTTATGAATTCTCATATAGTTTTTGAAAGTCTGTGCATAAAGTAAGAGATTTGTGACTATTCAAAATTTGTGGTTGGAGTCTACTGATGATTTGGTTCAAGCGCCAATGAAATACGTATATAGACATGCTAAACCACCAGCAAATAAATTTCAATTATTGTAGTAATCAACTTTAATGAAATTTTTATTAGTCTACGTAGTTTTTTTAGTTTAAGAGCTAAGGATACTAATTATCGAACGAAATTACAAAATATTTCGATAACGATTGCCGCGATTTGTACCCTGATTTGGGTTTGGATTCGATCGGATTAGTTATTTGTTATTTATTTGCTATCAATGTCAACAAAGTACTTAAATTAGAATTAACATATTTTGAAATTTTATCTTAATATATTACAGCAAATATAATAAAAATTATAAAAAAAAGAAAAAGATAAGATAAGATAAGATAGAGTAAAAAACCTATACTTTATATCAAAAGAGTGATTTAGGAGTGAGAGACTTGTGCGGCGACTAATTTAACCTATGTTTAAATAGGTTGCTTAGTCACTGGCCAATGTCCTCAAGTGCGTGTAATTTGAGTTTCCTGCATTTCTTTGAGAATGTCAGAGACATATCTGTAATTATAGTTTCGATAGGATTTTGATTTCAGAGTGTAGGTAAATCTATAGTAGGGAATCTTCTAGGGAGATTATAGGTAATTTTAAGGTTCTTATTTTGTATGATTTGTAGTCTCGTTTTATGCGGCGTTTTTGCACATTTATACCATATTGGACAGGTATGTGTTATAATAGGTCTAATGCATAATTTATATAATAGAAGTTTGTTTTTTTATTCAGTTTGCTCTTTCTGTTTAATAGTGGAAAGAGGGATCTACCACATGCTATAGCTTTCGAACATACAATATCTAAATGCTCCCTAAATGTGAGTTTCGATTGGATTAGTTTTATTTTCGAAAGTTCTGAAAATCTATGTTTCTAGATCTAAATCAGATTAGTGTTTTTTGAATGCCTCAAATTTTGTTGCGTTAACAGATCGTAACTATGTTAAGTTAAGTTCTTAGTCCATGCACTCAAACACATACACATAAGTATATAAATACATGCGGACATAATCGAAAAATAGTCAGAACAAATTCATGGCCTATGTCTAATATCCAGTATCTCGACAACGCTGCACTATGATCTCGAAAAGTAAAAAAAAATAATTTTACAAGATCTACATAACGTAAAGGGTATTTTTTTATTGACATATAGAACTTTTAAATTAAATGAATTAAAGATCAGTTTTTAAATTGATATGAAATTTACTTTATTCGAAAAATAATCTGGCATTATAATTTAAATATGAATTCTGGCATATGACCGTCATGGATGGCATGCATGTAGTCTAATCTGGTGGTCCAATTTTCGATGTCTTTTTCCAATATTTGTGGCCGTATATTGACAACAAAGCGGCGAATGTTGTCCTGAAAGCGGTCATCGTTTTGGAGTTATCGGCGTAGACTAGCGACTTCACATATTCCTACAGAAAACAGTCTAGCGGCGTTAAATCGCACGATCTTGGAGACCAATGCACGGATCCGAAACGTGAAGCTATGCGATTACCAAACGTTTCCTTTAATAAATCAATTGTGGCACGAGATGTGTGACATGTTGTGCCGTCTTGTTGAAACTAAAGTTCTTGAATATCATGTTTGTTCAATTAGTGAACGAAGAAGTAAGTAATCGTGGCTCTATAGCTTGATTATGTACTCTATATACATACTGATTCGGGTCATCCTCTACGGTACGCTCTACAGCAGCAATGACTTCTTCTGTGCGGCCTGTACGAGTTAATAAATTCAGAAGAGTTGTTCGGACGTCAGTCTATTCATGTTGAAATGCCAAACCAAACTAAGCATAAATCACTTGACAAAATGGCAAAAATACCCTATATAAGCAGTTGAATTTTTTTATATGCTCGAATCATGCTACATTGGAACCTCACGCCTGCTCTCCAAAGTCGCACCTGCGTGAAATTTTATTACGATTGGACCAATCGTTCCTAAGCAACTGATTTATTAAAAAAAATGATTCCGTCCCACTGTTTGATATTTAAAAAAGTTTTTATAGTTATTTAACCCACGTGATATGAGAAAAAAATAAAAATAAACCAAATGAGAATTCCATAATATTTGAACAGGCAACACATATGAATTTGATTAATGGGGGATGATAAATTTAAATATTTAAGATAAAATTCTTTGTTCATACTTATTTAAATTACTGAAAATCCAATTTTCTACAAAATCTTCTCGTATTTCGGGTTCTATGTTAAGAGTTGCTGATGAACTAATTGGCCCAAGACTATCGAGCACTATACTTCCATCTCCTAGGACGCGTTCATTGGATTCGATTCGATTTGAGGTTGTTGCCATAAGACTCGTGGTGCGAAGTAAGTAGAAACGCCGAAGCAGTGCTACAATTTGAGAATTTTCAAATATTGTTGGTAAAATTTTTTTTCATATATTTATGTGTCAAATTTCCATATTACAATTGAGTTGAAAAAATAAAATTTGTGGTATTTGTTGTATCGTCCCTACCATTTCAAACTATCCAATATGCAGAACTCGTTCTTAGATTCGTTTTCCTAGTCTCTAATTTGTGCGATATGCCTCGTTTCAAAATGCTGACATTCTCATAGACGATAGATAACTCAATAAGAAATATTTTAAGTCGGGCAGTTTTGGGAATACGCCGACTTTAAATTCACAACTGAAGGGTCTTTGCGTTCTTTTCAAAAGTACAAATTTTGCATATTGGCTACCCAGGAAAAAATTACAGATTACCATCAGAACTAGGGTTGTGATCAAAAAGAACGAACTAAGAACGAAGAATTGAACTATTCCCATAAGTGAACGATGTGAACTAGTTCAGACTAGTTGTTCCTTTTTGGTCTTTGTTGTTCTTTTAGTGTTTCTTGTTCTTTTGGTCTTTCTTATTCTCTTGGTACTTTTTGATATCTTGGTCTTGTTCGTTCCTTCATTTTTGGTCCTTATTTTGTTTTGTTTATCTTATTCCCTCTTCCTGACCAATACACATGCAAAAGATTTCATGTAAAATATTATAGTTTCTCATTTGCATACTATTAAAAAGATGCAAATGTAGTGTGCCTATTAAATTTTTAGCACAATAACCAAAACAAACAAAAGAAAATGTATACTTAGTGAAATATGCAAGTGTGTTTTACAAAATTAATAGAAATAATTTATAGTATTGAACTAAAAAACAGATTGTGAAAACGATTATTAGAATTAAAAAAGTGATTATAATTTGTTTTAAACTGAAAACGGATTTCGTTTTAAAAATTTCAAAAATATTAATTTTTATCTTTTACTTACTAAAAGCATACAACAAATAAGACTAAAAAGCACAAATGAAAATATGTACTTCTAAGCGAGGAACATTTTTACGCAATTAAAAGAAAGAATTTGTTGTGTTAAATATAAATCAGTATTAAAAGAGTGATTAAAATTTGTTTTTAAATGATCAAACTTCTTTTTAATCATTTTCAATAAAAAAATTTTAATTAAATAAAATCACTAAGAATTAAATGAAATTACTTTAGAATATTAGCACACGAATAAAACATTGAAGAGGATTCAATGACTGCGTAATCTCTGTTCTGTTGTGCACTGAACAACTGACCGAAAATAACAACTGAACGAAAAGAACGAACTAGTTCTTTTTGTTGTTGGGAACAAAAAGGAACAACTATGCCCAACTCTAATCAGAATTACTTACTTCTCTGATTACCAAATTTCACTTACAAATCACATTACCTAAAATTTAAAAAAATTATGTACAAATTGCTAAATGAGGAGAATGATTTTTTTAGATTAAATAGATTACGTGAACAAGTTGCCATATAAAAAAGTAAGTACTTCTCAAGAATCGATTATTTTAGATTCACGCCTGGGTAAAATCATTAAGTTGGTAATCCAGTAGGGAAGAGCTTCCACCAAAAATGCTCAATTCCAAACCCGATTACCTTTTTGAAAAATTTTTCTGGGTAGTTTAAAAGGAGGTTTATCTTTATATTAAATCGAGGTGTGTTTGTTCATAACGCATGATATCTGGAAGTATAAGAACCATGGAGCTAACATTTTCAACGCCGCACAGTGTTCGATTTCAGAAATTAGGACGACAAAAATAAGAAAATAAAGTTAATTAAAAATTTAAATTGACCACACTATTTGCAAGCGAAGACTCAGACTAGCTTAAAACTTCATATATAATTCTTGTATATCTTTCACTTTGTCTGCTTATAACGGTACTCTAAATGACATGTTAAAATAAAAAATAAGAACATAGAAATACTATGGGTATTTCATGCAAATTCAAAAGTAAATACAAGGCGTTGTAGATGCGATATTAACTTTTTTTTATTCAATTGTAAGTAACACACAAAAAAACATATTGGCTTAATTCACAAAACCTCTTGATCTCTGTATTGATTGTATTATCATATTAAATACAAGAGTGTAACATTTGTTGTATGAAATTTTCATATAAAAGTGAAATACACTATTACACTTTATTTCATATGTTTTTAAAATGTTGTATTCAGAGAGAGGCTCTCTGAGAGAATTTGTATGTAGCTTGTTCTTCTTTTTTCATTAAAAATACAAAATACATTAATACACTACACAGAGGGTGTTCACAATTAAAAAACAAAAAGTGTATTTGAGACACAAATACACGATAAAGATTGTTGTGAATTAAGCAATTATTTTTTAATAAATCGTAAGTTTTTTATTAAGTGTTAAGCTAAGTGAGTTTTTTTTTACATTTATTACCGAACAAACTAACTTTCTCAGACGAAATCTTTTGATATCCATCCGTTTCACCACGTTCATTACCGTTTCTGTAATCTTTCAGCCTTGCTGTTATAGAATTTATAAAAAAATTCCTTTTCTTATATTATAATTGTTTTTGAAATTTCTTTTACTTTTTTTATTGTAAAATATGTGTAAACATAAGTTTAAAGTACATACTTTGTGAATACCCAAATATATAAATAAATTGAATAAAAAAGAGTTTAATATAAAAATACGAAAAATTAGGACTCTATTTTAATTATTTACAAATTTATGATTTTTGTGGTCCTAAATTCTTAAATCGAACACTGTATCACCATTGTATGGAGTAATTTGTAGTAAAAAAAAAAATAATATAATTGAGAGTAAGACAACGTTTGCCGGGCTTAACTAGTATATTAATAAAACTGGTTTATTAATTTCAAATAATAAACCATAATCCTATCGTACTAACATTAAAAATTAATGCAAAAGATTCTTGAGAAAACACTTCTAAGATTTTGACATGAATTAACCCATTGCTGGCCAATAATCCTACCAATATTATTAATGTGAAAGTTTGTATTTTCATGATTTTCATGATTTGTAGATGAATAGTGGATGGTCCAAATGGTTAAAATTTAGTACAGTTGGTACTTTTAAACTTTTTTACTAAACTTTGTTTAAATAGAGTTTATAGCTCAATTTCTGTTTCTTTCTGGAGAGTGAAGGAAGATGCGGAAATGTGCTAGTAATAATATAAGTTTCACAATTTATATTGAAAATGACAATAAAATAAAAAAAAATGTTTTTCTTTTCAATGTAAATTATGCAACGGACGTATTATACTTTCGATATCATTGAATAGGCCATTATTTAATTTATTATTGCTTCTTACTCGTATATTAGCTCAATTCACAGTCTTGTGCAAATGGTCTTGCATCGTAGCATGTGCAAAATGGTATGGTATCAGTGTTGCCAAAACGGTGGTTTTCCCGCTATATATGACTGTATTTTGTTGTCATTAGCGGCAAGTCTATTTAAAAAACCACCAGCGGGAATTTTAGCGGAAGGTTTTCTTAGTTAAAGGATTTTCAGCGTTTTTCTGAAATTTATAAAGAAAGATATTGAATCAAAATAAAGTATTTTTAACGCAGCTCTGCGACACGTACCATGGTATTTATGGAGAGTTTTTTTTCGATATAAGCACGCACAGAGAAAGAAACTAACGTCACATTTTTTCCAAATAAAAAAGTTTCATATTATGGTTGTGTAGTATAATGTGAAACTATAAGAGGTTGAAATAAAAACATATGTATGTATATACATATGTACATACGAGTATAAAAGTGAACAAATCTCATTTTTAGTGAATAAAATTTAAATCGAGTTTAAAATTGTATTACAAACGAATTTAATCATTCTTTTCGTATTAAAAAAAAAAATAGTAAAAAATCTTTCAACAAACGAAAAGCAAACCAAAAACTCGTTGATTGGACCTGTGAGAATGAAGAAAACATAATATCAAACAAAATCTCTCAAAACAATAACTTTTCCTGAATAATTTATTTTTGATTAGACTTTTTTATTGAAATTTTCCTTCGAAATTAAACTTCAAGCCAATATGAATTGAGCAATAGAGTTTATTTTATCAACATTATTTTTTAATTTCAGATAGTCAGAAAATCAGGAAATTTTAACAATATTTTACAAATACTTCAAGCAAAACGGCAAGATATTATTCCGTACGTGTAGAATAATTAGGTTCTATAGCAGAAACTGTTGAAAAGATACTTAAGCAGCTTAAACATTAGTATTAATAGATAGAATAGCCCCTTGCATTCTAATATTTAGTGGTTCAATTTTCATGTATGGAAACTCTGCAGGAAACAAAACACCTACTTAAAGAGTAGGCTGAGTTTTGCTTACAAATATTGGAGAACTATGAGATTCCAAAATACATATATCTATACATATGTATGTATGTATACATATTTTATAAAATCTATCTTATTCTTTTTTTTACCAATAAACCATAAAAAAGACATATGTTGGTTATAAAACTTTCAGCGGTTATATCAGCGTTTATTTTTATTCAGCTAGCGGTTTTTAGCGGGTTTTCAGGGGCTACATGGTGGGAAATGCCTACAAGATTTTGGCAACACTGTATGGTATATTGATGCTCACCAGGGCTACCATATATTTTTTTAAAAAAACTTCTTATATCTGAAAAAAAACTTTTTTTTTAAAAAAAAAAAACTTTTTTTATATAAAAATACCTAAATTTTAAAAGAAAACACATAAATGTATTTGGAATTCATTTTATGTAAAAATATATAAAAGACTTAAAACAAAAACATAACATACATATAATAAAAAGAAACATAACATAAAATTCATATTTAGAGACCTTTAAAAAAATTTCACATACTCTAATAAAAAATTTCTTATTAGTACATAGTTTTATTAAAATTTAAAAACATTTTTTTTTGATTAGTCAAAATTTGTACAATTTTTATTATTTTTTCTCAAAAAGTCTTTTGTTCTTAAAATTCCACAAATTCCACATATTTTTTTTAAATATGGAAAAACTTCGGACTCATCACAATGTCCTAATTTTAATACTCTCTCCTAAAAACTCTCAATATTTTGCTCTTTCCATAAATTATGTTCTGAAAAATTAATATGGAGTAGCTCACGCCACTCATTATCAACTTCTTGAATATCACTAAAATCTACTACATTTGGCACAAGAGCACATAATTCAGAAATACTCTTTTGGTTACCTTTTATTAAACTAAAAGGTGCTAAGACTTCAACGTGTTTGAGGAAGTCGTTATCAAAATCGAACTTTTTTTACAGACCATTACAAAGTTCAACATAAAACTTTAAACAATGAACTCTAAAGTCCATTTCATCGCATTCAGATAATTTATATGATGCTAAAGCTAAAGATACTTCTGCACCTAAATAAATATCTTTGGGATCTTTAAGGTATGTATTGTGGTTTACATCAAGTTTTTTAAAACTTCCAAAGCATACATGCCCATCTTTTACTATGTATTCAAAAATTTTGCAATTGCAATCCTTCGTCGGGATTGTGTGCCAGAATGATAGGCGAAGTAAAATAACGATTAAAAATGGCTACTAAGCACAGCTTCAAAAATTTAATGCGCCTCATTGAAACCAGAGGTGCTGCATGCAACTCTGCATTATAATGTGCAAAACGTAGAGTTGTAAAAGAAAAAGAAGCTTTCCTCTCTCTATCTCTTCCTTCACCATCTGTCTTTTCTATCACTATGCCTTTCCTAAAGAAGGTAACACCTATAAGTAGTAGTAGGCATTCATTGCCTGAGTGTTAAAAAAACACAAAAAAAACCCCGACATTGGTATAAATATACTATACCATTCTGCACATGTTATGATGCAAGACAATTTGCACAAGATTGTTAATTAGGATATTAAGGGTTTTCATGAGAACTACTAAAATTGCCATTTGTGCAATTGGGCAAACTTGCGAGACTTGTTTCATGAAGCCCCTTTTAACCTTTTGTGCAAACAACTAATGTAAATTTTAAACAAACGTCAAAAAATTAATTAAATAAAAATAAAATAATAAAATTTAAAGCAATTTTTAATTAAAAACATATTTATAAAAATAAAAAAGTGTGTGTGTGTGTGTATCTAAAAGTGCCTAAAGAAGTCCAATAAAGCAAGAAGTTGATGTTTGCAAAATGCACAATTGCACAGCTTAAGTTTACGAGCCAAAATTATTGGGCAAACTTAACAGGTTTGTGTAAATAAATTTCTATACAATTTTTTACATTTTATTTACGAGAGTGTAAAAATGCACAATTACACAGTTTGCGAGACTTTTGAAAACCCATATTGTTTTTGTTTTAGTTTAACTCATTTCAAATACTTCGATATTAATTGCTTATTATGCTACATCTAATTATTTTTTTTTAGTTTTAGCACTTGCAGTCCCTCAATTAAAGTTGTTGTAAGATACAGATTATTTAATTACTTGCATAATACGTATTTACAAATCCACAGCATAAAATTACATCAACTACCACAACTTCTACATAAAAACTCAAATATATACTACATAAGATTGGTATACCTTTGGTTTAAACTTTTAACTACAAAGAAAGTCTTAAAAACAAACCTAAGATTTGTGCCAGAACTCCAAATCCAAACTTCTTGGAAATTTTTTCGTATTTTAATATTTGAAGTTCGGCCTTGTAACTGCTTTGAAGAATAATCAAAAGAATCAGTTTCATCTTCCAAAACGAAATCATCTGCGTCTTCATAATCTAACTCATAATCATGACGTCGGGCTAAAAATGAATGATATCATTTAATACGAAATGTATGATTTAAATAATGTTTTATGTTAGTGAGGTTTAATTCTATTGGAACTGGTAATAAAGGTAATTACATTTGCAAAATTGTTGTTGATATTGATTAGTTGAGCAGAAACTAATACCGCTGCTTTTCCTCAAAAATAGAATGGCTCAAAAACGAAGCCAACTCCCCGTCTAGACTGGCAATAAATTCATTAAAATATATCGCTAATGGAGGCAGCTAATTTCCGATGCTTGCAATAATTGCCAACAATTTTTCGTTGACAATTATTGCGAACATGAGACATCAAACTCGGTATTAATTTGACATTTAGATAATATTAGTGAAATTTAGAAATTATTTTGGAAATAAAGAAAAATATTCATCAATTCAATACATTGAAAGAATTTTTCTTCATAAATCCAACAAAACAATTTCCTTAGATTTTTTCACAAATCTAATGATAATTTCACAAATCTAATAATAATTTCACGAATATTGTGAAAGAATTTCATTGGAATTGCTTCATTTGATATTCTTGCTCCGTAACAATATTTCATTTGATTTATGACAACAATATATTCTAATTATTAAGAAACCCCTTTATATTTAAGAAACATTTGCAGTTGTTGCTTTAAATAAACATATATACATAAGTATATACATTAAAGCAATTAACTTAAAGATTAAACTCTTTAAAACTAAAAAATATAATAAAATATTGAGCAATTTAGAATTTCATTATAGCTATGAAATGTATTCGTTGTCCCAATGAAAATTTCATTGTAGTCATGAAAGTCTGATAAATTAAATGTATTTCAACAGTTTTCAACCAAAAGCTTGCATCAAAGGTACTTCGGTATGATTGTTCTTGTACTCTTTGTACGCTTATTTACACATAAAGTTTCAATTAAGTTATTTCGCTGTTTTAATAAAGTTATTTCATTGTTTTAATGAAATTATTTCGTTATTTTAATGAAATTTTTTCGTTGGAAATTATCTCGTTGGAAATGAAATTATTTCGTTGTTTCGATGAAGCTCTTTCATTGCATTGATGACACTGTTTAATACATTTGACGTAGTTTTCATTAAAATAATTTTAACGAAACTGGTTTCATTAATCCAACGAAGCGTGACGTCGGTTGAATTTTAATGAATTTTTTCATTTTCATTACACTTAAATATATCAAAAATATCAAAAACTACACTTTTTCATATAAGAATGATGATTTTAACGACAGCCAAGGCAACACGCCGGCAGGTTGTTGTTCATGATGCTTAAATTAAATTAATTTATATTTTTCTTAGAGACAATGCGCAAATATAGTGCTGCTAATAATCTTTATTTCAGTTGCATGCAATTTTCTATACCTTAGGGAACAGAGATAGCTGCCAATAGCATACAATTTTTATGGAGAGCGAGTAGACTATCAGACATTTTTTTTATTGTATTGACGTGATGTCGATGTTGGGAACTGGAATAAGGGAGAATCTAATACAATATGTGGAATGAATGATAAGATTTTAACCCACAAATTAAATTCGCAAATATATATTTAAAGCTCCTAATTGCAGTCGCTTTCCAAAGAAGCGCATACATATGTACATATATAGTACATGTATGACAGTATTTCAACAACAGTTTTAGAAAGTTTAGCACCGTTAAGGCCATGATTCACTATCCTACACAACCGCGTGATCTTTCAAATATGACATGTGTGCCAAAAAAGTGTGGCAAGTCGTGCGATTTTAGAAATATTTATGCTTTCAGAGTTGTTTTTATTGTGAGATAGCTGAGGATGTTGTTTTTTCATAATTTTTTTATGATAGTGTGGCACCTAAAACACCATTTCGAAGCTATTTTTTTAAAGTCGGTTAGAATTCTGCAAGATTTTCTTGTGAATTAATCGTGCGATCGTGTAGGATAGTGAATCAGGGCGTGTAGTAGTATATTTTGGTGAGTATCTTTATGTATGTATGTATGTATTTATGTATGTATGTATGTGTGTATGTATGTATTCAGGCCTATCACAGAAATCGATCGAAATAGTTTTGATTACGAATTTTCATTTCGATTGATTTTATTTTACCTTCTCCAGATTTCGACCGATTTGTTTATTCCGAAAAAGCGTCAATTCGATTGTTTTCAATTTAAATGTGGCAATATTGGGCAACTCGATACAAAAAACACATGGTTACTCGTATTAGAAGAGCAACAAAATATTAAAGGATCAGTTTTTTTTTTATTGAAGTAAGCAAATTTAAAAAATTATACATGACTAGCCTAATCGTGAATATTCGGAATTTATTTCTCACGGAACATAATTTTCTCCAGAAAATCAATTATAAATTCTTTGGGAACAGAAAAGAGTAATACGTGGCATCACCGCATTACAAAGCTCGTTGTTTTGCTTGTTTGTTGACACTTTGTTTCTCCCTTTGTTTTTGCTTGAGAAAGTAAACAAAATTATTAAAATTCACTAACTTGAAAAAATATGTAAAAATAAGTTTATAAATGATTTATTTGGGCATTATTTGTGATTTTTTCACATAAAAGAACTATAAACTACAAGTTTATGTATATTAATTTTATTTTAATGAAGTATTAAATATGTTTTTATGTAAACTCTCTTCAGTTTTGCAAGGGAAAGATTTTTAGTGAAAAAAAAACAAGTTCAATTGCGTTCATAATGCCTACTTTTTTCCCTGGGGAGTTTTTCCCCACATTTGGTAAAAACAGAGAAAAGACAAATTCATAATAGCAGAAAAGGGAAAAGAGAAAACATTCGAGCGGAATTTTTGTTCATGATGGGCTGGACATGTCTGTAATTGCAATAACTGCAATTTTGGATGCCTAGTGCGGTCAAGACTTTGCCGGAAAATTGCTTTAGATCCACTTTCACATCCAAACGTAGTGTATGTGTTAAAGTTTTACTTAATCTTATTTCACAGTATAAACTATTTCAGTTTTTATTATGATGCATTTGTTCCTTAAAACTTGAGAAAATATCTTAAATATGTAAAAAAAAATTAAATAATACAAACATGTTTTAAATAAATGGCTGAAAAACATTTTTCTTTGTTGAAATAAAGTTGTTTCAAACACATTATTGTACTTTCACATACAGAAAATTACAACTCCGAGCACTAAAATTAAAGTGGTTTCATTTCGAGCAAATTCTTCGTTTTTCGTTTTCTGAAGAAATTCGATCGAATTTGATTTCTGTGACAGGCCTGATTATCTAATTTAGTCAAATCAAATTTAAATCGTACTTATTAATATTGCTGAAAATCCAATTTTCAACAAAATTTTTACGTGGTGCACCTAAAGGCCTTGGCCTTGTACCACTAGTAGAATAGAGAGCAGCAACTCGAGGATAATCTGGAATTAAATGATATGATTTAAACTATAATTTTAGCTGAGAAATAACTTTGCATGCTTATTTTTATGTAAAAACATCTCTGCAATATTTATGCATCATGCCAAGATCCAATGCATTCTAAAATACGTTTCTTTAATTACATTTCAATATTTGACCACATCCAACATTCAACAAAATGTTTGCGAATTTTTTTAAAATCCAAAAAATGTGAAGCGCTGTCTACTTGAGCTTGTTCTTCTACATGTTGTAGAAAAGAAATTGAAGAAATATTTGTGGATTTGAAATTCACTCGCTCTTCTTTCATGAGTTGTTTGCTCAGCTAAAATGTGCTAAAATTTTAGAGAAAAATGCTAAAATTTTAGAGAAAATAAAATTTATATCTCATATAGTGCAACGAAGAATTTAGTAGATATTTTTAGTTGATATCCACTTTAGGAAAACATTTTGAAAGTCTACGTCCCATACACTCTTTATTTTAAAAATTTACCCCATGTTGACGTTAGAAATCTTGTTGTTTTTGTAATAGATTAAAGGAAACTTGTACAACTTTTCTTTAATCTATTACAAAAGTCAAGATTGCCATCGGCAACGTCTTACACAAACATGCTGTTAATTTCAGCATTGAATTGATGTTGCAGGAAACGCTGCGGCAATAGAACTACAGTGAGCCGCAAAACTACACAATAATCTAATAATAAGCTGTAGAGTTTGATTGTTTTGTTTTAGTGGTAATCCCATGTCTACTTCAGCTATATACAGACGGTTGTCAGGTCTTACAATATTTGCTAGTAAAATGTGCTAAAAATTTCGTACAACCGTGTGAACTGGCAATTTTTGTTTGACATCGTTGCCAGACAATGACAATGCTTTTGTCAGTCCATTGCAAGACTAGCAGCTGACAACAAATTGTCAGACATCTTACAATCGTGTGAACACATTGTAAAATTATTGCCAGATATTTGTCAGACATTTTAATATTTCCAGATCTGTGAAGTTTATGCATCTGACAATAGCGTAATTGTAAGAGAATTATTTCTAAGGGCAACAATGAACACGCTTTAATTTAAAGAAAAAAATATACAATACAATATATGCAGGCAAAATTTTTGCAATTGCATCTTTATGGTCCATAATAATTTATATTTTCAATTTTTACATTTAGCACAACCATAAACAATTGATATTTAACGATTTCTAACAAATACTTGGAGTCTGGCAGGGCATAACATCAGATCTGGCCCTTTTTGCATATGTCAATCGTGTGAACTGATAATTTTCCTATAAATGATTTTGTCAGATGAATTTATCGTCATACAATCGTCTGGCAATAAATTGTAAGATTTTCTAACAAATTTGATACAACCGTATGAAGTGGCAATCTAACTTGATTGCAAGTACATTGTCAGCACATTGCCAGATCTGACAATATTATAGGATCTGACAATCGTCTGTACATAGCTTTACATTAGGTGTGGAAAATTATTAATTATTATTTTTTTTTTTTTGAATAAGATGTTTTAATTCTGCAATCGATTAAAACTTGCATAAATCGATATTTTTTAATCTCTATCGATAGTAAATGGTGGTGGTAAAGGCAAAAAAATTTAAATATATTGCTTTTCATAAACAAAAATAGCTGGATGATGGAAAATTTCTTCCACTGATCTCAATTATTTTTCATACAATTATTTTATTTTTGTTATTTATTGAACAGACCAATAAAATTCTATTTTATTTTGTTTTGAATTTTTAGTGTAAATAAATACATATGTACATTATACGAGAACCATACAACTTCGATACTATCATGATAGTATCGTCGATATATCGATAGTTTTTCTACCTTTTGATATTCTTGAATCGATATAATGATAAAGTTTGTTAAACTATCGAAAAATTTCGAAAGTGACATTATCGATAGTTCTCCAGATCTACTTTACATATGTAGCTTAAAGATGAAAAACAACAAAAGACAAATCACATGGCGAACATACATACATACATATCATTGGTCAGGTCAGGTTAGAAACGCCCTAACTCAAATAATTATAACAGCAGAATGTAAAAACATAATAGGAAACAGTATAACTGCTTTTTAGAACTGCTTACAAAAGCGTTATTTTTTACAATATTGCAATAAATTTTTGTGACGAGTTGTATTTGTGTGAAATATAATGGAATCACTGAAAAACTCAATTTCGTTAAAAAACGAGTTAGGGCCTTTCTACTTGTGACCGTAGATATGTACTATACATCACGAATTATTTCATCTTAAAAGATTTCTGTAAACATACTTATTTAAATCTTTGAAAATCCAATTTTCATTAAATATTTTGCGTACTTTGGCAACAACTTTTCCACTTGGTGCAAGATTTTGTGGAACTCTTACTCCAGTATTTCCTGGTATTTGATTATGTTTTTTATTACTCCAGCCGAACATTGAATGAGGAAGACTATAGCTGATAGTCACACTTCTATATTCAAATTCGAGAATTTCGTCTGGAATAAAAATAGAAATCTAGAGATAAATAAATCTTTGCAACATAGTTTTTGCTTAGTTCTTCTATGGAAAAAGTGTAAATTTTACACTTCAGAATCACCAACGTTACCGATGTAGTTGAGACTTCGGCTCTTGTCATATTATGATTGAAATTTCTTCTAGGCATGAGAAATTGCGCATGAAAAATGGCTGTCTCGTGCAATAGTTAATTATATAGATTTTTTATCATGATCCTCAAGAACCTTCTTTGTCATAAATTTCTGCTAATGCACTGCACATTACAATTAAAAAAATATTAAAAGTAGAGGAAGAAGCAAGATCTAACTTAAATACAACACATGGTTATTTCCAACAAGTTCAGCATTTCCCACGAAACTGTCAGAAACACAGAAAAATACCAATGTAAATTCACCATGCACAAATTTTGATTAAAGATCAAACTAAATTTATTAGAAATAATATGTTGTGCAAGTGGGTTGGCGTTTATTTGTTTGTTAATAGCTATAATGCAATGTTGTGCTCAGTTGTGTGCCTTGTTCTTGTTTCGTTGCTTCGTAGATAACCATAAAACTTCCCATTAACAATGAAAATTTCCCACTGCTGGCTAGTGGCCAATGTACTACTCTTGCAGTCGAAGGGTCGCAGGTTTGCATCGTGCAGACAAGCCAAAGTAGCTTCACAGGTATCATTCCAAAGACGCTTGAGAGGGCGAAAAGTTTCATCATGCCCTGGCTTTCTAAGTTCTATAATCTCTGTCTCTTTCTTAGTTTCGTTCCAACCAGCTGGAGAAAAGTCAGAGTATTTTTCATTCCGAAGATTGTAGAAAATAGTAATGAAGACGCAAAGGACTTCCTACTAATCAGCCTTTCATATTTTCTGATCAAGACGTTGGAGAGACTAATAAACAGTCATATTAAGCAACGCCTGTTAGTATCGTCAAGACTCTCAAATAGCCAGCATGATTACCTTAAGGAACGCTCTAGAGAAACAGCACTACATGAAGTGGTAAGGTTTATAGAGAGATCCCTGGAGCACAAACATTAAACCCTGGCTACCTTCCTAGACACAGAAGGCTCCTTGAATAATGTATTGGGGACAGCCATTAAAAATTCTCTCCGGGATACTGATGTTGCGGATTACAATGGCAACTAGATAATAATCATGCGGTTGGAAAAAAAGTCATTGAAAAATTAGGTAACAGCGAGAAGTCAAAAATTGGCCCACTGAGGTACACCGCAGAGTGGGGTGATTTCACTATTGCTCTGCTTTCTTGTGGTTAATACAATATTTTTCAGATTAGATCCCTTAGATGTGCTAAGCGATATCATGTAAAAGCTAAGCGATATCATGGGTTCACTTAGTAACTGGGCTAGAGACTGTGGGCTAGTAGTGAACCCTAATAAAACGGAACAAATACCAAAGTACAGAACTTTAGACTTCTTTGGTTTAATAACCACGAATTTTCGCCATCAGATAACGCCAAATATTTAGGAGTTATACTGGATTAAAAACTTTCATGGAAACTGAATATTTAACACAGGGTTAGAAAGGCAACGGTAGCATACTACTCCTGTCGTAGGATGTTTGGATATAAATGGAGGATAAACCCCAAAGTCTTCAATGGATGTATACAGCAACTATGCGTTCAATATTGACTTAAGGTTCTGTGGTGCCAGGCCTGCCACAAGTAAGAAATATTTTATAGATCAACTTACTAGAATATAGAGATCCGTTTGCATAGTATCTCTATGAGAGAATTTTACGTTCTCGAAGAACATGAATGCTATTATAAACCTTCTTGGCATAGAACTCTCCGTTCGTCTCCCTAACGAAACCAATGTATTTCAGGCTGAAATTTTGACGGCAAGAACAGCGGCTACAATGCTGATTGATAGAATTGTTAAGGGTGAAATGGTATTTTTGGCGACAGTCAAGCAGTGTTTCTATCCGTAATACGAGGGTGGATCATTAAATCAGTACCTTTTTGAAATTACAACACTCCTCCTGTCAAGAGACAAACGTCAGTTGACTCCTGTCTAAGTTTGAACAAGCTGTGTCATTTCGTGTGCTCATAAAATATTATTTCTTGCGAAAAAAAACCATCAAGCAAACCGAGTAAATGCTCGATATATACTATGAAGACTCTTTACCATCCATTTCAATTGTAAAAAAGTGATTTAATGACTTTCGTTGTGGTCTGACAAGAACAAATGGTGCTGAACGTTCTGAACGGCCAATTGAGGTCAGTACAACCGAAAATGTTGAAAAAATCCATGATATGGCGTGAGAGTGTTGATGCCATAGGCATTTCATATGCCATTGTGGATTCGATTTTAAATGATCAGCTGAGTTTAAGAAAGTTGTCTGCAAGATGGATGCCGCGATTGCTTGCAATCGAGCATAAAAGTGTGTGTGACAACTTCAAAGGATTGTTTGGAGTTGTTTAACCGCAATCTGAATGAGTTTTTGCGGCATGGATGAAACATGGATCCATTATTCTACTCCGGAGACCAACGAGCAGTCTAAACATGCTCCGAAGAAGGTCAAGCTGAATTTGGTCGGCCAATCCGAAGGTGATGCCAAAAGTTTTTTGGGATGCACGTGGGATAATCCACATCGATTACCTTCAAAACGAAAAAACAATAAAAGGCGAATATTATGCCAACTTATTAGACCGATTTAATGGGGAGTTAAAAAGAAAACGACCCCATAAGAAAAAAGTTATTTTTAATCAAGATTTATTTATGAGTGCACACGTGTGCAGTATCAATGGCAAAACTATAAATTGGGCTATGAATTGGTACCCCACTCGCCATATTCTCCAGATTTATCCCTATTTCCAAACCTCGATGGAAAGAGATGCAATTATTGCCTATTTTAAGGACCTCGAAAAATCCTGTTTTTTGGAAGGGATACAAAAACTCGTATCATATATTACTTCGTCTATTCTAGTCGGGCAGTGTAAGAGTTTGCTATCTAGACTGGGTGATCAGGTTGATCTCACCCTCATCTGGGTTCCATCATACAGCAACTTTTCATGTAATGAACAAGCGGACGAACTGGCTAGCGCTGGATCTGCTGGTACTATTAAAAACTGTATCTACGAGCATTATCTCTATAACGCTGAATGCAGATGGTGCAATATAGACACGTGCAAGGTTGCTAAGAAATTGTGGTCTTGCTACAATGATAGGCACTAAATACAATTGACACTTAGGAACCGTAGGGACATGTCGAGGCTCGTTCCACTTATGGTGGAGTACTGGACTGTCGTAATTTTCAACTTTCTTTGTGAATGTCCAGCTTTGAACCTCTCGAAACGCAAGCTTTTGGGCAATTATGTAATAGAAGATCTTTCAGATTTATGTGAGATTGGGTGGAGGGACCTGGTCAGATATCTTAATGTGACCGGTTGGATCTAGTAACTACCAACGTATCGGAATACTTATATGCGGTGATACATACGTTGACATCGATGATAGTGGAGTGTTCCTTTCAAAAAGGAATCATCAAGATTCTGTTTAAATGTATGCGTGAAGAAGGCAGCCATATAAGCCAACCAACCAACCAAGCTTCGCAGTTTTAATTTATTTTTTTAACTATAACCTTAATCTTAATCTAAGTATATATGCACGTTTATACAAATTAATCCTTTTTTTTTGTATCGGCATCGTGAGTGAATGGGTGGGGAGATACCCGCCATTAATTTTCTGTTTTGGTTGTTATAGAGAAAGTTGCGCTGAACAGGACAAAATGGGAAAAATTTGTGCTATTTTATTTTTTTTTTTTTGATAAGAATGGTATAAATACAGTTTATAGTTTACTCAGTTTCTTTCTGGAAGCAAATGAAGACGCGAGAAAATGCTAGTTTTAAATAAATTTTATATTAACTGATCAATTAAATCATGTTGAAATAAAATTTACTTCATGATAGCATTTAGTTAGTGTGTATCTAAGGTATACTGAACATTTTTGTGTCTGCAGGTTGAATACCGCGAAATGAGCTCGAGGTAAAATACTGGAATGTAAAATCTACAGGAAATAAAGTTATATCGGAAATATTTTTTTCGAGACTAATGTAAGTCACGTAGAATTGACATGAAGCACATACATATCAATCAAAATCATTGAGAAAAATTTTTAAATTAACCTTATTTTCGTAGATTTTAAAAATAAGTTTTTCTGTGTGAAGTAACACTCAGTCAATAAATATGTCTGACACATGCATACATACATTTGCATGTGTGTTACCTTCTTTAGGAAAGGGATATTTAAGAGAGGACAGATGGTGAAGTACAGATGATGACGTTAACTCGAAGAAAAACTATAAACATACATATGTATATTATCATTATCATGACGAACATTATTTAATCGTTTAAAATATGTAAAGTCTCAATACACAAGTTTATGTTATTTTTTTCGACAAACATTCTTTTTCCGCTTTCAAAACTAAACAAAAATAAATTTTTCATAAAAATCAAGAGAAGTAAAATTAAAATAAAATATACTAATAAAAATTTTTTTATGGCAATCTTCAGAAATAATATACACATATATGCAGATTGATGATAGTAGGAAATAGTAAGGTAAAGATAAAGAGCAGTATAGAAGACAATTTGTGAATATGAAATAATCCATATTTTGGTATAATGGTTTTAGCAACGATTTATTACCAACACCTGAATTCTAGAAGAGCGTGGGGTAATAAAACCAACCTATTTAGTACACTATAAATCCATACTTCACGAAAATCTTTACGTATATTTAGATTAACTGCAGTGTCCCTTAATATTTCTGTACCACCTTCAAATCTATTTGATATTACGTCGTCTATTTCGGGGAAAGCTGCATCATCAACATACAACATATCATCTTTATGTTAAAATTTCGATGCCGATTGTTTTCCCATTATAATCGTTTGCGCGAGGAAATAAATATTAAAAGAAAACTTAAAAATATTTTCTTATAAGACTTACCGGTATTATAAGGATAGTTGGCATTGGTAAGCGTAACCAAACCAGATGATCTACCGGGATATTCTCCATAACCTCTGATATAAGGTGTCGATGTATCGTACGAACTCAAATCGCCCAATATTTTGCCCGAATCCAAGTCATTACCCGACTTCAATAAAAGTACACTTTGATCCACACCCAACAAGCCGAAAAATGAATCCGGATCAGTTTCGATATTCAAAGTCACTTCTTCTCCTGGTTTGGCTTGTTCGGGAGCAGTAATTTGAATCTTAAAATTAATAAATAGCTTTTCAAGTACATCTTTAAAACAAATATATTTGCAACTAACCTTATTTTGAAATTCTTTAGGGAAACTCAATGTCATTTCTTGAAATTTCAATTCGCCATTGAGCACAAAATAAACATATAAATGTGCCTCCGGTACCATTTTAAATGAAGGCTTAAATTTAATTTCATGTGATTTGACATTTTCTGGTAGATTGACATGCTTGTGTTTAATTATATTACCACGGGCAACAATGGCATAGACGAAGTAGGGTATATTTTCATTTGATTTCACTTCTACAACAACATTTTCATGTAGTTGGAGTCTGAAACAGAAGATGGTATATAATATATTAAAAATTGTTTTTTCCAGTATTCAAATATGTAAATATATGGAAAAATGTTTCCATATCTATCATACAATAGACCAAATTATGGAAACCAGTCTTGTTTCAAATCAATTAAAAAGTTATTTTTTGTGAGGCCTAATATAATTTGTCGCAGATTTGAACTCAAACTAAAATGAAAATATCTGGAGCGATTTTTTCTTTCTTCTCCTTCTTTTACCGCCTCATCTCTTGTAATCCCTTTTAATTACTTCTCTTGGTTTTTTTCTCTTATTTTCCGTTCTTTTCTTTTAATTATTCTCATGTTATCTGATACTTCCTCCTGCGCTTTTTAAATTTCTTTTCTTTTCTGATACTTTATCTTCTCTTCTCTTCTCTACTCTTCTCTTTTATTTTCTTCTCTTCCCTTCTCTTCTCTTCTCTTCTCTTTTCTTTTCTTTTCTTCTCTTCCCATTTCTTATCTTCTCTCCTCTTCTCTTCACTTCTCTTCTTTTCTCTTCTCTTCTCTTCTCTTCTCTTCTCTTTTCTTTTCTTTTCTTTTCTTTTCTTCTCTTCTCTTCTCTTCACTTCTCTTCTCTTCTCTTCTCTTTTTTCTTCATTTAATTTCTTAGTTTTATCTTTGCCCTCCCATTTTTTCTTGTCTTATCGCTTTTCATTTTTTTAACTACTCTTCCATTTTCCTCCCTTTTCTTTTCTGATTTGCTTTTTTGTAATATTTTTTTCCTTACTCTATCTTCTATATTATTCCCTTCTGCTGGCACAAATAAGCAAGCGTTCGCAGGCCGAAATGGCTCGCTTTATTTCTCAACCTAACCTATAAAAAACGTACATCCGATTGAAGGCAGTGCTGACTAGTTGGCTTCAAAGAATAGTTTATGCAGACATTTTATTGCAGTACAACTTTAATTCCCTACGCCCTATGCTACTTATAGGATCGAAGGAAATATATATACAACTTTAATTCGGTAGATTTTAGTTGCATATTACTTTTATCCAACGAAGTGTAGAAGACATTTTCGGTTTAACAGCAAGAAGCCCCCTTCTGGAGAATCTTAATATCAAAGTTCAAGTGCGGAAATGAGTGCTTTTAAAAATACGTAATTTAATTTGTTACTCACTTATCTGTCTTTTGCACCAACTTCAAGGGACCCACATCTTCATCGCCCTTGGCCTTATCATCTTTTGAATCAGTTTTCTCTTCGCGTCCCGATAAGCTGGGTAAATATTTTACCTGATCTTCATACGTCACTCTAACATTGTAGTAGTAGTCGGCAGTTGGTAAGATCACTTTAAACGTCGCCATACCATTTTTATCCAGCTCGCTAGTGAAAACAAACTGTCCTTCTTCGTTTGAATTTTTTTCACCGTCAAAATAGTATCTATATTGTTTGTCAATTGTAAGTTTCGCCGTATGTTTACCATTTTGAACAGGTGAACCATCAAGATATTTAACGTAAACCTTGTATTGAAAGGATTTGTTAGCAACAAATTCATAAATATTATTTGGAACTTCAATGTTGTAGCGTGAGTTGTGCAGATTTACGGTGGCAGTTTTATTTTGTTTATTGCCAGTATATTCTTCTGTCATCACAGCCAAAATATTTATAGGAGGATTGTAGATATATGAATAGCGAGAACCGAGCTGATTATTTGTCGAAGGTGAATCAAGATCAAGATCTTTCTTTAAATCAAATTCAACATGACCTTTGCCGTCTACATCTATGACTTTCTCAGACTTGGTTCCGCCATTTCTGGCATCTACCGTAATGGTGGCTTGACCTTTAACTGGTTTGCCGTAAGTATACTTGGAACGTACAGTGACTTTAATAGGATCACCATAGGCGATATCCTTAGCAGTCTCTATCTCAACACTGAATTTTGGCAAAACATATTTGGCCACTTCAAATTTCTTTTCGGTTTTACTGTCATCTTCGTTCTGACCCAAAGTGACCTCCATCGTCCAATCACCCAAGTTTGGCTGCTCCGACAATTGAAATTCTCCACTATAGACACCTTTGGTTAATTTGATATCATTAATTTGTTTGATGAAGTTGTCGGCCGCATCTTTGAAGCCCATTTTAAGAGGTATATCCAGTTTCGCAGGTCTAGTTTGCTCATCCAGAACAATAATGCGGTATTGAACTAAATCTCCTGGCTTATAGGTGGCTTTATCGGTTTGTATATATACCTTGGGTTCTTTACTTTTGAATATTAAATCTGTCGAGTTTTTAAATATTAAACCTTTTATACCCTCCGTTTCTAGTTTGAAATCGCCAGTTTTCAATGCGGGTACCTCGAAGTTGACAACTTCTGTATGTGAGGGTGCGAGATCGACGGTTTCAGTTTTGTTGTATGTAGACCCCACTATGGATACTTTAATTGTGGCTGGTTCGGAGTTCTCATGTACCGTAACACTTACTGAATAGTGACTGTTAGACTGTATAGTACCAGGGGCCACAATGGAGTAAAAACTGCAAAAAATAATATATAGATTAGTGGAGAATTTTTTTAGTTAGAGTTGTAAGAGTTTGAAGAAAAACAACTTATAAGCATATATTTGGGTATACCTAACGTGAGGAGATGGTTTTTGCAAATGCGAGAAATGATCGATCAAAAACAGGATTGTGAAGAATATATGTACCTCCAAAAGCAGAGATTTAAAAATAAATATATTTTAGAAAGCGGATGTGTGTGTGCATACTACACAGTTTTAAAAAAGTTTTTTGAAGAAGTTCTGGAAACTTTAACTTCAAGAGATTCTGAGTGTGCACGTTTTTAGAGTACAATCTGGTTCATAATAGGTGGCTACTATTGTCCACATTTGGTCACATCTTCGAAAATTTTAATATATTAAAGCAAATTTAAAGTTTTTCAAAAAAACTACTGAAAACTCGAACTTCAAAGAATTCTGAGTGTGCACGTTTTTAAAGGACTAATTGGACATTAATGACCTATATTATCCAGCCGCGTTAAGCTTAATTACTATTGTTCGAACTTCATTTGTTTCTATATATATGATTTGATCAGGCTAAACTTCGTATCGCATTGATGTTCACAAAGAGTACGTATCCCTCAAAATTTATCTGGTTCAAATTCATGCTTTTCAGAAATAGATACATGAGCAATTACATTATAAGGCACTTCTAATATAAAAAATGTCTCTTTTCATCTCAAAGCGGCTGTACCGAAACACATAGAGTCTTAGCTAGTTAAGTAATAACTACACATAAACAAATATTTGGATTGAATTTTTATTTATTACATTTCAATAAAAATCTTATAAGAGATTGAACATTTCAAAGCTCTTAAAAACGGGATAGAAATTCGAGGTGTTATCAACCTATGAGTAGCGGATCAATCTCGCTTAAAGCGGGACGTCTGGTCCGGTTAAGTATATCGAATTTTACAACATTCATCTATAAAAGTATGCAATAGAACACATGCATACATACTTTCTTACATTTGGACGCAAAACGAAGAATAACAGCATAAATATATGCTGTTATTCTTCTAAAGTTTCTAAAAGTTTGTTTAATTAAGAAATTAAAAAAACAACAAACAAATATGAAAAACGGCTGACCTGTTCGATCATCTCTGGAACTTCCCGCTAAGCTCATCCCTAAATATATAATAAATTTATAAATTTTCTATCACTCCGTCTGTTTGACAGGATCTTTTTTGGGCAATTAAAAAAAATACGCTCGTACAGATCCTTCGATTTTATAAAAAATTGCTGCAGTTGACGTTTGAATTCGAACAGTTTAGTACATAGCTGGTAGCTTAAAATTTATTTAAGAAAAAAATTGTTTCGAAAATTCTTAAACTCTACCAAATAGAATCGATTCATTATCTCACGCCTTATTTATTTATTTTTGATGGCATAAGCCATTTTTAATTTATGAGAGTCCATTATCATGAAAATAATCTCAGCAGGTCATGGAACCTCAAAACGGCCAAATCTGATGAAATTACGATTTTCGAAAATTTGGGGTGAAATCAGTTACTTCCTGTTTCCACCAAATATAATTGTAATTATTCTGACAACAACAAGCATAACGGAACATCATGCTTTTTTCGAACTTAGCTGATGAAAGTGTCATCATTAGTGTTGTTGTGTGTGCTGTCAGTTATAGTAAACTTCAGGATGATATAATTTTTTTTTTAGCCCAAATGGAATATGTACGTGTATTGTTTTCACTTTTTATGCACATAATATTTAAAAATAATGTTTCTAATGAAAGCTCAAAGTTGCCATAAATAATTTACAACAGTCTTGCCGTTGTTATTTGTTCTTTACTAATCCTGCACATTAACCCATATACGGCCTCTATCCTCGTTTGAGAACGGTCATTCAAATATACTTATAATTTTACTTTGATATGTTAGTTTAATTTTTTACGAAAATTCGTATTGCTAAGGATTTGGTCTTTTAAATATACCACACACTCAGGGAAAAGCTGCGTCACATTAATTCAATAATTTTCAATATAATAAATAAATAATAATAAATAAAATCAAAATTTTAAATTAATATTTTTCCATATTGAAATAACAAATTTTAACATGAGTAGACTTTCTTTAATGTTTCTTATTAATTAATATGGTTTTTATTGGCTTTAACCTGTTTTTTCTCTGGGTCTGGAAGTTTATGGTTAAGTGTATAAAATTATTAAATTTAGCGACTTGAATTAGTTCGTTTTGAAAGGACGCTGTAAGACAAATTTAAGCCTAATTATTTGTAATATACAATGGTGATCCTAAAATAATATAAGATTTTTTATTTGTCTATTATCTTTATTAGAAAATTGTAATATTCTGCTAGATTTTTTTCAAGATCTGACTGAAATATCTTACATTTTAGAATGGTGTTCCTGAATAGGTGCAATGGCAACAAACGTATGTAGCAAATTATTTAGTAAAAAATTTTTTTTTGCAGTTTAAATTTACGATATAAGAACGGATAAACGGTTGTATAACCTTTCAAACAATTATTGTAGTCTTAGATAAGCTATTGAAGCTATTTTTAACGAATAATGAACCGGATATATAAGTTATGGGCGATTCCTATAGATCATATTATTTTTACAGACGAAGAAGTTTATATCCAACAAAATACTTTTCCACGCGATCCTCCAGGAAGAGTTGAATAAATCACCTGCAGAAACTACGATTCAAGCGAGAACAATGATGATGAGTCATTAGAATAGAATAGGGGGACGATCTGGTCCAAGGACTTGAACTGCGACACCTGATGAATATTTTGTATCATACATCTGTAAATTAAATTAAATCAATCTCTGTTTGACTATCCTTATGAAAGTCAGTATAGATATCGGAGAAGTCCGCCAAATATCATCTGAGCACAGAAACTCAGAGTGATAAGCACGCCTTCTACAGTCGCATAACACGATACATTCACAAAGAATGTGTGCTGTCGTCTCGTCATCTTCCAAGCATAAACGACACAAGGGTGAACGAATTTGGTTACTTTTCCACAGAGTTCAGTCCAAAGTGACCAGAAAGGAAGCCAGTAACAGTAACAAGCCGTTAAGTGTTCCTGTTGAGGTTCAGGATGCCATTATTTGTAAATGGCTGCATCAAAGCTTTGGCCTGCCTTAAACCACAAGAAGACAGCCAAATTTCCTTAGCGGTCGAAGTGTCATCTTCTTTGATCAGAGATGTTACAATCGACCGACTCACTCCACAAAACGGCTCTGGGCCCATAAAAGGAGCAGCATAGGCCCTCTTGGCCAGTTCATCCGCTTCCTCATTCTCTGCATGACCACTACGGGCAGATATCCAATAAATGGAAACCTTGTTCCGTATGGATACCTTTTTAATGATGGAATTGCCATGACGGGAGGGATTTAAGAGCTGCTTGACTATCGGAAAAGATAGCTGTATGCGGACCTCTAATGCCCCTATTTAAATTAATGTCAAACATTTGGTGATGGCCTGTATTTCTGCATGAAATACCGTAGGCCATTTACTCATGGGCAAATAATGAACCATTACAAACATATAGAAAAATTTTTTACAGGACCATATTCGGATGAGAGTAACATTAAGAAGCAAAATGAAAATTTTATTAGCGAGTTACAGAGCCAAACATACCTTAGAAAAAATTATCAGTGATGAAGATTTTGAAGTTATCACTCTAAACACAAAATTTTATGCTTCTCAACACAATAGCCATGACTTTCAATTAAATGTGGATGACTTCAAAATATTTTTGGCATTATACTTTTAAACGGATGTCTACGTGAACGAATGTATCAAAGATGAAGATTGCAACGTAATCATTCTATCCATGTACTAATTGTAGAATATCGTAATGATCAACTTAAATTTCGTTGAAATATCGCTTGATTTTACTTGAGGTGCGTTGGATTAGAAAGACTAAAAGACTCTACGCTTGGTTAGAACTCGATCAGTAGTTCATTTTTGACACAAACCTTTGATCAAACCTAAGCAAATTAAATAGTTATGACCAGCGGTTTGTATAAAAAATTACCTAATGAACGAGCTCGATCCAAGTCTAATCAACTCCGATGCTTTTTATGCCATATGGAATGCCAAAGGAAACATAAAAAGTGATTTAAAACATTATGGGTTGAACAATTTTGTTTTAAAAAATACAACACATGAGCCCAATGTCCCCAATTGAAAACGGCAACTTTTCCCCAGAGATTTAAAAAATATTTTATTTTTTCTGTATAAAATTCTTAATTATCTCATAATAATTAAATAAATGATTTGATTTTAAAAGTTTTCCTTCTAGTTTATATTTGGCTCCAAATGGGTGAATTGGCTTATATTGGTTTTACCTAATCGGCCCGGCCCATACATTTAAAATATATGTGCTTGTACAATTGTTCGTATTGAACAATAATATGGCCAACGTGCGTGCCATACTCGAAAGTGGTGCAATATATTGTCAAAAAGCAAAATACTTATCTTTTTTATTGTATATCCGAAGAAGTGCAATATACGTACGTACACGTTTGACATGTTGGCAACATTGTACACTATTGTATTACCGTAACCGTAAGACAACAGCTGTTTTTAAATATATATAGGTTTATCATTCCGTGTGTAATTTCTACAATATAAATAAGCGACACATAAAGTATATATGCATAGGGAAGACGAACAAGCGATGTCCGTCTGCCCATCTGTCTGTACGTGAAGTCGGTCTTCCGAAGCTCCCAGAAAAGTTAAGACTTCGTTCTTAGACTGGTGTGTCGGAAATAGTCTGAAAATCAGCTAAGTCGAGTAGACGGTTTCAGAGCTGGAAAACTCAAACTTCATTTTGCCATACAAAATAACTACCGAAAATTAGTTTTTATTAATTTTTTATTAAATAAACTTATTTTATACTTCAGTATAAATAAAATTGGAGTTTCTAATTTAAATTTCTAATTTAAAAAAGAAAATTAAAAAGAATTAAAAATATGTTTCCAGGGTTGGAAAACTTTAACTTTTTCTCTCATACAAAAGTAACTAACTGAAACAAATTTGTCCTTTTTTTTCAATAAATTAAACATATCTTATATCCATAAAAAAAAGAAATTAATGTTAGAGATCATAAAAATCAAAAACTATGATTTCAAGGTTGTAAAACTTACAATTTTTGTGATATATAAAACTAACTACCATAAATTAATGTTTTATTTATTTTTATTAAATAAACTTATTTTATACTTCACTACGAATAAAATTGGTATTTCAAATTGAAAAAAAATGAAATTTTAAAAGAAGTTTCCAGGGTTGGAAAACTTAAAAATTAAACATATTTCATGTTTGAGGAAGGAAGCTATTTTCTCAGGAACCGTAAGAGCTACGGACCTGAAATTTGAACAGAGTATGTAGAACTTTAGTCTCTACAACAATTACAAAACAAATGAAAGTCAAAAAGTATAGGGTGTTCCAAAACGAGCAACGAAAACGGGTAAAATCCCATGTTATATACATATATACAATTGCAAGTTCATATGTATGTATAAAGACTAGGCATGCCAATCGGGATCGATTTTTGGAAATCCCGGAATTCGGGATTTTATAAATCCCGATCCCGAGAATCCCGGTATTTTCGGGATCCGGGGATTTTCAAGATTTCGGTATTTAAAATTTTTTGGTAAAATAAAATATTTTTTTAACAAATATTACTTTAATAACAAATTTTGTGCATTTTAAAAATTTAAGTTGATTAATCACATTTGATATTAGAGAATTTACACTGAAAACCACAACTACATAAATATGAAAATTACGTTTGTTTTCAATATATGTAAATTTTTTCTATAATCTTAACAAAAACGAACATACATACATACATATCTATGAACTTCTTGAAAAACGAATCGCATTATTCGGTAAATATTTCATACGTTTACGTTAACCCGACAACAAAAAGTTTGCACTTGCCTTGTATTGTATTCTACTTCAATTGTAAGGAGCTGTAATTGTACTCAATTGTTACCGAAAAGTAGATAAGTGCTAATTTTTTATAGCGTTGAGTAGTCGACATACAGATAGTTAGTTATTCACTGCAATTATGAATGAATTTCCGCAAGAAACTTCACCCTTTTCCAAATAGATTTTTTTGTTTTCTCCAATTATTTGCTACTGTTTGAAATTATTCCCCGGGGAAAATTTCTCGTGGACTTTTATTCATAATTGTCCTCATAATATGGAATAGAATAAGACGGAATAAATTTGTCAAACTTGTATATTTTCCAAATGTTATTTCCCTTCCAAAGCTCATATGATGCTCCTTTTTGTTTTCAAAATAATTCTAAGTTGTATATTTTAGCCCTTTTAATGCAAATTACAGTGAGAAAGTAGTTAATTCATTTTGCTCTTGTTGTTAATTAATAAGAAATATGTCACGAATATTTATTAAATTGTTAAAACTGCAGGTAAAAAATTGTGTCAGACTTTTATATTTTATAAAAAAATACTATTGATTTTGATTTTTATTCATTATTTCGTTGATTTTCAACGATATTTTTAATTTATAAATTGTTTTTATATACAAATTGCTAAGAAATACCGAAATTGAAATCCCGGGCTGAGTTTTACAAATCCCGGGAATCGGGATTTGCCAAATCCCGAAAAACAAAAAAATTAACAAATAATAATAAAAAAGATCACCAAAATTAAAAAAATCACTAAAATTAAAGAAATTGCCAAACTAAAAAACTTTAAAAATCCCTAAATCGAGAAAAAAACACCAAAACTAAAAATGCACCATATTAAAAAAACGCCAGAAACCTAAAAAAATCGCTAAAACGAGAAAAAAAAGCACTAAATTAAAAAAAACGTAAGAACCCGAAAAAAAATCACCAAAACGAAAATAAGCACTAAAGTGGAAAAAATCTAGCACTAAATGAATCGCCAAAATGAAAAAAATCGCTTAAGTGAAAAATATTACCAAAATGAAAAAAATCGCCTAAATAAAAATAAACGTCAAAAACTAAAAAAATCGCTTAAACGAGAAAAAAGCACCAAAACTAAAAAAAGCATCAAATTAAAAAAAATGCCAAAACTAAAAAAACCCTATTAAAAACGCTTAGAACCACTAGAGCAAAAAATAATCAATTTTTCACAAAATAAGTATGTAACTACATATCTATGTGCTTATGTATGTATCTCAATACTAAGTACATAAACAGCACTTTGGTAAAGGGTATATAAGATTCGATCACAGCCGAATATAGCACTCTTACTTGTTACATTTCAAATTTAATATATTACTATGTAATAGGGTGAAGACGGATGTTTTATCAAATAAAATAAAAGTGAGCACTAAATTTAACTGTAAAAAATATGATTTGAGCACTTTTTTTTCGTATTTTTGCAAATACACTTATCCCCGATTCACATAATACTTTTTTTACACGATTTCACTTTTACACGATTATTTTGACTTTCGTGTAAATTGAGAGATTTATGAAATACCTCGATTTACACGATTTCTGATGTGTTTATTGAATATTTTTGTCTCTAATAGGACGTTCTAGTCAGTTCTTCTTAAATCAATGTGTTTTCACATCAACTTTTAAAATAACGTTTTATTTTGTTTAATGAATAAAGGTTTATTAGGGTTCCGTACACCAAAGGTGAAAAAAGGAACCTATTGTTTTCGCTACGCTGTCTGTCTGTCTGTCTGTCCGTCTGTCCGTAACACGGTATTTTCTCAGGAACCGTAAGAGCTACGGAACTGAAATTTGGACAGAGTATGTAGAACCTTGGCCGCTACAACAGCAAATGCATGAGAGCTAAAAATTAAAGGGTGTTCCAAAACAAGCGACGAAAAATGTTAAAATCCCATATAATATACATACTACAATTGTATGTACATATGTATATTAACACTTGAAATTTGTAAAATTAGTATATTTTTATATACACACAAAAAATTAATATGAATGATTTTGTAATATTAATTAAAATATTTGTAGTATCAATTAAAAAATTAATTAAATTTTCACCTATAAACAATTTGATAATATCAATTAAGTTTTTCCAGTCGAATTAATTAATACAATTAAAAATTTAATTAATATAATTAAATTCTTAATTGAAAATGTTAATTGGTGAACACTTTTTTCTGTGTAGACTACAATAATTAACATTAAAATATTAAAAAAATTAAATTAAAGGGTGGTCCATCAGTTAATGCAATTTTGACAACTTGCTTTATCTTAGAAACCGTAAGAAGTAAGTAAGCTCTTGAAATTTTCAAAAACGGTAAAACTAAAAAATCCGAAAATTATAAAATCGCCAAACCGAAAAAAATCGCCAAAACCTGAAAAAAACGCCAAAAATTACAAAAAAATCGCCAAATCGGAAAAAAATCTAGCACTAAAATAAATCGCCAAATTCGAAAAAAATCGCCCAAATGAAAAAAATCGCCAAATTAAAAAAGGCCAAAAACCAAAAAAAATCGCCAAAATGCTAAAAATGCGCCAAAACCAAAATAATTGTTTATGTGAAAAAAATCGCCAAAATGAAAAAAAATGCCAAATTAAAAAAAAATGCCAAAACGAAAAAAATCACAAAAATTAAAAAAACGCCAAAAACCGAAAAAAATCCTCAAAACGAGAAAAAAAGTGCCAAAACTAAAAAAATCGCCAAAACCAAAAAAATCACCTGTATGAAAATGCCAAAATTAAAAAAATCGTCAAAATTAAAAAAAAATCGTCAAAATAAAAAAAAACGTCAAAAACCAAAAAAAAAATAATAAAAATCGCCAAAATTAAAAAAACTTCAAAAACCAAAAAAAAAATCGCCAAAACGAGAAAAAAGTGCCAAAACTCAGAAAGCGCCAATAAATTCAAAAAACCCCAAAACTAGAAAAAGAACGTTTAAAACCGAAAAAAACCCAAAAACGAAAAAAAATGCCAGAACTATAGTTTATATTGGTATTGAATTACATATCTCGTGTCAGTAAGGAACCCTTCGTGCGCGCGTCAAAGTCGCACTTCACTGAATTTATTTTTATGTGTTTTGAGTAAACGCATTTGCTATTTTAAGAACTAAGTTGAAATACATACATATATAATTTCTTAATAAAAAAAAAATTTTTACGCGATTCTGCCTTTATTTTCGATTAAGATGATTTTTCGTACAAAAAATTTAAAATTTTGATTTACACGACTTTCTCAGAAACTTATCTATCGTGTATATCGAGAGATAGGTGTATTTTATAACACTATGACGGTATTTGATGTTTGATGCAAATTGTCTTGCGTACGTGCAAATGCAAAATATCGTAGCTTTCCATAAATTGTTTTTTTTTGTTGTCGTAACGATTTACATACACACGCTTCAAGAACACATTGAAATTATTAAAATTCAGTAAACAAAATTTTTAAAATTTCGCAGTCACAGTCCGCAAAACTAATTAACGGTCGTCACGAAGTATATTCTTGTGAGACTGGTCAGAAAATTTGAGATGTTGGTACAAGTTAGTGACGTTAACAATCGAACTTGTACAACTGATAATATTGCTGCTGTAGCCCATAGTGTTTACGAAAACCTAGATTTGTTCATTTCTCGTAGATCTTTGGAATTTGTCATTCTACAAACAATTTCGTGTTTCCGGAATTGGAAGTTAACAGCAGAACTAACGATACCATCACCCTTTTAGGTGAAAAATTTCCTGGCCGCGTGATTTCTCTTTACAATTCCCTACCGAGCTTTAACGCCTTTAGAATTTTTTACTTCGAGGTACGTACGTGAACGACAATGTTTATGCCAATGGCACACAATCGATTCAACACCTCAAAGATGGAATTAGTGAAGTTATCCAGGACATACAGCCGCAAGTGTGCGAATTGGTAAAGCATCTGTTTTTTTCTGAAAATGCGTACTATATAGTGGCCAAAGATGTATGAATGAATTTGCGTCATGAAATTTTTCGTTGAAATTAGTTGCATGAAATTTTCTTAACTTGGTTAATTAAACCAATTTCAATTGTAATTTACAATTGCTTTTGGAATTGTTATTAAACGAATTCTTTCTGATCAATCTTACCAATTTGGATGTTATTTTATTTATGCAAATTATTACAACTTGCAATATCTTGGAGACCGTAAGAGGTAAACTCTTGAAATTTTCAAAAACGGTAAAACTAAAAAATCCGAAAATTATAAAATCGCCAAACCGAAAAAAAATAGCCAAAACCTGAAAAAA
Organism: Tachina fera; assembly: GCA_905220375.1. Taxonomy (NCBI): domain Eukaryota; kingdom Metazoa; phylum Arthropoda; class Insecta; order Diptera; family Tachinidae; genus Tachina; species Tachina fera. The sequence goes on along the minus strand of LR999965.1, from coordinate 48,225,938 downwards.
ATCGCCAAAAATTTAAAAAAATCGCCAAATCGAAAAAAATCGACAAAATTAAAAAAAAAATTATAGCACTAAAATAAATCGCCAAATTCGAAAAAATCGTTTAAATGAAAAAAAATCGCCAATATGAAAAAAACGCCATAAACCGAAAAAAATCGCCAAAACGCAAAAAATGCGCCAAAACCAAAATAATTGTTTATGTGAAAAACAATCGCCAAAATGAAGAAAAATTGCCAAAATTAAAAAAAAATCGCCAAATTTAAAAAAAAAATCGGCAAAACGAAAAAAATCGCCAAAAATTTAAAATAAACGCCAAAAACCGAAAAAAATGCTCAAAACGAAAAAAAAGAGCCAAAACTAAAAAAAATCGCCAAAACCAAAAAAAAAATCACCTATATGAAAAAAACTCTAAAATTAAAAAAAATTCGCTAAAATAAAAAAATCGCCAAAATAAAAAAAAACGCCAAAATTAAAATAACTTCAAAAACCAAAAAAAAAATCGCCAAAACGTGAAAAAAGTGCCAAGACTCAGAAAGCGCCAATAAATTCAAAAAACCCCCAAACTAAAAAAAACGCTTAAAACCGAAAAAACCCAAAAACGAAAAAAATGCCAAAACTCTAGTTTATATAGTTCGTATTGAATTACATATCTCGTGCCCGTACGGAACCCTTCGTGCGCGGGTCAAAGTCGCACTTCACTGAATTTATTTAGTTCTACATGTGCGCATTCCTTTATGATATAATTTAACAAATAATTTTGTTGAGTAATTTAATTGACTACAAAAATTTTAATTTGTTATATTAACAATGATGATTGTTAATGTTTAAATTAAATGTTAACAATTTGTTTTGCTGATTGCATTTCGATGATCTGTGTACATAATTACTTGAAATAAAATGCACATACATACATACATATATTCATATTTCTTCAAATAAAATATTTAATTAAATATCAAAAACAATTAATATTACTAGAAATAAATATATTAGGTGCATATATTCTACTGCAGAGTTGCATAAATATGTACTTAGGTAGTTTTGGGCAAATAAACGAGGAGATTTTAGGGGAAATTTAATTTTGGGGTAAAATATTTCTGGGTAATTACTTAAAATGGGTAATTCAAAGAAAGTTATTTAAGCGTTGACATTTGTGTGAAAATGAGTGTAGAAAATCAGGGATTCAATATTTAGGGTGGATAAGCGATAAAGGTACTTAACCGATGGGTAATTAAACGGGATATACTATACTGTACATAATTCAGCGAAATTTTATGAAAATTAATTATGTATATATGTGAAATATGAAAATTTTGTTTTAATTTTGTTTAATGGGTAAAGTACAAATTCGGACCCGACAAGGCGGACGCGACAATTTTATTCCAAGAGAACTAAACTCAGTAACTTTGCTAATATTAATTGAACTTTAATTCTAAAGAATTTAAGCAATAACAAATGCTTATTTACTGCTGAAAAAAATTAGTACATATTGATTTTATGCAACGGATGCGGCGACATTAAGGTATAAGTGAAAGCGAACTCAAAAAACTGCTGCTATTATAACTCCGTTCTCTATCTGTTGTGCTAATGCGTAAGGTTTTTGTTAGTAGAAAATATTTATATTACAAAAAATAATACCTATTACTTTAAATAATCGCTAAAAAAAGGCTCAGCAAAAAATTGTTTTCCGTCAAAAAATTTCTAAAATTAAAAATTATTTTATATCTATAAACTATTGACCTTTCAGTTTTATTATTAAATACAAAACAAAAATTTTTTTCCTAAAAATATTTATTTTTATGTTGGAATTTTTCTGTAATTATCCATATCTATGCACGTATGTACATTGTACATATCGCTCATTTACTTCAACAGTGTTACAATTTAAAAAAAAACTAGTTTTGCAAAAACGCGTTTAAAGTTTTCAATTAACATACAACTCAATGAAAAAATTACAAAATATTCTTCTCTTACGAGGTGGTAGTAAAATCTATTTATATAAAATTTTTACACAAATTAAAATACAAAATGCCGAATTATTTGGCATTATTAACTCAAAAAACGAATTTTGCAATTAATGAAAAAAATTATAAATTTGTAGAGCCATATTTTCTTAACTGATGCCGATGAGGCTTTCGAGACCAAGTCATGATAAAAATATATCAGATATAGACGTAGGGTAAACCCCACCCCAACCCCCAAATATGAAAAATATTAAAGAATTTCTTATGAGCAGTTTTTTCCCTGAAAATCATTTTTTTTTAATTTTCAGTTTTCCAAAAAAAAAATAAAATATTATGGCAACGCTGACTGTACGTACCAATAAATTCCTTCGGTTTTTGGGAAAAACCTGTTTTGACCTTGAATACGTACAAAATTGATAACAAATTTACACAACTGAAAAAACAATGAAATATTTAACCACAAAATAAAGAAAAACAAAACCTTTATGGGATTTTAATTGGAAAATATTCAATGAGCTTCTATAGTTCTTAATTAAAATATATTTACATTTAGGCACAAAACTCGAATAATTCAAATAAAAATAATAGATTAACGGAAATTTATTGTTTGAATAAAAAAATTCCTAGAAATTATTTAATGACTTTGGTTATTTTTCAACAAAAAGCAAATTTACATAACGATAAAAATAGAATAGTTTAAATAATAATACAAATAGAAACTTAACGGAATTTTGTTTTTAAATTTTTGTAAAAGCTATTGGGAAATATTTATTATCTTATGCCGAGTACACATTATGGCTTTTTGTGACATCGCGGTAGTGTGTGTTAGTCTGAGTTTACATCTGGCATTTCTTGTGTGTCATTTGACCAAAAAAAAAAAACGTAACCAACTAATTACTAATGAAAAAGTGTTCGATTCCGACATATATTTATTGATTTAAACAGTTTGCAATCATTTTGGATTCTATAAAATTATCTATTAATTATGTAGGTATGAAACTGTTTAACTTAATAAATACATGTCTGAATCAAATAGTTTTTCATTAGTAATTAGTTGGTTACGCTTTTTTGCCTTAGAGGCAATGTTTGCTATTTACGATATTTTTCAGTGTGTTATTACTTTCCATATAAAAATCATAATGTGACCGGCATTGCATACATTTTGAAAATGACATCAAAAAAATGGCAGATGTGCTCGTAGTTTTCTTTTATAAATGGTTTATAAAACAAATTTTGTATGGAAATATGCCTTTAAAAAATCAAAAATATTTATTTTTATGTATGAGGCTTTTTAGTATTAAATTCTTTGTTTTCTTTTAACTAGAAACAAATGTACATACATAAAGGGGCAAAAGATAATAAATAACAATTCAAATAAAAACTCACCCATCGGCATTCACAAATATCAAAATTTGCAAAAATATTAAAGCAAAACTACTTATTCGATTCATGATTTTTATTTTAAATTTTATATTCTTAAACAATAAATCGAATCAATCTTCCAGTTCATCACTTAATGACAACTTTATTTGTTTTAAAACTTTTTTTTATATTTGTTATCAAATTGTTTATAAACACATCAACGAAATGTTGAAAATATTTTTTTTCACTTGCCGAACGCGATAGACCGGTTTTAAGTTGTATTCGTTTAGCGTCAGATCAAAACTTGAGCTAAACTACGACTGAGTTCTATTTCATGCATACTGAAATACTTATTTGAATAAAATAAGTGGCGACTGAATTCTGTAGTCAGTTAAAAAGTATACATTTGATACATGTTATCTCACATCGGCATAAATACAATTGCTGCTACAAACGACAACAAGCTAATAATATTAAAGACCTGCACAAGACCATTTATAAGATATTTCAAGACATGAGAGATTTTTCAAATGCTTTACTGCAGCGAAATATTTTAAAACAAATGCTGAACAACACTGTTGGCAAGACATTTGTTTCAGTGGCTTGTCTTGCCAACAGTGTTGTTTAGCGTTTGTTTTAGAAATTTCGCTGCAGTAAAGCATTTGAAAAATCTCTGATGTCCTGAAAGGTCTTATAAATGGTCTTGTGCAAGAGACTAAGAAATATTACAACTGGCATTGAAATTGATTTCATTGTGGTAGTTTACACCAGAAAAATTTTTAAGCAGCACAATTTTTGTTCTATTGCAAATTACAAGAGACTAATTAATCTGGCACAAAATGCATACGTATACACAGCTTTGTGTGTGTTAGTGTTTTTCGTATTCATTTAACATTTGCTGTTTTTTAAGTTGTGTGTGGATTAGTTTTATGCTGATAACGCGGTGTTGTAGATGATTGAAAAGTTGAGGCTCAGTTAGCTAACTGTAAAGGCTCAGTTATCCGACTGTAATGTAAAGTAACTGCAACAGTAGGAAACAGCTGATCGATATTGTTATGTGAAAAGTAGGTTACGTTTTATAACATCTCTATAACCATTTTCATTACTTTTCCCATAACAATATCCATCAGCTGTTTCCTGCGTTGCAGTTACTTTACATTACAGTCGGCTAACTAAGCCCCTAGTTTGCATATAAAAATATCGATCAGCTGTTTCTTGCGTTAAAGTTACATTACATTACTGTCGGCTAACTGAGCCTTTAATGTTAAGTAACTGCAACAGCACAATGCAATCAAAATGGTTATAGAGACGTAATGTAACGTAAACTACTACTCATATAAAAAAGCGATCAGCTGTTTCCTACGTTGCAGTTACATTACATAATCGGAAAGTTTTCTATACAAAAACTTTTCGACTATCAGAAAGTTTTCTATAAAAAAACTTGTCGATTATCGGAAAGTTTTCTATAGAAAAACTTTTCGATTAATAGAGAATTTTCTATAGAAAACTTGCAAATCATCGTAAAGTTTTCTGTAGAAAAACTTATCGATTATCGGAAAAGTTTCTATTGGAAAATAAGTCGATTATCGAAACATTTTCTATTGAAAAATTTGTAGATTATCGAAACATTTTCAATTGCAAAATATATCGATTATGGAAAATATTTCTATAAAAAAGTTTCTTGACTATCGAAACTTTGATACACAAAAATTCCCCATTATATAAAAATTTATCCAACTAAATAACTTCTGTAAACAAATTGAGCGGTCAGAAAAACGTTTTATAGGAGAATTTATCGGTGACGGAAATAGACAAATTCTTCTACCACCGAAAAACTTTCTAGAGAAACATTTATCGATCACTAAAACATTTTCTATAAAAAAAGTTATAGAGCACCAAAAATTTATTAATAAACAATTTTAATTTACGAAAGCTTGTTGACAAGAAAACCAAAACTTATAACAGATTGGAGAAAACAGCATGATAAACTAACAACTTCTAGAATTAATCGCTTCATTTTATGGAAATATTTTTAATGTTTTTACTTACAAACATATTTGTATACAAATTTATGAGACATCTTGTCTTATTCTGTTTTTAGTTGCACACTAATTTCCATTATTTTCAAATATTTTACTCAGCGTAAAATAAACAAATGATAAGTATAAAGCAGTGATGGAACTATATATGTTGTCGGCGTGAGTCATTCAGTATCATTAATTAACAATGCACAGTGGCGTGAAATAATAAAATTAGTAAAAAGTTCGCAAGCTTTGAACTACACAGTACAATATCTGATTTTGGGACTCAATTCTGACAATTTCACGTGAAAGTAGGCCCAAAATGAAGAACTTGTGCATCATTCGTTTTGTCTTCTTACCTGCTAAAATATTTTTAATATCGATTTGAAGTTAGTAACTATCGTATAGTGAAATTGTTCACATTGTAGGCTCTTTTGTTTGACATAACTCGAGAACCACTAGTCCGATTTATCTGAAGCAAATTTAGAAAAATTAAGAATTACAATTCCTCTAATCTGTTGTTATACCGTTTTCCTATGTCTGCAACACTTTCGAAGTTAAAAATTAATGTATGAAGGGAAAAAAGTATTTTTTGCCTAAAAATTAAAATTTTTTTTTAAAAATTCATAAAAACTAAAAAAAGCAAAAGAGTGTCAAATCTAATTTAAAAAAGGAATAAACAAAAGGTTATTTGATTTTTATGACTGCGAAGCAATAAACACTAATAAATGTGCGTGAACAATTAAAAGGAAAAAAGGATAGTGGACTGTTTTAATTATTTGGGGTTTTCCGGTGACTACCTGTATGATTTGTTTACAGAAATTGCACCCTCATTCATTATTTGGATAGTTTTGCACAATTTGAAACGTACAAGTGGTGAATCAGGTATATAGCCTGGCACCCTTAAAACATACACCCATTGATAAGTACCTGCCAGTAAAATATTGAGAAATACGTGGTATATATAGTTGATAGATTTTTGTCATTCAGCCAGTGCCGACGAACGCGAACAGTCAAAGTGATTTTTCTCCAGTTTTTTTAAAAGTGAATAACAAGGAAACATAAAATATATAAATAGGGAAAATAACAAGTGCCCAAAATTGGATAATTTTTGTTACGTGTGGGGTCAAATCGTCCTAAAAAAAAAACTATCGACAAAATTTGTGTACTGAGGAACTCAAAAAAGCGTATTGTGATTATTTTGATGGAGCAGATTTAAGTGGTTCAAATTTTACGCCGAGGACAGTACGCAAAAGTTGTTATAATACCCTTGTAATTTGGATACATGAAGGAGGTGCAACGTTGTATTTTATGAAGCCAGTAATTTGGGTGGAAGACACAACTGGACATGATGAATCCAGGTGCTACGCATGAATAAATTTTCGTCCTGGATTAAACAGATAACAATTGAAAACAAAAGTATACACTGCTGCATTTAATGCCAAACTTCCAGTTAACCGCTCTGCTGATGTCGATGCACATAAACCTCCGAGTCAGGATATTGTGTCCCTGCAAGCCGAAACCAGTTTCACCAATCCGACCAATGTGAATGATGCGGATTGTACACCCGCTATTAAAAATAATACAGGACAACCGATAACACAAATCGAAATGGATTTCATTGTGGCCAAGCTCGGAATATCACAACAAAACTCCGAATGGTTGACATCATTTTTGAAGAGAAGAAAACTCACACAGCAAAATGTCAGCGCAACATCATAACGACAACGCCAAACTGATTTCCAGAAATTTTATTCCGTTGACGAAGCAAATACGTTCACGTACTCCCATGATATCCCAGGTTTAGTGAAAAAATTGGGAATGGATTATATCGCTGGCGACTGCCGTTTATTCATCGATGGTTCAGTTGCCAGTTTGAAGGCTGTGCTGTTACACAAAGCAAAAAAAAACCGTCCATTCCATTGGAATTCAGCACAAACAAGGAGGAAACGCATAAATCTTTGGCCAACATTTTGAAGGAAATCAAATACGATGAACACAAATGGAAGATTTGTTGCGATCTGAATGAAGGTTGTCAACATACTACAAGGCATTATAGAAAAGGGCGGCTATCCAAAATACTTCTGCTTCCTTTGTAATTGGAATTCACGATACACAGGGAATCAATATCAACGTAAAGATTGGGAAGGAAGAACTCCCGAGCTCAACAAACAATTACAATTACGCAATGAAGCTATGATAAAGGATCTGGATGATATTTTGTTGCCGCCGCTCCACATAAAATTAGGAATAGCTGGGAAATTCGTTGCAGTTGTTGTCAAGTATATTGGGGACGCCTATGACTGTTTAAAATACATCTTTCCAAAACTCAGTGAAGCTAAAATTAGAAACGTTACGTATCGTTGTCTGTAAATATTGTCATATCTAAATTTGTTGACTTCGATATATTCGCATTACCAATATTTTTTTTCGCTTTTTTATATTTAAAACAGGTATTCTCAATGGACCAAATATAAGGAAATTAATGAAAAGCGAATCTTTCACAAATGTGCTTTCGAACCATAGTAATCACCTACATGCACTGAAAGATGTCATCGAAGGCGTTAAAGGAAAGAACCGAGTACAGCAAGATGACATACAGAAGCGAGTGGACAAGTTACTGTATTATTTTGAAAAAATCAATGCATCCATGACATTAAAATTACATTTTCTGCATTTCCACTTTGATACCTTTTTGGCACAATTACCTCAGGAATAAGACGAACAAGGAGAGAGGTTCCACCAGGTGACCATGCCAATGGAAGAGCGATTCAAAGGCAAAAAATTAGATGCGATGCTGGCAGAGGTTTGTTGATGTAGTTCTAAAATTATGCAGTATGAAGATGAAAACAACGAAGAAGAAGATGACACTGAAATTGGTGGACTCATGGGAAAAAACGAGCCCTTGAATATTATGCATTCCTCGGATGACGTCGCAAACTCAGACCACGAATACCAATAACCTACGAAGAAAAGCAGATCATCAGAACCACAAGCGTCAACTTCAACGAGAATGGATATTGACAATAATTATAATTATAATTGAAAATGTTTTAAATTTTGTTTTTATGCATAGATTCCATAAATTCCATATTTTCTGTGTAAGAATAGCTGCAATACAAATTGGAATTTTTATTTTAAGTTTTGTGTATGTTATGAATGAAACATTATTGGAATAAATTTATTTATCGATTTTCTCAAAAATCTATCACTTTACTCACAGGTTACGTGGCTTTATGCGAAAGTAATTAGATTTGACACCTTTTTGCATTTTTTATTTTTTATAAATTTTAAAAAAAAATTTAATTTTTAGGCAAAAAATACTTTTTTCCCTTCATACATTCATTTTAAATTTCAAAAGTGTTGCAGACATAGGAAAACGGTATAACAACAGATTAGAGGAATTGTAATTTCTAATTTTTCTAAATTTGTTTTAGCTAAATCGGACTAGTGGTTCTCGAGTTATGTCAAACAAAAGAGCCTAAAACGTGAAAAATTCCCCTATACGATAGTTACTAACTTCTAATCGATATTAAAAATGTTTTAGCAGATAAGAAGACAAAACGAATGATGCACAAGTTCTTCATTTTGGGCCTACTTTCACGTGAAATTGTGAGAATTGAGTCCCGAATCAATATCAAATCAAAAAATATTGGAAACTGCGGATGTCGAAATGCTTTCAGGAGCTTATAACTTTTGTAAATATTGACCGATCTTAACACTGGGTCTTCACGTAGCAATATCGATTGCAGCAATTGTCAAATTTGATTGCGTCCATGAAATTTCCTGCGTGTAGACAGCGATTGCCATAAGTGTCAATCCATTGCGCAATGATTGCCGTATCTTTTTTTTTTGTTGTATTCTTCATTAATTTTTTCAAAACAGTGAATTCGAACAAAATATAAAAAGACATCATCCGAAAACATAATAAAAGCAAAACTAAACATAAATTTTTCGTACATTTGCATTGGTAATATGTATTTTAGTTAATACCTGCCCTATGAATGTGTAAGATTTGTGGAAAATATTGCCATAAGTGTTCTCCGCCTCAAGCAAGAAGCAAAAAAATAAAATAATTCTGCCGACGTTATTGCTTGTTTTCAGCAATGAAATTGCTACGTGAAGACCATGATACAATTATACTAGGTACATGCACAAGCCCAGCCTGTCACTGTATACATTTCACCTAGTTGTCAAACTTTGTTTACAAGCTGCAAAAATGTTAATGTATGTGTGTAAATAAAATGATTACAGTGTTGCCAATGAATTTACACATGGCTGTGTCTCCAATTACACATTGAAGAAAATTACACTACACATCTTTTGTGTAGGTTAAAATTAAAACAATAATTAATAAAAATAGAACCCAAAGTAGAATTACACACTTATTATACAAGAATTTAATTACATCGCATACACATGTGAGTAGAAATTACACACTGTCTAACTACACCCATATTGGCAACACTGAATAACTATAATCATGCAGGAATGCCGCGTCTGCAATTGTACTTTAGTTACCCTGTAATTGTTATTTTTATAAACAAAAGACAGTTGTTTCCGACAATTTGGGGTTTGTTTATACCAACAAAATACATGTGTTTTTTGGTGTTGCAATTTTGTTGTAGTTCTGCATGTACCTAGTGTAATTGTATCATGGTGAAGACTCAGTGTAATAATTTAGCGCAACAATCAACGTCAAGAAAGAAAAATAAAATATGCTAAGAGCACTATTTTATCTCTTACAGTTTCCAATTTATTTGATTTTTTTTTTTTAATTTTTGACCATAAATTTTTTTAATCCTTAGTACATAACTTCTTTATAACGTAGCAAAAATCGTTTAGTTTTGTTGTATTTGAAAGAGAACTTCATTCAAATTCATATGATTTTTGAAAAATATGGGAAATTTTATATATTATTTATATATTTTATTTTTATTTATTATTTATTATATCTTGTAATATTTAAAAAAAAATATTAATGCCCTAATTCAGTAAGAAGATATAGGACGTTTTTGTTTGAAATTACTTTTGAATTCGTGTTTTTGAATTCTACAAATTATTTTCTTCAAAAATTGTTTGTGTCCTTGATAATGAAAACATAAAAATTAAATTAAAGTACATATTACACAATAGTTTGAAAAATATATGAAAAATATGTGTTGGGTATAATGTTTGAAACAAAATCTTAAAGCAAATACGCGAACCTTCTAGCATAGACAATAAATAATAATTGTTTTAAAGAATAACAACTGCGGCTTTTTTTTGTCCACAGACAAGACGATACAATCGTCGAATAGAATTAGGGCATAGGTAATTGATAAAAACTGTAATTGTTTATAATAGAGTAGGTATTAAGAAATACTTTGAAATTAATTTTAGAGTTTTTTGCTGGTGCACCCTACGTCCAGCGTTGGTCGAAAGTTAGATTTTTTTGCAAAAAATTTAATTTTTGAATGTGTCAAAAAAATGCCACGCTCCTTTTTGTAATTTCTTAGGTGTTTTATTATAAATAAACTTGCTGGAAGTAACTTGTTAGGAACTCTTGACATGTCATACAAAAATTTAGGCTGGAGAGGAGATTTTCTAAAAATGTTGAAATTTTTCTTATAGTATAAATTTAGCTTTGCAAACTGAAAAAAAATTATTGGCGTGTATACATATGTACGTGTTCGGCTTGAGGTCCGTTTTAATAAATAAATAAAATTACTTTTTATTAATTTTTGTTTATTTATTTCCGATATTTAGACCAACTTTGTTGGCCATCTTCAGGGTATTATTAAACTAAAACAATAATGATTTAATATATAATTAAATAATATTTAGCTTTATAACTATAAATTATAATTACTTTTATTTTGTAAAACTTGATCCTAGCAGTGGATCTATTTCTTTTTAAGTTCTGTCACCTACTGTTGATATGGTTTCTTTTGGTCCTGTGTTTGTTTATTATGTGTCTGTATATGTGTGCGCAATTATCAGCATCTGTTTTATAGTTAATTCTTTTATCATTTGGTATATTTATTATATGTAACATCTCCTGCATGTACCGCTTGGTATAGTTTTTCTCTCTCTCTCTAATATTTTGATTTTAATAAGGTCTGGTTTATGTCCAGTTTTTGCACAGTGGGCAGCAAGTGCAGTTTTTTGTGTCAGCGGTTTGTTATTTGCTTTTAAGTCTGATTTATGCGATGCTAATCTTGTCCTTAATTTTGTTTTTGTCGTACCGACATATACTTTTTGTCATATATCAGTCTCGTCGCCATTGCACTTTATTTCATATATAACATTAGATTCATCCATAATATCTATCTTTGATTTCATATTGTTAAATAATATATTTGTTGTATTGTTGGATTTCATTGCTAGAATGTATTTGTCTTTATCATAAATGTCTGAGTATTTTAACCTTTCCGATAATCCTTCGATGTAGTTAATTGATTTGTAGACCTTTGCACTATTCTCAGTGTTGTTATTAATTTGTCTTCGTTTTGTAATAGTTTTTTCTATGAGTTTGTCTACTAATTCCGTAGGAAAATCATTTTTACTTAAAATATTTCTTATTATTTCTTTGTTCTTTTTATGAAACTGTGTGTTACTTGTATCTAACACTCTAGTGATAAAATTGGTAGCAGTGTTAATTATTATATTTTTCGGGTGTTTGGAGTAAAAGTTGATCAATCTACCAGACGCTGTGGGCTTTTGATACCAATCAATTATTATTATTTTTCCGGATCTTTTTACTAATGTGTCCAAATAAGGTAATTGGCCGTTATTTTCTTTTTCCATTGTGAACTGAATTTGTCTGTTAAATTCATTTAAGGCTTTAAGTGTATCTTCAACTCTATTACATTTTATTATACCAAAAAGGTCGTCAACATATTTTGTTATTAATCTTGGTTTTTCTTCCATTTTGTCTAGCACAGTGTTTAGCAATTCCTCCATTATTATAAATGCAACTATAGGGGATGCGGGGGAGCCCATAGGCAGTATTAAAATCAAATATTCGTAATTGTCTATTTAAGGGTGTTTAATATACATATATACCTTTACTAAAGACCTGCACAAGGCCATTTATAAGACATTTCAAGACATGAGAGATTTTTGAAATGCTTTACTACAGCGAAATATTCTAAAACAAAGGCTAATGGCCTATTTCTCACCTGCGAAAGAAAACGTTTGACTTACAATTTATATTGAAAACAAAAACAAATTTTCATATTTTATAGTTGTTTTCAATATAAATTGTAAGTCGAACGTTTTCTTTCGCAGGTGAGAAATAGGCCATAAGCAACACTGTTGGCAAGATATTTGTTTCAGCTGTTTTTCTTGCCAACAGTGTTGTTTAGCATTTGTTTTAGAATATTTCGCTGTGTTAAGGCATTTGAAAAATCTCTCATGTCTTGAAAGGTTTCATAAATAGAGTTGTGCAAGTCACTTACCTTTACCATGAATTGAATCTTTAAAGGCATACACAAATGCAACAGCTCAGGTAAAAGTTTAAGTGTTTTATCTGCAGATATCATGAATATCAGAATATCATGATATTCAAACAAACCCAATTTTTTAATGACCTCTTGAAGCTGTGATTAAATATATTTTTAACTACAAAAATACTTTAAAATTGCTCAAACATATAAAAATGAATATACACACACAGTATGTGTACGACAAAGGACAAAAGGACAACGGCACCTGTGGAGCTTATTAACTTTTACTTCTCAAACTTTCAAAAACAAATTTGTGTACTGTGTACAGATTTTACTGTTGTTCTCAATATAAATTCTCGACCTCAAACTATTTTTCGTTTTATAAAAACAGCAGAAGAATTTCAAAATATATAAAACATATTGTAGTATGTATGTATGCTTTAAATTTTGCAAAAATCCCTCATACACATGTGCATATGTACATATGTACATACGAGTATGTGCTATATATGTTTATGGATTAGTGGCCTGCGTAAGCAGTCTTGAAGTGTAAATACGTCATGTTTCTTAAATGCATTCTACTAAGCCAATAATAAATGCTGTCGTACTACAAACGAAGCACGATGGTTGTATTGGTGAACGTGTATATGACTGTTAACAAGCGATGTCGCCAAGACGTCTTGTTCAAACAAACAATGAAAATAAGTACTGTTTATACATGTATGCTTGTTATTTTGCATATTGTACGTTTGGGTGTGTGTGTAAGATTTAGATAGTAAGCTATTATGTTTGCGTTTAAGGGAGGTTTTTTAAAGCAAGCGCACACAACTCATGTAAATGCATGTGTGCGTTTGCATGTGCGCATACCTACAAAAGTTATGTAGGTATGTATGTATGTAAACATGCATGACGTTAGTATACTCGTCAATGAGAGAAAAAAGCACAAGCACCACAAATTCTTCAGTCACGAACTATTTTCTTCTTTACTCTTATACCTGCAATAAGTTAAACAAATGTATTGCCGAACACGTTGTTTAGCGTTTGTTTCAGAAGATTTCACTGTAGTAAAGCATTTGAAATTGCCCTCATGTCTTAAATGTTCTTATAAGACGTATTTTGCAGGTCTTTATTATGTATGTATGTATATATGTATGTATATGAAAACATATTCGATATGTTAATTATTTTAATAGCAGCTTCATAAATTTTTAAAGTTAAATGGAAATGGTGTTTTATTGTTTAAAAATTGTTAAATAACACGTTTCAAATAAAACTTAATAACAAAAATTAATTATTTCATTAATGTGAATACATTTTTCGTGTGCATTTCGTGAGCGTAAACTTTGTGAACGTAAGCTGTAAAAAATCAAAGTCATGCACGACCATGTGCAAATCACCTTTTGTTTGTTCGTGAGTGAAAAAATACGAAGCCATCTCTCGTAGAATGCCGGGTCTTGTAATGTAAAAATAAAAACAATTTCGTTGCCGGTTTTTAATTAATTCTGTGAATTTTTTATTTTTATTTTTATTTTTGTAAATCCCAAGTTATGACGTTATTTACTTTTATTATTAATGTTAAATTTTTTATTCAATGCAATTAGTAAGATGAGTTTGATAATGACATCTGTTGTTTGTTGTTTAAAAAATAATTATTTATAGATAATAATTTTGCATATTCAAACTTTTTGTTATTAATATGTATTAATTGTTTAATTCTTTCATCGATTTACAGGGATTTTAAGGGCAGCTAAAAGAGATAATAAATTGAAATGAAAAGTTTTTGTTCTTTTGCATTGGCAACTTTTTTGTGGTTGGGTATAATATACATTATGTACTTACTAGTGATGTAACGAATGTAAATTTTTGATATTCGCGAATACGAATACGAATATTTGAAACGATATTAGCGAATGCGAATACGAATATTATATGCAAAGGACTTTACACTCTTGTTGGCATACTATAAAGTTAATAAAAAGCACCCAAAATTTTTATGATCGTCATTGAATAATATTTGAAAATTATACAAAGCACGAATTTCTATAAAAAATTAATTACCCAATTCACAAACTACTGTAGATTGTAGATTGTATTAGCTACAACTACGGTAGTTGTGAACGGCCTGTTGTAGGTGTTGTTAGACTTTTAAAAATGTATAGCATTTCAAAGAAGAAGAAGATAAAGAATAAAAATAACGAAAATAGTTTGAAATTAATAAAAGCAAAACAAAAACAAAAAAACCGGCATTATGCGAAAAATATACTGCAGAAATGTTAATGGATGGATCGGGTGATTAAAAAATAAGGAAAATTACAATTTCATAAAAAATCAAAAAATTTCAGGCGATTCTGAAGAAGACAATTACTCTTACTCCGGCTTGCTTCCGATTTTGCAAATTCGCAATAAAAGCGACTTTTTGCATGCTTTCAGTTTCCTAACAGTTCTGTAATTTTTAAAAAATATTAAACTTTGTTATCATTGTTATATCATGCTGTTAGTAGCTTTTTGTGAATCTTCGCGATTTTTATTAAATTTTTTGCATTCCTTACATTTTTGGCGATATTTAATCATAAACATAAGCATTGTTTAAAATTTTGCAAATTCTGGCGATTTTTTACAAAGTTCGTGATAAAAGCGATTTTTGCAGGTCTTCAGATTCTTTACAGTTTTGCCGATTAAAAAAAATATCATCCCGCTGTAATGAGTTTTTGCAAATTTACGTAATTTTCGCTATTCTTGCCGCATTTTTTGTATTCCTTACAGTTTTAGCGATTTTTATTCTATATTATGGCTTATTAAAAATTGGGCCAATTTTCTCGATTTTTATTTTAAAGTTCGCAATAAAAGAGGCTTTTTGCATGGTTTTTAGCGTCCTAAGAGCTTTTAAGATTTTAAAACATTATTAGGCCTTGTTATCACCCTGCTGTTAGTGGTTTTTTGCTAATTTTCGTCATTTCGCGAATTTTGTTATTTATTTGCATATATAATTGCATTAATTTTTTATTAATTTAATAAAGAAAAATTAGGGTAAATGTAATTAAAAAATATTAGCACTTTTATAGCATTATGCATTCCTGATGCCATTCTACGACATTCATCAAACATAAGGAAAAATGTTGTAGGTAGGTTGTAGCAAACTTTTCTATGGAAATTACCTACAACATTTTACAACTATTGTACAACCTGACGACCTACTACATACACCTACAAAACTTTGTGAATTGAGCAAATGTATTTGTACAAACTAAAAGTTTTAGTAATTTATTTAAATTTCATTTAGGATTTATGCATTTATTTATTTAAATTCCTTGGAAAAATATTCGTATTCGCATCCGTCTGAATTTAGCGAATACGAATACATTCGTAATCGCTTGAAAATGGCCGAATATTCGACAATTCGAATACGAATACGAATATTCGTGCATCACTAGTACTTACATACCCTGCCAACAGTTTCTATCGCGGAAGTTACTCAGAGGTGACGCTAAGAAGTTGGAACTTATCGTCTGCGATACCATTTTCTCATCGTAAAAGTGTGCCTTCCGTATTATATCCCCCGGAAGTAACTTAAAGAAGTCACTTCTACGTTACTTCAAGAAGTTGCACTCCCATATATATATTTTTATTATTTTATTCGCCTCTCTTTGCTTATGTTTTTTTTTTGCCTTTACAGATAATTCACTCATATTGACTATAGGATAATTATCAAATTAACAATTAAACCTCTTATGCAAAAAAATATTTTACTATAGCTTTAAAGTTCATATTAGTTGCCAAGCACTTTAAGGCTAACATTGCTTTGTTAAGAAATTTTATGCAAAACACAACTTTAATTATTTTCTTATTTAATAATAAATACTGGTAACACCACCGTGTTCAACAACCACTTCACACCTTATGATGTACAAAATCGAATACGAGTTCATTCGGGTATTTAAATATTTTTTTATTTTATTAAATAAATTTTTATTTTCTTGAAGTAAAGCAACCTAATTTAAATAATATGAGCTTCTGACATGGTAGAAAAATAGATAAATATTTATTAAGTATACGTAAAAAATATGAGGAACAAAGAAGAATTATCACAACTTCATTTATTCGAATGAAATGAGTATTTGAATATCCAGATTTTTTCGATTTGTTTTGATTGTATGTACATCACTAAAACATTTTCGTACAATTGTATTTATTTTAATATTTTTGTATGGATTTTACGATGTATTTTGTATCAGTTGGATAATTTGATGAGGTTTTCCATTACATGACAGAAATAATAAATCTAAGCTAAGAGCTTACACTTCTAGCTTCATTTTCAGATGTAACATGAATCAATATGTGATATATTAACAAAAATATTTGAGGTACAAAATACACATTTTGAAAATATCAACTTAAAGTAGTCTTAACAAACGTGGGGACCTACTTTAGAAATTTGGATGTAATTTTTTTAGAATACAACTTTACTTAACATTGCGTTGCAAAGCTTTGTTAAGTTTTTTTGCATAAGACCCTAAGTATGTAAGAACTACATCAATCAAAATAACAAAACAAAGTCACACTTTACCACTGACCGACCACAGCAAAAGACAAAAAAACTAATCTCGATGAAATCAAAAACTTCTTTTTTGTATTCTTTAATTTTTTTAATTTTCTTTCGCGGTCACTGCGACTTTCACAGAAGTGCATAGTGTTGTTTTTGTTCATTATATCCATAACGGCACATGTCATTTTCGGCTGATGTTGTAAACAACAAACCATCTTCCAAACGTCGTCTGGATAATTAAAACACGACTGCAATGTAAATTTTTATTGTGAAGTTCAAACTATCTTCCAATTAACGTGTGGAAGTGGGTAATACGTAACGCCTTTGACGATGGATGATGAAAGAAACTTTCAAATGTTGGAAGGGATACTATATGTATGTATGTATGTGCTTAGACAACGATCGGTGGAGCATCAGATGAATATCGCCCGTGTTTTAATGAAAACTTGATTTCAAGTGCTGTAAATGTGTAAGGTCCGTTAAGATTGTGTGACCTCAATTTTTACGCTTTGTTGTTGGCACGTAAAATCGAAAGTCTGAATGTTTAAGCAATAAAAGTGCATGAGCCTGTTCTTGAAAGTGGGAATAAGCCACGTTAGACGAAGTTACGCCAGTTAAGAAATAAATTTTAAAAGGTAAATACCAATAACAGTTCTCATTGTTTCAAGTTATTGTAAAAAATTAACTTTGAATTTCATGTTCAAAGTAAATTATTTAAAATAGAAATTCCGAATACAAAAGGGCCAACAATTACAGAGTTAAGAATTTTTGTGCATAATACAACATGTAGAACTTGCAAGGAAGAAGATGAAAAAATGGTACATTATTTGTGCCACTGTAATGTGCTAATTCAAATCAGACTGGAAAGACTTAAGAGGAAACTAGGTTCTTAACCTAGCCAAGTTAAATAGGTGTTCGTTTTCTTTATTAGGAATTCCACCCATATTTTTAAAGTAGTGTTAGCTGAAGTAGTTAGCACGTTGACTACAAAACCGAAGGTCTTTGGTTCAATCCCTGTATCGAACAGTCATTAAATAACAACACCACACGCATTTTTTCTCTTTGTATCAGTTGTTGGAGAACGAAAGTTCATGTGATAAAGCCATAATCACTAATCACTGAACTATAACGACATCAGCAGATACTAGTCCTAATGTAACATTAAAGGCGCCCTCTTTCGTTGTGTAGCAGAATTATCCACGAAGTAAAATAACGAATAAAATGGCTACTAGGCAGCTTCAAAAAATTTAATACGCCTCATTTAACAACAGAAGGCCCTACAATACTGCATTATTAAAAAAACATGCGAAAAGCAGAGTTGTAAAAGAATAAAGCTTTCCTCTATAACTTCCTTCACAACCTGCCTTCTCTATCACTATCCCTTTCTTAAATAAGGTAGAACCTAGTAAGAATAGTAGGCATTCATTGCCTGAGTGTTACTTCTCTTTATTAAAAAAGAGGAGAGCGCTCAATATCGAGCCCTAACCGCCAAAATGACAAGGCATCGAAAAAGAGAACTTCTTGCAATGACAACCCTATGTAAAAATCATTAGATCGGATCGAAATTTTCACTACTTCCAGATCGCAAACTCTACATTTTCATGACTTTTTTGGAGTGTCTTTTTTTACTGGGAATGTATGCATACATGATATCTCACATAAGATCGTTTTTGCAATCAAAAAAGCTTGGAATTTTATCACTGTTGAATTGGAAGTCCATTAGAAAATACATACGGTATATGCGTACCCTCAACGTTTAAAATAGAAACACTTTTTGTTAAAAAAAACCATTGATGATTTTATACATTGTGGCCCCATTTAATATATCAAACAATCAAAAGGATAATCCAGTCATTAATTTTATAGAAAATAAAAAAATTCTCTAGATAAGAAACAAAGTTAATATTACTGTATTGAAAACTATTGTTAGACGGATTATTTTTTTCTTTTATAATTAATTGCATTAGTTTTTAATCTGATTTCTTAAGCTAAATGTTATGTACGAATATGATTTATGTGATTTTAAAATAATTGATTCACCTTTTGATGAATGAAATGACTTTTATTCGTTTTGAATTATTTGTCCAAACAAATCTTTCATTAAATACAACATCTCCCTCAAGTCTAAAAAAAATTAATTTTAGTAATTTAATTTATTGCACAGCAGTGCGCTTTTGTGAATCACGAGTGTATGAATATGAACTTTGCATACTGTGGAGGGAATTTACACATAAATTTATGAAAATGTATGAATATACATATATAATCATATATGCCCATATACCCTCATTTTTTGGATCCGAACCATATATGGGATATCATATATGCTCCATGTATATTTTTTTTAGTTGGGCTTTAAAAACTTTTTATTACTGCCCTTTTCACAACGTACACTAAAAGGAAACTCTTTATTCAGACAATGAAATTTTTCATTGTTTTAATGAAATTTTTCATTAAAAGTCAGCTAATGAAGCCCTTTATTGGATCAATGAAGAATAATTAATTGTATTTATGAATTTATTTTTGGCGGCTATGTCATAAATAAGATGAAACTATTTATTACTTCAACGAAACTTTTTCATAAACATAATGTAGTTGTTTCATTGATTCAATGAAGTTTTTACATACTATTAATGAAGTTTATTCATTAATATAAAGAAAATTTCATTAAAGTAATGATGAGATTTTCATAAATATAATGAAATATAAGCATTAAGTAATGAGAATTTTCTATTAAAAACATAAAATCATATCCCTTCCAAACCACCTACTTAATAAAACATACATATATAGCTTTTTTATTTTATTTAATACATACAATTTGAAATTTATTTTCTGGTGGTTCAGCCACAAAGTAGACCAGAGTTGTAAAAACTGACGTATGAAAAAAGCTAAAATCATTTGTGGTGCAGTCACTGCGAGAAAGGGACAACTGTAGTATATTTGTTATTAAGATGTTAACAAAATAATCAAAACAAACAAGAGAAAATCTGTATTTAGTGAAACGAACACGTATACATACATACATACATACCCAGCTAAAAAAATTATATATGGTAAATATATTTTTAATATATGAATGTATATAACTATATATGAATATGTATGAATTCATGTATGGAAATATATCGGATTATACATGGTAAAGCTATTATATATGAACTATAAATATAAAATATGAGCTCATATATGAAAATTTAATTATGAAGCTCTTCATATGTGGATCCATATATGAATATAAAATTTTATACATGGAGCCATATGAGAATGTATGCATACATGATATCTCACATAAGATCGTTTTTGCAATCAAAAAAGCTTGGAATTCTATCACTGCTGAATTGGAAATCCATTAGAAAATACATACGGTATGCAAAGTTTATATGCGTACCCTCAACGCTTAAAAAAGAAAAACTTTTTATTACAAAAAAACCATTCTTGTATGATTTTATACATTGTGGCCCCATTTAATATATCAAATAATCAAAAGGATAGTCCAGTCATTAATTTTATAGTCTAAAAAAATTTAATTTTAGTAATTTAATTTATTGCACAGCAGTACGCTTTTGTGAATCAAGAGTATATGAATATGAACTTTGCATACTGTGGAGGGAATTTACACATACATGTATGAAAATGTATGAATATATATAATCATATATGCCCATATACCCTCATTTTTCGGATCCGAACCATATATGGGATATCATATATGCTCCATACATATTTTTTTAGCTGGGTACATACACATTTACAAAATTAAATTAAAGAATTTGTTGAATTGAATTAAAAAAATGGAATGTGAAATACATTAATGGCATTAAAAAGTGATTTAAATTTGTTTACAAATGATTACTGATTTAACTTTAATAATTTTCATTGATCAATTTTAATTTTTACCTTTTGTTTACAAAAATCACACAGCAAATCAGATCACAAAGCAAACTGAAAATACATTTGAGCAAGTAAACGAAGTACACAATTTTACAAAATTAAATGAAAGAATTTGTTGTGTTGAATCAAAAAACAAAATGTCAAATAGCTTATTACTTTTAAAAAAGCAATTAAATAATGTTTTAAAATGATTGGATATCTTATTTGAAGCATTTTCATTTAAAAATATCAGTTTTTACCATTTATTTGCAAAAATCGCCAAGCGAATGAGGTTACAAAGCGTAAAATGAAATTAAGCTAAAAAATGCCACCACCAGGTTAAAGAATGCGCAGTGAATGCGAGAGCGAGACCTCTGAAAACACAAATTATCTTCCGTCTCGTGACATCTCTTTATATCCTCTGTGGTTCAGCTTGGTCTATATGCATTTCATTGTTGCTGTAACAAATCATCAGTAGACTTCAACCACACATTTTGAATAGTCACAAACCTCTTATCTTATGCACAGACTTTCAAGAACTTATAGCAACAATGAAATGCATATAGACCAAGCTGAACCACCAGCAAAAAATTTCAAATTAAAATATAATTATGACAATTTGTCGAATAATAAATTTCTTAAATGTTTAATACATACAAGTAAAATTTAAGGAACTTATCATTAGAGTTCAACCCAAATAATGTTTTAAGTAAGACGAAAAACTCACATGTTTACAGTAAAACTCTTAATATGTTGTTGAGAATTACAATACACAAACATAAGTTTAAAAGCATCAAACAAAAATCTTAACAAAACAAGCATCTTTATTGGATGTTTGGCACAAACCTCTTGTGTTTGTATAGTGAGGCGAGGCACGTGAATGAATAAAAAAAAAAGAGAAAGAGAGAGATATCTGGCATACAATGAAGAATATTACATTGTATAAATGAAATGATTTCATTGCATTTATGACGACCATACTGCTTTGAAATTAAAAGGGATTAGAAATGTAAGAAATAGAAAATATTTTTTAACAAAATAAATTTTAATTTATTTATGTTTGCAAACTGTACACAGTAAGTAGATAAAATTTATGGAACTTACTCCCAAATTTGCTAAAAAGAAAATTCGTTTAAACAATGGAACGATTTTCATTAATACAATGAACTATGAAGAACACATGGAGAGCAGAGATTGAAAGATTTCATGTATACAATGTAACTGTCCATTGTATTAATGAAAAGCTTCATTAATATAATGCAGAACATTTAATGAAACCCTTTTATTCTCTGAATGATTTTCCTTTCAGTGTACAATTAAAAGCTAACAGGGACTTTAAAGGCAAGTTTTGTATGAAGAACTGTCAGTTAAAGTTCACGTTAACTCTTAATCATACATTGTGAAAAGGTTAAAAAAGTAACTATGTATTCAAAAAGAAGCTTTTAATAAATTCAATAAAGTGCTACTCTGACTCGCACACGAAGGGCTCCGTACGCACACTACATATGCAATGGTATGTGAACTTCGCTCTATATAACCAAATCCTTTTTTTCGGTTTTAGGCAATTTTTCTTATTTTAGGCGCTTTTTAGCTTTTGGGATTTTTTCGGTTTTGGGTGTTTATTTTTCATTTTGGCGATTTTATTTAACTTTTGCGTTTTTTTAATTTTGCCGTCTTTTTCACGTTTTGGCGATTTTTTTTCATTTGGGTGATATTTTCGAATTTGGCGATTAATTTTAGTGTTAGAATTTTTTTTTTAATTTCGGCGATTTTTTTCGTTTAAGCGATTTTTTTTAATTTTTGGCGACTTTTTTCGGTTTGCCGATTTCATAATTTTGGGATTTTATAGTTTTACCGTTTTTGAAAATTTCAAGAGTTTGCCTTTTAGGGTTTCCAAGATACACCGAGTTGTCACAACTACATAGTCAATATTGCATTAACTGATAGAACACCCTTTAGTTTAAATTTTTTAAATTTAAGTGTAATAAAAATACTCTAATTTTACAAATTTCAAGTGTGAATACATACAGACGAACAGCGTAGCGAAAACAATAGGCTTCCTTTTCACCTTTGCTGTATTTAACCCTAAAAAGGACCTTTTAAAATAGTATCTTTTAAAAAGTATTTTTTAAAAAAATAAATTCAGTGAAGTGCGACTTTGACCCGCGCACGAAGGGTTCCGTAGGGGCACGAGTTTTGGCACTTTTTTCACGTTTAGGCGATTTTTTTTGTGGTTCTTGAAGTTATTTTAATTTTGGCGATTTTTATTATTTTGACGTTTTTTTATTTTGGCGATTTTTTTATTTTGGCGATTTTTTTTAATTTAGGCGTTTTTTTCATATACGTGATTTTTTTTGGTTTTGGCGATTTTTTTTAGTTTTGGCTCTTTTTTTCGTTTTGAGGATTTTTTTCGGTTTTTGGCGTTTATTTTAAATTATGGCGATTTTTTTTTAAATTTTGCGATTTTTTTTTTAATTTTTCGATTTTTTTCATTTTGGCGATTTTTTTTCACATCAACAATTATTTTGGTTTTGGCGCATTTTTCGCGTTTTGGCGATTTTTTTCGGTTTTTGGCGTTTTTTTTCATATTGGCGATTTTTTTTCATGTAAACGATTTTTTCGAATTTGGCGATTTATTTTAGTTTTGTCAATTTTTTTCGATTTGGCAATTTTTTGTAAATTTTTGGCAATATTTTTCAGGTTTTGGCGATTTTTTCCGGTTTGGCGATTTTATAACTTTCAGGTTTTCTAGTTTTACCGTTTTTGAAAATTTCAAGAGTTTACCTCTTACGGTCTCCAAGATATAGCAAGTTGTCAAAATTACATAGTCAAAATTGCATTAACTGATGGACCACCCTTTAATTTAAATTTTTTAATATTTTAATGTTTATTGTTGTAGTCTATATAAAAATACACTAATTTTAAAAATTTCAAGTGTCAATATACATTTGTACATATAATTGTATGTATATTACATGAGATTTTAACATATTTCGTCGCTCGTTTTGGAACACCCTTTAATTTCTAATTCTCATGTATTTGTTGTTGTAGTGGCCAAGGTTCTACATACTCTGTCCAAATTTCAGGTCCGTAGCTCTTACGGTTCCTGAGAAAATACCGTGTGACGGACAGACGGACAGCGTAGCGAAAACAATAGGGTTCCTTTTTTCACCTTTGGTGTACGGAACCCTAAAAATACCCTTTTAAAATAGTACCTACGAAATGAAATACCTTTTAAATAAGTTCCTTTTAAAACAGTACCTATTTAAAAGTGCATATTGAAAATTGTAAGGGCATTTTGGTTTAAAACTCGGGGCGAAAATCGCTACATTGTGCCGATAGTGGGATATTGCCTTTAGACACTCATAAATTGTATACTTTTGGGCACAGATATTTTGGGGTTAGTCCGATGTTATGAAAAGTTGAACCATGTGGTCCAGCCATAGTACATTGGAATGTTAAATCGATCATTTTTAGCCACAACACTCGCGTTAAGTGTGCTCATGTACGAGTATGCTAAATGTATGGATGGATGGATACTCATAAACATTCAGAAATATCTGCATTTAAATTATAGTATTTAAATTATAAAATAATAAAGAAATTTTAATTTACTATTAAAAAAGTTTGCTGGGCTGGAATACAATGTTTGCTTGCTTGAATATTTGTTTATAATCACACTGTGCTAAGTGCGATTTGTAAAATTATGCAAACGTAAAATCCCAATCTCAAATAGTTCTTTGTTTATTAAAATAAACTGGTATTTCAATAGCAGATAATATTAATAGTTCGCAGAGATAAGGAAATCTAGGGGTTACAAGCCACGCACTAACATTTCCCGGAAATTTTGATAAAATTTTCCAGAAAACATCACAAAGCAAAAGACTTTCGATTTGAAAAAAGACCCATAATAGTGTATTATGATGCGAAGACATAATGAATAAACATTTTTTTAATTATTTCTTTAAAATAAAAAGAATTAAAATTTTTGGGATATCTAAAAAATTAGCAAACCTCGCAAGTTTGCCATTTCTATAGGACTTAAAAAGTATTAATCAAAAAATCATAAAACCCGACTGCGACGAACTTTGAACCGTGAAATATTCTAAATGGTCATTTTGAATAAAAAAAATCATAAGAGAAAGCTAAAGATGATTTTAAAATACCTGTCGAAGGCAAATCGATTGATGTCAGAATCATCAAAGTCGGTCCACGCGTTCGATTTATATAGTGCCGCAAAGGAACACACATACAGTATCCACTTGACCAAGACTTTCGTTATTGATATCGATTTCGAATATATCTCTAACATTTATCGTGTAAAACTATTGAGAGTGACACTCAAAAATGAATCGAAAAATTTTCACCTGTCGCTCAGTTTTGTCCCAAAAAACATTCGTTATCGAAGTTTCGCTAGCAATATCAAAAGTGAGAATATCGAACTAGTTTGGATACCCCAAAAAGGCAACAGAAAAAGTAAATTAACTTACTTATTTTTTTAATACCTTGACTTGCGCTGAAGTTTTTGAACATGGTACCTCCATTCTAACAGACTAGCACACATCCACTAGGCTATCGCGACAAATTTATTTCTGTTCAATTATTGCACATATGTACGTATGATTTCTTTTTTATTTTTTAACTTACAGTGCAGTCATGCATCGAACTTTGTATGTCTTGACTACCAGTCTAGCACACATCCACTCGGCTAACGTCACACATTCGAAAAACTTCCGAGAGAAGTTCGAAGCTCGAAGTTTTAGCGAACATTCGAATTTTCTTTGATTAACGAACAAATATCAAAGAATTTAGTTTCGAAATTTCTTCGCTGAGTGAGTATTAGTTTTTATCGAATCTCAGTTCAAGTGGGATACCCTTCTTTGTGTCGCGCAGTCGGGTAAAAATGAAGGGCCTAACCCACAATGTCGACAATGTTCGACTTGTCGCCAGAGTAGCAAGCCGGGCAAAAAATTTCGGCGGCGGCTGAAAGACAAATATTTTCGGCGGCGGCTGTACGGCTTAACGCCGATTTGCTTAAAGCATTTGAAAAAAAGTTTTAACCCAGTCTGGTTTTAGAAAAATTCGTGAATTATTGAATCACCATGTTGTAACATTATTTATTTTTCAATAGTTTGAATATTGCAGTAATTGATGTCCTAAAAAATAGCTTCGTAAATTATTTATTAAACCATAGAAACATATTCTAGACTATCAGGGCAATTATGAATAAAATTTCGCGAGAAATTTCTCATTTTTCATATTAGAATTTTTTTCCTATTACTTGCTATTAGTTTGAATTTTTCCCCGGGAAAAATTTCTCGAGGAATTTTATTCATGATTGCCTTCTACATAAATTTTATTTAAGCTTTCCGATTGAATTAAAAATTAATTACTTTATTGGAACACTGCTACGGATCAACAAACAAAAAGCTTTGATCAATTAATTATCAAAAAGTCGCTTAAACAAAAAAGTCTATGTAAACGTGAATGTATTTAAGAAGGGACTCCAAAAGAAAACGTAAGTGTTGTCGCAGCTTCGTTACCGTTCACATAAACATTTTCTTTTTATGTGGAAGCAAAAATAACTATCTTTCAGGGACGCTCGCTATATATTAAATACGAAATTTGAAAAAGTATAAAAAATAAAAGAAAAAATTACGGCTTGTACTAAGCCGCCGATAAGCCGAGTGGTTCGGCGGCGGCTCGGCTTGTCGAAAAAAATCGGCTGACTGGCTAACCGCCAGCCACGCCGGTACGGCTTGCTACTCTGCTTGTCGCATACTTACATTTGAAACAACAACAAAATATAAACATTTGTTTTTGTTTTGAATGTAAGTCTGCGACAAGTCGAACATTGTCGACATTGTGGGTTTCGCCCGAAGGATTTACAATATGTGGGGCATCATTTACAAGTGGTTTGTGTCTTTAATAACTTATGTATGTACATATGAGGGTAAACATCTGTGTCATATTTGTTGAACTGTAATGAATTTTTAATCAAAGAATTATTTCTTTTTTCAATTATTTTTTTACAAAGATGAATAAATGAATATTTTATTAATTGATCTGATTTTCTAAAGAAAATCCGAGATCCCATTATCGTCGCAATGTATCGATTTTCGTTGACTCAATGGAATAAAGCCATAGGTAATAACCCAAAATGGCTTTAATTCTCAATTAATCCCGGAATAAATCTATATTGCTTTATTACCAATGCCACTGTAGTGAAATGTGTCCTTATATTTGAATTAGTTGCGAAACAACACCATTTTGGTTTATTTATTATGACTTTATTGCAGTGGACCGACGAAAATCTGTGCATTGCGCAGATAGTGAGATCTAGTCTTCAGACTAGTTGGGGAATTTGTTTTATTATAAATATTATTGATTTACTTTCGGAACTCATTAACTCCTGCTTTTGCTTTCCTTTCCTAGCACGAAGCTATGTCACTCTACCTAATTATGTAAAAATGATTTTTTTAAGTTTCGCGATTATCTCTAGTTTTGCTCATCTAGTCATTGAACGGAATATTGTATACCAAAATTCTTTTTGTTTGTTTTTGCCAACAAAGTTTTGCTTTAGTTCTTCAATTTGTAAAAAGAACAACAACATAAAACTGAAGTACATCGATTTCTTACCGAATCTTATCCTTTTTTCAGTTTAAGATTATGACATTCCCATATTATAACATTCTTAGATATCGAATATCATAATCTCAAACTGTGAAAGAAGGGCTCCATCCGTTATGATCTGCTGAACTGTATCGAATAAACGTAATTCGTTTTAAGTGATCAGAGGCCGAAAAACGGTCAGAATGTGCGAACGTACATGAAGCCGTAATATTTCATCCTCACAAAAAAAGAGGCCAAGTTCCTTTCGAAAATTTCGGCCATCAAAGGTATTGAGATAAAAATTTTGACCAAGTTCGTGTTTGGTACACATTTATGTTTTTGTGAGGATTTGACTACTTTTTGGAAGGTTTTCTTAATAAATCTTTTTAAACTTTAAATTTCTATTCATAATGTTGTCGCCAGTTCAAAAGGCAGAGTTACACAAAATAATGGGTTACTAGATATACCAACGGACGACACACTCGTCCGTATCCTAGAATCTAAATGTAATATTAATATTTAAAGAAAATTTATCTAATCATCAAAAATGTGCATTAAAACAAAACCACCCACATACTTACATATACATACATATACATATGCATACATAAATAATCCATGAAATTAACGAAACTTTTAACTTTTTTGGGTTGTAGTTATCTTTTCTGTTTAGTTTCGTTGGAAACGGATAATAGTTAATACATAAATAGTACATTTAAGTGTGATAACCCGAAACAGATGAAATAGGAGGTTCTAATTGTATGGGCGTGTTAACACCCACTTTTTTCAATAAAAATTTAGAGCCTTGTATTATTGCAACATGTGTGCCAAATTTCAATAAAATCGCTTGAGTTAAACGCCTTAGAAATGTTTTTTTAATTCTTGAGATTATGGGCATAGCCCCGCCCCCTGGTTAAAGTTTTCGGGTTTTCAGATTTTCTTTTAGGTTACTACTCACTTAGTTCTGCTTGTGTACGAAATTTCAGCTCACTAGCGCAAATTTTAATTTTTATGGGTCTAACCCCGCCCCTGGTTAAGATTTTCTGGTTTTCAGATTTTTCTAGTTCATTGCTCACATAGATCTACTCGTGTAACAAATTTCAGCTTTCTAGCAATAGCTGAAGTGCTTCATCAATTTGAGTATCAGTGAGTATGTCTTAAAATATCCACTTTTTGCACCTCCATATCGGAACCGGAACCTTTCATTGTAAAACTTTCGCATATGAGGTTACATGAATTTATTCTAATTATGGCTTAAATTTTATAGTTTAACGATTGCGGGGAACAAAGTTACGAGGGGGTAAAAACAGCTCGAATGGCTTCCTGTAAATATACACACTGGGTAAAGTGAATAAAAAATAAGCATTTGCTTTTACTTGAAAATTTGTTTAAAAAAACAAAAAACACATACATATTTTAGGTTTTAAAACAAATTTTTAAGTAAAAAGCAAATGCTTATTTTTTATTCACTTTACCCACTGCGTGCATTGGCCGGAACATGGCCTGGAGCACTGCCGTGCGCCTAGATCAAGACAATGATGACGAGTTAAAAACTATTTAGAAAATAGTGGCTAAAAAGTTTTGCCTCTACCGACTTATATTAAAGAGTTAGCCCCGCTCTACTACCATTTGTTTCGATCCATGCAGAACGCTCCCACTGGATAACGACTCACTTTAGAACTGAGTATACGAAATTAAAACTAACCAAAGCCAATGTCTTGAATATATTTATAAACTGAAAATGTTTCATAAAAAATTGCAAAATTTGCTCAAGTTCCACATTTTTAAATTATATAATAAATGAAATAATAAACAAAATTATGATAAATGTGATATTCAGCAAAAATTCACATTCTAATTTTATTTAAATATTATGTATTTCTAACTTCCATCTGAGTTAATTTTGTTTTCAAGTTTAAACTGTCAATGATCGTAGTTTAATCGCAGGTTGAAATCATGGTATAAAATGATGAACATAGGGAATAAATAAATAAAATATATGACTTGTAAATATTAAAATAGATTATTTCCTTTTCATTCAAAATTTGTAGCTTTATGTCCTAATTTACATTATGCAAGTCCTATTGCTAAGCTGATTAGTTTGTGGGTAAGAGAGACGAGGCGAACAGAACTGTTTCCTTTCCCTTCGTCTCTCTCGCCTGGCAAACTAATCAGCTTAGCAAGATTTGCATAGAATAAATTAGAACTATGCATTAAACACATTCACCATAGCATAATTCCGGCATAAACACATTATCAATACAAATTGACACAAAACAGGGATATAATCTATTTTATTTTGACAGCGATTTTTCAAATGCTCTCACATATAAATACTCATTCTCTCAACAATGCTACCATACTTTCAACAAATTTCATATATTTTTATATGTTTATTTTAAATATACGCACAAAAGAAAATGAAATAAAAGTGAGAGAACATTTGAAGTTACTGCCGTAGATTTTATTTTGGACGTTGTTAATTTGACAGCGGTTTTTCTGAAGTTGCGGACTTTTTCTGTTTAATCATATACTTAATGGTTTTGGAGACGGCAGCAGCATCATAAGCACCTGGTATTTACATAAGTATAATTAATCAGTGGTGCCACCTTCGAATATTCCACAATAACAAAAATTAAATTACTTTTTAAAATCCATCACGTAAAAGTATATTAAATTCAGTAATAGTTTAGTTTTAGTTAAAATCTTTATGAAAATCTATACCGTTTATACCAAAATTTTTTGACATTTATCAAGATTTTTTATCCAAAATAAAACCCATTAGCTGAAAAATTTCCAAAACTACAACCAAACAACTGCACTGTAGTAAATTCACACACCTTTTTAAGCAGTTGCACAGGGTGGTAAAAATTAAATAAAAATTTTAGATTTTTATTTGATTTTCTACAAATCTACTAAAAAAAAAAAATTTTGTTTTGTATGGGAAATGTAGCAAAAAGCAGCAAGATTTAGCTGGAAATCTCATAAATACTAGATTTCGAGACAATGTAAATGCCTTATAAAGTGCGACTGTAGCTCGCACACGAAGGGTTCCGTACGGACACTACATATGTAATACTATACAACCTTACCAACATTTTTTGACTTAAGCTAAGGTCACACTTGTCAAACATTTGCCCAAAAAAGCGTAACCACTATATATTAATTAAAAATCTTTTAATTCAGAGACAAGTTTGTCAAGTTAAAGAGTAGACAATAATGTTGGATTCTATGACATTATCTATTAGTTGTATTTGATGCTGTTTAATTTGATAAAATTTTAATTTAATTAATTAAATTTAATTAAATTAATTAAATTTAAAATTCAATTAATTAAAGTTCTTATTAAATTACGTTGAAAGTACGGCAGCACTAAAAAACTTCCAAATATTATGGAAAGCTTTCCAAAGAACAGCTGCTTACCATAAACAAAAAAGTTAGGTTATAAAAATGCATAAAATAAAATTGCATAAAAACAAATTTTATGAAATCAAAGGAGCATTAGAATGGATTTTTCTATTTATTTATACCATGATATGAAACTTTGAATTGTATTTGTTATATATTTATGAAAATTAAACGAAATTCTTCGCAATACGACAAGAGGATGTTTTCAATACGACCACATGATGTTATGCCTGAGTTTTCAATAAACACACACGCATAAAAACATATGGTGCGCTCGTAAAACTTAAATAGTAACCCAGCAAAAAAAGAGACTCCAAAAAAGTCATGAAAATGTAGAGCTTGCGATCTGGAAGTAGTGAAAATTTCGATCCAACCTACTGATTTTTACATAGGGTTGTCATTGCAAGAAGTTTTCTTTTTCGATGCCTGGTCACTGAATTGGAAGCTATATTAAGAAAAATTTCCTTTTTTGTGTTCTATGATAATATTTTCATCTAGTAAAAACTGTAAATAGTTACATATTTTAACAATTCGTTTCTTTTTAAACGAAATTAAGTCCGAACGAAACAGTGTTTTCATGTAAATTTAAGCATATAACTTTTAAATTTTAAACTAAAATTAGTTCATAAATTTCTTTAAAAAAATAAATTTTTATTTATTCTGGTGAGTATTTTCTAATACTTTGGAGAAGTTGCAAGGTTTTGTAAGACTAAAATAAGCTTCTACGTGGTTTTCTGCTCTCTCTCGGCAAATTAAAAATATCGATTTTTTGGAAGCAACGAAAATGTAGTTCCACTAGAATGACTTCCATTTTTTTCACTGGGAATTAATTACACAAGGTTAGGCATTTAATTATTATTTAATTATGCACTCAAAAGCGCAATTTCGTATTTAATTCGAACTTAAAAATAATTACAGTTTGATAACCAAATCAAGAAATTGGCATTATAGTCTATATAATCAAATATCTTACCTGATGTAGACATTTAAAAATAATTAAGTACAGAGTGAACTTTTCTTCGACTTCAGGCGATTTTTCTAGTTTTGGCGGTTTTCCTTGTCATTGGTGATTTTTTCGCTTTTGGGATATTTTTGGTTTTTTGTATTTTTTTTATTTTGGCGATTTTTTCGGCTTTTAACGATTTATTTTAGTCTTAAGTGGGGTACACACTATCAAACATGAGTGACAGTTTTGCTAAAATTTTACATTGATCGATAGTGTCAACTCGAATTTCGTCAGTCAACAGTAAACCACAGAATTTTTTGTGCTTGACTGACAGTCAGCGGCCATGTTGGGTTTTGAGTGATAGTGTGTACCAAAAAGCGTCAGTCAAGAGATATTTTTGTAGCATAAACAACACAAGCTGGATGCTACTTTTGTTTAAGAAATTTACATATTTTTATAAAATGCAAGTCTGTGTGTGATGTTAAAGACAAAATGTTAACACATTATCGTACGAGGAGTTGTTAGAGATAAGAAAACATTAAAATAATTCATAATAAAAAAATTTTTGGGTGTGTTCGTATATGCATCACTGCGCTGCAAATGAAAACTTAACTGTTCTAAACTGGTTCACTGAAGTAGATAACGCATGAATAAATGTCAAATATGTTGAACAAACATGATTACTACTAAAACGGATTATCAGCGGACTTGTATTGCATTTTAACCAAGTAGGTACATTATAATTTTGTGAAAAAATTCATACTTTTTTCTCTAGTGCAATTTTTAGGTTTTTCGCATTATGTTTAATTTGGTGCTTTTTAAATTTTGGCTATTTATTTTAGTTTGCTTATTTCTTTAGTTTTGGCGATTTGTTTTCATATAGGGAATTTTTTTTTAGTTTTGGTGATTTTTTTCGGTTTTTGGCGTTTTTTAATTTTGACGATTTTTTCGTTCTGGCGATTTTTTTGATATTGACGACTTTTTTCAATTAGGCGAATTTTTAAATTTTTAAATATTTTTTGTGGCAATTTTTTAGTTTTGACACTTTTTTTCTCGTTTTGGCGATTTTTTTTTATTTTGACAATTTATTTTCATTTAGGCGACTTTTTTATTTTTTAGCGATTTTTTTCATATAGGCAACTATTTTTTTGTTTTAGCGATTTTTTCAATTTTCGGCGTTTTTATTTCTTTTTGGCAATTTTTTTAGTTTTGACACTTTCTTCTCGTTTTGGCGATTTTTTTCGGTTCTTGGCGTTTTTTAATTTTGGCGATTTTTTTTCGTTTTGGTGAATTTTTTTTGATTTTGACGATCTTTTTTTCATTTAAGCGATTTTTTAATTTTTGGAGATTTTTTTTCATATAGGAATTTTTTTTTGTTTTAGCGATTTTTTTCGGTTTTTGGCGTTTTTTTTTTAAATATGGCGATTTATTTTCGTTTTGGCGATTTTTTTTCTTTTAGGCGATTTTTTTAATTTTTGGCGATTTTTGTTCATATAAGAATTTTTTTTGTTCTGGCGATTTTTGCGGATTTTTGTCATTGTGGGAATTTTTTTGTTTTGACACTTTTTTCTCGTCTTGGCGTTTTTTTTTTCGGTTTCTGGCGTTTTTTTAATTTTGGGGATTTTTTTTCGTTTTGGCGATTTTTTTTGGATTTTGCCGATTTATTTTCATATAAGCGGTTTTTTTTTAATTTTTGGCGATTTTTTTCATATAGGCAATGTTTTTTTTTTGTTGGTGATTTTTTTCGGTTTTTGGCGTTCTTTTTAAATTTTTTTGGCGATTTTTTTTGATTTTGGCGTTTTTTTTTCATTTAGGCGATTTTTTTTCATATAAGCATTATTTTTGTTTTGGCGATTTTTGCGGTTTTTGGCGTTTTTTTGTCATTGTGGAAATTTATTTTTAGTTTTGACACGTTTGAGCGATTTTTTCGGTTTTTGGCGTTTTTTTTTAATTTTAGCGTTTTCTTTTCGTTTTGTCGTTTTTTTCGTTTTGGCGATTTTATAATTTTCGGATTTTTTAGTTTGACCGTTTTTGAAAATTTCAAGAGTTAACTCTTACAGTTTCTAAGATATAGCAATTTGTCAAAATTACATAGTCAAAATTTCATTAACTGATGGACAACCCATTAATTTAAATTTTTTTAATTTTAGTGTTAATTGTTGTACCCTATATAAAAATACAGTAATTTTACAAATTTCAAGTGTCAATATACATATCTACATACAATGTATGTATATTACATGGGATTTGAAAAGTTTTCGCCACTCATTTTGGAACATCCTTTAATTAAAAAACCTTCTTCCTAAAACATGAAATATGTTTAATTATTAGGAAATAAGTTAAAGTTTTCCAACCCTGGACACGTTTTTTTTTATTTTGTTAAATATAAAATTTTTTTTTTAATTATAAATACTAATTTTATTCATACCGAAGTATAAAATAAGTTAATTTAATAAAAAAGTAATAAAAACTTGTTTTCGGTAGTTATTTTCTATGGGAAAATAGAGTTTGAGTTTTCCAGCTCGGAAACCGTCGGAAAATTTCTGACACACCAGTCCAAGAACGAAGTCTCTAGCTGTTCTGGGAGCTTGGGAAAACCGATTTCACGTACAGACAGACGGACATCGCTTGTTCGTCTTCCCTATGCATAAGGATCCAGAATATATATACTTTATGTGTCGCTTATTAATATTGTAGAAATTACAAACGGAATGACAAACCTATATATACCCTTTTACCATTTTTTGGTAAAGGGTATAATAAAATAATAATAATTTACGAACACACCCTTTGTTTTCTTAATGCGCATCCAATTTGTATTTTTTTCTGTGTTTTTTATGTCCAATATTTTTCTTGAATGAAGGTTTGAGTGTCGAACATGATCGGTAGTCTGAACAGCCAGCAGCATGTTCGATAATGTGTACTAAAGACCTGCAAAAGACGTCTTATAAGAACTTTTAAGACATGAGGGCAATTTCAAATGTTTTACTACAGTGTAATCGTGTTCGGCCATACATTTGTTTAACTTATTGCAGATATAAGAGTAAAGAAGAAAATAGTTCGTGACTGAAGAATTTGTGGTGCTTGTGCTTTTTTCTCTCATTGACGCGTATACCAACGTCATGCATGTACATACATGCATACCTACATAAGTTTTGTATGCTCTCTTATTTTTCTGCGCACATACAAATGCACATGCATTTACATGAGTTGTGTGCGCTTGCTTTAAAAAACCTCCCTTAAACACAAACATAATAGCTTACCATCTAAATCTTACACACACACCCAAACGTACAATATGCAAAATAACAAGCATACATGTATAAACAGTACTTATTTTCATTGCTTGTTTAAACAAGACGTCTTGGCGACATCGCTTGTTAACAGTCATATACACGTACATACATAGTGCTTCGTTTATAGTACGACAGCATTTATTATTGGCCTAGTATAATACATGCCACGAGAATGCATTTAAAAAACATGACTTATTTACATTTCAAGACTGCTCAAGTCAAGACGAATTCATACTAGGTGGCCGCAAGGGATCAGATGACTATTTTCGCCCCTTGTAAATTGAATATGCTTTGGATGTCAACACACATTTTTCAGTAAATTTTCTTGACATTTCAAGTATAAATTTCTTAAAGCGAATTGAGCTGAGTATACCTTATATGAAATTGCCTTGCTACAACTCAATGCATTGCCCCGAAAGCTGGAAGTTCATGTTGCATGATGAATTTATACGAATTGATTTGGTTTTGTTGATATTAATTTGTAAGCCAGTTTTATCTGCACGTGCTTCAATCTTGGATTGCACGCTGATGTCATCTGAATGAGCCCGCATGAAAAATAAAACTGTAGGCGTTGTTGTTGAGTTCCCTAATTAGTTTAATTATCTTCTCGGGAACTCCTTTGCATCTTGCCAGATCGCATTGTGATGCAATGTGTCAAAAGCACGTTTGTAGTCTACCGACTGACTGTCCAAGAATTACCCTTAAGCTATTGATGTGATCAATATATGAATTGTTTTTATTAGGTCCGATTGTTCCTGTGATTCTATGATTGTTGAAATGCGATTTGAGCTATGATTTTGTTTGCCATGCTTAAAAGAGTTATACTCCTCCAGTTGACACACTCTTGCAAATTCCCCAAATTCCTATTTAATTGAAATTTGTTGAAATTATTTTTTATTATTATTTATTCAAATTTGCATAAAACGAACATATTTATTTGAACGAAAGCCCTAAATAATTAAAGTCATGAATATTTATTACTTTTTTTTGAATGCGATTATGTTGTTCTCCCCTTTCCTGTGACCTCGATAGTCAAACCCTACTCACAGCGATTAATCAGATGATATTGCATCGCATCTACTCTTAATTGAACTGATTAAACGAAACGCAAATTTGATTTCATTATAAAAATTATTACCTTACGATACTTTACAGTATCAGCATGTTGCGTCCAATCGTTGTGCTTTTTGAAATATTATTAATTTTAAATTTTCTTACATTAATTATTTGTAAAAGGTAAAATTTTATGGCTATATTAATATGGTTAATTTATATAAAGTATAATTTGTCTTTTTATATAATTTCTAGTTCGTATACCGTAAGCGCTCCCGGTACTATACGTTCTAATCGAAAATATACTGTTTCTGCCACCCTTCACAATGTCTCACAACCAGTGAAATTTTTAATTGGAATTCGACATAGTATTACTTGGTCGGATAACCAAACCGTTCTATTGCAGCCGATGGAAACTAGATTGGTGCAATTTTTTCCACCTAAATTGGATAAAAAGAAAACATATGAGTTGTTTGTTGAAGGTATTGAAGGTTTGTATTTCTTTAACAAGACACAAATTTTTGTGGGAGAACCTGAAGGCGTAGACATTAACGTGGAAACTGACAGGGGATCTTACAGGCCAGGTGACTTGCTACAATTTCGTGTGGTTATTTTGAACGAGCATGCCAAAGCGGCGATAATTAAGGAACCCATAAAAGTGCAAATATTTGTGAGTACACAAAAAAGTATTAAAACAAATTTAAAAAAAGTGCAGATACAAACATAACTACTATGCTGGAAAAAGTCAACACTACTTTTTTATGTTGCTTTCAATATTTAAAATATTACTTTTCCAGCACTGCATGCATGTTTCTATTGCTCAATTCAAAACCTATTGTTGCGTTCCTGCTCGCAATCAAATAAAACTATCGTCAACTCGGTCTTAACTAATTTGATCTTTATTCACCTAAAGTCTCTAATTGAATGCACGAAAAGAAAAATCAAAAACGTTATAAAGTATGTACTTAAAATATGTATATAAAAATATATGGATGTGTATGTAAAGAATAAGAGAAGAGATAATAAGAAGTAAATAAGAAAATACTGTTATTACTTCTGGTAGTGAAGTTACACATTAATCACAACATCTCCCCTTTTAAGTAGCGTAATCTCTTAACCAGGTTGGCTCTTTTTTATTACGTTGGGATCGACGAACTAAAGGTTCTTTCATCTCGAGAGGATTTTGATGGTTGTTAATCTGTTCGCTCGATTCTTGCCTGGGTGTGTTAAGATGTGGAGTGGTTGTTGATGAGTTACGGAGCTCCGAAGCTTTAGTCAGAGGAGTAGTATTAGAACTTAAATCGGGTTCATCTTGACAATTCTCGTTATTTCGTGAATGGCTATCAAAAACATCTAACCATGTGTTTATATCTGTAGAATTGCTGTAACGATGTCGCAATTGGTTTGCATGAGACTTCATAGATTTAAAATATGGAAAAATTACGATCTCTACTAAATAATTAACGTTACCGATACGTTGTTTTATTATACCGGGTGCCCAGAAATACTTATTAAGCTTATACACCTTCGCATAAACATTACTTCCAACTTCAAACTGTCGGTTTTTTGCGTTGTATTTTTGATTATATTGTGTTGCCATTTTTGTGTTTCTATAATTCGACACCTGTTTTGGTTTCAACAATAAGTCCATGTTGATTCTCACCTTCCTCCCCAAAAAAAGTTCTGATGGTGATTTATTACCGATTGCGTTGTTGTTAGTAGCTCTATAGTAGTGCAAAAAATCACGAATACCATTAATTAAATCAGGCGAATTGTGTTTCTTAATGGCACGCTTAAACGTATCCACAAAACGTTCCACTTGCCCATTGGATTGTGGATGGAATGGTGCAGTACGAATATGTTCAATTCCACGTTCTTTGCAAAAATTAACGAAAATTTGCGAGGTGAACTGTGTTCCATTATCGCTTACCAATATTTCTGGCCATCCAAAATGTGAAAAAAAATCCATTAAGCAATCAATTACCGCTGCTGATGTTACGGACTTCAATTGATAAGCTTCTGGCCACTTAGAAAATGAATCCACTATCAATAGATACGTTTTTTGATCCACTGGCCCTGCAAGGTCAATGTGTATACGTTCCATTGGCCTTTGAGCTGTAAGCCAGGGGTGAAGTTCCATTCTTGGTGGAGATTTTGCTGTGGAAGCACACGATACGCATTGCTGGACTAACCGTTCGACGTCTTTGTCTATGTGGGGCCAATAGACGTAGCTTCGCGCTAGAGCTTTTGTACGAACTATACCTTGATGACCTTTATGCAACTGGTGAAGTACTCTCTGACGTAGAGTTTTTGGTATTACAATTCTTTGTTGGTATAACAGGCAGCCATCTACGACACATAGCCCATCTTGACGAAAATAAAATAGCATTTCTTCCGGTGATTTCTTGTTCGGCCACGAAGTTTTAATATACTTCATAATATTTTGTAAAACGACATCTTGTTGAGTTTCAGAACGGACCATACTATAGGTGATGGGCAAAGCATTGATGTTATTGTGTGCCAAATACTTTACGTCCGCTTCGAGTGTTGCACAGGCTATTATTACGTCCTCTTCAAGCTTTTGGTTTATGTTAATAAGCCTTGACAATATGTCCGCGCAACCAAATTGTTGTGTTGGTACATAACTTAAACTGAAGTCATAAGACATTAAGACTAATGCCCAGCGCTGTAATCGGCTTGCCGTGTGTGTTGCTATACCCTTTTTACTGCCAAATATGGCCAGTAAGGGCTTGTGATCAGTTTCTAATTTGAAGCGACGACCGTATAACATTTTGTGAAACTTTTTTACCGCAAATACAAGCGCCAGAGCTTCTTTTTCTATTTGCGAATAGTTTTTCTCTGCCGGCGTTAATGAACGCGAAACGTGATATACGGCTTTTTCACGTCCGTCTGGAAATTCGTGGGCAATGTAGGCACCAATACCTACATTTGAGGCATCTGCAGCAACTTTGATTGGGAGTGATGGGTTGTAGTGAGTCAGCATTAAATCGGAAGACAAAATATTTTTAAATTTATTAAAAGATTCCTGACACGCTTTAGTCCACTTCCATTCGCAATCACGTTTTAATAGTGCATCTAATGGCGCTCTCAGCTGTCGCATTTCGCGGATAAATTTTCCGTAGTAGTTCACTGCACCCAGAAATGACCGCAGCTCTGTGAGGTTTGTAGGAGCTGGCATTTTTAAAATCGCCGAAATTTTTCCAGAGTCTGGTTTAACGCCGGTCCCATCGATCTTGTAACCAAGATAGGTACAACTGCGGGAGAAAAAACTACATTTATCAAAATTTACAGTAAGATTATACCTTTCAAAACGAGAAAACACATCGTTAACTGCTTTTTTGTTCAGTTCGATTGACGGCGTTGCTATGATGACGTCATCAAGGTACGGATATGCATATTGAATGCCAGATAAAATTGTATCTATCGCCTGTTGGAAAGCTCCAGGTGCGGATTTTACTCCTGGTGCAAGGCGATTGAAGGTGAACAAGCCTCGATGTGTATTAATGGTGAGTATTTCTTTCGTCGCGTCATCAACCTCAATTTGCATGTATGCGTCAGTTAGGTCGATACGAGTGAAAACTTTGCAATTGTTGAAGTTCACAAAAATATCATCTGGTAATGGCAAGGGATAGGTGTGCGTTTCCATGCAATCGTTCAGGCCGGTCGAGTAATCACCGCATAAACGAATTTTCCCATTTGCCCTTTTTACAACAACTATGGGCGCAGCCCATTGAGAGTAATTAACAGGTGTTATGATATTAGCCTGTTCCAGGCGATGAAGTTCTTCATCAACTTGTTGTAGTGCTGCGTAGGCTACCGGCCGTTTAGGTTTAAATACCGGTTTGGCATCAGTTTTTACTTTAAGATTCATCTTAAAGGTAGAACAATGACCGGGCTGACTGACGAAAACTTTTGGAAATTTGTTCTTAATTTGCTGAATTTCTGGTACAGTAATGTTGTTGCAAATCGATTCAATTGGGTAACTCCAAATATTCAACTGGTCCATTAGGTCAGAACCCATAATGTTTAAGTGCGTGTGGGTTGTTACAAAAAAATTTGATGTTACTACTTTATCTTTAAACATCACTTCTGCTTCACACTGACCAATTAGTTTAAGTACATTACCCGAAGCGTCTCTGGGTGTTTGTAATGGTTGAATAAGGTTAGGTTTATTTATTTTCGACCACATCGTCTTTGATATTATGGATACGTCTGCGCCCGTGTCAAACTGCAAACGTTGTGTTACACCATTAATTTTCACCGTTATGTGTTTTCTGTTTGCAGCTACACTGTGTACGGCGTGTAAGTTTGGTTGAAATTTACGGTTATTAAATTTTTTACTTTTCTTTTTATTCGGTTGTTTGCTGTGTGGCATAAAATTCGGACAATAGCCCTCTTTGTGTCCGACCACTCCACATTGTTCACATAAATGCTTAGTGAATGTGCAGTGTTTTACGAAGTGCATCGCACCACATTGCCAGCAAGGCCTTTTCGGTTTTTCTATTGTACTAACCTTTTTTTCATTGTATTTTTCGGTTATTTTGCCTTTACTATCTTTCGATTTAATTGCATGTACACTTTGTTCAACAAAGGCGGCATCTTTTTTTAAACTAATTACTCTGTGCACTTCGGTAACCATTTTGTCAATTGTGAATTTTCCCTCTGCGTCTCCTTCCAGAAAACTGAGAAGGCGTGCTCTTATTTCAGCATCTTCTACATTTTGTAGACCGCGAAGAAACATTAAGCACTTAAAATGGTTATCTTTTAATTTGCCAAACTCAAAATTATCACAATTTCGATTCACCATTGCACCATATGTAACGTAGTCTATACTTGAACTTTTAGTAAACTGTAAGCAATTCATGCGTGCACTAAAAAGGGATTCCTTTCTTCCAAAGATAGTTTTCAACGTAGAAACTGTAGTCTTGAAATCTAATTCACGTGGCACTTTAGGCAAAATGTAATCGGCATACTTGTCAAACACGTCGGGCTCTAATTTTCGCAAAACTAACCTCACTTTTTCAGCGTCGTTTAATTTTTCTGCATCTTCACCAAAAAGATGTTCATAGCGTGCGAACCAAACCTCGAAGGTTTGGCCAGAATCAGCGTTGTAGGAAAAATCCTTTATATTTTTAGCTAACATTGTCATGATGTTGTCAGTACTTACTGCCGGAGCATCTAACGACGATGAGTTAATAGACATTGCTACTAGCTTCTCCATTAACTTCTGCTGTTGCTCCATTTGAGCCTGCTGCAACTGAAGTGCTTCTTGTTGTTGAGCAAGAATTTTGGTAATCGTCGGATCCATTACACTGCGCGTTGTTAGAACTTACGATAATTTACTTTACTGCGTTTTATTTTATGTGGGTTTTTTATTTTAATTTTATTTTCATAAATCCTCGTCGCCACTGTTGCGTTCCTGCTCGCAATCAAATAAAACTATCGTCAACTCGGTCTTAACTAATTTGATCTTTATTCACCTAAAGTCTCTAATTGAATGCACGAAAAGAAAAATCAAAAACGTTATAAAGTATGTACTTAAAATATGTATATAAAAATATATGGATGTGTATGTAAAGAATAAGAGAAGAGATAATAAGAAGTAAATAAGAAAATACTGTTATTACTTCTGGTAGTGAAGTTACACATTAATCACAACACCTATTGTAAAGCTATGTACAGACGGTTGTCAGATCTTACAATGGGCGCATTCATAAGAAGTAGCTGCTGAGCTCAACAGTTGTGAAACTGTTGACCCCAACAGCTACTTCTTAGAAACGGCTTGATGTATATAATGTAATTGTATATCGTTATTTCGTTAATTCATCGCATTTGTAATGTAAAACTTAACAAATATTTATTACTGCCACCTTACAAAGCATATAAAAGAAAGAGCTCTATTTGACAATCTGTGCCTATGTTCTGTAACTTTGGTGAGAACTTTTCCAAACGAAAAGTTTGTTGTCATTCTGTGAAATACAGGATGACTAACAAAAAACTTAGTTGCTTGATCATGTTTCTTGTAAGCTTATTTCAGGTTGTATGTGAATCAGCCTGTGAAAAACAGGACAACCAGTATAATTGTTTGATATTTCTCGACGCGAAAACTTCTCGCAAGTTACAGAACACAGGTACTGTTCAGGCTGAGCACAACGTGTTGACTATAGGTAGCGAAAAAATTTTATGATGGAAAATTACTCAACTGTTGAGTGGAGCGGAGATACTCAACTATGCGTTTCTAAGACAAACACTCAACGGTTGCGCAACTGTTGCGTCTTATGAATGCGACCAATATTGCCAGTAAAATGTGCTCAAAATATATTACAACCGTGTGAACTGACAAATTTTGTCAGACGTAGTTGCCAGAAAAAGCATTGTCAGCCCATTGCAAGACTAGCAGCTGACAACAAATTGTCAGACATCTTACAATCGTGTGAACACATTGTAAAATAATTGCCAGATATTTGTCAGACATTTTAATATTGTCAGATGTGCGAAGTTTATGCATCTGACAATGGCGTCATTGTAAGAGATATATTTCTATGTACACGCTTGATTTTAAAGGAAAAAATTTAAGGTAAAATATATGCACACAAAATCATTGCAATTGCCTCTTTATGGTCCATAATAATTTATACTTTCACTTTTTACATTTAACTCAAGCACAAAGGATTGATATTTAACAATTTCTAACAAATGCTTTGAGTCTGGCAACACATAACAACAGATCTGACAATGTGTGAATGTGACAACCGTGTGAACTGACAAGGAATATTGTACTGGCAATTGAAAATTGCAGTGCATTGTCAGCACATTGCCAGATCTGACAGTATTGTAAGATCTGACAATCGTCTGTACATAGCTTAAGTGTAGTAGGTCATCAAGCTGTACAATAGTTGTAAAATGTTGTAGGTAATTTCCATAGAAAAGTTTGCTACGACACCTACAACATTTTTTCCTATGTGCAATGAATGTCGTAGAATGGCATCAGGAATGCATAAGCTTATAAAAGTGTTAATATTTTTTAATTACATTTACCTTAATTTTTCTTTATTAAATAAATAAAAATTAGTGCAATTATTTTATGCAAATAAATAAAAAAATTCGCGAAATTACGAAAATTAACAAAGAGCTAGGAAACAGCAGGATGATAACAAAGTCTAATAATGTTTTAAAATCTTCAAAGTTGTTAGGACGTTAATAGCCATGCAAAAAGCAGCTTTTATTGCGAATTTTGGAAAAAATCGCAAAAATTGCCAAAATTTTAATCAAGCCATAATATAGGTTAATAATCCCTAAAACTAAGGAATGCAAAAAATTCGGCAAGAATCGCGAAAATTACGTAAATTTGCAAAAACTTATTAACAGCACGATGATATTTTTTTTAAAATCGGCAAAACTCGCAAGAATCTGAAGATATGTAAAAAGTCGCTTTTATCGCGAACTTTGCAAAAAAATCACGAGAATTTCCGAAATTTTAAACAAACCATAATATTAATTAAAAATCGCCAAAAATGTAAGGAATGCAAAAAATACAATAAGAATTTCGAAAATTCGCAAAAAGCTACTAACAGCGGGATGATAACAAAGTCTTATATTTTTTAAAAACCGACAGAACTGTTAGGAAACTGAAAGCATGCAAACAGTTGCTTTTATTGCGAAGTTTGCAAAAATTCGCTAGAAGTTGCAAGCTGGAGTAAAAGTGATTGTCTTCTTCAGAATCGCCTGAAATTTTTTGATATTTTATGAAATTGTAATTTTCCTTATTTTTTAATCACCCGAATCCACCATTACCATTCTGCAGTATATTTTTCGCATAATGCCGAATTTTTTTTTGCTTTTATTAATTTCAAACTATTATTGGTTTTTTAGTTCTTTCTCTTCTTTTTAAACTTTCGAAATTTTTAAAAGTCTAACAACACTTACAACAGGCCGTTCACAACTACCATAGTTGTAGCTAATACAATCTACAATCTACAGTAAGTTGTGGATTGGGTAAATATTTTATTAAAACGTTCGCTTTAATAAATAAATGCCTTAAGGCTCAGTTAGCTTACTCTAAAGGCTCAGTTAGCCGACTGTAATGGCATGTAAATGCTAAGTTAGGAAACATCTGATCGATATTGTTATGTGAAAACCAATATACAATATCGATTAGCTGGTTCCTACCATTACAGTTACATTCCACTACAGTCGGGTAACTGTGCCTTAATGGAATGTAACTGTAACGGTAGGAAACACTGGCCGATATTGTTATGTGGAAAGTAATGAAAATGATTATAGAGATATAACCGGAATGTA
This sequence comes from Tachina fera, assembly GCA_905220375.1. Taxonomy (NCBI): domain Eukaryota; kingdom Metazoa; phylum Arthropoda; class Insecta; order Diptera; family Tachinidae; genus Tachina; species Tachina fera. Next base: position 48,181,111 of record LR999965.1, on the reverse strand, counting down.
AGAATCTGTACATTGATTTTCACTTAATAATATCGATCAGCTGTTTCTTACCATTGCAGTTACATTCCATAACAGTCGGCTAAATGAGTATTTAATCTCAAGAAATACATTTCAAATTGACGATAAGCACAATAACTAATTGTGCTCATAACGGCTGTAAATATTCTTTAATAATTGAAGTGATTGAACAGCAAGGTCGTAAAGCTTTAAAAAGTTTAAATCGTTGTAGATAAGATGTATAAAATGTCTATAATTTTAAAAATTGTATGGCAAACAGGCCTTTAATAAGGCCTGAAGTAGTTAGTCCGTCAACTACAAAGCAAATGACCATGATTGAGAGCCTGAGTTCAAACACTGGCCAGACACAGACATATCAACATCATAGATTTTTCTCGTATGTGTTAGTGTTTATGCTAATGTACCCTCCTTCGGTATTTGTAGCAATTAATCGTCCTAAAATAACGTATAAAATGAGTGCAAAGCTTAACGAAATACGCCTATTTAACACCAGAGGCGCTGTAACGATGCTATCTATAAAAATTAAAAAAAAACGCACAATAGCAGAAAAACGAAAACAAATTAATTAAGAATCTCTTTCCTGCACTTGTCACTTAACCATCTTTACTTGCACTATCTTTTTCCTACTCTCAGGTTACACGAACGAATGAACGAACCTGTTATTTGGACTCAAGAGAGCTGAAAACTTATGTTCCAGTCATATAGAATCCTTCATACGTTAAAGTTCGCTTTTTCCAACTGACAGCTAAATTGAAATACATGCTTTCTTATGAGGTCTGTTACATTCAGTACGTGTCCGTCAACGAAAAGTAAAAAATTTTTACAACTATTAACTTGTTGCGTATGTTGAGTAGTTTGAAAGATATTGTTTGTTTTTTTTTGTATGTTTTGATTTAGTAACAAAAATAAAATAAAACAAGAGAAAGAAACGAAATAAATAAACAAAAGATGAGCTTAATAAATAAAATGGAGAACCAGCCTGTTGAAACTAGGGATGTAACGAATACCGATTCCGATATATCGATATCGGCGAAATTTTACTGTCGATACGGCGATACTTCTTAAATTTTTTTAGAGTTGTTTTGAACAAAAAATTAAATTTTCAACGATTTTTTTGCATAAAAATTAAGAGAAATAACATATTAAAAGCAGAACATAAAGTCTAAACAGAATAATTAAACGTTTCTGTTGTTTTGCTTTGCACCATAGTAGTGAATGTTTTCTCAATGCTAAATAATGTACGTATTAAAAAAAATATATTTTTTTGTTAATTTCAGAGTGAATTCATATATCAATTTTAAATATTAATAATTTCTTACACTATCATTTTGTATAATAAAAGGTTTTGTTAATTTTAACTTAAGTTCAGTTTCAAGATACGTATCGGAATCGGTATCGGCGATATTTCTTTTTGAGCATCGGTATCGGTATCGTATCGGCAAAATGGCGTATCGTTATATCCCTAATTGAAACTGTTCAAATGATTCCATCAATAAACTGCTCGTTGTGTTAACCTTCTCCATTATTCCGTTAATGTCAGTTGAAAAAGACGAAGTTTAACTTTTGACGGATTCTATGTGCCTGGGCCTTTACTTTCTTTTCTCAATAAAACCTGCTAACCTTACCCAACCTAAGTACGCGTGAGTACTAAAGAAATATTAGAAAACTTCAATAAATATCTATATCAATCGATACTAGTGAAAACGCTAAATTAAGTTTTTTTTTTTGATTTATTCAAATGTAATTTATTAAATAACAACAAATATATGACTCAGATCACTCTCATAATTCTGGGCGCATATTAAAGTTTCTACGCGGGAATTACTTTTTTACAAATCCCTGGAAACTTTCAACGGGAATTTTCGGGAATTTAATATTTGCGTTTTTGGAATTTCCATTTTTACATCGCCGTTCGTTGTTTTATTACCTAAAAGTACAAATCTGTAAGCAGAGGTAAAGAGGTTTACAAAATATTTTCAACATAAAAAGTCTTTATAGTATTTAGATTGGCAGATAGATGTAGATGGAATTTCCATTCATGCTATAACTCAATTTAAATGTATGTTTTTTCATATCTTCATAGTGAATAGTCGATAAGCGGAATTTTTCTTACATTCTTACTAAACAAACAAAATATTATACAAAAAAATATTCGTAGTACATATTATTCGTAATAGGTACATACCGACTTCAATAAACAAGCTTTATGTGCTTTGCTAATATTTTTACATAGGAGAAATAACAAAAAAAAAAACGCAAACAAAAAAAAACAAAAACACAAATAAAGTGTCATTGAGGAATACTCTATATGAGTACCTCAGATACAAACTGTGAAGTGAGTTCTAATGGCAGAAATGCCTATTTTACTGTGAGTTCTGAAGCTCTTAATGAAAACAATAGAAATAATAAATGTAATGAAAGTCTTTTTTTAACGGCAAAGCCACACTAATCTATTAATTCCTCTGACTTATGATTTCTTTTGTACCGTCAGCGATCAATTTCGCTTTGTCCAATGCCAAATAGTGATTCGTTAACATTACAGTTACCTAGTACTTCGTCATATAAGTCAGTAATATCATCCCCTTCAGGCTCGTGTTCATCATTTAATAAAGTTATCACTACAGACAACAGTAGCTCAAAACCCAAGGTACAAGTCGGAATGGACCGATACATAACCGTGGTAAAGCGTGGGCGAAGCCCGACTTTTTCAAAAACTTAATCTTCTCCAAAGATGTCCAGGGATAATAGCACATCATCTACCAATCGTCAAAATCGTTTTTCATTATTGCAAGTCACCGACGACAGGTCCGCTGCACCACCTATATATTTGAGAGAAAAAAATTCTAACGCCCTTATTAAAAAATTAGTCTCGGCCATTGGTGAAAACGCATTTCATGTTATTCCAATAAAGCGTGGTGACATTGACGAAACTAAAATTCAAATATACGAAAAAAAAAGATTTCCGCCCAATAGTGACTGAATTCGAAAAAAAAAATGAAACAAGTTTTTATACGTACCACCTTAAGAGTGCCAAAGGTATGCATATATATGTGAATTTAAGTATTAAAGTAGTTAAATTGACACTTTTATACAACCATTATTTAGTAAATTACGTTTTATGACAACTGATTATTGGCAGAAATTTGCGTATATAAGGAGGAATCTCCGCATGAATCGAGGAGTCTGCTGCTAGCTGTCAGCGAGGTAAGAACACAAAGTTGAAGTGGTGTTTCACATCTATCAGCATTGAGCTTGCCTTTAAACACATCTACTGGACAGACTTATAATAGCACAATTAGTGTATACTATTGTGTGGCCGACTTCCTTGGATTTCGGTCTAGCAACAGTCACACTGCTCCTTCTGAGCTTTTCTCAAACGCGCAGCTTGGAGGTTCTGTGGTGTTACACACCCCGCCTGCATCTGCGTGTATTCTGACTGCGCTCTGCATACGCATACCGCTCCTTCTGAGCGTTGAAGTTGTCAGTTAGACGGCCGTTTAATTATATGAAAATTGTAATAAAGAAATATTGTTATTGAATCTACTTCGTGTGTTTTTTTCTCTCTCACGGTCCCAAAAATCTACAAATTTTTGTGGACGAATCCTGGACATGGCTGAGTTCTACACCAGCCTAAGAAACTTCGTTACAAGGTTTGAATACTTATTGTTAGTTCATATTTAAGGATACAATAAATAAATACATGTATTAAAAAAATTAAATAAAATATTTTTTATTGAGGTCATTTAATTAAATTCATATGTTTTAGGAATTCCCGGAAATAAAACAGTTTACTTCCCGATCCCCGGAAATGGGAAACGCGAAATTAGAAACCCTAGCTCATACATATATATGTATTCCTAATATTTTTCATATCGCCCAAAATACATGTTATCTTTCGGCTACTCCATACATACTACATACTTCTGTTACATCTAATTTTTCTTTTTTTTAGGACAGCCTGGGAAATCGTGTTAAGCAATACAAGGATATATCCTTAAATCGAGGCGTTTACAGCAATATATTTCAGTTATCTAAGGACCCTGCCTTGGGGTCATGGTCTCTGAAGGTCTTTATAGGAGGCAGGTACGCTCAAGAGAAGACTGTGGAATTCGAAGTTGCCAAATATACTTTGCCCAAGTTCTTCGTCAACATTGAAACCGACAATAACGTTGTATATAATGAGCGCTTTCTAAAGATCATAGTCTATGGTCGTTACACCTACAATAAGCTCGTGAATGGAAAAGTAGAACTGAGTATAAAAAAATCACAAGCTGGCTTTACCTACGAAGTAGCTAATTATGCAGCTGATACTGTAAATTCTAAAGCGTTTTTTGAAATAGACTTAAATGATATTGGTACTGTGACTAGTAAATTAAGTATAAGCGCTTCGTTAATAGAAAAGCAAACCGGTATAGCACACAGCACCACAACTGACATTCATATTCGCTTGAGACCTCATAACATTACTTTACTTCATAATGAGATCGAATTTAAAAATGGCAACCCTTTTCGCATAAAAATAAAAGTTCAGCACTGGAATACCACCGCAGTTAATGATACTGACGCAAGTGTATTTATGACAATGCGAAACATTACTTCTGAGGCTAAACTGAATGAGAATGGCGTTGCCGTATTTGAGAATGAATTTAATAGAAGCACTCCAGTTTATATTTCTTATAAAAATTCTAACGCATCTTTCTATATACCGACGATGGCTAGTTATTTTACACAGATTATCAATTGTAAAATGAGGTTGGAGAACAAAAGGTACGTCTATACTTGAAATAAACATATCGCTCATTTCCTTAAACAGCGTCATAACTCAAAAAAGTAGCTTGGCAGCAAACATATTTAAAGGTTCAGTTAGCCGACTGTAATGTAAAGTAACTGCAACAGTAATAAACAGCTGATCGAAATTGTTATGCGAAAAGTAATAAAAATGGTTATAGAAATGTAATGTAACGTAACATTTGATTAGTTTCAAATAAAAAAATTTCTTATTGATATCTTATTAAAACAATAATTTCAATTACATCTGTATATACATAAGTACCCTGCAGGAGAATAGGCATCAATTGACCAAAAAACTACTAGTATAATTACTAGAACAGCAAGAACTAGCGCGAAAAGGGCTAAAGTTGTTGTGTAAAATTACTAGTTTTGATGAGTACTAGTATATGAAATAGTTCCAAGGCACCACATTGCAAAATAAATTTTGACTGTCTAACAGAGCCCTTGTACTCTATGAAAATTGGTATCATACAATTATTAAAATTTTAGGTTCATCCAAAAATAATTATAAACAAATAATTATAATTTCCCTTTTGTATTATTGAATTGTGATAAATAATTGCGAATTTTAACTAGCAGTTGTCAATGGGTAACAAAAGAATAAAATTACCAATTTTATAGAATTTTTCTTTACAAAAAAACTGGTCATAAACTAGTCATAAACTAGTACCAATGGCACTAGTAATTTTCTAAGCACACTCAATGCCAATTTGAGCATTAAGATGTTATAGGAAAGCTTACAGTTGGGAACTAGTGATGGTGGTTTCGGTACTAGTAAAATACCAGTTGGACACTAGTTGGATCTCCTGCAGGGTATGTACGAGTATGTATGTATGCATATGTGTGAAAGAATACGTTAATCAGGGGCCGAAAATGATTATTATTTTTTTCTCTGAAGAAAACGTTACGAGAAAAAAAAATATATATATATATGTATATATATATATATATATATATATATATATATATATATATATATATATATATATATATATATATATATAAATATATATATACATATGTATGTCTATGTACATTAGAGTAGCCGTTATTTATTTTTTCTTGATCGGTTCAGTTTTATGTAAAAAAAATATATAAATAACTTTCATAGCGATAAGTTGTGTTTTAGGTAGTAAGTCCGCCCCTCAAAGTTGGCCTTCCAGCCCATTTTTCATTATAATTTTTTGCATATGACTATCTTTTGAAAAAATCATTTTACAAGAATATGATTAATGGCAATATTTTAGGGCTCCTAGTCTACAACATTAGTCCCATATATACATATATACCAAAAGTGCATTTATATGGGAATTATTTTACTAAGCGTTTACAATAAGAGTTTATATCTTTTAAATTATTTCATACATACATATGTATATTACATATAGTAACAAGAAATTAAAAAAAATTACATTGAATATATAGGCTTGAGGGCTAACTTTGAAGAATTGCCATACACTGATTACTCGGCCGGAAAGGCGAACATCCATAGATCATGTTCACTGTAACATTCCAAATTGGTTGTCTATTTAATCCGTGGAATATGAACTATCCACAATCCACAATCTTATTTCGTGCCGAATTAGAATTCAAGTTCAAAACCAAATATTAAGAGAATCTTATATTTTATATTGTAATTATAGTAGTGTTTATGATTAAATTCGTAACAATCGTCCGAATATAAACCTTACGGGAGATCCATCTATTGATACATCTCAGGTAGTATCTTGTGTTGATGATGCCGTCAGAAACTCTACCTTTAAGAAAAGACAAACCAATTTCATTAGAGCAGAAATTACTCCATTTATTTGCAAAAATTAATATGGTACAAAAACAAACTTTTAAAGCAACGGCGAAAAAAACCTGGAAGCTTAGATATTCATGAAAGACTGAAAAGAGTTAGCAACGTTATAAAGAAATCTTGTAAAGAATCTATTAACAACTTCTATAAAAATAAACTAGATGAAATTCGACATGATCCAAAAAAGACCTGGAGGTTTTTAAATGAAACACTTGGAAGAATTCCGAAAAAAATAGTAAATATTAAAGGTTCTAATGGTGAATTGATTTTAGATGATTCTGAAAAAGCGGAGGTACTAAATAGTTATTTTATTCAATCAATTAAGGACATCAAGCTAAAAATTTAACAACTTCCAACTGATTAGCATAATTCCTTTCGAACAATGGTAATAATAATATATTTCATCTAAATGATACCACAATTGAAGAAGTACAGGATGTTATTTTAAAGATAAGGCCAAATAAAAGCGCCGGGCTTGATAATGTAATACGCAAAATTATATTAGGTAATAAGAATGAGTTTACTAATATTTTGGCAAATATTTTTAATACTATTGTGCATAGGAGCATTTATCCTGATATACTAAAAATTCATAACGTAATACCGATTCCAAAAGGAATCAATAGTTGCACGTCCAATATGTATACACCAATTGCTATTTTATCCAGTATTGATAATGTGTTCGAAAGAATTTTGCACAATCGAATTTCCACTTTTATGAAAACCCATAACTTACTAAACGATTTTCAATATGGATTTCGAGAGGCGTTTGGTACAGAGGAAGCTGTCGTAAATGTTGTTAATTATATTTGTAAAGGTCTAGATGATGGACATTGTGGCGTGGCAGGTTTATTTTATGATTTTACAAAGGCGTTTGACTTAATTGATCATGACATATTATTACAAAAACTTATGTGTTATGGTATACGTGGAAAATAATTATCTCTTTTGCAAAGCTATTTAAGAAACCGCAAGCAATTTGTTCAGATTGATGACCGTACAAGTTCATTTCGTGAAGTTGAGCATGGTGTGCCGCAAGCTAGCGCACTTGGACCTTTATTGTTTACCATTTATCTTAATGACTTGAAAAATCTTAAACTTACTGGTAAAATCTTTATATATGCAGATGACATCAGTTTATTTTACCCTTACAAACATGAAAAAGTCACCAAAGTATATGCAGAACGAGATGCGGCATTAATATCAGAGTTTACAAGAATAAATAAACTTTTCTTAAATGCTGACAAAACTCGATTGATGAGATTTAGCCATACTCGGATCATACCAACTTTAGTGTTTTTGTCGATGGAAAAGAAACCGTGGAAGTCAGTTCTGTTAATTAGTTAGGTATACAACTACAAAGCAATCTTGCTTGGAGTCAGCTTATCCAGAATTTTAAGATAAAAACAGCTCAAGCTATTGGCTTTCTATAAAAATTTAAGAACAAATTTGATTAAAAAAACAAAACTATTAATCTATAATGCACTAGTTCAAAGCCATTTTAATTATTTAGCTGTTTTGTATGGATATAAAAAGTTCTGAATGAGGTAGTTTACACGGGATTAATTATGCTGGCACAACATGCCAGTTTGTAGGCAAATTCGGTGAAGAGAGTGGTTTTTTGGTTGGCATATTTTTTCAACCATCTTCAACCCCGCACATGATACAATTATACTAGGTACATGCACAAGCCCAGCCTGTCACTGTAAACATTGCTCCTAGTTGTCAAACTTTGTTTACAAGCTGCAAAAATGTTAATGTATGTGTGTAAATAAAATGATTACAGTGTTGCCAATGAATTTACACATGGCTGTGTCTCCAATTACACATTGAAGAAAATTACAGTACACATCTTTGGTGTAGGTTAAAATTAAAACAATAATTAATAAAAATAGAACCCAAAGTAGAATTACACACTTATTATACAAGAATTTAATTACATCGCCTACACATGTGAGTAGAAATTACACACTGTCTAACTACACCCATATTGGCAACACTGAATAACTATAATCATGCAGGAATGCCGCGTCTGCAATTCTACTTTAGTTACCCTGTAATTGTTATTTTTATAAACAAAAGACAGTTGTTTCCGACAATTTGGGGTTTGTTTATACCAACAAAATACATGTGTTTTTTGGTGTTGTAATTTTGTTGTAGTTCTGCATGTACCTAGTGTAATTGTATCATGACCCCGCATTAGCACCACAAAACCAATACATACACACTTGCGAAAGCACAGGTTCGGTGTTTTTTATTTTACAGAGCGTATTTAGTCTTTAGTTGGCCATCGTCGTGGAAACATGCATTTAAAAGAAGAAGAATTTATTGTTTTTTCGTATTAAATAAATTATATCAGTCTTATTTATAAAAATTATTAAGGCTTTATAGACTTTTTAAAAAATTTTTTAACGAAAATTTGTTTTAAAAAACCTTAACAAGTTTTATTTAATTCTTTTAAAAAAATTTACAAAAAGTAATTCGGGATAATGTAACTATTTAGAAATATGAATACACTTTCGCATTAATTCATAAAAGATAATGAAAACAATTTTTAAATTTTAATTTTTTTAGTAAATATTGCCAATAATAAACAATTGCTCATTTATTACCATTTTTCCTGCAAGTATGTTCCGATACGTTTATAACGAAAACTAAACTTCAAATGAATAAATAAAACACTAACACACAAAGCTGTGTATACGTATACATTTTATGCCAAATTAATTAGTCTCGTGTAATTTGGAAAAGAACAAAAATTGTGCGGCTTAAAAATTGTTCTCGTGTAAACTACCTCAATTAAAAGGGTTGCAATCAGTGCTGCCACAACCAAAAAATTTTTACAACCAAAATTCGCTTTAAGAGTTACCAAATCAAAAAAAATATAACCAAAATTCCAAATGTAGTATTTTTATTGAATAACATCACTCCAAAAAAGTCATGAAAATGCAGAGTTTGCAGAGCTCTGTTAAGCTATAAAAATTCGGCTAATGCCTTTCCAAAGGACTTTTCCATTTAATGATGCAACCGAGACGTAAAAAATTAATGCAAATTTATAGATAAAGTTTTTCTTTATTAAAGCCCATGAATCTGTTTCTGAAAAACATGAATTTGAACCAAATATCGTCAAGTTTTAAACTTGGAATTTTCTGAGGGTTACGCACTTTTCTTGGGAAGGAGGCGATCATGGTGGACAAAAGTGGCCACCTACCACATGGTACTCTAAAAACGTGCATACTCAGAATTACTGGAAGTTCGAGTTTTCAGGAGATTTTCGAAAAACTTTAAATTTGTCCAACTAATTATCATTTTCCAAGATGTGACCAATTTTTTTAGGAAGGAGGCTATACGGGCTGATAAACAAACTCACCTCCTATGGACTACATAGTGGTCTGTAGTACAGAATTGCGACTATTTAGCTAAATTAAAAGTTGTTGACAGTGTTGTAAAAGAAAAGTATTGTAAACAAGTGAGTAGCAATCAAGGCGAATTCATAACAGGTGGCTGCACTAGCGATTTAAGCCAATACTGTTGTATTTTCAGTTGCCTTGGTAGCAATACTAAAAATTGAAGAACATAAAAGTTAAAAAGTATAACATAAACAATATGTGCATGTGTATCATTATTTTGGCAAAAAAAAATAACCAAAATGAGAAAAATATTCACATCTCCACATTAAAGAAAAGAAATAACCACTTTTGGTTAGAAATAGAAATAACCAAAAACGGCAGCCCTGGTTGCAATATTCAAATATTCAACTTTATCGTTATATACCGATATTTTTCCAGTGGTATTTCCTATTTATGGCATTTACAAAATGTAATTACTTATGTATGTTTTTAAGTGTCTAAACAACATTGGTCACCATACCATACATTTTTCAACTTATCAGCATTCACTCAATACAAGGAATAATATGAATTTAGCAGTAGCATGGTGTAGGCTGGAAACAACGAAGCAGCGCATCGAATGGGTACATGGGTAGTCGTAAATATAACGATTTACAGTCAAACTTGAAAAACATAAATAGCATTTCTTTATTTAAAAGTAGTTTAAAGAATAATTATAATAATTAATTATAATTATCACAGAATAAAACATTTTATTCTCTTATATTTTTTAATTTAAAAAATTTTATTTTTCTATTAAATAGTTATGGTCAACTAGAAAATATTTCCTAAGTTATGCAATATATTATTGCCAACTTGCCTCTAAAATGCCTTCAAGGCGCAGGGGCACAAACTTTGTAATATAATTGTATCTTTGAAATAAATGAATTTATCAAAAAAAAAAAAAAAAAAAGATTTAACTTCAATTGTTTAGATCTTCACTCATTTTTCACATTCGTGCTTTATACGCTTTTTAGATATCAAAATTACGCTTTTTGTGCTTTTTTAAATTTTGATGTGCCCTTAGAGCCAAAAAAGTTGGCACAGTGCTGAAGTTATTATGTTAAATTTTTTTTTACTTTAAATTTGTGTTTTATATATTTTTGGTGCATCGGAAAAAATTCTTTAGTATAGTACAGGGAATTATTGTTAACAATCCTAAGCTTTACTTACTAATCTTATACTAAAAATAAACATATCTAAATTTTAATATACATATGTATAATTCGACGAAAAATATCGAAATTACTAGATGTAATAATTCAGTTCACCTGCAAAAATAAAGTGAAGAAAACCAAGGAAATATTGAAAAAAATTCACGTGAAAAATATTATTCATGATAAGGGGTTGATTCCCCTTTCTGGGGAAAATTTTTCGAAGGAATAAATGTTCTCTATAGGGGTCATGAAGTTTCTCTTGTTTGAATTCAATTCAGATTAGAAAAGGAACATTTGCTAATGAGTATGTGTATAAAAAGCTTAAGAATAAAAAATTTATGTTTAATTACCATCGACATAAAAAAACACACTCTCGCTTACGGTTGAAGAGGGCTTTATTGTGTTATTGCCTTGTGCAGCAATAATAGCGCGGCTTATTTTCGATTTAATCGTAAGCGACAAAAATTAACATAGGGCCGTTATGTTAACTTCATGCCAATTTTTGCTTATAAGGGATGTAAATTTTTCAGGAGAATGTATTTTTTAAAAATTCAAATATGTTTTTGTACGCAATTTGTCGCTTGAAAGTTATCAACAACTTTGGCATTTTGATAATCCTCAACTATGGGTAGGCCCATTAAGTTTTAATTTCAATAAAAAAGGTCTATTTTCGATAAGATGTCGCTTGCGATAAAATCGAAAATAATGGCTTGATTATGGATGGCAACCGAACTTCAGTTGGCGAGTTAACTAGCAACGCAACTGAAACTAAAATTGGCATTATATATGGCAACTTCCTCCAGTTGCCAAAAAGTTATCGAAAATGCGAATATGACTTATTGGCAACTGAAAATAATGTGAACAAAAATGCAAAATATAAGAATAAAATAATTGCTTAAAACAAAATCATTAAGTTAAAGTGCTTAAAACAATACTTCTCCTAAAAATTATTAGTTAAGTGGAATCAATTGCTGATGAAGAGAAGGAAATGCATAATCTTAGATCTATTAGATAGGTTTTAACAATTTTTTTTTTTTAACTTTAAATCATATTTTCTTTAAATATGCAAAGAAGAAACTCAAAAATAAAAATAATATAGCACTTAATTTAATTTTTATTAATTTTTATTTATTAATTATTTAATTTTTAATTTTTTCACTACTTACTATGCAGCAACTTAAAATTTTGTGGTTGCAATATGGCAACCGAAATTAGCAGCTGTTAGTTGCTAGTTGTCATCCGTAATATCACTTCGGCAACTAGCAACGCAACTACATAATGCAGTAGAGTCCTCAAGATAGCAACGTATTTTATATTAATTTTTTTGTAATCATAATGTACCTGCCAAAAAAAATTGATTATCAAATTACTTTAAATTAAAATTTTAAACTTAAATTACTTTATCATTTGGGGACCAATTTTAAAAATTCATTTTGCATATGGAAAAGAACCACTAATTTAATTTTTAAATTTGGAGGGAGCGAAATTGTGCCCGCAAAAATATGGATTATTACATTACTTTGCCGTTTGTTGACCAATTTTCAACATTCTTTTTGCTCCGGGCAAAAGTTGTTTTTTTAAAGGTTGCGGGTAGCAAAACGCACTGGGTTAAGCTATTAGTTATATAAATAAATATTTTGTACAAAAAATTTATGTATATTAATATTTTTGTTCATTTAAAAGCGTTTGTTTTGAGTTAAAAAATGTTTGCTAAGTACATACGAAACTGTATAAGTGCATATTGCGCTTCCCACTCTTCTGATCAAGTTATTTATTACCCTAGTACCATATTATCATTTCAATGTAAAATAGTCGTTTTTATATATCGTTTTAAAATTATATAATACTAGCTTAACCTAGCTTGGCTTGCTAAACCCGCCCCCAATTTCTAAAAAAAACATTTTAGTGAACCTTCTCCATATGCCATTATAATTTTGAAATTGGTTCAGAAACTATGAAGTTATTTGATAATACATTTTTGGGGCGGACACTTTTCTTTCCCCCACCATAACAATTTAAAAAAAAAATATCGGATCTTTTCTATATGCAAAGAGAATTTTGAAAATTAGTCCACCTAACGATAAACTAATTTGATAATCCACGTTTTGGGCTGGAACATTTCACCCTCCCTCTATTAAAACATAAATAAAAATTGGTAGACATCTTTAATATGTAAAAATCATTTTGAAAATTAGTCGATAAATCGTCAGTTGCTTATTGGTTTGCTGCACACATAACGTACCGTACCGCAAACCAATAATCTACCGACGAAATGACGAAGTTATTTGATAATCAATTATTGCAGCGGGCAATGTGCGACACCCTCCACACTTTCCAATTTAAAAAAAAAGAATTAGGTGGATTTCTGGCATATGAAAAAATAATTTTGGAAATTGGTCCACATATGATGAAGTTATTTTAAATGGCGGGATGAAATAACTCCCCACAAAATAAGTCCCCAAAAATGAAATTAAATAAGTTCTAATCAGAAATAATTCATAGTTAGGCTCAAGTTCAGTAATTTCAATTCTTATTGAATGAAATATTTTTATTAATTAATGTGAGTTTCTAAAGAAGAGAAGAAAAATTAAACTTAGACTTTAAGCTGGGGGAAATACCGATACTTTTCTGTGCAGCCACGCACTTCATCAGCACCCTAGTCTATCTACTTGGGTAGAGATTCTTATTATTTTCTATTTAGGTTAGCACGAAATTATTTTACTCTACCTCAGTATGTTTAACTATTCTTACTTATCTTTTTACGATCATCACATTAATTAAATAAATAATAAATAATTTCGTGCTAACCTAAATAGAAAAATGAAAAATTGGAAAAAAACAGAAAATTAATAGTGATACTTATAAATGTGTTTACCAAAGGTAAATCAATTGTATACACAACAATAGTTTCTCATATTCCGTTTCATTGTACATTTAAGTTAAATAGCTGATGTTAATAAGAATCTCTACCCAAGTAGATAGACTAGGGTGCTGATAAAGTGTGTGGCTGCACAGAAAAGTATCGGTATTTCCCCCAGCTTAAAGTCTAAGTTTAATTTTTCTTCTCTTCTTTAGAAACTCACATTAATTAATAAAAATATTTCATTCAATAAGAATTGAAATTACTGAACTTGAGCCTAACTATGAATTATTTCTGATTAAAATTCACTACAGTTCAATTAAAATATCTAAAAATTTCTCAATTAAATAAGTTTCCAATTTTTGGGGTCTTATTGTGTTTAGCAAAAATAGAAAAATTACTTGTTAAGATTGCTCTAAAAATTTTTTAATTGCATTTATCCATCCATTTTTTTTTTTTTATTAAGGTTAAACTTTGCAAATTCATTAATAGTTATATTTTTTATATTTTCAGTCCCCAGATGAATTTGCCGATTGATGTTATCGTTGAGTCTGAGCAAAATATACCATATTTAATTTATATTTTGACAGCGCATGGGAACATTGTAAAAAGTGAATTCATTCATATGGAGCAAAATCTAAAGTCATATACAATCCGGTTGTGGCCCAGTAATGAAATGGTACCATTATCATTTTTATTTGTTCACTTTGTATACGCTGGTCATTTGTCTTCTTGTGAACTTGAAATTCGATTACCAGACAATCTTGAAAATGAGGTAAGTTTTACTTACAACAAGCATGCGATGGCACAGAAAAGTCTAAATAGCACCAGCAAAAAACTTGGGTTACTTGAATGCAATTGATCTTTATAATGTTTATTATTGTGCGTACTTTTAACTGTCGAATATTCTTTGCTGGAAAAAAGTGTATGTACTCCCCACTAGTAAGTACTAGTGATGTAACGAATGTCAATTTTTGATACTCGCGAATACGAATACGAACATTTCAAACGATATTCGCGAATACGAATTCGAATACGAATATTATATGCAATATGAAATATTTAAATATTGTTATGAAAAAGGACTTCACAGTCTTGTTGGCGAATTTTAAAGTTAATAAAAATTACCCAATATTTTAATGATCGTCATTGAATAATGGCCTATTTCTCACTTGCGAAAGAAAACGTTCGATTTACAATTTATATTGAAAGCAAAAACAAATTTTCATATTTTATTGTAGTTTTCAATATAAATTGTAAGTCGAACGTTTTCTTTCGCAGGTGAGAAATACACACAAAAAATAAGTTGTAATACTAAAAAATATGAAAAAATTTGTTACGTCGTTTTATCGGTTAATTTACTGAAATTAATCGGTTTAAACGTTAAACGAAAAAACCGATTTTAAATTAACCGATCAGTTAATCGGGTAGCAATTAACCGGTTAATCGATTGAATACCCTAATATTTAGCTTTTTAGTTCATTTTATTAACAAATAATAAAAGCTTATTTAAAAAAAGAAGGGTTTTTTCTCTGTAGTCTTGTTTTAATATAGTTTTTACCGTACAAAGAACATTTTGGGTTATAACAATAAAAAATGTACAATAAAATTTTAAATTTGTTCAAGATTTCTGTGTCCGCTCCAAGAGACGTTAAGCCGGGCGAAAATATTACAATGACACTCAACGCCCAACCTGATTCACGTGTTGCCATTACTGCCGTTGATTTAAGCTCCATGTTAGTTAATGTGGGAAATAGAATAAAAAAGTCGGATATTATACACAAGATGCTTATGGATATGAGTTATATAAACTATAAATACGTAAGTCATCCGGGTACAAGTTCTGGTCTTGTAACATTAACCGATATACCGTACTCAGCTGTGCACTACTCTACACGTGAGTAGAAAATTTAATAAAATACAAATAATTTTAAATTTCTTTTCATTTACGAGTAGTAGATTCTATACCTTCAAAAACATATGGAAGAGATGACCAAATCCGTTCTTATTTCCCTGAAACCTGGATATTTTTAGATATCAATGTGTAAGTTTGTTATTTATTTTTGTGCGGTGATGAGGGAGAGAGAGAAATTATGATATGCGGACTTATGCCCGTTATTTCGCCTAGAGATGCGCAAATAAAAAATAATTAACCAGGCTTAAGGTCAGTAATTTCAATTCTTATTGAATGAAATATTTTTATTAATTAATGTGAGATTCTAAAGAAGAGAAGAAAAATTAAACTTATAGAATTTTTCAGTTGAACGATTCACTTCATTGGGCGCTGTGAGCCGTTCAATCCACTGAGCGCTTTCAGCTCAGTACTGAGTGGTTTCTAGATTTGTGTCGAACTCTTTCAGTAACTCGTTTTAGCCAAAAACCTGTAATCAAACCTATTTAAATTACAAGTAGACTTCTATTAAACTCTTTCAGCAGCTCGTTTTAGACACAAACCTATGTAATTTAAGTGGATTTGATTATAGGTTTGTGTCTAAAATGACCTAATGAAACAGTTCGATACAAGTATTGTGCTTTTTCAGCAAATTTTTTGTGTCGCACTAGTATATAGAAAAAGTATATATATTTATTAACAAATTCCACTCATTAAACTGTTTTAGTTTTATTTATTTTTTATACTTTATCTGCCTTGTTTTGTAATGTGTGACCACACACACAATATATATGTACATATCTGTCACTTTTTACGCTTCGGTTTTCGTTTTTCCTTTATGCTTGACAAAATGTTTCACTACAAATGAACTGAGCTACTGAGCCAACTGAATGAAATACTTCAGTAAAGTGAGCTGAGCTGAAAAGAGCGGTCACTCAAAAGAGCTGATAAGCACAAGTCTAGAACAATATACTAATCATCAATAATAAGGTTTGCGACCTTGATAATAAGATCAAATTGTATAACCAAACCACACAAAAGCTTAATGGAAACGCTTCGAAATGTTCTGAGAAAAAATAACTAGTTTTGCTCATAGTGGAAACGTACTATAGTTAATAAGTCGTTTCCAATAAGTATTTTTTACAACCAAATGTAGTCGGTATCCATTATAATGTTGCCATAATATAAATATTATATTATTTTATTATTCAATTTAGCGTTAACTTATGCTAAAGTTGGGAATAAATATCCAGAACTTAATCGCGAATTTATAGCAATGACCCTCAATGCAAGAGTTACATGGATCAGAACCCATTCACCACAACAATCTACAAAACGAGGAAAACTTCAATACTCAGACTTGAACTTACAAAACGTATTTTTTATTCTCCTCTGTACAAAATCAGTCATTAGACCCTTCTTATTTCTTTTTTGGCTGCATTATACAGTATATTTATTTCATTCCAGTACTAGTGAGGTAACAAAAATTAATTTTACATTACCCGACACCATAACAACATGGGTTCTAAGTGCTTTTTCGATGAATGATAAAACTGGCATTGGTCTGTTGGATGCTGATGTGAGAATTACAGCAAGCAAGAAATTTTTTATTAGCACTCATCTACCGTATTCTATTAAACGCGGAGAAATAGTTTCCATGCTAATAGTAGTATTCAACTATCACTCAGAATGCTTATGCACCGAAGTGCTTATGGAGAATAAATTAAACGAATTTCGGTTTGTGGATGACTTGAGTGGAACAATCAAGAACTCGTCAATGGAAAGACGTAATATAATTGTGCCGGCAAATGATGGTAAAAGCGTTAATTTCCTGATAAAAGCGCAAACACTGGGTCATATTAACATCATTGTGCAGGCTAAAAATAAACGTTCAAGTGATAAAGTCTTACAAAAGCTTCTAGTTGAACCGAATGGCATAGAAACTTCTCATAATCAGGAGTTATACATACACTTGAAACCGGGTGAAACTTTTACGACCCGCTACAAGCCCAACATTCCAACGAAAATTGAATCCGATACAGAATTTCTACAGCTATCAATCGGTGGCGATGTTATATTGCCAGCTTGGGATAATCTGGACAATTTGGTAGACATGCCCACTGGTTGCGGTGAACAAAATATGGTGCATTTCGCTCCCAACATAATTGTGCTGGAGTATATCAGCGCTATAGAGCAAGCCTCAAAATATGCAGAACTTGCGGTAAAAGCTCAACAATATACGGAAATCGGTTATCAGCAGCAATTAAAATTCCGTCATTCGAATGGTGGTTATAGTGTTTTTGGTCCTGAAGGTAGCCAAATTCCTAGCAACTGGTTAACAGCTTATGTTGTTCGTTTCTTCATTAAGGCTAATGTATATTTGTCCATCGAAAACAAGATAATCGATAGCAGCTTAAACTTTCTGGCAGACAGACAATTGAGTAGCGGAGAGTTTGAAAATTCCGGTTTCCTATTTAGTAATGCTTATAAGAGTAAGAATAGCTTTACCGCATTCGTGTTGTTATCTTTCCTGGAAAATCCGGTAAGTTGTATAGAGACTTTAGCACTTTCTTTTCATTTAAGCAATTATTTACTTTTAGAAATATGCTAAAAGGTACAAAAATGTCATAGAAAAAGGCCTTAATTTCTTATCAGGCAATATCAATGAAGTCAATGACATCTACTCCCTGGCTTTAATGTCATCGGTATTTCAGATCGCAAAACATGAGAAAGCTTCCGTCATACTAGACAAAGTGAAGCCATTGGCTAAAACCAAAAATGGCTTGCAATGGTGGCAAGATGATAAAGATGGTGGCATAACTGCTGTTGAAATAACATCGTATATTCTACTGGCTCTGATGCATAAGCCCGGCCTTTATTTACCAATTATAAAATGGTTGATTGAGCAGCGCAACAGTCATGGTGGCTTTAAGTCAACTCAAGATACTGTTGTGGGGCTGCAGGCCTTGACCAAATTTGCTCAACTCTCGACTTCACAAAATGACACCATCATCAAGGTCTTATACAAGGCCTGCGGTGCAGAAAACGAAGAACTTGTAAATGGCGTTATACATCTAGATTCGAGAACTGAGGAAACCTTACAACATTATCAGGTATTTAAAACTAATGAATTTCTTTCTTGTTTAAACAAAACTAAATTAAAAAAAAAAGAATTGAGTTCACAAAAGATAATTGGAAGTTGGTCAAACTTAAAAAGGTATTGAAGTTAATATTTATACACAATCATATATGTATGTACATACATTTAGAAGTGATATACAATTATGAAGATTATGTTATAATCGCAGCCCTCTCTCTGTTGGGTTGGCAAATTTAATTCTGTCACTTTAGTGTGCTTGTGATACCCTGGGAGTAGTCAAAACTCCATCAGGATTAGTCTATTCTCAAGAGAGCACTGAAGATGGCGTATAGCCAAAACTGGTATGTTTATCAGGCAAATTTGACGGGAAATTACAAAAATCATTCCAGATTAATATATCGTTATCAAAAGTATTCAATGCTTACTACGCACACAGGAACTCCATAGGAAGGAACTAAGGTATACAACCGAAGATAGTTAACTGGATTTACACATTTGTTGTCAGGCCGGTTATTTCCTATGATTGTGTGGTATGGTGGCAGGCATTGAGGAAGGCAAGTGGTAGGTGAAAGTCATAGGTGTGCCTCGCTTAGCTTCACATGTGCTCAGAGGAGCACACCTCAGGCTGCTTTGGACGTCATTCTTTACCTGTTTAATAAAGAGGACTACAAGTACTACAACAGGTTTGGCGAGGACAGAATAGCAGGTCACACGTCAATCTTAAATGAGACAAGTTTTAGTGATCAGGGATCTGTAACCCCTGGATTCACGGACTATATTGGATTAAATCCGCTAAGCTAAAGGGTGGTTAAATTTTAAGGGCCGATGTTGATTTTGAATAAAACACAAATTATTCAGGAAACTATTGACATTATTTTATTATGATAATATGGTATGGTTCAATTATGTATGGAACAAAATATCAACCATCGGCAGCACACCTCTATCCGATGGTTCAAATTTTCGCTCAAATTGAGGCATAATTGAGGTTCTATGCCGTTAATGTGCCAAATTATCTCATCCCTTAGCTCTTGAATTGTTGCTGGCTTTTCGACGTACACATTTGACATGCCTTGGTTACGATCGCAGACAATCGATTTTCGTTGACACTTTAAAGTTTTTTGGCGGTTATGGCTCGAATGGACAAAAAGTGCCAGAAAATGAGCGAGAGTCCAACAGTCCCAGCAAAGTGCCAAGAATGGCACAATTCTGCCACATTTCCCATCACTGATGTGTAGAGAATTTCAAAATTTTTCACTGGCATCACTGGCGTAATCTTGCATTCCTTCTTTCCCATCATTCTTGATTTATAGTTATGGTACATACATACACACATGTATTAAGAATTCCGCCTTATATTTATGAAATAAAACTGATATCAAAACAATTGAAGTAATAAAAATTTCTGTGATAAAAATATTTAAGTATTATAGCAAGGAACATTCAATAAATAAATGTGCCTGGTATTATAGTGTGCTAAAAAAGTTGCGGTACAGAATATTGTGTAGAAAAAACGTGAACATGAGGTGTGCAGTGAACAAATGCAGTCAAAGCAACAGTAAAAAGAAATCAAGTCAGCAATTTCAGAGAAAAAATTGTTTGTGTTTCTAATTAATTGTTTATGTATTTCCCTATAGTTGGTGACAGACCTGTAGCCTTTTACGTTTTCCCGAAAGATGCAGCACAAACAAAACTTTGGGTAAAGTTTTGCAATCGACCGAATGGGATAAATGTTCAACGCGAGAGAATGTGTGCCTTACATTTCAAAAAGGAGGATTTTGAAAGAAATTTAAGATTTGAAATGGGTAAGGACGAGTTTACATCTGTGTGCCAAATGCCACACAAGCGTAAAAAAGCGTAACCAACTAATTACTAATGAAAAACTGTTTGATTCAGACATGTATTTATTAAGTTAAACAGTTTCATAAATAAATAAATAAATAAATAGACAATTTTATAGAATCCAAAATGATTGTAAACTGTTTAAATCAATAAATAAATGTCT
Organism: Tachina fera; assembly: GCA_905220375.1. NCBI lineage: Eukaryota > Metazoa > Arthropoda > Insecta > Diptera > Tachinidae > Tachina > Tachina fera. The sequence continues at coordinate 48,160,099 of LR999965.1, read as the reverse complement.
GAATCAAACAGTTTTTCATTATTAATTAGTTGGTTACGTTTTTTGGGCAATTGACACACAAGAAATGCCAGATGTAAACTCAGCCTAAGTTAAAACTTATTTTATTATCTTCACTTAATTACTTGTATTATCACAAAGGATTTAGCAATCGAAGTACACCAAGATTGAAACGGGGTGCAGTTCCTACTATAGAGCCAAGCGAGATTGAGAATAAAATCGAAACAGTTAAATGCGAGGAGAACAACACTCCAAGTGCGCCTGATATTCAAGAAGAATGTCTAGTACCCTACGTTAAAACTTTGGAAAATAAAATGTACATGCATACATATGTGAATTTTTTTAAAAGGTGAACGAATACTTATGTATTATGTATTCTAAATTTTTTCTAGAAAAACATTGCGTCAGGAGAATTGTATGCTGAAAATGACACAAAATCGATCAGCGACCAAAATACGAAAGTTATCTTCCCAAATTCTAAAATTGAGTTTTACAAACGAAAATCTTGAGAAAGCATTAAGACGACTTTTTAGTGAAAGTCAAATTAAAAAACTTAAAAGCGGCGACAAAAGGCAAAATTTTACAGAAGCGGATATTGAACAATCAATTGTTTTATATTCCACCAGTGTTAAAGCTTATAATTTGCTACAGGAAAAACATTTTCCACTTCCCTCGGTGAGAACACTGCAAAGATGGATGAAAAAAAGAAAAGAAAATGACAAAAACGAATCAGAAAATCCGCATTTTGACGATTTGTCCGATTATATTTGTAACAAATTACAAGACTAGATCCAAGTCATGGGTGGTAAGTGAATATGCCCTATGTACATAAATCAACATGTTCGTTCATTAATGGGTAAAAACTATTGATTTCAAGCGGAAAATTGTAAAAATCATTTGACAGAAGCCAAAAGGAACTGAAACGAATGGTGAAGTGACGTAGAATGTACTTTAGAATAAAATAGCTCAATGCAGCTATTTCTTGAAATAACTATACACTCCAGAGGAAATTGAAATGAAATAACGTAATACAAAAAAAAAAGTTTTAAATTTTTGCCATCAAATAGTTTAAAGAGAAAAATAATAAATATTAATGAACAAAATTGAAATGTTTCTCCAGCAAATTAAAAAAAAGGTGTAATTGTTGTAATAAGAAATTAAGGAAAAAAGAAGCGATATATACAAACATATGCACATACTTACATATGGATATCACTCCTTTATTGCAATATAGTCAAAAATGCATTTTTCGAGTTAAAAATGCAGAAAACATTTCATATAAAAGCCTTGTACAGGTACCTCTTGAGAGGAGAAAATATTTTAATATCTTCACTGAGTTGTATGAAAATTTAAAACGTAAATCTTATTTTCTGTTATTTGGTTTCAAAGTGAACTGCAAACTTACGGCATTATGCATAATGAAAAACTAGCATGAAGTTGGCATGAGTGACGAAATTTAGCAAGTTCAACAAATTCTTCCACACAAGTGGACATTAAAAATTTATGCATAATGATGCCGACATAATTCTTATAAAGCCGAAGCATTTCGTTCGGTTCCATATGGGCTTTTGTATAATTTTTCTAAGTTTGGTTGAAGTCTACTGCATAAGCAGCCACTAAATACATCTAGACGTGCTTAACCAACAACAAACTTTTTTGAATTTCTTTTAAATTTTAATATGTCTTTATCCAAAAATTTAAATTGTTTTCAATTAATTTCATCAGCAAAGATTTTGAGTGGTTGAAAATGTGTATTTTCGTAATTATGTATATATATATGCAATTTTCAAATTTTAAATACAAAATTAATTCAACATGCAGTTTTCGCATTATTTTCATTCTGCATATAGTATATGTATATAGTACATAATAAATAAGAACAAACCAACGACAAATTTAGTACATTTTTCTTTTATTTCATTACAGTTTGTAAATAATTTTTTTTTATATTTTTGGTATACAAAATATTACACCAATAAAAAAGCCCTATTGTTTTACATTACATACTTGTAATTATTGTAGGGAAATTTTTTAACTTACTCTTAAATGTTAAATCACACGATATGTACTTATGTACATATATGAATGTTTTACCAATATTAATTGTAGCATCTTTAATATGAAATATAAACAAAATTTGATAAAATATTTTATATTCAAAAGTGCTAGAAATCATAAAGAATTAATTGAAAAAATGCTTAAAATCGACGCCTAGTTAAAATCATTGTGATTTCCCTCTCGTTGTCAGATCTAGAGATATATCCCTCCCAGCCTTTGACTTAACCCTGCAGTTGAGTCACCCGATGGACTATGGAGTTCATACAGCCCCTCCAGTTCTTAAAGTAACTGACTATCCTGCTTGAGGAAATACTCAAAATGCACAACACAATGCAAATAGGGTTGCACAGCGATTATAATCGTAATCGTAATCGCGATTAATCGCACCTTTTAATCGTAATCGTAATCGCACCCACTAATCACTCGATTACGATTAAAAATTTGTAAATTTAAATTTGCATACAGCTCAAATTGAACTCATAATAAATTAAAATTAATATTTTTAATACATAATATATGTATGTATGTTTACTCGTATGTTTGTATTTCATTGTCGCTTTAACAATTCATCACTAAACTTCAACCATACTTTTGAAAAGTTTCAAACCTCTTATGCACATACTTTCAAAAATCATTTCAGAATTTACATAAGCTTTTTGGAAAATCCAATAGAATAAGCGAGTAGGCTCAGAAACTTATACAAAACACAAGAAACGATTTGTATTCGATATGCATCTATTTTATTTTCCTACACCTTAATACAATAAAAATATTATAATGCAAAACGATAACTAAAGTCCAATTTAAGCACTTATTAAATTTATTATTTTATTTTACTATATTTTCCCAATTTTATTTCAAAAACGTCGTAATATCTCAAAACTTTCATTACGATTGATACAAATATTTTTCATTCTGTTAACAGACAGATGCAGTTTGCTTTATCTTGAGACCTCGCATATTACAAAAAACAATACTAAAAATGGTTATAGTTATAATTGAGTGTCCACGCGTGATGAATTTTTATCATGATGAATAAACAACTTCTTATAAAAAAACGGTATAAATAATACTGTATGAACTTGTTAATTCATTATTATATAAATTCATCAGATGTGGATAGAAAATTAAATTCAATATAAATTAAGAAAATAAACATACATACATATACTTCGTCCTAGAAAAAGATTGATTTAACACAATTCGTAAACTAATAGAAAACTAACGATTTAATAAAATATTAAATTTAGATTGTAGAAATTTTCACATTTAAATCTTTCTCAAATTTAAGCATAAATTCTTAATTCATAGAATGAATTCTTGAAATCAACAACGTGGTCTCAATTTTAATATTATATTCTTAAATTTTTAAGAATATGATCTTAACTTAATATTTTTATTAAGAACTAAATCTTAAATTCGATATTAAAATGAGATTTCATTCAAGATTACAATCTTAAATGCTATATTAAAAAATTAAGATTTTATTATTTATTATTAAGAATATTCGCATTTAACAGACTATTAAGATTGAAATGATTCGATTTGGAGCGTAAAATCTTGATTTTAGCACGCTTTTTCTTTTAGTGTATTGCTTTTGATACGAACTTATCTTACGTGCTTTACAATTTTCTCAAAATAAAAGTACAATTTAATTGAAAAATTAAATTAAAATGAATCGAAAAAAGTTTACCTGTCGCTTAGTTTTGTCCCAATAAATTTTCGTTATCGAAGTTTCGCTAGCAATATGAAAAGGGAGAGAATATCGAACTTATTTCGATATCTCAAAAAGGCAGCAGAAAATCTATCGAGAGTGACACTCAAAACTGAATCGAAAAAAGTTCACCTGTCGCTCAGTTTTGTCTCAAAAAACATTCGATCTCGAAGTTTCGCTAGCAATATTAAAAGTGAGAGGATATCGGACTAATTTCAATATCCCAAAAAGGCAGCAGAAAAAGTAAAAAGGAATTTTATTTTTTATTTATATTTTAACTTATTTATTTAATTTTTAAACTTATTTTTACTTATGCTGCAGGATTTGAACATTTTCATTTTTTTTTTCTCTTATTGTTGACCATTCCGTCGGAGAATGTCTGATTGACTACACAAATAGTTAACTTATAGTTAACTTTTCTTAGACTGCCTAAAAGCTAACTGCAATGTCATCCAGAACAAACCCAAAATTAATTCTTAAGTTGAGTACGCTATGGAATTTTATGAGAGCTAACAAATTTATTCTCAGCTACTTCGAAACTCATTTCAGTTTTATATTAACATTTTTCTGTTTTTATTTTAGATGGCACCTTATCTGAGTTGTAGTGCGTTGAGTACACAACGTGTGATGATACATGTTCGAACGCAAGAATTTTTTTTTGATTTACCGACTACCAGATGATTTAAAAAAAATCAGCTTTTAGTAATTGACCACCGCCTAGGACATCGCAATGTTAAAATAGTCAGTTGATTACATTGCAAAGTTATGCGAAATACAGGGTGGCCCAGAAAGACCGAAGTGGTGTGAAATCCTTATAACTTTTTATTTAAGACATATTTTTTTAGTTTTTTGTTTTTTAAATACATTAAATTTATAGGGAATATTTTAAGATTAGTTATTAAAAATTATATCCCGCAAGTGGTGGCCATTTTCTGCTTCGCACAAATGTGCTCTTTCCAACACATTTTCAATGACCTTTCGCAAAACTTCCGGTGTTATGTTGTTAATTTCGTCTCGAATATTGGTTTTTAATTCCTCAATAGTCCTAGGCTTATTAACATAAACTTTCCCTTTTAAATAACTCCAAAGGAAACAGTCTGGAGCAGTTAAATCCGGAGGCCAATTAAAATTGCTTCTACGCGAAATTATTTTTTCACCAAAGATGTCGCGTAAAAGAGCCATTGTGGCCCTGGAAGTGTGCGCTGTGGGTCCATCCTGTTGGAACCATATTTGCGGATGGTTTTCCACGGTTGGCTTTACGAAATTTTCCAACATGGCCTGATATCGATCACCATTGATGGAAATGGCGACACCTCGTTCATTTTCAAAAAAATATGGGCCAATGATCCTTTCTGAAGAAACACCGCATCAAACAGTATACTTAACTGGGTGTAATTGTCGTTGATGAAGTACTCTCGGGTTTTCAATATCCCATATCCTAAAGTTTTGTTTGTTAACGAGGCTTCGTCACTCATAACTAAGTTATGAATAATGGAAATGGAAAGAACACATTTGTGCGAAGCAGAAAATGTCCACCACTTGCGGGATATCATTTTTAATAACTAATTTAAAAATATTGCATTTAAAAAACAAAAAATTAAAAAAATATGTCTTAAATAAAAAGTTATAAGGAATTCACACCACTTCGGTCTTTCTGGGCCACCCTGTAGTTAGCTTAAAGTTAGTTTAAAGTTAACGTAATTTCTGACAGGTTTCCTCTTATGCAGTGCCGCGCTGACACACACTATCATACATTATGCTTCTTCTAGTTGATTGCTTTTGAGTAGTAATTTATTACCCCTCTCTTTGCACTGAAAGGAATTTTTGTTTACTTTTCTCACCCCTTTGGTAACGAGTGTACTTGAAAAGCATCCCGTCATTGAATGGACGGTAATGTTTTGCAAGTGCTGTGGCAATCACAAATGAAGCTTTTCTTTTAAAAAAAACATGTAATTTTTCAATTTCAGATTCTTGATAACCTTCAATAAATTTTTCATAAAACGGGTTTTTAGTTTTAAGACTAGTTTTTTCTTTCATTATTAGAAAACTTTACATACTCGCCATGAAAAAAGGGTATTATGCCTTTCTACACACCAAACATTCAGTAATTTTCAAGAAAAAACAAGCATACTCCTATTCTGCACTAAACATTTCTTTCAGTGTTGGCTAGTAGGAAGAGACTACACATACGAACGATTAAACAAAATTAATAGATTTGTTCTCCTCATTGTTGTTGTAGCAACAAGCAGAAGTGTGAAATTTTGTCAAAACATGTAGTGTAATGTCATTCATAATAATCAATTAAAAACTCGATTTAGAATTTTTTGTTAGTTACGCCTTTTTGCATTTTATCTAACGATTTACAATTTGCGATGACATGCAGAATGCATTCGAAGAAACAAATGCTCAAGAAATCATGAAACATTATTTCATTTTGAATGCCTTCATTTATTTTTGCTGGGTACATAATTACATACATATGTATATCACAATGGCATACAACTGTACAAATATGAGCAATGTATGTATATTATAGGTCAGCACAGATATACCTGTTTGCACCAGTTTTGCGTGTGTTGGTTCTGGTATGTACAGATCCATACATGTTATTCAGCGTTTGTGTTACTAGTCATGTTTTCTTGACTTAAAGCTCTAAACACTTAGACGACAGCAGGCAGCAGGCAGCAGACAGCAAAGTGTCAAAAATAAAATACATGTGTTTAAATGAAAACGATTATTTTGACGACATCACAGCAGCACGACTACAACAACAGCATTTGCTGCTGCTGACAACTTAGACTAATTTCTATTTTCGTGAGCAGCAAAGGGCAAATGCAGTGCTGCCACTATAAATATAAATTGGAAGAAATAGGAGCTTAAAATTTTTCGTAATATTTAAAAGAAAATAACATTACAAAATTAAAATTATGAAATAAATTGATGTGTTTTTATATTTTTACGTGATATTAGTACGTTTTGAGTCAGTAACTTTAATTTTATTTATGTAAAATATATATCTGGCTGATTATATATAGTGTTGCTGCTGCCTTCAAAATAATTATGTAGCTGACTATACGGCAGCATTTGAAGCCAATTTCATTTGAAGTCGTGAAGTTGTGAAGTCTGCTGTCGTCTAAGTGTTTGGAGCTTAAGTCTGATTTATGAGAGAGAGAGAGAGAGAGAAGGAGAGAAAAGAAGAAAGAGGAGGGGTACTGATTTGCTTGTACCGATAAGTTATGACTAGTAACAAAAACGCTGCATAACATACATATGCATGTATGTGTACATACTAGAACCAACAAACGTAAAACTGGTACAAACAGGTATATGTATATGTGCAGACCCATAATGTATATCGTCTTCTTTCATAAAGTGAAAATTGTAAAAATTTTTTAATTGACGCTCTTTAGAGGAACTAGAGCTATATATACATATATGAGTCTAAATGTAGTTACAGCATCCCAATTTTTCCTGTAGGCTTTTGTGAAAAACTCTATTAATGACACACTCATAAACAAATAATTTGTGGGGTGATCTGATCCTGCATAAACCTTAGTACTAGGCCTTATAAAATATGTTGAGCCTTGCTACAATAATTATCACACTGTTGCCCAGTAAATACTAATTACGATTTACCGTTAATACAAGAAATTAATATACATTCTAATATTTCCATATTAAGGAAACTAAACAAAACTATCACTATGTGCGTCCCAGAGTGAAAACAATTGGCAGCATAATATAAGCTTTGATTAAATTATAAACTATGTAGATTTTATATGATGTACGCTAAATATGAACTCTGCAGCTAACGCAACGCTCTAATTTAGGTTTGGCTGTAATTCCAATGAAAGAAACTATATTTCTCTTCTTCATTTATTACACCGTGTTACAAAAACGAACTTTTTTGTAACACGGATGAACCAAATATACTTTTTCGGAAAGGGGAGAAGAAATAAAAATACACGTGTATCGGCGATTTTCATGTACACGTCAGATTTTTTTTGTATAAAATATAAAGCTTGTAGTGTCCGTCTGTCTGAAAAACTTTGGATACATTTTTAGCCCTTTTTCCGTGATCCAATCGAGCTGAGTTTTTGCAGGCAGACTCGTGGAAATGTCTGTATCATGTCAAATTTAAAAAAAAAATTATTTTTATCAATTCGCAGATTTTTTTGAATTTGTTTGAAAAATTTGTTAGCGGTTTTTTTTGTAACGGTTTCAGCTCCTTAAAAACCCGATTTTTTTATTAATTTTGTTTTTATTAAAATTGAAAATTGTTACATTAAAAATTTTAATACTTTTAAAGAAACTTCGGCCTTTTATTCTTGCGTCTGTAAGCATTTGTGTCACCATCGCGACAAATAGACCAACAGTACTCGCCAAGCATATACGTAATATCTTGTCCTTTAAAGCGCTTTTCAATAGCCGCAATGTCATGATGGAACCTTTCGCCATGCTCATCGCTACAAAACCTAAATCATCAGGGAAAAAATCTAAATGATTGTGAAGGAAATGTATCCTTAGCGACATTAATATGCCCATTTCGCCATATGCCGAAATAATTTCTGCAACAATATTTTTATAATTGGCAGCTCGTTTGTTGCCAAGAAACTGCTCAATAATGGCAACTGTGCCTTTCTATGCACGTTGTTCGATAGCATTCAATTTAGATGAAAATTCATAACTTGCTAACTAACTATTTTTTTTATCTGCAAAAAAATTACTGAATGACTTCTTAAAAACTACCTGCATGAATCTTTGCGCCGCTCAATTTTGGAAAAAAAAATTTGCGCAAACTTGCAATCGCCTCGCCCTCACGATCCAGTTTTTTTTAACAAAATTTGATACGAGACCGAGCTTAATATGTAGTGGTGGCAAAATGATTTGAGATGGCTGCACCAATGGTAGATGCTCTATACTTTCTACGCCTACTTTGCAGCATGTTCGCGGCTTCCACTTAAATTCAGTGTAATGCTGATCTCTTTTGCGACCTTCCCATGTCAACAAAAAGCACTGGTGAGTTGGAAATCCACGCTTAACACCCATGAGTAATCCGACCACTTTCAGATCGCAGCATATTTTCCAATTATGCTCTTGGTACTTTATCAGCTGTAATATTAATTCCATGCCTTCGTGTGTTTCTTTGAGGTTTGTGGCATATGCGATCGGGACAGATGGATGTTTGTTACCTATATGAAGCAGCACGACTTGCTGGCTGTTGACCGATGCATCGATGAAAAGCCGCCACTCCTATGAAATATGAGGGTAACCAATTTTTGCAAACATCGGATCAATATCATAACAATAAGCCAGGTTTTTCCCCGATCTTCCTGCAATTTAAAAAAATTCGTCATATGGAATAGTGCTACCTCGATCACGAGCGGCTGTTATTTTAAAATCAGCCGCCACTATATTCCACTGCTTAAAGCGTGATGCAAAGAGTTCCGCTGTTATCCTCGACTAATTTCCGTCTCGTACAAGGTCATTGAAGTCGGCTTGTGTTATTAAATGCGGCACTGCAGTCCCAAGTTCATTGGATGTTGGTACATATTCCGATACTTCTAAACTCTCGCATCTCGCATTCGATGCAAGAAATGTTGATAGCATTGTTGGAACTACTGTTGATTTTCCATCGCTTATTTCGGGAACATCATCAAAAATCTCCACTGAAGCCGCTATACGTTCTTCTGATGAGTACAGAACCACTGGAATAACCGATTCCACATTAGCGTAGCGAACTTTGTTGCGGCGAAAGTATTGATGCCCTTTAGTTACGCAAAAGTACCACAATTCATTGCAGTGCTCCGTACGTGGTAGCCAAGTTGTTGGTAAAGCGTACTTTATTGTTGACCTTCCATCAGTAAACTTGCATAAATTTCTATAGCAATAGTCGCACACGACTTCCGGATTATACCACAAGTAAGGAACATAAGCAGTCTTGAATATTTTCTGAAACGAATTAACTGTTTTCGTAATATTTCTAAAATTTTTACTTGGTGCGAATAAGCCACAAACGTAACAAAAGTTATTTCGAGTCGGGCACTGCATTGATAAACTTAAATACATGGAGTAGGATGGATCGAATAAGAAATCTTTTTTTATCGGAACGCTTCAGTAGTTTAAAAATTTGGAGTCCCTTCAAGTTATGCTGAAAACAGAGAAAGAAAAAACTTGAAAAAAATTTGAGAATTGATAAAAATCTATTTTTTTTTTTAAATTTGACATCATACAGACATTTCCACGAGTCTGCCTCCAAAAACTCAGCTCGATTGAATCACGGAAGAAGGGTTAAAAACTTATTCAAAGTTTTTCAGACAGACGGCCACTACGAGCTTTATATTTTATACAAAAAAAATTCTGTCGTGTACATGAAAATCGCCGATACACGTGTATTTTTATTTTTTCTCCCCTTTCCGAAAAAGTATATTTGGTTCATAGGACAGAATGTGTGTAACGCGGTGTTATTTTCTTGGGTCCATCATTGAAATTCACCACTTACTAATTTTCTATTCACAGTTACCACCAACTACACGTAATCTTGATATTGAAATCTCTGGCAATGGAAATATTTTCTTGCAATTTTCCTATAATTATCGAACACACGTGGACGAGAGGGACTTACTCTCTACGCTACAGTCTAAACAACAAAGTTTAATTGTTAAAAGCAATGCCGAATCAATAGAAAATGGATTGAAAATAAATTTAGAAACTTGTATTCGATATAAACCTCTAGATGATGCCAATTATTTAAACACAAATATGATAATTGCAGAAGTGGATTTACCTTCTGGTTACATAGCCAACGAGAAAAGTCTGAAATTGTTGAGAAGCAGTGATGATGTTGATCGCATTGAAGACGAAACAAAAGGTAAAGTTATTTTTTATTTTACCTATATGCAGGCAGATGAAGAGAAATGTATCGATTTGGCGGCCGACAATAAATACGACGTAAGGAACCTTAAACCATCCAAGATTGTCGTGTACGAATACTATCATTCAAATCATCGAGAAGTTGTTACATATCAAATTTAAAGTGAAAACACGGAAGATACATAGTTATTGATTTTTATATTTAAAACATTTGTTTATTGGATACATGAATATGTATGCATGTACATTTGTATGTACATATGTTTATACGCATGATATTTTAAAATTTAAATTAAGTTATTATTAAATTAATCATACTGTTATTTGGTTAATAAGAAATATTTTATTCAGTGTTCTGATTAGAACCAAAAATGTCATAGACACGTACCCAAAGAATCAGAATATCATATACACACATATGTATGTACATATAAATATACCTTTATTTAGGAAGTGCAATTTTTCAATATCAACTCCTATAGTTTATTATGGTCTATACCACAAACAGTGTTGCCAGTTTTTTTCTAGAACTTTTTCCCCAATTTTTGATTTTTCATCCCCAAAAATCCTCAAATTGATTTTTTATTAAAATTTTTTCTTTTGTGAAAATAACATTTTTTTAATTATTTTTTAATTTTTTTAATGACAAAAATAACATACTTATTCAATAAAATTCATTTATATCGATAGCTGCGAGTATATTTTCGTTCATATAAATTTAATTCGTACTTATAAAACTTGTAAAGAAAAAAATACACATAGTTTAATATACACAAGTATAAAAAATTTTTAACCAAAGTTTACCATTTCAAAAACTTCGAAATCTTCTGATTCATCAGCCTCAGAAACTTTGTTGTACATAGTACTTGTATTAAAAAGCTTTAGCATTTAACAGAAGATTTAAATTTGCCACAACAAATTGAATTATTTTTAAAGTGTGTGTTTATTCTAAGAAATGCTTCAAAAAAGTCGTTTAGCACTTTGTTGCGTATTTTTGTTTTGGTAGTGCTCACTATAGTAGTTAATCTGCCTTCATACTTCTTCTTTATTAGAAACCATTCACTATGAATAGTAGCACACATTTTTAGACTCGCCAGACGCATACTTCTTAGTTCAAAAATCATTCTTGTTTGACCATCAGCTATAAAAAAATCCCCCAAAAATTCCCTCAAATTTGGTTACATCCCCAACAAATCCCCAGATCCCCAGTACGAAATTTTTATCCCCAATCGCGAAAACTTCCCAATTTGGGGACAAATCCCCTAAACTGGGAACACTGACCACAAATATTGAAAACTTGGAAGTGGTACTGAAAAATTAGAAATAAAGTAAACTAAGAAAAATCGTAAGTTCGCGAAAAACCGCAAGCTCGCAAAAAATTTCTAAGTGCATTGATTAAATAAATCACTTACAATTCAAGGAATAGCAAAATTTCCGAATTTTTTATAAAAAAAACTCAACATTGCGAAATTGCAATGTCTGGTAAACGTTTTTAAACTTTAATGTCATAATAAAACCACATCACCACAATGGACATTTCTTAATATTTTAAAATTAAAAACAAAAATCTAAAACAGTTAGTCGTCTTTCAACGAAAGAAATTATAAAATTTTTTATATATCAATACAACAGGCCGTTCCCAATAGTGCTATTTGATCTTAAATAGTAATTTATCACTTGTGACTTATGACTTTGTGAATTGTGTAAATATTTGAAAACGATATAGTAAGTTGTAAATCATAAATTCGCCTTGATTATAAATATTTAAATAAGAAAAACTTAATATATGTAATTTGTTTATCTAATTTTTCGACCTTTTTATGTATTTAATGAAACTATTTTTTTAAGCTTTAGGTCAATTTAATATATATTGTTTTTATTTTTCGGTATTTCGTTAACCATTGGCTAACTTCTTCAGGATATTTATTCTATTCTATTCTTTTATATGTATTTTTTTATATTTTGTTTTTAATTATTTTGGAATGATTTTTTCGTTTTCAATGACAAAAATAAAAAATAAAATAATTTTTGTCATTGAAAACGAAAAAATCATTCCAAAATAATTAAAAACAAAATATAAAAAAATACATATAAAAGAATAGAATAGAATAAATATCCTGAAGAAGTTAGCCAATGGTTAACGAAATATCGAAAAATAAAAACAATATATATTAAATTGACCTAAAGCTTAAAAAAATAGTTTCACTTAATATATGTATGTATGTATGTAATTTTAAAAAATAAATTGGCGAAGCTCGGCAAACTGCTGCATGTACATTGGTTTATACTAATATACCTAACAAAAAAGTTATGAAAAAAAGTAGAAAAACCATCACAACTATTAATACGAAGCACTTCAAGCTCCGAGCAAAAAGTAATGAATTTTACATTAGCGTGTCATTGGAGCAAAGTGGTTTTATTTGCTATAAAAACTCTAAAATAAGGTGTGATATTTTATTGGTGAAGTAAATCCAATTTACTTTACATTTAGGATGTGGTTATTAAACTTTTCCAAAGCACTTAAATCAATGTTTTCATTAACCCACTTGCAAAGCCATTTAATTCCTAAAAGTATTCTACTTATTAAAATAATTGTCTCACAATAAATAATTTGCTCCTGTTCCATTTTCTGTTCGTTTCTGAAGTTGAAGAGTTTTTATTTTTAAGCATTTAAATTAAAAACTAATTTTATTAGCTACGGGTTTGCTCGGAGTTTGAAGGGGTTTGTATCAGTAGTTGTGGTGCTTTTTCTACTTTTTTCATCACTTTTTTAATGGTTTTTTATTTCAGATGATAATAATAATAAAATAAGTGATTTATCATTACTTTATATGATATGTGATCAAAAATAACTTCTTTAATCCTATTCTGGATAACATACATATTTTAGAAGTAATTAAGAAATGCTTTCTAAAAAAAGTACTCACTTTATTTGTTGCTGGGTAATGAAAACGTATGTTAACCCATTAAATTTATTAAATAATTTCGTTGTATTTTTTCAAACGATATTTTCCTTTTTTTCAAAAACCACACTCGTGTGTGTGTACATTTGGTAGGGTATTCATTTAATCGGGTTTTGGCTTTAAATGGTTAATCGCTCGATTAATTAATCGAGGTTTTTGCTTGATCGGTTAATAATCGATTAATTTTGGTATTAACTGGTTAACCGATTAATAAAGTCTTTCCATAAATCAAGTGTTTTCAACAAATAAAAGTGCATATATTATTTATTAATTTGAGTTTAATAGTAAAACCAAACACACATAATAATTCTTAAACAAATTCGGTTAATTTTTCTTAGAATATTTCTTGTAATACTATCGATAGTTCCTTCTGTTGGCGGGTCATCATCTGACTCATAATAACAGAGCTCAGCGACGAATAATTAAATCGTTGGCAACAGTACTATTGGCTTTTATAAAATTATTAAATAAAACTTAATAATTCCCTCTAGTTAGAGTACCAGAGTCTCTAGTTAAACTCATAGCCATGTCCAAAAATTTTGAAGTTTTACTTAAGTTAGGATCACTGAACATACTTCTTTTTTATGAAAAATAATTTCTAAACACTCACCTTTTGTAAATGAGACGAAACAAATAATTACTCACAAAAAAATAAATTGTAATACTCAAAAATATGAAAAAATTTGTCACGTTGGTTAATCGACTGAAATTAACCATTAACCGAAAAAAGCCGATTTTAAATTAAACGATCAGTTAATCGGATAAAAATTAACTGTTAATCGGATTGAATACCCTTATAATTACCAAATGGACTTATCAGTGCAGGTGATCGTCAGTTGGCCTTACCCCACCCGTCAAACTCCATATAAAATAGCAAAAATCTTAAGCCGAACTGTCAACATACAAATGGAAAATTGTCCAGCATCACTTTGTATAAATGCACTTTGGTATGAACAAGTCCTAAATAACCGGAATATTATGAAATATAAATTGTTAACTTTATTATTTGTCAATACACTAATAATCCCAAATTATTCAGGTATGTGATAAAAACGATTTAGGCACAAAATCAATTTCAAAATGATAAAAGGTGTGATGTATTTTCTATAGTCGTTTTGTCAATAATTTTAATTTAATTTTTAAAAAATATTTGATAAATTCCTTTTATCGTGGCTGATGGTTGAATTGCTTCGACCATAGACTACTATTCTGTGGTTTCGACTACGACGGTTTTGTATTAGATTAAGGAACAGTTTTCTTTAATCACACTCTATCTGCTCTAATAAGAGCTACCGAGTAAAATACGATTGACACTCCTCTTGGCCGTTTTTACAGTATAATGTTGTCAACAGTGCTGTATGAACAATTTCTGTCAAAAACGGTTTTGCAGTCGACTTCTTCGGGTCGTTTTTCTGTGTAGTTGTTGTAATATATAATTGTTGTTTTTCTAAAAATAGTTTATTAATTTGTAGAAAAATTTGTGAAAAATTAAACGCAGATGCTAAAATATATACAAAATTACATATTTTAAATATTATTTCCACAGAATATTATTTCCCCATACGTTCAAAACGCGCAGAATATGAAAGAGTGACGAAAAATTACTCATCAAAGGAAAAAAGAAAAACTACAGCACTTATCTGCAAGATTTACATTATCTTAAATCTAAAATTTTAATTTTACAAAATGCATTTCATTAAATTTTATAGAGTCTTGTGGTAGTGTAAGCGTGCATAATAATACTAAAGAAATTGCTTGTTTTCTATTTGCTGATGTTATAATAAAATGTGTATTGAATAAAAGCAGCTCTGCCGCAGTTTACTGAAGTTCTTAACAATAAGAACACCAAAACACCTAAACTCAATTTTACACAAGTGCATATTTAGGTACATACATCCATACATTTTCATATTTCCATTATAAATATATTAATTTTTTTAAAGCTGTAACAAAATCCAAATCAAATTGCCATAATTGCACCCTAAATCAAAAACAGTCTCAAGTTAAAATTTATCCATACCGTTCTTTCCTTTTCATAACACATGGGTTCATAAAGAACAAGTCTTTGACGATCACTGAAAAGTTATCATTATGGCATCTTTTACAACAGGCGGTATATTCTGTAATTCGAAAAGAAACAAAACGCTTTGTAATTTATACCTATGTTATAAACATACAAACTCGAAAGCATTTTCTTTCGTTTCAAGTTATACAGTAGACCCCCGATTTTTGCGCCTCATGAACATTGAAATTTTTTAAGCTGCGACAGCTTTTGGTTTAGCGTTCGATATGGATTAATTAAAGTTCCTGATTGATTACTAGATGTTATGGCCAGTGAATAAATAATTTTTTGTAAAAATTTAGTTTAAATTAAAAAAAGTGTAAGTGTTTTAAAAAAGTATAGTCTCAACAATAGCTAAGTACATTTTAATCTTCTAATACATAAAACCCACTTGGAAACTTGATGCTTAAATAGCACTTCTAAACTAAAAATATTGGCCGACCTCGTTTGGAAAAGCTATTCAAATCCACAAAGGTAAGTTGGTATTTTTACTTAAAAACATATTCATATAAAAATAATAACTGCCTTGCTCACGATGTCGAAAAAAAAAATTCTTGACTTACTGGTATGCCCAAAAATCCTCGGAAAGGCATATTTACGGAGTTGCGGACATCTAAAGTCTTGAAAGCCTCTTGGTATTTTCGTGATGTGTGTGAAGATAAATATGCCGAGTTAAATATGTTTCGACGTAAAGACTTACGTTACAACATATTTAGGTGTGAAGATAAATATGCTATGACGTAACGATATGGGAGTTAATTAACTAGTTATATGAAAGAAAGACACATTTAAAAAGGGTTTCGTTCATTTTTATATTGCATTCTGTCGGAATGTAATTATATTTAATAAAAATACAATTCTGAAAGTAGATTTCTGTAACGTTTTAGAAAAAGTCGCCTTCGGTAATAGGAATGACCTCTGAGGGATTTTGGCCAAAGTGGTCAATGGTGGCAATGCATGCCAACCCTTCATTTGGCCACTTTGGCCAAAATCCCTCGGAGGTAATTTTTGACAAAAAGCGACTTTACATGAACTGTAATTCTTTTCACAAACTCAATTCAGGAATTCTAATTACTACATTTCATAGCTAATGTCCCAGTTGTTACTCTCCATTAGGTGGCAATGCATGCCAACCCTTCATTTGCCCACTTTGGCCAAAATCCCTCAGAGGTAATTTTTGACAAAAAGCGACTTTATATGAACTGTAACTCTTTTCACAAACTCAATTCAGGAATTTTAATTACTACGTTTTATAGCTAATGTCCTAGTTGTTACTGTCCATTAGGTGGCAAAGCATACCAACCCTTCATTACGCTACTTTGGCCAAAATCCCTCAGAGGTAATTTTTGACAAAATTTTGACATTATATGAGCAGTAACTTTTTTCACAAACTCAATTTAGCAATTCTAAATATAGTGTTTTATAGCTAGTGTCCTGGTTGTTACTCCCCAATAGGTTGATTTGCATGCCAATCCTTCATTTGGCCGGTTTGGCCAAAATCCCTCAGAGGTCATTCCTATTACCGAAGGCGTCTTTTTCTAAAACGTTTCAGAAATCTACTTTCTGAATTTTATTTTTTATTAAATATAATTACATTCCAAAAGAATGCAATATAAAAATGAGCGAAACCCTTTTTAAATGTGTTTTTTTTTTCATATAACTAGTTAATTAACTCCCATATCGTTACGTCATAGCATATTTATCTTCACACCTAAATATGTTGTAACGTAAGTCTTTACGTCGAAACATATTTAACTCGGCATATTTATCTTCACACACATCTTTCCCACGACCCTCAACAATGATCTTGAGTATTTATAAAAAGTATGACTGCAGAAACGTTTGCTGCTTCGTATATAACGTCGCTACTCCTCAAAAGCTGCAAAGCATTGGTATCTAAAGATCGGCATACTAGAGAACATATTATTGGATAACTTCTCGATACGCCCGTTGTCATTTATTGAACGACTATTCGCGATTAATCGCACATTTTAATCGTAATCGTCATCATCAGTAGACTTCAACTACACTTTTGAAAACTTTCAAACTCCTTTTCTTATGCACATACGTTCAAAAATTATTTTGAGAATTTATATAAGCTTTTTGGAAAATCCAATAGAATAATCAAGTGGGCTCAGAAACTTATACAAAACACAAGAAACGATTTGTATTCGATATGCATCTATTTTATTTTCCTACACCTTAATACAATAAAAATATTATAATGCAAAGCGATAACTAAAACCCAATTTAAACACTTATTAAATTTATTATTTTATTTTACTATATTCTCCCAATTTTATTTCAAAAACGTCGTAATATCTCAAACATTTTATTACGATTGATACAAATATTTTTCATTCGGTTGATAGATAGGTGCAGTTTGCTTTATCTTGAGACGTCGCATTATTACAAAAAAACATAGAAATACTAAAAATGGTTATAGTTATAATTGAGTGTCCACACGTGATGATGAATGAACAATTTTGTATAAAAAACGGTATAAAAAACATTGTTTTTATATGAACTTGTTCATTCATTATGATATAAATTCATCAGATGTGGATACAAAATTAAAAAAAAAATAAATTCAGAAAGTAGAAATACATACATACATATACTTCGTCCTAGAAAAAGTTTCCTATCAAAAGATTGATTTAACGCAATTCGTACACTAATAGAAAACTAACGATCTAGTTTTAAGAACAAAAATCTTGAATTTAGATTGTAGAAATTCTCAAATTTCAATCTTGAAATTTTTTCGGTAACATTGACGTTCTCACACTTAAGCATAAATTCATAATTTATAGAATGAATTCTTAAAATTAAGAACGTGGTCTTAATTTTAAGATTATATTCTTAAATTTTTAAGAATGTGATCTTAACTTAATATTTTTATTAAGAACAAAATCTTGAATTCGATCTTAAAATGAGATTTTATTCAACATTACAATCTTAAATGCGATCTTAAAAAGAATTAAGATTTTATTCTTGATTCGAAAATGTTCGCATTTAACAGACTGTTAAGATTGAAATGATTTGATTTCGAGCTTAAGATCTTGATTTTAGCATGTTTTTTCCCTTAGGGTATTATATATGTATGATGGTATTCTGATTTATGATTTATGCTTTTTTAATTTTCTCAAAATAAAAATACAATTTAATTGAAAAATTAAATTAAAACGCGAACTCAAGACAAAATAAATAAATTTCTTTGGCTAAGCCAAAAAAAAAATGAAAATCTACGATTATTTGCAAACCGTAGACAAGCTACTATTTGTAGAATTATTTCATAGCATACTGAGAAGGAATTTTTCTCATATGAACATAAATTAGCGGCCGTATGTATAATGAAAAATTGGCATGAAGTTAGCGTAGAGTTGAATTATAATACGCTAACGCACTGTGGATAAAAAAATGCTAAACTCTGGCTAGTGAATTGCCAAATATCTTCCAACTTGTGAAAAACAGCTGTTCAATGTCAAAATTTTATATAAACAAAAGAAAAATCAATAATTTTTGTGCGCGAAAATAAAAAATGTTAACTTTAGATGCTTTAAATAATTTGGAAGACTTTACGGTGCGTTATCGGCAAAAAAAAATTATAAAAAGAGAAGAAACCCATTCTTGGAGTATAGCGAAAAAGAGTTTCGTTTTAAATATAGATTTTCAAAAGAAAACAGCAATTGGTGAAAGCTGACCTTAAAGGGAAAGGTACAGGAAAAATCGGTAGCATTTCTCCACACATACAAGTGCTGGCAGCTTTAAGGTGCTGGGGACGTAACACTGTACAAGACGACTGTGCTGAGTATCATGGTTTCACCCAGTCAACTATGAGTAGAATTTGTGAAAAGGTTGCACATGTTGCGGGATTTAAAAATGTTATAGGAGCTATTGACTGCACCCACATTCGCATGAAAGCTGTAGGTGGCGACGGTGCCCAATTATTTGTAAATCAAGGGATACTTTTCCCTAAACGTACAGATACGTAAAACAATAAATGAATAAAACAAAAAATTAATAGAACTATAATAGACTAGAAATTTAAGGTTTAATAAGCTTTAATAAGAAAACCTTTCAAAAAGTAGTAAGATCCTCACAAGAATATAAGTGTAAAAAAGGCCAAGTTCCTTTCGAAAATTTCGGCCATTAAAAGTAGTGAGATAAAAATTTTGACCAAGTTCTTGTTTGGCACAATACCTACCACTGTAATATGCTATGCATTATATAAATTTGTAACCGTAAGAGGGTCATATAATTTCTAGATAATCTGCTAACTTGGCAATATTTTTACCTTTCTAAAAAAGAAGAGAATAATGCATACTTATTTCTTTCTTTATGGGCTAGTTTCTTACTAAATAGTTAAACTTAGTTTAACATGCGTTTGAGTTAACCAAGAAACAAAGTTAAACGGGATTTAACCGCCCATGCTGTTTTTCAGTGATGGATTAACAGTTGTCAATTTAGCGAGAAATGCCATACTTTGTTTTCAATATAGATATGGCATTCTTGAAAATAGTTTACGTAAATAGGGCAACACTTAAAAAGCGATGTGATAATTCTTTAAGTTTATATCAAAAAACTTTAATAAGTGAATTCTGATTTTTTGTAAAATAAAAAAAAAAATAATATGGACTTAAAAAATAGTGACGCTCCAAAAATAAAACCAAAATAAATTCAGTGAAGTGCGACTTTGACCCGCGCACGAAGGGTTCCGTACGGGCACGAGATATGTAGTTCAATAAAAATAATAAACTATAGTTTTGGCATTTTTTTAGTTTTTGGGTTTTTTCGGTTTTTTCGTTTGGGGTTTTTTGAATTTATTGGCGCTTTCTGAGTTTTGGCACTTTTTTCACGTTTTGGCGAGTTTTTTTTTTTTGGCTTTTTAGTTTTTTTTTAATTTTGGCGATTATTATTATTTTGGCGTTTTTTTATTTTGGCGATTTATTTTTAATTTTGGCGTTTTTTTCATATAGGTGATTTTTTTTTGGTTTTGGCGATTTTTTTTAGTTTTGGTACTTTTTTTTCGTTTTAAGGATTATTTTCGGTTTTTGGCGTTTATTTTAAATTTTGGCGATTTTTTTCGTTTTGGCGATTTTTTTTATATTTGGCGATTTTTTTTTTAATTTTTGGCGTTTTTTTTCATTTTGGCGATTTTTTTTTCACATAAACAATTATTTTGGTTTTGGCGCATTTTTCGCGTTTTGGCGATTTTTTTCGGTTTTGCGATTTTATAATTTTTGGATATTTTAGTTTT
Source organism: Tachina fera (assembly GCA_905220375.1). Classification (NCBI taxonomy): domain Eukaryota; kingdom Metazoa; phylum Arthropoda; class Insecta; order Diptera; family Tachinidae; genus Tachina; species Tachina fera. Next base: position 48,139,175 of record LR999965.1, on the reverse strand, counting down.
ACCGTTTTTGAAAATTTCAAGAGTTTACCTCTTACTGTCTCCAAGATATAGCAATTTGTCAAAATTACATAGTCAAAATTGCATTAACTGATGGACCACCCTTTAATTTAAATTTTTTAATATTTTAATGTTTATTGTTGTAGTCTATATAAAAATACACTAATTTTACAAATTTCAAGTGTCAATATACACATGGTCATACAATTGGATGTATATTACATGAGATTTTAACATTTTTCATCGCTCGTTTTGGAGCGCCCTTTAATTTCTAATTCTAATGTATTTGTTTTTGTAGTGGCCAAGGTTCTACATACTCTGTCCAAATTTCAGGTCCGTAGCTCTTACGGTTCCTGAGAAAATACCGTGTGACGGACAGACGGACAGCCGGACAGCGTAGCGAAAACAATAGGGTTCCTTTTTTCACCTTTGGTGTACGGAACCCTAAAAAAAGATCAACAAATTTTAAAGCAAACGAAAAACACTTTCTTTTTATGTATGTATGAAAATACTTATTTATTATGCTTTTTAGTATTTTTTTCATTGCGTAATACTTCTTTGATATATGTATGTACATATTTCATATATGTATTTGACATTTCTAACTATCGTTAGAATGTTGCAATGTTGCTCGGTTAAACCTAGATTATTAGCTAGATAATCTTTATCTGAAAAACAAAATTTTAAGTTTTAACTACAGTTAACTGACAAGTAGAGTTTGTCTTTATGTTAAAAACTAGCTCTATATCTGAAAAAATATTGTCAAGTTAGCACGCTCAATTAAGTCCTTTTCCTGAGACATTTCCATTCCGTATTTATGCATATATGTAATTATTTTTGTTTTATTATCCCAAATCTGATATATTAGATAACTTCTCAATAAGCCAGTTGTCATTTATTGAACGAGTATTTGACACAACAATCAACGATAACCATATCAACAACCCTACAGGAAGGCTACCAGTCAATTGACTAGTGATTTGACTAGTAGCGACGACCACAACTTCGGTCACTGGCCCCAGTTAGTTTATTAGGGGCTTGGTGAAAAAAATTACCAAAACATTTGTGTACGTGTGATTTTTTCTCGCTCTCTAACTTATTAATTTCACTTAATTAAAACACATATATCTGAACTGCTTACTCTGCTACGTTTTTGCCAGTCACAGTTTACATAAGCATTGGTGAACTATGACTAGTAAACGGTTACAAGGCAACTAGTCACCTATTACTAGTCAATATTTACGTAGAAACAGGTAAAATGTAACTTTTAAATAAAAAACATAAGTTTTATGTTATTTTAATTGTTTTTTATTATAAGAATATATAAAAATAAGTAATATAAATATATAAAAACAAAAAACAAACCAATCCACTTTTTTATCTCCAACACACCTTGCTTTTTGTAAATACCTAAAATTTAAAAACAAAACACATATACATACGTATAAATTAAATTAAATTTTTAAATTTCTTTAGACCGAACGAATTGTATATTTTACAATAAAACGCGATATCTTAAAAGTTTTGACATAAGATGTTTCACTCTAACATACAAGTTAGAGAGGAGCAACTATAGTTAATAAATGTGTCGGCCATCTCTACCAGTCAAATGATCAGTCAATTGACTGGCACTCTTAAATTCAATGGAAAATTATTGCAAATGTGTTAGTGAAAAAATTTCGTTTGTGTTAGTTTCGGTCATTCATTTCTTGTAGGGAAGCTACCTACTATTTGTAGAATTATTTCATAGCATACTGATACGGGATTTTTCTCATATGAACATACAATGTAAAGTAGATTTATAACACGTAGTATTATTTACAATCTTACAACTCGGCCATCCTATTTAAATTAGATTTATTACAACTAGTATTATGTACTATCTTACAATATGAAAACTCTATGTAGCAGACAGACAGTGTACAGCTTCGACCTTTTGAACAATATTGAGTCACGTATTGTCAAAGGAAAGTCAAAGAAGAGATTTGCTGTTGTTTTTGACAAAAAAAAATCTTAACGATTTGAAAGAAGTGTGCAGCGCAAGTGCATTGACACGTGCTGCAGCAGTTAATGGGATTCATAAAAATTAAAACACAAATTTTTATGTGAGGAAATTAATTTTTATTTATTCTTTTATTTTTCTTAAATATCAATAAAAATAAGTATGGATTTGGAGTTCAAAATTATTCAATAGCATTTTAGATTAAATAAATATTAAAACCTTTATGCAACCAGATTCTATATGAACCGTGCTCGATGAGCAGGGGCAACAGTAGCAGCAGTAGCGGCAGTAGCAGCAGTGGCAGCAGTAGCTTCAGTAGCAGCAGTAGCAATAAAGGCAGGAGGAGCTAATCCAGCAGAAGCTTCATTAGTAGCAGGGGCAGCTGCAGCAAAGTTTTGGAAAAATACCAATGAGATGGCAAATATAAAAAGTATTTGCAAAAGATTCACTGTAAAAAGTATTAAATAGTCAAATAGAATAAATCATTTCATTTAAAAATTTCATTGTTGTAAAAATATCATAATCCATAAAGTTGAATTTCCAGCTTTGGTGTTGTAAGGAAAGGCACTAAAGCCCCGTTCAGACTATTATACAATTATTAATAGTTTTGTGGAAAATGCAGCTCTGACATGCTGAGTTGTTATTGTTTTTTTTTTAATTTTTGAAACAAATATAAGACCAGGGACGCATTTTCGTCAAAAGTATTAATACTTGTACAGGGTGGCCCAGAAAGACCGAAGTGGTGTGAAATCCTTATAACTTTTTATTTAAGACATATTTTTTTAGTTTTTTGTTTTTTAAATACATTAAATTTATAGGGAATATTTTAAGATTAGTTATTAAAAATTATATCCCGCAAGTGGTGGCCATTTTCTGCTTCGCACAAATGTGCTCTTTCCAACACATTTTCAATGACCTTTCGCAAAACTTCCGGTGTTATGTTGTTAATTTCGTCTCGAATATTGGTTTTTAATTCCTCAATAGTCCTAGGCTTATTAAGATAAACTTTCCCTTTTAAATAACTCCAAAGGAAACAGTCTGGGGCAGTTAAATCCGGGGAACGCGGAGGCCAATTAAAATTGCTTCTACGCGAAATTATTTTTTCACCAAATATGTCGCGTAAAAGAGCCATTGTGGCCCTGGAAGTGTGCGCTGTGGGTCCATCCTGTTGGAACCATATTTGCGGATGGTTTTCCACGGTTGGCTTTACCAAATTTTCCAACATGGCCTGATATCGATCACCATTGATGGAAATGGCGACACCTCGTTCATTTTCAAAAAAATATGGGCCAATGATCCTTTCTGAAGAAACACCGCACCAAAGAGTACACTTAACTGGGTGTAATTGTCGTTGATGAAGTACTCTCGGGTTTTCAATATCCCATATCCTAAAGTTTTGTTTGTTAACGAGGCTTCGTCACTCATAACTAAGTTATGAATAATGGAAATGGAAAGAACACATTTGTGCGAAGCAGAAAATGTCCACCACTTGCGGGATATCATTTTTAATAACTAATTTAAAAATATTCCCTATAAATTTACTGCATTTAAAAAACAAAAAATTAAAAAAATATGTCTTAAATAAAAAGTTATAAGGAATTCACACCACTTCGGTCTTTCTGGGCCACCCTGTATTATAGTCTGAGTGGCCCTTAAGCGACAGCTGAACTTCACGATGTTACCGCTCAGGGCGATAAGCTCCATAATATTTATTGCAAATTATAAGTGTATGATATAAAAATTTTGCCACAAAGTATTGCGTTGACAAGTGCGGTCTTGCCTTTGTAATATAAATGTATACCCTTCCGTTATGTAAAACATTTTAACCCGTTTGAAAGAAATAAGAAAAACTCTCTCCTGGAAGAGTTCGAGGTTAAAAATTTTACACAAAAATGTTCCTCGTAAATTTTTTTATAAAAATATTAAACGCATCCTAAAATTTAAGGGTTCAACTCCCCCTTTTTTTTAAATCAGACGTAAACTTTCAAAAGGATGATACACGTACGTATATTTATTTTTGTCTCCTCTGCCATGATCAGTCTGAAATTATTATTAACATTAATACACAAGAACACGTATGTGTACTTACATACTATATTTAGCTCAAAAATAAATGAAATATTTATTGTAGACGAAGGATGGCTTAATTTTTCGATTTGTTTTCTAATTTACCATCAGCAATGAAGCTTTTGAAGTAAAAAATGGGAGCCTCATCCTCCGAACAACGCACACAAGAATGGCTCCTTATGATAGTTCTCAATTTTACAAATAAAAAACAAGGAACCTGGTAAGAGAGTGAGAGGTGTCTGGGTGATCCAGGCCTATACATTGTTTTAATATATTTTGGATTTACTTTGAGAATTTGTCATCTATTCCTTATTTTTGCTCTAATTTAACAGAGATTGTACAAGTTTTCAGTTACCTAAAAACTGATTCATTTGTTTAATTTTAGGTCAAGTTGTGTTTGGTTGAAAGGAAAGAGGTAGATAGGAAAGAAAAATCTCACAGCATCATCTCGTTCACCTTAGTATCAGTCACATTTTTATATATTTTTTAGCGACCGATAGGTAATGCCAAAGAAGATGTACAATAATTTCAACGAGATATCGACTACTAGTTCCACGTCGCAATGAGAAAGGAAAGTTCCAGGCATCGCCAACCTTTAAGCAATATTATTTCTAAAAAATGTTTTATGTCCTGTCTTTGCATAAGATTGGATTTCATATAGACACAAGACAGATGAATACTTTTTTTCCGCTGGAAGTGGAAGATAAAAACGATGTTTTCTGTACTTTTAAGTGCTTTAAGGTGTCTCAATATTTTTGTAGAGGCAGTGGCCACCGTTTTTAAAGTACTTATAAGACGTCTTTAGTCTGGCTGCTGAGTTCGTAGTATATTGACTGACCGGCCGATAAGTTGTCAACAGTACATTCTTAGAAATTGCACTTTTGGAGTATTGGGTCATGATATAGTTTACAGAAGAATTTTTCCCACAACTTTAATTTAAATATGGTAACAAATTGCAAAAAAGGTATTTATTTTAAAACTTAAATAAACCTTACCAACCTTTAAACATCATTTTAATTTTCTCCAATAAATTTTTACTAAAATCACTTAATACACTGTCTTTGGCTAGCTAAGGCTGTTTAAAACTGACTTCTTAATTAAAAAAAATGGATCTTATATAGTAGTCGAACCAAAACTTAAAAATAAGATAATACGCTTCAATTAAATAAAGTTGAGAGTAATAAAGTTTTTATGGTTAACATGAGTTTTTTAAGATAATTCCCTGATAAAAAAATCTCATTTATGGTGTTTAGAACTGAAAATAAATTGTAAAAATATATACAATTTGTATGCTAATGTTGATTAAATTCATAGTTATGGAAAATTACTGGTAATTTGCTGTTTTCGTAAATATTTTTTTATTATTTTGATTTGAGTCATGGTTGGTTGGTTTACGCCGCTGCCTTCTTCATGCAGGCATTCAAGTAGAATGTAGATGATTCCTTTTTTGAAAATACTACTCCAGTCGTCGATGTTAACCTATGTAGAACCGTGTCTAAGTATATGGATACGGTGATATGTACTATATCCAATCCTTCGCGTCGAGATATCTGATAAGGTCACTCAACCCAATCTGTAAGCTCGTATAGTACATAACTGCGTAATAACTTGTGTGTCGAGAGATGCAAAGATGGACATTTGCAACGAAAGTGGAACATTGTCTTTTCTTTGTTTCTTCTCGACAACTTCGGCAGAACTCATAGGACAGGCCTATCCTACTAGCATGTCTGTCGACCGTCCAGTGCACCGTAATGACTGCATTGATCTTAGAGATGTCCCTACGGTGCCTGCTTGTTAATTGTATTGAGTGCCTATTATTGCGCCATCTGAATTAAGCCTTATAGAGATAATGATGCAGTTTTTAATAGTACCAAACGGCATGGCTACCGATTAGGCATTGTAGGCATCGTAGCAGACCCAGCTCGTCCGCTTGTTCGTTACCCGAAAAATTGCTATATGCTGTAACCCAGATGAGGATGTGTTCAACCTTACCACCCAGTCTAGATATCAAAATCTGGCACTGCCCAACTATAATAGAGGAAGCGGTATATCATCTTATGACTTTACCCTATACCTTCCTATCAATCAGCACTCTAACAGCTTCCCTTTCTGTCAAAATTTCAGTCTAAAATACAATGGTTTCGTTAGAGGAGACGAAAGGATAATTCTATACCAAGATCATCTGAAAACACTCAAGAGTAGATTATGCTTGATCCATCAGTGTATATTCTTAACGTCGTATTCTCTTACTATTGTGCCTCTCTTCCACTGCCGGGTGGATGGAAACAGAACTTTAAACACTTAATCAAAGTCCAGATGAGGTACCATGTAAGCAATAGATTTTCTCAGCGTAAAGGGGTGGTTGATCCACGATTCGGGCAAACCCAGTAGACCTTGATCTTAATCACCAATTGCTGGTTATCTTGCCACACTACTTGATGATACTGTCAATACATGAAGTTCGATCGGAATAAAGTTTAGTAAAGCATTACCAGTCCGAAGGACTAGTACGTAATTATTCTTGCGAAGGGATATCAAGCGGATCTCTATAGTCAATAAAGTTGATCTACCATGTATTTCTTACTTGGGGCATGCCAACATTCTACAGAGCCGTAAGTCAGTATTGGATGCACAATTGCTGTATACATCCACTTAAGCATTTTGGGGTTTAGGCTCTACGACAGGAGCAGCAGGCAACCGTTGCCTTTCCAATAACACTGTGCTGAATATACAGTTTCCATGAACGTTTTTCGTCCAGTATAAATCGCTATATTTTCTGAGTTGTCCGATAGCGACAATTCATGATTATTCAACCGAGGAAGTCTAAAGTTCTGTACCAGATCTTACAATATTGGCAATCGAAAATTGCCAGCACAATATTCCTTGTCAGTTCACACGGTTGTCAGAAAATCTTACAATTTATTGCCAGACGGTTTTATGGAAATAAATTCGTCTGACAAAATCGTCAATCGAAAAATTGTCAGTTCACACGGTTGTCATATGCAAAAATTGTCAGATCGGTTGTTATGCGTTGCCAGACTCAAAGCATTTGTTAGAAATTGTTAAATATCAATCGTTTGTGGTTTCAAATCTAAAAAGAGAAAATATAAGTTATTATGGACCATAAAGAAGCAATTGCAATGATTTTGTCTGCATATATTTTATTATAAATTTTTTCTTTAAAATCAAGGGCGTGCAGTGTTGATGCAGATGCATGAACTGCATGACAATATCAAAATGTCTGACAAATATCTGGCAATAAATTTACAATGTGTTCACACGATTGTAAGGTGTTCGACAATTTGTTGTCAGCTGTTAGTCTTGCAATTGACTGATAATGCTTTTTCTGGCAACGACTTCTGACAAAAATTTTCAGTTCTCACTGTTGTAAACAATTTTGAGCACATTTTACTGGCAATATTGTAAGATCTGACAACCGCCTGTACATAGCTTTAGTCTTTCTAGTAAATAGTACGAGTTCTGTTTTGTTGGGGTTTCAATCCTAGCTAGGGATACCAATCCCGAAAATGCCGCGATTGTTTACTAAGTTTTTGTTTTCGTTTATAAAAATAAATTCATGATGACTTTCCCGCATGTGAAGATAGTAACAGTGACAACACAATATTGATCTTTTATATTTCTTTGTTTCATCCTGTTAATAGTGCCAATGAAAATTTCTCTCCAAACCATGGTTTTTTCCTTGCTCTAATTAATTGTATAAAAAGATTTTGTTTTTTAAGAAAAAACGCAACCTGCAATGCGATTAGCTTGTCTACAGAAAACACCCAGAGTTTATGGTGGGAATCGAACCCACGACCTCTGGACTGACAGGCTAGTATCGCTACCACTTAGCCACAGGGGCACCTCTGTGTAAGAACTTCGCTGCATAAATCTGTAAAAAAAGTATAAATACTAATAACATTCGTATTCTTTAAAAAAACTATAATAACATACATATTTGAACCATAGATTTTTTGAATATAATTGCTAAATTCACAACCTATTGTAGGACTCGTAGTTCGTACAAACATTGCACACTGGGGTTTCCTATATCCTAAAAGGGGAATTAATTGAAAAATTAAATTGTGTAAGAAGCGAATAAATTTTTGTAAACGCTAAAAGTACACAAAATTCCACATCACTAGCAAAAAATATTCTGATTGTATCAATTGCCGTTGTGAAATTATACGCTTTTAAATTTAGAGTTATTTGACGTTTTCTTGTGTGCAATAAAAATTGCAATTTTCGGTGTTTAAAGAACTATTTTTCGGGGTGCTTTCTGAAGCGAAAATATAAAATAAAATAAGGGAACCTTTAACCTCAAGCTAGTAATATTAAATGTACGTTTTTTATTGTTTTTATGTTTAATTTGTGTTATTTGCTTTCACGCGTAACCCTATAATCTAGTGAATTTCGGGAAAAATTATGATAACTAATTAATAATTAATAAATAGCTCTCCTTTTTTGACTTACAAGACGTTTAATATCCGTAGAATAATTTGTATTAAAGCCACTCTACGGATAGGAGCTAAAGGCATATTCAAAAGCCTTTATAATATTTTCGTTAAATTTGGAAATGTTATATTCCACATCCTCGGGTGATCTTAGCTACCCAGTGACTATTAAGATCTTTTTTGAATCCTAGCCAGTTGATCCCATTAATCATCTTCACATATGAGTTAGGTAACTCACTCCTTAGTGGTTTAAAAATTGTAACTATTGTGGGAGAGTGATCGGAGGAGAGATCTAGAGAGGCCTCCACGTGAATTAAGTCCCTAGGGATAGTTTTCATGACGCCAAAATCTACAACATCCGGAATCTTTTATACGTCAGTAGGCCAGTAAGTGGGCTCCCCACTCGAAATGACAGCCAAGCCCATTTTTAAATTGTATTAAACAACTATCGACCTCTAGGTGTAATAAGACGCGAGCCCCAGTACGTATGTTTTGCATTGTAGTCGCCAGCTGCCATGAAACAAGATTCAAACGATTTGTAGAACTTCTCATACTGATCTTCGTTAACTGAAAATCTGGGAGTAAATTAATGATATCACAAAATTAGCACAAAAATTGTATACGAAAATATTCGTTGGTTGAATATATTCTTTACAAACGTTGTAAAGGATATATTGCTTGAACCTTTACTTAATTAGAATTGCTGATCCACGATAGGTTCTCCCTTTCGGGTTCTTTTAATCATATAAAGTGTAAACATTTATTTTTTTAGCTTCTCGAAGTCAAATGAGTCTCAGAGTCCAAACTTATATCAATATTTTTTTCCGGAAGGAAGTGTTGGCGAATGCGTTTTTGCGTTCCAGAAACATATTTTTTTAAATTGTTCATGGCTTATTTAAAATTGCTTGAAGCAGTGTATTTTGCATTCGCAGCACTTCCTGCATTAAGCTGGTAATATTTGTTGTAAATTTGTTTATAGTTTGCACCAGATTACGAGTATCAATAGTACTTTCAAGGTGACTAAAATTAAAGATTGAGTTGGTATTTCTTGAATTATTTGGCGGTGAAACATTTTTTTGTGGGAATAGAATTTGTCTTAGCAGCAACGGCAAACGATGCACGTGAAGTAATTGGTTGGCTCATTTGAGTAAAAGTGGCGGAGTAAGCGTTTGCGTATTGATCTGAAGCTAATTTAGGTTTTTTCAAATAATCTATTTAACGAAACAACATACAGGACATCCTCTGTAGTGTGACGACCAAAGTCACTAGTTCGTTTTGGCCCACAACTTCCCAAGAATTGGCTGGTTTATTTAATTATTTATTATTTACTTCCTTAAAATTATTAACCTTATCTTTATTGAACTTTATTGAATTGCCCAATTATTTGCTTGTTTTAATACTTACACTTATGAAAGATATGTTATTATACATAATTCTTGGAAACTAGATACCAACTTAATTTTAAATCTTTGTTTAAAAATAACGGAAATGTTAGAACAACATACGGATATACTACACAACTATACAACGCTGAATGAACAACCATGCATAATGAACGTGCGATCATATGGCATGGTAAACCATATGGCATATTTAATACAGTCGTTTGTGTGGTTGTGTACTTATAGGCCGGGGGACAATGAATCCGTCATAGGTTAAACTTCGCCTTTTTCAACTGACCTTAACGCAGCGTCGGAGAAGATTGGCACAATGAGTACTTTATTGACGGAAGCATTTGTAGGTTGATTCTGCATTTTATTTATTAAATTCAACTTTTTTATTTATTTCGTTTATTTCTTTTGTTTAATTTTATTTTTACTACCACAAAACACAAACACATACCAAAAACCATACCAAAAAAACCAACCAATATCTTTCAAACTACTCAACGTACGCAAAAAGTTTAAAATTGAAAATTTTTACTAAATGTAACAGACCTCATAGCTGTCGGTTGTTTAACGTATGACGGATTCATTGTGCCCCGGCCTTAAGTATGTTGTCTGGCATGGCTGTGAAAAGGCGAGCCATCGTTGTATCAATGATTAATGTATTAGCATTAAACACATTCACCACAGCAAGCTACCGACTACGAAATGTCAAAAATAGAATACACATGTTTATATGAGAATAATTATTTTGAAGACAGCCAGGCAACATGGCGGCAGGTTGTTGCCTATACCGAGCTGTAATACGGTAAAATATTTAGGTCTTCATCTTGATCGAAGACTTACTTGGAAAGAGCATGTCAAAAAGAAACGTAAGCAACTCAAATTAAAAACAAGAAAAATGTTTTGGTTATTGGGCCCAAGATCAAGCTTAAGCTTGGAAAATAAGGTTCTGTTATACAAAACAACACTAAAACCTATATGGACATACGGCATCCAACTTTGGGGAACTGCAAGTAATTCGAACGTTGAGATTTTGCAGAGATACCAGTCAAAAACACTCAGACTTTTAACAAATGCGCCATGGTTTATCAGCAACAAAAACATACACAGAGATCTTGGAATTTTAATGGTAAAAGGTGAAATCAATAACTTCAGTGAAATATACCTTAATAGACTAAGTAATCATTCCAATGTGTTAGCAATAAACCTGTTAGATGATAGCAATGAAATCCAGAGACTTAAAAGGCTCCATGTACTTGACCTTCCCTTCCGAAAATAGAAAATTGATTTATTTACTTAGTTTTTTTTTGAGTTTTAAGGAAAACTCAATGTATGTTATTTAAAAGTTATGAAATTTGCTTATTAGTTTGATTGTAAAATAGATTGCAAATAAAACAATTAAAAAAAAAATGTTTATATGAGAATAATTATTTTGAAGACAGCAAGGCAACATGGCGGCAGGTTGTTGCCTATGCTGATTTGGTCGTTGTAGTCCAATTAAACTAATTTCTATTTCTTTGGCTGCAATGAGAAAATCCAGTGTTACCAGTATCATAGAAAATGTTGAATGAGCGATATCGTGCAATTACTTCATATTATTTAACAGAAACAATATCCAAAAGTTGATGTGAAGAATAAGTTGATTAACTTTTATACTTTTACGTCATTTAAGTACATTTGGAAAGTGTAATATAATTTTTATAAATGCGAAATATTTGAGGGTGGCAATACTGACCTATGTATTTATACTTAAATATGAGGTCCACATGGTGCTGCTGCCGTCTCCAAAATAATTAAGTAGCTGGCTACGAGGCGACAAATGCTGCTAGCGGCATTTGAAGTCGTGTGTTCGTGTAGCCTGCTGTGGTGAATGTGTTTAATGCATTAGAGTCTAAACACAATGTAACGATTTTTTATTGCGGTGCGGATTTCCATACAATTTTGAAGTAAAAATCCGCAGTGCTTGACGGAATAAAATTAAAATCTATTTTATTTTCATTGCGGACTTTCTTATTATCTGAATTTTCTCTTGCTGACGTTGCCGTAGTTTTTGAATAATTGGCTGTGTTCACAACATTATTGTAAAAAAAACATGATTTTGAAGTTCAAACATTTTTGTCATATATTATAAAAGTTTAAAAAACATATCAAATATATCTTCGAATATATAAAATGTTAATAATTTTTTGTTTTTAGTTATAAAACAAACATACGGCCAGACGGACAGCGTAGCGAAAACAATAGGGTTCCCTTTTCCACCTTTTGTTTACGGAACCCTAAAAATTAAAAAAAATGGAAAAACAGAAAATTAATAGTTATACTTATAAATGTGTTTACCAAAGGTAAATCAATTGTATACACAACAATCGTTTCTCATATTCCGTTTCATTGAAAATTTAAGTTAAATAGCGGATGTTAATAAGAATCTCTACCCAAGTAGATAGACTAGGGTGCTAATGAAATGCGTGGCTTCACAGAAAAGTAGCGGTATTTCCCCCAGCTTAAAGTCTAAGTTTAATTGTTCTTCTCTTCTTTAGAAACTCACATTAATTAATAAAAAAAATATTTCATTCAATAAGAATTGAAATTACTGAACTTAAGCCTGACTAAGAATTATTTCTGATTGAAATATGTTTATTATTAAACGAACCTGGGGTACTTGTTTCATTTTCGTCCAAGTAACCAAGAGAAGCTACGTTTTTTTCCATTTTCCATTTAATCTACACGACTCTGGTCTCCGCTGAGCCTACCCTAGCCACCAGCGAATCTGTGTCATTACAGTAGTTAGCGGTGTGATTACCTCCACAACTACTAAATTTTTTTCTGCTTCATCTTTTAGCTTAGTTCAACTAAGATAACACAAGCTGTAGGTAAATTGCAGTAAGTTTTCCATATTCTTGGCAATTATAACACTTTACTGGACCTGAACGCTTATGTGACTCTTCAACTATGATTTTTGGTGTAAAAGAATCTTTAAGCTATAAATTAGAGGGGTTTAATTTTTTTTTAATTTCATGTCATTAGGCTCCAGTTCAACCCGAAATAGGGGATGGGGGGGGGGTACCTTTTCTCTGTTTATTATATTAGTAAAATTTTTTACCTTAAATCCTTGCCCGATGAGTGCACATTTTACTTCTTCGGGATCAACATATGAATCTATTATTTATTTTTGTTTTAAATCCTGTCAGAAATTTTTCCGAAATCTTTTTTTTTCACATATTTGAATTTTTGTTTAGTCAATATTACCTCGTTTAATTGGAATAATGTGAAAAGTATTCTCACCAATGGCCGGCAGGAGTTTTCTCTCTCTCTCTCATAGATAAGTGGTGGCTTGAAAGACTTTTGCGATGAGGTAGCGGGCTTGTCGTTATTGTCTTGCAATAATGAAAAACGATTTTGACGATTATAATTAGTATAGGATGCGCTGTTATCCCTAGATATTATTGGATCAGATGAAGCGTTAAGAGAATTTGGGCTTCGCCCACGCTTTACCACAGTTTTATATCTGTTGTTTTTAACAAAAATCTTAACGATTTAGAAGAAGTGTGCAGCGCAGGTGCGTTGAGATGTTGTGCAGCAGTTAATAGGATTAATCGAAACAGAATTTTATAAGAGGAAATTAATTTTTTTTTTAGTCTTTTATTGTTCTTAAATATCAATAAAAACAAGTATCGATTTTTGTTTCAAAATTATTCAGTAGCATATTAGATTAAATGAATATTAACACCTTTATGCAACCAGATTCTATATGAAAAATGCTCGAGGAGAACGGGCAACAGGAGCAGCAGTGGCAGCAGTAGCAGCAGTGGCAGAAGTTGCAGCAGTAGCAACAACAGTAGGAGCAGTGGCAACAGGAGCTGCAGTCGCAGCAGTAGCTTTAGTGGCAGCAGCAGTGGCAGCAGTGGCAGGAGTAGCAGCAGTAGCAACAAGAGTAGCAGCAGTGGCAACAGGAGCTACAGTGGCAGCAGTAGCTTTAGTGGCAGCAGCAGTGGCAGCAGTAGGAGTAGTAGCAACAAAGGCAGGAGGACCTACTGTAGCAGTAGCTTCATTAGAAGCAATTGTTGGGGCAGCAGTGGCAGCAGTGGCAGCAGTAGCAGCCGTAGCTTCAGTAGCAACAGGAGCTTCAGTAGCAATAAAGCCAGGAGGACCTACTGCAGCATCAGCAGCGGATGCGGGGGCAGCAGCAGCAAGGTTTTGGAAAAATACCGATGAGATGGCAAATACAAAAAGTATTTGCAAAACGTTCACTGTAAAAAAATATTAAATATATAAATAGAATAAATCATTTCATTTAAAAATATCATAATCCGTAATAAGTTAAATTTTGAGCTTTAGTGTTGTAAGGAAAGGCACTAAGCGCCAGCTAAACTTCACGATGTTGCCGCTTACAGCGATATGCTCCATAATATTTATTGCACATTATAAGTGTATGATATAAAAATTTTGCACTAAATTATTGTGTTGAAAAGTGCGGTTTTGCATTTGCAATATAAATGTAGCCCTTTCGTTATGTAAAACATTTTGACCCGTTTGAAAGAAACAAGAAAAACTCTCTCCTGGAAGAGTTCGAGGATTAAAATTTTACACAAAAATATTCCTCGTAAAATAATTTATAAAAATATTAAACGCATCCTCTACCTAAAATCAAGGGCTCAACTCCTCCTTTTTTTAATAGGATCAGGCGTAAACTTTCAAAAGGATGATACACTTACGTATATTTATTTTGGTCTCCACTGCAATAATCAGTCTGAAATTATTTTTAACATTAATACACAAGAACACGTATGTATTTGTACTTATATTTAGCTCAAAAATAAATGAAATATTTATTGTCGAATATTTGGCCATTTTCAGGCGAATACGAATGTATTCGTATTCGTCAAATTCAGGCTAATACGAATACGAATATTTTTCCAAAGAAATTAAATAAATCAATGCATAAATCTTAAACGAAATTTAAATAAATGACTAAACATTTTAGTTTGTACAAATACATTAATTCTTTTATAGAAATTTGTGCTTTGTATCATTTTCAACCTGAAGGATTGGATCTAGTTTCTATCACCGTGTCCATATATTTAAACACGGTTCTACTCCACTCGTCGATGTTAATGGTCTTTTCAAAAAGGAATCATCTAAATTATACTGGAATGCCAGCGTGAAGAAGGCAGCGACCAAAACCAACCAACCATGATGCAAAACAAAATAATAAAAAACAACTTGCAAAAATATCAAATTACCAGTACTTTTCCATAACTATATTTTTTTCTATATTAATTAAAAACAGCATAAAAATGGTACATATTTTACAACCTATTTTTCGGTTGTCAACATTTGACTTAAACCATAAATGAGTATTTTTTTTTATCAGAAAGTTATCTTCAAAAAACTCATTTTAAACGAAAAAACTTTATGTTAAGGCTTAATTATTATATTATCTTATTTTTATTTATTTTTTGGACTACTATATAAGATCCATCTCCATTGAGAAGTCAGTTTTAAATAGCATCAGCTAACCATAGACAGTGTATTAAGTGATTTCAGTAAAAATTTTATTGGAGAAAATTAAAATGATGTTTAAAGGTTGGTACGGTTTATTCTAGTTGTAAAATAAATACCTATTTTTTGGAATGTGTTACATATTTAAATTAAAGTTGTGGAAAAAGTCTTCTCTGAATTATTTCATAGAGTAATACTCCAACAGTGTAATGTCTTATAATGGACGGGCTGATCGCTCAATCTGCAACGAACTCAGCAATCAGACTAAAAGCGCCTAATAAGTACTTTTAACACGGCATCCACTGACTATACAAAAATATTGAGACACTTAAAAAGCAGTACAGAAAACATCGATTTTATCTTCCGCTTCTAGCGGAGATAAGTATTCATCTGTCTTGCGTCTATATGAGATCCAATCTTTTGCAAACATTATAACCTAAAGCTTCTTGTATACCAGGACATAGAACAATTTATAGAAATAATATTGGTTACAGGTTGGCGATGCCTGAAACTTTCCTCTCCCATTGCGACGTGGAACTAGTAGTCGGTATTTCGTTGAAAGTGTTTTACATCTTCTTTGCCATTACCTATCGGTCGCTAAAAAAATATATTAAAATGTGACTGATACTAAGGTGAACGAGATGATGCAGTGAGCTTTTTCTTTCCCGTCTATCTCTTTCCTTCCCACCAAAAACAAATTAATCAAGTTTCTAGATAAGTGACAACTTGTACAATCTCTGTTAAATTAAAGCAAAAATAAGGAATAGACAACAAATTTTCAAAGTAAATCCGAAATATATTAAAACAATGTACAGGCCAGGATCACCCAGACACTTCTCACTCTCTAACCAGGTTCCTCGTTTTTTATTCGCAAAATTGAGGACTGTTATAAAGAGTCATTCCCGCGAGCGGTGTTCTGAGGCTCTCATTTTTACTTCAAAAACTTCACTGCTGATGCTAATTAGAAAACAAATCGAAAAATGAAGGCATCCTTCCTCTAAAATAAATATTTCATTTATTTTTGAGCTAAATATAAGTACAAATACATACGTGTTCTTGTGTATTAATGTTAAAAATAATTTCAGACTGATTATTGCAGTGGAGACCAAAATAAATATACGTAAGTGTATCATCCTTTTGAAAGTTTACGCCTGATCCTATTAAAAAAAGGAGGAGTTGAGCCCTTGATTTTAGGTAGAGGATGCGTTTAATATTTTTATAAATTATTTTACGAGGAATATTTTTGTGTAAAATTTTAATCCTCGAACTCTTCCAGGAGAGAGTTTTTCTTGTTTCTTTCAAACGGGTCAAAATGTTTTACATAACGAAAGGGCTACATTTATATTGCAAATGCAAAACCGCACTTTTCAACACAATAATTTAGTGCAAAATTTTTATATCATACACTTATAATGTGCAATAAATATTATGGAGCATATCGCTGTAAGCGGCAACATCGTGAAGTTTAGCTGGCGCTTAGTGCCTTTCCTTACAACACTAAAGCTCAAAATTTAACTTATTACGGATTATGATATTTTTAAATGAAATGATTTATTCTATTTATATATTTAATATTTTTTTACAGTGAACGTTTTGCAAATACTTTTTGTATTTGCCATCTCATCGGTATTTTTCCAAAACCTTGCTGCTGCTGCCCCCGCATCCGCTGCTGATGCTGCAGTAGGTCCTCCTGGCTTTATTGCTACTGAAGCTCCTGTTGCTACTGAAGCTACGGCTGCTACTGCTGCCACTGCTGCCACTGCTGCCCCAACAATTGCTTCTAATGAAGCTACTGCTACAGTAGGTCCTCCTGCCTTTGTTGCTACTACTCCTACTGCTGCCACTGCTGCTGCCACTAAAGCTACTGCTGCCACTGTAGCTCCTGTTGCCACTGCTGCTACTCTTGTTGCTACTGCTGCTACTCCTGCCACTGCTGCCACTGCTGCTGCCACTAAAGCTACTGCTGCTACTGCAGCTCCTGTTGCCACTGCTCCTACTGTTGTTGCTACTGCTGCAACTTCTGCCACTGCTGCTACTGCTGCCACTGCTGCTCCTGTCGCCCGTTCTCCTCGAGCATTTTTCATATAGAATCTGGTTGCATAAAGGTGTTAATATTCATTTAATCTAATATGCTACTGAATAATTTTGAAACAAAAATCGATACTTGTTTTTATTGATATTTAAGAACAATAAAAGACTAAAAAAAAAATTAATTTCCTCTTATAAAATTCTGTTTCGATTAATCCTATTAACTGCCGCACAACATCTCAACGCACCTGCGCTGCACACTTCTTCTAAATCGTTAAGATTTTTGTTAAAAACAACAGATATAAAACTGTGGTAAAGCGTGGGCGAAGCCCAAATTCTCTTAACGCTTCATCTGATCCAATAATATCTAGGGATAACAGCGCATCCTATACTAATTATAATCGTCAAAATCGTTTTTCATTATTGCAAGACAATAACGACAAGCCCGCTACCTCATCGCAAAAGTCTTTCAAGCCACCACTTATCTATGAGAGAGAGAGAGAAAACTCCTGCCGGCCATTGGTGGGAATACTTTTCACATTATTCCAATTAAACGAGGTAATATTGAATAAACAAAAATTCAAATATGTGAAGAAAAAGATTTCGGAAAAATTTCTGACAGAATTTAAAACAAAAATAAATAAATAATAATAATAAATAATAATAATAATAAATAAAAGCAGCTTATTTTGTTCGATTGTAGTAACAGAATATGTAGCACTTTGAGTGATTCTAGGTAACATTTAAACATGTTACACATATATTGTGTAACATATTTCCTTCAGAAAAGAAATCGCCATAAGTCATAAATGTTAGAGGTCTTATTTAGAAAAAAAAAATGACTTACAAAATGTTTAACAAACAAATTTATATACAAAATTTGTTTCGTAACCTTGTGTTTTTTTGTTTTGTTTTAACGTTAAAACCAAATGCTAAAACATGATTTTGTTAAAATGAACTTAAAACCATTTTTGAACTTAAAACCATTTTTGAATTGGTTTTAAGTTGGTTTTATAAAACGCAACCTTGTATTCGCTGTGCTAAATTCAGTGCTGCCAAGTTAAAATGACCGGAAGCAGCTGATAATGTTTATGTCAGTAAATAAGAATAGGTACCAATTGATAAATTTTCAACTCAAAAATGGGTGTAGCCGCAATAATAATAAAAAAATATTGCCGAAAAAAGAATCTTTTGGACGGAAAAAACGAAAATATTTTCATTGATTTTTGGAAAATAAAAAAAGACGATATGACTGACATCCATCTGCCTATAAAAATCGTTTAGCTTATAATGTATTTATGCGTTTCTTATATATATTTTAACTTTATTTCCAAGCACTTCTTCACTTTTTATAAGTAGTTCCATAATTTTAAAATGTTTATTTAGTCATCGTACATACAGTGAAACATTTGCTGCGAAACATTTTTGATTTCTCTTTTGAAACTGCATTCGTGTCCACACTGTGAAGTTTTTGTTTTGCAGCTTAATACATTTTCTCATACATACATATATTTCTCATAAGAATGAGGCGAGAATGACGTACTCAACACGAACTTCGTGTATATCAAACAAAGTACCCTTTGCCATTCGTCTTTCCCCTCTCGTCAACAAATTCAAATGTTTTGCAGCAAATGTTTCACTGTAGGGACGATGACTTACAAAACATAAAATAATTTACATTTTATTGCATATTGTAATATTTCTGAGTTTTTCATATGAAAAAAAAATAAGTGTAATAAATTAAGGTTATAAAAAGCAGAAAAAATACAGCAACAAATACACATATTTCTACATGAGATTTATTTTATTTGGAACAAAGTTATCAGACAGTCTGCGAGTTAAAGCCTGAATTTATTAAACTTTAGTTGTGAAAACACTATAACGATCGTTATTCTTTTATTATAAAATTTATTCTTAACACACATACACAAGCAAAGCAGACGACAGTATTTATTTGTCACTGTTTTTTAACTGCCCTATGTATAAGCAAAAATTGGCATGAAGTTAGCATAAGTGGCTAAATTGAACATGAAACTTCACATTGATAATCATGCTAGGACTTGGAGGTGGATTAAGATTATGTAATGAGACCATTTTTAATGTCAAATTGTATTGAGGAACTCGTTAACACGTAATTCAATTTCGTCACTTATGCTAACTTCATGCCAATTTTTGCTTATACAGGGTGCTTTTTTTTAGAGGTATAGAACTTCGAATTGAAATAAAACACAAGAAAATCGTTTTAATGTCCATCAATTTGGCTTTATTGGAAGGATAATTTTATGCCATTAATGTTTAAATATGATTTCGGGCATGTGGCCGCCGCGGCTGGCTCGAATAAAGCCAATTCTACAGGTCCAATTTTCAACCACTTTTTCGAGCATATGGGGCCGTATGTTGGCAATAACGCCACGAATGTTGGCTTCCAAGTCCCCTAACGTTTCTGGTTTGTTGGCGTAGACGAGCGACTTCACATATCAGCAAAGAAAATAATCCAATGGTGTCAAATCACACGATCTTGGTGGCCAATTGACAGGTCCATTCCGCAAAATTATGCGCTCATCGAATGTTTCCTTCAATAAATCGATTGTGACGTGCGCTGTGTGACATGTAGCGCCGTCTTGTTGGAACCACAACTCATCCACATTCATGCCATCCAATTCGGGAACAAAATAGTCGGTTATCATGGCTCTATACCGGTCTCCGGTGGCGAATCGATTCATTCGGGTCCTCTTCAACACTTTGCTCTACAGCGGCAATTGTTTCTTCGGTGCGCACTGTTCGACGTCTCTGCGGATGCGTATTATCACATAGAGTAAACGTAGTGCGAAAACGATCCATGGTTAACCGAATTAATTGCTCTGATGGACGATTATGTCGACCATAAAATGGACGGAGCTTGCGGTAAACTTAGCGAACTGAACCATTATTTTCGAAATAAATTTGCACGATTTGCAAGCGTTGTTCTTTTGTCAACCTGTGCATGATGAAATGGCAAATCAAACTAAATATTAATCACTTGACAGCTGACAAAATGGCCGCCAGTTAAAAAAGTGATGCCAACTTAAAGTTCTATATCTCAATAAAAAACACCCAATACATAGGGCCGTTACTATTCATAACGAAATGATAACTTTAAAAAACTTTGTCAGAGACAGAAAGTTTAGTATTTTATTTCTGAAAACTTTGCGTACTGATTCAAAAGAAAAATTTCTGAATTATACATGGTACCTGAAGTCATCAGAAGATACGAAAAATGTATCTTTCGCATCCTAATGGCATCACTGAGATGTATCTGTTTGCCTGTCATTGTTATAGATTCTATAACAAAGTCTATAATATAGAATAAAGATACAAGACAAGACTCACAGTGTCTTGTTTTCATATGCATACATACATATATAACCAGCGGCCAAAAATAGAAATAGTTATTGTAAAGATTTTCAATTTGGCTTACATGTTTTAATTGCTAAAAGGTAACTAAATATAAAATTTAAAAAATTTATGTTCAAGGATTCGCATCCTTCCCATATATACTGAAATAAAAAAATTACATAAAGTATAGACAAAAAAGTTCGAGCTTCATGAAACTGTGTATAATTATTGAATTTTATTCACTAAAAGGTTTGGCCAAGTTGCATAAAAATCGGAGAAAAAATGCCCTTGTTCCAAAAATTAAAAATAAGTGAAAAAATATTAATTAAATTCCATACACGAATCATATATACCAAGCTGAAAGTGAATTTAGTTTTTTTCGATTCAGAGCAAGGAATGAATGAACAGTACCCTACGCAGTGTTGTCGAATGGCAAAAAATTTAATAAGTTTTCGAACATAAATTAAATTTGGTAGACTTTTTATACACGATTACATTTTACTAGGGATGTAACGATACTCCGTTTTGCCGATCCGATCTGATCCGATACCGATACTCAAAAAGAAATATCGCCCATACCGATTCCGATACCGATACACATATTGAAATTGAACTCAAGTTAAAATTAACAAGTAGAGTAATTCTTTTATTATACAAAATTACAGTATACGAGATTATTAATATTTAAAATTGATATTTTAATTCATTCTGAAATTAACAAAAAACAAATTGTTTTTTTAACAATTGATTTAGAATTGAGAGAACATTTCACTACTATGGTGCAAAGCAAAACAAAAGAAACTATTAAATTTTTCTGTTTTGACAGAAAAATGAAAGATAAGTAACGCTCAGGCAATGAATGCCTACTACTATTATTAGGTGTTACCTTTAACCATCCCTGGTTAAAATAAAGACAATTGTTGAAGGAAGAGATAGAGGGAAGCTTTATTCTTTTTACAACTCTGCTTTTTCCACGTTTTCTAATAATGGAGTGATGCAGCGCCTCTGCTGTCTAAATGAGGAGTATTAAATTTTTGAAGCTGTGCTTAGTAACAATTTTGTTGGTTATTTTACTTCGCTTATGACCTTCGGTTTTGTAGTCCACATGCTAACTACTTCAGCCAACTTCAAATGTAATAAATATCAGAAAATTAAAAAAAAAACAATTTAAACATCGGCATAATAGAAAACGTATGAACCAAACAGTCTGCAACTTCGGGCAATTGAACAATATTGAGTCAGGTATTGTCAAAGGAAAGTCAAAGAAGAGCGGTGCAGTTGTTCTCAAAAAAAACACTCATGATATAGAAGAAGATGTTGTGCTGCAATTAATGGGATTCACCAAAATGAAAACACAATTTTTTATGTGAGGAATTAAATTTTTATTTATTCTTTTATTTTTGTTAAATATCAATAAAAATAAGTATCGATTTGTGATCCAAATTTATTCAATAACATTTTAGATTAAATAAATATTAAAACCTTTATGCAACCAAATTCTATATGAACCATGCTCGCGGAGGAGTGGCAACAGTAGCAGCAGTGGCAGAAGTAGCAGCAGTAGCTTCAGTAGCAGCAGTAGCAGCAGTAGCAGTAGTGGCAGCAGTAGCAGCAGTAGCAGTAGTGGCAGCAGTAGCTTCAGTAGCAGCAGTAGCTTCAGTAGCAATAAAGGCAGGAGGAGCTACTGCAGCATTAGCTTCATCAGCAGCAGTTGCAGGGGCAGCAGCAGCAAGGTTTTGGAAAAATACCGATGAGATGGCAAATATAAAAAGTATTTGCAAAACGTTCACTGTAAAAAAAGATTAAATAGATAAATATAATAAATCATTTCATTTAAAAATATCATAATCCTTAAAAGTTAAATTTTGAGGTTTAGTGTTGTAAGGAAAGGCACTAAGCGACAGCTAAACTTCACGATGTTGCCGCTTACAGCGATATGCTCCATAATATCTATTGTACATTATAAGTGTATGATATAAAAATTTTGCACTAAATTATTGTGTTGAAAAGTGCGGTTTTGCATTTGCAATATAAATGTAGCCCTTTCGTTATGTAAAACATTTTGACCCATTTGAAAGAAACAAGAAAACTCTCTCCTGGAAGAGTTCGAGGATTAAAATTTTACACAAAAATATTCCTCGTAAAATATTTTATAAAAATATTAAACGCATCCTCCACCTAAAATTCAAGGGCTCAATTCCTCCTTTTTTTAATAGGATCAGGCGTAAACTTTCAAAAGGATGATACACTTACGTATATTTATTTTGGTCTCCACTGCAATAATCAGTTTGAAATTATTTTTAACATTAATACACAAGAACACGTATGTATTTGTACTTATATTTAGCTCAAAAATAAATGAAATATTTATTTTAGACGAAGGATGCCTTCAGTTTTCGATTTGTTTTCTAATTAGCATCAGCAATGAAGATTTGGAAGTAAAAATGAGAGCGTCAGAACACCGCTCGCGGGAATGACTCTTTATAACAGTCCTCAATTTTGCGAATAAAAAACAAGGAACCTGGTTAGAGAGTGAGAAGTGTCTGGGTGATCCTGGCCTGTACATTGTTTTAATATATTTCGGATTTACTTTGAAAATTTGTTGTCTATTCCTTATTTTTGCTTTAATTTAACAGAGATTGTGCAAGTTGTTAGTTACCTAGAAACTTGATTAATTTGTGTTTGGTTGAAAGGAAAAAGGTAGACGGGAAAGAAAAAATTCACTGCATCATCTCGTTCACCTTAGTATCAGTCACATTTTTATATAGTTTTTTTAGCGACATTTGGGTAACAGCAAAGAAGGTGTACAACACTTTCAACGAAATACCGAATACTAGTTCACGTTGCAATGGGAAATAAAAGTTGCAGGCATCGCCAACCTGTAAGCAATATTATTTCTATAAATTGTCCTGGTATACAAGGATAAGCTTTAGGTTAGAATGTCTTTACATAAGATTGCATCTCATATAGACACCCGACAGATGAACACTTTTCTCCGCTGGAAGCGGAAGATAAAGACGAAATTTTCTGCACTACTTTTAAAGTGTCTCAATATTTTTGTATATTGAGTGGCTGCAGTTTTTAAAGTATTAGGCGTCTTTAGTCTGATTGCTGAGTTTGTAGCAGATTCACTGACAGCCGATAAGTTGTCAGCCAGTCCAATATTAGAAATTGCACTTTTGGAGTATTAGGATTTGGAGAAGACTTTTTCCTACAACTTTAATTTAAATATGTAACACATTCCAAAAAAGGGAATTTATTTTAAAACTAGAATAAAGCGTACCAACCTTTAAACATCATTTTAATTTTCTCCAATAAATTTTTACTAAAATCACTTAATACACTGTCTATGATTAACTAAGGCTATTTAAAACTGACTTCTTAATGGAAATGAATGGATCTTATATACTAGTCGAACCAAAACATAAAAATAAGATAATATAATAATTAAGTCCTAACATAAAGTTTTTACGCGTTAACATGAGTTTTTTAAGATAATTACCTGATAAAAAAACTCATTTATGATTAAAACTGCAAAATAGATAGCAAAACTTACACGATCTTAATGTTGTTATGTTGTTTATTAATGTAGAATAATTTATAGTTATGGAAAAGTTTTAGTAATTCTCTATTTACTTTCTATAATTTCTTGATTAGTTTGATTTGCGTCATGGTTGGTTGGTTTTCGTCGCTGCTTCCTACACGCAGGCATTCCAGTAAAATGTAGGTAATTCTCTTTTGAAAAGACCGCTCCACTCCTTGGGATCAGCCCATGTAGAACCGATCTAAGTATATAGATACGGTGATAGATTTTAGATCCAATCCTTCGTGTTAAGATATCTGATAAGGTCAGTCAATCCATTCTCAGAGAAATTTGAAAGGTCGTCTAGTACATGACTGCCTAATAACTTGCGTCTCGAAAGATTCAAAGCTGGACATTCGAAAAGAAAGTGGAAACTTGTCTCTTCTTTGCATTCTTCTCGACAATTTCGGGAAAACTCATTATACGACAGGACAGACAGGCCTATGCTACTAGCATGTCTACCGACCGTCCAGTACCCCGCAATGACTGCAATGAGCCTCGAGTTGTCCCTACGCTTTCCACTTGTTAATTGTATTGAGCGCCTATCATTGTAGCAAGGCCACATTTTCTTATCAATCTTGCACGTTTCTATATTGCTGGAAGGTGCAGCTTCCAACAGTACCAAATGGCATGGCTGCCGATTCGGCGTTGGAGGCATCATAGCAAAGCCAGCTCATTCGATACATGAAAAATTGCTGTATGCTGGAACCCAGATGAGAGTGAGGTCAACCTGACCACACAGTCTAGATGTCATTCCCTTGCACTTCCCAACTAGAATAGAGGAAGTGGTATATGATCTTAGGGATAGAAGTGCTGGTTGCCTGTCTAAAAAGATACCGACTTTATTCTATACCTTCCCATCAATCATGAGTCGATCCGTTTCCCTTCAGTCTGATTAAGCAATTGGGATAAGCGCAAAATAAATATGCAGTAAACCGTATACGATTTTAAAACTTATGTTGTTTATTATTAGAGCAAAACAATTTGTAGTCATGGAAAAGTTCTAGTATTTTGACTAATTTCGTAAATTTTTAAACTATTTTAATTTGAATCACACTACATTTCGATTCCAATCGCAAATTGATTTTCTGTTAAAAAAGTCGATTTTTAGCAATAAATTTTGCTTCTACGTTTTTATATTGAAATCGATTAATGGGCTATTAAAATCGATTATTTATTATTGTCAAAGTGTTGGCAATTCTAATATTTAATAAAATGCAGTCGTAACATCAGTTATAACCAAGGCAAATAAGTTTGTCTTAATATTGAGACGTCTTTTCCACACACAAAGTTTACTTTGCAAAGCCTTGAGTTTGTGGGAGACAAGGGAATAGAAAATGGAAGATATTTTCCCTTCTCTTTTAAAAACTCAAGACTCAAACAAACTTTGCTTGTTGAAAAGCTTCTTACCTTTTTAGTACCATTGATATGGTTAACTTAATTTATGCAACGTATTATGAACGAGCAACTTTAAATATATATGTACATGTTAAAAACAAAGGTGGACTTACGCCAATATTTAAACACACCACCGTGAACGATATTTATTTATCCTCTACCATATTTGTGCATACTTGTGAAATATAATTTTTTAAGGTTGTCTTTATAGTAACTCAGCAAAAACAGACAGAAAAAACAGAAACAGACAGTCATCATATAATAATTTGAAATTTATTTAATCCGTATAGGAACTCAAACTCATTTGTAAGTACCTTCAAACTGGTTTTTTAATAACCACAACTGGTTGATTAAGTGACTTTTTTTCCTTGTCGCCGACTCACTATTTTAACATAGGCATGTCATAGGCAGTAGTCAATTGGCCATCTCTGCATGACTTTTAAATTGACTACTAACTACTTATTTTTCAACCACTCTGAAGTCACTTAATATCTATTATAGTTAAATAAATATTTATGTAAATCTTCATACACATTTGTATATCACATACATACAGACATATGTATAACTATATATAATTGATATATAGAAATAATTAGTATTTTTATATTTAAAACAAAAATACATACATACATTCATACGAAAGTTTGTCCTGCTCATAGAAAATATTATACATACATATTAAGTATTGAAATTATTATTTTTTTTTCAACACAAACATTTGGCATTTGATTTCATGGCATGCTTCTTTTGATTTTTTTTTATTTTCTTTTCATTTACTTATTTTGCTTTTATTTATTTCTTACGTGTGCTTCTATTCAATATGTTTGGTTGATATCTGCATGAGATTTAAACCAATTTGTAGTCACTTGCAAAATAATTAATTTATAGCTAGTGTTTTTTGTCAATCGACTATTTTATTTACTACAGGGATGTTATATAAAAATTACCAGGAAAATTTCTCTGATATCCTTCAACGTTATTAAAAAATAAGGGAATTAGCTGTGGGGTTAGAATATTCATATAACGGTGGCTCTTAAAAAAAGAAGAAATATAAACTTTGACTTTAAAAATTTGCAGAAGCTGATCTTTCGTCACATATTTATCCTAGTTGAATTTTAAGATATTTCAAGTTACTGACCACTTGCATCAAAAACCGTGGAGTTTTCAAAAATCAGTTATGCGAAAGTTACTGTAATCTCACTTTGCTAAGGCCCCTTTCACATTAGGCAACTTTACTTGCGCAAGTCGTGTGTTTGTGGGTGTGAGAGGAAAGGTCGGTTGAAGGGGAAAGAATTGCCGAGATTTGAGTACAGACTTGCTTGAACTTGGCAATTCTGCCACAATTCTGTTTCAGCTGTCATTGTTGGCTTGGGATATTGATTTGTTTTTGACATTGTCTTTTATTTCTTCTTCGGTGTGTTGTCTAATTAATTAATTTTGTGTTAAGAAAATTTTATTTGTGAATAAAAAGTCAACAAATTAAGAAAACTCGAGCATAAGAAAATTAAACTTGCTCAACAAATGAACTGAATGTGAACATAGAAGCAAGTTCAAAAGAAAATAAATAAAAATGAAAATTATACTTGCGCAAGTAAAGTTGACTAATGTGAAAGGGGTCTAAACAAGTTTTTCTGGCCGTCAATCATATGTCTCAATTCTGAATTCAATAATGCCTTTTGTCAAATAGTTGTTAATTTGTGTTAATTTAGTCTAACAAAAATATAACGCTATATCAATAACTTTGTTGTAAAAATTAATTTAAAGCTGTTTAAAAGCTTATCAAATATATTTTTTAGTTGCTGTTTTCAAAAACGAATTTTTCACTAACTTTTTTATCACGTCAACAATTTTTTAATCAGATAATTTTTGTATTTGCGATAAATTTATTTAGTAATTATGTATGCATGTATGTGAAGATAAATTTGAATTCAAGTAGCAGAGACACAAACCAAAAGTTCTATTATAGCATCAGTGATGCCAGAATTCCTTCACCAATAATAATGGCTAAATGTATAGAAAAAATGGCTAAAAATTGCTAAGCGTCATCGAATGCAAAAATCATGAATTTTAAGCAAAAAGAAAAAGATATTTATTTCATATATTATTTTTTTTAAAGCAAATCCGGTAACATTTTTTAAAGTAAATAAAAACTTTTTAGATATTTTAATTGATCTGTAGTGAATTTTAATCAGAAATAATTCATAGTTAGGCTCAAGTTCAGTAATTTCAATTCTTATTGAATGAAATATGTTTATTAATTAATGTGAGTTTCTAAAGAAGAGAAACTTGCCATACTTGCAGTATGAATTCTATTAATTTTTACATTCTGCTATTCAGCCTTAAAATTTTTGTGTTAGTAATCCATTGCTTGCGAATTTTTTTTCATACATTTTGTCAATTTTCTATTTTTTAAACCTTCACTTAAACTTTAATTTATATTTCATATCCACTCGTGTAAAATAAAAATTACCCTTGTTTCATTGAAATCATAAAACACCAACTAGACTCAAGAAACTTATAACAACATTGCAACGATTATAAGAACATTACCAATCTATCTAGCCATCTCTTTCACATAAGCTGTTTTAGACTTTTGCAATTTTTGTTGCAGCAATTCTTGAAAATGTGGGAGAGTATTGAAATAGAAATACTATATGTGTACAACATCTATTTCGCACAAAAATAAAAAGTTGTGTTAACAAAAATTGCAAGTTTTAACCGAGATTTATTGATATTAATGCGAAAACAACAAACAAAACAACAAACAATACATAAAAATTGTTCATGAAAAATCACAAAACAAATTTCATGTCTAGAAAAATAACTAAAAAATATCTAGATTAAAATAAAAATGGCTAATAGCTAAATTCACATTTCTTCCGGCTAAATGAGATGAAAAGTAGCTATATTTTGCACAGAAAATGGCTAAATTGGCATCACTGTTAATGCTTAAATGATGAAACAGAGTAAAGTCTGCAACTTCAGGCAAATCGCTGACAAATTAATTAAGCCCATAATAAAATCGACGGCAGTAACTTCAAATACTCTCTGATTTTTATTTTATTTTCTTTTGTGCTTATTTTTCTTAGTAGTTTTGTTTACAAAATGTATGAAATTGATCAAAAGTATGGTAACATTTTTGTGAGAATGAGTATTGATATGCGAGAGCATAAGAAAAAACGCTCTCAAAATAAAATAGATTCTATCTCACGACTGGTTTCTGTGGCTGCTTTTTTGTGTCAATTTGTATGGAAAATGTGTTTAAGCCGGTATTCTGTTTAATCATTAACACTTGATGTGAGAACTTTTACGATGCGAGAAATACAGAAACCGAGCTACCGGATGCTTGTTTTAGTACCTATCGCATAGTTAAATCTGTAACCACAAGGAATAACAGCTAAACTGATTTTCGGCAAGTTAACAGAAGAGAATTTTTAAGTTTGAAATCGTTGTCTGAAATCAGGGAATTAAGATTAAGCTAATCTTTATATGCTCGATCCTAACAATTTTATAAAATTGTACTTTGTACAATATAATTTATAGTGAAAACACAGTTAAGAGATAAATATAAACAAAACAAACAGTTTATGCTATAAACGCACTGGGTCGAACGACGAATTTTCGGTTGCGATAGATTTATTTCTATTTTGTACGCCGGCGAACGACTTTTTACTTTTCGTTCTTTTTAAGTTTCTGGATCTTTTCGTCAGCTACTTAAGCTGTTATTCCAAACTTAATAAATTGAATTTAAATCAGGAGTACAAGGGTAGTAATAACCCAATTTTGTGCTACCTCGACTTACGGGCACAGAAATATTCAAATAGACGATGACACATATGTTGACATTGACTTGAAACAGCTATCAGATGTCGATAAGGAAATACATAAATGGACAATGATCTCGGTTATTTATAAAAATAATGCCTGCAAAAACGTTTGCAGTCTTTTATTTAACGTCTGAACTTCTCAGTAAACTCTTAACCCGATTTATCTTCATGTCATTATTCAAAAGTTGCATGGATTGGTATCTAAATGTCGGCATAACTTAAAAACATATGGATCCCTAGTAGACAGACAGTCTAAAGTTTCTTAAAATTTAACAATATTCAGTGAAGTGTCATTAAAGGAAATTAAAGAAGAGCAATGTAATTGTTCTTAACAAAAAAAAAATACAATAAATGATTTGGAAGAAGTGCGCAGCGCAGGTGCCTCGACATGTCGTGCATCACTTAATGGGATTAATTAAAGCGAAAAAAAAAGATTTTTATAAGAGCAAATTAATTTTTATTTAAATTTTTTGTTATTTGAATTTTTTTTTAATAGTTTTTGTTTTATTTATTTTTTTATTTATATATTTTTTTAATTTTTATTTATTTGTTATTTTATTTTTAGTTAAATATTAATAAAAACAAGTATGGATTAGTGGTAAAAAATTAATAAATAGCTTTTTCCATTGAAAAAATATTAAAACAGTTATGCAACCAGATTCTCTGTGAACAATGCTTAAGCAGGAGTGGCAGCAGTAGCTGCAGTAGCAGGAGTGACCGCAGTAGCAGGGGTGGCAGATGTAGCTGCAGTAGCAGGAGTGACAGCTCTAGCTGCAGTAGCAGGAGTGGCCGCTGTAGCTGCAGTAGCAGGAGTGGCCGCAGTAGCAGGGGTGGCAGATGTAGCTGCAGTAGCAGGAGTGACAGCTCTAGCTGCAGTAGCAGGAGTGGCCGCTGTAGCTGCAGTAGCAGGGGTGGCCGCAGTAGCAGGGGTGGCAGATGTGGCTGCAGTAGCAGGAGTGACAGCTCTAGCTGCAGTAACAGGAGTGGCCGCTGTAGCTGCAGTAGCAGGAGTGGCTGCAGTTGCAGAGGTGACAGCTTTAGCTGCAGTAGCAGGAGTGGCCGCTGTAGCTGCAGTAGCAGGAGTGGCTGCAGTTGCAGAGGTGACAGCTGTAGCTGCAGTAGCAGGAGTGGCTGCAGTAGCAGGAGTGGCAGCCGTAGCTGCAGTAGCAGGAGTGGCTGCAGTTGCAGAGGTGGCAGATGTAGCTGCAGTATCAGGAGTGGCTGCAGTAGCAGGAGTGGCCGATGTAGCTGCAGTAGCAGGAGTGGCTGCAGTTGCAGACGTGGCATATGTAGCTGCAGTAGCAGGAGTGACAACTCTAGCTGCAGTAGCAGGAGTGGCCGCTGTAGCTGCAGTAGCAGGAGTGGCTGCAGTTGCAGAGGTGACAGCTGTAGCTGCAGTAGCAGGAGTGGCTGCAGTAGCAGGAGTGGCCGATGTAGCTGCAGTAGCAGGAGTGACAGCTCTAGCTGCAGTAGCAGGAGTGGCCGCTGTAGCTGCAGTAGCAGGGGTGGCAACTGTAGCTGCAGTAGCAGGAGTGGCTGCAGTTGCAGTGGTGGCAGCTGTAGCTGCAGTAGCAGGAGTGGCCACAGTAGCAGGGGTGGCAGCTGTAGCTGCAGTAGCAGGAGTATCCGCTATAGCAGCAGCTATTTTATCAGTAGCCTTATTAGCAGCAGATGATAAGTGAAATATACATAAACTTTCTGCTTCTTGTAAGTCTTTTTTGATCACTTTAAAATCATGGCTTTTGCAAAATGCCGATGTGATGGCAAATATAAAAAGTATTTGCGAGACTTTCACTGCAAAAATTTAATAAATAGATAAATAGAATAAATAATTTAATTTCAAAAGTTATTAATTGTTAAGATGTAATAAAAGTTGAATATCGAGCTTTAGTGTTGTAGAAAGACGTGAACAAATATTGCTTATACCAATTCTTATAGAGCATATCACATGCCGCTTAGCCTAATATACTCCATAAGTATGAAAGCAAATAATATTTTGCCGCTTAGAGCGATGTGCTACATAACAATTATTGCAAATATCAAGTGTATAATATGAAAATGTTTGCATTGTTGCAGGATTATAGCGTCGATAATCGCATTGTAATATAAAATTATACCGGTTATTTATTTAAACATTTTGATCCGTTCGAAAGGAATTAAAAAAAACACTCTTTTGGAAGAGTGCGAAGTCTGAAACTTTACACCAAATGGTTCCTCGTAAGATCTTTTATAAAAAAGTTAAACATATTATATACATAAAATGCAAGGGTTCATCTCCTCCTTTTGAACAGGTTCAGATTCAAACTTTCAAAACGATAATACAAGTTACAAGTACGTAATAAACGTATGGTTCTTTTTAACATTAAAAAACTATTTGTTTTGTTAGAACGAGTAAAATACACAAAAATACGTACATATAAAGGGTCCGCCAGATAATTTTTTTTTAAATGTTATAGAAAAAAACTACTGAAGCTTCGGCTGTGAGGCACGTAGCGCCGTCCTGTTGAAGCCAAATGTTGCCAATATCCTCCTCTTCAATTTTTGTGAAAAAAAAAATTCGTTCAACCTGGCCCGATAACGATCGCCATTGACTGTAACGGCTCATTTTGCTCATTTTCCTAATTATGCCTCTGGACCAAAATCTGCACCCACTTAGCGAAGCGAAAACGCATTGGATGGTCAGTTGGCTCGTTCAGCGGAAGGATAAAACTAATTATCTGCCAAATCAGACATGAGCTAAGTGTTACCATTCACGAAATAAGCACTAGTTGAAAAAAACGTTAGATGGCGAACCCTCTCAAAAAAAATCAAGCATTTGAGCATAGACGAATAACGAAATGACTGATTTCATATTCCAATTTCTTTTCTAATTAGCTTCCCTGTTTTTAGACAATGCATCCTCCAAAAATGGGTTCTCAATTTTACGTATAAATTGTACGTAAAGGTCCCTTGTCCTTGTAAGAGAGTGGGAGGTGTTTTGGTGATTCTGGCTAAGACACATTTCTTTGTAATATATGTACATGTATATATAAATATATCCGAAAATGTTTTAATATATTTTGGATTTATTTTGAGAATTTGTCATCTATTCCTTATTTTTGCTTTAATTTAAAAAATCTCTGTACAAGTTGTCAGTTTTTAACAGAATCTCTGTAAAAGTTGTCAGTTGCCTAGAAACTGATTCATGTGTATAATTCTAGGTCAAGTTATGTTTGGTTGAAAGGAAAGAGGTAGATAGGAAAGAAAAATCTCACTGCATCATCTCGTTCACCTTAATATAAGCCACATTTAGATATATTTCAGTGACCGATAGGTAATGGCAAAGAAGGTGTACAACACTTTCAACGAAATACCGACTACTAGTTCCACGTCACAATGAGAAAGGAAAGTTTCAGGCATCGCCAAAAGATATAGGCGATATTTTCTGCACCACTTTTAAAATGTCTCAATATTTTAGTTTACTCAGTGGTGTCCCACTCAGGCGTCTTTAGTCTGATTGCTGCGTTCGTAGTAGATTGACTGACCAGCCGATAAGTTGTCAGCCATTACATTATTAGAAATTGCACTTTGGAGTGTTGGTCAATGATATAATTCAGAGAAGACTTTTTCCCACAACTTTAATTTAAATATGTAACATATTGCAAAAAAAGGTATTCATTTTAAAACTAGAATAAGTCGTACCAACCTTTAAACATCATTTTAATTTTCTCCAATAAATTTTTAATAAAATCACTTAATACACTGTCTATGGCTAGCTAAGGCTATTTAAAACTGACTTCTTAATTGAAATCAATGTATCTTATATAGTAGTCGAACCAAAACATAAAAATAAGATAATTAACCTTATCGTTGTTGACGTATTTCGACTTTTACTACGACGTTTTTGTAATAGATTAAAGAGCACCCTCACATATTTTCATTAAGCTAGGAGGAAAGTGTCGTAGTCGGCGTCGAAATACGCCAACCACGGTAAGGGTAAATGTAATAATCAAGCTTTAACATCAAAAGTATTTTTGTAAGATAATTCCCTGATAAAAAAAATGCATTTATGATTTGAGCCAAATGCTTACTTACTCGTACATTAAGCAATTGGGATAAGCGCAAAATAAATATGCAGTAAAAAGTTTACGATTTTAAAGCTAATGTTGTTTATTAAAGCAAAAAAGTTTATGGACATGGAAAAGTTTTGGTACTTTGCTACTTTCGGAAATTTTTGAATTATTTTGATTTGCATCATATAAATATGAATCATCCGCTGCTTTCTTAATGCATATTTCGTTTGTCAAAAAAGTTTTCTTTCCACAAAAGATAAGATAAGAGTGCAGTAAGGAAGTACTTTTAAAATAAATATTTCCATAAACATATATGTTTTAAATGATGTAGGTACTTTTCTAAAAAGTACGAAGAAGAAGAAGAAGAAGAAACATAGTTTTCAAAATGTAACTGATCCAAAAGAATCACTCCCAAGAGTTGCCCCTCGTAATTTATAATTTTCAAAAAAATTTTTTTCCAAAAAGTATCAGTCTAAAAAGTACTTTTCCCAGAAAGTTTATATTTAACATACACAGTACTATAACTAAAAATTATTTTTATTTTAAAGGTAATAATTTTAATAAGAAATCTTTCCAAAATATTCGGAATTATCATTTCCACAAGATTACCTTATTCTTAAATATGCTTGCCAAAAAGAATATTTTCGAATACTTCTTTGTGTAAAATGTAACTATTTTTGGAAATTACTTCTTTTAAAGTTTTTTGATGCCTGTTTTAAGAAGTATTTTAAAATGTACCTTTTTCAAAAAATTCCTCTTTTATTGCTCACTTCTTTAAGTATTATTTAAAAAAAATAAAAGCTTACAGTATTTTTTTTTTCAAAAAAGTTACATTTTTCAATAGGAATTCTTTTTAAAAGTACTGTCATTGGGAATTAAATTTTTTAAAGTATTTTTTAATAAGTATTAAAAAAAAAGCGTAAATGTGATTTTTTTTACAAATAACTTTAATTTCAAAGATCCCTTGGTTAAAATATTTCATTTTTAAATACACCTTTTTAAAAAGTACTCATTTTAAATTTAAAGTACTTCGGTTCAAAAATGTTTGGAATAATTTTAGAAAAGGAAAACACCATTAGTTTTTGATAATACACTCGGTTAATTTTTATATCTTCCTCATCTTTAGAAAAAAAAATAAATTCTGTAAAAAAAAACATGTAATCGAATTTTATAATTATTATCATCACATGAATTTTACCCGTTCAACCCGTAAGTGATGTAAATTAATTAATTTTATATTATAATCGAATGTTCGAGCATTGAAAATTAAATATTTATGTGTATGTATGTGTGTGTATATGTATAATAATAAAATCTGATAACTTCGGAAGTGGGTTTTCAGTTTATTATTACGTACTTCAGCCCAAAATAAATATTATAGTTTAATCGCTAAAAATTAAAATTTAATAAACGGCAACTCAGTGGTTTTTTCCCCTAAAAGGCACTGAATAAAGAAATCGATCGGCTGTGCTCTGTAAATCGACAATACTCTGACAATAGAAATATTTTTGAGATTATTTAAATTTTTTTTATTGTATAGACTTCCAAATATCATATCGTGTATGATTTTAAACACGTCTGCAGGAACATTATTAATATTTTGAAAACGAGAAATTTACTCGGATCCGGTTTACAGAAAAGGGCCGGGTTGTTGGCTTTTCAAAAAGACATCGCTGTTAAGTTCTTAGAAGTTGTATGTATGTACAAAACACATATAAAACTTCCCAGCAATAAACTTTGAATTCAATTTAATGGATAGTACTCTTTTAATGGCTTACAAAGTAATGAGTGGTACTTATTTATGTAATTATTTTATGTGTATAGTAATGACTGTCCTGTAATGAAAGTACTTATTGTAATACTTTGTAGTTCATAATGAAATACGGGTATATCTAGAGAAATATTTATTGATCGTGAAAATGAGCTTCGTAAATAATCAACCTTATTCCAGTTGTCGATATCGACGTCACTTTAAGACAATACCGAAAAATTGAGGCTTATTTACATGCTCTCGAGAACAATTTCGTGCTACGGAAAAATTATTTCCGTTCCGTTGAATCCGTTGGCATAAACCTGCCAACAGGATTCATTTGTTTTCGACAGCGGATATACAAGCCTCAATTTTCATGGTATTGTGTTAAAGTGACGCCGATGTCGACAACTGGAATAAGGGTGATTAAAATAACTTTGGTTTACTATAATTTTTATTACAAAATTTAAGAATTTTCGCATATTCTTCAATATACGTATTCAATTATTTTCTATTTCCAAAATTCTAATTATTTTTATTAAAAAAAATTGCCAGTTAACTTTTGAATAATTTAAGGAAAAAAGTAATCTACTAAATTTGTCATATTTGTAAGCAAAAAATAACTTAATAAATTTTGAATACTTTTAAGCAATTAGTAATCTATTAACTTTTGGATATTTGTAGGCAAAAAGTATAGGGTACCACATACTTTTTGAACTTCTCAAACAAAAATAATGTGTTATTCAGTCAAATTATAATTACTTACGACTGGGGAGTACCTACACTTTTTTGCATTCTAGTGGGCCAAGTTTTTTTTTTGCTGGGTTATTTTACGGCCAACAACAACGCTAAACTTTATAGTCTTACCCCTAGTTTTTAACGTAGTAATTAAGTACAAAATTAGCTAATTTTTATTTAAAACTAAGTTGTAATTAAATACGATTTAATTTTTTCAGTGATTAATTAAAGTTCTTATTAAATTACGTTGAAAGTACTTTTTATGAAACCAAAGGAGCATATGAATTCATTTTTCTATTTGGCATTTAATTATTATTTAATTATGCACTTAAAAACAATTTCGTATATACATAATTAGAACTTGAAAATAATTACAATTTGATTACCAAATTGAAAAATGGGCATTAGCAATAAACTTAACATTGGTCTCAAATTACGAAGCTAATAATGCTTGAAACTTAAAATATTAAGAGTAAGTTAAACTTGCAAAATGAAGATGCTAAAAACTTTTCGTAGTTTATATGTTTTTCATCGTTTTTTTTTCATAGAACTCTAAGTTACTCGTAGTTTAATAATAGAGGAGACAAATATATCACCGACACCCTATATTTTTGTTGCCCCAACATTTGTTTAGAACATTATTAGAAATTAACAACTGTTACTGAGTTGCTCTTAGAGGGTTAAAACTTGAGACCGATCGTGACTAATATTCTCACCAAAAACCCTATGTGTGCTCCCCAAAACCCTATCTGCGCTTCCATACAAAATATAATTTTGTATAAAACTATCCCCAATCGCACCAACTAGCCCCAAAGTGCAGTGAATGCCTATTATAATTTCTAGTTGTTATCTTCTTTAGGAAAGATATTGAAAAAGAAGAGAAGTGATGAAGAAAGAGATAGAGGAAAGCTCTAATTTTTTTACAACTCAGCTTTTTGCATGTTTTTAATAAGACATGTTGCAACGCCTCTGGTGTCAATGAGTCGTACTCAATTCTCGAAGCTGTGCTTAGTGGCCATTTTATTTATTATATTACTTGGCCGATGACTCTGCTACACAAAATCGACGAAGGAGAACGCACTGGTGTTACATTAGCATTAGTCCCCACTGAAGCAATAAAAATGTATTTAATAATTAAGGAAAGAAGGATTATCTTATTAACACATTCTAAGCCTTATCTCATTCTCTGCAAAAATAATATCAAATGCAATAAAATATAAAAATAAAGCAGAAAGTAGAGTTGTAAAAGTAGTTCACCTAAGGCCAGTCAGTAATTATTAGCTATTAGGATACATAGACATGTTCAGATTGTATTGATATGCATGTTCACAAAAGTTGTTCAGCTTTACCGTAGGTAAAAATTTTGCAAATATTGTTGGCAAAAATTTAGGTGTCCCTTAATTTATTCTGAAAAAATTTAAAACACTTCTTTTTCTTAAATTTTTGCAACAAAAACGTGCATGAAGAAATAATTAACAAGATTTGTTTCGTAGATTCTTAGTCCTAATTTACACTATGCAAGTCTTAATGCTAAGTTGATTAGTTTTTTTTAGGAGTGAGACACGAGGGGAAAATAAACGGTTCCTTTCCCCTCGTCTCTCTTTCCTACAAACTAATCCGCTTAGCAATAAGACTTGCATAGTGTAAATAAGGACTTAGCTACATTTCTGTTACATATAGCCAAGCGCTATCACTAATTCTGAATTAGCTGTTGGCTAAAAACTGATGACATCATTTTTTGAGGGTGCACTGATTTTCGAAATCTTTGGAGGGCCATAAAAAAATTGGTCACCAAAATCGCCAAACTTTGTATAGGGGTTTTCTACCGTTTAGTAGTACCATCGAACCTATACTGTCAGGACCGTGCGGATTTTTCACTGTTGTACAGTGTAATTAAACTAACGAGAAATAAGTCTAATTTGACTACAGCTACAGCTAAAACGCTGATATTGTGTGTGATTGTGTTGTGAAAATAATAATTTTTCATATACACACCATTTGTAGTCGGTAGCCTGTTGTCATACGAATGCACAACTGACCTTCTGTGCACCCTGTTCAAGGTTTTCTACGACTAATTTACATTTTCCTAAAATCGTAAAAAGTAGCTTTAGTTGAAATACGATGAATTGCAGCATACGAACAATAAAAAAATTTGTTTTATTTTGTTCTATTAAATTTGACACGAATATCTGTTCTCCCATTCCTCCCACACAGCTAAAAATAAAATTCGTATTTGAATACAAAAATCGCAAGTTCAACGAAATAATTGTTTAATTTTCAAAATATGAAGATTTTTGTCATATTGAAGAATAAAAATTTTATATTGATAATTTTTGTCACACAATTTGTTAAATATCGTGCATTAAAACTTTGATTAAACATCTTGTCAAACCAACAATTTTTTTAAATTTAACATTTGTTAAACTAATAATTTCGAATTATTACTTAACTTATTCAGTAAAATATTTATTTAAATACAAATTTTTTAAAAATACATTTTTTTGTTGAGTTTTATGTGAAGCCTGCTATAGAGTTCATTCGGAATTTCAGGTTCTCATGCAAACTGTATGTACAAAATTACGAAAATTCAGGTTGGTAAATTTCATAAAGAAATTTACATTTGCCAGTACGGACTTTCAAATGAAGAGAACACACAATTTTTAAAATTTATTGCATATCTTGGGACGTTATAAATATAAGTGGAGACTT
Source organism: Tachina fera (assembly GCA_905220375.1). NCBI lineage: Eukaryota > Metazoa > Arthropoda > Insecta > Diptera > Tachinidae > Tachina > Tachina fera. The sequence continues at coordinate 48,100,305 of LR999965.1, read as the reverse complement.
TTTTCAGTCACCTGAAACAAAAATTTATGTTTATACAATTGTTTTGGTCACGGAATTTTTGACATTTTTAATTTTCATCAAATTGGTATTTTTGTGTGTTGTAAATTCAAAAATACATAAATTTGTATGTATGAAAACATAATTCTACACAAAAGGCTACTACGATTATTTTTCCGTGTAGAAATAAAAGTAAATTTACAAACTTGAAATTCTCTTACTGGGATTTAAGTATGACTAAATATTTTGTCAAATTAAAATTTTTTTGTTGAGTTGTTTGTCAATTCTAACAAAATGTTTTGTGAAAAATTTTTTTGTTGGGGAGTTTAGTGCAGATTATGACTAAATTAAATTATGTCAAACCAAAAATTTTTTTTGTTGATTTGTAGCCTAATGAGTATTTTTTTTAACACAGGAAAACATCCAATCACTCAGAGCTGACAGGCTACCATCGCTACTACTCAGCCACACGGACACTCCTGACATCTTCGCTAATACCATCTTACAAAGCAAATTCTTTCTATTAATTTTATTTGTTAAAACATCAGGAACTCATAGAATTTTTTGTTGGTTGATTTTCTCCAAGATATAATTTTTGACAAAATTTATTTGTCCATGCAATAATGCTTTTGTTCCAATAGTTGTTAATTTGTGATAAAAAAAGTTGTGTACAATTGTAGATCCCAAATTTTTTATTGTAACAAAAAAAAAAAACAACGCTATGTCAACAACTTTGTTGTCAAAACTAATTTAAAACTGATTAAAAGTTTATCAAATATATTTGTTAGTTGCTTTTTTTTTCAAAAACTGATTTTTGATTAACCTTTTTATCACTTGAAAAATTTTTTAATCAGATAATTTTTGTATTTGCGGTAAAAATAGAATTGTTAATAATTTCGGCTCTCTGGTTTTTTCTGTGTATGTAAAAAGAATTTATGTATGTATGTATGTATGTATGTATGTATGTGAATTCAAGTAGCAGAGACACAACCCAAAATTTCTAACATAGCATTCTTACCACATAACAGACAACCAGTGTTGCCAGAATTTCTAAGGCTAAAATCTGCAAAATGTAAAAATTTTTCAAGAAAAATCTTCAAAATCTGAATTTTATTTTTAAAATCTTCAAAAAATCTTCAAATCAATTTTTAAAACAACTTTTTTATATTTTATTCCAAAAATTTACATGGATAGAGATGTACATGTGTAACATAAATATTTTTTCATTAACCCATATTCATAACATTTAAACTCGGGTTAAAATGTATTTTATTTAAATTTTTTAGAAAAATTTCTTAAAATAACTTTTAATCACATTTTATTTTTTTTAATGTTCTCAGAAAGTGCATTTCGTAAAGTAAAAAATTGCATATGTTTATAGAACGACTATCAATATGTTATTAAGAAATACGTACACAAACATAAAATTTATTTCGAGTTCCAAAATGGTTAACAAACAAATTTTCAATCAAGCGAAAATCTTCACAGGCTAACATTTTCGATTTTGAATCCATTATTATTTTCTCATTAACTTTTTTACAATGAGATGCCAAATTGGTTGAAGTCTGCTGATGAGTTTAGCGGCTTTTCCACACGCAAAATTTTCTTTGCAAAGCCTTGAGTTTGTTGAAGAAAAAATAATATAGAATAAGATCTATTTCTTCTCTCCTACAAACTCAAGCCTTTGCAAAGTAAACTTGCTTGTGGCAAAACTGTCTTTCTTTAGGAGAAACGAAGTGCTTATAACCAACAAACAAATAAAAATTATTTATAGTTATGTGCAAAAAATATAAAATTAATGAGACAAGAAATCGGATGTATACAAAATTATACAAAAATTCATTTAATTTGTTGCAAAATATCCAAAGGACTTCGAAGTTTTGTTTTATTCAAGTTCACTTGATTGAAAATTCTTTCCACATTTGCAAATGAATGTGGTAGACATTACATTTTGAATAAACTTAGGGCTGCAAAATCGTAATCTGAATATTGTTTTTTATCAGATATTCTATTCCAGAAGCTTGCCAAAGTTACTTCTTCTTTTTCTTTAATGATGTCTTCTAATTTAAAAAATTGTATCTCTCTAAATTATGAGTTGTTCACACATAATAGAAACAAAAAGTAGTAGCAGTAATAGGAAAAATTTAAAAAAAATTCACTATAATTGTTGTTGAAAGAAAAATCTGTGTTTTTAGGCCAAAAATCTTCAAATCTGGATTTCGTCTTTTTGGAGGGTAAAAATGGCAACAGTGCAGACAGTGCAGACAACTGTTAGGCTGAGTTTACATCTGGCATTTCGTGTGTGTCATTTGTCCAAAAAAAAAACGTAACCAACTAATTACTAATGAAAAACTGTTTGTTTCAGACATGTATTTATTGATTTAAATAGTTTGCAAACATTTTGGATTCTATAAAATTGTCTATTAATTATGTATTAAACTGTTTAACTTAATACAATCAAACAGTTTTTCATTAGTAATTAGTTGGTTCCGCTTTTTTTACGCTTGTGTGGCATTTGGCACACAGATCTAAACCCGGCCTTAGTAATTTAACAGTACTTGCTAAATGTATGAGGATTCCACATTCTTTGGGACTGGAACAACGTAGATAAATTTATTTTGTATGGAAAAATTTGCTGTAAGGGGTACTTCATGAAATTATAAAAGTAGCATGTGCCAATAAATTAGATTTAAGAAAAAATTAATTTCCTTGAGATATTTGTTTTTTTATTCTAAAATTTATGATTTAGAATCTAAGATTTAGAATTATATTAAGTGAAACTCTAGAGCGTTCCGCGAAATTAAAAAGCCGTCTGGGAGCAATGCATGTTCGTGTAGAGAATTATTTCGATGGCTACAATTTTTTGGATCACGGTATTCGATCGTATTTTATGTTACCTACTACTATTTTTTACATTGCTGTTAGCATAAGACAATAAGAAAAACAAAACTTTATTTGTATTTGTTCTGGAAATGATTTTTCCTTTATTTATTTTTTTGCACTGCCTATTGGACAATTTTAGTATTGATATTCACTTTCCTTAAAAACAATTAAAATTAAATTAAATTATATTTTCTAAACTAATTGTTCGAAAATATCCGGAAAATACTTATATTTTGACTTTCTTTTTCCTTCGTTTTGTTTCTTTGGTTTGTTTCGCGGCAAAAAGCTAAGAGTTTACTTGTTTTCGATAGAAGACTACCAATCGAGTGAAACTTCGAGTAGATACGTTTCGTTAACGATTGCCGTGATCCACGTTAACAACATTTTGAAGACAAAGTACTCGATTTCGAATGCGGTGATTTGCCCCCTGTTCTGCAAAATACAAGTTGTTCTCTAACCTTTGAAAAAACCACTGTAGTTACAAAGTCTGAAGAATAAAATAATATAAAATAAAATAAAATAAAATAAAATAAAATAAATGTCCACGAAACGGAAATGATTTTTAAACATTTTGCATATAAATGGTTTTTTTCCGTCATGAGAAACTACAATACAAGACAGAAATACGAGTATTGTTGGAATAAAATTTATTTTATTATAATCTGGTAGAAAATTTCATTACATTTATTTATACCCTTTATAAAAAATCGTAAAGGGTATATATAGGTTTGTAATTTTTTAAGTCAAATTTTTGACTACTTTTTCCAATAAATCTGGCCGTATGGGATCAAAGGTGGCTTGAATATTGGCTTCCAATGTTTTAAAAGTTGTTGGTTTGTCGGCATAAACCAACAACTTAACATAGCCCGATAAAAAGTAATCCAGAGGTGGTAAATACAACGCACGAGGAGGCCACTGGAAATGAAGTTGTCACCAAACTGATTTTGCAATAAATTGATTGTTAAGCGCGCTGTTTGGTAAGTTGTGAAGTCTTGTTGGTACTACATGACACTGATGTTTAATTTAATTAATTTTTGGAAACAAAGATTCGCTCAGCATGGCCGAATCCGGCTGACGGCACCTCCTTGCCTATTTGAAAAAAAAAACAAAGAACGATGAATCTGCCAGCTTGTAAACCACACATTTCTTTGTCGTGTTGATGGTTTTGAATTGAGAAGAGACTTTAAAATTAGCAAAGTGCTCTATGAACTTTCTGAACAGATTTAGTTATTTCAAAGTAAATTTCCACAATTTCGAAGCGTTGTTCTGCCGTTAAAGGATTCGCAATGACTTGCCAAACCTTACTGAACAGAAATGTCAGCACAGTTTGACATTCTCAACTGCAATCGATATCGGATAGTTCTCATGCAACTCAAAAACAAACGATATTGTAATATCGATATCGATAACAGCTGATAATGTCAAACTGTGTTGTTCTGCAGAAAAGTAGTCCATTTCATTTGCAAGTTTAAAAATTAAGTTTATATTTTAAGTTTATTTTTGATGTCTACTGTAAGTAACGTGTTGAACATCAAACAAGCATTAAAAAAAACAATTTGCAATATAATAAAAAAGGGTTTTAGAATTTTTTATATGTACATTGTACATACTGTTTGTTGTACGCCGAGAACAGACCATGAATAAATTATTTGCAAATATGTACATATGTACTTTTGTAAGCATGCATATGTACGACATACATTGTACGTAATTCGGTATGTCAATATTACTCGTAAAATAAACCAGACAAATATAAAAACTAAATTGCTTTTTTTCCCTTATCAATAACTAAAGATTTCGGGTCTTATGCAAAAAAAACTTAACAATGCTTTGCAAAGCAATGTTAAGTAAAGTTGAATTCTAAAAATACTAATATATCAAATTTCTAAAGTAGTTCCCCACGTTTGTTAAGACTACTTTAAGTATGTAGATATTTTCAAAATGTGTATTTTGTACCTCAAATATTTTTCTTAATACAGCACATATTGATTAATGTTACATTTGAAAATGAAGCTAGAATTGTTAGCTCTTAGCTTAGATTTACTATTTCTGTCATGTAATGGAAAACATCATCAAATTATCCAACTGATTCGAAATACATAAAGAGTTTTCATGAGACTGTTCAAAAGTCACGCAAACTGTGCAATTAATGGCCTATTTCCCACCTGCGAAAGAAAACGTTCGACTTACAATTTATATTGAAAACAAAAACAAATTTTCATATTTTATTGTTTTTTCAATATAAATTGTGAGTCGAACGTTTTCTTTTGCATGTGAGAAATAGGCCATAATTGTGCATTTTTACTCTCTCATAAATAAAATTTCAAAAATTTTATAGAAATTTATTTACACAAACCTGTTAAGTTTGCCCAACATTTTCAACTCGTATACTTAAGCTGTGCAATTGCGCATTTTGTAAACATCAAACTTCTTGCTTTTTTGGACTTCTTTAGACACAAATACACAATTTTTAATTTTTAGAAATATGTTTTTTAATTAAAATTTGCTTTAAATTTTATTATTCTATTTTTATTTAATTAATTTTTTGGCGTTTGTTTCAAATTTACATTAGTTGTTTGCACAAAAGGTTGAAAGGGGCGTCATGAAACAAGTCTCGCAAGTTTGCCCAATTGCACAAATGGCAATTTTAAGAGTTCTCATGATATAGTAAAAATCTATAAATATATATTAAAATAAATACAATTGTACAAATATGTTTTAGTGATGTACATGCAATCAAAACAAATCGGAAAAAGCTGGATATTCAAATACTCATTTCATTCGAATAAAAGAAATTGTGATAATTTTTCTTTTTCCTCATATTTTTTTACGTATACTTCATAGAAATGTTTATCTGTTTTCCTACCATGACAGAAGCTCATTTTTTTAAAATTAGGTTGCTTTACATCAAGAAAATCAAAATCTATTTAATAAAATAAAAAAATATTCGATTTTGTACATCACAAGCTGTGAAGTGGTTGTTGAACAAGGTGGTGTTACCAGTATTTATTATTAAATGACAAAATAATTAAAGTTGTGTTTTGCATACAATTTCTTTACAAAGCAATGTTAGCCTTAAAGTGTTTGTCAAATACTATGAACTTTAAAGATTAAGTAAAATATTATTTGGAATAAGGGGGCAAATGTTTAACAAATGATTCAGGCATTGCATATCAAAGTTGAATAAATAATGAGTTTAGTGGAATAAGTCGCAAGCTATTTAACAAATAATCATATCGCTAAAGCTTGTCGGAATAGAGAATAGAAAATTTTAAACAGCATTTCATAAGTTGTTTAAGCAAAATGTTCGCTAAAATTGTATTCATAATAGATTTTTAGCTTAAAAACTGTTTTTTAAACCTTGCGTAAATCAATTTGAAATTTATTTGCTGGTGGTTTAGCTTGGTCTATATACGTATTTCATTGGCGCTTGAACCAAATCAGCAAATTTTAAAATTGATTGCCCCCATGTTTAAACGAATTTTAAGATGACGTTGTTGTATTTTTGCTTCGTGTTTGTTTACATTTCTGGTTTTGCCCCTATGTATGTATGTATGTGTGTACTTATGTACATAAATATGTATGATCATGTGAATGTTATTTAGAAGAAGAAAATGGAAAAGATTAACAAAGATTTAACAAAGATTCGCTGTAAACTCTTTTTATTTTTTTTTTAATTACGTACGAATAGGAACACATTTTTTATTTTATAAAAACAATATTTTTCCAAAAATGGAAAAGATCTAACACAGATACGAGTACTTTGTGAATTAATAATCGTTGTTTAGCAGAACTAGGATGCAAATGACAAATAGATAGTACAGTGTTGCCACGATATTTTTAAAAAAGCAAGTTAATTTATTTTTAGTTAAAACACTGATTATGAATACCAATATTTAAAAAAAAACTTATTTAGCCTTAAAATGGTTTTTAACTAATATGGTTTTTAAACCTCAATCTACTTTTTTTTATGAATACGGCTGTATATCTTTAAATGCCAGCTTTCAATTATACGAGGGCGGATCAATAAGTCCGTGACTTTTCGAACTTCCCACGTAGTTATATGAAATGCAACACTGTTCCCATCAAGTTCCACCTGTTAATAGACTACTGTCAAATTTTGAACAAGTGTCGTCATTTACTTTGCGTTTAACAGCTGTTCAAAACATACAACATACAACCTCGTGTATTTTTCTACAAATGGAAAAAAGTGAATTTCGAGTGCTCATTAAACATTATTTTTTGCAAAAAAAAAACCGTCAATCAAAAAGTGCGATAAATACTATGGAGACTCTGCACCATCGATTTAAATCGTAAAGAAAGTTTGCTGACTTTCGTTATGGTCGCACAAGTACAAATGACGCTGAACCTTCTCTCCGGCCAATTGAGGTCAGTACACCCGAAAATGTCGAAAAATCCACGACATGGTTTTGGCCGATCAAAGAGTAAAAGTGCGTTAGATTTTTGATGGCAGAGGCATCGCACATGGCTCAGTGGTTTCTAGTTTGAATGATTACTTGGATATGATAAAGCTTTCCGCAAGATGGGTGCAGCGTTTGTTCACAATCGACCACGAACGCATGTGCAGTTTCCATGGCAATCCATGAATCGGGCTTTAAATTGCTCCCTTATCCGCCCTGTTCTCCAGATTTAGCCCCTAGGAAGTAGTCAATACTGGATTTAGCTTCAACAATGAAATTATTGACCAAACAAATGTCTATTTTAAGGACCTTGAAAAATCCAATTTTTTTTGGAAGGGATACAAAAACTAGAACTAAGTGGACTAAGTGTATTGAGTTAAAAGGATTTTATGTTGAAAAATAAATTTTTGATTTGCAAAAAAACTGTGTTTCATTCAAAAAGTCCGCCCTTGTATATAATTGATCTGTAGTGCGATTCACCAACTTTTTTTTAATTATAATCGTATTGTTAAAATAATTATAACGAAAATTTATCGACTTTGCTATTCAGTAATATTTTTAATTATATTCGCTGTAGGTTAATGCCAGCTGACTCATTATTTAAGCGACCATAATTAATGTGCTGTTAATTTTATCAACAGAAAATATCAGCTGCGTCCTATCGTTAAAAATAAGGTTCAGAATCATACAATCGTTATTTTAAGCGACAAAATGTATAGACAAAAATTAAGATTGTCGGATCGTTAAAAGTTACTTAATCGCACTACAGGTGAGTCGTTATATAAGCGACAATAATTTATGTGCTGTTAGTTTTATCGACAAAAATAAGCAGAAAGTATCAGCTGCGTACTATCGTTAAAAAAAATAACAAAATCACGCAATCGTTATTGCCATCGACGAAATGTATAGACAAAAATTACGATTGTCGGATCGTTAAAAGTTACTGAATCGCACTACTAGTATTTACATAAATATTAAACTCTTGGGCTTTTATCTTCGCTTTAAGCCTGATTTATTATGACAAAGTTAAAATTACTCATCAGAAAATAACTTAAACAATGGTCGCATTCATAATACGTAACAGTTGCGCAACCGTTGAGTGTTTGTCTTAGAAACACATAGTTGCGTAGTTTCGCTCCACTCAACAGTTGAGTAATTGCTGCCATTTTTTCCATCATAAAATTGTTTCGCTACCTATAGTCAACATGTTGTGCTCAGCCTGAACAGCTGATCGAAAATACTTATGCCGTTTATAATATAATGCAACGCCGCTTTGTTAGATGGCGGCTGCAAATATTTATTAAATTTTGCATTTAAAATGCGATAAAGGAACGAAATAAAGGAATTAAATTAAATTACTAATTTCATCAAACATATGTATGTATATCATGCTGTCTATTTGTATTATATATTACATATTTAATTCACTATTGCGTTTAAACGTTTTTTGAGCACATGGCGGCTCAGCGTTAAAATAAAAATACTATAGGCGCAGGTATTTCTTTTTCTTGCAGTGTTGTTCAAACACAGAATATTTATTTTAGGGAGCAAATTTTATTGTAAAAATGTAAGATTCCTGGGCTGCTGATTTCATTAAATATTCTGTGTTATACATACACTTTAGCTAAACTAATTAATTTAGCCAATCTAAGTTAGTTTATTTGTTGCTCTTTCGTTCGTTTTCAATTGCTTACGTTCATCAGTTGTTCATTTTGCAGTACATCCATCAATCCGTTTCTAAGAAGTAACTCTTGGGGCCAACAGCTGCCAACAGTTTCACAACAGTTGAGCTCAACAGCTACGTCTTATGAATGCGACCAATATTGCAACTGTTGCAGAAACAAAAGCAATTGCACAATTTTAATTTGAACTAATTAAACAACAACAAGGTGAAAATAATTTAAGAGCCAATCATAATTGAATATAACAAACGTGTTCAATTACTATTCAGTGCTTATAATTAAAAAGCGGGCGTCATAGTTGAAAATTATAATTATTCTTTATGTTTGTTTTAGCGCTTTGTTATTAGGAACAGGGTGTTTTGATAAACAGGTTGTAATTGAAAAACACAATTAAATTCTAATAAAAATTTGTTCTTTCTTAGTTATTACAATTTCTTTATTAAACAAATTTTTTTTTACTAAAATTACAAGATTTTGGAAAAATGCAATCTCAAGGTTGGGAAACCCACAATTTTCCTTGAATATAATAGTATTTAAAATAAAATTGCCTGTAGATAATTTTAATTTTAAAGCTGAATGACCTATGAGATCTTTATAGCATTAAAATATTATTCTTTAATGCAGATTTTGTTATTAATAATTATGAATAGTATATTAATAAGGGCCATTCAACGTCATTCAACAACCACAACCCAAAAACAACAACAAATAAAAATAATATCTATTCTAAGTAGACACACCGCCAGGTGGATTAAATGTAACAAGCGAAAAGAATTTGGGAAAATAAAAGATCAACAACTATAAAAATAATTTAAAGATTATATACGACTTTTCAAGAAAACCAAATGAAAAAATAATGCTTCTTCTTAAGAGTATATTGTATAGACAGACAGACATCCGGTAAAAAAATTCGAGAGAAAAATGCGTGGAAAAATTATACATACATACATACATATGTATGTATGTATGAATTTTATTTCTGTCAATAAAATATCGTACATTTCATAAACATTTTTCTTATTGTTGTTTGTTTAAAACAACTGAGAAGGCACAACAAATTAAACCAAATATTTTTATCTTTCACACTTTTCTTAGTCTCTTTTTTTTAATCTCACGAAATCTCTTTTTGTTTTTTGTTTGTTTAACGAAAAAAATAAAATAAATAAAAATAATTTTGGCTATTTTCCAATCAACTTATATATTTTTTTACATAAAAAATAAAAATTTTGCTTGGCATGTGAAATCGACAATATAAGAAAATTCGTCAAAAAATATTAGAAATGCATACAATCATACATATGTACATATTTATGTACATATGTAATACATATTTCGTTTTTCCATAAATTTCAATATACATATGGAAATTTCTATCAGAAAGTTCACTTGTTTTGTCGCGTGCGACAGCAAGGAATTACGCTTGTATTTCAGAATAATTTGACTCGATTTTTCTTAAAATTTTACCTAATGTAGAGCTGATAATGGCCTAGACAAACACATAAATGTATAAAAAAAGTAAAAAAATTAAGTTCTGTTTGGTGTCGCATGCTACAAAATGCTACAAAGAACCGAAAATTTGATTTGTGGTCACATCAATTAGTGGACAAAAAAATTATTCACACAAATGATAATATTAGTGCTAAATGCACAAAATGGAATTTTTTTTTTGTATATGACGATATTTGTGATCGAATAATATTGAAAAGTGTCATTATAAAACATTTTTTTGCCAAATTTAGTTTAATAAATTCTTTTTAAAAGACTCAATTTTGAAAAGCGGTCCATAAACTGATGATAATAACAGAAGCTGAGAAAAAAGTTATTTTAGACCTCCTTGGAAAAAAATATAATCACCCATATCGTGAATAAAATGTGAAATTATTATTTCCATGAAATTTTCATTCCCCATATAGGGAAATTTGCCATCGTGAATTGCATGGGAACGTTTGTTCCCGCTATCGATACGTAGTGAATGTAAAAAACGTGAAGAAGACTTGTAAAGCTTCAAAATTAATTGAAAATCAAACAAATTTAGTTTAATAATAAGAAATACTCATATTTCAGGTATAAAATTGTTAACTTATTGTCTTTAATTCTGTGACTAAACTTTTTCCTTATAAATTTTTACGCACGACAATAACGTTTTATTGCAAGCAAGCAATTCTTTATAATTCGAGACGAATGTTAGTTAAAATACGGTTTTCATATACATTGGTTTACATATGTAAAAAAGACATAATTATTTGTATGTAATTCTAAGCGAATATTGACATTGGTTTTACTATATTAATGAAAATTTTACACGTAAAGAAAAGTATGTAGTTAACAAAATGAAATGTTATAGAGTGTAAAGTTGTGTTTTTAGTATACCTCAGCCATAAAATTTACTGCATGTGAACCAAAGAGATTCATGTTCAATGAAAAAATCTGTTCCAAGGAATTATTGTTATTAATCGTGGACGTTATTTATTGATTTTGCACTAAAAACAATTATTTAATATATAATTGCAGGTACTATAATTATGAAATTACGCAGTGTATTAATTAATTCAGTTCGCCTGCAAAAATAAAGTGAACAAAACCAAAATAAAAGTGAAAAAATCCAAGTGAAAATATTATTTACGATAAGGGGAATCAAAAAAGGGAACACATTTCAGGGGAAAAATAGTTCACGATTGCAATTTGGGGAAAAGGGAAAATATTTCGAGGGAAAAACTGTTCGTATTTTATTGCATAATTTAATGGAATATGTAGAAATTAATAAACTACTCTACAAACTTTAGCTCTAAAAATATTGATTGCCACCATTACTATTATTTTGAACACAGTTGCATTTGCACATTTATATATATTATATACATTTTTCAAAGTCATATTTCTCAAAAGCTTTACTGATTCTGAACACAGTCTATATAGTTCTGAAATATTTGAAGCCTTGGCTTTCGACCCCAATTGGCCGTGTATAACCCCACAATTTCGATTTTGGCCGAAATTTTGACCACCAAAATAAGTTACAATTTGTACATTAATATTTTTGCTTGAAAATGTTATAAAATATCTGCTCTGTTAAGTTAACTGTGTACAAGTGAGAGATTTTTTCGTACCTCACAGTGTTTGAGCGAGATATATGTATGTTAAGTAAGACAGGCATGCTAAAAACAAAGCTAACTGACGGAGCTAACTTTACAGACATGAAAAAAGATTGGTTGAAAAATGGTTAGGCCAATAAAATATCATTTGCATAAACTATATTTCAATTCACGCTATCAATTTTCTATTAGTCCAAAAAACAATCCACGTTCATTACCATAAGGGCATAATTGTAACAAATATATGATTCTGACAATTCTTAAATTGATTGTATCAACCGAGCGTATGCTGTTGTCATGACTAATTAACTGATTGGTTAACACAACCGAATAAAATATTATGAATTGGATTTTACTACCACCCAGCAAAAAAAAAATGGAAGTTATTCTAGTGGAACTACATTTTCATTGCTTCCAAAAAATCGATATTTTTAATTTGCCGAGAGTGAGCAAAAAACCATGTATAAGCTTATTTTAGTCATACAAACCTTGTAACTCCTCCATACTGCTAGAAAATACTCACCAGAACTAAATAAAAATTTATTTTTTTAAAGAAGTTTATGAACTAGTTTTAGTATAAAATTTAAAAGTTATTTGCTTAAATTTACATGAAAACACTGTTTCGGGCTTAAATTCGTATAAAAAGAAAGGAATTATTAAAATAGGTAACTATTTACTATTTATAATATTATTATAGAACACAAAAAAGGGAATTTTTGTTAATATCGCTTCCAATTCCGGAAAAGAGAACTTCTTGCAATGACAACCCTATGTAAAAATCATTAGATCGGATCGAAATTTTCACTACTTCCAGATCGCAAACTCTACATTTTCATGACTTTTTTGGAGTTTCTTTTTTTGCTGGGCAACTTTTGGTATTGGCAACTAATAAATTTTCGTTCTATATTAAGATTAAAATAAACACTTTCTATCAGTTCCTGCAACTGACTAGAGGTTGAACTTACTATCATAGATTATAGCAGAAAATTAAAAATTAACTCTTGTGATTTTCAAAGATATTATGATTTGTGAGTTCACAAATGGTTTTTGAAAGTATGTTCATAAGATAATATGTTTGTGGCTGTTTAAAATATGTGGTTTAAGAAATGCATATATAAACATGCTTCACCACCAGGAAATAAATTTCAATTAAAATAAACTTATGACAATATGTCAAATAATAAATTTCTTAATTTGTGTATTTCTTATTTGCGTCTATTATTTATTTTTATTTCAGTAAGGAAGGCCAATTTTTCTTTCACAGGTACCAATTATGGTATTGTTTTAGTTATACTAACCATATTTTCGGTAGCACGAATAACTTTTATTTCAAATTCAATACTGTTAACCAATTTTTTTTCTGTTGCTGCAACTATTTGGTTAAGGATTACAATTAAAATATGGTGGTACCACAAGAAAATTGCAGTCGTTATACCAGAATTCTATGTAGTTGGTGCAACCGCCAAAATTCGATTGGCAACAAATTCGGTTGTCTCAACGAATCTGTTTTCTCTGTGTATGTAAAAAAAATACATAAAAATTTCATATCCATAAGTTGTGTTTTAGGGGGTGCGTCCGGCCCTCAAGCCCACATATTCAATGATTTTTTTTTTGGTTTAGTTTTATAGTTTTATTTTGACTATATGTATGAAATAATTTAATATACATATTTAAGCTCTTATTGTACATGCTTAAAATAAAAAATTTCCATATAAATATAATTTTGTTACCTAAAATTGTTAGCATTTTGTTCGTTATTTTCCTCATTATTTTCTAAAATATTATATATGCCAAAAACTTTAATTGAGACTAATATTTTTGACCTAAAGAGCTAAAATATTGCCATATGTCATATTCTTGTAAAATGATTTTTTAAAAAGATAGTCATATGCAAAAAATTACATAGAAAAATGGGCTTGAAGTCCAACTTTGAGGGCCAGACGCACCCCCTAAAACGCAACTTATCGGTATGAAATTTTTTTGTATTTTATTTTTTTACATAAAACTGAAACGATTTAGGGGGTGAGAGTAGAAGGAATCAAAAAAAAATCAAAAAAATAACGTCCACCCTAATATATGTACATACATACATATTCGAATGTGCGAGCATGACTAGTATAAAATAAATAGTTTTGATAAAATCGAATGTTAGCGGCAGCTGGCTGGAATTTAATAACAACAAAATTAATTTTGAATATGCAAAATTTAGAAAAATATCTTTCATTTAAATAGTTCTACTCGTATTTACATTAAAATGTATGCCAATTAAATTATTTATTTGAATTATCGTATATTATTATCTTTTATTAAAAATAATTTTGTAATTGAAAAAAAAAACCATTTTCTTTAATGATTAAGATTGTAACAAAATGTTGTTTTCTTAATGTACATCCATCCATATTTATAAAATTGTATAAATATGTACAGATTTATAGCAAAAATTGATTGTTGCAAAGAAAACAAAGAAATTCATCTAACTCAAATTAGAAGTGGAATAATATCCATAGCAGCACTATCGAAAGATTTCGATAGTTTCGATAGTCATGGTACCTTCATAGCGAACAGTCGATCAGCAAAAACAAAAAAACTAAAAAAGTGCCCTTGAGTAATAGTCTATATGAGTACCTCAAATACAAAAAATGTTGAAGTGAGTTCTAACGGCAGAAATGCCTATTTTACTGTGAGCTCTGAAGCTCTTAATGAAAACAATAGAAATAATAAATCTAATGAAAGTCTTTTTTTAACGGCAAAGCCAATTTTTCGTCAGTGATTAACTTCGCTGTGCCCAATGTCAAATAGTAGTGATTCATTAACATTACAGTTGCCTAGTACTTTTTCATATAAGTCAGCAATATCATTCCCTTCAGGCTCGTGCTCATCACTTAATAAAGCTATCACTACAGATAACAGTAGCTCAAAACCCAAGGTACAAGTCGGAATGCACAGATACATAACCGTGGTAAAGCGTGGGCGAAGACCGAATTCTTCAAAAATTTCATCTACTCCAAAGATGTCTAGGGATAATAGCGTATCATCTACTAATCGTCAAAATCGTTTTTCATTATTGCAAGTCAACGACGACAAGCCCGCTGCAGTACAGAGGTTGTCCTGTGTACTCTTTTGTCAAACAGACTATGGTGCAAAAACCTAAATTAGCTCCATCTCAATCAGCAAACGCTTACTCCGCCACTTTTGAGCAAATGAGCCAACCAGTTACTTCCCGTGTATCGTATGCCGATGCTGCTAAAACCAATTCTATTCCCGCACAAAATGTTTCCCCGGCCAAATATTTCAACAAATACAAACAAAATTTAGTGCAAACTATAAATAATTTTACAACAAATATTACTACCATGATGCAAGACATGCTACAACGGCAGAATACACTGCTTCAAGCATTAATTAACAAGCCATGAGCACGTTAAAAATATGTTTCTGGAACGCAAACGGCATTCGCCAACATAAAAATGAACTTGAGCACTTCCATAGGGGAAAAAATATTGATATAATGTTGGTCTCTGAGACCCTAGAGGGAGAGCATGCGGTGGATCTGCAATTCTAATCAAGTCAAGTCTCAAGCACTTTATCCTTGACAACGTTAGTGAAGAATATGTGCAAAGTTAGGAATATTTTTGTAGAGCATTTTTGTTCTAATTTCGTGATATCATCAATTTACTCACCTCCCAGATTTTCAGTTACCGAAGATCAGTATGAGAAGTTCTACAAATCGCTTGGATCTTGTTTCGTGGCAGCTGGAGACTACAATGCAAAACATACGTACTGGGGTTCGCGCCTTGTAACACCTAGAGGTCGAGCTTTGTTTAATACAATTTCAAAAATGGGCTTAGATGTTATTTCGAGTGGGGAGCCCACTTATTGGCCTACTGACGTACGAAAAATTCCGGATGTTATTGATTTTGGCGTCATGAAAAATATTTCTAGGGATTTATCGTTTAACGTTTTAACGTTTTAATTAACGTTGAAACTTCTCTAGATCTCTCCTCCGATTACTCTCCCACTATCGTTACAATTTGTAACCCACTAAGAAGTGACTTACCTCACCCATATATGAAGATGACCAATCGTGTTAATTGGCTGGGATTCAAAAAATATCTTAGTCATTGCACGAAAAATATTGCGTTAATGACATTGAAACTAACATTGCCAATCTTAACGAAATTATTAAACAGGATATTGAACATCTCGTGTGTGAAAAAAGAGGAGCTAGAAGGGAATGGCAACAGCACAGATCACCCCAACATAAATTCAAATTTAAAGAGTGCACTAAACGACTCCAAGAGTTACTTGCATCTAAAAAAAACTGCATCTCTTAAAAATTATTTGGAAGGTGTTGGATGTCACACCAACATCTAATTACTCTTTGTGGCGCGCTGCTAGAAAGCTTAAAACACCAGTCGAGTTTAAGCCACCTCTGCGCACATCTACCGGAGGTTGGGCAAGAAGCGATACGGAAAAATGTAAAATATTTGATGAGCACTTAAAATCCGTATTTACCTCAAATACATGCACTGGTGTTACTGATTTGCCGAGTATAGTTGCTCTACCACCTCGACCCTTTAAGTGTAATATGCGTGATTGTACAAAAAGTAATTGCTGAACTCAAGCCAAAAAAAGCTCCAAGTATTGATGGTATTAGTAACAAGATGCTGATGAACTTACCGCATATTGCAATAAGAATCCTGCTGTTTATTTTTAATGCCATATTACGTATTATCCACAACACTGGCAGCTTGCCAAAGTTAAAATGATTCCAAAGCCAGTCAAAGATCTTACCAAAGCTGAGTCATATAGGCCAATAAGTTTGCTGTCAACTATGTCAAAACTCTACGAAAAGCTGCTCATGACAAAATTGTCCCCAATTTTAACTGATAGTGGGTGTATACCGGACCATCAATTTGGTTTTAGAAGTCAGCATAGCACCATTCAACAAACGCATAGATTGGTTCAAGTTATAAGAAGAACATTTGAAGCAAAGAAGTATTGTTCTAATCTCTTTATTGATGTTTATCAGGCATTTGATAAAGTATGGCATGAAGGCCTAATTCTAAAATTGAAGACATATCTACCAGTAAACTTTGTAAAGCTATTGGAAAGTTATATTCTACCCCAGAAGTTCATTGTTGAGGAAGGAAACTTCATGAGTGTGCCCGAATCTATCTCCGCCGGTGTGCCACAGGGAAGTATACTGGGCCCAATTTTGTTTTTGGTATATACTTGTGATATGCCTGTTAGCACTAAAATCCATACATCTACATTTGCCGATGATACATCCTTCTTTAGCATGCACGAAAACCCTCACGAAGCATAACGATATCTTCAGGAACATATTACCCAGCTGGAACTATGGTTAAAGTTATGGAGAATTAAAGTAAATGAACAGAAGTGTGCGCAGGTAACATTTACTCTACGAAAAGATAATTGTTCCCCCATTAGAATTAATAATCAAATTATTCCTCAACATTCACCTTGATCGACGTCTTACATGGAAACATCACATTGACTATAAGTTAACTCAAATGAAACTAAAACTAACTCAGATATATTGGCTGATTGGTAGAAATTCAACACTCAGTCTAGATTGCAAACTTTTGATATACAAGTCGCTTTTGAAACCTATATGGTGCTATGGAATTCAACTATGGGGCACTGCTTCAGCTTCTAACTTCGAGAGAATCCAACGAAGGCAAAACAAAATTTTACGTTTGATAACATCGGCTCCATGGTACATCAAAAACTCAAATATACATCGTGATTTAAATATGCCACTAGTGATTGAAGAAATTTGCAAAATACGCAGGCAAATATTTAACAAAATTTGAGTCACATCCTAATCCGCTTGCTCGTAATATTTTGAACTTTACGGGGTACGTCCGCCCAAAAAAGGGACACAAAAGCTGTAATACTCAAAACTCTAGATGGGATTTCTTGAAATACTTTTTCTTTCTTTTTCTGATTATCACTACTTATGTATTATTTATAACTATCACTGAGTTTATGTCCGACAGTGGTCGGGCCTAATATTTTTGTAGATTTAAGATTTGAATACTTATGGTTAGTTTATATTTGAAGATACAATAAATAAAAACATGTAATCAAAAAAAAATAAAAAATTAGGGGCTGTCCATATATTACGTAACGCTTTTTTCTCAGATTTTTGGTCCCACCTCCCCACAGTAACAAATCTATGAAACCCCCCCCCCCCCCCCCCCCCTCCACAACCCGTGGAAATAACGTAACAATGAGTTTAAAAACAAATTTCATAGTTTAAAAAGTTTTTATTTCAAAAAATTAAATTAAATTCATTGTATTAAAGTCATTTGTTAGACTAGCACAGTGCGTAGACAAAAATTAAATAAGGTTACTCATGAACGCACTCCATTATATTTTTAAATTTTTTCCCCAAGTGCCCCCAAACTCCAAAAATTATAGTTTTATGGAGAGCTTATTCCTGAGCCATTTCCAGATATGCTCTCTTATTCGTTAAAAAAAAAAAAAAAATATATATATATATATATATATATATATATATATATATATATATATATATATATATATATTATATTTTTGCTATCCGGTCTGCCAAATAATCTGCTATAGTATTCCGTATTGATGACTGAGCAGTATTTGAAACACCAAGATGATAATTGGCATTAGCCTTACGTCGCTTTCACTAGAGTCTATAAGTGAAATCGTCGTGTATTTCAAAGATCTTGAAGAAAATTTTATGTTAAAGCAATAAAGTTTACCGTGGTGAAAAATATTTCATTACCTAAAAGACAAAAATTTTTAACCACTGCATTTAGCGGGAGGGCTTTAAACATACACATTTTTTTGGGGTATTTTGGGAGATAAAATGACTCAAATGATGTCCATTACGAAAGATATGTAATATATCTTTTCTTAATTTTTGTGCTTTCTGCAACATTACATGTTTAATTTCAAAAAATATTCCTTTAAAATACCTTAAAATTAGAGGGGCACACAATCTAGTTTCTAGACACTGTTGATTTCTAAATATTTTTTCTTGTTCGGTTGTATAAATAATTAAACAGGGGTGTTCTGTAAATCGCGTGTATTGAAATCGCCTAATTTCCAGTAAAGAGCTCAATTAAAAAGGTCACTTATTGCAGCTTTTTAATTGGTTTTAATGTGTTAGATGTTTAAGCTATTTTATAAGAACTTAACTTTGAATGCACTAAATGGTTCGAACAGGAGAACACTGTTTTCGATCGCATGATTTTAAATCGCATGATTTTAAAACGTGCGGTTTACAGAACACCCCTGAAAATAATATCCTTCTGAAAATACGTCTATGTATACAAGTTTCCATTAACACATCTCACAGCCTTAAGCCTCAAGTTGACCAATAAAAATTTTAAAACTCGATAATTGGATATTGTCATGCACATATATAGAAGAATATATTTTTTGAAAGGACACTTTCCATGACAATTGCAAGATATGGTTTCGTAAACTTCTGCAAATACCATTTCCTTCTACGTATTTGGTGAATTTAATGTTAATATATATGTTGTATTTTGATATGGAAAGAAGTTTTATATAAATACATACTTACGTATATTCAAAATATTTAAAAATGTAAATGGATAAAGATGAGGAATTGAAAAGCGTGTAACCAGTTTGACTGCAATTTATTTAATTTATTGTAACAATTTTGTATCATTTTCGAATGTTATTTAACAACCGTTAAGTTTTTGGACAGTTTTCATAAACTTTAATCTACGCGGCGGACAAGTTACGAGTACGAAGTTATTTTCCATTAAAATTTTTTTAATTGTAAATGCCTATAAATTTCCAATGCAATAGATATTCGTATTCCCGGATATCATTTTAAATATTCGCATTCGCGGAATATCGTTTTATTCGAATTAACGATTATCAAAAATTGAAATTAGGCACATGTACATACATACATATTTATACATACAACACTATTTATGCACTAATATTCGTATTCGTATTTACATAAATAAATGGCTAAAAATAAATTTTCATTAAATCTCTTATACACTCAAAAAAAAAATTAACTAAAACTTTCGAAAATTTTCAAAATTTGAATAAAAAAAAGTTGTCGTCTGGCGCCAACGCTGTGTAAAATATTTATTAAATTTCTAGTTCGTTATTGAACTAGTTTATAGTAATTATATTTTCATATTTAAGTAAAATTTTCCTAAAATTTAGGAAAATTTTTCCATAAAATTCGGAGCTTTGCAAAAAATTTTTTTCGTCTTTGATCTCAAATTTAGTAAATTTTCCCAATTTTTTTTGTCTTTAATTCTGGTATTTATTGTTATTTTTAATTAAATTCTATACCAAATGGTATGTTATTTATTATATCTTCATATTATATTCTTAATTATAATTCACCACACATACATATAAATTTCTTGAGAGTTGACACGTATTGAACCAGCAACCTTCCGATTGATAGGCAAGCACTCTAACCATTTGCCTAACAAGGCAGCCTGAATAAGCATTGAAATTATTGAGTTTTAAAATTTTATTTTATTTACAAAAAAATAAATTTCAAGTTTAAATATTCCTCGAAAATATGAAAAATTTACTTAGATTTTTTGATAAATGCAAATTAATAACCAATTCTATAATTCAAAGAAAAAATACCTAAAACTTGTAAATATTTTCCTACACTTTAGTATGCCTTTTTACATCTTTTAAGTAAGTCAAATTTCATGAACTAATCAGGAGTAATTCATTTCGTAAAGCTTATTTTTTGATTTAAGACGAAATTGACTTATCCTTAATATAAAATTTGCTTCAGTTTATAACCATTTTCTTAGTTTTAGTAAATATTTCCTTTAAGTCAGTAAACATTTCCTGAAATTTGAGAAATTTATTGTGTATTTTTGAGGATATGAACTTTTTATTTTTTACTCATATCGAGGGTATTCATTTCAGTTTTTTTCCTCGTTGGAAAAATGGAAAAATGTAATTTTTTACAACAAACACAGGAAAAAATAATTTTTAAAAATTTTTTTAATTTTTCTTCCTTGTGTTTGTTGTCAAAAATTACATTTTTCCATTTTTCCAACGAGGAAAAAAACTGAAATGAATACCCTCATTAAGTAATTTTTACACAATTTTTGTAAAACTTTACTTAAACTTAGAAAAAATTACGTAAACTTAGAAATTTTTTTTACTTGAATTTAAGAAAAAAATTCTTAACAATAGTACATGTCTTTTTTTGAGTGTAGAAATTTGTGCTTTTTAAAATTTTTGTGTGGTTTTTATTAACTTTAAAGTACACCAACAGGAATATGAAGTTCTTTATCATAATAATTTTTTCATATATCATTTTTCAGGCGTAAACAGAACACCAATTTAATGTCTATAAATTTCACATTTAATATTCGTATTCGTGTTGTCGAATATCCAAATTTGACATTCGTTACATCACTAATACATTCATAATATATTTAGGTAACACGCATGATCAATTAAATAAATAAATGAGAAAAACATACGTATTTGTGTACGAAATGAATAATTTTTTCTGTTACGTACAGTGTTGCCAAAATGTTGCAGGCATTTCCCACCATATAACCCCTGAAAACCCGCTAAAAACCGCTATCTGAATAAAAATAAACGCTAATATAACCGCTGAATTTTTTATAACCAACATATGTCTTTTTTATGGTTTATTGGTAAAAAAAGAATAATATAAATTTTATAAAGTATGTATACATATGGATAGATTTATGTATGTTGGAATCAAAACTCAGCCTACTCTTTGAGTAGGTATTTTATTTTTTGCAGAGACTCCATACACAAACATCGAACCAGTACCTGTGTTCTGTAACTTGCGAGAAGTTATCGCGTCGAGAAAAATCAAACAATTACATTGGTTGTCCTGTTTTTCACAGGCTGATTTATATACAACCTGAAATAAGCTTAAAAGAAACATGACCAACTAAATTTTTCGTTAGTCATTCTGTGAAACAATAAACTTTTCGTTCAGAACAGTTCTCACCAAAGTTACAGAACATAGGCACAGGAAAAAGTAGAATCCAAGGGCATATTCCATCTTATTATATTAATGTTGAAGTTGATTCTGTATATTTTCAATATTTTAGACTAATTGTTCTACACGTGTGGAATAATATCTTGCCGTTTTGCTTGAAGTTTTGTTATATAATTTTAATCTCGAATTAAATTTTATTCACTAATTATGAGATTTGTTCACTTTTATACTCGTATGTATATACATATGTTATTATTTTTAACCTCTTAAATTTTCACATTATACTACACGACCACAATATGTCAATTTTTTATTTGCAAAAAAGTAACGTTAGTTTCTTTTCGCTTTACGTGTTTATATAGAAAAAAAAACTCAGAATAAATACCAAGGTACGTGTCGCATAGCTGCGTTAAATATACTTTATTTTGATTCAATACCTTTCTTTATAAGTTTCAGAAAAACGCCGAAAATCCGTCAAACTAAGAAATTCTTCCGCTAAAACTCCCGCTGGTGGTTTTTTAAATAGACTTGCCGCTAATGACAGCAAAATACAGTCATATATAACGGGAAAACCGCCGTTTTGGCAGCACTGGTTACGTAACATTTTCAAAGACCCCTCCTCCCCCTTCATAAGAAATCATAACAAAACTTGAACTCCCCCTCCAGCCCCCTAGAGCGTTACGTAATATATGGACAGCTCCTAAGACTTACATAGTGTAAATTAGGACTTACAATGTTTTCGCAACGTTTTGGAATTCAGTCGATATGTACATACACATGTTACTAATTGTGGTCTTTTAAAAATGCGAGTTTGGAGTTTATTTTTTCTAGTGTGTCTATTTGAAGAACATAAGTATGTTTATTTCTTAGTATTGGTCTTGAGGTGTATATTTAAAAAATTTACATAAAACATTTGTTTGATTTCCCCAATTATAAGTATTTATTTATTTTTCTAGGCTAGACACAAAATTAAATACAATCATTATAAGATCCGCCGCTAAATTTGTTGAGTGACATTTTATTAAAATATAGTCGGAAGTCTTGTGAAAGAAGTAAACGATTACATACATATTACAGGTACTACATACGATATTTTCGAAAACATTTGAGTTGCGTCAAAGTTATAATTTTATTTTCTCTGTTAGGAGACTTTTTGTCTTTTTTTTTTAGTCATGGGGGAAAGTTTGCGTTTGTTAAATTGTATACAATAAACAAAAAATTTCCTTCTTGTAATTCAATTCCTTTTTTGAATTTATCTGCGGTCATTTTGTTTTAGGTTTTTTCCCGTAATGTTTTCATTTGTTTGAGTTTTTTTTCTTTCACCGTTAGAAACACACCAAGTCATTGCTTTCTAAACCTTCTCATTACTCTTCCGCCACAAAAAAAAATAAAAAATAAAAAAACAAGAAAATACTATAGTTTTCGTTACGGTTTTCTCACTTCCCTTTTCTTTTTCTCATTTCCTCTCCCATTAGCTCTTTCGCTCTCTTTTTTTCAATTTTAGTTAAATGAAAAAAAAAATAAAAAATTTATTATAGAACAATAATTTTTTTATAAAAATATATTTAGCTGATTTTGTAATATTTAATATCTTTTTTTTAATGGATAATAATATTTTTTTAAATTTCTCTCAACTATTGATGATACAATTTACAAAATAATTTTAACACAAGTTCAATGCCACTAAAATAGTGCCACGTTTTACATGTCAGTGGGACTATGCCTAATTTTTTTTATATATTTTATTTTAAATACAATTTTTCATAAGTGTTCAAAATTTGATGTTTGGGGTAAATTTTCAAGCGTTCGATTTTAAGTTGAAGTGATATATTCGCTACTAGCGTTTTCATTGTTGCCATTTTAGCATTTTCACTGATAGATTTAACATATTCTTTCGTAAAAATGCATTCAAGTTTTACAAAAAAGAGCTAAAAATGCCATGTAAATTTAAACTCTAGAATTTTATATTTTCTTCAGTAGTACATTTAACATCTTTTGGACGGATTTAGCATTCTCCCATTATAATTTTCTGAAAACAGTGAGCGTTGTTATTAAATGTAGCTTCCCAGTGAAAAAAAATTAAAGTCATTCTAGCGGAAGTACATTTTCATTGCTTCCAAAAAATCGATATTTTTAATTTGCCGAAAGTGAGCAAAAAACCATGTAGAAGCTTATTTTAGTCACACAAATCCACTCCTCCATAGTGTTAGAAAATAATCACCAGAATTTAAAAAAAAATTAATTTTTTGAAAGAAATTTATGAACTATTTTTAGTCTAAAATTTAAAAGTTATTTGCTTAAATTTACATGAAAACACTGTTTCGGGCTTAAATTCGTATTAAAAGAAACGACTTGTTAAAAAAGGCAACTATTTACCATTTTTCCTAGATGAAAATATTATCATAGAACACAAAAAAGGGAATTTTTCTTAATATCGCTTGCAATTCAGTGACCAGGCATCGAAAAAGAGAACTTCTTGCAATGACAACCCTATGTAAAAATCATTAGATCGGATCGAAATTTGCACTACTTCCGCATCGTAAACTCTACATTTTCATGACTTTTTTGACTTTTGAGTCTCTTTTTTTTACTGGGTTTCTACATAAACCAGATGACAGTTCTGTATTCCGTAAAATACATACATAAGTATGTATGTATGTACATACTCGTATGTATAATTTTTTTTAAATTCACAAGTCGTATTCTGTATTGAAAACGCGAACAAAACATATATTTGTCTATGTTATGGCATCCACATCGTTTTCACAAGTTTTCTTGTGAACTTGGATTTTAAAACACACTAGATATACCAACGGACGACACAATCGATTGTATTGTATTTGCTCTTTGTCAATTACAACAAGTAAGAGTTCTCTATTCGGCTATGCCGAATCTTATATACCCTTTACCAAAGTGCGTTTATGTAGTATAGAGATGCATACATAAGCACAGAGATATGTAGGTACATATTTCTTTAGTGAAAAAATTTATTTTTTTTTTCTCATTTTAGTAAGTGACTTCTCGGTATTTTTCGATTAAATTTTTTTTATATTAGCACTGACACTAGATATGTAATACTATATGAACTTTAGCCTATATAAAATATAGTTCTGGAATTTTTTTCGATTTTGGGGTTTTTTCGCTTTTAAGTATTTTTTAATAGGTTTTTTTAGTTTTGGCGTTTTTTTATGCGTTTTTCGCATTATTTTAATTTCGCGCTTATTTGGTGCTTATTTTCGTTTTGGTGATTTTTTTTCGGGTTTTTGCGTTTTTTTATTCAGTGCTTTTCTTAGTTTTGGTGCTTTTTTTCTCGTTTATGCGCTTTTTTTAAGGTTTTTTTATTTTGGTGCTTTTTTAGTTTTGGTGCTTTTTTTCTCGATTTAGCGATTTTTTTTGGTTATTATTATTTTGGCGATTTTTTTTATTTGCGCGTTTTTTAATTTTAGTGCTAGATTTTTTTTTAATTTGGTGCATTTATTTCGTTTTGGCGATTTTTTTCATTTTAGCGATTTTTTTTATTTTAGTGATTTTATAATTTTGGGATTTTTTTGTTTTACCGTTTTTAAAAATTTAAAAATTACATAGTCAAAATTACATAAACTGATAGAACACCCTTTAATTTAATTTTTATAAATTTTATTATTAATTGTTGTAGTCTGTATAAAATACAGTAATTTTATATATTTTAAGTGTCTATATATGTACATACATATGTACATGCAATTGTATATACATATGTATATTACATGTGATTTTAAAATTTTTCGTTGTTCGTTTTGGAACACCCTATAATTTTTGACTTTCATATATTTTGTGACTGTTGTAGCGACCAAAGTTGTACATACTCTGTCCAAATTTGAAGTCCGTAACTCTTACGGTTCCTGAGAAAATAGCTTTCTTCCTAAAACATGAAATGTGTTTATTTTTTAGTTTTCATATAATGAAATTACACAGATAATTTTTCGTCGTTCGTACCAGTTGTGTTCCTAGCATAAAATTATCGAAACATGGACCGAAGTTAATAGAACTGAAATGTAAATTTTGCATAGAAAATTATTTGTCTGGAGGACGTAGTGACATTTCTTTGTTTCTTCATGCCTGATTTTATTAACTCTTAATCATACTTTTTTGCAACGAAACCCCAAACACTCAAAAAACTACTCTATTATAAGCGACAAATTTTCGATAAATTAAAAGAATTCAATATTTTTTCTGGTTTTTGCCCCCCCCCCTCATTTGTGTTAAAGTTTTAAATTAAAAAATAATAAAATCGTTTAGCTAAAATGTTAAAACATCGTTTCTAGAAAATTTTTCATTAATAAATTTTTATGTTTCTAAAAAATTTTTGTTGTTTCTGTGCTGCTGATTAAAAAAAAAATGATTTGCAAAAAATATATCTAAAAACACAATTTGCTCTCAATATTTATTTCAGTTTGTCCGTGCACACGAGCGCGGTGTGATTTAAAAGTAAAAATCGGAAAAATATAAAATTTTCCCTTAGCATAATTTAAAAGAAAATAAATTTTTTTTTGTAAATTTATTATAAGTGTGTTAAGTGTATAAAAAATATATAATATAATATTTATACTAAAAAAAAAGATCCAAAATATTAACGACCGTGAACTAAATAGTCGTAATACAAAATTTAAAAAATTAAAAAAAAAAATAAAAAATAAAAAATAAAACAAGTAAAAAAATAAACAATTTTTATTATGCTAAAAGACACACAAAAAATTAAAACAAAAAATAGTTTTTTGCATTGAAAAATAAATTGTTTTAATAAACCTGCATTACATTAAAATTTATCATTCGTTCCAATTGTTTTATTTTTATAAAATTTTGTCATTTTTATTTCGGAGAAATTTGGGCAAGAATATTGTGGGTTGGAAAGTGTCATTTTTACGAGTATAAATATTTGAATTTAAAAAAACACAATTCATCTTTGAAGGCTTGTTCTTTTTCGAATATATTTGCATGTGCATGCATACGAGTGCATACATATCGCTACATATGTACATATGTACTTGTTAGTATGTACATATGTACGTATGTACACATAAGTATATGTACATCTATTTGCTCTTCATAATTTTTTGTTTTGCCAAGTATGTTTTCTTGAACTTGAATAATTAAGACTTTTTTTACTTTTGTTTGTTATTGAATTAGAAAAATGCAATTTTATAATATAATGCTAAATTAAATTTTTTTTGATGTGTTTTAATGCAATAAGTTTGGTAAATAATGCAGTGTATTATTGAAAATTTTAAAGCAAATTGTTCTACCGCGAGTTTAATTTATGCTGAAGAATGTGTTGAAGATTGTAATGAGCCAGTCACCCCTTTCAGAAGGAGAAAATCAGGGTATTAAATATCCATTTGTATATCACCAGATACAACTGCTCTACTTTTCATTTCGATCCATAACAAAATAATTGGCAATTGTAAGTACAAACATTTATTATCGAGTTGTATATGCAGATAGTTCCTATGCGTATTTCATTGTTGCTAATGCAGGTCATCAACTAAACCTTTATCGGAAAACTTTTTAATCCGTCATCTCAATATACAAGGTAGTAGATCGCAAGTCTAACTGGACAAAATTAATAAATAGCGTTGGGTTCACTTCTCACTTATGAATTAAAAAAAAAATTAGTTTAAGTATCTGTGGCAGTATGAAATAATAGCTTAAATCGACTTAAGCAAACCAGTGCATTTCGGAAGTTTTTACGCTTTCACTAAGAGATTAGAAGGCTCTAATGCATGATTCTACTTTCTTGTGATTCTTTCTTTCCATATGTATCATTTTAACCCCTGAATATTCCAACTGGAACATAATACAACACAAATACCCTTAACCTTCTTAAGTCTACTTAAGCTACTATTCCATATTGCCACAGATATATAAATGATTAGAAAAAATCAACTTTTTGTAAAACGAAGACTTTTTTTAAAATAAAATGAGTTAAAAAAATAAAAAGTTTTTACTGTCAAGAAAAAATAGTTTTTAAGGCAAAAAAATTGCTTTCTTAAATAAATCCTCTGAGATTATTTGTATTTATATGAACTAGAGGGGAGAAATGTAAATACGTCTTGTTTTTTAAATGTATTGTCGTAGCATGTATTATACTAAACCAGTAATAAATGATGTTGTTTAATAACACTATGCAACAAAAAAAATTAACTACTAAATTAAGATGTTTAGCTAATTTAGGGTCGCTTAACACGAATATGGCACTCATTTGTTTTTTTTATGAAACGTTTTCGAGATATTTGCAAAAAAGTGTTTTTTTTTGCAGTTTACAAAGATATTCCCAAAAATCTTGAGAACTGTTGATTAAAATTTAGCAACTTTATCACCATTGCAAATATATGTTTTTCTTTTAGCAGCCAATGTTTTTAATGTGTTGATCATATAGAAATTCTTTGAGTTACGGGCATTTAGATTTAAAAAAATTTGAAGTTTTTATGATTTTTTTTATTTCGGTATTTTAAGTTCATACCTCAAGCCAAGAAAAGTTCTAAAACTTATTTTAAAAATGTATCTTAAATAAAATGCTGTAGCTCATTTATTAAGCGTGAAATTATTATTGTCGGGCAAAAAATTAAAAAGTTACGACTTATTTACTGAATATATCCGACTTAGAATTTTCGGATGTTTACAGTAAAAATTTCAAATTTTTTTTAATCTAAAGGGCCGTAACTCAGAGAATTTTTAGCCGATCAACACACTATTTACATATATGAGGTGATAAAAGAAAGACATACCTTTTCAGCAGTGTAAAATTTGCGTAATTTAGATAAACAGTTCTCAAAGATTTTTGGAAATATCTTTGTAAACTGCAAAATCAACTCGTTCTTCACGTATATCTCGAAAACGCTTCTCAAGAAAAGTTAGTAAGGGCCATATTCGTTTTCAGCAGCGCCAATTTAGTTAAAAAACACCCAGCTAAAAAAACATGTATGGAGCATATATGATATCCCATATATGGTTCGGATCCGAAAAATGAGGGTATATGGGCATATATGATTATATGTATATATTCATACATTTTCATACATGTATGTATGTGTAAATTCCGACCACAGTATGCAAAGTTCATATTCATACAATCTTGATTCACAAAAGCGCACTGCTGTGCAATAAATTCAATCACTAAAATTAAATTTTTTTAGACTTGAGAGAGAGAGGTTGTATTTAATGAAACATTTGTTTGGACAAATAATTTAAAACGAACTAAAAGTCATTTCATTCATCAAAAGGTGAATCAATTATTTAAAAACACACATAAATCATATTCGTACATAACATTTAGCTTAAGAAATCAGATTAAAAACTAATGCAATTAATTATAAAAGAAAAAATAATCCGTCTTACAATAGTTTTCAATACAGTAATATGAACTTTGTTTCTTATGTATAGAATTTTGTTATTTTCTATAAAATTAATCCTTTTATTATGCTTATTATTATCCTTATCCTTATTCCTAATTATCCTTTTGATTATTTGATATATTAAATGGGGCTACAATGTATAAAATCATACAAGATGGTTTTTTTGTAACAAAAAGTTTTTCTTCTTGAAACGTTTAGGGTACGCATACAAACTTTGCATACCGTATGTATTTTCTAATGGATTTCCAATTCAGCAGTGATAAAATTCCAAGCTTTTTTGATTGCAAAAACGATATTATGTGAGATATCATGTAAGCATACATTCTTATATGGCTCCATATATAAAATCTTATATTTATATATGGATCCACATAGAAGAGCTTCGTAATTAAATTTTCATATATGAGCTCATATGTTATAATACATTTCTTATATTAGTCCATATATTAGTTCATATATAATAGTTTTGCCATGTATAATCCCATATATTTCCATACATGAATTCATACATATTCATATATAGTTATTTACATTCATATATTAAAAATATATGGACCATATATAATTTTTTTAGCTGGGTTGCCAAATTTTAATAAACAGTTCTCAAGATGTTTGGAAATATTTTTGTAAACTGCAAAAAAACACGTGTTTCGCGAATATCTCGAAAATGCTTCTTAAGAAAAATAAATGAGTGTCTATGCGTGTTCAGCGACCCTTAATTAGCTAAGAAAACATTTAATTTTTGAGGTTATGGCAAAAAGATGAAAATTTGTTGCATAGTGTAATCGAAGCACAATGGATGTATTGATGTACATGTATATGCGTGTTTACAAGCGATGTCGCGAAGTAGTTTCGATGCGTGTATGCTTGTCATTTTGCATATTGTACGTTTGAGTGTATCTGAAAGATGAAGATGATAAGTTATTATCGGCGTCATGTATAATCAAAAATTAGCATGAAGTTAGCTAAAGCGACAAAATTGAACTATGTGTTAACGAGTTCCTCTATACAATTTCACATTAAAAATCATCGCATAATGTAGTTTTAACACACGATTACATCCTAGCATGATTTTTAAAGTAAATTTGTATGGCAAAACACGTTAAGACCATGTTAAATTTTGCCACTTATGCTAACTTCATGCCAATTTTTGATTATACATAAGGCCGTATGTGTTTAAGGGTGGTTTTCTAAAGCAAACGCACACAATTACTTTCAATGCACGTGTGCGTTTATATGCGCGCAGAAAAATTAGAGATTATGCACACAACGTGAGTGCGTATGTACATAAATGACGTTTGTGTACCCATGCGTATAAAGAAGCAAGCATCACAAATTTTTCAGTCACGAAGTATTTTCTTTACTCCTATACCTGCAATAACTGAAACAAATGTCTTGCCAACAGTGTTGTTTGGCGTTTGTTTTAGAATATTTGGCTGTAGTAAAGCATTTGAAAAATCCCTCATGTCTTAAAAGTTCTTGTAAGTGGTCTTGTGCAGGGGTCTAATATGTATTAGTATTTAGGTTGAATATAACTAAGATTCATGATTAATAAAATTATTAACTGAATTTTCAAGTAAGGCGTCGGAGATAATCACCCTCATTCTATTTGGCGTCGGCAACATCGTCGTCAATTTTGAAACAACATCAATTTAACACAACACCAATGCTAATTTTGCACTCCCTAACAATGTTACGACGACGTTGCCTGTTTATCGATAAATACAATACACATATCCAATATATGAGTCAGCTGATTCATTTTGTTTACTATTTTTGATAGAAGTGAATAAGTAAAATTGTTGTAAATAAATTAAAATAAAATGTTTTATTTCGTATCGGGACAAAGAAAATAAAAAACTTATTAGTGAAAAGAAGATTTCTCAGACAAAAGTCATGCATTTGTCAGCTACCCAATGAAAAGTAAGTGATAAATTCCAACATATTTTTGGAAAATAATGAGTAATGTTCATCGTTTTAATATTTTAAATTTCTTTTTCGCTGAATAAAATATCATTTAAGCATGTATTGGATACAATAGAACCTGATTTTTGGAAACAAAAGGGAGATTGGAGCTTCCTCCAAAGGAGCTCAGTGCTAATTGTTTATATACGCTGCCTCAAGTTGCTTTCACATTCAGCATTGTTGTTTTGAATTTAAATTTTAAGTATATCATACAGTACACTTTCTCAACACCTTACGTTTTGTCATGCACCACTAATTCTATTTGGTGGACCGAGGGAATTTACTGCAGTCACAACACTTTCCCACTGTGCCCTTATATTATTAGGCTTAATGAAGGACTTTTTTCAACTCTTCCACAAGTTTTTAAAATTGGGGTTGGTAATTTTAATTTTGTCCATATCATATTTTTCACTTTTTTAAAGAAATTTTTTTAATAAATATGTACATACATACATATATATACTTTGTTATTTCTTATATTTCACTTTGTTACTATTTAAATTATTTTTCAAATTCGTTGAGGTATAGACACAACAGAACACGACATCAAAAACACTGACGAAGAAATTAACGGCAACATCAGCATACAGTTTTCCTACAGAATACCAAATATATGTTGACAGTCATCGATAAATGGTAATAATATCTACGGGAATACCGATTTGCCAAAAAAAACTTTAAAAACGACGTCGTGTTATGTTGCCGACGCCAAATAGAATAAGGGTGAATAATTTTTAATATTAAAATAGTTTTAATATTTTTAATGAATATTTGATTGATGTTTTTGCTTTATGACATTAATAAATTTATTCAACTTCAATGCATCATTAAAACACTCTTCCTACCCAAAAGCATTAAGAGATAATAACGAAAGAACTTCCTTTGTTATCAAACCTCGAACTCGAAAGGAAGTGCGACGCTAACTTGCGATAGAAGGATCTGAGGAAGTTAATAGTCGACTGAAAAGATCTATATTTGTGTATATTTTCCATGTTTTCCTCGTAAACAACTCTCCAAATTTCCTCGTGTCCTTATTATTTGAGCTTCTCGTATTTTATTTTTTGCACTGTCTGAACTTCTCACAAAAAAGTTTTTTAATCAGAAATAATTCATAGTCAGGCTTAAGTTCAGTAATTTCAATTCTTATTGAATGAAATATTTTTATTAATTAATGTGAGTTTCTAGAGAAGAGAAGAAAAATTAAACTTAGACTTTAAGCTGGGGGAAATACCGATACTTTTCTGTGCAGCCACCCACTTCATCAGCACCCTAGTCTATCTACTTGGGTAGAAATTATTATTAACATCAGTTATTTAACTTAAATTTACAATGAAAGGGAATATGAGAAACGATATTTTTATTAATTAATGTGAGTTTCTAAAGGAGAGAAGAAAAGAACACAGAAAAGTATCGGTATTTCCCCCAGCTTAAAGTCTAAGTTTAATTTTTCTTCTCTTCTCTAGAAACTCACATTAATTAATAAAAATATTTCATTCAATAAGAATTGAAATTACTGAACTTAAGCCTGACTATGAATTATTTCTGATTAAAAAACTTTTTTGTGAGAAGTTCAGACAGTGCAAAAAATAAAATACGAGAATCTCAAATAATAAGGACACGAGGAAATTTGGAGCGTTGTTTACGTGGATTAAATTTTTAAACAAATATTTTCGATTTCGATTTTTGCCACATGCAAGTAGTTAATTGAAATCAGCGTATATGTAATGTGTGTGAAGATAAATATGCCGAGTTAAATATGTTTCGACGTAAAGACTTACGTTACAACATATTTTAGGTGTGAAGATAAATATGCTATGACGTAACGACATGGGAGTTAATTAACTATTTATATGAAAGAAAAACACATTTAAAAAGGGTTTCGCTCATTTTTATATTGCATTATGTCGGAATGTAACTATATTTAATAAAAATACAATTCTAAAAGTAGATTTCTGAAACGTTTTAGAAAAAGTCGCCTTCGGTAATAGGAATGACCTCTGAGGGATTTTGGCCAAACCGGCCAAATGAAGTATTGGCATGCAAATCCACATATTGGGGAGTAACAACCAGGACACTAGCTACAAAACGCTATATTTAGAATTGCTAAATAGAGTTTGTGAAAAAAGTTAAAGCTCATATAACGTCGCTTTTGGTCCAAAAAACCTCTGAGGGATTTTGGCCAAAGTGGCCAAATGAAGGCTTGGCATGCATTGCCACCTAATGGATAGTAACAACTAGGGCATTAGCTATAAAACGTAGTAATTAGAATTCCTGAATTGAGTTTGTGAAAAAGTTACAACTAATATAAAATCGATTTTGTCAAAAATTACCTCTGAGGGATTTTGGCCAAAGTGGCCAAATGAAGGGTTGGCATGCATTGCCACCTAATGGACAGTAACAACTAGGACATTAGCTATAAAACGTAGTAATTACAATTCCTGAATTGAGTTTGTGAAAAAAGTTACAACTCATATAAAGTCGATTTTGTCAAAAATTACCTCTGAGGGATTTTGGCCAAAGTGGCCAAATGAAGGGTTGGCATGCATTGCCACCTAATGGACAGTAACAACTAGGACATTAGCTATAAAACGTAGTAATTAGAATTCCTGAATTGAGTTTGTGAAAAAAGTTACAATTCATATAAAGTCGCTTTTGGTGAAAAAATTACCTCTGAGGGATTTTGGCCAAAGTGGCCAAATGAAGGGTTTTTAAAACGTTTTATAGCTAATGTCCTAGTTGTTACTGTCCATTAGGTGGCAATGCATGCCAAGCCTTCATTTGGCCACTTTGGCCAAAATCCCTCAGAGGTTTTTTGGACCAAAAGCGACGTTATATGAGCTTTAACTTTTTTCACAAACTCTATTTAGCAATTCTAAATATAGCGTTTTGTAGCTAGTGTCCTGGTTGTTACTCCCCAATAGGTGGATTTGCATGCCAATACTTCATTTGGCCGGTTTGGCCAAAATCCCTCAGAGGTCATTCCTATTACCGAAGGCGACTTTTTCTAAAACGTTTCAGAAATCTACTTTTAGAATTGTATTTTTATTAAATATAGTTACATTCCGACATAATGCAATATAAAAATGAGCGAAACCCTTTTTAAATGTGTTTTTCTTTCATATAAATAGTTAATTAACTCCCATGTCGTTACGTCATAGCATATTTATCTTCACACCTAAAATATGTTGTAACGTAAGTCTTTACGTCGAAACATATTTAACTCGGCATATTTATCTTCACACACATGTATATGTATTACTACCAAAAAATCACCAAACAGTGCAGGTTAATTTTTGTTTAAATTCTTATTCACTAATAAAATCGTTAACACTTCTGCTTTAGGTGAATATATTAATTTAAATTTCTCTAATAAATAAAATATTACAATAAATATGTGTCGCTTACGATAATTTTTATTTTCTTTTAAATGTAAACATCTACTTACCATAAAATCTCAGCCGCCGTATTTTTGAAACATTAAGTAATTTTGATATTTTGACAATTTTGAAATTAAGATTTCATGACATAGCATGAAATCTTAATTTCGCAAATAAAAAAAATTTTACCGGATGTCGCTTACGATAATGTTGCGCTCAAATTGTAACAACTTAAAAATTAACACCATTTCAAAACACCAAATTCTGATTGTCAACATTATATTCTTGCGAGATCAATGTATAGCTGTTGTCGTTTTTATACCCTTACCAAAGAACTGTAAAAGGGTTTGTTACATTAAATTTCAATTAAATGCATCTTACAACTACATTTAGAGTTAAAAGAAAGTAATCCTATATATTAATGAAAAATTAAATTTTCTTCAGATCTTGTTCTTCCTTTATACTTTTCTAATTCGCTAAACATAAAATTAATTTCTGTGTCAGTAAAATTTGGTGATTTTTTATTTATCTTTTAATATATTTTTTTTTTTTTGCTATTTGGGTTGTGAAAAGAATTTATGGGCTGCTGCGAAACAACTGTTTTTTTACAGTTATTTTAGTGCTGCCATAATATTATTTTTTAAACTGAAAGGATACCCTTCATTTGATCAATGAATATTGTCATTAATAACGAGCTAACATAAGAATTCATTGCATTAATGAAGAATTTTATGCAGATAATGAAAAGTTTTGATAAGCGAATGAACAATTTCATTCATACAATGAACAATTATTAATGATGATACTTCATCAGATGAATGAATGTTTTTTATTGTTAGTGCTCATAACAGCCGAATTCACAGTCTTGTGCAAATGCTCTTGCATCGAAGTATGTGCAAAATGATATAGTATATTGATACTCACCATTAAGAATTGTTAAGTGGTGAGTATCAATAGCGGAAATCACCCTTTGTTGCACATCTGTAATTTTAGCAAACTTAGCATGATTTTTTGCTACAAAGGGTGAGTGTCTTTTCGCAGTTTTCAGAAAATTAATTAATTAATTTGTGGCGGCTCTGCCGTCTTAAAATTTTTTAAACGCAGGGCTTTACTTGTTTTTATTGCAAAAAAAAAACGAAAAACACAGCTGTTTTAGCATTGAGAACATTTGCAATTTTCAATATGCAATGGTTTTTGCAAATCTCAGTTGCATATACTTTGTTGTTGTGGTCTTGCAGAATATAGCACGTATGCTACACTTGCAATACCTGCAGGACTTGCAACGGCAGTATGCAACGAAGAGTGATTTCCGTTAATATAATAACCATTTTGCAAATGCTACTATGCAAGAGAATTTGCGCAAGTTTGTGAATTGGGCTAATATATTTATGTATGGTGCACTGATTTGTTGCCCTTAAAATACATTTTAAGTTTAGTTCAAGTAAGCTTAGCGCTTACAGTTTTTTTAGCTGTGGGTATTTTATTTTAATTATTTCTAATTAAAAAAATAAATGTTTTGTGCTATTAACAAAAGAAAATTTTATTTAATGAAGCAGTTTTCATTTAGTTACAAACAAGTATTTATTGCAAAAACGTGTATGTCTAAATATAATTTGAACAAAACAAAATTTAAGAATTTATATAAATATCTATGTATAAACTCATAAAAATATATATGTATGTATGCATAAAACTTTAATATATAAATGACTAAATCTAATGATGTTATTCGAAAAATATAGGGTGCCACTTAAGAAAGTCTTTAATTAGTGGATAGATTAAATTATAAGTAGGCCATTTATCCAAACAATGTTAATATTTTATTAAAGTAAACAATTTGGAAATTTATTTTAGCGATGTAACGAATACCAGTTTAGCAAATGCGAATGCGAAAACGAATAATGCATTTGAATTTTTGCGAAAGCGATACTTACAATACGGTAAAAACTCACATGAAACTAAATTTGTTTTAGAACATGAAGTTGTATTATATACATACCCAGTGAAAAAAATGGAAGTCATTCTAGCGGAAGTACATTTTCATTGCTTCCAAAAAATCGGTATTTTTAATTTGCCGAGAATGAGCAAAAAACCACGTAGAAGCTTATTTTAGTCACCTTGTAACTCCTCCATAGTGTTAGAAAATACTCACCAGAATTTAAAAAAAATTTATTTTTTTAAAGAAATTTATGAATTATTTTTAGTATAAAATTTAAAAGTTATTTGCTTAAATTTACATGAAAACACTGTTTCGGGCTTAAATTCGTATAAAAAGAAACGAATTGTTAAAAAAGGCAACTATTTACCATTTTCCTAGATGAAAGTATTATCATAGAACACAAAAAAGGGAATTTTTCTTAATATCACTTCCAATTCAGTGACCAGGCATCGAAAAAGAGAACTTCTTGCAATGACAACCCTATGTAAAAATCATTAGATCGGATCAAAATTTGCACTACTTCCGCATCGTAAACTCTACATTTTCATGACTTTTTTGGAGTCTCTGTTTTTACTGGGATAGATGTACTACCTTTAGCGTTTTATTTAAATTGAGTCTTGAGTTGGGCAAATATTTATAATTTTTTTTAAATTCTTAAAACAGAAAGATGGGTTAAAATTTTTATAACCGACGAACAGATTTTCCCGACCACCTTTGAATCTTATGAAACTTATTTATCTTTTTGCACGTTACTTAACTAAGATAAATATAAAATTTTGGACTTCCACCTTCAGTGAGATATAGTGCGTCAAAAAATTAAAAAATCATTAAAAACACATATAACACATATGGTCTGCCATTATTGCTGATATCTTCAAAAGTTTTTAAGATACAGAGTCGAAATTGGACCCATTTAAAAGGTATTTAGAAGAGCTTTAAAACTGCATTTAGTTAAAATTTTTTTCTGAAGGGTCAAAGATGATTTAGGGCGACTTTTTGAGTTGAAGATTAGAGATTTAATTAACCTTAATCTTCATTTGCAATTTTTGGGTAGTCGATTATATTTGTTTACTTGCTAGTTTAAGCGACCAATCGTGGTGGTTTAATCTTACCTTACAAACACTTGTGAAAAATATAAATTTTTGTAAAAATTATATGATAAAATAATTTAAAACATATGTATTTTGTATTATTTATATATTTCCTTCAACACGCGAAATATTTACTTGTAAATGATAAAATATGACAGTTTCTTCTTCTTCCAATAAAAAAATCAAAGTGTGTTGATAACATGTATGACTTTTGCATAGAAATTGTTGCCACTATTTTGTTTCTCAGTATGGTAATACTGCACATAACAAGAAGTTTAAACTACCACTCAAAAAAATCAAACTCAATTATGTGAGATTAAGTTAATTTTCGGACTAGCTAATTACAGAAATAAACTAATCTTAATCTCGAACCCAAAAAGTCGCCCTTAAAGTTTGCGGAACTATATCACAAAAAATTAAATTTTTAAAATTTAAAAAAAATATATGCTAATCCTGACAGTCTCTTCTGCATTTTGGGTCAAAAAATTTTGGGTGAGCTCTCTTTTTTATATTTATACCAATTTGGTACTATAGAACATTCGTGCAAATTTTTGTACAATTCTAAGAGGGTTAGATACATTTTTTTTTTGAGAAGTAGTACTATGTTCATCTTGGGAAAAACAAACACATGTACATCTTAAAATTTTAAAGTTTTCATGCGAAATAATATGCGTAGCATTTGTTTCAAAAGTTTAAATAGACTAGTCTTGTCTTTTTTTAAAAATTTATAAATATTTTTTTGGTTTCATTCTGATACTTATGCCAACTTATTTATACAAAAGTTTTCCTCTAAAATTTTAAAGCTTTGTTTATAATCGTAAACTATTTTCGTAAAAGAAGTATAATTTTTTTGCCTTTAGTATTCGCTTGAAATATTCGCGTACATAGCAAAAGTAAGCGAATAATTTGTGAATGCGCAAGCGAATGCGAAAATTCGTTACTTCCCTAATTTATTTCTTAAAAATTATAAAAAACAGCAACATAAAAGTTCAATGCAATAGCATTTTAAAGCTGCTTTTCCATTAGAAAATTACAAGAAATATAAATTTGCCTCTTCATATGATTAAAACCATTTTGTATTTTTTTGCGAGTATTGACAAAAAAAACATATGCGCCACAAATTAGATTGTTTGTTCAGACGGCTGTAAAAAATCTGTCACAGATGCTTCCTTAAGGGGACACAACTAATCCGTCATATGTTAAACTTCGCCTTTTTCAACGGACATTAACGCAACGACGAAGAAGTTTGGCACAATGAGTACTTTATTGACGGAAGCATTTGAACAGCTTCAATAGGTTGATCCTCCATTTTATTTATTAAATTCAACTTTTTTTTTTATTTATTTCCTTCATTTCTTTGTTTCGTTAGGGGACGGAGACGTTCAGCTTGTTCTGCCTTAAGTTAAACGAGTATAAACTTTCTTTTGGTACACCTTGTATAATAATTCCTTCATCTACCGGCTAAAATGTTGACAATATCAAAAATAAAATATTTTTTTTAAATTTATTTAATGAACGAAAAATTTGCACATTCGTTTGTAATAAATACAATCTATTGAAATATTTCTGAGCACACATAAACGCGTATTAATTTGTATTATTTTTTTGTATACAAAATTAAAATTATGAATTTTTTTAGAAAGATTTTTAACTACATATTTGACCTTATTTTTCTTAGATTGATTGCTTAGATAAATATTTAAAATATATAGTTTTATTTTGTTTTTCTTCTTTTACAGATTAATTGCATATTTTATAATACATATGTGAAGGAATAAAAAGGAAAATCCACAAAACAACGACGTTATTTTTTTGCATTTCAACAACAATTTAATTATTAATTTAATTATGGATCAACCACTCATAGTACAGGCTGAATATTCCTTTAAAGGCAGCAATAATGATGAATTGTGTTTCAAAAAAGGTGATCTGATCACGGTAACACAACGCGAAGAAGGTGGTTGGTGGGAGGGTACACTGAACGATAAGACTGGCTGGTTTCCCAGCAATTATGTTATGGAGTACAAAGCTCCCCTTCCCATAACAGATACAATTAGACCACCCGAGGAAATACAGGAATATCGATCAGTTGTTTTAAAAGATCTTCTGGACTCAGAACGGGCTCATGTTGCAGAGATACAAGGTTTGCTGGAAAACTTTTTGGAACCTCTGCAGCAAACACAAATGTAAGTACAAAATTGCTTGCTTTCTTTTATAATAATTATGATTAGGATTTTGTCGGACGTATAAAACGCTATTCATTATTATAAATTTAATTTAACTTACCACGAATGATACATTTTCCTCTACCTTACCGCTTACTTTAGGTTAAGATAAAATTGCTTTGATGGAAAACTTTTTATACGTTCGAGAAAGTCCTACTTTTAGCTAACTTTAAATTTTAATAATGGCCCTTATTTATGGTTCTAATATCAATAGCTTTGCACTCACAGTGTCAGAAATACGAAACTGATAGATTGACATCACCCTCGATTTCTCTTCTTTAGTTGTATTGAGCGCTTGAAATTTTTTATTTCAAGCGCTCATATTTAGCG
Source organism: Tachina fera (assembly GCA_905220375.1). NCBI lineage: Eukaryota > Metazoa > Arthropoda > Insecta > Diptera > Tachinidae > Tachina > Tachina fera. Next base: position 48,059,894 of record LR999965.1, on the reverse strand, counting down.
ATCTTGCAAGCACCCTGTACGTGCTATAATAAATATAACGAATTTATCGAATTTGCTATTCAGTAACATATTTTAACGATATTCGCAGGCAGTTGGAGGAAAAGAAATTAAGTCACAAGATAAGATCTTCGAGGTCTGCGTGATGCTTTATTACTGGTACTACGGGTACTGGGTGGCCCACCAACTAATTCGCCTCTGGGTGGTTTAATATGTATAGGATTATGATGTCGAAGGTATAATGAGACCGTTCATAGTGACTAAATGCCTTTCTGATCAAATGAGTTTTAATGCAGGGTAATCCCTGTCCCTGTTATCTATTTCGTTTCAAATGCTTCGTTCTGGCAAGTCTATCAGCTGGTAAACATCTGTTATCTGAAGTGTCATTTATTTAGTGAAAGGTTTTCCATTTCCACTTCCATACTATTATAAATAGTTAAAGCTTGCTACAAAAAACAGCGGCCAATCCATATTGATATTTTGAACCGCAAATGGCAGTGGATTGGTCACACGCCTCACAGGCCTTCAGATGGCATAGCTAAAACTGCCATTGACTTGAACCCACAGGGTAGGCCACGAAGAATAAGCAAACCGTTACACACCTGGCATCGGCAACTGAACATCGAAGTCAGCCATTGTGATCTGATGATAAAAGTAAATCAACTATCATCAAACCGAACGGAATGGAATAGATTCGTTGTGGCCCTTTTTTCCAATAGGAACCATAGGACATAAAGTTCATTACAGGCCACAACGTGAATTAAAGTCTAAATTTCGTGTTTTGGGTTTTTGACACATAACGCTACCTATATGATGAACTATAATTGATCGATTATTTGATTTTTTTATCCGCGAGATGGCATAAAAGTCCATTTTCCAAACCTCTACCCATGGTACAAGGATAAAGTGTAACCTCAATTACTACATTTTTTGAAATAAAAACTTAAATGCTGTAACTTCGTAAATTTTTTAAACTTTTGCATGATTTTGGTGTCATTTTGTTCAAAATTTGTCCTTTATCCATTGGTATCAAAAACTCGATTTTGACCCCCGGGCAAGATAAGGTCCCTTTCGTCCTGTTGCGTCACATATATATTACTACAAAAGTTGTAGTTAAGAAGTGGTTTTCGAGCATTACGGGGTGATTATGGTGGTCATAGTCGATCTACTGTCCAAGGAATTGGCAATGTTAATAAGAAATTTTAAAGAGACTGGATTATGATTGTTTTCTACATGCATTCTTATGAAAACGTCTGAAATATTTTTACTTTTATAGGTTCAACAGTCATAAAAATTGTAGACAAGGTCTATTATGACTCTTAAAGTCTAGTAGTGAAATAAACTAATTTTTCAAAAAAATTTCAGTTAGGTCGGTTAGTTAAAACAGCGACGATATGTACATATGTATGGTGCTTGCCATCGACAAATAACTTTTGAAAAACGCTGTTCGGCTGATGACTTCGCTTCAACGCTGCGTGCAATTTCAGAGAAGAGTGTACAATATCTGGAAGATAGTAGTAAGAAAGTAGTTAAAAGATTACAAAAGCTAGTGACAACATTATCACTAAATCAATGTATTTGATGCAACTAGTAACCTTGAGAGCTGTCCTCAATGTTTACATATTCGCAATATTTGATTGAATGAATTTCTCGATATTATGCCTGTTGTGTTTAACATTCAAGCACTAATAACCATATCGACAAGATACTTTTTGCAATATTTACGCATATAATATATTATTAAGTCGGTATTTTTTCATGCTTTATAGGAAATTTTACCCATTTTGTGTCCATAATTAACTACAGCCAAATGGCAGGACCGATGGAAATGATATTTTGTAATCAAACTTTCGGAAGCCAACCTCTTTATCATTTAATCTCACGAAGATATTTTTTATCACTCTCACGTCCCTTTTCACAATGTATGGTTAAGAGTTAACGTGAACTTGAACTGACAGTTCTTCATACAAAACTTGCCGTTAAAGTCCCTGTTATCTTTTAACCATACATTGTGAAAATGTACGTCACTCACTCACTCTCACGTCCTCTCACTAATGACAGCTTTTGACTAATATTAATAATGCTCTAAACTTCGACGTTATATGAAATATTTTAATGTACAAGAACTATAAATTTTTATTATGACAATCTTTACTATATCCAATCGTTATTTGAAATCACACACATAATACTTGACTTATTCCATATAAAATCAACCAAAAAATCAAGATTTTGGGGCAGACTCCTTCCAAATCGAACCAAACTCGATATGGTAGTTAAGTTTTACACAACTAAAACTTTTAATAATATTGCCAGTGGTTCCCAAATTATGGTGCATACAATGTACGAAAAACACAAAATTTTCTTAAAACTACCTTCATATAAATTCTTATAACTTTTTTAATATCTAGGGTAGCTGAATGATTTATGCCTTATTTTAAAAGTACTATAATAGTGCTTCAACGGCTATAAAAATCAAAAAGGTCATCACAATTATAGATGGCATTTTTTGCAATCAACGATACATGAGGCTGTAACTAAAAAAATGGTACTTTTAAAATTTTAAAAAAATATATATTATTGTTTAGCTCCTTCGCTATGTCATCACCAAATCTCTATATGGTACTCTTATAGGTTTCTGAGATATAAATACAACTTTCAGCAAAGTAGGAAAAATAATTAAATTTTTTCACATGTCGTGATTTGCAGATAGTCAAAATTATATTAATTGATAGAACACCTTTTAACTTTGTTTTTTTTTTTAATTTCAGTGCTAATTGGTGTAATCTGCATTAAAAATACATTAAATTTAAAAAGTTTATAGACAATATATAATTTGAATGACATTTATTTATTTGACATATTGTCAGAAGTGTAAATACTACAATAGGTCTGTCTGCGTACACATATTTTGCATCATTTTGTGCAAAATGTTGCAAAATCTTACAAAATGTTGTCTGCGTACTCCAAATCTCTTGCAGCGAGAGAGCCAAAGGGAGAACTTTTTGACAGTTGGAAGTTAGAGAACTTGCAAAATGTTACTGGAGAAATTTCTTCTTGCAAGACTTTCCAACTAGTTTGAACAGCTGGTTTTATTACTTTTTGAATGAAATAATTTTTGTGAAATGAAAATAGATTTTGAAATTTAACAATGGCAGAGGTAAATAGTTACAGTTGTGTTGATTTTTAACGTTTATAATAAATTATAATAAACAAAACACTTTATTTCATGTTAGAAACGTCCAAGTATACAGTGCGACCGTGGCGTAAAAGCAGAACCAATGATTCCAATAATGCTATTTGCTGGCCAACTCATTGATTTTGTCGATCGTATGAAATGTCTTGGTGTTTTACTAGACAATACTCTTAGTTTCGGACACCATATTAAGGGACTATTTTCTAAAATAAACTTCACCTTACGAAGACTTTATGCAATGAATTTATACCTGCCCTTACATATTAGAAAGAGTATAGCTAACTCCTTATTGATGTCTAATTTATTATATTGTATTGACGTGTACTCTGGCTGTAGCGCTGAAAATTTAAATAGGTGTGCCTTAGGCTGAGTTTACATCTGGCATTTCTTGTGTCATTTGCCTAAAAAAACGTAACCAACTAATTACTAATGAAAAACTTTCTGATTCAGACATATATTTATTGATTTAAATAGTTTGCAATCATTTTGGATTCTATAAAATTGTCTATTAATTATGTACTAAACTGTTTAACTTAATAATTACTTCTGAATCAAACAGGTTTTCATTAGTAATTAGTTGGTTACGCTTTTTTACGCTTGTGTGGCATTTGGCTTTATATACCAACTACGAATTAACGATCATGTTTCTACGCATGTTATTGATTTTTTGGGCTCTAGTTTTAAAAACTTCATACAGATTATATCACTACTTTTCTTTTATAATGTCATGCTCACAGACTGTCCAGACTATCTCCGTAGACATTTTACGTTTTTGCAAAGTGATAGAAACCCACACCTTCTATTCCCCATTCGAAATCGTCTTATTTATGAAAGATCATTTACTGAACGAGTCGCCAAATGTTGGAATTCACTGCCACGATCCTTAAGAGCATTCCATATTACTCGTAATTCATTCAAATGTAAGCTTTTTGAACATTTCTCACAATTGAACTGATCTAGATTCCGAATACATATAGTTAACTTCATGCGCAATATATCTTCCAATTTATAAGTAATATTCTCATCTAATAATTTTATAAGTACATATTATTATTATTTTTTTCATGAATATTGTGTCTAGTTTATTTGTTGCCCACATGTTTAATTATTATGCTATTCTTGTAGTCCATCAACTTTATATGACCTTATGGGATCGGTTGGTTATGGTTATAAATAAATAAAATAAAAATAAAATTCTTTTGCTTTGTTATTTCAATTGTTTACACACCGATCACCTGTTTTCTTGCAAGATTTTACTGGATACTGTCTGCGTACTTTTTAAGATATTTTCAGTCGACAGAGTAAAATTGGTCTTACTCTCCCAAAAAAGTTGACTGAGTATTTGCTACTGGAAAAGTACGCAGACAGACCTAATATATAATTTTAGTGAAATTTATTTATTTGACATATTGTCAGAAGTGTAAATACTACAATAATTGAAATTGGTTCAAGCGCCAATGAAATACGTACTTATATAGACATGCTAAACCACCAGCAAATAAATTTCAATTATTGTAGACAATATATAATTGACAGCATTTTTCGCTGCTCGCTTTAGAATACCCTTGAATTTTTAAATGTAAGATATTTGTTGTTGTTGCGGCTAAAGTTTTACATATTCTTTGATAAAAACTAAACACTTTCGACATTATCTTCCATTTACTACATTTTAGAATTTATAGACGTTTAATTTGTTATGTTTTAGGTATTAGAGTAAAAATAAATGCGAATTTTAAATATTAACTTTTTTTGTTTCAGCAAAAAAAAAAAGGGGGACAACTTTCTATAGTGCAGTGTAATAAACTTACATTGATAATATGTACATATGTTCTAGCTTGTAGAAGTATTTATGATTTGATCATACTCGTAGCATTAATTATTCTAATTTATAATAACATAATTTATTTCTTTTACAGACTTAATGCAGATGAGTATGCTCAATTAATGTGCAATTTTGTAGAGGTTGTCAAAACACACGAAGAGTTACTAACGCAAATGGAGGAGTGCAACGATCGTGTGGGCAAATTATTTCTCAATAAAGCACCATACATGAAACAAGTTCATCAAGCCTATTGTGCACAGCATCCCAAAGCAATTGTCATTTTAGACAAATACAAGTAAATGAATAAATAATATGTTTGTTGGCTCTTTAAATATTCACATGTAACTAATCATTTTCATTGTATGCCAAATAGAGATGAGTTGGAAAATTATATGGAGCGTCAAGGTGCTGCCACTCCCGGGCTTTTGGTACTTACAACGGGTTTGTCCAAGCCATTTCGCCGCCTAGATAAATATTCGGCCATGTTGCAAGAGCTGGAAAGACACATGGAGAGTAGCCACCCGGATCGCGGCGATACACAACGTAGTGTAGCCGTCTACAAAGATATAGCTGTAAGCTGCTTTTATATAGCTTTGTTTTATTATACTTGTAAATATTTTCTAAATTTAAATATTTTGTTTAGGCCACTTGTTCTGCTACCAGGCGACAGAAGGAGTTGGAACTACAAGTGCTAACTGGTCCTGTACGTGGCTGGCAGGGTCAAGAATTAAGTTCTTTGGGAGAAATTATACATATGGGCAGTGTTGCTGTTGGCTCCGATCATCGTGACCGTTATTTTGTTTTATTTCCACAGACTTTACTTATATTAAGTGTCAGCCAAAGAATGAGTGCCTTCATTTACGAGGTAGTTTTAACTTTTAATTAGTTTTAATTTTAAAAATATGATTTCATAAAATAAAACTCAACTTGCAGGGTAAACTACCATTAACCGGTATCATTGTGAATCGTCTCGAAGACTCAGATATGTATAAAAATGCCTTTGAAATTAATAGTCCATTGATCGATCGTATTGTGGCGGTGTGTCAAGGACCGCATGATGCCAACAAATGGGTAGAACTGCTCACATCAACGAACGTCAGCATGCCCATCGGTATCAAACGCCAACTTAGTAATTTAAGCAATGCCTCTATTAGTGGTGGCCATATATCAACACCGCCAAATCATGTAAGTATAATTTTTTTCAGTTCTTTTTTTTAGAGCAAACAAATCTTTTCCCACCTTGTTTTTAAATTTCATACATAAATATTTTGTAAAAAACGACCAAAACTTATGCCTCAAATTGTATATAGTTTTCTTATAATTTGGATGCTCGTGGTTATTGTACGCGATTTTCCTTATGTGCTTACTACAATGCGGTGGCAGAGCAATCCACATATCGAGTTACATTGCCGCCTAGCAATTATCCACCTACAGCTCCTTATGCCAATCTCAGTGAACATTTTGCCAAATTGGTAAAAAAGGGATTGCTCAAGGGGATCCTTATAAAAATGTTATTGTATCCCCAATCACGACAGAGTATTGATATAAACTGCATTCCAATGAGAAAGAAAAGATGTCACAAGGCATCCAAGAAGCTTGTGAAAAATTCTACAGAAGATCAAGGGAAATCAGGGTCTTCAGATAGAACCGATCTTGCGCGACAGGATGCCTTTGAATTACCAACGGATTCTGATAGTGAGGGAGAAGATGATGAATTTGAATTTATAAAATATGACTGTAGCATCGATTCTTTTGCTTCGGCGGGTACTTTTATAGATCATGGCTCGGGAGCTATGACACCCGAAAAGTCTAGAAACTGTTCCTCCATAAATCTAATAAATTTAGACTCTCTAAGTGATGACGATAGTAAACCTTTGAAAAAAGAATCTTTGGTAATAGGTTCAAAAACCATGAGAGCCATAGCAAGGAAATCCAGTCAACAAAGCCTTATAATACATACCTCCAAAGCACACTTAGAACTGGGTTCATATGCTGCAACACAAGGAAAACCGAATTTTCTACAACAGCAAAGTTCAGAAAATTCCGAAATGTCATCATATTACAATGGACGCATGCTAGGAGCAGCCTATTTGGCATGCGAAAACTTGGCAGATTTGTCAGATGAAACAAAAATAAAATACGCTAACTCGGAACTGGGCATGTCACCTACCGAACGCCACAGTATGCCCAGTATGTTTGTGGGCAATCGCTTTAATAGGAGCTCCAAGACAGCAGTTTATGTACCCACTTGGAAAGATCGTCAAGATATGCAAAATCAATCGGCTGATGTTGTGGAAAGTTTTGATAAAACTACAGATTCGGAAGTACACTCTAGCTGCTTAGATTTACCCGCCTCTTGTCGTGATGCTCCCGATAAGTTAACGGCTGAGTTGTTGTACAATTATGAGGATGATGATGATGATGATGACGTTATAGCTCCACCTTCAATGTATAATGAAAGTCAAAGGAGGCCCACTGGTGCTGGCAGCAGCACATCATCAACACAACTTTGTATAGAGCCTAAGAGATCAAGTAGAGAATCTCAGAAAAGAGAATCTGTAAAACGTTGTATCAGTTACCATTATGTACCCTTAGCTAGTGAAATTATTCAATCTAATGCAAATAATTCCAAACTCAATTTAAAAATTGAAAGAAGTGAGCAACCCAACCAGTATCCTTCACAAAGTCATGCCCCTCATCGCTTGGGTAGCGGGGATGAAGTTGATGGTCATCGCCGCACATCGGCAAAATGTAAATGTTGTGAAAGTTCACAATGTCCCAGCCCACGTTCGAGTGATTCAGGTTTGGCCGGTAGTTGCACCATAACTTCGCCAGATCCACCACAAAATGAGGAAGCCTACGAGGCCTACTACGATGTAGATGGTTCCCTAAAATTGATCTCCAAATCCCCTAATACAACTGAAACAAATGATCTCACACGATTTGATGTTTGTGGCACATTTCGTGAAAAATTTCTAGACGCTACTCAACAGAGCCATGAAAGTCATGAGGAACCTAGTTTACCACAACCCTTGCCAACTACACTCACTTCCACAGCGCAATTCCAAATAAATAGCAAGAGTATTTTTATAAACCCAGTGGCAACAATTAACGCCAATGAAGAAGCAAGTTCTTCCACACATCCTAAACTCATTTCCCAGCAAGAAAGTTCAGAGGAAATAAATCCCGAAACAGGAATGTTTCGATCGGGCATGTATGCCCATTGGTGGAAGAAAGAAACACTTCCCCATAATGTACTCAAAGGCATTGCAAGGGTATATAGCAAACGTATGCCCTCCACTCAGGAAAGCAACGAATCCCGTTGCTCTCTCTGTTCCAGTTGTTTTTGTTCAATTGATGCCAGTGGCTTCAGTGAAGGTGCCACTTATTGTTCTTTATGTCAGGATTGTTCGTCTTCTTATCGTAGCATTTCACGCAACGATATGGCTGCCACTACTACAACGCTAACAGTAGCAGAGTGTCCTTTATGTTTAAATCCACGTAATTCAGTGCCAGGAACTACTAGTAACTTCACGTCACTTGATACCGCTTCAGTTAGTCCATCGTCCTCATTTGACTGTCCCATATGCAGTGGTGCTTATATTGCTCGTCCTGAGTCATTAGGTTCGATTAAGGAAGATGTACAGCTGCAACAACAGGCGTTCGCAGCAGGCAAGCATTTTAAGATCTGTATCGGTTTTCATATATTTGAATTGCTTTTGGAAAGCTAATCGAATGTATAAAATTGATATGCGTGATTGTGCACGTTTTTGTTTTGTAAATTCGTCATATTCATCATAACTTTTTTTAAAAACAGTTTTTTTTTTAAATCAATTCATACGTACGCACATTCGCTGTTTTGGTTGAGTTAATGAATGAAACTATATATCGAAAATTGTTTCGCTTAACGTGTATGTTTGAATGTTTTGTTTAGAATCAAATGATTTGCAAGGACTATATATGCTTAAATTTCTAGAATTCAAGCGGTTAAGTAATACTATAAGTGAAAAACGTCCTATAAGGTGGAATTCAATTGTGGTAGAAATGTATTACAAGTTCGTGAAATGTTTGCGACTAGGCGAAAAGAAAACTGAACTAGATAAGTGAATAATACCACAAGTATTAGAAGTAATCCTAAGTAAGCAATATACTGTTATACTTAAAAACTTAAGGCCCAACTATAATATGAATAAGCGAACTTAAGCAACTGCGCGGTTACATATAAAACGTATGTGGCAAACTATAATGTACTTATGGAACTTTTCGTCAAGTTTCGTCAAATGTCATTTGCTTAAGCTAAGTGCCAAACTGAACGCACATTCCGTGCGGAAAACACTGTTTGTGCATTTTTTAAACTCAAGCAAACAACATCAGAAAATATTCATTGATTTTAAATATTTTTTTATTGTTTCTTATTTTAAACTCAAAAAAGAAAGCAAAACTTGTATTTACATTCTTTGTTTTACAATACACGTATACACACATACATACATGTTTATTTATGTATATTCATTGTTGTACTTTATAGTAGGCAAAACAAATAAAACAAGTAATAAAGGGGTGGATATAATTATTTGAGAGTTTTTAATAGATTAGGATATTCCAACAAGTTATTTTGATTGAATTGCATTCATTTAGTAGTTATAAGAAGAAACAAAATTACTAAAAATTCTGAACAATACCTATATGTTCAGCTGTGGCTAAAGAATACTTAAGTGCATGTAAGTACATTGTGGCCACCTGAAAGTCACATCTGAATTGCTTAAGTATTTGACAGACTTATCGTCAAATTCTGGCATTAGCTTAAGCCAGCTTATTCATATTATAGTTGGGCCTTTAAGCTGAATTTACTTACATCTAGCATTTCTTGTGTGCCATGTGCCAAAGAAAGCGTAAGCACTAATTACTAATGAAAAACTGTTCGATTCAGACATGTATTTATTGATTTAAACTGTTTTCAATCATGTTGGATTCTATAAAATTGCCTATTAGTCATATATCAAACTGTTTAACTTAATACATACGTGTCTAAATCAAAAAATTTTTCATTAGTAATTAGTGGTTACGCTTATTTTACTCTTGTGTGGCACATGGCACACAGATGTAAACCCGGCCTTATGCTGTTTCAATTCCTTATATACATACATATGTATATGCTATACATACATACGTATGTACATATAAAATAAATATCGCTCATTTCCTCCGGCAACGTAATAACTCAAAAAAGAAAAAAAATATAGTTTGCCAGAAAACGAGTGTAAAGTTTTCAATTTACACACAACTTAATGGAAAAACGAAAATTTAATTTTTCTCTCAAAAGTTGAACAAACACAATATTTGTGCAACATTTTTAAACAATATGAAGAACGATTTCATTTTAGTGTTATGACGTTCTTTGAGTAAATGAGCGATATGTGTGTATGTACATTAGAGCGATTAAACTTGTATGGAAGAGAAAAAAGTGATTTTGTTACCCCTCTGAAAATAAAGCTTGATATGTTTTATGATGATTCCCAAAATATTTTGGTTCTATCGTTGACCATCCGTGAGCTGGACCATTTTTAAAAAAGGTATTTTTTTCAGTTTTTCGAAGTTTTTTGTATGCTGTTCCAAGATGTTACATACTTGCATCATTTGTACGGTATCAAGAATTGTTTATCACTACTCAGCATCTGAAATTTTTTGAGTTGTGACTTTTTATGATTTAGTGTGCGATATGTAATTTTCAATCGTAAAAGATTATGTAGCCCCAATTTCCCCAAAACTGTTCTTTTAATAAAATGAACGGTGGGATTGTCTTTCCGTTTCGTTAAAAAATAATAATTCTCAGAAATTTCCGGAAAAATAGGTTAATACAGGCATGTTCTGAAAATCACTTTTTGTGAAAGTGATTTGAAATCACAAGAAAGGTGTTCTGCACACAAAACTTTTTGAATTTTTGTGATTTTAAACCGGTTTAAATGTCTGCCGATTTGAAATCACTTGGTTATTTTTTCAATCACTTTATCTTGAAATTCGAAACAAATTAATTAATTGAATAACTTAATCGGCCTGTCCCACGATGTCACCAGAAATCGTTCGATCGAAAACTTATATTGAAAACGAAAACAAATTTTCTAATTTTATTGTTGTTTGCAATACAAGTTGTCGATCGAACGATTTCTGGTGACATCTTGGGACAGGCCGAATATCTTTTTTTATTGTTTTTAAAGTAAAATGAATAATTTTCTATGAAAGAATTTATAAAATTATGAAAAAATTAAAGACCCTTTTTTTGCAAGAAATGTTGTTATTTGCTTTGTGATTTGCATTTGTGATTTTGCATTTACAAAACAAAACATCAGCTGTTTTCTTGTGGTTTTTGAAAGGCTAAAAGGCAAATCAAGGCTTTAAAAAAGGCTTGATTTCTGGTGACATCTTGGGACAGGCCGAATATCTTTTTTTATTGTTTTTAAAGTAAAATGAATAATTTTCTATGAAAGAATTTATAAAATTATGAAAAAATTAAAGACCCTTTTTTTGCAAGAAATGTTGTTATTTGCTTTGTGATTTGCATTTGTGATTTTGCATTTACAAAACAAAACATCAGCTGTTTTCTTGTGGTTTTTGAAAGGCTAAAAATTTAAAAGGCAAATCAAGCACACCGAAAAGTTAAAACTTTTGTGATTTTCAGAACACCATCAAATCACAATTGTGATTTTAAAAGCACAAAGTGATTTGAAACCTTGTGATTTACAGAACATGCCTGATAATTTCTAGGAAATGGAATGAATGGAGTTTCGAGCCATCCAACCAGGATTTAGAATGTGACGATGTAGTCAAAGAAATTAAAGATGAAGAAGCCCAGCAAAAAATTTCAAAAAAGGTAATCGGGGTTGGAATTAAGCATTTTTGGTGGAAGATCTTCCCTACTGAATTACCAACTTAATGATTTTAACAAGGCGTGAGACTAAACTAATCCATTCTGGAGAAGTACTTACTTTTTTATTTGGCAACTTGTTCACGTAATCTATTTCTTCTAGAAAAAAAATTATTCTCGTCATTTAGCAACTTGTACGTAATTTTTTTAAATTTTAGGTAATGTGATTTGTAAGCGAGTAATGAAATTAGGTAATCAGAAAAGGAAGTCATTATATGGCAAGTAGTTCTGTTGGTAATGTGTAATTTTTTTCTGGGAAGTTTATGAACGTTTTTTTTCGAATGACAAACAAAATATTTAAATAAAATTTTCATCTGTATTTTTATAGGTTTTATGGGGACGCCCACCGCGTCTTTTCTTGCCCAAAAAAGGGGTATTATAAGTTTGTATTGTGTGTCTGTGTATCTGTACGAGTCCACGTTCAGACCGAACGGCTGGACCGATTTTGATAAGGTTTTTTCTGTTTGAAAGGTGAATTGGTCGAGAAGGCTATAAAAGCTATGTTTAAATAAAATCGGCCTAGCCACTTAGAAGATATCACATCTTTTCTAGAAGTATTCGGGTGGTTTTTAAAATTTTTAATTTTTATTTTTTATTATAGAAATATTATAAACACAATTTTGAAGAATTCTGCCTGAATAGGAAAAATTTTATGAGCCGTGGGTGTGACCGATTATTTATTCAATATCATTATATGAATAAATATATTGCCAACTTTCAATAATCTCGGACGACTGCTTATAGTTTGTGCACAAAAATTTATAAAGCATCCCACTGTGCAGTGCAGTGGGCCATGTAATTTTTAGCACATATTATTTCTTCATATAATAAAACTATAGAAGGTTCAAAATTACAAAACATTTTTTGAATCTATCGAATATTTTTCAATGGAAGCATAGAAAATATCCATCCTAGGTTAAAATTATCGAGAGCAGACTGTACTTTTAACCTTCAAAGTCTTAAATATTGCATTTTTTTTTTTGAACCAAACTACTTTTTCTAGGTAAATAGAAACAAAAAGTATGTTAGAACTGTACAAATTGAGTTTATATAGGCTAAAGAATATTAAAGTGTTTTTAATTAAATTTTTTTGGATTATTATGTAGTTTTCATGAAAACTATAGGGGGTAAATTAAGGCATTCGATATCGTACAAGTTTGCATACAATTTTAATTGTGTTTGCATAAAAATTTCGATGGATATCGTATTGCCGTAATTGGCACTAGACTCTTTAGGGTTCTATCTGGGAAATGGTGTTAAGTGACACCAAAGCACTGGTAGAATGGAATTTTAGAAATATGCAAAACGTCTGAGTAAATCTTCGTTGATTCAAACAAAATCTAATTTTAGTTTTTGTCGTTTTTTCTTAACTTGGCTTTTTTAATAATCATAACTGAAAATTTATAACAGCAACCGAAAATCATACTTTTGCTTGCCTTCTGAAAAAAATTAGAAGCTATAAATCATTCAGAAGTCATTTTAACAATAAAATATTTAAAATATTTTTGAGAATGCTAAATTTTTTTATCACAAAACAAAAACCTCCTGCACCTTAATTAATAATTAATCTACATTCGTCATAAATACTTTTGTATTGTCCGAAATCATTTAAAAGAACTTACTTACCATTATAAAATTTTCATCGTTCAAACTTTATTTTTATCGAAGGAATATCAAAACAAATTTGTTCACACAAACCAAAATTCATAAATTGCTTAACTTGCTTGCGCTTTAAAACTATTCGGCCTGTTTGTGCACCAGGATCATCAACCATGAACTCGATACTCTGTTCTGAGTTACTTAAGAAACTAATAATTACTGAAAGAAAAAATGGAATGTTCAATTACACCAGATTTAATTTTAAAATGTACTTGTATAACTACATTTGTTTTGCAAACGTTTGTTTTTGGACTTTCTCTTTTGACTCACTGTAAATAAATGTTAATACTAATTAGTTTTTTTCTCGTTTCCTTTTTTTAAATTGAATTATTAAATAAAGTTTTGTAATTGATTTATATTTACAGATGTCCCCACCATCCAACCATCTAAGCATGTTAAGCCAACGAATGAACAATCAGCAACAGCAGCAGCAGACCCCAACAAATACGTTTGTGGGGAGAGAAAACCAAGTAACAGCAGTGGCAGCAGCACAAGCTCAGACCGGACAACAACAACAGCAGCAGTTGCAGCAGCAACAGGTTGCACTTCCGTCACAACACAAACGGAGCCTTTCGTTCAATCACCATCTCAGCTACAATCAATACACGCACACTCAGCATCCACAACCTCATCAAATGCATCATCAACAACAACCACCAAGTCTACCAAATCATCCAGTGGCAGCTCAAAACCACAAATCAAATTTAGTCCCGACACCAAACAGTATTTCGAAGATAATGGGCCCAGCTCATCCAGCACAAAACATGGCCACAAACGCAAGGACCGGAAGCACAAAAGGTAATATAAAATTTTAATCAGGAATAATTTCTTAATCGGCTATAAGTTCAGTATTTTCTATTCTTATGAAATGAAGTTTTTTTTTTATTAATTAATGTAATTTTCTAAAGAAGAGAAGAAAATTAAACTATACTTTATTTTTGGGGAAATATCTAAATTTTTCTGTCCCGCTACACACTTCATCAGCTCCCATGTCTTATCTACTTGGGCAAAAATTGTTATTAAAATTAGCTATTTAACATGAATTTTTAACGAATGGAATATGAGAAATGGTTCTCGAAAAAAAATCCTCCAACCATAAATTCCTTGTTACAAAAAAGATTAATACATACATACGTAACATGACCGCATTTCGAAGCCAATTGTTTTGCTTGTTAACGTTTTGTTTTCTCCCCTTTTTTGTTCAACCATCAACAAAATTATAGAAATTCACCAACTTGAAAAAAGTATGTAAATACGAAAAAAAAAATCGCGTTGAATTTTAAAAGAATTTTAAAACCTAAAATAACATACTCAAAGCAATTCAATACGAATTTGAAAAAAAGGTACACAGTGGCTCCTAAGCCAAAAATAATTGTAATAAATCTATAACTTCTGAAATACGTACTCCATTACAATATGATAAACACAAAAAGGTTAGAATAATAGAACAAGATCTTTCAGAAACAGGCTGACGTACACTGAAAGGAGAATCATTCATTCAGAGAATGAAACGGTTTCATTAATGAAACTTTTCATTAATACAATGAACAATTACATAGTATACATGAAATCTTCCAATCTCTGCTCTCTATGTGTTCTTCATAGTTCATTGTATTAATGAAAATCGTTACATTGTTTAAACGAATTTTCTTTTTGGCATATTTGGGGCAAATATAAGTAAGTTACACAAATTTTATCTACTTACTGTATAGAGTTTGCAAACATAAATAAAATAAAAGTTATTTTCTTAAAAAATATTTTCTATAAGTAACTTTTCTAATCACTTTTAATTTCAAAGCAGTATGGTCGTCATAAATGCAATGAAATCATTTCATTTATACAATGTAATGTTCTTCATTGTATGCCAGATATCTCTCTCTTTCTCTTTTTTTATCCATTCACGTGACTCACCACTATACAAACACAAAAAGGTTGTGCCAAACATCCAATAAAGATGCTTGTTTTGTTAAGATGTTTGTTTGATTTTTTCAAACTTATGTTTGTGTATTGTAATTCTCAACAACATATTAAGAGTTTTACTATAAACATTTGAGTTTTTCGACTTACTGAAAACATTATTTGGACTTAACTCTAATGATGAGTTCCTTCAATTTTAAATGTTTTACTTTAATAAATACAAACATATGTACATGTATTAAGTACAAATGTGCTTGTATATATTAAATTAAATAAAAAAATATATATATTTTTTATTAAATATGTGGTTTGGAAGGGATGTAATTTCATGTTTTTAATAAAAAATGTTCATTATTTACTACTTATACATATTTCATTTCGTATATTTATGAAAATCTCATCATTACTTTTATGAAATTTTCTTTATATTAATGAATAAACTTCATTAATAGTATGTAAACACTGAAATTTATTTGCTGGTGGTTCAGCTTGGTCTATATATTATTCTATGAATTCTCATATAGTTTTTGAAAGTCTGTGCATAAAGTAAGAGGTTTGTGACTGTTCAAAATGTGTGGTTGAAGTCTACTGATGATTTGTTACAGCAACAATGAAATGCGTATATAGACCAAGCTGAACCACCAGCAAATAAATTTCAAATTAAAATATAATTATGACAATATGTCGAATAATAAATTTCTTAAATGTTAAATTTTAGATTTTATTTTTCATTTTGCCTTGTAATTACTTTTATTGTTATCCAATGGATTTCTAATTGTATGAAGGTGTAGAAAAATAAAATAGATTCACATCGAATATAAATTATTTGCTGGGTTTTGTATGTTTCAAAGCCTACTAAGCTTATTTTGTCTTTGTGATTTTCAAAAATATTATTATTCTATGAATTCTCATATAGTTTTTGAAAGTCTGTGCATAAAGTAAGAGGTTTGTGACTGTTCAAAATGTGTGGTTGAAGTCTACTGATGATTTGTTACAGCAACAATGAAATGCGTATATAGACCAAGCTGAACCACCAGCAAATAAATTTCAAATTAAAATATAATTATGACAATATGTCGAATAATAAATTTCTTAAATGTATGTAAACACTTCATTATATTTATGAAAAAGTTTCATTGAACTAATGAAATAGTTTCATTCTATTTATGCCATAGCCGCCAAAATTAACTTCATAAATACAATGAATCATTCTTCATTGATCCAATGAAGGGCTTCATTAGCTGATTTCTAATGAAAAATTTTATTAATACAATGAAGAATTTCATTGTCTGAATGAAGAGTTTCCTTTCAGTGTACAGCCAGGTACAAAGCTGATCTAATTGGGTTATCCTTCCCAAGATCATAACTTTTACAAATGTCAACCGATTTTGCAAAGTAAATAAGAAATTAAAAATCTCTTCTCGTGTTCTCTATCACTAAAGACTAGTATTCATTAGTCTACACAATCGTATTGCATTTGAAAGGCATATTTAGACTTAAAAGCAGATTTCAGATTTTTATGACAAATAACGAAAATTCGTTTCAAAATATATTTTTTCCATACAAATTTCAAGACGAAAAAATCTTTCGAATTTACAAAATCTACCCTTTAATGTTTGTTCAGTATTTTGCGTTTAATAAGAAGTTGACATTTTAAGGTATGCAATATCATCTATGGTCTTGAGTCTAAATAACTGAGCGTGTCCTGTAGTTCATTAAATTCCTGGCCAGCAGTTTAAGAATGACACTTTATTTACTATTTACACTTATTTAAAAAAAAATCAAAGGCTTAACCCGCCAATGGCGACGTATTGGTCTGTGTGACCGGGTTTGTTAAAAAATTCGAATAACATTATTCTCTGTTATTATTTTTGTTTGCAATTTCGAGTAGCTGCTTCATTGCACATCCCCTACTACTATTAATAAATGACGAAACGGCTTTGTGAGCTCACGTTGTGTATTTTTTCACTCACCCAGTGCGTGAGACCGTGTGCAACCGTGTATGTGAATAAAATAACCAAGTATACATTTTTCATTATTATTTTTTATATTTTTTTTTATTTGTTTTGTAAAAGTTCCTAATGGCAATACAAAGTATTACGACTTTGTAGAATTAAAATATGAAATTCTCTCCGTGTTTAATAAAAAGAGAACAAGAGTCTGTTGTAAGTATTTTTCATGTTTACACTGATACGATTAGTAAAATGCAAGCGCAGATATTCAACTGTTGAGTTAAGCTGTCTTTACATGGTAATACAATGTATTACGACATGTCAAAAAATGCTGTAGATTATACAAAATCTTATCATGTAAACGCAAAATGTATCTAGTAAATGAGAATACGGATAGAAAATTTGACAAGCGGTCGGTAAATGTTTTGTTTTCTAAACCATTTTAGAAGATAAGTGTTTTCATCACACCAGAAGTGTATTTCAAAGTAAACATTGGCAGCACTAATGGTATTTATTGAAGGTGTTGATACTTTTACAAAAGCAACAAAATCAACTCAGTAAATGTTCATGTTGTTTTTGTAAATATTTTACGACTGCAACCATCAGCTACTTAAATGGCACAGAAAAAACAAACAAATAATAAACAAACATAAAAAACATAAAAAAATACATTGAAATTATAAAATGTTTTCTCCAATATTTAGTTTTATTAGTACATATCTATCTTTTTTTGCAATTTTTAATTTTTGTTATTAACTCAACAGTTGCTTGCATTTTACTTATCGTATCAGTGTAAACATGAAAACTACCTACAACAGACTCTTGTTCTCTTTTTTTTTATTAAGCACGGAGAGAATTTCATAATATTTTCATTCTACAAAGTCGTAATACTTTGTATTACCATGTAAAGGCAGCTTTAATAACTTTTATTGTGAGGTATAGTCATTTGAACCTGCCACATTTTCTCCACTTGCCACACTTTCTACTTTATAAAACAAAGTCAAATTTATTTGGTCAAAATATGGCATAAAACAAAAACAATACAACACAAAACACATTAGAATAATAAAAAAAAAAAGTAATTGACAAAAATATTTTCATTATGTTTGTAATTTGACAAATAATCAAATGCAAGTTGCCACTAATAATTTTTAACAAACAATATTCACAATATCCACAGAAATGTTGCCACCAACCAAACATTTTATTATTTATTTTATCGGACGGTTGTAATAATGGAAAATTTTAAAGGTCACTTTTTTGTTATGTTTTGCTAAAGTTAGGAATAACTATCCGAAACTTTATCGTTAAGTCATAATAATGGCCCTTAGTGTCTAAATCGTTTTTCATCACATACCTGATTATTTCAAAACAGATTCAATTTGAAAACCCACTAATACACACTATTGCGATATCACAAACTCGGCATTATGCAAGGAACACAATTGGGACGAACGACGAATTTCATCCCCGTCGACGAATTCGTCGATAACCATTTGCTGCGTAAATTAGTCGTGTGAAGCACAATAACGATGAATTAACTCACCGAATTCTTCTCTCATATGCTAGGAACACAACTGGGACGAACGACGAATTTTTCGGTGCGAACTTTCGTCATAAAAAATAAAACACATTTGTGCATATGAAAATGAACACAACACCGCCGTACAACGAAATTAGTCGTCCGTGACGAACTCTTGTATAGATTTATTTCTATTTTGTACGCCGACGAACGACGAAAAGACAAAATTTAGAGAAAATTCTGTCCTTCTCTCTGTGTTTTTGTACACACAACAACCAACTTTATGAAATATGAGAGAAGAATTCGGTGAGTAAATTCGTCGTTATTGTGCTTCACACGACGAATTTACGCAGCGAATGCTTATCGACGAATTCGTCGACTTGGACGAAGTTCGTCGTTCGTCCCAATTGTGTTCCCAGCAATATTTGATAAAGTTTGTTGTTGTGTGTACAAAAACTGTTAGAGAGGGAGGGAGAATTTTCTCTCAATTTTTTTCGTTGTACGGCGGTGTTGTGTTCATTTTCATATCCACAAATGTGTTTTATTTTTTATGACGAAAGTTCGCACCGAAAAATTCGTCGTTCGTCCCAGTTGTGTTCCTAGCATTACACGCACAAAACCAAAATTCGGGACTTCAGTGGCGTATGAGTGTTTGAAACATTTAAATTATAAAAATATTAATCATACGTTAACAAAAATAAAAGGAGGAGCTTTTTCAAGTAAAAAGCACAAAGAATCACTTCAGGAAGCGCTAAATATCAAGCAAGCTAAAAACATTTTAAAGTCCCTTTTTACAATGTACGATTAAAGCTCAAATTCACTGTCTTTAGTTAGATAATGAAGGTGGTTTAATCAATGAAATTTTAAGAAAAATCGTTAGTTAAACCACGAGGGCTAGTTGTTTAAAGACTGTGGATTTGAATCTAAGAGTTAACGTGAACTTTAACTGCAAATTCTTCATAAAAAACTTGCCGTTAAAGAAATGAAAAGTGGAACTTGTACTAAAAAACTATTTTTTAAATTATATTAATGTATAATTATAATTGTTATTATAATTATAATTATATAAAATTATTTTTAAATTAGTTTTTACACGTTTTTCTTCATTTGAGATCATATGTACTTTGCCATCTGGCAAAGCTGTCTTGTTTCATCAACAAAGCATATTTTTGCTCGCAAATAATGAAATCTTTATTTATGATTTGATTAGGCCAAAGTTCTTATCGCTTTGCAATCCAAATTACATGTGATAATTATTAATGAACAAATTAACACAAAAGTTAATTGTAAATATTTATTTAAATAAAATATTTTATTTAAGTAAAATGTATTAGAATTTTGATTATAAAGGATTTATTTTTGCTAATAATCCCAAATACAAGATAACCAAAATGTATGATCCAGCCACTGCAAGTAATGGATTTCGTCGGCATCTTCGTCTGTGACAAAGCAATAATTTGTAACTTACGTTGAGTAGTTTGGAATTGATTAATTGGTATGTTTTGATTTATGATCTTCTGTTTTGTGGCAGCAAAAATAAAATAAACTAGAAAAAAAATAAAATCAAAATCCATCCATAAAATGGAAAATAAAACGATTGAAGATGCTCAAATATTTCCATCAACAAAGTGTTCATTGTCTTAACATGTTTTGTCATTGCCTTAATGTCAGTTGAAAAAGGCGACGAATAATGATGAGTACGATGGATTAATTGTGCTTCGGCCCTTAGCTTTACCAAAGTGAAGGGTAACATGTATAAGAGTATGTAGTTGTTAAAAAAAACTTCCAACGTGACACTCACTATGTCCTAATTTAGACGGGCGAACATTTGGAAAGAAAACATCTGGATGCTTATTCTGAATTACGATGCGAAAATCAATGCGATGCGAAAATACATAAATGCGATATTCGCAAAGTTCTTTTCTAATCGCATTTCAAATGCGAAGAAGAATTTATGAATAAGCACAGCCAATTGGCAAGACGCCATTTGAAAACACCACATGCACGTCAGTCGGAAAATACTTTGTGGCAAACGCTAACTGAAGAACTAAATATCAATGGACCACCTATTAGAGAAGCTGCAGGATGAAAAAAAGTATGAAATATGTAAACCAGTTCAAAAATATTTGACTTCAGCTTTAATTTTAACAGGTTTGGCCCGATTTTAAAGTACACACCAGAAGGTTAGACGAAATAAAACCGACATTTGCCACATAATCCATTTTTATTATTATTTATTTTTTCTTACAGAATTTCCTAAATAAATTTTATAAACCATTTTCACAGGCAAATACAAACAATTTATTTATTTTTGACGTTTGATGACACTGACGTTTATTTGAGTAGCGTTGCCACGATTTAAAATAAATTGCGAATGCGATTGCGAAAGTCTAACAGAATACCAATTTTCTTTCGCATCGCATTTCATTTGCGCATCGCACTGATTTTCGCATCGCAATTCAGAATAAGCCTACTGGGATTCTCTTTTGTTGTTTCCCTCGCGTCCACACAGACGAAAATGTTGCCGGCGACATTCCAATATTACTGCATAAAAGCAAGCATATTTGTACATGGATGCGTGTATATCTAGCAAAGAATATATAAGAAAACAAAGCATGTCGCCGATTACCGTACACAAAAATTATTCTCTCTTCCCCACTCGTAAATTGCTCCCAAACTAAATGTTTCCCTTCCAAATGTTTTCGTGTCTAAATACAATCTATATAATGAGGCATTGAAAGTGGCAACTAAAGGTTTTGAGACATTTAATATACATATATGCCAAATGATGATTTTAAAGTAAATTAGGGCGTTTTATGCAGTGTTGCCAGAATTTCAGAGGCTAAAATCTGGAAAATTTAAAAATTTTTAAAGAAAAAATCTTCAAAATCTGCATTTTATTTTTAAAATCTTCAAAAAATCTTCAAAGCTATTTTCAAAACAATTTTTTTTATATAATATTAAACAAATTTACATAAATATGGATGTATATGTGTAAATTAAATATTTTTTCACTAATCCATATTAGTAAAATTTAAACTCGGCTTAAAATGTATTTTATTTAAATTTTTTAGAAATTTTTTTTTAAATAACTTTTAATCTCATTTTATTTTTTATGAATAGAAAGAAGCCTTTAATGTTCGAAGAATGTGCATTTCATTTCTGGTTAAGAAACTCATCAGCAGACTTTAACCAAAAATTTTTGAAATAAGGCAATAAACTTCATACGTTTATAGAACGAATATCAATGTGTTATTAAGAATTACGTACACAAACATAAAAGGAAATATTCATACAAATTATTTTGGGTTACAAAACGTTTAACAAACAAATTTCAATTCAAAGTTTGTTTTCTAAACCTTTTGTAAACCAAAACTATTTTTTATGAATACGACAGAAAAAGCTTCAAGCAAAAATCTTTACAAGATAACATCTTCGATTGAAAGTGTACTGTTTAGTTTGACGGAATTTCCGCACGGAAAGTTTACTTTGCAAAGTCTTGAGTTTGTTAAAGAAAAAATAAAATAGAATAAGACCTCTTTTCTCTTCTCTCCTACAAACTTTAGACTTTGCTAAGTACACTTTTTTGTGCAAAACCCAAATCTCTAAACTGCGAGTCGTTCACACATAAAAGAAACAAAAAGTAGTAACAGCAATAGGAAAAATATAAAAAAATGCCATGTAATTGGAGTTGAAAAATCCGCGTTTTTAGGCCAAAAATCTTCAAATCTGGATTTTATCTTTTTGGAGGGTACAAATCTGCAAAATCCAGATAAATCTGCATTTCTGGCAACCGTGGTTTTATGACACAATTGTGCTGCGAGCATTCACACGTATTCTTACCCTATTTTATTTAGTAATCGAAGAGAAGATGAAGAATATTTGTCCAGAAAACACAGTTATATATTTCATTTCAAATTGATGATGATATGCGAGAAATAGTTTATTATAAATAATGATAAATTACCCAAGAAAACATGATGCAGTATTATATTTCAAACGCTTGATGGGTAGCTCTTTCAGCTCACTAATACTAATAAGAATCAATACAACAACAGTGCCCACCACTGCATTGCGGGTCAGGAATGTAATGTAATCTAACCTTATTTTCATATAAAAATATCGATCAGCTGTTTCCTACGTTGAAGTTACATTACAGCCCTTATACCCAAAGCTTCTGGCAACGCTGGTGAGATGGTTTTTCTAATGAAAGTGAGTGAATGCTTTCGTTCGTTTGAGTTTTCGTTCGACATCGTGCGACTGGCTGATTACATTTGTAGTACTTTAGCGTCTTCTCATATAACACTTTTAAGATCAAATAAAACAATAAAAGGAAAAATAATTACAATTATTGAAGTTGGCCGATTCTTGTGACAGTGTTCTGAACTCTAATATATTTTTAGAATTAAGTTCTTGTACTAATTTAAATATTTTCCATATATTTTTTCATTCCAGCTAATTGGAGTATTACAAATATGCGTCCAGCACCTCCCCTACGACCAAATCTTTTGAATTCAAACACTACCAGTGGCAGTGGCAGTAGTGGGAATCGTAGTGATGCTGGCGTGGCCAGTTTGAATACCTTATCCAGTTATTGTAGCGGTCGTAACAATCAACCAACTTTTGAAGAAGATGCCTTAGTGTTGCGTGTTTTTGAAGCCTATTGTGCGGCCTATCAAAACACCGCACGTAATACCATACATTCGGGTAAGTCCAATTTCAATTATTATATTTTAAAACATATTCCCACACACACACACACTCACACCTCAAACATCATAACCATAGAACGCATAATAGTGGTTATTATTATTTGACATTTTGGTACTAAAACCAGCTTGAAATCAACATGCTTTTTAACTTTTTATATACTATACATATTTTTTTATTTAATTAATCATGATTTTTATTCTGGTTGTATGTTTTATTTATGTATGTATGTATGTATGAATATTTATTTACATATGAAGAAAAAAAGGTTATTTTATTAATAGAACAATGGATTATAGAATATTCAAAAGCTCTAATGGGTTTTATTTATCATTACACTTATAATTTATTACTTTTTTTTTGTTAAGAGAAAAGAACATAAAAACATAACCTAATGCTTTTCAGATTAAAATAAAACAAAACAAACAAAAGTACCAAACACCTCATAACTTGCTGCATTCACCAAAAATAAAAGAAAAAAAAACGCACAATATTTTATTCTCTAATGATAATAATTATAGTTTCATTTTTATTCTTTAATATAGTTTTATTACGTATTTATGTATTTATTTACTTTAATGAATGAAAGTGGGAAAGATTTAAAAGTAAAAGGTACTGCTTGAATCTAGAATTGGAGTGACTTCCAATTTAAAAATCCATATAATTGAATAGAAATTATATTATCGTATGCCTTGTAATTTTGAAATTTATAATAATTTCCTTTAGTTGATGTAAAAATACCACTTGCTAAAATGTTTTTCACACAAAATTAAATTATTTGCTTATATTAAAAGAAAAAATCTGCTTTAAAATGCCTCAAAAGGAAAATGTCAGTTGCAAAGCCGTTCCATAAAAAGCTTCTGGAGTTCGTGATTAAAGGTTAAATAAAATTTAATATATGTTTGAATAGGGTGTTTTTTTTAGCTGCATGAGAACTTGAAATGATAAAAGACAGAAATATACTTGGAATGAATTTATTTTGTGTTTTTTTCTTGGGATTTGTTACATTTAAGTTTTCTATTTGTTCTTGCCCAAATTATTATTTTAATTATTTAGTAAAATATTTCAATGTGCGAGTATTTTTAATAAGAAAATATTTAATTGAATAAGTAAAATATTAATTTAGGATTATTAGTGCATTAACAATGATTCCCCCTTATTATGAATGGCGTCGTCGACACCACATCAAGGTGGAACTAAATATTGTCACTTGTCTACTCTTTATCGGCAACAATTGACTCTTATTGACAATCTCTTACTAATCTCTAAATAATGGAGCATACTAATAGCCGACAAAGAGTAGACAAGTGCAAATTTTTACTGTCGTCTTGACGTAACGTCGACGACGCCATTCGGAACAAGGGGTATTGATTTTTTTTAATATAATCTGTTAGACAATTGCCGCGGTAACGAGTTACATGGTTCATTTGTTCGGCCCAATTTTCGAATACACTAAACCTAACAGTTTGGCGTCAATGGTGGCTTGAATATTGGCTTCCAATGTTTCAAGAGTTGCTGATTTGTCGGCATAAGCCACCGCCAGGGGAGTCTATGTATTTAGACAACGGGTGTTGAAATCCCGGGGCCCCAGCAAGGGTAACAATGGTTTTTTCCGCTGACAGACCTTTGGCCCATTACCCTTAGAACTTATGTGTTACTACCCGATGTACGAAATAACAGAGCAAAGGATGTGCACATATTTTATAAAAGGAAAACAGGTTTTGTTTATGTCAGCTAGGTGCAGCGTCACCTAGAACTGCCCCTGGGTTCAAAAGACGATAGAGGTGAAGCCCTTGTTGTGGAACTTCGAGGTCTCACCAGAGGCTACTTCTGGTTCCACGGGTGCCGGTGGCCCGACAGCCGAGCTGCTTTGAAGTCTTGAGTGCATGTAGCGGTCGTCAGTGTTCTTTGCTAAAATGCCGAGTTCGTCCTACCCCACGGGGTTTAAGGGATGATTTTGGTATGTGTGGAGTAGGCACTGGATATTTGGCGACACAGGCATGCGTTCATTTCGGATGAGTGGTTGAGCTGTGCCGGCAATGGTTGAGGATTTCTCTTGGGGACCTCGCTATTGGTGTATACACAACACCTTAGCGTGGAAGCCGGAGAATTAACGTGGTGGCTGTGGTTGCTACCAAAATCGCTGGGAGAATAGTCCTGGCTTCCCAGTGTTAAATCAATGCTAGTGATTGGCGTGACGCGGTCAGTTCGACACTATTCTAGGTGCTGCTATGGGCACGGACATAGCAGCAGCTATGACTTCGACATAGCAGCAGAGTTTAGATAGCTCAAAGTACCTAAGCAAGGTACTTGAATATAGTACAGGCATAACTATATACAAAGATTGCAACATGTGTGCCTTTGAGGAGTAGGCATAGGTTCATTCTAAAAAGGGTACATGGGGGCGATGGTCTGGCGTCTAACTTCGCACCCGGTGCTTTGGCACCCGTGAGATTAGGCCGTCAAGGCAGGTGCTCACGGAAAGCTATTGCACATCTGTCGGCATAAGCTAATGACTTAACATAAAAGTAATCCAGAGGCGTTAAATAGCTCTATCGTGTGTGGAAGGGAGGGAGGGGACCAGTGAACAGAACCGCTTCTGTAATGATAAAGCTGTCACCAAATTTATTTTGTAATAAATCGATTGTTAAGCGCGCTCTATAGCAAGTTGCGACATCTTGTTGGAACCAATTGTCCTTGATGTTTAGCTGATCAATTTGTGCAAACAAAAATTTAGTCAGCATGGCTCGATAGCGCTCGCCATTCACCATAACGGCAGGTCCTCGCTAATTTCGAAAGAGCTCTCTTGATGTGTTCGGTGTACATATTTCTTTGTCTTGTTGATAACATTTGTGCGGAGGCGTAAACGATAACGGCACGAATTGCTTGTGCACTAGGCAGATTGTGTTGACCGTAAAATCTACAAAGATCTTTGCGAACAGCCCCCTATTCTGTAACTCGCTAAAGCTCTATCGCTAAAAATCTATAAAGTCGATTTATTGATTTTCGGCTACGATTGCAATTTCCAAACGGGTACTGATAAATCAGGCAATGGCTTAAAAATGTTATTCGCCGAAATTTGAATGTTTCATGTCATCACCAAAAATTTTTAATTTTCTATTTGTTCAGCATTTTAGCGATCGAATTTAGCTTTAGCTTTACCGAGTTACGGAATATGGGGACAGATTTATATTTTTCAAAGTAAATTTCCACAATCACAGAAAATTATGATTTGTAAATACAATTAACGAAATTGTAAGTTAAAGGAAAATCTGGAAAATATTTTCAATTAAATATATCAACAAATAGTTTGTTAAAATTTATTTATTTTTGTTAGATTTTAAAGTTTTTTAATTAAGCTATTGTCATAATTTAATACACAAACAAAATCCTCCAAACGATTTTGTGCTTGTCTGCGAAAAACACTAAATGTCTTTGGGCGGAGTTGAACCGGCAACCTCGGGGATAATAAACTAACTTGCTTACCTCTCAGCTGAAGAGCAACATTTTATTAGATAGACAAAAAATTAATACACACAAAACATGATTTCTTGTTTTTTCTACATGGGCGCATTCCGTTATGATATAATTTAACAAATATATTTGTCGATTAATTTAATTGACTAGAAAAATTTAAATTTAACAATGATGATTGTTAATTTTTAAATTAAATGCTAACAATTTGTTTTGCTGTTTGAATTTCGATTATATTTTTTTCTGTGATTGTTCTGGCGTTAAACAATTCACTATGACAATGACTAAACCTTACTAAACGGAAATGTCAAAACAGTTTGACATCCTTAGCTGTCAAACCATAGTTATCGATTTCGATAGTTGTCATGCATCTAAAACACACCCATTAGCTTTTGAGATGTCGATTATTCTTGCTTTTTCTTGGTTGCTGGAGTATGCGGTGGTTTCATTTTACATTATCCCCGATAAATACCGGTTAAAAAAGGTTATTAGCAAGGAATAAAATATATATTTAGTATGTCTAATTGCTGTTTATCTATGTAATTTCCTTATTTCCAAAATATCTAAATATTGAGCAGAAAAAGTTTCTTATTTTTTTTCTACAAAAACTCTAGCTGGAAGAGAAACTTTAAAGCAAGGGCAAAGCAAGCAAACTTTTTTTTTTGTCTAATGATAAACAAATAATTATTTACAAATTTAAATAATTTATATTAAGTGTTTTCATGAGAAGTCTTAAAATTGCCATATGTACAATTCAGCAAATTTGAGAGGCTTGTTCATGAAGTCCCATTACAACTTTTGCGAAAACAGTTTATGTCAGTTTGAAAAAAAAAACGTCAAAAAATTTATTAACTTACATATGTACATAGTATGTTTATTCATAAAAAAGTGTACGAAAGTGTAAAAGTGCACAATTGCACAATTTGTGAGAATTTTGAACATTTTCATGAATACCCTTATTATAATAAACTAAAATTTATAAAGCACTAGCATCTAGTAATAGTACACATTTCATGTAAAAAATCGCCTTGGATTGCTTGATAGATGGGCGTGTCCTATTTTGATTAATTTCCATTTTTTCTTTTTAATTTACTAAATATAATGCGCGCTGCCAACTTTCAATGATAATCTTAATAATTTTTGCACAAAAATGTATGAAGCCATCACACTGTGCGTAGTTGCTTAAGAGTTTAACCTAAATTAGAGCGTCAAGTGTTGCGTTAGCACCAGGGTACGTGGTACGTAGTTCCGTACATTCAAACAATATTTTGTTCTTTTCAATGTACTGAAAATACGTACTTTACGCCATTCGATAAACATTTTTTTTTCGGTGTTGGTTTATATATTTTATGTATGGACAACATTTCAGCAAAAAGTAAATACGTATACATATATTTACTACATTTTTAATCTCTCCCACTACATTACAAAACTAAATCAAAATTATGCTTGAATTCAATGATTCAAAATAAAATAAAGACAACTAATTGATCCTTAAAAAATTATTTAAAAGTTCTGTCATTGTTTTTATTTTTCACATATCATTAATTATTAATTTTTTTTGGGAAAATGTTTTTATTTTTTTTTATTATTTGGATATATGTTTGTCATAATTTGCAATTAATTTGAATTGTACTGGTTTTGAAAAACAATTAAAAACCATTAATTTTGCTATTGACACTTTAATACAGGTTCAGGTTGCTGTTATTGTAAAAGATTTTTATCAAATGTTGTTTTATAAATGCTAAATTAAATCTTATTTGCTGATGAAATTAACACCCTTCACGTAGTTTTTGAGGTTAAGCAAAACATAATTAACCATTTTGATTTTTAACATCTTAATATGGTTTTTTTCGTTTATTTTTCTTAAAAGCAATTTTTTAATTTTGAATTGTTTTTAATGTTGGACATGCATAATTTTGCTTTGTTTATTTTTTTGTTTTGGTTTGTTGGTTCGAGTTTGTTTTAAGATAACAGCTTTTCTTAACATTGTGGAACATTGCACAGTGACATCGAATATAAAGTAAAATGGTAATTAATATATAACTTCGAAACTACTGTTCGCTTTAGAGGAGGGGTAGGCAGGCTGCAGTCGAAAAGCTCAAACGATTAACAATTTTTTAATTCTGTAACAGGAAGAACAAAAATTCCGCCCATTACATAGACGAAAAATAAGATGTTAGCATATTGATTTCAGTGAAAGATGGGCTTTAAATCAAGTGGGATAAGCTCCAGGTTTTGTGATCTGGAAGAAGCCCAAGAAAATTATCTTCTTTCCTATTCTTTCGATAATATGAAGTAAATCGATTTTATTGATGATGTTTTTAATTCAGGAAAATAGTTCTACAGTTTCTCTAAATAAAAGTTAACTAGTTGACGGCCAACTTCAAGATAACTCCTCGTTGGCGGCCTCGCAGAAAAGAGCGCAATCTACAAGTTATCTCGTGGTCCTCTATATACTTGCAATTTTTATGCAGCTACGATTAAACTCGGAATATATCAGTGCTTAGAGCCATTTCACACTATGCCTTTTTAGCCTGCCTTGTATTGACAATTTTCTCCTAAACCCCCATACGTAAAGTCACACTCATTTACATTAAGTCTTTTTTATTCATGCCTTTTTGGCATGTACATATATACGCGTTTAATGCTGAGAGTACGAAAAACGCAAAGAAAAATGTCATAAATCCCCTCGAATTTTCATTTCGTTCCTTTTGTTGTATCCCGCAAGCTTCTCACCCCCTCTCACCAATAAACTAAAAAAAGCCTGCCTGTACCGGCAAGCAGAAAATATATAGTGTAAATTTCGTCTTATATCGATAAATGGTTCTGAGAAGTAAATAAAATTAATGCTGGCTTGTATGAACCAAAAATTTATTAATATATACTTTAAAAATTAATTCAAATCCAAGAAATAAAATCATATTCTGTTGTTGATAGTGTCATTAAATCAAATTGTCATTTTAAGCTAGATTTCTGAGTTGTAGTGACCCGTGGCAAAGTTCTTTTCTGTTTCTACTTCTTTTTTATTTATTGCCGGCTTAGGCAAGTGTTTCTGGTTTATTGCTAAAGTTGATCTGACATGTGTCCGTATCTTCCTTATGAGATGCCAAACTAAATTTTCAGCCACACAGCTGATAATTTTCAAAGAAATCAGTGTTGTCATACTAAAGAAAATAATGTTTGAAATAGCATTTATTACTTTTTTTAATGAGAAATTGACCTCTCTGAATTCTATCATGACGTTGAAAAAGTATTTGAAATCGAAACCTGTACCTGGATTCAGTAGCACTTATTACGATAATCGTATAGGTATAATAAAACTGACAAAAACTTACGTTTTTGGTTTACAATAACATTTCTTAACGATATGCACTGTCGGTTGAAATAAAAAAGTAAAATCATAAATAGCTGATTTACATTAAGCATTTTTTTATGAAGTTTCATGAAATTTGCTGCATGAAACTTTTTTATTTGCTGATAGCAGCGTTATTTATTGTATGAAAAATTATAAAGCATGAGCCTCTGAAGCATTTTTGGCACTATTTTTAATCTGATTTGCTTCTCCAGGCTTGCTATTGACAAATGAAAAAACTTTCATGTATTTTATTTTATTAAAAAATGCTTAGTGTAAGTCAGGTAAAACTCAAATTCATTTAGTTTTTTTGTTGTTCTTCTTTGTGCTTTTCTCTTGCTTTGACATTCTGTATGCATAGATGCCACATGGTATAGAATTAAATGGTGAGTAAGCCACAGCTGTACACTATCGAAAAAAAAACGAAATTACAGAATAACATTACGAATATAAACGAATAAATACATCGATAAATATGACGAATTTAGGTTCGCAAGAAGTTACTGAATCGAGATACCGTAACACCATATTTTTTTCAGTAAAGTAAAAACGAAGATGTTAGTCCATTTTTGGTTCGGGGCTCAGAGATTATATAATTTAAACAAATTGAAAATATAGCTGTAATATAGACCATATTCCAAATGGTCCCTTTCGTCCTCTTTGTCCAGCATTTGAGGCTGTAACGCTGCAATATTCTTCATAATGACACTTCAGATGCGATAATTTGGTTCATTGACAAGCAGAACAGTGGGCTAAAATTCCCGCATCTCGATTTAAAATTCACTACAGTTCAAATAAATCTAAAAATTTATAATTTTGGGAGTAAATTTGAACAACAACTTGCCAACGTTGTTCTATTGCTAGTCTTTTCACTATGATATATATATAAGAAATTTATTATTCGAGATATTGTCATAATTATATTTTAATTTGAAATTTTTTTGCTGGTGGTTTAGCTTGGTCTATATACGTATTTCATTGGCGCTTGTGACTGTTAAAAATTTGTGGTTGAAGTCTACTGATGATTTGGTTCAAGTGCCAATGAAATACGTATATAGACCAAGCTAAAACACCAGCAAATAAATTTCAAATTAAAATATGATATATATGTATATATATATCATGACAAAAAAAGTCAAACTATATATTGAAAAATAATTTTTTTTATGTTAGCTCGTTTTTCTGTATGGTATTTGACATATGTCATGATAAAAAATATATCAGGTGTAGAGTTTAAACCCAACTTACCACAAGTTATAATAGAGTTGCCAGATCTGATAATTATATAAAAGTCTTGTCCTTGTAGAAAGCGTACCTTTAAAAAGAAAAAAGTACTTTATAAATTTTAATGACAAGCAAATCAACAGGGTAGCACTATTGTTAATACTCGAACAACTTCTTAACTACGAGTATAAAGCCGAAGGTATCTGACAGCTTTATGACGGTCACATGTTTTTTTTAAATAAAATCGAATGCATAGTTTGTTAATTAGCTGCCGCAAACTTTAACCTACAAGCAAATAGCCAAGTTTTATAGTATTCATTAACACAAAAATCTATCCACAGGCTTTAAAGAAGGGTTTATCTTTGAAACAAAGACACTAAAATATAAATTTGATTCGCTTGTTATTTGATTATTTTGTTATACTTTTTGTTCCTATATACATAATACCATGCAGTTATATTTTTATGTTTATTGTTGTTATCTATTAGCTCGTCCACGCCCATGTCCACGCCCACGTCCATGTCCACACCACAATCACCCATTTGACTTTGTGTTGTCTCGTTAAATGTTTTTGTTATTTTTGTTGCTCCATGTATTCATAGTTTTATTTCTATCATTGTTTTTCTCTTTATCTTTCTCTTTTTTCGTCCTTCAAAAACAAAAAAAAAATTTTAAAAATTTCGCTCCTTCCAAAAATAAATAATAATAATCTTATAGCCTTACAACCTTGGACGCCTTGTTTGCCCATACGCGGCGGCAAATTAAAAACCAGTAAACATTTTTCAACATCAAACCCACATCTTCCATTTCTGTGCAATAGCGGTGTACAATTTCCAGGCGCCACCAATGTAAATAATAAACAAAATTCAACTAATAGTCTTAACTCATCATACATCTGGCGCGAAGCAAGTCCTAATAATTTCAATTTGTACTCATCATCCATATCATCTTTGAATGCCGCAGGTTATCGTTACTCTCTGACGGGCTCAACAGGTGGTGGAGGAGCAGGAGGAGGAGTTGGGGGAGCGTTAGGAGGAGGAGGAGGAGGAGGGGCTGCTAATAACACCTCTTTCCCAGGCAGTGGTTTGGACTATAGAGCTTTGTCGGAGGAAAGAGCTACTAGAAAATCATTGAATCGTTTGAAAAGTGGTTTTGGTTCCGGCTACGATAATATCTTTATGACACCTCTCTTGCCACGTAAAAGCAAAGGTTCCCCTAAGATCGTTAAAGGTTCTTATCAACGGCCTCCTACTCCGGTGAGGAATGTTTCTGAAGATAGACAATCGTCTAGCTCTAGCGTTAACAAACAGCTGCCCAAGCATCCGGGTCTATATGACCGACGTTTAAATCGTTCTTTCGAAACAAGTACATCGCATCGTTATGCTGGCTACGGCGGTGGCTACATAATGGGTTACGGCCTCAAGTCAACCTCGCTACGACGTAGTACACCTCAATTACCGGCAGATGGTGTAGACAGCGATGATCCCGACTGTCATCCGCTTTCCCAAAAGGGATGCAACCAAGCGTTACTTCGTAATGGTCATGGTATGGCGACTGGTGGTGGTACAACGACCAGTTGTACGGGGGGCAATGGCGATGGTGACTCGCAAGGACAAGCCGGCAATTGGTGTTGTGGTAATTTTGTGATGAAACAATGGCGTAAAATCAATAATTACTGATTAACGCCCAATGAAACACTAAAAGTCATTAAACAAGAATGATTTTCAGAGCATGCCTGCTTCATCATACTTATCATTTAAATCATCATTATTTTTATAAAGAATATAAATATCAGCCTCATTAGAATTCATTCATTTAAAACCAAATATAAAACTTATTAAGTTCAAGTCTTAAAATACCAGTGATAACAACAAAGAAGCTGTTAAAACGCTGATACAATCAAAATTTGTTGAAAAACAAACAAAAAATATCATAGTTTTTTTATACCGCATATTATACATATTATACGTATAAGACATAAAAAAGTAATATAATTTTTTTATCTAACTACTTAAAACTTTCTTCTTATGAAAATTATTTAAGCTTATTATTATTTATTTTATTATTATTAACAAAATCGAACGTATATCTGAAAAAAAGTTGATAGTTCACAGATAAATGAAAGTGATAACGCGTTTGCTGTAGCGCTTTAAAGCTCATGAAACTTATTTTTTCAATATGCGTGTATTTACATAATAAAATATGTAAATGTTATCGATATTAATTTACGATTTATTTAATTTAAATTTCAAAACTCGTTGCAACTGGTGACAAGCGGGCTATAAAGGTTTTATTATATTTATGCATATATAATTATGTTTTCTTTAATAAACCGCACTCTTTTTTTTGGGGGGAAAAAAAACTAAACAAAGTTCAGTTTATGTTTTTAAACTTTCTGCTTAAGTTGAAGCTTAAAACACCTACAAAAGCCGGTTGATAGGTGTGAGAGCATTGAGCTTAAATTTTTGTACTTGCAAACTCAAAATAAAAGGACTTAATGTGCCTTTTTATATATTTTTTTTTTACGAAAGTCCATATCAAACGCTTTCTCGCATCATATGCGCCCAAATTAGAATATACACATGCTACAGTCCGAAAAAAACCATACTCAATACACATTTTTGGCAATGACAGCCCCAGTGACAGCAAATTTTGCACGCAAGTAAAATAATTGACATTAGCAAATGGAAAAATATTCAACTATTTCGAATGAATTTTCGTTGATAATACGTATACAACATTTGCATGTCACAAGAAATAGGTGACAGAAACTAAAACTTACAAAGTTTTTCTACTAACGTCTTTATATCTTTTGCATTATCAACGCAATAATGCAATAGAAGCTTTGTTCTACGCAATGATGGATATACTCGTCATCAATACCGGTCAAATGACTAATAAACTGACTATCAAGAACAGTGATAGGGTAGCTAAAATATAATAAGGATGTGATCATGAATAACGTAACAGATTATATCATTGTTTTTCTGCTATTCTATGCTGTAGTAAAACTTCTTTTTCGAAGACACACACATAGTTCCTCGTATCAATTGACGACGGCCCTTTCCTCGAATCTTCATATTGCGTGCAGTAAAAAAAATATGCTCCAAGATTTCCTTTATATTCACGCATTCTCAGCACACATTATCTTTGTAGTGTCCATTCTAAAAAAGGTATGCTTTGAAGCATGCGTGTCCGGTTAACAACTGCGTTATGTTAAGAAGTTCTCGGAATGACTTGACCAATACTCCATATTCATTTTGTGAAAGTCTTCCAATCCATTGAATTGTCGCTTTAGTGTTTGGCGTGCAATATATATATGCGCTACAATCTTGCAATCAACAAGGCTGCATCTGCAGACATTGTGCAGAAGGTAGAAGCAACTTTGAGAGCACTTTATCTACAGGCTGCATCTGTTCTGATCTTATGAGTTTTCTTACTCATCACATTGACCTAAAATTGGGCTACGTAAAGAGCAATCAATTTAACTACTCCCATTAGCAGCATATTTTTTCCTTGCTTTGGACCGCCCTGGTTGGGCATTAATCGAATGTTGTTGACGCACCTTTCTCACCAGTATAATATTTAAGATTATCTTTGATCGTCAGTCTATTGTCAATAATAATCCTAAAGTATTTGATTGCACACTGAGAGAAAAACCTTCGTAAATGCAACGATTTTCGTCATTGTATTTATATTTGTCATTATTTTTCAACCAATGCAACGCTTCATTCGTATTACGAAAATTGTTTCATTAGCTGAAAAATGTCATATATACAACGAAATATTTTCATTCAAGTAAGGACATGATTTTTACTAAGCAACGTACACTTTAATATTTTGAATGAAAATTTTAATTATTGCAATGAAACTTTTTAGTTTATACAATGAATTAACATTAGTTTAAAATTTTTTAACGAACTATTTCATTGAATAAACAAAATTTTTCATGTAAATCATGACAGTATTTCATTACTGAGACGTAACATATCATTTTTTTGATGATATCGTATCATTGTGTTAACATCATAAGTCATTATTGTAATGACTGATTCATTTATTTAATTATCATTGTATCTTATTAATTATTCAACTTACGTGTGTATATTGGCACAGGCATCAGAAAAACGATTGTATGATATAATTGGCATCCCCGGCCAAGATTTGAACTTCGAACTCATCGCGTGGTAGTTAGCGCACTTACCGCTGCAGCCACAACAAACTCAAATATTATTTGGATACACACTAAATGCGTTCATACCATCATTAATGAAAGTTTAATTCAAAGTTATTTAATTGATCTAATTAATTCAACATTATTTAATTTATTTGAAACGTTATAACTTATAAATAAATATTTATAAAAATATATATATTAAAAAAAATATTATCTCCAGGATTCTAACCTGTGACTACAAGAGTAGCACACTGCCTACTAGCCAGAAGCAGGATATTTTCTTCATTGTAGTTACGAAAATGTTTCATTAAAGTTGCAACAAAACTATAATTTCCATATACAGTTATAACTATAAATTAATTACAATTGTGGTTTGATACTTTGAAATTATTTTATGTCACCTAATCAATTTAAAATATTTTTTTTGAATTAATTCTTCATAAAAACATGTAGTTTTTCATGTCCCGAATGAAAATTATTTCGTAACATAAATGATACTAAAAAATGTAAAATATTAAGCACTAGAATGGTTTCATTCTATTAATGAAATTTGCATCAATATAATGTAATATTGCATTTTATTAATGCAAGTTGTCTGAATGAAAGTTGTATGAATGAAAGGGGTTCAACGTAACGGTTTCATTCTCGTAACGAAGTGTTTTTCTTTCAGTGCATGCTTGCAGGTTATAAGCTATTCGCCCTACTTTCTATTTTCCTTCTTCTGCTTACAAGTAGCATCTCAGTTTTGTGATCGGCAAGTCTGAGGCCATGAACCAGTTTCCAACTATAGCGATGACCTAACATTCGAGGTATTTAACTTTTATTACTAGAGAAATGTCGTCTGCAAAAGCAATGAGTTTGAGCACCAATAGGGAGCTCAAGCCACATTACACACACCATCATATATGCCATTCCAAGATAGAATTGGGCCAAGCACTTAGTATTGCGGGACTGCTGCTGAAATCGCATATAACTTTATCCCATCTTCTGTGTATTATAAAATTACGCGTGGAACAGTCTGTTATTAAGTACGAGTATATCTGCCGAATTGAACGCGATTTTGACATCCACCGTGATGACTTTCAAGCCAGCTATTGCTTTTGACGGCACTGTTTGCCATAGTTATGGACGCTTCTATGACGTTTACCGTAGATCATGCTTTTCGGCAGGCAAATTCAAGCCTTCTTCCTCTGAAGATAATCTTTCCCAGTAGTTTACTGGCTGCGGTAGTCACACAGAGGGGGCGATTTCTCAAAGAATCTGGCTCATTATTGCCTATCCAGATAGGCAATATTTGCCATTCCATATCCTTGGAAATGCCCTCTCGTGGATGCAGACATCAAACACTTCTCGAAACGCCTCAGGATTAGGTTAGGTTAGGTTAGCAGGCTGCTGGTGAGAAAGGGTGAAATTTAGAGTTCAGAGAAGGCTATGGAGAAGCGATAGTGATAGGATGGTCAAGTGGTGAAGGAAGAGAGAGGGAGGAAAGCTTCACAATTTTATAACTCTGCATTTCTTACACGTTTTAAATAATGCAGTGTTTCAGCGCCTCTGGTGTCAATGAGGCGTCTTAAATTTCAAATCTGTGTCTAGGAGCCGTTATGTTAATTATTTTACTTCGCCGATGATTCTGCTAAACAACGAATGAGGGCGCTCTAATGTTACATCAGGATTAGTATTTGTTGAAGTCAGTATAGTTTACTGACCAGTGAAGTTCAAGTTCATCACTTGAACTTTCGTGTAACAGCTGACACAAAGGTACACTCATTTACATTAGTCAATTGAGCTGGAACCCTGAACCTTGGATTTGTCAGCCAACGCAACCTTGACGCCTCAGGATTGCTTTCAGTAGTAGAGAATTTTTTAGATTCCATCAACTACCGGTGCTATCTCCGATTTCATCTGTTTCAACTTACTGTTTGCTGATCTCTGGTATTGCGTGTTGCATGGACTATGTAATTTCGGCCTTCTGCGGATCTCTCGCCTATGGTTTTCATATTGGTTGCACATTATGTGATTGGTGGGCGAAAGTTGGTTCAGTTTGTGTATCGTGACCCTGTACCCTGTACTTGGACCCTGGACCTTTTACAATGCCCGCCATGCACGATTAAACTTTTGCTTTAGTTCGATTATATCTACATTCCTTCAGTAGGTGTGTTTTCTTCCGCGCAGATGATGTTTCTTTGGGTTGTCCCCCATAGATAGAACAAAGGTTTCCTGTCAAATGTGGAATATATCTATAACGGATTAGGAGGAGCAGCCAGAACAGTCGATCTTGTAAATATTGGTTGCTGTGTGTATACTTCAGATACATTCCAATTAGTTGAGATTACAAGTGCATCGCTGATGAATTTCAAGTCGAGCTTAGAGCTTAATCTCTTACTTCAAAATTTATACTTTTGTCGACAATTTACTACGACCACTTTTAGTGCTGCAAATGCCTCCAGTAGACATTTTCCTAATGGGTCGGTGTAGACGACGTTGTTCAAGTAAATGAGCGTTGTCTACATATCTCCAATAAATTATTTAATTCCATAAGTTTTGCATAACATTCGAAGCTGCATAAGGCACTAGGGTTTTACTCTGTATTTGGAAACGAGAGAAAATGCTTTCGAATTGGTATGTTAGTGGCATTATAATGCGAAAGCATTTGCTTTCGTTTTAAATTACAGAGTAGACAACAACAACGGCTGTTGTTGTTGTTTTTACCGAAAAGTTTTTATACTTATTTTTTTGTAAATAAGTCGCCTACAAATCTAACTTTTCTGGTCATTTTCAATTATACGTTCGATATTGTAAGTAATAAAAAAAATTCTTGCTTTTTGGCAGTTTTTGTTTTTGAAGTATTTTGCTTTTATTTAAATTAAATTAATAGACTCACAAAGAAGTTTATACTTCTATCATTGAAGACTTACTCTATTCTATATACATATATATATTTATAAATGTTTTAGTGTGAAAGATTTTTATTAACTTAAGAGACTTTAGACGAAAATATATTTATATAAAAACCGTCCGATTAAGTAAAAGAAAAAACAAAAAAAGTCAATTTAGTCAAACAAAAATTAAACTACATATTTTTTATTAAAATAACAAATATAGTATTTGCTTAAATTTTATATTGAGATATTTGCCATATTTGTAATGATATTTATTTTTGCTAAAACTTAGGATTAATTATTAAAAGCTTTAACGAATAATTTTAAGTGTGTATTTAAATTTTATTTTGTATGTACAACGACTATTATATATTATGTAAATAAACATATATACTTATGTATTTTAGATTATTGTATAAGATTTAAAATTAAATATGTCTGAATATTTTGCAAATTACATATATTTTTATATATTATAAAAACAAAAGATTATTAATAACTCAGAAATTTGCTGCACGATTTTTAAAATTTTATTATTCATGTGAATTAGTTTATAAACGACATAATAGTTTTCTTTTTTAGATTAGAGCATTTAAAATAAATTAATGGGTACTCTTTTAAACTATTAATTTTTGATATTCTTAAATTGCGTGTATTTAGCAACAAAGTTAAACGAACGCAACTAGTAAACATGTTGCTTGCTTTCGAAGACCTACTAAAAGCTTTTTGGGGTATACTGTGCAATTTTAAACGAAAGAAAATGCTTTCGAATTTGTATGTTAATAAAACGCAAATTAGAAAGCATTTGCTTTCCTTTCGCATTACAGAGCATACCCGCTGTTCTTTTTGTTCGAAACTAATAGTGAAAGAGTTATCGTGAATAAGAAGTATAATTTTTCGGCTCATGACATTTTAATTCTACTCGAAGAGAAAAATGCTATTTTGAATTTCCCTTTGA
The DNA here is from genome assembly GCA_905220375.1 of Tachina fera. Lineage (NCBI taxonomy): Eukaryota > Metazoa > Arthropoda > Insecta > Diptera > Tachinidae > Tachina > Tachina fera. The sequence continues at coordinate 48,020,130 of LR999965.1, read as the reverse complement.
AAGTTTTCCGGTTGTCAGTTCTCAATGAGTGTAAAAAACGAAAAGAAGATTTAGTTGTAAAAATTATTCACAACTTGAGTTTTGAGAAAATTTAAAATACTTGGAGCGAAAAAGTGATCAGGATAGGAGTGAACATATCTCATTTATATGGACTAATTAATTTAAGAACCAAACTTGCTGCTGAACTTTTTAGGAGCCTCGTATGAGTATAACAGTTTTCCATAAAAATTTTGACAGTATATTCTAAGAGCTCTTAATTATTTACAGCAACATCTTAGAAATAAATCGATTTATTCACCACATCAGTGAACCCGAACACACGACGTAATTTGTGGCCTTGTAGCCAGCTGAATAATTATTTTGGAGACGTCAGCAGCATCCTACGCAGCTGATATTCAAGTGTAAATACACATTTCAGTGGTGGCAACTTCAAATATTTTACATTTATAAAAATTTATTTTTAAAAATGTATATACACTCAGAGAAAAGCTGCAGCTTAAAAATAAAAACGCGTCACATTAATTCAATAATGTTCAATATAATAGAAAATGAGATACTTCAAAACAAATAAAATTAATAAATTAAAACTGTAAATGAATGGGGGTATTCATTTCAGTTTTTGTCCTCGTTGGAAAAATGGAAAAATGTAATTTTTTACAACAAACACAGCAAAAAAAATTTGAAAACAATTTTTGAATTTTTTCCCCTGTGCTTGTTGTCAAAAATTACATTTTTCCATTTTTCCAACGAGGAAAAAAGTTGAAATGAATACCCCCAATATTTTTTCATATTAAAATAAGAAATTTCAACATGACTAGACTTTCGTTAATGTTTCTTATTAATTCAAAATTGTTTTTATTAATTTTAAGCTGTTTTTTCTTTTGTCCACACCTGATAAATAGTGATAGTGTCCACACCTGATAAATTTATATCATGATGAATGTCAAATTGATATCATGATGAAAATTCATAATATACTCAATTTATTAATATTATGATAGCGTTATGATATAATCATCATATTAAGAGGTATGATATAAAATCATCAGGTGTGGACACTATCAGGTATGTTCTGACACTCGCGTCGTTTTCAAATCGCTTGCGTGTTGCAAATCGCCAAACTTGTTTCTACATGTTCTGTAACTCATGCGTTTTGCTTGCGACTTGCCATATTGATTTAGGTCAGCTGTGTGTTGAAACCGTCAGTGTATAAGTAAACAATGCAAAGACAAAATTAACAAAATAAAAGATCATTTTATAAATTTCAATTTTATAATAAAAATTTTGCGAAACTAATATTTTTTTTTTGACTAAAATGAAAAGAGAACATATTAAATTTCATTAATTAACCATTTTAGTGTTTCTTTAAAGTTATGTTTGGGCTAAATTCATCAGTTCACTTCAGTATACTCTTGTGATTTGAACTCGCCAAAAGTCTTGCGATTGCGAGTTGCAGAACACCTCTCTTAAGAGTTCAAGTCACAATCGCAAATATTATGCGATTTGCGAGTGTCAGAACATGCCCGTATGTAAAATCGCCAACAAAAATAGAAGTTACAAAATCAGCATGGACAACAAACTTCGGCCGTGCTGCCCTGGTGTCATCAAAATAATCATGGTCATATAACCATGTGTTATTTAGTTTAAAATTTGTTGAAATCGGTAGTCTGATGTGGTGAATGTGTTTAATGCTTAAGAGTGTTAAAATTTAAGAAATTTAAGAGAATTAACAGAAAATTAACAGTTTAAACGAGTACCCTTTTAGCTAATACTCCATTTCTTAGAACAAATAGCCGATCTTCGCTAATATTTATTGCCTGCAGCATTAGATTAAATAAACATAACAATACAAAAGTAACATTTTAAATTAAGTAACAGACCATGCGAAAAAAAAGAAATTCACTTGGCCATTAAAATAGGTACCAAAAAGTAGGTCCTGAAAATAAAAGGATCATTGGGTCATTTTGCACAAAAATAACATTGGAACAGCTAAATTACATTAGTAGCCAACTGAATTTCATGTTTTTTTCTTTCGTATAGTATGTTAATTAATTTAAAATGTTACGTTTTTGTTGTTATTCTTATTTAGTCTAATGCTGCACATAAAATCGAAAAATATGAATTTTTACAGATTAAATAGGTCGTACCTATTTTAATGGCCATATGTGTATATATTCTTGCTTAGAATTTCCAAAAGAAGTTTGTAAATATAAGAATAATATATGCATATCCGAGAAAATCTAATGGTTGCCAACTTAACAATTTTCTTTTTGCTCATTTAGCCGACTGTAACGGAATGCAACTGCAATGCTAGGAAACAGCTGATCGACATTCTTATGTGAAAAGTAATTAAAATAGTTATAAAGATTAAACCGAAATCCTCGTATAAGAATCTGTGAATTACTTTTCACTTAACAATACCGATCAGGTGTTTCTACCGTTGCAGTTGAATTCTTTTACAGTCGGCTAGCTCAGCCTATATGGAGTTTGCATTTCTACCAAAAACTACCGCCTTGTTAAAAGGTGTATGTATACAATATCTTGCCATCCTTTTGAAAATGCGGTTTTACATATGACGAGAATAGTGTATATTAGATTAAAAATCTTCAAAATAAAATGTCACGAACAAAGAGAAAATTGCTAACACTTCAACAAATACGAGAACGAGAAAAAATCGTTCAAAGAAAAAAAATTTTCGCAATTCAAAAATTCTAGAACGTCAAATGTCCTCCAAACTGAAAAAGTTCTCAAAGCGGCAAAAAATTTCACGAAACCGATAAAATCGCTTAAATGAGAAAAATCGTGATTAAAAAAAGAATTCGCCAAAGCGGGGGAAAATCATAAAATCCTTGATAAAGAAAAAATCACTAAAACGAAAATATTGAGAGAACTGAAAAGATCGTTCAGACGTTAATAATCGCCAAAGCATTAAAAAAGGCCGAAACGGAAAAGGTTGATAAAACGGAAAACAATTTAAAATTTGCCATAGTTTTGTTTTAATAAAAATTCTAAAAAAAATTTTGTTCTAAAATTTTCGACGAAATTATAAAATTTAATTTGCATCAAAATAAATTAAATTTAAAATTATTGAAATTGTGTATAATAATAATTTATAAGTAAACTATACTGAAAGAATTTTCGGCAGAATTTCTATGAATTCCGACATTAATCTAACAAAAAAATTCATTAAAATTCAAGCAACGTCACGCTTCGTTGGATTAATGAAACCAGTTTCGTTAAAATTATTTTATAATTGAAAACGTCATCAAATTTATTTAACAGTGTAATTAATGCAGTGCTATCTATAACTTCATCGAAACAATAAAATAATTTCATGAAAAGAATGAAATAACTTAAATATAAAGGGGTTTCTTAATAATTAGAAAATATTGTTGTCATAAATCCAATAAAATATTCTAACGAAACCAGAATATCAAGGAAGCAATTCAAATGAAATTGTTGCACAATATTCATGAAATTTTCATTGGATTTGTGAAATTATCATTAGATTTGTGAACAAATTTTAATGAAGTTGTTTCATTGGATTTATGAAGCAAAATTCTTTCGGTTTAGTATTTAAGCTCTAGAAAAATGTGTAGTTTAATTTGTATTTTATTTTAAATATTTATGTAAAAAAATAATATTAATCTAATAATTTTTACTATAAAAAAACCTCGTAAAAAGCTAAAATTTGTACTTATATTTTTGGCAATTTGATTGCACATGCCGAACTCACAAATTTTTCAAAATGAATTAATTTATCCTTACCTTAGAAAAGGTTTCTTTGAAGCTTATTTTGATTAGGGAACTAGACTATTAAATAGTACTTAAATAAATTTCAAACTTGAAGTTAAAATCGGCTTTAGATAAAATAGGTTTCCCGTAGTATATGTAATATATGTATGATATATGTACGATTATTTAATATTCGATTATTTAAACTATAACCTTTTAAATTGACTTCTAATAACTTTAGAGGAAACATCTCCCATTTATATTTTATGCTGATTATTTTTATTTACTTTTTCTAGGACTAAAATGTACTTGTTAAATCGAAAGTTTAATTACAATGATAAATAAAAGCTGTAGTAAGTACATATTTATTAAAAACTAGAGAAATCTTTTTTTCAAAATTTCACTCAGCTTGCTGCTTTATTTAGCTATAAATTGAACTAAATGAGAATTATTAGAAATATAAATAACAAAACCTAGAATTTAAAAGCAAATATTAATGATTTTAACCAAAGATCGATTTGACAAGATATTTTCTTTTTCATCTTTTAAGCAAAAATATATATTATTTAAATTCAAATGTTAAATAAAAAAGTTTTTGTAAACTTTAATTAAAGAAAGTAATGCACTAGTATTATGTCATGATTTTTTTTTTAAATATAATTTCATTTAATTAAGATTTGGTTTGGAACAGTTCTAGTGTAGTCTTAATATCTAAATGAATGTGTCTACTTAAATATTTGCTAATGAATGTATAAATTGAGTATAAATATTAATATTTAATATTGATAGTTTAAGGTAAAACAAATGTTATTTGAATGAGGAAAATTTACGTCAACTTTCAAAATGTTGAAATAGAGTTTGAATGTGAAAAACTTTTTTATTTAATTTTATTTTTTATTTCACATCTCATTCGTGTTTAAGAACTTAAACACAAAGATTTCGAGATGTTTTACCAGACATTGACTTGTTTTGTTAAACACCTTAATTGAGGTGTTTTAGATTTAAACCTGTTTAGGTTCAGCGCGTTTTTGATAAATCTGTGAACCTTGTGCTCTTATAAAATAGCGGCACATGGAAAAATTATTTGGTACACAAGTAATTGCGTAAAAAATTTTATATTATTTAGAAAAACATTTGTTGTTCAATAATAATAAAACTAATAAAGAACATACAGCCCAATTATGAATAGCAATTCCCCGGGAGTTTTTTCTCTTTTCCCATTCCACCTATTATGAAAAGTAGGTATTCTGAACATGAGGCATAAAGAGAAAAAACTCACCGGGAGAAAAGTAGGTATTCTAAATATCAAGGAGAGGGAGAATTTGTTGAGAGTTTTCTCCCCAAACATTTTGAAGGGAACTAATGCAAAAATGTAAAAATCATATTAATAAATGTTGCAAAAGAATATTATAAGTATTTAGAACAAAAAGTTTAAATAAATACAAATTATACAATTTCCCTTTTGTATTTTTGCATTTTTATCTAAACCGTGCATACATGCACTTCAAAAACATAAACGGCCTGGCCCACGATGTCGACAAAAAACTATCTGTCGCTTAGTTATATTAGAAACAAAAACAAAATAAGAAAATTTGTATTTGTTTTCAATATAAATAAGCGAAAGATAATTTCTTGTCGACTTCGTGGGCCATGCCAAAACTACTTCTGCATTAAAAAAAAAATACTAAAACACTAACCCCCATATGGAAAAAAATTAACGTATGCTTCAAGTGTACGTTAAACAGGTTTTTGTATGGACATTTTGTCTTAACGTACACTTCAAGCACATTTTAATTTTTTGGCATATGGGGGTAAATTTTACAGGCCTCCTTTAAGTTCACATAATAGGTAAATTGAAAATTTATTTTCTTCTAATATTATCTATACCGACAAGATAAACTTTATAAAATTTATAATTTCCTTTGTACACACAGTCCTTTGGTAATTTAATCCATTTGCATCTGCACCTGGCTAAGTTTTTGCTCCACTTTCTCAGCACAAAGTTATTCCGCATGTCTGTGAATGGTTACACTCTTTATTTAATTTTTATATAAACAAAAACAAATATTATATTAACACGCAGTCTTACTGACAATGAAAACATATAATTTTTATTAAATTTCTATTGCTGAACTCTTGGGTTAGTGCAGAAAAATATGTAAACATTAAACAGCTGATCCAGATTTTACTCTCTCCCGTATGTGCTTATTCTTCCCCGGCTATTTAGAATAGAATAATTATTCCCCGGGAACAAATGATAGGGAAGAGAAAAAACTTCCCGGGAATATTCATAATTGGACTGATGATTTTTCAGAATTTTTTCACAAATACAGTAATTTACTGACAAAACGTCAACCTTAAGCATCTCAAATGTAATGTGAACGGTTATGTTTACTTTTTTTAAAACACTTGATTTAAACACGTAAGTGTGAACATAGTATATGTAAGTGTGTTGATGTTTATCGCGGTTATTTTTATTGGTCGTGTTGTATGCCGACAAGTAGCCAACAAACGACAAATAAAATTAGAACAAACAATTTACTGTAATCAGTAAAAATATTTACTGAAATTAAATCTTATTTCAAACAAAAATTTTTTTTGATAATTTTTTGGGCATAGTTTTTTCTGTGTACTAAGGTGTGCAGAATTGTCAACGGACATCATCCGACACAGATACAAAGAGTCGAAAATTGCTCAAAATAAAACATTTCTCGTATTCTATTTCTATCCATTCGGAATTCAATTTAATTTTAATTAAATTTGCCAAAATTGTCGCTCGTATAGTATTTTCCCATTAATTTGGAGTTCAACTGTCTTCTTGGATTAATTTTTATCTACATAAATATTTAAATTGCACATTCCTGAAATAATTCATTAAAGAAATATTCTGCCTTATCGTGGTTGGCGTATTTCAAATACGACTACGACTGTTTGGTAATAGATTAAAGAAAAACTGTTGAAGTCTTCTTTAATCTATTACCAAACAGTCGTTTTCGTATTTGAAATACGCCAACCACAATAAGGCAGATTAACTAAATTGAATTTGAACACAATCTCGTTCAACATGTTGCATATTGAATTGTATAATTGTTCGGTTCTCTCGATTTTTTATCCATTTTGGAGATTTGCCATGTTTTGGTAGCCTATTTACTTGAGCGATTATTTTTGTTGTGTAAATTTTTCTATTTCTGGTAACTTTTTCTGTTTTATAGTGTTCACACTGACATGGTTGTAATAAAAGTTGATTTTAACGTTAAAACCAACTGTTAAAGCCTGGTTTTACCATACAAAATAATTTTGATAAAACCAACTAAAACCATTTTTAAATTGGTTTTAAGTTGGTTTTGTGAAATGCAACCTTGTTTTCGCTGTGCTAAATTGAGTGCTGCCAGTTAAAATGACAGGAAGCAACTGATAATGTTTGTTAAAAATAGATGCAGCGGCAGTAATTATCAAAAAAAAATGTGAAGAAAAAGTATACTTTGGACAAAAACAACGAAAATAGACGATATGACTGGCAGTCTTCACCTGCGGAAAAAAGGTTAAGCTTAGAATTAGGGAAAGGATTTTCATGCATTTAAAATCACATTTTATCTACATAAAATATGCAAGCAAAATATAAAAATGTGTGTTTAAAACTAATAAAATATGCATTTATCAACTCTTTTTTTTTAAACATTTAATAACATTAAAAACTTGAAAAAATCAGCTTTAGTGCTTTCTTAACAAACATTTTGTCACCAAAAACTTAAAAAGCAAAATATTTTATCAAATCATATGGAATACAATCTGCCTTATTGTGGTTGGCGTATTTCAAATACGACTACGACTGTTTGGTAATAGATTAAAGAAGACTTCAACAGTTTTTCTTTAATCTATTACCAAACAGTCGTAGTCGTATTTGAAATACGCCAACCACGATAAGGCAGAATATAACTTTTATTTACGTTAATGAATGAATGTTTTTTAAGGTGAATCTTTGAGATTTTTTTCTTACAAAAATTTTGGTTAATAAAAATTAATGATTCATGTCATCAGAAATTATTCAAATCTTGCTATTTTGTTTGTGGAATATTCAGTTTCTAAGTTTTCGTTGTTAGAACTTTAAACTATTTATGCAATTTGTTGCATAATTTTTAAGTCCACAATTTTTTTTATATAACTATTTCTAATTTATTTTTAATATCATACAAACTTATTCTGCCTTTTAGAGCCAAATTTTTTAACGCATCTTCAATTAATTCAACTTGTGCTGTTAAAATATCGAAAGCCTCTAATTGGGTTATAGTGTGAACAAGAAAGCAATAATATTTGTGCACAAATATCAATTTATTATTTTATTTTTACTTTAAAATTTCTTCAATTTTATCAATAGAAATAATGTATCCGACAGCCTTCTGCCACGTTCCCATCTAGTTACTATATATTATGTATCAGTATCATATTAATGGATATTTTTCATTAAAGGCTGCAACACGCAAAGGAGCTTTCAAAAACACTTTAAATTCACATAAAATTTGGGTTTAGAAGGTCTATTATCCCCTGTTATTGCTTCTTTTTTGAATTTTTTTACCAATTTTTAATTGGTATTCTTGACTTAACCCAAGGTATTGAACCTTTCAAATGAGTTGAAGGAGTCCTACGGTGTTTTTGAATATCGAATAATATCACACAAAAAAATACGATTGTAAATATTTCTCGTTTTTCTCTCTTTTTGTTCTTACACAGTCGCAAATACTGCAGCTTTTAAATACTTTACAACTAATCAAAAATCAAAATTTGATTTATAGCATGAAAAAACTAAAAAAAAATTTATTAAAAATATACATTTATAATGAAATATGCAAAAATATGTACTAACAAATCGATGCCATTTTGTCGCAAATTTGTTGATTCGCAAAGATATTTTATTTACGTTGATCTACGACCAACGACAGAAAACATGTATTTACATGATAATCCTTTCCCTACTTATTGCGTATGTCATGTCGAATATTCGTCTACGAGAATTTTGTCCTAGATTAAACAAACCTTTTATATATTTCTTTTAATCTAGTAGAATATTGTCGTAGACGAATATTCGACGTGACATACGCAATACTGGTATTTGTGTATGTATCGTGTATATTTTTTATATAATAGTATGATTTCCAAGTACTTCTTCACTTTGTTACATTATTTTAAAATGTCCATTTACAAAAAATATACGAGACCTGGATCTATCAAACTTACAGTGGGAACGCAAATCAGCTGTTTATAGCTTTAACGCTAAATCTAGGTTTTAACTTTCGATATGAAAATAAAATGACCAATTTCTTCCGTTTTGGCGCTTTATTTGTTTTTTTTAGCGATTTTTTCTATTCTGGGTTTTTACATGTTTGTAGTGTGTCTGTACGAGTACGTACAGGCCAAACGGCTGGACGGATTTTGATTTAGGTTTTTCTGTTTGAAAGGTGACTTGATCGAGAGTGATAAAGTACAGGGTGGCCCAGAAAGACCGAAGTGGTGTAAATTCCTTATAACTTTTTATTTAAGACATATTTTTTAATTTTTTGTTTTTTAAATACAGTAAATTTATAGGAAATATTTTTAGATTAGTTGTTAAAAATGATATCCCGCAAGTGGAGGCCATTTTCTGCTTCGCACAAATGATCTCCTTTCAACACATTTTCCATGACCTTTCGCAAAACTTCCGGTGTTATGTTGTTAATTTCGTCTGGAATATTGGTTTTTAATTCCTCAATAGTCCTAGGCTTATTAACATAAACTTTCCCTTTTAAATAACTCCAAAGGAAACAGTCTGGAGCGGTTAAATCCGGGGAACGCGGAGGCCAATTAAAATTGCTTCTACGCGAATTTATTCTTTCCCCAAAGATGTCGCGTAAAATAGCCATTGTGGCCCTCGGAGTGTGCGCTGTGGCTCCATCCTGTTGGAACCATATTTGCGGATGGTATTCCACGGCTGGCCTTACAAAATTTTCCAACATGGCCCGATATCGATCACCATTGATGGAAATGGCGACATCTCTTTCATTTTCCAAAAAATATGGACCAATGATCCTTTCTGAAGAAACACCGCACCAAACAGTACACTTAACTGGGTGTAATTGTCGTTGATGAAGTACTCTCGGGTTTTCCTTAGCCCATATCCTAAAGTTTTGCTTGTTAACAAACCCATTTAATTGGAAATGGGCTTCGTCACTCATAAATAAGTTATGAATAATGGAAATGGAAAGAGCACATTTGAGCGAAGCAGAAAATGGCCACCACTTGCGGGATACAATTTTTAATAACTAATCTAAAAATATTCCCTATAAATTTACTGTATTTAAAAAACAAAAAATTAAAAAAATATGTCTTAAATAAAAAGTTATAAGGAATTCACACCACTTCGGTCTTTCTGGGCCACCCTGTATAAGTATAAAAAAACGGTCCAGCCGCTTAGAAGGTAACACATCTTTTCTGGATATATCGGCGGTTTTTAAAATTTTTAGTTCTTGCTATTGATATTTTTTCAAGTATTTTATAGGATTGGCTTTTTTCGTAATGTAGATTTCTCTGTATGAGTGAATCGATATGATGATTTTTTTTTAATTTTAGCCAAACTTTACGTTTTGGAGATTTTTTCTTATTAAGCGATTTGTCCCGTTTTTATAATTTATTTAACTTTGCTCATATTTTTGTTTCCTATTTACGATTTGTGGGATCTACCATTTTATTGATCTTTTTCCTGTTTAAACAATTTGTTTTCCATTTTGCTCATTTTTCCCTTTTGGCGATTTTCCCCATTTAAGCGGCTTTTACCGCTCTGTTGGTTTTTTTATTTTTTAATGATTTTTTTTTAATATTATATATCCTTTTTTGCATATACTATGTTGCATTTTGCCGATTTTTTCCCCGTTTTTACTGTTATTTAATTTTAAAAATTATTTCCGTTATTGTCTTATGGCGATTTTTATCGTTTTGGTGATTTTTTTCATGGTTCATATTTTGTTTTGTTTTACGGGTTTGACGATTTTTTGTGTGTAGAACATCGTTTTCATTCTGGCCAAAAAAAAATACTAGTATCACGAGTCATGTAGTCGAACCTTAAAGATATCTCCCATTGGAAACGGTGGTCTTTGCGTTTAATGTCACCACAAAGATTTCTTTAAAAACTGCATACAAATTTTAGCCAAAAATACCTGATAATATATCATAATATTATGTTGTTATGTAAGTGTATTCAGTAACTTTATAACGAAAACTCAATCGTAAAGAGAAATTATTGCACACAAAATAAATATATCAAAAAAAAGTATTGCGTTCCTCAGTTGGCAAAAATTTACTGAATATCACTACTAAAAATAATTGTTCAAGTTTTTATTTAAAAAAAATGCTATTTCGCAATTTTTTTGTAATAATTTACCGCCAATAATTCAACATTCATACAAATGTTTTTTATTATTATATAATATATATTATAATTGACTCTGATAAATTTTTACTCATTCAAATAACTTGTTAATTTTGCCATTTACAACTGTTAAATATGAAATTAAAAGTATTTATTTATCACAGTGTTGTTGTTAATGTCATGTTTAAGTGTAGATGTATAAACAAAATATTGCATCAATCAATCTAAACAATATATCTGTACTTATGTATATATAATACTTATAAAAACCAACATAATCATTAAATATAAAGTTAAGCCTTAACTAACAACTTTTACTCATATATTTGCCAAAGATCAAAGATGAAGAACCAGAAAAAAATAATCAAAAACTAAAAATAAATCGAAAAAAATCTCGAATATTCTGTTCGCTTTTCTTTAATTAAGTTTTCTGCCATATTTTTTTTTATTATTATAGAAGTAACTACTGCTTTTATTAAAATTTTAATAACAAAAAGAAAACGAAAGATCTGTCGTAATTTTATTACCAAGTCTATTTGCTGTGTTGCTATTTGTTTGTTGCCTTTCTCTAAATTCTATTTATATTAATGCTAAACATTAAAATATTTTAATATATCTGCATATTTTCTCTGATTTAATTTTTAACTTTTGTGCAGCAATTTATGAAGTGTTTGTTTGTTTGTTTGTTTTTTTGAGCGTTTTGAAATTAATATCCATCCTATAAATTTATTATTATTTATTATTTATTTTATTTTAACATAATTATAATATTTGCTTTAATATTTCAACAGCTGTGAACAAAATAATGAAAAGAACAACGATAAATTTTGCTTGAGGCTAAAGTTAACTTTGGCAGTAAAAATAGTTTATATATCCTATCAAGTGTGCAGAGAATCTACTCTGTCATTCGAAACCAAAAAAAAATGCTTTCGAATTTGCGTGCTGTTAACATAAAAATTCGGAAGCGTTTTCTTTTGTTTCGATTTACAGGATAGACCCTCAGGTTAACAGCAACTGATGTCTGCAAGTATTTCTGCGTTTGTTTACTAATCTTCTGGGCATATATATTTATTTATTTATTAAACATATTAATGCAAAGTAAATTTGCATAATATGGTGTTGCACAAATATGGGCGGAGTAACGTAGACCATATGCCCAAGATGGTATTAACAGTATTTTATAAGGTTTTGTGACTGACTGTACACGACCTATGCCTTCACATAGGAAGTAGGCAACGTGGTTGTTAAAGAAATTCCACAAAAAACCGCAAGATTATACGGTTATCCGTAGCAGATCAGTCAACCAGTGCGAGCGAGACGAAAAACTCTCGAAGGCCAAACAACACACACAAGCCTGACCGCACTTCAGAAATAATTACGATGACGCGAGAGATGTTCCCCGACCCACAGCTGCTTAACGACTGTAAATATATATATATTTTCAATATAAATTGTAAAACGAAATATTTCTATCGATATCGTACAACAAGCACTATATGTTTGTTTAGAGGCATAAATGCCTTATCGACGCTATCCTGTCGGTGCAATTTTGCACCACTTTTTCGAGTATACCCAGTCTAACTAAATAATAGTTAATAGTGGGTCGAATGTTCCCATAGAGCACAAAATATTGCTGGAATTTTGCAGGAATATTGTTTCGTAACGTTTGTAATATCACAGGCAATATTCGTGCAGTATTCCTACAATATTCATATGTCCGCTTTTTTTTTCTTGCCAGCAAGTTTGAGAAAATATTGCACTCCAACATTAATAAAATATTGCAAAAATGTCTAATAAATTTCTAATTTTTTTTTTGGGAATCGACGTATTTTTACTTAAAGAAAAAAAATGTTCCTCCAAGTTAAATTTTTTTTGTACATTGATAAAAATTTAATTTTTATTATACGCACTTATGCCTTTTCATCGGTACTTTTGCCGGTATATGCCCTTACGGCATCTGTAACGCGATATATTAATTAAACAAAAACAATTTTGCTATCTATAATATCATCTAATAATTTTTTGTAATATTATAATAATATTGATACTACACAGAGAAAACAGTGCCTAATAAATACCTGATAAAATAGAACAAAATTAATAAGATATCTCTATGGTTTTTTTTTCAATAAGGAAATCTTATTAATTTCATAGAGAAAACCTTTTTGAAAAAATCAAGAAGAAATCTTGTAGTTTTTATTAGGTTATCTTATTGATTTTTTCAAAAAGGGTTTCTTCTTGATTTTATTAGGCAACCTAATAGAAAATAAAAAAAAATTTGCTTATGTATTTTCATTTAAATTCTGTACGATATATGTATGTATGTACGGGTGTTTTTTTTAGAGGTATAGAACTTCGAATTGAAATAAAACACAAGAAAATCGTTTTAATGTCCATCAATTTGGCGTTATTGGAAGGATAATTTTATGCCATTAATGTTTAAATATGATTTCGGGTATGTGGCCGCCGCGGCTGGCTCGAATAAAGCCAATTCTACAGGACCAATTTTCAACCACTTTTTCGAGCATATTGGCCCGTATGTTGGCAATAACGCCACGAATGTTGGCTTCCAAGTCCCCTAACGTTTCTGGTTTGTTGGCGTAGACGAGCGACTTCACATATCCCCAAAGAAAATAATCCAATGGTGTCAAATCACACGATCTTGGTGGCCAATTGACAGGTCCATTCCGCGAAATTATGCGCTCATCGAATGTTTCCTTCAATAAATGGATTGTGACGTGCGCTGTGTGGCATGTAGCGCCGTCTTGTTGGAACCACAACTCATCCACATTCATGCCATCCAATTCGGGAACAAAATAGTCGGTTATCATGGCTCTATATCGGTCTCCGGTGGCGAATCGATTCATTCGGGTCCTCTTCAACACTTTGCTCTACAGCGGCAATTGTTTCTTCGGTGCGCACTGTTCGACGTCTCTGCGGATGCGTATTATCACATAGAGTAAACGTAGTGCGAAAACGATCCATGGTTAACCGAATTAATTGCTCTGATGGACGATTATGTCGACCATAAAATGGACGGAGCTTGCGGTAAACTTCGCGAACTGAACCATTATTTTCGAAATAAATTTGCACGATTTGCAAGCGTTGTTCTTTTGTCAACCTGTTCATGATGAAATGGCAAACCAAACTAAATATTAATCACTTGACAGCTGACAAAATGGCCGCCAGTTAAAAAAGTGATGCCAACTTAAAGTTCTATACCTCAATAAAAAACACCCAATATTTATGTAGTATATTTATATGTTATTTATTTTTACACACATACGTACATATTATATTATATTCTTAATTAACTTACTCACCATACGTGCATATTTATTACTTGGGAGGAGACAAGCATTGAACCAACAACCTTCTGACTGATAGACAAGAACTCTAACCAATATGCTAACAAGCAGCCTGAATCCGCACTGAAATTATTGTACAAACATGTTGTATAAGCATGATCGAAAAGGATCATGAAAAAAAATTGTCTCTATGTTTATTTATAGATATGAAATAAAAAGAAACTTAATAAAAACAAGAAGATTTCCTTATTAAAAAAATTAATAAGATGCTTCACACATTATCATATAGGAACCTACTGGAAACAATAAGGAATAACTTATTGAAAAAATCGATAAGGATACCTAATGAAATCAATAAGAAATCCCTATAGTTTACAATTTATAAGAAAACCTAATAGAATCAAGAAGATTTTCTCTATGGCTTGTTTTTTTGGTACCAAAGATAACGGAAATTGAGTAAAAAAATTGTGAATAATAAGATTTCTTCTTGATTTTATGTGGTTTAGTTCTTGATAAATTTAATAATATTTTCCAAATAAAAACAATAAGGAATCTCTATGAAAAAATCTTCGCTTCTTTCTGCTGGGACACCCCTTAGCCTAAAAACGTTTCATAGAGAAAATCTTATTGATTCTATTAGGCAGTTTTTTCTCTGTGTATGTTTGCAAATGCAATATTACCAAAAACTATTCCGGCAATATTATTGCAATATTACCGATTACCTGCAACTTAATAAAATTCCAGCAATATTTTGTGTTCTGTGGGTTGTCTTGTAGAATCTAGATGATCAATATTTGCTATTTTATTAGAACACACATATCCCCACAAAATGTATCCCAAAACTGTCAAATCGCATACCATTTCATGAGTTAATTCGGTACCTAAACGTCTGGTTGAAACCATTAAACAATATTGAAACATTTGATTGCAGCCGTTCACTATTCACGGTAATGTTGGTACCGATTTTTGAATCAAACACAAATAGACCGATGTCGCTTTCGGCATGTAAACGGTACCAAACAGAGATTTTTTCGGGTAGTAATGTTGTGTCAAGAGTCTCATGAGAATTGTGCTCTCTCCAAAAATTACAATTCCGTTTGTTTACATCAGATTGCGGAGAGTGCTCAAATTAAACTCGCTCGCAAAGGAATTCAATTCGAGCGAGTTTTATTTTTTGTATTGAAAAGAGCTCCTCTTGTGTTTATTTTTCTAGTTCTAGTTTTGAACTCGCGAGCACAAATTTTAAAACAAGCGAGTTAATAAAAATTGCGCTGGCGAGCAAAATTTTTCCCTAGCCTGGCTTACATACCCGTTAAGACAGAAATGACGCATTACACACACTCACCACAGCAGGCTACACGAACGCACGACTTCAAATGCCGCCCGCTACATTTGTCGACTTGTAGCCAAATATGTAACTATTTAAGAGACGTAAGCAGCATCATAAGCAGCTGATTTTCAAGTATAAATATATATTTCAGTGGTGCCACCTTCAAATACATATATCACATACATATATAAAAATAAAATTACACTTATAAATTTACTTTTATCAAATAAAAGTATGGAAATTAAATAATATCAAATAATTGTAAATAACTGTATATTGGCAGCACTAATTTGTTACTGCAAATAAAAACATACGTAAACAAAAATTAAAAATTAAAAAAAAACCCGGTATGTCCAGAAAAGATGCGGCTGGACTAATTTTTTTCAAACATAGCTAAGAATACTCGATCAAGTCATATTTCAAACAGAAAACACTACATCAAAATCGGTGCAGCCGTTTGGTCTGTACATGGAGTCGTACAGACACACAGACCACACTATAAATTTATAACACCCCTTTTTTTGATCGGGGGTTAATAAATTAACTCGCTGTTTATACGGCATAGCAGATTTAAAAAAACTGTGTAACACTTGCATAAAGTGACGTCATGTTCATTATTTTCTTCTTGCGATGTTTTTTGCGCAATATTTATCCATTTATTGTTTTTTTTTCATTAGCGAACACTTTCAAGCATTTTATTTGCAAATAGTGCGTTAATCGTAGATAGATATGTGAATTATAAAGTCGCAATAAAACAATTAAATAGCAACAATATATATAAAGGCAAATAAGTCGATAATTCGTGCCTATAAACTTGAGCCTTAAGTTAAGTTAGCCGACTGTAATATAAAGTAACTGCAACAGTAGGAAACAGCTGATCGATATTGTTATGTGAAAAGAAATGAAAATGGTTATAGAGATGTAATGTAACGTAACCTACTTTTCATATAAAATTATCGATCAGCTGTTTCCTACGTTGGATTTACATTACATTACAGTCAGCCTTTACTAATAGCAATAAGTTTAATTTGACTCAACGACAAAAGCGGCATGGACAACAACCTGCGAAGTCTTGCCTTCCTGTTGTAAAAATTATCATTCTCATATAAGCATGAGAAGAATAGATTTCCGTGGCTTGCTGTGGCAAATGTGTTTCGACGATAAAAATCCGTTTCGAGCTCGAGTTGATTCACAGCCCATTCACGGAATACAAGGCGCATATGATAGTCTCATAAGTTTAATTCTTGCACCAGTTGGATCTTATGAAGGTGTACTCCAAGATATTCCCTAAAAAATTTTCAAAGTAGTGGGCAGGCAGAGACCGTGCAGTTGACAACGCCTTTGGTTCGATAAATTCGGGTCCTCTGCCACACTCACATCTACAGCTCGACGATGGCTTCTTCTGTACGCATGGTACTAGCTCGATTTAAATAAAATAAATATTACCCAAAACAAATCTATCTATAGTGTAGCTCATTAGCTGCTCAGTTGGACAATTATAACGGTGCACAAAATTGATGAAGTTCTCTATAAGTTTTTTGAACAGAGCGAGGCTTTTAAAAATAAATTTCCTCGATTTGTAAAACTCGTTCAGGTGTAAAGACTGGTACTCTGTTGGAAGTTGTGAAACATTTTCAGTACCATTGATTATTTCGCGTGAAAAACTTGACATGTACTAAATATAGCCCAACTTGCGTTTTTTTTATAAATTTCTCGCTTTTATTGCTTGAAAGTATGCAACATTGTTGAAATTCCTTGCGAAAAAAGAAGTGCTCATGTTGTTTCGCAGTTAAACTAAAATGATGTCATTTTAATTTTGCATGTAAAAACATGCTGCCAGATAGATTTTACGTGTTTTTCGTAACAAGAACAGAGTACTACTTTTGCGAATTTATTTCGCAAATATTTCATACCAAATACTTTTATATGTAGTTTGACAGAATTTCGTACGAAATTGTGGACATAGTACCGGGCCCAAGTCTTTACATGATCTGGTGTAAGTCTTTCCATTGCCATAGTACATTAAAACAATTTCAGATGCACTTCATTAATATGGCAGCTGGTTTGACAGTTATCCCTATGGGAAGTTCTATTATAAGTCTAAAATAAAGAAACAGCCTTCATATGTTTAGCGACCAAGCAGTCGAACCGAATTTGGAAAGCATGCAGAATATGTATGTCAATCGACAGTGTGACTTCTGTAGTTAGGGCGCATTTCACGTAGCCGCACAGTGGAATTTTGGTGTCAAAACTCCTAAGTTTCCACCACTCAACCTAAAAATATAATGATACATTTTTGTAGAGAAAAGTTTAAATATAAAATATGCACTTATGGAATTTTTTAGATTTAGAAATTATATTGTAGTTTTGAAAAAAAACCAAGACCATGTATAATTCTATTGACATGACGTAAATATATACCATTTAAAATAAAATCTACATAAACTGACACCACACACAGTGGACCAAACACAAAGAACGCTGATGGTAAAGGTTTAGTGGCATTCGAAAACAGCTAGTTGTTCCGTTCTACTATTGTTTGTTAGAATATTTGCAATTAAGTTTGGTGTTATTTCTTCATTAATAATTATCGCGTGTAATTTGGCTTAAAAAGCGATATGTGTTTTAGCCCAATCAAATCATAAATATAGATAACATATTTTTGTTTTTCAATGGGGAAAAATTATGTAGGCAGAGCTACGCCCACTCAAACGTAATAAAAAAGTGTTTGGTAAGTTCTGTTAGGAATTGATTGGGTAAAATTGCATAAAATTAAGCACATACTCGTAATAGTTTTCTGAAGGCATGTCTACGACCATTTTATTGGCGATGGAACCAAATGGCAGATATACCCTTTCAAATAAAAAAATCTATTTGACAGCGGTTAACAAATGGCACAGTTTGAAGTAAGGCTGAGCTTACATCTGGCATTTCTTGTGTGTCATTTGCCCAAAAAAAAAAACGTAACCAACTAATTACTAATGAAAAACTGTTTGATTCAGAGATATATTTATTGATTTAAACAGTTTGCAATCATTTTGGATTCTATAAAATTGTCTATTAATTATGTATGAAACTGTTTAACTTAATAAATACATGTCTAAATCAAGTAGTTTTTAATTAGTAGTTAGTTCGTTACGCTTTTTCTACGCTTGCGTGGCATTTGGCACACAGATGTAAACCCGGCCTAAGAAATATACACATAAAAAAGTAATATAAATGATTTTGTAATATTAATTAAAATATTTGTAGTATCAATTAAAAAATTAATTAAATTTTCACCTATAAACAATTTGATAATATCAATTAAGTTTTTCCACTCAAATTAATTAATACAATCAAAAATTTAATTAATACAATTAAATTTTTAATTGAAAATTTTAATTGGTGAATACTTTTTTCTGTGTACAAAAAATAAACTCGTATTGAGAATACTCGAGCAGTTTAAAGTCTGTTGAAATAATAAGTAAATTGGGAATCAGTTTATTTTTTCGTATAATTTTAATTAAAAATTAATTGTATACCAATTGCCATTATTTTGCTCACAGCTGTATCTATCAAACATTTTATGTATATGATCTTTTTAAGTGTAAATAATATTGTATTTCCTGTCATAAATTTTTTGTTAAAAAATATAATCGCTTGCCAATTGCAATAAATCTATCAACAAAACAAAAAAAATTTCACTATTCAGCATCTCATTCGCCAAAGCGACATTTTTGTTTTCTCTCACAAAACACATATCCCATTGTGTTTTTATTTCTCTCTATTTCTCTCTTTTTTTTTGTTTATTTTATTTTCACCATCAACTTTGCGTTGTGATACGTATTTGTCAACCTAAAATGATCTCTTACATAAATGCAACCCACCAATTAATTGTAACAATAAAACAATTAATTAAACGAACGAAAAAAAATTGGCTCGATGTTTGGTTGTTTAGGGTTGGAAAATGAGGATATGACACCAACTTTACGTCAATTGTGGACTGCCATACGTCAATTGCAACAGGATATGACACAAATTAAACAGATTATCAATGATGAAGTCGCCTTGCGTGTTAATTTGCAACAATTGTTGATGCAACATTTAGAAACTGGCAGTACGACCAGCAGTAGTACTCCGAAATGTTGACTATGGAAGTAAATACACGTGCGATTGTTAAAAAAAACGCGACAATCGATTGTTCATATTGCATAAGATAATTAAAAAATAATAAAATATAATTTGCAATGTAGCTCAAAAGAAAACACAAATCATTGAAACGATCAACGAATTATTTTAAAAAATATTTTTATAAAATATAATTAAATGTTCAATTAGAAAAAAGAGTTGTGATTTTGTAGTTTTTAATTTTTATTTAACAAATTGTGCAACAACTCCACTTTTTGATTGATTAAATTCAATTTTGCATCATTTATTTATTATTTATTTAGTGTTATATTTTTTACTTGTAGCAAAACAAATAATTATGTATGTATTTCTTTATTAATAAATATATTAACTGGATAGTGAAAGAGAAAAACAACTTTCGAAATTTAAGCTTCAGTTTCTTCAATACAAAAACACTCAAACTTGTCAAGAAAATGTTTATGAAGAGCAATAAAATTTCCTGCATGGATTTTCTAGACAAGTTGAATGTTTGTAATGTGAAAACTACATGTAATTGTATTTTATTTATTTATTTTTAATAAAAATGTATGTGAATCGAGGAGTGAGAGTTTTCTTTCAGGAATGCATTCAAATGTTTTCAGCAAGGAAAGTTTAAAAGAAAAAGGTAATAATACTAAGGCCCTTCAGACTATCCGCCATACTTTCACTTACAGACAGTGTTGCCAGTTTCTTTCTAGAGCTTATCCCAAATTTTTGATTTGTAACTCCCGAAAATCCCCAAATTGAGTTTTTTTATATTCAAATTTTTCTTTTTTGAAAAAAGTAAAGTTTTTTAATTTTATTTTGAAAAATAATGACGAAAATAACATACATATTTATTCAATAAAATTTAAATATATCGATAGCTATACTTACATTCATATTAATTTAATTAATTTGTACTTACAAAACTTGTAAAGGATTAAATTTGTCACAACAAATTGAAGTGTTTATTCTAAGAAGTGCTTCCAGCAAGTCATACTGCGTTTTGTTACGTATTTTTGTTTTGTAGTCTTCGTTATTGGTTAATATGCTTTAATACTTCTTCTTCATTAGAAACCATTCACTATGAATAATAACACAAATTTTTAGACTTGCCAGACGCGCGTTTCTTAGCTATTGTTAAGATCAGTTATAAAAAAATCCCATAAAATTTGTTTATCATCCCCAACAAATCCCCAGATCCCCAACACAAAAGTTGTATCCCCAATGTCTAAAAAAATTCACAATTTGGGGAAAAATCCCCTAAAGTGGCAAAGCTGTTAACCGCAGCGATATTTTCGGCAGTGCGCACATTATGATGCTTCAGAGGCCTGAATACATCTGTAACGCTTCTACTCTGTTCTAATTTCTTTATAATCCTGGCAATTCCTTGCACAATAGGTCTATTATAACGACTATAATCACCTCGCAATGTTCGAAAATTGGCCACTATTTTTACAGCCACTTTTGACTACTTTTTTTAAACGGTACATGTTCTTAAATGACAAATCTTTCACTAAATAAGTGATACTTCAGATGACAGATATTTAACAGCTGATAGCCTTGCCAGCCTTGAAGACATTAAATGGTAACCCCTTGTACAGTGTGCCTCAAAATAACGTTTATATTCACCCCTATCGTGAATAAAATTTGACATTTTTGCTCACATTAAATTTTCGTTAATTTCATGAGAACGTTTTTTCCGGATATCAATGCGTAGTAAATGTAAAACGGGAAGATTTGTAAAGCTTAAAAATTAATTAAAAATCAAACAAATTTAAGTTTGATAGTAAGAGTTACACAAATTTTAGGTTTCAAATGAAATGCTTTGAAATATAAGGATGTGTTCTTAAATATTAAAATTTATTGCATGTGAACCAAAGAGGTTCATACACTATGCAAAATGATGTTGCGAAAAATGTTTAATATTAATCGTTGATTATGTAGTATTTACTGATCTTGATAATGTTATAATATCTTTTATCATATTTAAATTTTTCTATTAAGAAAAGCTCAACTGCTTCAAATGTGAATAAATCGTCATTACAGTGCATTTTAAAGCTGCCTTCCTACAAAAATTCAATTAGTGCAAGTATTAAGACCTCAGGATGCTCAGTCGGAGACTGGAAAATTTATCTCCAAAAGAGAACATAAATTGGCTTTCATGCAGTCCTGAGGGAAAATTCGAAACCGATCGAAATTTTCAGACAAATACATTTAAAAATGTATGAAAATTCGTTCGATGCCGAATGTCGTAATTGGCTGTCTCATGTAAAGTAAAGTTTACGCTAATGAACCGAACTCTTAGTCGGTTTTAGGAGAAAATATCCATTACGCAGTCTAGCCGCAACAGCTGACAATGTCAAAAGAAATTTTGCTACTCAATTAAATTAGTGCCGGCAGTGCGACAGCTTTTATTTGGACGCTATTATTTTTTTAAGAAATAAATTCCCAAATTGTATTTTTCAATAAGTAGTAAACATTGTTACGATAAATTGCCTATTTATATTTTAATCGTTTCACTAAATATCAATTTTGCTTTATACACCCTGTACAACGGAAATAAAGAAAATCGAGGGTGATAATTCATTAACAATACTCCTGTGCCTCGTGTCTGTAAGGAATGTGAGAAGTTTTGGAGTAGGAAAAAAACTGTATTTTTTATATTTTGTAACTTTTTATATGAGCATAGCTGTTAAATTTCGATTACGATTAGTAATCAATTAGATTACATTTTAAAAAGAATTGTACTGGTTATATAATTCCCGTTAAAAGAACTTTTGATAAATAATTGATTACGATTACTAATAATCGAAAAGTAATCTGAATTGCTTGATATTACAAAATATAGTCCGAAAGAATCAAAAGTAATCAAAAAATAATCCGACTACTTTCAAAGATTACTTTAATAAATAATCAAAAAGAATTAAAAGTAATCTTTAAAAGTAATCGGATTATTTTTTATTTACTTTTGATTCTTTTGGATTATTTTTTGTAATTTCAAATAACTTATAATTTAAATAACTTTTCCATTATTAGTAGTCTTAATCAATTAGTAATCGTGCGAAAAAAAAGTAATGAAATTAGTAATCAAAACGATTAATAGTCATTACTTCACAGCGATGTATATGAGTAACCCTTTGTAAAATAGGACAACCAATATAATTATTTAATTTTTCTCGATGCGAGATCTTACAAGTTACAGAAACGGGACACTACATTATTATTACAATTATTGTTCTACATTTAATATTTCCCAATACTTCAAATAAACAAAAATGCTTACTTTTAAATATTATTGATTCTTAATAATTGTTCTACATTTCAAGTGCATACATACTTGTATGTATGTTTGGGTCATTAAACAATTTGGGTGTTCGTTGCGACATTTATTCAAAAGAAAAAGAAATCGTTTAACTTCAAGTGCATACGTATGTTCGTATGTATGTTCACATGTTTATTTTATTTTAATTTATTCTTTCTTTCCTTTATAAAAAATGTTGCAGCGCTTATTTATATCAAATTACAAAGGCGTTAAAATATCTAGGGAAATATGTACTTAAAGAATATTTAAATTATTATTTTATGAGGGGTTGTTATCGTAACTCCCCCATCGTTAGAGTGAGGCTCCGATAAGGCTTAGATAAATTATAATTATAATAAAGATTAAAATTACAGAAACGCTTATATGACTACTTGTGAGAACCAAAGTGTTTTTCAATAATTTATGGTTTACAATTTTTAGTGTTTCGTTAAAATGTATTTCTTTCATTTTTAAATCGGGAAGTGTCATGTTATTTTCGTTAATTTTCAACATAAAATTTTCTAAAATGAACATTTCATTTATATTTATTTTATAGTTTTCATAAGTTCCTAATTTGGTTTTTATTACACAGTTTTCAAATTTTATTAAGTAGGTTTTTAATTTTTCGAATTTGTATGAGTTTTTGCAATTAGAAACAATTTTATCTTTATAATTTTTAAAAATAAGTAGGCCTGCGTAAATTTCTTTTTCTTCTGCATTTATAGACATAATGAAAAATGAGTGTTTAAGTAAGTTTGTTCGTCTAATGTATGCATAGTCTCTTCGTTGTTCTCTTCTAAGGTCTGAATCTTCTGAAGTATTTTTGATTCGTCATCGCTGTCCATTGTTCCGGCAACGTATTTCAGTCCTTTTCCTAATGCGTTTATCAATCCTCGTTTCTGTCTGAATGTAGGTATTAGATTTCGAATTTTTGTTTTACATAAGTCCATGCTTTTACGAATACTGCCTAATAGTGGTTTGACGTTCGTATAAGTTGTTGTTAGTTTGTGTATGTTGTCTTCTAATATGTTTGTTGTTTCTACGTATTTGGTTGTATTAATGATATGAATTATTTTTATGTAATTGTCGATCATCTGTACGTCTTTGAGTTTAATTGGCACATACCCATGGTTATCTGACAAGTCTTGTACTTCCAATATTTGCATATATATGACATCTAACGTCGTTATCAATAATAATATAATAGGAATCATCTGTAAATAAGAACGAAATCATATTGTTTCTGGAGTATTTTCATTTTGAAATTTTTTCTTTCTTTTGATATGTGATTTATAATATTTGTGACCTTTATCAGTTACTACATGATCTTCATCTACTTGTGATACTATTACCTTCCGAAACCTTGAATGATTCTTTCCGCCTCTTTCATCCTTTAGATAAATTGGTCCTGTTTGGATGTCTACATTTTCTCGCTCTGCGTTCAGTTTTCTTATTGTTCTCTCTTTTGTTTTGACTATTTTTTCCTTAATATCTGGGTATTCTTCACATTTTATTACACCATTTTTAAAGTCTATGGGTCTTTTTTTTCGTGGTGGAATGGATTGTATTGTTGTAATATTTGACGCATCTATATATTTTTTCCTCTACCGTTTCCACATCTCTTTGAGAGTCATGTTTAAGAATCCTAATATGCTCATTCAAAGTATTGTGAAATCTCTCTATATCTGCATTGGATGTATGATTATTATTCGACGTGTAATGGATTTCGATTTCTTGTTCCCGTAAATATTCTAGAAGTGGCAAAGCTTTAAACCCAAGTTCATTATCGACTACAAGCTTTTTAATGTTTCCAACGGATGATAGGTATTGAGCTAATGCAATTTTAAATTCTATCCAAGACCTATTTTGTATTCTAATTGCCTGTGCATATTTTGAAAATTTATCGATAAACGTCATAAATAACTTTTTCTCTAAGCTATAATATATGTCTGCATGTATTACTTCACCTGGTTTTTCTGGAGTTTCTGTTAATTTAAATTCTTGTTTTATCGGTCGTCGTTCATATTTCTCTTTATTACAAATATCACAATTATTGATAAATTGTGTGATGCGTAATTTTAGTTTTGGATGGTATATTTCGGATTTGAGTCCTGCAAAATTCTCGTTAATACCTCTATGATTGTTTTTCTTATGCTCTCTTTCTATTCTTTCGGTTAATTCAACCTCGTTGCAAATATCCTGTAAAATAATTTTGCTTCTATAAATTTTAAATTTCCTATTATCACCGAAGTATTTGTTTACAACTTCCTTGAACTTTTCATATATCATTTCTTGGTCTATTACCACTGCATTAATTTTTTATGGGTCAAAATGATTCTTTATTAGTGTTATTAATGTTTGCTCGTCCAAACTTTTTGCAGAAATGGTTTTTCTTTTATTTTTGAATATTTTGTCAGTTTTTATTTTTAGTGAACCCGATGTTGTTTGTTTAATAATGAATTGTCGTTTGAAGAAATTTAGTGGGGTGGATGTTTCCGTTATAACGTTATTTTCTTCTATTAAATTTATTTCGTATGCATTGGTTTCTATTCGAGACAATGCATCTGCGTTACCGTTCAAAACACCTTTCTTGTATTTTATTTCGTAATCGTATTCTTGCAACTTCAATCTCCATCTGACCAACTTTGAACTTGGTTCCTTTATAGAAAAGAGCCAAACAAGTGGTCTATGATCAGATTCGATCAAGAATCGCCTACCGAATAAATATGGTCTTAGTTGTTGTGTGGCCCACACTATTGCTAACAACTCTTTCTCTATGGTGCTATAATTTTGCTCGTGTCCATTCAGTGTTCGGCTAATATAGCAGATAGGGTGTCCATCCTGAGAGAGTACAGCTCCTAGTGCGAAATTACTCGCATCGGTTTGCAAAATAAATTTCTTATTGAAATCTGGGTATGCTAGGACTGGAGAGTTTGTTAATAATTTCTTTAAATTTTCGAAACTTTCTCTATATTCAGAATTCTTTACATCTACTTGTGCATCCTTCCTGAGGTATCTTGTCATAGGCCTAGAGATTTTGGCATAATCTCTGATAAATTTTCGGTAATAACCTGATAATCCCAAAAATTGTTTAATCTGTTTCTGTGTAGTTGGTATAGGAAAATTCTGTACGCACTTTATTTTATCTGGGTTTGGTTTTATACCAGATTCGGTCACTATATGTCCTAAAAAATTTGTCTCTCGCTTCATGAATTCACTTTTGTCCAACTGGATTTTTACATTTACTTCTTTTAAACGTTTGAATATTTTCGTAATAGGTTCCAAGTGTTCTTGGAGTGATGTAGAAAATATAATTATATCATCGAGATATACTAAGCAGATTTTATTAATATAGTCCCCTAAGACGTTGTTCATCAGCCTTTGGAACGTGGCTGGTGCTGTTTTGAGGCCAAACGGCATACGAAGGAATTCGTAATGTCCGCCTTCGACACTAAATGCTGTTTTTGGTATGTCCTTCTCATCTATTTCTATCTGATGAAATCCTTTGGCCAAATCCAAAGTTGTAAAATATTGGCACCTTCCGAGTTTTTCCAATATCTCCTCTATATTTGGAATTGGATATTTATCGTCTATCGTAATTTCATTTAATTTACGATAATCGACTACCAACCTCCATTTTCTCTCACCACTGGCGTCCATTTTCTTTGGCACTATCCATACTGGAGCAGAGTAGGGTGAATGGCTTGGTCGAATTATGTTATTATCTAACATTTGTTTGATTTGTTTTTGGACTTCACTTTTATGAATATAAGGATAACGGTAAGTCTTAGCCGTGATTGGGACGTTGTTAGTTGTTCTAATTTCATGTTTAATTGCGTTTGTAAAAGTTAAGTCTGTATTCTCAATGTAAAATACTTTTTGGAATCTTTTTATTATTTCTAAAAGTTTAGTTTTTTCTTCATCATTTAAATGATCAGTTCTAATCTGATTCAAGAGAGGAACCATGTTTTCCTTTTCTATGTCTTGGATATGAAAGTTTTCGGTAGTTACTTTTTCTGTTTTCTGAGTTTTAAATATAACCCTTTTTTTATTATTTCTTTTCACATTAATGAATGCTGCAATCTTAAAATTTTCTGCGTTGTATACGCCTTCCATAATTTCAATGTTTTTATCGTTTGATACTGTTTTATCTTTAAATACTAATCCTTCTTTGCAGTCAACAGGTATTTCGACTTTATATGATCCTTCTTTTTCAAAATAATATTCTGCTTCGTTATGTTTATATATTAATGGTATTTCTTTTTCTCCAACAACCAAAGTATTATTCTTTAAATTGATTATTGCTCCTAATTGTTTTAGTATATTATTTCCAATTAACCCGTCATAATAGGTGTGGAATTTACAGACAAAAATTCAATTCGACAATTGCTATCGCCGAGTTCTTCAAAAAGGGGTATGCGGACTTTTTCATTAATTTTAATTAAGTGTTGTAGTGTTTTCATTGTTACTTCTTCGGAGGGTACATTCCATTGTGGGTGGCATATGCCGGGATTAACAATAGAATGGGTTGCTCCTGTATCTATAATAAATTTTAAATAACCTAATTTAGTTCTTAAAACTATATATGGTAAGTTCCCTTCGAGGCTGAAGACTGAAAATTTTCCAAAGGTGTATTTTCTTGAAGATTTTGGACTATATTCACGTCCATTGGCTCTGGAGCTACTTGTTCATTTCTTTGGTAATTGTGGTTGAAGTTTGGTCGGTGTTGTGGATTTTGATATTGATTCTGATTGGTATAAAAATTAGGTCTATGTTGTGAATTTTGGTATTGATTCTGATTGGTATAAAAATTAAGTCTGTATTGTGGACTTGTAAATGGTCTTTGTTGATTATGTCTGTGTTGGTTTTGGTTAGGGTTAAAATTCGGTCTGTATTGTGATTTGGCAAATGGTTCTTGTCGGTTGTCCTGATTATAATTTTGGTTAAAGTTTCTGGTTTTAGTGTTTTTATTATATAGTCCTTTGTCATTTTTATTATGTACGTAAACCTGTGATTTTTCAGGTTTACCACCGTAGTAGCCGTAGCCTGATTGAATTAATATTTCCATAGCGCTTTCGAGAGTCTGTGGATTTCTACAAGCCAATATTGTTTTCATAGGCTCTGGTATTTTTTCTTTAAAAATATTCAAAGCCGACCTCATATTATTATTAACTATTGTTTCTGAGCCTGCATTTGCGCCCATTATAAGACTAGCTTTATTGTTAAGTCTTCTTAACCTGTCTTTTATTTCGGTGTAAAAGTCTAGTGTATTAGTCCTAAATCCTACTGATCTCATTTTGTCGTATAATTCTTCTATGCTTAATTTCTCGCCGAAATTATTCACCAAAACATCTTTTATACCTGTCCACGATTGGACGTGAAAATTTATTTCAATAACCTCTCTTGCTTTACCTTGAAGTCTACTTTTAATAATGTCTGAGAAAACTAACTGTGACATTTCATCGTATTGCGTCAGTAAAGGATATATTCTGTCTACTAGTGTAATGAAATTGTATAGATCCCTTCTATCTCCATTGAATTCTGGGAGAGTTTTCAAGTATTTTATGGGGTCTAGACTTATAGAGTGTATTACTGGTTGGGCCATGATAAAAAATTAATTAACGTAAAATTGTCTCTATAGAAAAATTCTCGTATCTGAATAAATTTTTAATTTTAAGCAAAATAAATTAATTTAACAAAAATGTATTTTACTTCTTTTGTACAAAGGAAACTGTTACAAGGTCTGAATTTAATTAAATACTTATTGCTATTACATTAATTTACTCACATTAATAACTTAGTAATAATCGTTCCCGAAATATTTGTAGATTTCCTTAGTAGTCTTCTTTTTAGTTGTATTAGTAGTAACCGTTCCAGGTAGATTTTGTTGATTTTTGCTGTAGATTTCCTTAGTAGTCTTCTTTTTAGTTGTATTTTTAGCAGAAGTTCAAAAATGGTTTTTTCTTTAGGTGTTGTACACTTTTTACATTAGTAAAAAAACAAGTTTCACTTTTGAGTCTGTAGAATTATTTCTCAGAGTCTTTTTTTTCAAAAATAAAATTCACTTTTGGGTTTTGAGTCCATAGAATAATTTAGTTCACTTTTGAAGAATTATTCCTTCAATATTAAAACACTTTAGGAGAATTATTCCTGTATTATTAAAACACTTTAGGAGAATTATTCCTCCATCTCAACCTCGTCGCCAGTTTTGTTATGAGGATTTTGGTTTTAAATAAAAAAAAACACTTTTTGTTTTTCTTTATTTGATCCTCTTTATTTGATTCAAAGTATGTGAATGATTCTTTCTTACAAAATACTTAGTATTAAATATTCAATTTTACAAAAGAAATGCTTACTTCTAAATATTATTGGTTTTTAATAATTATTGTTCTACATTTAATATTTCCCAATACTTCAAATAAACAAAAATGCTTACTTTTAAATATTATTGATTCTTAATAATTGTTCTACATTTCAAGTGCATACATACTTGTATGTATGTTTGGGTCATTAAACAATTTGGGTGTTCGTTGCGACATTTATTCAAAAGAAAAAGAAATCGTTTAACTTCAAGTGCATACGTATGTTCGTATGTATGTTCACATGTTTATTTTATTTTAATTTATTCTTTCTTTCCTTTATAAAAAATGTTGCAGCGCTTATTTATATCAAATTACAAAGGCGTTAAAATATCTAGGGAAATATGTAATTAAAGAATATTTAAATTATTATTTTATGAGGGGTTGTTATCGTAACTGCTATACTCGACCCCATTAGTGGGATATTGTATTTTAATGCCTCAAAAATAATTTATCATTCCAATTCATCAACTTGGGATTACTAAAATATTGTAGGCCGTGCAATGTAACTGTTATCAATACATACCGCTGCTGAAATGGATTAAATACCTAGAACTATTTTTTTTTAACTAGAGTACACAGAAAAAAGTAATATGAGTAATTTTGTAATATTAATTAAAATATTTGTGATATCAATTAAAAAATTAATCAAATTTTTACATATAAACAATTTGATAATATCAATTAAGTTTTTCTACTTAAATTAAATAATACAATTAAATATTTAATTAAAACAATTAAATTTTTAATTTAAAACATAAATTGGTGAATACTTTTTTCTGTGTATATGTATATGTGCCCTTAATTTTGAAAGTGGTCTAAGTCGTATATTTCTTTGGTCGAGATATTTAGTAGATTACATTTGAACAAATCAAAAACTTATTTTATATTATGCGACATTTTAATTTAGAGTTTTACTAGTCTCGATTGCTACACATTTATTTATTATTTATTCAATAAATAGAAGATTTTTTAAGATATATTTGATATTTTGAAGCAAAAATGCACATGACATACCACTTTCATAATTAAGGACACATATCACAATGAGATATATATTAACCCTTTATTTATGTCGCCATGTTGCAGATATGCAACAAAAAGTTCAATCCTCATAAAAAGCATTAAGTACACAGAAAAAAGTGTTCACCAATTAATATTTTCAATTTAGAATTTAATTATATTAATTAAATTTTTAATTGTATTAATTAATTTGACTGAAAAAACTTATTTGATATTATCAAATTGCTTATAGGTGAAAATTTAATTAATTTTTTAATTGATGTTACAAATATTTTAATTAATATAACAAAATCATTCATATTACTTTTTTGTGTGTATAGGCAATTCTTAATTTGATTTTAGTGCAATAACTTTGGTACAATATTTTGTTTCAAACTTTAAAATGCTTTCTTAATAAAAAATTGTATCAATGTAGAATTAATAATCCCCAAAAAATTTTTTTAGGTTTTTTAAATTTTTTTTATTCATTTTGAACAAATGCTTCAATTCTCGTATATAAAAATGTTGAACAATTACCTAATCTCTTTTCTGTTTTTCGGGCACTTGGGCGATAATTCGTACAGCCGAATATATTATGCACGTTATTCCAGTTTATATGTATATTTAAAAATTTTCTGTTCCAGCGATATCATTAAAAATATTTTCAAAATGAACTCCAATGTGTATGTGATTGGTCTTCTGTGTATTTTCTAATAAAAATAATTACTAATTGACTTAATTCTTCCAATTTTTGCATTTTTTTTCATTTCAACTATATCACAAGTTTCTGTTGAAAATTTGTTAAAATGTTTTCGTTTGGCAAAACGTCTAAATAAAAAATTTTTTGCAAAAGCCCAAAAAAAATATTTTCAAATTCGGTTACAATTTTAATTTTAGTGCATTCCTTCGGCTGAAAAATGTAATTAATTTAGTTACAATCTTTTTTTACTCTTTAAAGTTTGCAAGGTTGTAAGAGAAAAGGGAAAAGAGAAAGTAAATTATGCATTTGTAAAAACTGTCTAATTTAATTTTTCTTATAATCAACTTTATTCCAGTTGTCAACATCGACGTCACGTCACTACTCGTACAATACCGAAAAATTAAGGCTTATATCTTCTCTAGAATTTTATGCAGTCTATTTCTATTCCCTAAGGTCTAGAAAATAGCACGAGCCTGTCAATAGCAGTATTTTGGATAACGGGTAAGTAAGCTTTATTTGTTTTTTTTTTTGGTATTATATTGAGGCGACGTCATTGTTAACAACTGGATTATATTTATGAAACTGGCAATACTTCTTTAAAAACTCTCCTCCTGGCAGTTACCAAATAAATTTTAATAAAATTTCTGCTTTCTGCTTAAATAATTTAATTTTTTCTTACGTATTTAGTATTACAAGTTTAGCTAAAAAATTGTTTTGAAGTATATTGCAAAAAACAACAACAACAGCAATTTTCTTGCTTAAGTTTTTCAATTTTGTACTTTTGAAAAATAAAAAAAAACACCAATGTTCTTTATGTATGTATGTGCTAAATTTATTGTATTTAATTTAATTAAAATAAAATTTATACCAAAAAGCAGTTAATTTAAATTAAATTAGCAAATATTTCTAATTCTATTTACATTTATTGTAGTTATTAAAAAGATAATCAAACATTAAGTTCATTTAGTCAATAAATCAAAATAAATTAATAAAAAAATACTTGTAAAGATTTATTAAAATAAAATGACTTGACAATAAGTGAAAAAGCTAAATAAAAAAAAATTATAAAATTGTTTGTATAAGAAAAAAACATTAATAAAATTTGTAATACAAAAACCCATTATGCGTTTATGAAAAATAAAAAATATACACTTATATATAAATATATTAAAAATCGAAAAATTTCACAATACATTTTTTTTTGTAATATCCCTTAGGCACAAGAAAACTCATTTTGCTGCTAAATCAATTAACCAAATTCAAAACTGCCAAACTTTGTACTCAATAATTGTAAGAACTTCGTTTACCCCATCCCATCCATCAATAATTACTTAATATATCAAAAATACATGCCTCAAACATCGGCTGAAAAATATTATCAATCAAATATTGAATCATCGCCAAGCAAGCTGATTTACTGAAACAAGGTAAGTCGAAATTTAAGAATCTGTTTCTATATAATTAAGAGGCAAACATGTTTTTTGTAATCCCTTTTACGCTGCTACTACTGCAATGATTTTAAAAAGATTTATATGGTTTTAAAGGCTTTTCGGTACAGATGTGCAGAATCTATAATTTATTAAAATCGGTTCACTATTTTGGCAGCTATAAGCGTTTAAAGTTGCTACCACTACATGCACACATATTACACACGAATTTATTAGTTTACACCCTAAAGGAAATGTCGATGGTGAAAATGTACTGAGTCGCTTTTCACTTTGTCACCAGTACTACTCTACAATTATCCACCATACAATACTTTGTGCTATAGACATTTAGCATGAAAATTTACTAGTAATACTAAAACAATTGACTAGGTATTGAATTCATAGTTTTTATGGGAACATGGAGACATACCAACCAGACATTTACTGGTACATTTCTATACCTTACGTACGTACAAATTTATGTATCTTGACAAGTTGTTGCAAAATCCACCAGAAATACATTACATCTGTTTTCCCTATTTCTTTTATACTGACGACTAGAAGAGAAATTGTAGACAATGTAACTACTACTAGATTTTTAGTGTTGACATAGAGACACTTGTCCCCAGTCTGACTGCAGGGCAAGTAAACAAGAAACAAAACATGACATTGTGTCTGTGTTTGTAGTATTTCTCTTGATCTAAAATTTTTTTCTCTTATTTGTTATTGTATGAAAGCCATAATCAGGGCTGCCAGAAGCTTTGCGAAGAAACTCATAATTTGCCGGAAAGAAAATCATATTTTAAAGAAATAAATCATCACAAGTCCAATTTTTTTTTCAAATAAAAAATTTTTATATAAAAAATAAATTTCTCATTACATATGCCAAAAACAATGATGCCTTTTTGTGTATTTAAGACACAGGGTGTAAAAGTAAAGTAATTGAAAGCAATATATCGTTGGCTTAGTCGGCGAATATGCTAAAAAAAGGAACCCTATTGTTTTCGCTACGCTGTCCGTCTGTCCGTCACACGGTATTTTCTCAGGAACCGTAAGTGCTACGGACTTGAAATTTGGACAGAGTATGTAGAACCTTGGCCACTACAACAACAAATACATGAGAATTAGAAATTAAAGGGTGCTCCAAAACGAGCGACGAAAAATGTTAAAATCTCATTTAATATACATACAATTGTATGTACATATGTATATTGACACTTGAAATTTGTAAAATTAGTGTATTTTTATATAGACTACAACAATAAACATTAAAATATTAAAAAATTTAAATTAAAGGGTGGTCCATCAGTGAATGCAATTTTGACTATGTAATTTTGACAACTTGCTATATCTTGGAGACCGTAAGAGCTAAACTCTTGAAATTTTCAAAAACGGTAAAACTAAAAAACCCGAAAATTATAAAATCGCCAAACCGAAAAAAATCGCCAAAAACTGAAAAAAATCGCCAAAAATTTAAAAAAATCGCCAAATCGAAAAAAATCGACAAAATTAAAAAAAAATTCTAGCACTAAAATAAATCGACAAATTCGAAAAAATCGTTTAAATGAAAAAAAAATCGCCAATATGAAAAAAACGTCAAAAACCGAAAAAATCGCCAAAACGCGAAAAATGTGCCAAAACCAAAATAATTGTTTATGTGAAAAAAAATCGTCAAAATGAAAAAAAATCGCCAAAATTAAAAAAAAATTGCCAAATTAAAAAAAAAATCGCCAAAACGAAAAAAATCGGCAAAATTTAAAATAAACGCCAAAAACCGAAAAATCCTCAAAACGAAAAAAAGTGCCAAAACTAAAAAAAATTGCCAAAACCAAAAAAAATTACCTATATGAAAAAACGCCAAAATTAAAAAAAATCGCCAAAATAAAAAAAACGCCAAAATCAAAAACGGCAAAACTATTATATATGAACTAATATATGGACTAATATATGAAATGTATTATAACATATGAGCTCATATATGAAAATTTAATTATGAAGCTATTCATATGTGGATCCATATATAAACATAAGATTTTATATATGGAGCCATATAAGAATGTATGCATACATGATATCTCACATAAGATCGTTTTTGCAATCAAAAAAGCTTGGAATTTTATCACTGCTAAATTGGAAATCCATTAGAAAATACATACGGTATGCAAAGTTTATATGCGTACCCTCAACGTTTGAAAAAGAAAAACTTTTGTTACATTGTGGCCCCATTTAATATATCAAATAATCAAAAGGATAATCCAGTCATTAATTTTATAGAAAATAACAAAATTCTCTAGATAAGAAACAAAGTTCATATTACTGTATTGAAAACTATTGTTAGACGGATTATTTTTTCTTCTATAATTAATTGCATTAGTTTTTAATCTGATTTCTTAAGCTAAATGTTATGTACGAATATGATTTATGTCTTTTTTAAATAATTGATTCACCTTTTAATGAATGAAATCACTTTTAGTTCGTTTTGACTTATTTGTCCAAACAAATGTTTCATTAAATACAACCTCTCTCTCTAGTCTAAAAAAAATTTAATTTATTGCACAGCAGTGCGCTTTTGTGAATCAAGAGTGTATGAATATGAACTTTGCATACTGTGGAGGGAATTTACACATACATGTATGAAAATGTATGAATATATATAATCCAATATGCCCATATACCCTCATTTTTCGGATCCGAATCATATATGGGATATCATATATGGTCCATACATATTTTTTTAGCTGGGTAGTTTTATTAAAAAATTGGGTCACACTATTATATATTCTGAATTTTTTGCTTTAATTTCGCTTTATAGTTTTTATCATTGACAATAAAGTCGATGAATTGTTTTTTGTTACATAAAATAGTCTTTTATTTCTACTATGATATATTAGTTGTTTAATAAATCGGATAATTCTTGTATGACGATTTTTCGACGATTTTTTTTTTGAAAGTTGTGACGATTTTGACGATTTTATTTTTAAATTTTGACGGTTTTTAGAAAAAATTTCCTAACAACACTGAGCTTATGTGATAATAATAAAAAAATTGTTTATAAAACAAGTATTTAATATAATATTAATATTCAAAAGTGTGTAACGTAACGCCAGATTGTGAGTATTGTTTTTTATAGAACAATGTTTAAAATTTACTTGAAATTTTGGTTTTGAGTTTGTTCGTTTGTTTTCTTCGCTTTCACGACCAAACTATTAAACCGGTTTTTAAATTATTGCACCAATGGAAAGCTACATTACCAGCGCCAAACAAATCATATTTTTTGTATCCGGTTCTGAATCCGGTACGGATTTTTTCCGAAAAATACATTTTTGGGCTGGTAAGGATAGTTTTCGATTCGGTTTGGATAGTTTAACCAGTCTTAAAACCGGTTTTATTCTGCTTTTTAATTTTATTTTATCGGCTTTATCAGCGACTCACTATTAACAATACATTCATAAATTTTAATTATATTTCCATATTTTCCAAAATACGACGTGAGCGGAGCTGCGGATAAGGCTAACAAGTATTTATAAATAACAAATATAGTTTTGTTAATATTTTGTGTATTTTTTTCTTATTTTTTAACCAAAAAAATATGAAGTGGAAACTTAAGTAACGAAACGCCATATAACGTAACGCAAGATACTAAGGCTAATAGAAAAAAAGGGGAAACGATTTTTTAATTTATATGCTTTTGAAAATAAATGTATGTCAGTCCAAGTCCTGACACAAAAGTTTTGTCTAAAAAGACTTGGCCATTTCGCAGAATTAAGCAATTTTGTAAGTCAAGTCAAACCCCACTTCTGTTTTTTGTAACGTAACGCAAAGTCATATTTTGCCTATATCTTGAAATTCTTAGGTTGGATTGTCACAACTTTTTCACTGAATATAGAGCTATTTAATTGCTTCTCACATGTAAGAAAAAAAACTTTTGTCAGGCATGATTTTTAATATCTTTTTTTTAACATTTTGTCGTACAAATGTCACGTAACGCCATAATGGAATCACCCATATGCAACAAATTGTATCAATGTAGTTCTAACAACGAAAACTTAGAAACTTAATATTCCA
The DNA here is from genome assembly GCA_905220375.1 of Tachina fera. Lineage (NCBI taxonomy): Eukaryota > Metazoa > Arthropoda > Insecta > Diptera > Tachinidae > Tachina > Tachina fera. The sequence goes on along the minus strand of LR999965.1, from coordinate 47,983,373 downwards.
CAAATAAAATAGCAGCACAATAACTTAATTTTTATTACATAAAATTTTTTTCAGAAAAAATCGTCAAAGATTTACCTTTGACAATTTAAAAAGAAACATTTATTCATTAATGTACGTAAATAAAAGTTCGACTGAACTTTACTCGTATTTTTTCCATATGATTTGACAAAATACTTGTTAAGAAAGCATTGAGGCTGAGCTTTTTATGTTTTTTAAGTTTTTAATGTCAAAATGTTTGTTAAGAAGGCAATGAAGCTGATTTTTTTAAGTTTCTTATCTTAAATATTGAAAAAAATATATAAATTTATAATTTATTAGTTTTAAATACATATTTTTATAATTTTACTGCATATTTTATGTACAATAAAAAACGTGATTTTAAATGCATTAAAATTCTTTCCCTAGTGATGATGAATAGCCGGATGCTTCCAATGAAATTGAGTAAGACAATATTTCCTTAAAATATCTAAAATCAAAATTTAGCTTTTATTTTTGTTTTTTACATTGTGAAAGTGAATTTCCTGTGCTAATTAAGCATTATTTTTTGCTGAAAAAAATCCATCACTCAAACCCAGTATAACCTTGATAAATATTATGAGGACTCTTCACCATCAATTTCAAGGGTAAACGAATGATTTACTGGCCATACAAGCCGAGCGTTCTGGACGCCCAGTTGAGGTCTCTACATTCGAAACAATTGAAAAAATTCTCGACATGGTTTTAGCCGATCGGAGATAAAAAGTGTGAGTTTGTAGAAGCCCACATGGCTCATCGACATAAGAAAGCTTTCCACAAGATGGGTGTCGCGTGTGCTAAAATGGAAAAACCACATGAATTGGGCTACAAGTTGCTCCCTCATACGCCCTATTCACCAGATTTAACCCCAAACTTGAAGAAATGGCTCGGCGGAAAGAGATTTGTCTCCAACGACGAATCATCTCATAAGCAAATGCCAATTTTGATGACCTCAACAAATCATATTTTTCGGAAGGAATAAACAAATTGGAGAAACATTAGACTAAGTTTATAGAACTCAGAGGAGACTGTGTTGAAAAATAAAATAACTTTTTATATAAAAACCTGTGTTTCTTATAAAAGTCAATGAGTTAATGACGCACCCTCGTATTAATAAAGGCTGTTTTAGACTATACTACAAGTATTAATACTCTGAAGATCTTGATCTTATATTTGTTTAAAAAATTTCAAAAAAAAAACAATAACAACTCAACATGTCAGAGCTGCATTTTCCACAAAAGTATTAATACTTGTATTACAGTCTGAAGCGACCTTAAGTGGAACAACAAAAGCAGCCTGTGCGTATTTTTTTCAATATGTTACATATCTGCTCATTTTACCTTTTCTGCAGAACTATTGCGGAACAGGTCGGAACTAGTACTTACATTACCCAGTAATCTTTGTAATTTTCGAATTCATACATGTTTGCATAATTCGGAAACTGGGTGAATAGTAAACGATCCAAAATTTTTAAAGTGCAACTTTGGTTTTCATTCTTTAAACTTTTCAAATCCCTTAGCTTATTTGTAAGATTATGTAACAATGGATACAAATTCCTTTGGCTATTACTTTGCCATACATTAAACGATATTAATGAAAAACTTCAGTGAATAGATTTAAACCTTTAAATTGATTAATTATGGCTTCTTGTTTTCGATTTTATTAACTAGGCTATAAATTACAAATTTCCATTATAACTTTTTAATTTGAAACTTTCCCGCTGTCACAGAAATTTGTTCTATTCAATCAGAAAACTTATTTTCATCTTACTTAGCGTTTTCTACTGTTTTGCTGCATCATTGGCGTCAATAGAAACTTGTAGAAAATTTAAATGAAAATTATTAAGAAAAGTAACGAAAAACTAGTTTACATGCATGTCATTAATTTCTATATTTTAAAGATTGTTCGTTCGTTCTATCGTTCGTTCGTTTGCCGTGGCTGGCTGGCTGGCTGGTTGCCACAAACAAAATAGAAAACTTGTAGTTTATTACTTCTTCTCTTTTGTTTTTGTTTTAAAGAAAATTGAAAATACATCATTAATATTAACATCTTCTTCCCGTTCTTCGTTATCTTGTTTAACCTGCATCTGCAGCACTTACTCTTCTTAGCCGCAGCCACACAGTATCCATAGACTTTTATTGAAGCTGACATTTCAGAAAAGAATTTCTTTTAGTTTTCTTTTTGTAAAAATAAAATAAAATGGAAATCTTAGAAAATAAAACTTTATTCTGCATACGAGTTATTTAAGTTTCTATGTGAAATTGTAATGAAATCAATAAGTTTGAGTGCACTTATTCGATTAAAATACCGCAGAATCTGCAAGATGTATATTTTGTGCTTGTTTGTCTTCGGTTCTAAGGTTGAATTTCTAGAACATGTGCTTGCATTACATTTTTAAATACTGAACACTCGTCAGCTAGATAGACGGACATTCATTTGATGCATTTATGAAAGTTGCTTGTTTTCATTTGATTGCAGAAGTAGTTTGATTTTTATTTAAAAAAAAATAATTTTTAATTTTTACTTCTTTTTTTTTTTGCTTGTTGGTTGGTCATCTTATGAACCAGTTTTTCTTAAACCAGAGTTCAAAGTCTTTTAATTTTATTTTGACTGCTTTTGTACTCAATTCATACAAATGTGGGAGTTGTATTTTCTGTTTAAAGAAAGGTTTGTAACATGAATATATTTGGACTTTAGGTTATATAAATATTTCTTAAATGACGTTTTTGAAGTCCGATAGAATTTTATTTTGTAAAAATTAACAGACTATGGGATTATCCTTATGAGTGTTATGGCTGAGTGTTTGAGTTTGTTAGCTATTCGAGCTAAGCCTATGAAATCTTCAAAAGATATTGGCAACCGAACTAGTCAATATGCACGACTCGTTGGCTGGCCAATGCGCCTACGTGCTAAAAACCTTGTTCGTTTTTCCAGCCATTTGCCACCCCCCTGCTAAGTATTTATTTTAAATATTCCACTGTCGCATAAATATTTTCTATTATCTGGAGGAGGGGCGGATGTTGCTTTCTAAAAGATTAGCGGTATAATCTTTTTTAGATATTCTCTGTTGCACTTAGATATAGGACTGTCAGGCGTGATCTGCGGTCGGTTGGCTCTTTCCATGGAGCTTCTCTGAGTTTCGTATTAAAGAAGAGATACTGCGCGGTGTCGCTGATTTGTTTGTGTGTATGTGTGTATACATGTGTATATATGTGTGTGTGTGTTTTACTATTTATTCGTGCAGTTGACAAAGAAATGGAACCGTTCCTTCATACAGAAAATGTTCTACTTAAACGAAATAAAATATAAGTTTTTATTCACCCTTATTCCAGTTGTCGACATCAATGCCACTTTAACACAATATCAAAAACATTGGGCCTGTGTACCCCTTGTTTAAAACAACCGACTCCTGTTGGCAGGTTTATACTATTTCCTAGACCTCAAGCATCGGAAGTAGACTGTCAGTAGCACAAAATTGTTCTCGAGAGCGACAACTAGAATAAGGATAATTGCTTTTTTTATTTATTTTAAAAATGTATAACATAAATTAATAAAAATATTTCATTCAATAAGAATTGAAATTACTGAATTTGAGCCTGACTATGAATTATTTCTGATTAAAAATGTATAACTTTATTTTGAAATGCCTTTTTTTATTCAAAATGAAGTACCGACTTTGCAGATTTTTTCATTAAATTTTGATTTTTTAGATTTAGATTTTGTTTTAAAATCAAAACGATCTGGCAGCAGTGAACAAATATTTCTTGTTGAGTGCTGCCATTTAAAAATATTTCGCTGAGTGAGCGATTTTAAATGTAAGATTTTTTAAATAACCTTTCCCAAGATTTCTCTCTCTAATTTTCCAAAACCAAATAAAAAAATTAATAAATCTTCATTAAATTTTTTTAATTATACATAATTATGTAAAAATTTGAGTTAAATATTTCTCAGCTTTTATATGTAAAAAGAAAATGTCTACCTCTGCCGGCTTAGTAGCATTAAAAAAATATTTTAAAAATAATTTTCAAACAAATTAATAAACTTGTCTCTAGATGACCAACAGTTTTATGTCCCCCCAAAAACGAGTATGTTTAAGCCAAAGCAGATGAAATAATTAATATGAGATTATTCACCCTGTTCGCACATTAAATTTACGACTGTCAAAAAATGAACGGGAAAAAGAAAATGTATTATTCAACATTTTTCTTTAATATAAACCATTTTTGCAATAAATAAAACTAAAATTATCTTTCATAATTTATTTAATTATTTATTTTCTAATTAATGGAGAAACTAAATTTAAAAGAAAAATGCGAAACCGTTAAATGTTGCAACAAATAACAAATGAACAAATAAAACTCCCACCATTCGAAACCACAAACCATCTAAATTAGCAAACTGAACGACAGTAAGTAAGAATGCTTTAAAAAAATCCAACAAATATGAGTCTTCTTTAAACTCTTTTTTAATTTGTTTTTTGAGAAATTTGTTAAAATTGAAATTATGTAAAAAAATTTTTAATTTATGTTTGTTTTTGTGTGTGTGTGTGTGTGTGCTTGTATGCTCTGATTAAAGTTATTAAGTGATTTCTTTCCTAACCATTGTTGTCGTCATTTGTTCACCCATCTAGTAACATCTTTTTTAAGATGCGAGAGTGATCCCAGAATGAGCATAAAAGATGATGCTTACATATGGCTTGATCTAAGTAGGTTTTGTTTATGAGTGGTGTGAAAACTTAGCGTAAATGTAAATGTAAACACGTAAACTGGCGGTTAAGGTTATATTGTGTTTATAATCTCACTGCCCTGTTAGTGAAATTAGCATCTTAAGGAAGGCAGATTGTACTTGTGCTAGCTTTGGTTATTCTACAAGATATTGGAGCAATGATAGTGCGGAAGTGGTCCTTGGTAATTCATGCATCATCCTCTCCACCGACTTAATCAACCTCAGTAGTCTACAGCAGCCTGCTCTTAATAAAAGTTCCAGAGTTTTAAAGTTGTAAGCATGGAAACAGTTATATCCAGTGCGGTCTTAATTCGAACAATGGCACAGTAGGTGCTCTCATTTATCCAACATATCTTCGATAGTAAAACTGCAGGTTTATCCATTTCGTGTTTTCAAAACCGCTGGTATGGCAAGGCTGTCAGCTGTGAAATATCTGTCATCTGGAGTGTAATTTATTAAGTGAAGGATTTGCCAGTTAAGAATATGTATCGTTTAACAATCGAAGAACGCGTAAACTTACTACAAAAGAGGCAATCGACCAATTGTACAAGGAATTGGAAAGACTACAAAGAATGGCGGATAAACTGAAGAACCGTTACCATCAATTTAGAGTATGAAAACTGATTTTTTTTTTGGCCTGCAACTGAAGATGATAAACTGAATGATATGTATTTTCATCAATTCAGTGCCGCGAGCCACACATTGCATAGAAATTTTCCAGAACGCGTAATTTCACGATTGGGCGAGATCAAGTGGTCACCAATACTATACGGTTTAACGTCGCAATACCATACGGTTTAACGTCCATAAACTTTTTTATGCAGGTTGGCGTTGGCTGAGGTATTCATCACGCTGACTATAAAATCGAAGGTTCTGAGTTCTATCCATGCCTCCGACAATCATTAAATAACCACACCACACATTTTCTGATGTGCATGATGGCGTCTTCACTGGTCACTGAACTGTACTGCCTTCAGCAGATGCTAATCCATCGTCGGTATTGTGTAGCAGAATGATCGGCGAAGTAAAATAATCAATAAAATGAAATGGCTACTAATGGCAACTCTGCATTACTAAAAATAATGAAGCTTTCCTCTATGTCTTCACTAGAAGGCATTCATTACCTGAGTGTTAGTTCTCTTAAAAAAAAAGCCCTGGTCTACGTTGAGAATTACCTAACGTTGAAGCATTTGAAAACCGACATTCGTCAAGTTATCGCCAATATACCTGCGATATATATATATGCGGTCGGACACTATCTCAAATTGATCGACTGCTGTAAAGAATCTATAGGCGGTATTTTAAATGGCATTGTATTTCGTACATAATGGTAAGGTTCAGGCATTATAATGAAATACGCGTAAAAGTTTCATCTAAATAATAGCTTAATGTGTGTTTTACTTACCGATGCTTTTGAAATCGAAAAATGTAAACCCGTTAACATTTCTTTGTGAATTTTTGCGTTTCGATGATATTCAGCGAGCTTATCTGGCCTCTGTATTGGGTTTTATACACATTTCGTTTTAAATTTAGTTATACAAGGTCACCTCCCACAGCAAGCTTTGGAAATCCAACATGTTCATTAGTTTTTCCATACAAATTGTAAGTTCCCACTCTGGCAAAAGCTGCAGTTTAAAATTAAAAACGCGTCACATCAATTCAATAATTTTCAATATAATAGAAACTTTATATTGAGATACTTAAAAATAAATAAAATCAATAAATTAATACTGTAAATTAATATTTTTCCACATTGAAATAAAAAAAAAAAGTTTTTATTGATTTTAAGATGTTTTTTCTCTGTGTGTAGTTCTTCGTTTATTCAACTCTGATTCATATTTGTATTAATATCAATAAAATTGGTGATTCCTCTTTTCACGTAAAATTATGTACATACTCTTGTGGTGAAGACGTCAAAGAGAATTCGGTTTGTTTGAAGAAGTCGTTTGTTTACATATATAAAGTATGTTTCCACCGTTATGATTTCTATAAATCGCTGTTATTTAAGCAAATCATGTGAATTTATACATGTTTTATCATACATTTTGCATATGGACAAATCACCTCACAGTAGTTGATTTATTTTAAATTATGCCGAAAATACTATTTTTCGAATTGACTTTATCTATGCAATTTGATTGACAATTTCGACAAAATAACATTAAATAATATTTAATAAATTTTAAATGTCAACTACATATGGATGAAATTCAATTAAACCTGCCCAACTTATGAAGTATAAATTAACTACGAAAATTCAAATAAAAATCACGCACAAGCTCGGTGGAAACACATCCAAGTGATTTACTTGAACCTACTTCATTTAATGTCGATGGAAACAATAAAAATTTTCATGAGACTGTTCAAAAGTCTCGCAAACTGTGCAATTGTGCATTTTTACACTCTCGTAAATAAAATGTCAAAAATTCTATAGAAATTTATTTACACAAACCTGTTTAGTTTGCCCAATAATATTGGCTCGTAAACTTAAGCTGTGCAATTGTGCATTTTCTAAACATCAACTTCTTGCTTTTTTGGACTTCTTTAGGCACTTTTAGACACACACACACACTTTTTTATTTTTATAAATATGTTTTTTAATTAAAACTTGCTTTAAATTTTATTATTTTATTTTTATTTAATTAATTTTTTGACGTTTGTTTTAAATTTACATTAGTTGTTTGCACAAAAGGTTAAAAGGGGCTTCATGAAACAAGTCTGGAAAGTTTGCCCAATTGCACAAATGGCATTTTTAAGAGTTCTCATGAAAACCCTTACTATTACTTCGGGTCGCAAAATTGCACAGAAAACTATTGTTTATCAATTAAAGAAAAAATGGAAATGTTAAACTAATATAAAAAAATTTCGGCGCGTAAAATTCCAAAGACATAAAGATTCTCATATATTTCAATATACAACAATATAGATTATTGATACATTTCTTTTAAAAATTTTCCGTTTGAAGCATTTAGCTAGAGAGTACTCTGTGGTATTCCAACGAAAAAAAACATTGAAAGTCATTTTGAAACCCAACAGCTGAAATTGTACCAATCTAAATTGAAGTAGATGCACTCAAACAAATTTCTAAATTTGAATAAAAAAAGTTGTCGTATGGCGCCAAAGCTGTTTTTACTCGAAACCTGTAAAATATTTACTAAATTTGTAGTTAATAAATGAACTAGTTTATAGTAATTATATTTTCATATTTTAGTAAAATTTTCCTAAAATTAAGTAAAATTTTCCAATAAAACTCGGAGCTTTGCAAAAAACTTTTTTCGTCTTTGATCTCAAATTTAGTAAATTTTTTAATTTTTTTTGTCTTTAATTCTGGTACTTATTTTTACTTTTAATTAAAATCTATACCAAATGATATTTTATTTATTATATCTTCATATTATATTCTTAATTATAATTCACCACACATACATATAAATTCCTTGAGAGTTGACAAGTATTGAACCAGCAACCTTCTGATTGATAGGCAAGCACTCTAACCAATTGCCAACAAGGCAGCCTGAATAAGCATTGAAATTATTGACTTTTAAAATTTTATTTTATTTACAAAAAAATTAATTTCAAGTTCAAATATTCCTCGAAAATATGAAAAATTTACTTAGATTTTTTGCTAAATGCAAATTAATAATAAATTCCATAATTCAAAGAAAAAATACTTAAAACTGTGAAATATTTCCCTAAAATTTAGTATACCTTTTTACATTTTTTAAGTAAGTCAAATTTCATGAACTAATCAGGAGTAATTCATTTCCTAAAGTTTATTTTTTGATTTAAGACGAAATTTACTAGTTCTTAATATAAAATTTCCTTCAGTTTATAACAATTTTCTTACTTTTAGCAAATATTTCCTTTAAGTCAGTAAACATTTCCTGAAATGTGAGAAATTTATTGTGTATTTTTGAGGATATGAACTTTTTATTTTTTACTCATATTGAGGGTATTCATTTCAGTTTTTTTCCTAGTTGGAAAAAAGAAAAAATGTAATTTTTGAATTTAGGAAAAAAAATTCTTAATAATAGAACATGTCTTTTTTTGAGTGTGCTTTAGCTGTCGCAGTGTCAGTCTTTTTTTTATTTTTTTAATAAGAAATGCAAAGCTAGTGCCCGCCACTTTATTATTTATTGATTTTCTTCGGCTAAAGTCGATTGGATAATTCTATCATCCACCCTCGTATCCGATGGCACCGCAGAGACATACTTTTTTCAATGCTGTTGTCTCTTCCATCCTCACCACATTTTCCAACTTCTTATGTGTTTCTTAATACGGGTATAACTTAACTGTTCACTATGATTAAGTTTGGTGTTCCCTTGACTTTAAAGCACATAAAGAATTTCAACGACAAAAGTTACGCGTGTGAAAAAGCAGTTTTCTTTTTATGCTGTGAAATAAATAACTGTGCAAGATTTATAATTTGGTACAGCTTGTAGTGAGCGTTTGCCTATAGAGTTTGTTTTACTGTGTGTTTATAATAAACCGCCTTTGACTAAATTAAGTCAAGAATTATTTAAGTTCTTTTGGTGGTACTTCTTTCTTTCTATTTATTCTTTTGGTTTGTGCTGCCGTTTTTAGTATTTCCTCTAAAGAGAGGGAATTCATTTAGTATTTGGTATAAGAATCACAAAACTTTGCTTGCAGTCACGAAACTCTTAAAAATCGCACAACAATTTTGGGATAAACTTTTATTTTTATTGTTGGTTGGTTGTTATTTGCTGTTTTCAGTTGTCGCTGTAGGTAGTTTTGTTCTGCTTGCACCATATTGTTATTGAATTACAATAGTGGGTAGTTCTACCCAAAAACAAAGACAAAAAAGCTAAAAAAATCTTGAAATATTGTTGCAGTAAATACAGGATGAGTATACGTAAAAGGGCAAAATATTTACAAATAATTATTGGTATTGAATTATAAAGGGTGGCGTTGGCAGAAGTAGTTAGCACGTTGACTACGAAAGCGGAGGTGCTGGGTTCAATCCCTGTATCCAACAGTCATTGTTGTTGACTGTTGTAGGGAAGTTCAAGTGATGAAGGCATAGTCACTGGTCACTGAACTATACCGACTTCACTAGATAATAATCCTAATATAACATCAGAGCGCCCTCCTTCCTAACCCATAAAATGGCTGCTATCAACAGCTTCAAAAAAAAAAAGTAATTTAATACGCGTCATTTAACACCAGATTCGCTGCAACATTGCATTATTAAAAACGTTCAAAAAGCAGAGGTGTAAAATAATGAAGCTTTCTCTATCTCTTCCTTCACCTATTGTCTTGTCTATCGCACTATCTCTTTCCTAAAGAAGGTAACACCGAGTAATAGCAGTAGGCATTTACCTGAGTGTTACTTCTCTTTAAAAAATAAGGTACAAACTTTTTGCAATAACGTATCGTTAAGGTGGCAAAATGTCCCCGGAAAAATTAACGAATTAATTGTTGTCTACATGACTTATAGTTACGCCATTTTGTTAGCCCGTTCTCGAGATATTTGGTTTTTTTTTTTATAACTTCTTTTAATATCGTGGCAAACCTAAAAATTTCTACTAACAGCCTGTTCATCGAACTGCCTTACGTTAGAAGGCGAGCGATTATTAGGCAAACGATCGAGTTGGAAATTGAGTTCATTTTCTTTATTCGTTTGAAAATAAAAGCTCTTTTTGTTTGTAATTAAACGTCTAAGAACAATGTTTCCATTACTCATTTAGTTGTAATTCTTAGAGCTTTTTTCATAGAAAATTAAAAGTTTCTTTAAAAATTAAAAGGAAGCAACCCTATCAATCAATTGTAAAAATAAATAAAAAGTAAAGTTTTCAAAAATTTTTTGTTTAAAGTGTTCAAAAAATACGCGTGTATTGAAAAAACAATGATTTGATCCGTTGCATTTGGTATTTTTTATAGCGACCGAGATAACGCAGAAGATTGCGAGACACAGCAAATTTGTTACAGTTTCCACACGAGCAGTAAGTTCAATAAATGAAATGATTATATACCACTTCCAACCAAGTTTTTCGAATACTGCTGGAGAAAATGGAATCAGCAATGAAGCAAAACAGTAGAATCACTAGCGTTCTCGCTATAATTAAAGTGACAACTTTCCTAAAATTTCTCGCAACTGGTGGTTACCAGTTTTGTGCCGGAAAGAAATGTATTTCATACATGTCGAAATCAAAACATTCGGATTTGGTAATTGACTTGATTGGACCAACACTTTAAATTGCCAAGGATTAGTTTTTTTTATGCTGAAAAATATTTCAATTTTCTTGGTAAAAACATCCATTATTTTAAATTTTAATTGTAAAAATTCAAAAAATTCACCAACACGTTCAATTTTTTCTGATTGTTTAAATTGACAGTTGATTTTGTTTGTGTTGTACATACGTGAACCAATTTTTCAAACGAAAGCTAAAAGCTTATTTGTTTTACTCAAAATAAAATGAACAAAAACCAAAAGTTCAATTCATTCGTTATTTGACGTACAATATAAAAAAACTTATGTTACAAAAACAGGCTGTAAGAGTATTACAAAAAATCCGGCTGTGCGGACTCATGAAAAACTCTTAAGTTCCAAATTTCATCCATATCAGTACAAAATTTTGGCTGAAATTTATTTTGGTCTAAAAAGTAGGTCAAACTACCCAATGTGCAATGTGTAAATTCAGCTTTACAGAATCACACAAAATGTATGTATTTTGCAGTGGGAAATCTGACATGTCAGATGTAAAACACATGTCTTGTAGGGAATGCCTCAAAAGCCTTTTTGGTGATGCCAAGTAAAACTTTCATTGCCATCCTTCCCAAAGTTTCGAAGTCGTATATAAAACTTTTTCTTTTACTTAACCTTGCCACATCACCCTGTATAACTCCCAAACTCCTGGCCAATGAGCGTGCGAGTGAGTGACAGACAGTGTATTATTACCAGGGAAACCAGAAATATGCTCCAAAAAAAGTGTTTTATGCGCATTCATTATGCACTAAAAAGTTCGAAATATGCACTAAAAACTCAAAAAATATGCTCTTAAAAATAACATAAATTGGATTATTTGGAAATGAAAAACTAATTTTAATTCAGCAATTCAACAAAATTTACAAAACAAGACAAAAATAAAATAAACAGAAAAAGGAAACAATAAAAAAATTAACTAAGAGCGAAAATTTAACTTTACTTCAAAAGCGATCATGAACTGTATTTTGAAGAATAAGATAAGGTTTTTTATAATTGTTATTGCAATAAACAAAAACTCTTCACTTAGTTTTTAAATAAAAATCGCAGCTGGTCACATCTAAATAAGCTTTTATACATTGAAAATTTTCTTTTTCAACCTCAACTGATGTAATCGGAACAGCGTGCGTTACAATTACCAAACCAAGTTTTTATTGAAATTTGGAATAAACAAATCAATAGTATTTGTTCCAGCATTAAAATTTAGCAGAAAAAAATTTAATATTTAAGATTTAAATTAAATTTTTTTAATTTTCTTGTTTCGTTTTTTTTTTCACAAGACTGTTTACAAGTGAGTGAAAATTAAAAAAAAATTATTTCTTTTGTTATAAATTTGGTTGTAAGAACACATACTAATAGTTAGTACATTAGCAAAATATTGCTTCCCCATACTACTGTTTCTTTCACTACAAAATAAAATTTTGACAGAAAAAAGCAGAAAATTTTACCAAAAAAATTTTTTTTAAAAATTAAAATAAAATTTTTTTAAAAAGTACCAAAATATGCCCTAAGAACGCCAAATATGCTCTAAAAATTCGAAAAATGCTCAAAATATGCGCGTTAGACTGAAGTATGCAAAAACATGCTTTAAAGGGTAAAATATGCAAAAATATGCACTAACAAATTGATGCCGAAATTCATTAAAAGTTCTGAAACGGATAAATATCTTAATTCCTGATTGATATATCAGACAAGAAAAAACATGCAATTGCATATTTGTGGTTTCCCTGATTATTACATTGCACAATTGGTGGTAATGTGCACGTTTTTCTAGCAAAGAATCATGACAATCGAAAAGATATACAATTATTTTCTTTAATGATTCTGCCACTCGTGTCTTAACATTTATTTATTCTTGTTTTTTATGTTCTTTCGCATTATTGTTTCTCTTTTTATTGTTATTACTTTGTTTTTTGGGATAATTATGTTGTGCTCCAGATATTTAAGTAATTTGACGAAATTAGTATCGTATCTGTTGTTGTTTGTCTCATGTTGTAACTGTATGTTAGTGTGTCTTTGGAATTTTTTTATTAAAGTGTTTGTGTATAAATTGTGTGTCAAAGAAATTTGCGTTTATCTTAGAGAAGATGTGATTTTTATTCAAAGCGCTAAAAAACTTTAAAATTTTAATTTTTTTTTTGAAAGTAATTTATGTTGTTGTTTAGAAATAATTAATCTGTGATTATAAGTTTTCTTCAAATGACTTACACTCACATTTCAAAGTGTGAATATTAATGAAATAATTTCCTTATGGTTTGTGTAAGTGGTTGTTTTGCGATTCTCAGGAAAAATTACAAAAATAATTATTTTTCTTAAAACATATACTCGTACATAGTGGTTGTAAAATATGAAAATTACGTTAATGAAAAAGTGTGTCAATTACTTGGTTGTTTTCTCCAGTGGTTTCTTACAGTCACTTTGTATAATTTTTTTTCTTAACTTGAAAGAAATTAAAATATATGTATATACATACATACATACATAAATAGGTTTATACCAGAAGTTTAAACCGAAATAGGTTGAGGTTTTCTTTAAATAAAGAAAACTACAGAAAATGGCGAATTAGTAAATACGAGTGTAATGCTAAGACTAACTGATGCAAGCCAGGGCTTAAACAGATTTTTATAAATAAAAAAATAAAAATCTCCCCATACCACGGCCGCTTTGCCTATGAGAACGTAATAGCAATAGAGCCTAGCAAACGGGAAATAACAAATTTTATTAGTTTAAATATTTGTTCGAATTTACAGCTTGTCGAAAGTTTTCGTTCTCAAGCATTCTTGGCGACAACCAATTGTTTTCCGTCCCAGTAAAAATTAATAAAAAATAAAATCCCTCAGCGATCGAAAACGTACGCAGAGTACAACACAAAATACCACTATATGTAACACATATAAAAATGCTTTATTTACCGTTTTTGGAAAAATATTGCATCTATTGCACTTTGCAATGAAATATCGAAATAAACTGGCGGTATTCGACGTTTGATGCGTATTGTCTGGTGTAAGTGCAAATGCAAAATATGGTAGCTTTTCTTTGGATTATGTGTACATTTTCTTGTTGTATTTTAAAGAAAAGCTACAATAATACGCAAGACTATTTGCATCAAACATCGAATACCGCCAATGTTTTATTTTTTAATAGAGAGTTTATCAGAAATTATTGAGCGTAAATTTTTTCTATAAACGAATGCTAAATTTAAATTTTCTTACTAAAAAGTTAAACATTTTTTTCTTTTATTGTAGAAAAGCAAATAGCATTAATAAGTTTTAACTTTTATTTATTTTTTTCCTTAAAACCTTTTTTTTAAATCTATAATATATATATAAATGTTAAGAAGCACGTTAAAGCTTACTATTGCAAACGTGTCACTTTTTATAAGCGCAAGATTGTGTAAGCTTTAGAGGTCCAAGTGTGTGCTTTGTAAAAATCTACTTTAGCTTTAATAGGCACTTCCACACCCACTTTTTAAACACAATATTATGTCATTCCAAAAGCCTTACCTGTTTGCCCAGTTGCGCAGTACAATTTGATAAAAATACTAAGCTTAGTGCAGCTAACGTCCCCGGCAATCCGTCTTAGATGTGTTTCTCTGTGGAACGGAAATGGAACCGGCCACTGCAGAATACTCGATGGTGAAGTTAGGGGATGGAGGATTGACCAAACCTCCCCTGCTCTACTACACGAACGTCTTTATAAAACCTGGATACCATCTACAGAAATGTGGATGAATGGAACTCCAGGTAGAAGAAAAAGTGTTGATTTTTATACGGACGGCTCCAAAACACATGAGGGTGTGGGCTATGGGGTCTTTTCGAGGGCTTTAGGTCCTCGTATTGCAAGGCGACTTCCGGATCAATGCAGTGTCTTTTAAGCAGAGATCCTTGCTATAAGAGAAGTTGCGAACTGGTTAAAAGTGAATGTCACTTCAACGACTTTAATTAACCATTACACCGATAGTCGAGCAGCGTTTATGGCCCTCGAATCCTCGCTTCTAAGAACAACAACAGCCCTCGACTGCCGATCATCTCTAAATGAGATGGCAGAGCAGTTTGATATTAGGATCATCTGGATCCCGGGGCATAGAGGCTTACAGGGGAACTCTAGGGCTGACGAGCTTGCTAGAATTAGGACAACCTTACAGGTTCCACCGGATTTGGAATGTGTAGGTCTACCCCTACTCTCTTGCAAACTCAGACTTAGGCGGAAGACAGAAAATGAAACAAATAGAAGGTGGGTCACAAGAAATGATTGCGTGATCACAAGGCAGTTATGGACTCACCTAAATAGAGAAGGTACGGATTACCTAATTTCAAAGAATAGGAAACAAATCTCAATTCTAGTGTCCGTGTTAACCGGAAACTGTCTCATAGGTAGGCATGTACAAAGACTAAGGGTTGAACGCAACGACTTTTGCCGTAGCTGCCAAGATATTGATGAAGAGGAAAGCATAAAACATTTTCTTTGTCACTGTCCTGGACTTGCAGGAAAGAGAATGGCCACAATGGGCGCTCTTGAACTCAGGGAACTTTCTGACGTTGCTGGTGTTAAACTTCAACGTATTAGCAGCTTTATACTAAGCTCTGGATGGTTCGACGGTGGGGACTCCGCATAAGCAGAGTCTCCGTGAAATCACAATGGACCAAAACGGTCTAAGTGAGTCCGGGTTTCTGACTGCCACCCCTACCTAACCTAACCTAACCTAACCTAGTGCAGCTACGTCCAAACACACATACTTTGATATTTTAATTTGAAGTAAACAGCTTTTAAAGCTCTTAAATTTCTTCTTGTTTCTTTGCAAAGTAAGAGCAAGCATTGTACTCTGTTGTGTTGTTGTTGTGGATATTTTAGACTCGTCGTTGTGAAAGCACAAAAAGCTCTTTATAAAAGTTTGCACATTGTGCATATGGCTTGGACGTAGCTGCATTAGTGGGCGTGTACTTCTTCACCTTTTTAAATACATTATCGTGTCACTATCAAAGCTCAGGGTGTGTTCTTAGTTTCGCAAGAATCAGTTAACAGAAGGACGTGAAATATATTATTAAAGTTTTAAAACTCAAAGCCCAAGTTTTGTAGCAATATTATATGTAAGTAAAAATACATAAAATCAAAGAGAAAATTTAATGGTCCATTTTTTTAATAGCAATTTCACCAAATGGAAGCTAAAACAAAAAATAATTTTTAAATTCGATTTAAATATTACGGAGATATTAAGTAACACAAATAAAAGAAATAGAAGAAAATACGCCCGATAACCTCCTCCTATTTTAAAGTCGGTTTAATAGCTCTACAATTTTTAGTCCTATTAATATGGTTCACAAATTATTGTTACCTTAATATAGAAAGGCACTAAATCATTATTTTTTTAAATCGGGTTTTCTTAAATGTATTCCGTTAGAAAAACATGTAATGCATTGAAAAATTCAAAAAATCTCGATTTCAAAAAAATAATAAAGTAAGGACCTTTCTATTTTTAAGGTAACGTTATGTAATATCTAAACTTACTGTCGATCCAAGTTTTGCGAAGAGCATATCTGATCAGTATATGAAAATGGTCTACACCTTCCGGAGAAAGCCAATCAAATATAAACCGATGGATCTAAATCATTTAATAGAATTGGGTTGAGATCAGTTCAATTTAAGACTGCCATAAAATACCAAAGCACTATAGCATTATCGAAGACAATATAAGAAGGAGATGGCTTCAAAACTCCAGAATGTGTGGGTCACGACGTTTACTCAGGGATAACGATGCAAGTTAAAATTTTTCTTGAATTTCAGGACATCCTGCTGACCAATATCTTTTGATGAGATTAATTATTTTTTTCAATCTTACAGCCTGTTTCACAATGTCGAATGAAAACCTAAGCGAACGCAAGCGAGTCACTCGATAACAAGTAAATTTGGGTTTCACGAAATCATGTTCGTTCGTTCGCTTGAAGTTACGTCTCTCAATTTTTATCTCTAGCAGCCAAATCAAAAATTTCAATAAATTTGAGAGATTTTCCGTTAAAATAACAAAATTGCTACTTAATCGCTCTGAAGTAAATACAACCATTCTTAAAAGCGATCAGCTCTATGTGACGAATATTAAGTAAATTTTTATCTACCAAGAAATAAAGAAAAGAAACATTAAAAAGTGAAAATTATAAATACATCCATAAACAAGAGTGTGCAGTTTTTTTCAAGATAATAAATGATTTTAAGTAATAATTTTTGTTCTAAGATGTGTTTGAGCATTAATTTACCACTTTTTATTTTTTAAGAACTTTTTTTTTTCAAATAATTTAAAAACGTTTTTACTCTGCGAATGCAAAACAACAAATGAGTGATTTTGACATTTGCGTTCGCAATGTTGTGAACACGTTCGATATTGTGAATCCCAAATCTGTATGAAAACACTTACGTTTTCATTCGCATTGTCGTTCGAGTGACTAGTCGCAGAACGATAAGATAAAGAAACAGAATTCGGTTTTCGTTCGCTTAGAATGCGAATGAACATGTTTATTCGACATTGTGAAACAGGCTGTTAGCCTTTGGCAATTGTAAATATGATGCCATGCACAGTGGGGGATATCGTTAAAAGATAGAAATAATTCTGCAGTTTCTAATTCTGAAATTGTGTTGAAAGTATTCGTCTCCCTTTTATATTCGAAGCTAATTGGTCAACAAAAAACCTTAGATCCAGAGCTTGAGTTAATCCAAATTAGGGTTTGCCAAAATACGGGGAAATGAAAAAACCGCGATTACCGGTTTTAAACTATAAAAACCGGTCGGTGTCGGTTCGGTTTTAAAAGTATACATGTATATAAATAGATATCTACTCTGGAAAGATAAATTAAGATTTAAAAATAATCACCCCTATCATGAAACACAAGTATAATTTTTCTTCACGTGCAATTTTTATTCCCCTCGAAGGGAAAATGCTATCTTGAATATCTCCTAAATTTTTTCCCCGCTATCAGTCCACTTGAATGTAATGAAGGAAAGAATATTTGTTAAACTTAAAAATTAATTGAAAATCGGACAAATTTACGTTTAATAAAAAAATCACACAAATTTTAGGTTCTAAATGAAATTTATTTAACTTTAAGGTTGTACTCATGGAGGTGCTTATGTTGATTTATATAATTAAGTAT
Organism: Tachina fera; assembly: GCA_905220375.1. NCBI lineage: Eukaryota > Metazoa > Arthropoda > Insecta > Diptera > Tachinidae > Tachina > Tachina fera. Next base: position 47,965,271 of record LR999965.1, on the reverse strand, counting down.
ATCTCCGTGGTGCACTACCATTAAATTTACTGTCTGTGAACCAAAGAGATTCATACTCTATGAAAAAATGTGTTGTAGGGAATTATTGTTAACAATCGTAAGCTTTCCTTACTAATTTTGTACTAAAAATAAATAATTATAACTTTTAATTTACAATTTGAGGGTGGCATTGACTGAAGTAGTTAGCACGTCGTCGACTACAAAACCGAAAATCCTGGGTTTAATCCCTGTATCCGACAGTCATTAACTAACAACACCACCCATTTTTCTGATGAGCATTAGTGTTCCTTTGTATCAGTTGTTGTAAGAAAGTTCAAATGATGAAGGCATAGTCACTGGTCACTGAACTATACCGACTTCGCAGATACTAAGCCTAATGTAAGATCAGAGCGCCCTCCTAGCAGAATAATCGGCGAAGTAAAATAACGTATACAAATGGAACTAAACACAGCTTCAAAAATTTAATGCACCTTATTGAAACCAGAAGCGCTGCAACTCTGCATTATAACGTGCAAAACGTAGAGTTGCAAAAGAAAAAGAAGCTTTCTTCTATCTCTTCCTTCACCACCTGTCTTCTCTATCACTATCCCTTTCCTAAAAGAAAGTAACACCTATAAGTAGTAGTAGGCATTAATTGAGTGTTACTTCTCTTAAAAAAAAAAAAAATTCGAAGAAAATATTGAAATTATTCGATTTAATAATCCAGTTCGCCTGCAAAAATAAAGTGACAAAACCAAGGGAAAAGTGAAGAAATTCACTTGAAAAATATTATTCATGATAAGGGGAATGAAAAAAGGAAAAACATTTCTGGGAAAAATTATTTCAAGGAAAAAACTGTTACTGTGGGATGATAAAGTGTCTCTGGTTTGTATTCAATCCAGGTACTTATACTTAGAAAAAGAACATTTAATAATGAGTATGTGTACAAAAAGCTTAAGAATAAAAAATGTATATTTAATTATCCAAGTCAAGGCGAATTGACATAAGGTGGTCTTAATTTGCAACTCTGCGTATTCTCCTTGTATATTTGTTAGTGTAAAATTTCCTGCTGTCAGAATATTACTTAACGTTTTGATTCATTTGACAGCAAGGAAATTATGTCAGCTGGCGAATTAAGATCACCTTATGTGAATTCGCCTTGATCCAAGTAATGGAATTTCAGAAACGTTAAAGCTTGCAATGAAGAGTTGTTTAAACGAAACCTTATTTTTGTGCAGAAGTTACCAGCGACGGAAAACACTCTTTCGCTGTCAGTTGAAGAGCTTTATTATGTTATTGTCTTGTGAAGCAATAATATGTTGATTGTTTTGTTGTTGGTTTTTTTTTTAAAGTACAAATTCTTGCCGAAGAACGTTAAAATTATCGTCTTTTTTTTCTTTACATCTGCTGGAGCTTTTTTTGATAATAGATTACAATTCTTCATTCAAAGAATTGTTATAATTTTCTTAAAATTTTAAAATTTTCGTACCTTTCATTGTTACAGACTGCGTAGTAATGTATAAAAGTCTTTAATATAAAGTACATTTGCTGTATTTTTAATCAAGATAATAATGTTAAAGTAAAACTTAAAAACCGACGATTTTTTTCGGTTTTGGTTTCGGTTATTATGGATTAAAAACCGCGGTTTCGGTTAAAACCGAACGGCAATCCCTAATCCAAATATCATCAAAACTTGTTGACGCAGAGTTAATGTCAGCATTTTTCCGAATCCTCAATGGAACTAATGACGCCACGCAAAAAATTTCATGTTGAGATGCCTGACTTATTACTTGCTTGTATTCTGAAGGCAATACCGAATCATCACATCGCATTTACAGATCAACTGCAAATGAGAGTTAGTTATTTTTTCCAACTGCTCTGTCGTAAAAAGTGAAGTTATCCGCTATGCTTTAACTTTAATGCTTACTGTCTTGTTCAGTAATTTCAATAGGGGATCGTATAATATTTTTTTCTTTCCCTACTACTCCACATGATGAGGAAAAAATAAATGTGTATTAATTTTTTTTTTAATTATATACCTTCATCTGCTTACAATATATGAGGAGTTTTCCGAGAAGACAGAGGTCTTATACAAAGGAATGCTATAAACTTCGCAGTTGTTAATATCGAGCCGTTTTATCGATTTTATCGTCAGCGAAATTTGACTTTTTGATTGAAATTAAAATTTTATTTTCCTATCCATAGTTGAGAATTATCAAAATGCTAAAATTTTTTATAACTTTTAAGATAAAGGCTGTACAATTTTATCGCAAGCGAAAACTTACGTAGAAAAATAAATTTGAAAACCTTCTGAAAAATTTAATTTTTGTCGCTTACGATAAAATCGAAAATAAGGCTCGATATTGTCGGCTGAAAATTCTTCTTAGGTAGAAAATAAAAACAAATAGAATTTCCTTTTGACTTTCCCGCAACTCTTCAAACAATTTCGTAAAATCCCAAAAATTGGATTTTTTCAGTATTTTTGTTCTATTTTTCTTATTTTTTTGCCGGGTGCAGATAATATTTTTGGAAATATTTACCCCCTGTTTGTGTAAGACGTTTGAGTTAGAAATCATGGCGTTTCTGTAATATATTAAAGAAAAGTTTTGCAAGTTTCCCTTAATGTATTACAAAAACGCCAAGATTTCTAACTCAATCGTCTTACACAAACAGGAGGCTAAAAACGTCTTAAGGTGGCATGATAAATTTTTTTGGTTCCAGTTTTGAAATTTGAGAGAAAAAAACTTTAAAATTGATATTTATAACAAAAATATATCTATTGCGGAACGATCTGGGGGTCTACTCTGTAATTCGAGGAGGTCTACTCTGTAATTCGATTCGAAAGAAAATGTCTCGAATTTACATGTTATAAACATACAAATTCGAAAGTTTTTTCTTTCGAATCGAATTACAGAGTAGACCTCCTGGTCTTGAATTTCTTTGTAATATTTTTCATTTTACTAGCTTTTAAATAAGTATGGGGTTGGTATTTAAATTTTTTTTACAATAGCGAAATAACTCAAATTTTGCTGATAAAAAGTCGAATAACCGAAATTTTTCAAAATTTGAATCTAAGTTTCATATAACTTTTGATTAAATTGTGCTTTTGAAACAAATTTCTTTTAGCTATTAAAAAATTTTGTTTTAAACCCTGTTATCTTTTCCAAATGCGATAAGATTTGACTTCTTCATTAGCAAAACAGTGACTGGTACAAAAGCCAAAATTTTAATTTCTTTTTTCAAATATTTCCTAAAATATAAGTTCTGATTCACACACGTCAGCTCTGACTCTTCAAGTCTTGAGTTTTTAGGAGAGAGAGAGGAAAAGAGAATGGTGAGGGGTGCAGACTTGACCGTAACAGTCAAGTTTGCTTTTTCGTTTCGTTTTTTTCATTCGTAACACTCTACTGCAACGCAAATTGATGAGACTTGATGAAACAAACTTGACGGTGTGTATGAACGCAAATGTAGATTCAAAAGAAAACTGAACAAAAACTGATCAGGTAAACCTGATGTATATGAACCAGGATTAAGCGAAACCCCATAAATGTTTAAGACTTTTTTAGCACTTGGAAAGAAAAATCTATTTGCAAAAAATCTTTTTTATTATATCAAAAACATCAGCTTACAACCGGTTTGAGTTTTTCATTAATACGATTCGGCTCAATTTGGGGCTCCGCCCCTTATAAAACTATATATAGTCCAAATTCCAGATTTAAGCTCTGTAAAACCTGCTCAAATGCTGTCAGACGGTGCACTTAGAACTTGCAGATTTATTAAATTTTTTTAACAAAATCCCCACTGTGCAACGTAGGCAGACCATGGCGCTCTATTCCATCAGTTGATGGATGATTAATTCCAATACAATCCTCGCAGAAAATTCGTTTTTCTGGTATTTCTAATATTTGCTTGTTCAACACTATTGTGCTCGTATTCGGCATAAAAATTTTTCCTATATGGTTTCTAATTACATTTGGTAAAAAAGTAAAAGAAATTTGAATTGTAAAGAGAATATATCTTGAATTACCAGCAAACAGCAACCGCAGATTGTCACTTTCTGAAATTGAGGCAAGTAAAATAAAACAAAAACATTCACACACACCATTTTAAGTGTGGTTATCTAAGAAAGAAAAAATAAATAAATAATAAAAAATAGAAAAATGTATTTTGTTTCTTTCTATTTAAGAACTTATTTTTTTTAGCCAATATAATCTTTTTATTAAGGACTTTATATTTTTGCAGTTGTTTGCCAGAAATAAAAAATGATAAAAATCTTTTTGTAACAAATTATCTGCAAAATCTACTCACTGCTTTGCTGCTTTCATTTTGAAAAAACTAAAGAAAATTATTATTTTTGAGGATAACCAGTCTTTCTAAGTATATTCTAAGAAGAAACAAACAGTCGAAGCTGTGTAACTTTCTTTAGCGCGCGCAAAATTTATGTGTGGATGATGGGTAGGTTGTGCCGGAAGACAGTTATTTTGTTGATGGAAAGTTTTCTCCCTACACTCGATTGGTTTGTTGTTAAAGTGCGTTGTACATTTAAGTTTTTCTTGAGGCGCATAGACATATATGTATATGTATTCATATTTAAAACTGCTAATAACCTGGTTACCAACTTAGAAAAACAGGATTGTTATAAAATAAAAATGTAGATTTAAATATAATGAACGTAATGAGCAGGGACAGGGCTTCATTGGCATGAATGCATGTTTTTTCCCTTAACCATGGTAATGGCAAGACAAACAACCATACAAATGCTTTGTTAACAGTGTTGCTTAGCGTTTGTTTTAGAATATTCGCTGTAGTAAAGAATTTGAAAAATCTCTCATGTCTTATAAATGGTCTTGTGCAGGACTTTAATGTGCGTAAAGATGATACTTTTACGTAAGAACTAAAACCAACCTGAAGAAAATCGACCGAAAAATAACAAAGTTATAAGCAATTAAGTGAATAAATCCAAATCCCATATTTTCCGAATTTATTATTTTTTTTAAGAATTAAGAGCTCAGTTGATAAATTCAATTAATTTATTTGTTGTTTTTATGTATTTTGACTTTCTTATTTGTATTATTTATTCACTCAATTTCTTAAATAAAATTGCAAATAAAAAAATGCGAGAGCTGTACATACACAGAAAAAAATATCATCAAAATGCAACCAGCAAAACAAATTGTTAATAGTTAATTTAAATTAAAATATATATTTAGTTAATATAAAAAATTAAGTTGTTGATATGACGAAAACAGAAATTTTTTTCAAAAAACTGAACTAACCAAATTTTATGTTATACATGGCGCGAAAACTCAAAAAAATTCATTGTTGATTCAACAAATTAAAATTTTTCTAGTCAATCAAATTACTCACCAAATTATTTGTTAAATTATATCATAACGGAATATGCACATGTAGAAGAAACAGAAGAACTCGCATTTTGTGTGTATTCATTATTTGCTTATCTAATAACGATTTGCTCTTTAGCTGAGTGGTAAGGACATTAGTCTATAAATCAAGAGATTGCCGGTTCGACTCATCCAAACATCTTTAAAATTTACCAAAAAACAAAATTCTAAAAAAATTTAAAAAAATACAAACAAAGAAACAACACATTAGAATTTGAAAAACAAATTCATTAAAAAAATTTTTTTTTCTGTTAACAACTCAATTGTTAATAACACAATAATTTTAATTGGAAATAATTGAGTTGATTTTGTTTTCTTATGTTACAAATGTGTGTTTGTATTTACAAAAATCGTTGTAGGTGCCTTTTTAAATAATATTTTAATTGTATTCACAAATAAATTATTTGTATTTACAAATCTTTTTTTCTCTGTGTAGTTGCCAGAAACGACAATTTGACACGATTTTTTCTCGACAAAAGCTGAAAGTATAAAAAAAAATTAATGTGGTAGCTTTATTTACTCTACAGTAAGCATACAAGAACAATTACAGTTTGCACGAAAGAACTATATTTTCAAAACCTATTACTTGATAAATTCAGTCACAGTTGTGATAAATATTGCTAATGTTGAGAAATGATTTCTTTAGAAGATAAATATCCATTACGTAACTATAAAAATAAAAAAATAAATCACCAAATTTTTCTCCCACGAAAAAAATATGTACATATACTTATTTATGTACATATGTATATGTATATACTCCTTACGTACATATATTAGTGAAGTTTGAAATTTATTTGCTGGTGGTTCAGCTTGGTCTATATACGTATTTCATTGGCGCTTGAACCAAATCAAATTAAAATAGATTCATATCGAATATAAATTATTTGCTGGGTTTGGTATGAGTTTCAAAGCCTACTAAGCTTATTTTGTCTTTGTGATTTTCAAAAATATTATTATTTTATGAATTCTCATATAGTTTTTGAAAGTCTGTGCATAAAGTAAGAGGTTTGTGACTGTTCAAAATTTGTGGTTGAAGTCTACTGATGATTTGGTTCAAGCGCCAATGAAATACGTATATAGACCAAGCTGAACCACCAGCAAATAAATTTCAAATTAAAATATAATTATGACAATATGTCGAATAATAAATTTCTTAAATATTAGTGAAGGGTATATACCATAACCCCGATTTTATTCGTATTCGTATTCGTGTTATAGGTCTGCACAGATATAGCTGTTTACACCAGTTTTACGTGTGTTGGTTCTGGTATGTACAGGTACATATATGTATGTTGTTAAGCATATCTGTTACTAGTCATAAGTTATCGGTGCAATCAAATCAGTACCACTCTTCTTTCTTCTTTGCGCTCTCTTTCAAGAAAAACAATTGAGTCTAAAACATGACTAGTAACATAAACTCTGAATAACATAAAGTATCTGTACATGCCAGAACAAACACACGTAAAACTGGTGCAAAAAGTTATATCTGTGCAGACGTATAATTCGTATTAGCGAATTCTATATAAGTATACAATTGTTGTGTATTTGTTAGTAAAACATGATCTCTGGAACGATAAGAGCTGTGGAAATGAAATTTTCACAGTTTCGACTCAATACCCGGTAGATTTTTGTTTTGTTGTTTACCCAACCAACAAGTGCCCACTGTGTGTAGTAATTTTAAGTTAAAAATTAAAAATAAAATAATTGGGAGTAAGAATGGGCGCAGCTAGAATATTTTATGTATTTTTTACTACTTTAAATTGAAAATATTTGAAAATTAAGAAATTAATTAAGTAAGATGTCGTTACATAAAACGCCAAACGCCGTATCTAACAATAAATTTGACATATACGTTCTTATAAATTCCGTGGTATTTTATCAATATAGGCGGTACAACAAAATAACGAAACCGAGCGAACAGAAATAGCGTTTTTATTTATTTTATGGGATTTAACAAATTCGCATTAAACACCTCAGATTTTCTATTTTCACATGTTTTTCATCCTTCTTTAAAATTATGAAAATGTTAGTTAAGGCGCTTTGCGTTTCAAATAACGAAATACATATGTATGTACATATGTATCAGGGAAGGCATTGATAATTTTAAAATTGTAGCAACAACTTAAACAAATTGTACTTTTTAACCTTAACTGTACTAAAATATTTTTTTTTGTTCAAATTACATATTTTTATGTGTTTTTATTAAAATAATCGACTTTGTTATGGCCAATGAATCGTTTTCACAAATTTGCTTGTAAGTTACACATGTTTGAGTTGGAATTTAAAAGTAATAGCATGTGCTACATTATACGATGATTTGGAAATAGAATAGTTCATTATATTTAAGAACCTAAAGTTCGTATAGCCTTGTAAGTCAAATTACATGTGATAATTAGTAATGAACAAATAACATCAAAGTTAGTTGTAAATATTCTGACAACAACACATAGTTGAACGGAACAGCTAGCCGTTTTCGAATGTCACTAAACCTTCATCATCAGCGTTCTTCTGTGTTTGGTCCACTGTGTGTGGTATCAGTTGATGTAGATTTCTGCCTTATATACGAAACTTTTTTGCAAATGGATTATGTGAACTGTTTTGATTCATCGTATTTCATTCACATTTTTTTGATTTTCTTGCTGCCTTGTGCTTTCACAAGAATGTTTTCAAGGAGAAGAATATGAGTTTCATTGTTCAAAAGTGAAAATTGACATATGTATGCAATCGTTTGAAAAGAAATACGGAATAGTACCAAAAAAAAGTACAATTGCCATCCCTGGGATGTATGTGTTTATGTTTAAAAAAGTACCTTCGCCTGTCGTTGAGAACTTCCCTCCCATATTAGCCACTAAAAACTTTAAATACTGTAACGAATATACATTCAGCAAAATAAAAAAAAAAAATAAGGAATGAATTCTATGGTTACTACAATTCTGGCAGCTCTTTATTAATGATGTTTTCATGAGTTGTATATTTATTCTAGTTTTTGTTAATTTTTTTGTCATACTTTTTTGCCACTTTTACTAGAAGTGCTAGTTTTTGTTTTACTTTTAAAAGTCTTGTATTTTCTTTTGGGTCTTTTTACTTGAGTAATTAAGGTCGTCGTCATAGCATTTGATACCTTCAAGGTGCAGAAATCATCAAACAATTTATTATATTTAATTCATTGTCTTCTGAATACGATGAATACTTACTATACGTTTTTGTTTTTCATTTGTTTGCTGCTTTTATTTTTGTGTATTCATTTCATACATTAAAACTAAAACAAAAAAACAAAACAAACACTTAAATAAAAGTAAAATTTATGCGCTGTCAGCTGCTTATATTCCTTTTGTTAAACAAACAATTATCCAAAAACAAACAAAACCAAAAGAATGTTAATTATTGTTAGCTAGAATTTAAGTTTAAATAACAAAAGAATAGACAGCAAAAGTAAATTATATCCAGTATAAAACCTTTGAGCCAAGCTTTTGTCATAAAAATAGAAAACTACGAGTATATTTCTCCTTTTAACCAAGAAGACGTGTTATTATTATTATTTTTTCTTTAGTGTTTTATTTAATCTGTGGCCAAGAATTATTGAGCTAGTTTTATTGTAGATTAAATTTCCATTTCTTTTTTTTTTTCCTCTTTGGCTTTTGAAAGTAGTTGTTGCAGAAAACATTCTTATATACATATGTAGTTTGCAGCTGAAAGTGAAGTTTAATCTGGGTTGTAGACAATAAAATATATATATTAAAACTGCCCTTAAGAAAAAATATATTAATATATATTTAAGTGAATATTTCTGAAGAAAGGAAGTAAGTTCGTTAGAACGAAAATCAACTTATTTTACCACAATCTTGCTGGCAACATCAAAGCGAACAAGATTGACATTTGACAATTTATCACCAGTCAATATCTAACTATCTGTTGGATGTACGACACGAATTATGGCAAGCGTAGTCAGTTGTATATAAGGGCTACTATTTATATTTCGGAAATAGCAACCCTGCAGGAACTAACACACGATTAGTCACGTGATGGGTTCCCAAGTGATAAGGACCAGTCCGAGTTCTACCACTTCCTATGAAGCGGAACAGTCACTTTTACATGGGGATGACCTAGGATGGGTTAACTGATACTTTGTATGCACGTTGTGACTTGTCACTGAACTATCTCATGGGGAACTAATCGTTGTAAAATAAAATAAAGTATATATAAATGTCATTCCAACACTGATGCCCTAATTCAGTAAGAAGATTTAGGACATCTTTGTTTGAAAATACTTTTGAGTTCTTGTATTTGAATTCTCTGACATATTTTTTTCGAAAATGGTTGGTGTCCTTGATAATGAAAAATAAAAATACATATTATTGCCATGTTTTTTTAAAACATGAAATTAAATTAAAGTATTAAAGATTAAACACATTCACCACAGCAAGCTAGCGGCTACAAAATTTCAAATATAGAATACACATGTTTAGAGTCTGAACACAATGTAACGATTATTTATTGCGGTGCGGGTTTCCATACGATTTTGAAGTAAAAAACCGCAGTGCGGGACGGAATAAAATTAAAATCTATTTTTTTTTCATTGCGAAGTTTCTTATTCTCTCAATTTTTGATACTCTTTCTCTTGCTGACGTTGCCGTAGTTTTTGAATAATTGGCTGTGTTCACAACATTTTTGTAAAAAAACATGATTTTGAAGTTCAAACATTTTTGTCATAAAGTTTAAAAAATACATCAAATATATCTACGAATGTATAAAATGTTAATAATTTTTTGTTTTTAGTTATAAAAATGTATGCGTCTTCCGTTGTATTATGTTTATTTTTCTCTCCCGCAACGAGAAATCGCACCGCACCGCAAACATTAAGTTTAGACTCTTATATGAGAATAATTATTTTGAAGGCAACAAGGCTACAGGTTGTTATTTGTGCTACATTCGTCGTTGTAGTCAAATTAAACTAATTTCTATTTTTTACGGCTTCAAACCAAAAATAGTGTTAACAATATAGCAAAATATGTTAAACAAATTATTGCCAAGAAATATTTTTAATTGCAAAATAAAACGATAGTTACAACATTTTAATGTTAATCACAAAAGTAATTATATTTTTGCAAAGCAAAAAAACGATAATTCGTGAAAAATTGCAAAGTTTAAAAAAGCCATAACATTGATTAAGAATCAATAAAACTATAAGGAATGCAAAAAATTCGCAAAAATTACGAAAATTCGCAAAAAATGATGACAAAGTTTAATAGTGTTTTAAAATCTTAAAACTGTTGTGAAGCTAAAAGACACGCAAAAAGTCGCTTTTATCGCGAACTTTGCAAAAAATCGCGAGAATTTGCAAAATTCTAATTAAGCCATAATATTGATTAAAAATCGCTAAAACTTTAAGGAATGCAAAAAATTCGGCAAAAATTACGAAAATTTGGAAAAACATATTAACAGCGGGATGATAACAAAGTCTAATATTGTCTAAAAATCGGTAAAACTGTTTAAAAGCTGAAAGCATGCAAAAAGTCGCATATATCGCGAAGTTTGCAAAAAATCGCAAGAAGTTGCAAAATTTTACACAAGCCATACTATTGATCCAAAATTATCAAAACTGTAAGGAATGCAAAAAATTCGCAAAAAAAAAGCGGCGGAAATTTGCAGAAGCTTATTACCAGCGGAATGACAAACAACGTCTAATATTTTTTAAAATCGGCAAAACTCTTAGGAAACTAAAAACATGCAAAAGGTCGTTTTTATTGCGAACCTTGCAAAAAATCGCGAAAAATTTGCAAAATCCGAAGCAAGCGCTAAAATTTATTAGAAATCACGAAAGCCATTAAAATATAAATATTTTAGAAATAAATTCAGTGAAGTGCGACTTTGACCCGCGCACGAAGGGTTCCGTACTGGCATGAGATATGTAATTCAATACGAACAATATAAACTATAGTTTTGGCATTTTTTTCGTTTTTGGGTTTTAAGCGTTTTTTTAGCATGGGGTTTTTTTGAATTTATTGGCGCTTTCTGAGTTTTGGCACTTTTTTTCACGTTTTGGCGATTTTTTTTTTTGGGTTTTGAAGTTTTTTTAATTTTGGCGATTTTTATTATCTTGGAGTTTTTTTGCGATTTTTTTATTTTGGCGTTTTTTTAATTTTTGCGTTTTTTTTCATATAGGTGATTTTTTTGGTTTTGGCGATTTTTTTTAGTTTTGGCACTTTTTTTTCGTTTTGAGGGTTTTTTTGTTTTGAGGTTTTTTTTCGGTTTTTGGCGTTTATTTTAAATTTTGGCGATTTATTTCGTTTTGGCGATTTTTTTTAAATTTGGTGATTTTTTTTTAATTTTGTGTTTTTTTTTCAAATAAACAATTATTTTGGTTTTGGCGTATTTTTCGCGTTTGGCGATTTTTTTCGGTTTTTGGCGTTTATTTTTTCATATTGGCGATATTTTTTCATTTAAACGATTTGTTCAAATTTGGCAAATTATTTTAGTGCTAGATTTTTTTTTTTAATTTTGTCGATTTGGCGATTTTTTTTAAATTTTTGGCGATTTTTTCAGGTTTTTGATGATTTTATTCGGTTTTCGATTTTATAATTTTCAGATTTTTTAGTTTTACGGTTTTTGAAAATTTCAAGAGTTTACCTCTTACGGTTTGCAAGATATAGCAAGTTGTCAAAATTACATAGTCAAAATTGCATTAACTGATGGACCACCCTTTAACTAAATTTTTTTTAATTTTAGTGTTAATTGTTGTAGCCTTATAGAAATGCACTAATTTTACAAATTTCAAGTGTCAATATACATATGTATATTGTTTTTCGTCGCTCGTTTTGGAACACCCATTAATTTCTAATTCTCATGTGTTTGTTGTTGTAGTGGCCAAGGTTCTACATACTCTGTCCAAAATTCAGGTCTGTAGCTCTTACGGTTCCTGAGAAAATACCGTGTGACGGACAGACGGACAGACGGACAGCGTAGCGAAAACAATAGGGTTGCTTTTTTCACAAATTCGCAAAAAAAAATATATAGAAATAAACTGACTTGTTTTTGTTTATTTATTATTATTTGAATGTGGTTAGGGGCTGTCCATATTACGTAACGCTGTTTTATCCGATTTTTGACCCCCCCCCCCCCCCCCCCCCCCCCCACAATAGCAGATCGTAACAAAACTATATCCCGCCCCCGGGGGAACAACGTAACAATGAGTTAAAAACAAATTACATAGTTTAAAAAGTTTTTGTTTAAAAAAATTTAATTTACTAAAGTCATTTGTTACACTAGCACAGTGCGTAGACAAAAATTAAATAAGCTTACTTATGAACGCACTCCAAATATTGGCAAAAATATTTTTTAAATTTCTTTCCAAGTGTCCAAAAACTCCAAAAATTATGGTTTTATGGAGAGCTTATTCCTAAACTGTATGTATGAATTAGTGATGCGTATTGGAATTCTCAAATATTCGGCCATTTATCATATCGTATTCGTTTAAAAAAATATATGTACAAAGAAATTCATAAATCCAAAATTGTAATAATTAAAAAATAAAATTTATTTCTTTATTTTTGCTATCCGTTTTTCCGCTAAATATGCCGTATTGATGACTGCTCAATATTTGAAACACCAAGATGAGAATTGGAATGTCTATAAGTGAAGTCGTCGTGTATTTCAAAGATCTTGAAGATACTCCGTTTGGTCATCTTCAAATAAATCTAAAATGTGCGTGAAACTAAAAAAATAATAATTATATCTTGGACCAATAAAGGTTTGCCGTGGTGAAAAATATTTCATTATCTGAAAGAAATTTTTTAACCAGTGCACTTAGCGGGAGGGCTTTAAATATACACCTTTGTTGTGGTATTTTGGGAGACCAAATGACTCAAAATGATGTCCATTACGAATGATATGTCCTTTCTGCAACATTACATTTTCAACAGATATTTGCTCATTTAAAAAAATATTCCTTAAAAATACCTTAAAATTAGAGGGACATACAATCTATATTTACAAAACAACACTGTTGTTTTATAAAAAATTTTTCTTGTTCGGTTGTATAAAAAATTAAAAGAATATCCTTATGAAAATACAAGTTTCCATGAAAACATCTCTCAGACTTAGACATTGTAGCCTCAAAATTTTAAAACTTGATATTTGGATATCGTCGTGCACATATGTATATTCTTTGAAAGGACACTTTCCATGAAAATTGCAAGATATGGTTTCGTAAACTTCTGCAAATACCATTTCCTTCTACGTATTTGGTGAATTTAATGTTAATATATATGTTGTATTTTGATATGGAAAGAAGTTTTATATACATACATACTTACGTATATTAAAAATATTTAAAAATGTAAATGGATAAAGATGAGGACTTGAGAAGCGTGTAACCAGTTTGACTGCAATTTATTTAATTTATTATAACAATTTTGTATAATTTTCAAATAATATTTAACAAAATAAATTATATTAAATTAAATTTTTGGATAGTTCTCATAAACTTTAATGTACATACGCGTACAGGAGTATGAAGTTATTTTCCATAAAAATATTTTTAATTGTAAATATCTATATATAAATTTCACATCCAATTGATTCGCGAGTATCATTTTAAATATTGGTTTTCACAGATATAGTTTTAAATATTCGAGTTCACGATTATCAAAATTTGACATTCGGAACATGTATGTACATACATATGTATGTATGTATACATACAATACTAGTGATGCACGAATATTCGTATTCGTACTGCCGAATATTCGGCCATTTTTAAATATTCGTATTCGTATTCCCGAAATTCAGCCGAATACGAATATTTCTCTAAAAAAAATTAAATAAATAAATTCATAAATCCTAAACGAAATTTAAATAAATTTGTGCTTTTTAACATTTTCAAATGCTATTTGATGACGATCATTAAAATTTTTAGTATTTTTTCTGAACTTTAAAATACACCAACAGGAGTATGAAGTTCTTTTTCATAACAATTTTTTCATATTTCATTTTGCAGGTGTAAACAGGACACCAATTTCATGTCTATAAATTTCACATTTAATATTCGTATTCGTATTCGCGAATATCTAAATTTGACATTCGTTACATCACTAATAGATACATAATGTATTTAGATAACACGTATAATTTAATTTTAAATTTACTTGCTGGTGGTTTAGCTTGGTCTATATATGTATTTCATTGGCGCTTGAACCAAATCATCAGTAGACTTCAACCACAAATCTTGAATAGTTAAAAACCTCTTACTTTATGCACAGACTTTCAAAAACTATATGAGAATTCATAGAATAATAATATTTTTGAAAATCACAAAGACAAAATAAGCTTAGTAGGCTTTGAAACTCATACACGTATAATCAATTAAATAAATGAATGAGAAAAACACGTGTTTTTGTCCTACAAGCTATTAGACTGTAAATATTCATTCATTTATTTTCCCTTTTTTGGAAATAATACTTTTAAATTAAAATAAATTCAGTGAAGTGCGACTTTGACCCGCGCACGAAGGGTTCCGTACGGGCACGAGATATGTAATTCAATACGAACAATATAAACTATAGTTTTGGCATTTTTTTCGTTTTTGGGTTTTTTCGGTTTTAAGCGTTTATTTTTAGTTTGGGGGTTTTTTGAATTTATTAACGCTTTCTGAGTTTTAGCACTTTTTTCACGTTTTGGAGATTTTTTTTGGTTTTTGAAGTTTTTTTAATTTTGGCGATTTTTATTATTTTGGCGTTTTTTTATTTTGGCGATTTTTTTTTATTATGGCAATTTTTTTTAATTTTGGCGTTTTTTTGATATAGGTGATTTTTTTGGTTTTGGCGATTTTTTTAGTTTTGGCGATTTTTTTTCGTTTTGAGGATTTTTTTTCGGTTTTTGGCGTTTATTTTAAATTTTGGTGATTTTTTTCGTTTTGGCGATTTTTTTTAAATTTGGCGATTTTTTTTTTAATTTTGCGTTTTTTTTTTTCAAATAAACCATTATTTTGGTTTTGGCGCATTTTTCGCGATTTGGCGATTTTTTTCGGTTTTTGGCGTTTTATTTCATATTGGCGATTTTTTTTCATTTAAACGATTTTTTCGAATTTGGCGATTTATTTTAGTGCTAGATTTTTTTTAATTTTCTCGATTTGGCGATTTTTTTTAAATATTTGGCGATTTTTTTCAGGTTTTGGCGATTTTTTTCGGTTTGGCGATTTTATAATTTTCGGATTTTTTAGTTTTACCGTTTTTGAAAATTTCAAGAGTTTACCTCTTACGGTCTCCAAGATATAGCAATTTGTCAAAATTACATAGTCAAAATTGCATTAACTGATGGACCACCCTTTAATTTACATTTTTTAATATTTTAATGTTTATTGTTGTAGTCTATATAAAAATACACAAATTTTACAAATTTCAAGTGTGAATATACATATGTACACACAACTGTATGTATATTACATGAGATTTTAAAATTTTTCGTCGCTCGGTTTTGAGCATCCTTTAATTTCTAATTCTCATGTATTTCTTGTTGTAGTGGCCAAGGTTCTACATATTCTGTCCAAATTTCAAGTTGCAAGTTGGAATAAGAGTGATTGTCTTCTTCAGAATCGCCTGAAATTTTTTGATTTTTTATAAAATAATAATTTTCCATATTTTTTAATCACCCGAACCCACCATTAACATTTCTGCAGTATATTTTTCGCATAATGTTGATTTTGCTTGTTTGTTTTTTTGTGCGTTTTTTAAATTCAAACTATTTTTGTTATTTTTATTCTTTCTCTTCTTCTTTGTAAATGTTCTACATTGTTAAAACTCTAACAACACCTACAACAACTACAATCTACATTAGGTTATGAATTGGGTAAATTTTAGCTACCTAAATTTTATTTCTTTTGTATGATTCTTTGACAGTCAGAAATAAATAAAATATCCACCCCATTACCCTGAGCACGGCCGGAAAGTATAGGTAGCATAGATTTCTTTTCAGACTATGTCGTAATTTCGCATGAATCGTTGCATATATGAAAATATATGTGTTGGATATAATGTTGAGAACAAAATCATAAAGCAAATACACGAACCTTCTAGCATAGACAATATATAATAATTGTTTTAAGGAATAGCAACTGCAGCTTTTTTTCTTCCATACACAAGACGATACAATCGTCAAACAGAGGTGGGGCATAAACTGTAACAATGAAATTTTTCGGGACTTGAACTGACAACCTCCGGCATGACAGGGTTGCTTGCACACTACCCACTCGACCACAGAGGAGCTCATATTTCAAAAGTATAAACACCAGTTAAGCTTAGGTTAATATCTAAGAATAGTTACGCGATTGGTTCCATAGTGGCTTGGCGGTACCATTGGAGTGAAGAATGAACAATTAAATAAGTTGACAAAAGATCACGACTATACAACACGACAATGGTGAATATACAACCATTTACAGCATATGTCCTTTTTTCACCATACACTAGTCTTTATTTGTGGTAACACTCCCATTTTCTCAAGTCATAGAACGAGAACGTTTAAATCAATTGCCATCAAATTTTTTGCAGGCAAATAATAACAATTTTATTTTGAATAAAAATGGCTTTATTGTTTTTCAACAAAAAAATTCCCCTTGATGATCAATACACTTTTGCATTTGTTCAAACCATTTGTCATAGCAGTTTCTCCATTTCTCTAGAGACACCTCCTCCTCCTTCAACTGCTTCTTCGGCGCTTGTAAATCGTTGACCACGCAGTTTATGTTTGATATTCGGGAATAAGAAAAAGTCATTGTGTTGCAAGTCAGGACTGTACGGAGGATAAGTCATAAATTCGATGTTTTAAGTGGTCACAAATGCACTTATTCGAAGAGGTGTGTGAGAGTTCGCATTGTCGTTATAAAGAATGATTTGTCTTCGGGGGTTTATTTTTACGAATTTATTCGAAGACTTCCAACAAACAAATGGTCGTGTACCACTTAGAATTGACAGTTCTAGGTTATTCAAACGATGACCCACATGACCCATTCGACCGAAGAAACAGGCGACCATTTGCTTCTCGTTGCTTTTTTCCCGAACAACTTTTGTTTTTGTCGGTCGATTGCTGTTTTGTTTCCGGCTCATAAGTATATATCCATGATTCGTCACCTGTCACGATTTTATACACGTCCTTTGAAGCATCGCGGTTGATCTTTTTAAACATTTCCTTACACCACTTGATGCGAGCCTTTTTTTGAGCAGTTGATAAATTACAGGGACATTAACAAGAACAAAAATTTTTTTACAACTATGTGTTCATGGAAAATCGAATGTATTGAAGTGGAATTAATGTGGCAGGATGCCTCTATCTCAAAGTATGTCAAATGATGACCTTGCGTTATCATTTCCTGCACTGTATCGATGTTTTGTGGCACAACAACCGATTTTGGACGACCTTCACGGAGTTCGTCGGTGACGAAACTACGACCACAATTGAATTCACTACACCAGCGATATACCGTGATTTTTGGTGGAGATTCCTTGCCATGCAAAGAGCTGAGTTCCTCGACACATTCTTGTAGAGATAATCTTTTTCGAAAGTTGTGAAAATCCAACGAAAACCTTCACCCACTGAAAAAACAGCTTAAAATCACTAAAATCCATATTGAATTAATAAGAATCATTAGCGAAAGTCTAGTCATGACGAAATTTCTTACTTCAAAATAGAAAAATAATAATTTACAGTACTAATTTATTAATTCTATTTGTTTTTAAGTATCTTAAAGTACATTTTCTATTATATTGAATATTATTGAATTAATGTGACGCGTTCTTATATTTAAGTTCCTGCTTTTCCCTGGGTGTTCTCTTGCAATTAAATTTTTTTTTCAAATTGATTTCTTGAACTCACTGTAAACAAAACAATAGCGCTAAAAAGTGACAAACTTTATTATGGTGTTGCCAGATTTTAGGCATTGGAATTAATGTTGCCAGTGTCCGAAATATAAATAGTAGCTCTCGTACTACCATTTACCATTTTTTTTAAATAACGATGCCGAATTAAGTTTTTCTTTTTTACTTTTTAAATTAAATTATGCTTTCGAAAGAAATAGTTTGGTATAAAATATTAGAAAAATTCAAAACACATCTCCAGAGCTGGGAAAATTTTAACTAAACAAAATGTTTCATATTTATTTTTAGAAAAAATTATTAATCTAACTTTAAATAAATATCCTGTAGCTCGTTTCTGTGTTTCTCGCATCATAAAATTTCTCACATGAAACGTGAAACACAAAATTCCATCGTTTCTCGATATGCGAGAAAAAAGTGTTTCTGTATTTGAATGCGAGAACAGACAACACTGATTATGTTTTTACTGGAATATTTCCAGTAATTGAGTGTCAAATGAAAACAAAATGTCACAAAAATATTATTTAAATAACAATAAAGGAAATAATTTACAGGAAAAATAAAATAAAATAATGAGCATGAATATAAAGTGAATGCAATGTCTCTACATCAGAAAATTACAGAAAAAAACATTCTAAATAAAAATAATCATATCGACTCGTTAATAATAATTTTAGTACAACAATTCGTTGCATATCTTTTCAACTAGCGTATTTTTCATATTTTCATACACAAATTTAAAAATTCATATGCTTTTGTACAAATTTAAAATGCGACTTGTTTTGACAATTCTTGCGAGAAACTTTTCACAAAATATTGTTACAGAAACACTTCTTCTCACATCCTTCCAATAATTACTGGATATTTATTCAAATGGCAGATAGTTCTCGCAAAGTAAATATACAGCAACACTTATGCGAGAAAAGCCATTTTGTGTTTCAATTTACTCTGTTTTTGTTACAATTCCCTCGTTTCATGCGGGAAATTTTACGATGTGAGAAATACAGAAACGAGCTACTGGATTCAATATATTTCACTGATTTCAACTTTAATTTCTAATAAGTTGAATGTTAAATCATCAATTAAAACATGTTGAATTGAAGTTAAATTCATTATGGTAATTATTTAGTGTGTATCTAAAGTATATATTTAAGGCTGTTGTGGTGGCCGCCGCAGCTGTAATTGCGAGTTTCCACGCGATAAGTTTTTAATTTCAAATCTTGGCTGAGCCAGCCATCTACAACGCACATTTTTCTGATGCCTGTGTCAATACACATCATGTGAGTCAAATAAATGTTCATAATAATAATAAAATAATATATACTAATTACATTAAATTCATGTAGTGTCAACGTAAAAATAACTTTAATTCAACATGATTCATGATTCATGTTACTTTAGTATCGAATTTACGTTGTTCCAACTTGGAATATTTTTGATTAAACATGGGTATTAAATCAACATTAAATATAGTTATTTTAAAATGAAAAATTTTCCCTGCAGGTTATTGTAAGTCATGTTGAATTAACATGAAACACATTTGAAGCAAGCAAAATCATTGTGGGAAATATTTAAATTAATCTAGTTTTTAATTTGTAATTTTTCTTTGTATACATTGTTATACAATAAAACAAAGTTTTTATTGATCACATACAAATTTAATCAAATCCACTATAATAAATATTTGGTTTCATAATATTAAATTATTATAATTTTTCTTTGTTTTTCTAAGATGTGATGGTGTGCTTCAACTGAAATTTTTTTTAATGGAATTGAAATATATATTTAAGAGGGATAGTGGCGCAATTGCTTAAACATAAATTAGAATTAATATAAATGGAAATCAGCTTTTATTTTTTTTGATTTTCTGACTCTATTATTGTAGCTTGAACACAGTAGAAAAGGAAAATTTCTTAGCAGCCAACATTCATACATAATAGCATGTATGTATGTATTTACTTAATTTTTAATAAAATAATTCAATCGGTTCTTATAAATTTCTAATACAAAATATACCTTAATTGAGCAAATATAATAGATGAAAGTTGTCTTGCTTTACTTCCATCTTGTTTGTTTCCTTACAAAAGCTTGATCGATTTGCCTGCCTCCAGTGCGAAGTGGCTTTTAAAGTCATTTTTCATTTGACTTAATCGTAGGCACCTTGTGCTCACTTTACTTGTTTTGTTCCGCATTTTTTCAGCCACTGTTTTTTACATAAGCAATTTTTCTAACTCTTCTTGTGTATTTATTTTTTTTTATTTTTTTTTGCTTCAATTGTTCTCAACATCCACCCAAAGAACCATGAAATAATAAGAAAAACATTCTGCTTTTTTATTTTATTTGTTATCTTTTAATCTCTCTGCGTCTGACATTTTGATGGATGTTCAAACATGTGTTTTATTGTCTTCAATTCTAATTCAAATAAAGAGTGTATGAACTTGTAGCTGGTGCTTCAACATGCATTTTCTCGTATTCTGATGACAATATCTTGATGTACGTGTACTTTTTTTTTCTATTCGTTGAGGTTGTAAAGAAATCTATCACATGAAAAAAACAAAAACGCTGAAAGAAAATTTGAAAAAAAATCCCTACGAATAGAACGAAAACTAATAAAATATTTGCAAGATAATGAAAAAAATAAACAATAAGAGAAAAAAGTACAACTAACAAGTTGAGCTTAAGATTGTTTTTTAAATAGTTTGCTTGGTTGTGACGTGATAGATGTGCCCTACTATAAGCAAAATATTAACAAAACATAAAAATGCACTTTATTATTTGTTCTAATATATACAAATTCTTGTAATAAAAAATTTTAATTTTGATTAATAAAAACCGAGTGGTTTTGGGCGGAATCTTGTGCTCTCTATCTAGTTGACGAGAGCAGGGTATGCCACACTCAAAAAAAAGACATGTTCTATTATTAAGAAATTTGTTTTCCTAAATTCAAGTAAAAAAAATTTCTAAGTTTAAGTAATTTTTTTTAAGTTCAACTAAATTTTTACAAAAATTTTGTAAAAATTACTTAATATGAGTAAAAAATAAAAAGTTCATATCCTCAAAAATAGTTCATAAAAATACACAATAAATTGCTCAAATTTCAGGAAATGTTTCCTGACTTAAAGGAAATATTTACTAACAGTAAGAAAATGGTTATAAACTGAAGGAAATTTTATATTAAGGACTAGTCAATTTCGTCTTAAATCAAAAAATACACTTTAGGAAATGAATTACTCCTGATTAGTTCATGAAATTTGACTTACTTAAAAGATGTAAAAAGGTATACTAAATTTTAGGGAAGTATTTCCCAGTTTTAAGTATTTTTTCTTTGAATTGTGGAATTTATTATTGATTTGCATTTAGCAAAAAATCTAAGTAAATTTTTCATATTATCGAGGAATATTTGAACTTGAAATTTATTTTTTTGTAAATAAAATTAAATTTTAAAACTCAATAATTTCAATGCTTATTCAGGTTGCCTTGTTGGCAATTGGTTAGAGTGCTTGCCTGTCAATCAGAAGGTTGCTGGTTCAATACTTGTCTCCTCTCAGGGAATTTATATGTATGGTGAATAATAATGAAGAAAATATAACATGAAAATATAAAAAAAACATACCATGTGGTATAGAATTTAATTAAAAATAAAAATAAGTACCAGAATTAAAGAAAAAAAAATGGGAAAATTTACTAAATTTGAGATCAAAGACGAAAAATTTTTTTGCAAAGCTCCGAATTTTATGGACAAATTTTATTTAATTTTAGGAAAATTTTACTAAAATATGAAAATATAATTACTATAAACTAGTTCAGAAATTTAGTAAATATTTTACTGGTTTCAAGAAAAAAACAGCTTTGGCGCCATACGACAACTTTTGTTTATTAAAATTTAGAAAATTTTCCTAACTTTTAGTTAATTTTTTTTGAGTGCATTAGTAATTATTAATGACTACTGATACGCTTTGCAGGACCATACATAGTCTTTTTATGAAATTTTTAATCGCAAGTTCAGAGATTTGCGGCTGTTTCTGGTCGATAGCTACTTGAACACCATCGTTGAGGTATCAAATCGACTATGGACTATTAACATGGACCTCATAGTTCCAGGGATCATGCATTCCGAATAAATATGCACTACAATTTTACATACATAGAAAAAAAATATGTGTTTCCTCTAAACTATTGGCCAGTCATTGTATGAGCTTCAATTTTTGTTGTGCACAAATTGCAATTCATGAGATTCTGATGAGCCTTCAAACATTTGTTTGTAATTATTGCTTTTAAGATGGAACGAATTTGTTTTGATATGTATCGCTTGCCAATCTACCGTTCGCACATGCAATAAATCCAGCATAAACTTAAAAGCCCTTGTTTTTTATTTTCTTCTACACATTTCACGAGAACAGCAAAATAGAAATAAGTAAAAAAAAAAACAAAGCAAAAATCTAGGAAAAACTGGAACTGACAAGTGTGTTAAAAGAACCCTATCAGATGAAAAGAAAAACTTTGTTTATTTTGTTGTTTCTATTTTTTTTCGTCTTTTTTTGACGTTCGTTCTTCTTTTAATTTTTCCAGCAGATGCAGCCAAGAGTAAAACAAGTTTGCTGCTTAAGTCTTTTGTTTTGCTAGAAGTTTTCTTGTTCAAGTTCTTAAAAATTTTCCAACGCATTCTCTTTGTGTTTGGTAAATTTTGCAGAAAAAGGCATAAACATTTATGAACTCAAATGTTTCAACATTTTAATAAGTATGTGTAGTCATATATGAAATCTTTTTTTTTTAAGACATTTTTCTTAAATACTAGAATTATTACATTTTGTTAAAGCCATTAGAATTTTATTATGTTTTTGATATCTTAATAATAATAATAATGTTTGCCGCAAGCTGTTGGCAAAGTTTGTGTTAAACTTTACAATCGCTATCCCCTTCAAACATTCTTAAAGTTTATTTAATGTATGCTTTGGGTATTTGTAACACGTTAATTGACCATATAACACATTAATTATTTTGTAATTATTAAAAAATTTTTATGGCAATTTGTAACACATTACTTGAAGCCAGTTTTATTTTTCTTTTACTCAACATTAAAAGAAAGTATTTTACTACAACGAAAACGCAGTGCCGGTTAGACATGAAATTATTATTTCTAGAGGCTTTCAAACCTCTTAATGTTAAGCAATTTTATTTGTAATTTAGTTTAAATGTTTTAGAATTTTACGGAAGACTATTTTAATGTTTGAATTGTATGTTTACACCGTGTCACTATTTAACGACACAGTTTATACAAACTTATTTCAGCTTGTACTTTATATCACAAATTAAAATTGTTGAAAATTTGAGAAATATTAAATTTTATTTCTCACAGACTGATTGTACTAAAAATTATTTGTATTAAATGTTAATGGGACATTGTTAGTGCTCGGGAATGTTATTAATAGGTATGTTCATTTACTTTCCCAGCAGAGACTAGCAACGAGATAGTAAGGCAAAAATTTTCAAAATTTCTCTCCTAAATATAATAAAATAAAATAATATAAAGTAAATGAACGCTTTACTTGTAAAACTTTGAAAGAAAATTTTATTCATATCAGAACCACGCATGGAAATCATGAAACAATTGTACTTTTTCTGATATATTTTGTTTGATAATATTTTAAATTGCAACTTTTTTAGAAATTGAAATTTAAATTTTATTCCATTAACAAATATAAATATTCGACTTTCCATCAGAGTAGCAGGCCGAGCAAAAAATTTCGGCGGCGGCTGAAAGACAAATATTTTTGGCGGCGGATCAACAAACAAAAAGCTTTGAACAATTAATTATCAAAAAGTCGCCTGACTGCTTAAACAAAAAAGTCAATGTAAACGTCCATGTATTTAAGAACGGACTCCAAAGGAGAACGTAAGTGTTGTCGCAGCTATGTTACCATTCACATAAACATTTTCTTTTTATGTGGAAGCAAAAACAACTATCTTTCCGGGACGCTCGCTATCATATTAAATACGAAATTTAAAAAATTATAAAAAATAAAAGACAAAATAACGGCTGAGTATAAGCCGCCGATAAGCCGAGTGGTTCGGCGGCGGCTCGGCTTGTGTAAAAAAAACGGCTGACTGGCTAGTCGCCAGCCGCGCCGGTACGGCTTGCTACTCTGCTTTCCATCTCTGATCAGATATGAGAAACAAATAAAAGTCTTTGAAAATAAAATTTAATTTATGTGGCTTAATGAAAGAAAAACAATAGATTAAGAAAATATACTTTCTTTCTTCAAGAAATGCACATTTTTCAGATTTCCTTTTTCAGATATTTTTGAAATAATTAATTTGACAACAAAACACACAACATGTGGTTGGATAATTCTTGCCAGTAAAAATTTTAAATAATTTTTAGGAATTTTTTTGTCTCTCAATTTTTCTCTCTCTTTTGACGCTCTCTCCTTGCAAACTTTTTGAGTTAATAATACTGTTGCCAATTTTTTTTCAAGAAATATCGCTAAAGTAGACAAGAAAATAGCTAGAAAATAGCTAAATTTCAAAATGACTTGAAAATTTAGCGATAAATAGCTAAAAAAATACATATATTTTTAGGTTGTTTCAAAAATTGTATGGTAACTTGTTAACTTCTTTCGTACTTCACAAAATGTTCATACAAATTTTATAAAATACCAAATAAAAGGTTAATAAAAGGCTTATTTTTATTAAAAAAGATATACATATTACAGGCCTGCACAGATATACCTATTTGCACCAGTTTTGTTTGTGTCGGTTCTGGTATGTACAGAAACATATGTAATTCACCATTTCTATTACTTCGGGACTTCCCCAGTTAAAAATCTCTTCAAATTATAGAGTAAAAGTAATGCTGACAAACCTGCTGGTTTTTATATTGCGAGTTCCCGTTTTGGAGTACTAGTTTTTTTAAGTCTAATAAAACATGGAAACATAACAGTTATCTAAAGCTCTATTTAAAGGATTAATAATATAAACGTATTTACTTATGTATAAAAGCACTTATCAAGACGGATGTTAGGCTGTACATTACATTACCTCACCTTTAAACCTGCACAATTGTGGCGCTATTCAATCATCTTTTTTGTATAATTTGCTTCATATACGTTCACCGCTTCTAAACAAGCTCACATTTTAAAGCGAATTATGATCGACAAAAAATCGCTAGAATTCCCGCTAATAGCTAAATCATAATTTTTCCCGCAAAATGTACTTAAAAATCGCTAGATTTGACGAGAAAATAGCTGAATTGGCAACAGTGGTTAATAAACACTTTTCAGTAAATTTTTTTTACAAACTCGTAACAATTCTGAGTAAATAAACAACAGCGTTGTCAACTCGTTGCTTTTCACGCCGTTTTTAGTGCTTTTTGAAATTTTCGACGCGGACAATTTTGTAGTTAGTGCTCAGTGCTTTTTTAAATTCAATTTCGGTGCTTTTTGTTTCGAGGCGGTGGCACTAAACCACAAATTCAAAGAGAAATTTTCTAACCTATAATTTAAAAAGCATAAGCGCTTAAGTTAACTGGAGCATGTCAAAAAAATTGTACAAGGCTTCGTTGAAAAAATACGTGATATATAACCCTTAAAATTTAACATTTAAACGCAGAAGTTGATCGCGTTTTGCTTTACATAAAAAATTTTCCAGAAAAATATAGCTGCCGTTTTTGGTTATTTGTAACCAAAACTGATTCTTATATGTATACATAATTAAAATGTGTATCGCATGCCTCAAATTTTAAAACTTAGGAATGGAATGCAAGATCAACAGTTTCGTATATTTTTTATATACATACATACATACATATTTATGAATAACAACTTTATTAATATAATTTTTTGTTATTTAGTGCTTTTTTACTTAAATTACGCGCTTTTTTCCTGGTTTCAGTGCTTTTTGAAATTTTAAAGTTGACAACGCTGATAAACAAACCTAATATTAGAAAAATTTAAATTTGGTACCACTGTTCTGCAAAAAATTTAAAGAATTCGGTAGCAAGAAGTTCACAATTTTAATGGACTTTAGTGTGCTGAATCGAAATCTGTTCACAGATTGATTCCATCACGTCTATTTTTTGATGATATTGGAATATTAAATTAATTTTTATTATGGTAAAAATAGAAAAACGTATGCCCTAATTCAGTAAGAAGAATTAGGACGGTTTTGTTTGAAAATACTTCTTTCTGAGTTCTGGTGTTTGAATTCAGTAAATTATTTTCTTCAAAAATAGTTGTTGTCTCTCATAATGAAAATTAAAAATATTATTGTCATGTTTGTAAAACATAAAAATAAAATTAAAGTATTATACAATAGTTTGAAAAATATATGAAAATATATGTATGTGTTGGAAATAATGTTTGGAACAAAATCATAAAGCAAATACACGAACCTTGTAGCATAGACAATAACTAATTATTGTTTTAAAGAATCATAACTGCTGCTTTTTTCCGTCCATAGACAAGACGGCACAATCGTCCAACAGAATTAGGGCATTAGACATAAAATGCTTCTATGATATAAATTAAAATCTTAAATGAAATTAAATACTAGTTTAACATAAAACATCAGCTACTATTTAGTAGATCGCTTTCTTTTATTAGTTTTATCTGCTTTCTCGCGATTGAAATCAATTAACATTTCTGCGGACCACTTGCCGTTGTGTCTTTTTTTCCCGATGCGCAATAGATCTATCTTTACCTCCAAAAAAAAAATCTAAATGTGAATGCAGTATTTGTGACATACTTTTTCAACAGCTTCCCATGCTCTTCTTTTTTATTAACCAGCTGAGATTTTAACGATTTTTTAAACATCTCTCATGTTTGGGGAGCAACAAATATGCCTTTTTTCCATTTGGTCGCACTTACACTTGGAAATATACTTTTGACGTGTTTAAATGTCTATTCATCTCTGTTGATAGCTTACACCAAATCGCTTATTAAGCCTAATTTGATGCACAGTGCTGGCAAAAATATTTTTTGCCTGCCAACTAAAGGCTCATTTGCAGTGTTTTTGATTCCCGAAATCAAATGTTATCTTAATACTAATTTACAAAAAAAAACATAGCCCTAGTATAGCCTGAATTTAATGAATTCTACCAAGCGAAAATTTTATGTTTTCATACCACTCATTCAAATTTACGGCATAATAATGTGTAATATCTGTATGTAAGATCTATTTTCCTATAGCCCAATTATTGTTTTTATCCAGCTGTACAGGGGGTCCCAGTCCAGCTTACAAATAGGCATTCAAAAGAACTGCCAGAAAAATGAGAATTTAACTTAAAAAAAGGCAGAGTTGTTGCTGGTTTGTGTTTTTAAACCAAAGTCTGATTTTATTGAACACTTTGCACTGCTTAAATCTATAGCAAAACAGAAAAAGTGCTTAAATCGAGATAAGCTGATTTTAAGTTAATGATACCGTCGCAATCTGCATAATTGAAAATACCTCTGGTCTAAATCTCAGTTAATGTGTGTGACCTTTCAAGAAGTTATGCCAAAATGAATTTCGGCTTATCTTTTTTAGACCTCTTATACTTTGGTATATTTCAACTTAAATGTATTACTTATAGTGTGTAGAAGGATGTTAGCTTAAAAAAAATAAACTTTAACAAAGCATTTCCCAATTTAACTGCAAAAGAAATAAATTTTTGAAAATCGACTTGAACGCTTAAAACTGCTCTCATGTAAAACAATAATATATGACTTAAGCACTTCTCCTTATTGTCATTTATTTTTTTTCGTTTTACATTTATTTATTTTTTTTCGTTTCTTTATGTCTTTAATTTTGCTATAATAACATAAATTAGTAATAAAATTAAAAGTGTGCCATTTAAATTTTATAACATAACCGTTCTGTTAATTATTACAATGAGCTGTGCTGCAGTGCAATTATACAATGATACATTGCAATGCATTGTGTTACAGTAAGTGGGGTACATTACAGCTGTCTTGATTTTTTTTAATGAATTTTAATAGAAATTACAAAAATTTAATTTTGCATGAAAACTAATTTTTTTTCTCCAATAATTTCTGAATAACTCTGAAAGCGTTGAAAATCCAAAAAAGTTATATAAGTTTGACTTGAAGGTAATTTTATTTTGCATCTCTCAGTATTTAATATATTAACGAACAATACGTTATCGAGTTATATTCAGGGCTATTATGAATAAAATTCCGCGTGAAATTTCTCGCTTTTCCAATTAGAATTTTTTGTTTTCCCTATTACTTGATATTAGTTGGAATTGTTCCCAGGTAAAAATTTCACGCGGAATTTTATTCATGATTGCGCTGATTGAAATAAGTTTAAAGAGTAATATTAGACCCGTCCAATAAAAAAAATGTCTACAAATAGTCTGGACAGTCGGTGAGCATAACATTTTAAAAGAAAAGTAGTGATCTAATCTGAATGAAGTTTTTAAAACTACAATCCAAAAATTTATTAACATATATTGAAACATATTCGTTAATTCTTAGTTGGTATTCTATTAAAAAGTAAGACACAGCTATTTAAATTTTCACCAATACAACCAGAATAAGCCTCAATACAATAGATTAGACAACAATAAGGAGTGAGCTCTTTCTAATATATAATGACAGATATTCATTCATTGCATATAGTCTTTTTAAAGTGAAGTTTATCTTAGAAATTAACCCACTAATATGCTGGCAAGTAAAATACCAAGATATTTCATTCGGTCGACAAAATCAATAGGTTGACCATCAATCATGATAAGGACTAATAACAGAGCCCTGCGGTACAATACTCATTACTAGTAGACAACTCGAATTAAGGTTGAACATATTGTGAGCGAACTATTAAATAAGAATAAATTAATCTGCAAGCGGATCGGGGAGAGAAATCGGAACATGTGCAAAGTTTGTTGATTACAATAGTATGACCAACCTTATCAAAAGCCTTTGATAGATCTAAAGAAAGCTAAACAGATACGTCGTCGTTATCTACAACCCTTCTAAAAGAATCGGAAAGACAAATTAAAAGAGAGGTTGTGCTATATATTCATGGGAATTATGTAAAAAATTCCGCGAGAAATTTTTCCCAGGGAACAATTCCAACTAATAGCAAATGATAGGGAAAACAAAAAATTCTAATTGGAAAAGGGATAAATTTCTCGCGGAATTTTTTACATAATTGCCCTGATTACTATTATATTATATTTATGTCTCTATACAACACATATTATTACTTAAAACTAATTTTTTTTTCGCAGAACAATGTTATTAATTCCCTTATATCTTGACGGTTAAAAATTTGGTTTTACTTTTTGTTCATAAATTAATTATTAGGTATGTTTTATTCGAACTTTGTATAAATATTTAGAACAAATTTAAGTGTGTATAAACTTAGTAAGCAGATATAGTTATAGCTGCTTAAAAATTTAAGTATGGATAAAAATGCTTCCAAGTCTCAAAAATTCTAACATATTCCGTTTATCATCACTGAAAAATAAAAATAATTAAAAATTTGCTGTCAAAAATAAATTTTTTAAATTAAAAAAATACCAACAATAAGATGTCGGAATATTCGAAACCGTAACTATTTTGTAACTTATTTAGTTTGTCTTTGTTTTGTCTTTCCTATTTTTTCTCTTGTAGGTAGTAACTTACTTCAGGTTCGGAGACCTAACACATACAATATTTGATCATAGAATACTCACAGACAAAACTCAAATCTCAGTCATTTTTATATGTATACAAACGATTAATATATTTTTTTAATGGTTGGTTAACTACACCCTTGTTATTACAAGGGATGGGAAAATTTAATTTGGCCGAACCCTAAGGTTATAACGCTATCAACAATTTCTTTATTAAGGAGCCTCCTCCGAGAAAATTCCAAATGACATAGACCGTCGCATACGAAGCTGGTACTCCCAAAATCCCCTCCTTCTTTGCGCAAATGTGAGTTTTTGTTTGGTTCTCCTACCAGTTTTCAAAATGTTTCTTTATAATTGATTTTCCATGTGGTTAATGTAAACCAACGGGATATCGTAGAGTACCGCTAACCGACGCCAACCACAATCATATGCGGTATGAGACGCAAAAGGCTAATAAACAACACTGGCCTGGTTGCATTTAAGAAATAATTGCCACCGACGTGTGATGTTGACTCGTCCAGAGCTGATTTACGAGTGATTTATAATTTTAAATTTTTGCTTGTTTTTTTTTCTTGGTTAAGCAATGTATATATGCATTTCATTCCACCTTCACGGAACTCGTCAGTAGACTTTAACATAAAAATTTTTAAATTTTTGCGATAAGTTGAGTCATTACTTCCTCTAGAGCCATATAAAGCCACTATCTTATGCTGATAAAACAGCAATAAATGAGGGTTTTGAGGCTAATGTTATACTTCTTATTCGTGACATGCGCTCAGTAATGCTCACAAAAGTGGTCGTCTATTGGACCTTTATTTTTTTTATACAGGTATGTGATGGAAATCGGTTAGATTTGAAATGAAATCTTAAGCTCAAAACGGAGAAAATTGTTTTTCATTTCAATTCATTTTCAGTTGGTTACAAAAAAATCAACCGTTCCTTTATATTTTTTTGCGGTTAACTGAAATTGAATCCATTGATCAAACGTAAATCGTTGGATCGCGATCTCCTGAAGCAATTGTTGTAAGGAATAGGCCATTTTTTTTTTAATTTCAAAGTTTTATAATGAAAAAACTTTTTTGATTAGGTAGACCGCGGCAAAGTGTTTTTAATAAATGTCGGCGGCAGATTTTAGATTGGCTTTAATCTACATACAATGAATCTGTTTCAAACATACATAAATTTAAATAAAAAATTTCTATCATTGTGGCATCATCTGTCTGAAATTATTTTAAAGCATTTTACTTATATTTTCACACAATTTATTGCAGGAAAATTTTTCTCATATATAAAATAATTCCTAAATCGTTAACTCCCGCTTACTCGATTTAAAAACGCAAAAAACAACACAAATGACGTTCTCCATCACGTCTTTTTTCTTCCTAATATTTTCATAGAAGAAGATGGGAAATGAAAACGATTTCGATTTAAAACAAAGCCAGAATGAAATCGTAATAAATGTGTGCATCACAACTTTTCATGTTTTTCAATAGATTTTAAATCGAAAACGATTTCCATCACATTCAAGTTAATTTTTTTTTGTAACCAACTGAAAATGAAACAAAGTTGAAATATGAAACCGATGTGTTTTCTGTCATACCAAAAACTATTTTCTACGTTTTGAGCTTACGATTTCATTTCAAATCGAACTGATTTCCATCACATACTTGATAGTTACACAGAGAAAACAGATTCGTTGAGACAACCGAAATTGTTGCCAATCGAATTTGGGCGGTTGCACCAACTACATAGAATTTTGGTATAACGACTGCAATTATGTTGTGGTACCACCATATTTTAATTATAACCCTCAACCAAATAGTTGCAGCAAGAAAAAAAATTGGTTAACAGTATTGAATTTGAAATAAAAGTTATTCGTGCTACCGAAAATATGGTTAGTATAACTAAAACAATACCATAATTGGTACCTGCGAAAGAAAAATTGGCCTTCCTTGCTGAAATAAAAATAAATAATAGACGCAAATAAAAAATACACAAATTAAGAAATTTATTATTTGACATATTGTCATAAGTTTATTTTAATTGAAATTTATTTCCTGGTGGTGAAGCATGTTTATAAGCATTTCTTACACCACATATTTTAAACAGCCACAAACATATTATCTTATGCATATACTTTTAAAAACCATTTGAGAATTCACAAATCATAATATCTTTGAAAGTCACAAAAGTTAATTTTTAATTTTCTGCTATAAACTATAATAGTAAGCTCAACCTCGTAGTCAGTTGCAGCAACTGATAGAAAGTTTTTATTTTAACCTTAATATAGAACGACAATTTTTTTGTTGCCAATACCAAAAGTTGGTAGTAAAATCCAATTCATAATACTTTATTCGGTTGTGTTAACCAATAAGTTAATTAGTCATGACTAGCGAAAGGATTTTCATGCATTTAAAATCACATTTTATGTACATAAAATATGCAGTAAAAATATAAAAATATGTACTTAAAACTAATAAAATATGCATTTATCAAATTTTTTTTTCAACATTTAAGAACATCAGAAACTTAAAAAAAGTCAGCTTCATTGCTTTCTTAGCAAACGTTTTGACATTAAAAACTTAAAAAACATAAA
This sequence comes from Tachina fera, assembly GCA_905220375.1. Classification (NCBI taxonomy): domain Eukaryota; kingdom Metazoa; phylum Arthropoda; class Insecta; order Diptera; family Tachinidae; genus Tachina; species Tachina fera. Next base: position 47,932,814 of record LR999965.1, on the reverse strand, counting down.
AAGCTCAGCTTTAATGCTTTTTCAACATACACTCAAAAAAAAATTAACTAAAAGTTTGGAAAATTTTCTAAATTTGAATAAAAAAAAGTTGTCGTATGGCGCCAAAGCTGTTTTTTACTTGCAACCAGTAAAATATTTACTAAATATCTAGTTCATTAATGGCCTAGTTTATAGTAATTATATTTTCATATTTTAGTAAAATTTTCCTAAAATTAAGTAAAATTTTCCAATAAAATTCGGAGCTTTGCAAAAAAAATTTTTTGTCTTTGATCTCAAATTTAGTAAATTTTCCCATTTTTTGTCTTTAATTCTGGTACTTATTTTTATTTTTAATTAAATTCTATACCACATGGTATTTTTTTTTATATTTTCATGTTATATTCTTAATTATAATTCACCATACATACATATAAATTCCTTGAGAGGAGACAAGTATTGAACCAGCAACCTTCTGATTGATAGGCAAGCACTCTAACCAATTGCCAACAAGGCAGCCTGAATAAGCATTGAAATTATTGAGTTTTAAAATTTAATTAAATTTACAAAAAAATAAATTTCAAGTTCAAATTTTCCTCGAAAATATAAAAAATTTACTTAGATTTTTTGCTAAATGCAAATCAATAATAAATTCCACAATTCAAAGAAAAAGTACTTAAAACTGGTTACTATTTTCCTAAAATTTAGTACAACTTTTTACATCTTTTAAGTAAGTCAAATTTCATGAACTAATCAGGAGTAATTCATTTCGTAAAGTTAATTTTTTGATTTAAGACGAAATTTTCTAGTTCTTAATATAAAATTTCCTTCAGTTTATAACAATTTTCTTACTTTTAGTAAATATTTCCTTTAAGTCAGTAAACATTTCCTGAAATTTGAGAAATTTATTGTGCATTTTTATGAACTATTTTTGAGGATATGAACTTTTTATTTTTTACTCATATTAAGTAATTTTTACTAGATTTTTGTAAAAATTTACTTAAACTTAGAAAAAAATACTTAAACTTAGAAATTTTTTTTACTTGAATTTAGCAAAAAAAATTTCTTTTTTTTTAGTGTATATTTTATCAAGTCATATGGAATACAAAATACGAGTAAAGTTCAGTCGAACTTTCATTTACGCACATTAATGAATAAATGTTTCTTTTTTAATTGACGATTTTTTCTGAAAAAATTGTTATGTAATAAAAATTAAGTTATTGGTGTGCATTGAAATGCTGCTATTTTGTTTGTGGAATATTCAGTTTCTAAGCTTTCGTTGTTAGAACTACATATATTGATACAATTTGTTGCATATATTTTAATTTATTTTTTACCGCATCTTCAATTAATTCAACTTAAGGTGTTAAAGTAACGAAAGCCTCTAATTGGGATATAGTGTGAACAAGAAAGCAATATTAATATCAATTTAGGCAGAAGGCTGTCGGATACTATATTTCTATTAATAAAATGAAAAAAATTTTAAAGCAAAAAAAAAAAATAACGTGTGCTTCAAGTGTACGTTAAAACCAGTTTTTGTATGAAAATTTTGTTTTAACGTACACTTCAAGCACACGTATTTTTTTTTTTTTTGCAAATGGGGGAAAGTTTTTTGACAAAATTTCTTTAATTTTATTAATAGAAATATAGTATCCGACAGCCTTCTGGCACGTCACCCATCTAGTTACTGTAGAATGTATCCGTATCGTATCACTGCATATTTTTCATTAAAGGCTGAAACACGAAAAGACGCTTTCAAAAGCACTTTATATCCACATGAAATTAATGCGGTTTAAAAGGGCTTTTATACCATGCTGTTGTTTCTTTCTTTAATTTTCAATGGTATTGATATCCTTGACTTAAGCCAAGGTATTGAACTTTGAGTACTACGGTGTTTTGGAATATCGATTCATATCACAAAAAAAAGGATCGTAAATTTTTTCTCGTTTTCTCCTTTTTGTTCTTACACAGTCGTAAAAACTGCAGCTTTTATATACTTTACAACTAGTAAAAACCCCAAAATTATATTTATAGCATGAAAAAACTAAAGAAAATATATTAAAAATACACATTTATGATGAAATATGCAAAAATATGTATTTATTATAAAATATGCAAAAATATGCACTAACAAATCGATGCGATTTTGTCGCAAATTTGTTGATTCGCAAAGATATTTTATTTACGTTGATCTACAACCAACGACAGAAAACATGTATTTACATGAAAATCCTTTCCCTAGTCATGACAAAAGCATAAGCTCGGTTGATGTAATCCATTTAAGAATTGTCAAATATATGATTTGTTACAATTATGCCCTTATGGCAATGAACATGGATTGTTTTTTGGATTAATAGAAAATTGATAGCGTGAATTGAAATATATAGTTTATGCAAATGATATTTTATTGGCCTAACTATTTTTCAAGCAATCTTTTTTCTGGGTGTAGGAGTTCCCCCCCCCCCACAACTGGATAATTAATGTAGTTGCTTTTCTATAGTGTGAGTATGTTTATGTGAAAATAAACAATGACCTATTTTTAAGGAGTTTAAAGGCAGGAATACATTTTTGTTTTGGATTTTATAGAGCTTGACTTCGTTATTATTCTTCCAAGTATCTTCCCAAATATCTCGTAAATATGTATTTCTTTATCAGGCATTTGTTATCTGAATATTGAGCTTTAAATTCTGAGCTGTAATTTTTGTGTAAAGCTTTTACAATTTAAAGTTATCTTGGGCTTAAAAAACATCTCTTACTACAAGTAATTTAGATGTTAAAATATGGCTTGAATTTGCAATGAAATGCTTTCAAATAGAAGTTTAAAATGATTAATGTTGTAGCTGATAATGTCTGTTTCCGTGCTTAAGTCAATAATAAATAATTCTAAAAGGTTTTTCTTTATTAGAATTGAAATGGAAATCAATTTATATTTATCTATTATATCTAAAGATGCTTTCTCCATGGAAATCATTAGTAAGCTACAATATTTATTAAAACACTTTTATCTTTCAGAAAAGTTTGTTGAACTGAAAATGTAAATTTTTATTCACAAAGTTCAAAAGCCGATAGTTATGTATATGTTAACTTCTTTATCGCACAACTTTTTTAAGTATTTCAAATAGCTGCTTCTAACTTGGCACAACTTAAAAGTTCTTTGTTGTCCTGCCCTTTTTTTTGTTGTTCTAAAAAGCAACTTACGAGTAAATTGCTATTATTAATAAATATACATTCTCTCTATCAATCATACTCTCAATCACTTTCAAAACTTCTGACCGGCTGCATAAGCTAAGAATACTGAAACTAAGAATTTGAACAAATTACTTATTACTGACTATTATTATTATGAAAAAAGTAAATATTCTTTTTTATTACACTAAATTATACTCTCGCTTATGCTTTGGCAAGACTCCACTTAAACGAAGTAATATAAAAAAACAAGACTTTTAAATATAAATATTTTTTCACACTCTAATCCCCAACCAAATGCCAGCTTTAGAAGTTAAAGAAAAAAATCTGTAAGACACTTGGAAGAAAATAGAGGAATAGATAGAAAAATGATAATGATACTTTTGCTAAAGCTTAGTACGTATGGCTGGCTGCGGCTTACTAAAGACCAGACCAGTCAACCTAACCTAGTTACACATAGATACATACTTACTTGCTTTATTTACCAGTATATCATTTTCGTAAGAGCAAAAAAAGGGCTTCGTGAAAAATTTGTTCCACTTTTTTTTATTATTTTTTTCTAAGGCAAAGATCTTGTACAAAAAGAATTCTTGCTACAAGAAAAACTTTTAGCTTGTCTGGCTTACATCTACATCTTACAGCTACTTTTTGTGGGGTAATAAAAGCAAAACAAAGTTTTTAGATATTTTTTTTCTTCTTTATTATTTTATTTATTATGTTTTATAAAACTAATATTAGTTTTCTATACAAAATGTTCTTAAAATCAAAAGAACTTAAATTATTATTATTCGTGCTTATTTGTTATTAATTAAATTATATTTAAAAAATTAAATTAAATAAGACTCAGACGTAAACTTTTGAAACGCCCTTGCATTTTAATGAGAATCAATGAGCAGAAACTTTCTATACTAGAAAATCTTTTAGTTTTATTGTCCAGTGTAATAGTTTATTAATTAATTATGATTTCTTTGCAAAAAAGGAGGCAAAATTGTTTGCCCTTTTAAAGAGGAGAAAACAAATTTTATTTATAATATTAAAAGAAAAATTGTTAGGAGGCAGTATCCAAGAATTTCAAGTGATGTAATTACTTAAATAATATGTAAGCAGCCAAAAATATGCACCCAGCTAAAAAATAGGTATGGTCCATAATAATATATATATTATATTAATATATCAATGTATCCAAATATATATTTATGTATACACTGAAGAAAAAAATAATTCCGCAATAAACACGATTCATTGTGAAAAAGCCAAAAGTCAATTAAAAATGTAATTTAGTGAATTGAACTTATGTTTAAAAATTTTGTTTATTTAAAAGTTTAATTGACTCAAACAAATTTTTAATTTATTTTTGGGTTTTTTTTACACGCAAAAAAAAATATGGTTGAGGTAACCATAATCAAACAGCAACATACTATAATTGAATTATATGGTTGTAGTTAAATCATATTATTGTCAATAGGAAAGTAAACTTTTAATAATATTATTATCTGAGTTAATAATAACATTATCAACAAAAACAATGAGCTTTGTTACACCTAATCTTGTTATTGTAAATATGACAACACTATTGTTAGATGTGACTAAAATATAATTGAATACCATGTTCTTATATAATAATAATATTGTTAAGTACGACAACAGTATTATTTAATATAATAACAATATTTTGTTTTTCAATCATATATTTATTGGTGGATCTCTTGTTTAAAACAGCTGTGCGTTAAATCCGAAATAAAAATAAATTAATATTGTTGAAATTAAATGTATATATAGAAATGTATACTGACATATGTGTATATACACGAAATACAAACACGTGTGTATAAAGAGATAAACGTTTGTACGTATGTATATATTTTTATTTATCTACCCTTTTGTTTGTTTGTGCTTTATTTATTTATTTAACACGACGCGTGCAATACCGATAGCTTACAAACGAAACACTGAACTGACAGAAGATGTTTCTGAAAGAGATTTTTTTTAAAACTTAAAATAGTATGGTATTGGATAGCATTATATTGTTATTTACATAATATTATTTTTAAAAAATAACAATAATTATGTTGCAGTCATAAATTTTTAACAAAACTGTATTGTTAAACTCTAACCGTATCACATTTTTTATAAATATAATAATGTAATTATTTAATTCAAACATTACTTTGCTTACCATAACAAAATTAATGTTTAAAATAACAATAACTTGTTTTCAACGACCACAGATTTGTTTCTGAGAACATAATATTGTTTTCTCAACCATTCTACAACCATATCTTTTCTTTGCGTGTAGTTATTGCCGGAAAATGTTTTTCGGTGTATGCATTCATGTATGGAAATGTGCAGTTTTATGCATGGAAAAGTTATTGTTTATGGTTGATATATGGACTAATATATAAAACGTATTGTAATATATGAGCATATATGGGGCTATTTAAAGAAATACTATGTGAAATATTTATATTTATTTAAAAATATGTGCACCAGAAAATGACAAAAGCATCGTTTTAAGTATTCTTTGAGTATTGGCTACCAAACAACATAAATTACGCACAAACATACTCATCAAGCTTAAACTGAATACGCTTAATTACAAAAAACCCACGATTATGTTTATACACATTCCTAAAATAACGCAGCACAAAAATTTCATCAGCTACAATCATATGTATGTAAGTATAAAAATACTCTGAGCATTTATTCGGCTACTCATGAGTATATAAAGGTATTTTATTTGCACAAACTTTACGCATAAGTGCAGTCAGAAAAGTGCTTAACTGTCAACGTGTTCAACAGATTGAATGACTGAATGAAAATTGCAGTGATGCCAACTTTTTCCCTGTACTTTATGCACGAACGAAGGGCACTTATTGCCATAAGCATGTTCGTATGTACATGATAAATATCTCAATTAAAATTTCTTGTACTCTTGTAGCTAACTGTCCAAATTAAATCATTCGGTATAAACGAAATATCAAAACAGTTAAATAATTTTTTTTTTTAAATTTTGTCAAGTATCGAGTGCTTTAATTTAATTAAAATATGGTTGTTTTTATTAACTTTAAAGTACGCCAACAGAAGTATGAGGTTCTTTTTCATAACAATTTTTTCATATTTCATTTTGCATGCGTAAACAGAACCCCAATTTTGTGGCTATTAATTTAACATACAATATTCGTATTCGTATTCGCAAATATCGTTTCAAATATTCGTATTTGCGAATATTAAAATTTGGCATTCGTTAATCACTAGTATGTATGTATGTATGTATGAATATGCTTTGAGAAATATTTTCGTGCACACAACCAATTGTCTGTCAAACTTTATATATAAAAAGTAAACAGAATAGTGTAAACAGAATTCTGTTTTTTCGCTATTTTAATATGCAGATTGTCATTTGGTAAGGAATTAGCTGACATTCACACATCTGCTCTTTTTTATGCATGCATCTGTTTAAATTTAGGTTTGCAAAACAGGGGAAATTTGTATTTTATGAAGCTACCGGACTATCACAAATTAATATTAAGCGTAGTTGCAAAATGCACTAAAATTAAATGTGAAAAAGCACCAAATTTAGTGCCTTTTTGAAACAGCGAAAAGCACTAAATTGACATCGCTGGGAAAGTGCGAGTTAATAATTCTCGACCTTTCTACTAACGTACTAAATATTTACTAGAAATACATTTAAGACTTTAGAAATAACAAAATATCACTTCGTTTCAAAAAAAATGAATAAATACATAACGAGACATGACCGCCAAAGAAGCTTAAGCAACATATTATTTTAAATTAATTTTTTGATGAAAATCAATTACCCACGATCGTGAATAGTCGATTTTCATAAAAAAACTAAGCTCGAAAATTATGTCGCTTAAGCCTTGTTTTGCTGTTATGGCATGATAATATTAGCTGCTTAAAGGTTGTATTTATTCTCGATTTTACCGCTTAATTATCTGATTAATATTTTTGATTAGCCAAATAACAATTTCCATTCCCTTGCGCACACAAAAATGTATACGGAGGCGTATTATGAATAAATACTCCGAGTATTTTAAATAATAAGGATACTCCCTTGTAGAGTATTTAAGTTTTTTCGCATAAATGAGGTAAATATAATCTAGCGTGTTAGAATCGGCTTACGAATTGTTTGTGCTATAATTATGAGTATAAGCAATTATTAAAGCTAAAAGTAAATACATAAGCATGTATTTTTTTTTTGAATACTTTTATCTTTCTCTGGTATGCACATATGATAACTGAAAAAAAATTGTAATCAAAAAAACTTGCATATTATTAACTTTTTCCCCACTGTTGTAAAATTATAAAGGTCGTGTATTTTATATGACGGTATGTTGAAAATATATGGAAAAATTTTTATGAATATACATACATATGTATGTGAAATATTTGCGTTTATGCAATTGAATGAATATATATTATGATACATATAAGAAGCCATATGCGCAAAAGTCATGTAACCCCAAACTATTTAATTATTTAATTAATCTATTACTTTGATATGTTATGTTTTGTGCAAAAACCATTTTTCAGTTCTATCTTTTTTGATTACCAATCGATAGTTGGTAATTAATGTAAATAAGGTATTTGTTACCAGAACAGCAACGAAAAATATGTTTGTTTTACCACTTTTACGCTGATGGCCTCGTATGTCCATATACCTTAATTTTTCGGATTCGCGCCATATATTTGATATCATATATATGGCCCATAAATTTTTTTTGAGCTGGGCACTCTCATTGCTACTTTTGTTTCCTAAAAACTACAAATCTCTTTTTTCTGGAATGGTGCGTTTACTTCGAATATTTTTTCTGCGGTGTATTTTGTTAAAAAAAAAATAGTAAAGGAAAATTGCTTCACAGTCTCTACGCTTAGTCGTTTTGAAATGAAATCTTTCTTCTCTCAAAATCTATTTGATGGTAAAAGAAAAATTTCAGCAAGACAATAAAGCGTAGTTTAAGCAGCAAACATGAAAAATTTTAAAAATTCTTATATAAGCATTAAATGTATGTGTCTGTAAGTGCTACAGAAATATATAAATGTCAAAAAAATTAAGGGCTCTGCATTAAGCCAATAAATCCTGATTTTTGGTTCTTAAAGTTCTGGGTAGAGTATTCACCGTCTCGTGCAATTGCTGGTGCTGATGGTGTCTATTGGAAGAATTCAATGATGACGTTGACATGGGAGGCGGTAAACTTGTTTCGCGGTATAATACATAAATGAAAATACCAATTAATATCACAGATAATAAAACTGTCAACAAAACAGTGCCCATGTTGAGAGTTATAAGTTCAACACCAGCACCACCAAAACCTGTTTTTGAAAAATATAAAAATAAATATAAATATAAATTGCAAGTTAAGTTTTCTTTAAGGAAAATTAGATTTTCTGTTAAAATATTTTTCATAAGAAAAAAAAAAACAAAAACAATAAATTACCTCTCCCTGTGGGTGTAGCCGCATAAGCGTCACTGTCATCATCTGCCTCATTTTGTAGTCGATCAGTGAGTTCTGATGTTAGTTTGGCATATTTTGCGTCAAATTGTTCATCTGCATCACTAACAACTTGCGCCGCTTCAGCAGCTTTATTAATGTTACTTGTATCTTCATTATTGGCCGCCATAGTAGTCAAACTGCTGCTGGCTTGGCTGTCGTCTGTACTGTGTTTTAGTTCACTTTCCTGTTGTTGTTCATCAATTTTATTAAGCACTTCATTTTCTTTGACTTCCGTATGTTTGATGTGTTCTTCGTTTACACCCGGTATTATATTTTCCAATGTTGCAACTGCATTTGTTGTATCATCTGTTGCCAAGGCTTCTGCTGCAATGTTATTATAGTTTATGGTTGGATTGGCCATCTCTTCAACCATGGCCTCAGTTTCTTCAGACGCCACATTATTCTCTGTTGTTTCTGTTTCTGTTTCTTTTAATATCAGTGCGCTTTTGTCCACATAGCGCATGGGCCTTAAACCTCTACCCATACGCTCGTCTTCCTCGTAATGATCTTGTTGCACGGCAGAGGCTCCACCGCGGCCGGGTACTGAGAAGCTGGCTCGCACCGTCTGCAAGCCGGATTGATAACTGCACACCACAACAAATCTAATAAAAAATTAAAAAAAAAAGTTATGGGAAATAAAAATGTACTTATTCTGTGAATACTAATTTAATATTTTAATAAGTAAAATTTAATTAATGATTATTATATAAACGGTTTATTTTCAATCTTGTAAAATACTAATGCATCAAACACATTGAGCACAGCAGGTTCCGCGGCTACACGACTTAAAATACTGCGAGCATCAATTGTAGCGCTGCCAGCTACTACATCAATTTTGAAACGGCAGCAGTATCATGAGCTGCTGATATTCAAATATGAATACACATTTCACAGACGTTAAGCAGAGCTGGGCTGGAAAACAGCTCTCGCGGTACAAATTTATTTTGTAAAGTATTTATGAAATAAATAAATGAATACACCACACATTTATAAATATAAAATTATTTAATTAAAGTGTAATTATATCACGTAAAAATATAAAAACAAATCAATTTACTTCTGTATGTGAATTTTTAAATGTTCCCTCTGTCAAATAATATTCAAGAGTTTTAGTCTATCGTTCATTTCACATTTTCTATTATATTGGCAGCACTGTATTTGCTCAGTGTCGCCAAAAAAAATAGAATTTACAGCCAGAACTAAATTACAACGTCAAGCGTTGCGTTGTAGCCTTGCAACAAGTTTTTTGCAGCCCTAGGAGCTGCTATAACCCCATGACCCCTCCCGCTTGCATATCATTGTGATAAACAAAGCTGATATAAATCGCTATTACCAAAACTTGGCCAGATGATATAAGTTTGTACTGATTTTAGAGGTGTTTCTAAGATATTATTTGGTTTCAAGCAGCTACGCACTTGCTTTGACAAAAACCTAATCGACCGTCACGGTCCAATTAGTTTCGACAGAACGACATTGGGTAATTTAAAACTATATATTTTTTCGTTAAAAAAAATAACTTACCTTCTTGTGCTGTGCGTAAATATTCCCAAATTCTCCTGTACCGTTATAAATGTTTCAACTGTATTCGTTTCCGGTTTAACCATACTGCCGCACAACTTGTGATCAATACGCATGATATATTTGTCTTTAATATCATTCGGATCACCCTTAATGCCACAATTGCCACCATCTACTACAATCTTGCCACCGAAATGTGGACCTGTCTCAACTTCTATCTCAGAAGCGGTGGGCAAACATCTAGTGGCCTCGGCCGAAACTAGTAAGATTTTGAAAAAATAAATTTCCAATTCGAATCACTTGAACACCCTCAATAAAACAACTTACATCCTTTTGTGGGTATCACTATTGTTTGACCCTGTCCCAAATTATTACTAAGAAAATCTTCACCTTCAATTTCATTGTCAAGTAATTCTGAACGTCCGGTTACTTTCATGTTTCTGTGCTTGGGCATTGAACGTATATGAAAACTATATTTGGTGGCCATTCTTAGATTGTCAACTTGTGCCATATACTGACGCACTTGTCTTCTAGAAAAATTTAAAAGTGGCAATAATATACAAGGGAAATTGTTAAAAAGTTTCGTTATTTTTTTATTATCAAGACGTTAATGCGAGCCCAACATACACTTGATCTGCAACGTCCAAATCATTGTCCACATTGTCGTACACTTGTTGGGAGTTGGTGCTGTTAACGACTTTGGAGCGACATCTGTGCGGTCCAAATGACTGTATCTCACAAAAGAAGACCTGAAAAGAAGTAGGAGGCTCCACTTCGACGCTAGAATTTTTTATAGCATCTTGATCCGATGACACAAACTCCACTTCCCAAGTCAAGTTGACTGACTTGTAATTGGGTTCACCTGAAACACTGCGTATCTCTGAAAGTAAATATTAAAAAAAAATGATTATTATTGTAATATACTTTTGTGCGACAAGGAAGTTAAAAAGCCCTTGATACATTTCAAATAGCAATACAGATTGGAAAAAACGAACTTCTAATGAAATTATAACACAAAACAAAATAGAGCAAAGTCTAGGCGGAGTAAATCAACAAACAAAAAATATATAAATCAAAAAGTACAACCCTTGATACAATAATATAAAGGTAAAACCACATTTGACGTTTAAAATTAATTATGACTTTTACGCAAATTATTTGAATATAATGCCAACTTTTATTTAGGAATGTTTTTTGAAATGTGTAATTTGAGTTTATATTATAGATTATAGATTATAGATTATACTTTAATACATATTTTTTTAAGCGTTGTATCAATTGGACATGAGGATAATGAAATTCGAGTGTAATATGACCTAGGCTAGGGATGCAACTAGTGTTGTGCTTATCAGCTCTTTTGAGTGACCGCTCTTTTCAGCCCAGCTCACTTTACTGAAGTATTTCATTCAGTTCGCTCAGTAGCTCAGTTCATTTGTAGTGAAACATTTTTCATGCATAAAGAAAGAGCGAAAACCTAAACATAAAAAGTGACAGATTTATACAGAGTCTGTTTGTGTGTGTGTCATACATCGCAAAACAAGGCAGATAAAGTATAAAAATTAGATAAAAGTAAAATAGCTTCATGAGTGGAATCTGTTAATAAATATGCATATAATAGTACATACATACATATGTATACTTTTTTTATGTATGTACTTGTGCGACACAAAAAATTTGCTGAAAAAGCACAAGAATTGTACCGAACTCTTTCATTATGTCGTTTTAGACACAAACCCACTAAAATTACATAGGTTTGTGTCTAAAACGAGCTGCTGAATAAGTCCACATGATATTTAAATGGGTTTGATTATAGGTTTGTGTCTAAAACGAGCTACTGAAAGTGTTCGATACAAATGTAGAAACCGCTCAGTACTGAGCTGACAGCGCTCAATGAATTGGACGGCTCACAGCGCTCAGTTAAGTGATTCGTTCAATTGAACTAGGTCGTTCATGAGCTACACAACTCTAGATGCAACATCATTCTTAAAAACATCGATGTTTGAAAACATCAAAAACTCGACAAAAGAAACGCGAAAATGAGCAAAAACTTGCTTAAAGCAGTATTATGATGTGACCGAATATGGCCCATAGGCAAGGTATACATAATGAATAAATAAAAGAAATAAAATGAAATAAAAGCAGCATAACATAATATTGGTTAAAATTACCGAAAACGTTTAAGAAGCAAAAAATCTGTACACCTATTTTGAAAATATATATTATCCATCTTCTTCTGAAGTTTTGAAAATGTTTTTTTAAGACTACCGGTATCCGCCACTACATAGTTTTGCATTCAACGGGAACGAAAATACTTTCGAGTTTGCATACTATTGGTTCAGCATGGAACCAACTTGGTATACGATTGGAGGTGTGTTTTAGCACCACCCTTCCTAACCTTGCATAATATTAACATACATACACATTCCAAAGCAATTGCATTTTCTTTTATTTTTAGTTACAGAGTAGACCATGTGGAATAGTACTTATTAAATGATGTCTAGTTTAGTAGAACAATGTTAATAACACCCAAATTCGAAAGCATTTTCTTTCGTTTCGAAATACGACGTAGACTCCCAGAATGTGAAAGTGTAGCTGTGGACAACACTACTTTAAAGCAATAACGTAATGCATTTATTTAATATGGCAATTACCTTGGAAGAGAGGGTGGCGTTGGCTGAAGTAGTTAGCACCATGACTACAAAACCGAAGGTCGTGGGTTCGATCCCGGTCTCCGACAGTCATTAAAAGTAACAACACCACGCGTTTTTCTGATGTGCATTAGTATCCTTTGTATCATTTGTTGTAGGAAAAGTTCTAGTGACGCAGGCATAAGGCACTGGTCACTAAAAACTATACCGACTTCATCAGATACTAATCCTAATGTAATCAGGTGCCCTCCTTTGTTGTGTAGCAGAATCATCGGCGAAGTAAAATAACTAATAAAAGGCTACTAAACAAAGCTTCAAAAATTTAATTCACCTCATTTGACACCAGAAGGCGCTGCAACACTGCATTATCAAAAATGCGTGCAAAGAGCAGAGTTGTAAAAGAATGAAGCTTTCCTCTATCTCTTCCTTCAAAAACCTGTCTTCTGTATCACTATCCCTTCCCTATCATTCACTCTCACTATCTTCTCTTCAACTAACAGGTAGCACAAAGGGACCATTGTATTGGACCCAAGTGAGCTGGACTCTAAACTTCACCCTTCCTTACCAGCAGCCTGCTAACCTAACCTTTGAAGAGCAATTGCACTTAGGCTCAAGCGGATGCAATGCATTTTTACATTCATATGCTCTTCACGGAAGTTAACAGAACAACGCAAAGGATTTTTTGGTAGCAAACCATCATCTATATTGCATGTTTCTAACCATTTCTGCCGCATATATGGAATTGAAGGAAATTTAAAAAACTTGACATTCGTGCCTTTGCTGAAATGCTTGGTATTACTGCAATTGTGGTATACGCAGCTCATTGCTTAACATTTATTTTTTTACACAAACTACAATTATTTATGATATTTGTATGTTAATATCTATTTAATAACTTTTAATGCAAAAGTGATGAATTTTTTAATATATTTATTATAAAACATTTTTTTTTAATTAAAAAAGCATAACAGTCAAAAAGTAATAAAAAAATCGGACTTAACAAATGAATACGGTAGCATTATTTTTGAGAGCAAAAAAGAATCAGGATAAACGTCAGAATGTTAATATGGCGACGAAAAGAGAGAATGGTTTTACCTTTATATTATTGTATCATGGTACAACCTATAAATAAAAATTTAAAAAATCTGTGAAATATGTGAATATTCTGAATAAATTTAGAATAAATGGAATGATTTTTAATAAATTTTACTCATTTTATTTATAACATATGAGGGTATCACAATTAATAATAAATTAAAAAAAAACTTTCTTTTGCTTAAAATTTTAATGAGTCTTTAAAAAAACTATTTTCTAATTTTTTTCTTGTTTATAACAAACAATCAAACGAAGTAGTGTAGATACATGTATGCTTGTTATTTTGCATATTGTTCGTTTGGGTCTGTATGTAAGATGTAGATAGTAAGCTATTATGTTTTAGAGAGGTTTTTTTAAGCTAAAAAAATAAGAGAGCATACACAGAAAAAAAAGATTTGTAATTACAAATAATTTATTTGTGAATACAATTAAAATATTGTTTAAAAAGGCACCTACAACGATTTTTGTAAATACAAACACACATTTGTAACATAAGAAAACAAAATCAACTCAATTATTTCCAATTAAAATGATTGTGCTATTAACAATTGAGTTGTTAGGAGAAAAAAAAATTTTTAATGAATTTGTTTTTCAAATTCTAATGTGTTGTTTCTTTGTTTGTATTTTTTATTTTTTGTTTTTAATATTTGGTTTTTTGTTAAATTTTAAAGATGTTTGGATGAGTCGAACCGGCAATGTCTTGATTAATAGACTAATGTACTTACCACTCAGCTAAAGAGCAAATCGTTATTAGATAAGCAAATAATGAATACACACAAAATGTGAGTTCTTCTGTTTCTTCTACATGTGCGTATTCCGTTATGATATAATTTAACAAATAATTTTGTTGAGTAATTTAATTGACTAGAGAAATTTTAATTTGTTATATCAATAATGAATTGTTTGAGTTTTTGCGCCATGTATAACATAAAATTTGGTTAGTTCAGTTTATTGAAAAAAATTTCTGTGTTTGTCATATCAACAACTTAATTTATTATATAAACTAAATATTTATTTCAATTTAGATTAACTATTAACAATTTGTTTTGCTGGTTTCATTTTGATGATATTTTTTTCTGTGTACACACAACTTATGTAGGTATGTATTAGTGATGTAACGAATGTCAATTTTTGATATTCGCGAATACGAATACAATTATTTGAACGATATTCGCAAATACGAATACAAATATTATATGCAATATGAAATATTTAAGAATTGTTATGAAAAAGGACATCAAAGTCTTGTTTTCGTACTTTAAAGGTATTAAAAAGTACCCAAAATTTTAATGATTGTCATTGAATAATATTTAAAAATGATACAAAGCACAAATTTCTATAAAAAAAATTTATGTATTTGTACAAACTAAAATTTTTCGTTATTTATTTAAATTTCGTTTAGGATTTATGCATTTATTTATTTTATTTCTTTGGAAAAATGTTCGTATTCGTATTCGCAATCGCCTGAATTTGGCGAATACGAATACATTCGTATTATGCGTAGAAAGAAGCACAAGATTACAAATTTTTCAGTCACGAACTATTTTCTTCTTTATTTCTATACCTGCAACAAGTTAAACAAATGTATTGCCAACAGTGTTGTTTAGCGTCTGTTTTAGAAGATTTTGCTGTAGTAATACATTTGGAAAATCTCTCATGTCTTAAAAGTTCTTGGAAAAGAGAATTTAATGTATACAAATTGACTACAAAACCTTTGACCTTACATAATAAATTTAATTTTGTCGACCTGTGTTATTATTGCTTGAAACAAAGCAAATACAGTTTTATAATTAATAAAAATAAATAAATTCAGTAAAGTGCGACT
The DNA here is from genome assembly GCA_905220375.1 of Tachina fera. Lineage (NCBI taxonomy): Eukaryota > Metazoa > Arthropoda > Insecta > Diptera > Tachinidae > Tachina > Tachina fera. The sequence continues at coordinate 47,917,050 of LR999965.1, read as the reverse complement.
TCCAATCACACACGAAGGGTTCCGTTCGCACGGTACATATGCACTATAGGTCAAATCACCACTTTTTCTGCGAAAAATTAAAACCGCCTACCAAATCATGTTATTCAAACCAAATTCCGGAAAAAGTTCTTAAAAATTTAATTTAACCTATTATTGACCAAAAATTAACCCTTTAATAACAAAAGTGCACATATGCATTAATAAAGTTTAATGTTAACAAAACATTGGGTAATTGTTTAAATTTAGTTCATTTGGTAAATTTAAATTAAAAAAAAAAATCCTCTTCATTTTCAATACTTTCATTAACAGTTCATTTTTTTTCATACAAATGTTACCTACTAAAAAAAATACTCTCAAAATGCAAAAAATTTCAATTTTAAATTTTGAGTAAATTTCAAATAATTCATTGATTATTACTTAATTTATACTTTAAATTTGAAAGGTTTCAAATTGGATCAAAACTTTTTAGAGCTTCCATAAAGTCAGTGCTTATGATAAGTTATACCGTTTAAGCTAAAGCTCTTTATAATGAGTTATTTTAAAGCATAGCGATATGAATATAAAGCTCTTTTCATGAAAAACAGCAATGCTTACTTGTTGCTTTATTTTCCATATCACAGCAATTAGTTAATACCAACGTGACACACACACGAACTTATTCTCCGGAAATTTGATACAAAAATATGCGACAGTGCTTAATATTTGTCGAAAATTAAAATAACGTGTCTTTATTTTAAAGTGTTGACAATTGAAAGCAATGACAAGAAAAGTAAAATGTCACTAGTTTTTATTAATTTTGCAAAGAAAAAGTGATCATTTGACCTAATGTGATATGGGCAATTCCACAAAATGTCACGTTCGATGTCACCGTACTTTGATTTTTGTCTATATTTTACCAAAGGTTAGAGCTACTTACGCTCCTCAAAAGTACATAAAGAAATAAAGAAAAATTTAAATATTCTATTAAATACAAGCATAATTGATTGATCAACGTACGTGACATCGTACTTGACATTTTATGGAATAGTCCATATGTAATACTATACGAACTTTAGCCTATATAACATAGTGTCCACACCTGATGAATTTATATCATGATGAATGTCACGTATAGACTAAACTTATTAATATTATGGTAGCGTTATGATATAATGATCAGAGCCCACGTCCTGACGAATTCATCTTGATAAAAAATGTCATGATGAGCACAAATGGCAATGAGAGCACATTTTAATTACTTTAAGCTCCAAACACTTAGACGACAGCATACTTCACAACTTCACGACTTCAAATGAAGTTGGCTTCAAATGCTGCCGTGTAGTCAGCTACATAATTATTTTGAAGGCAGCAGCAACACTATATATAATCAGCCAGATATATATTTTACATAAATAAAATTAAAGTTACTGACTCAACACGTACTAATATCACATAAAAATGTAAAAACACATCAATTTATTTCATAATTTTAATCTTGTAATGTTATTTTCTTTTAAATATTACGAAAAATTTTAAGCTCTTATTTCTTCCAATTTATATTTATAGTGGCAGCACTGCATTTGCTCTTTGCTGCTCACGAAAATAGAAATTAGTCTAAGTTAGGAGCAGCAGCAAATGCTGTTGTGTAGTCGTGCTGCTGTGATGTCGTCAAAATAATCGTTTTCATTTAAACACATGTATTTTATTTTTGACACTTTGCTGTCTGCTGCCTGCTGTCGTCTAAGTGTTTAGAGCTTTAGGTTAAAACGTTTTATAAACGTTACCTGATTCATAGTATTTTGCTTTTATAACAAAACACAAAGTCCTTTGTCTACGTCACATAAACAGCTGATTGTTAGCAGCGAAACTAACGGAACTGTGCGATGCGCAATCTTATTTATTTGATTCATAGTTTTACAGTATAATTAATAACAATTCCACTATTAGCAAAAAATGCATTTAAAAGTGTTTTTTTTTAATTTCCATTTAAATGCTTAAACCATAAATTGCTCCATAGTAAGTGCACTTTATTACAATGTTGTCCTTGCGGTAAAAGTGAGCCAGTGAGTTTGATGTGAGTTTTAGTTTTGTTGCTTGCAACCAGTTCATTGATATTTATTTTATCTTACGCAAAATTGTAATAATATTATTTGTTATAATTTGTACGATTGCGTGTTTGGTGCGTGAATAATGCTCCAAATCAAAATCCGTTATTAGAAGTTCATTTACACATGTCTGCCGCAAATAAAACTTGTTAGTTGTCGCATTGAATCACTTGTGCAAAAAGAGTCAATAAATTATTGGCTTAAAGTCGTTTTTTCGCAGACCTGGTTTGAATTTAATGCAGGCTCATGTTGTTGTTGTTGCAGAATTTGCATTAATTTTTTTAAATATCCCAAGCGATGATAAAGTCGTAGAAATAAATTTATAGAATCATTTCTTTCAAGTTCTTATGGCGACTGCTTAAAGCAAATTAAGTGTAAGAATGAGGTAGAGTCGAGTTGTTCTCAAAATGCTAATTTTTTGTGGCCATTAAAAATTATTAATAATTTAGAAGCAACAAACTGTGCTAAAACTCATTTAAAAATGTATGCAGTTGGTAAAGCATTATTTAACTTTTTACACATAATCGCTAATTACGACTGGGGTAAAAACTTGTTGCTGTTTTTTTTTTGATTCGCTTAGAACTCATCAAGCTTTTAATTCTGACCACAAAATCAATAGTTCCCTTTCCACTTAACTCAACTAACATTATCATTAATTTTATTAAACAACATTAATTTCTCTCATTCACTCTTATTAAAAGCATTTACAATGAATCACAATATTTATGCAAGAAAACAACTTGCAAATCCTGCTCCTGTTACCTGGGGAGGAAGTTGGCATAAAATAAGTATGAAAATGTTTACTTTGTTATTAAAAGCGATTTTGTTTAAATGTACATACATACTCTTAGTCATAAACTAAAGCTTAAATAGCGTTTGTCTAGAAGAAAAAACTTTCAAAGAAGATTTCAAGTGAAAATCACGATATAAAAAGTTGTATTTTATTTTATTTTCAAATTAAAGCATACAAGCTGCTTAAAGAAATGTTTGCTTGCCTGCCTGCCTGCCTGGCTGCATAAAGAAAATACAAGTATTCATTAGAATAAGAACAGAACATGTTACTGCATTCGCATAGTGGCAACATTTAAACGTGAAGGTCTTGACTGAGTTCATTTCAAATCCAGCTGTACTAAAATTAAATGTTGCTGTTGCAAATATTGCTGCTGTTAGATGATCTTTAGTGTATTAAAACTAACGAAATTAAGAAGAAAAAAATGCATATGAGAGAAATTATGTCAATGACATAGATTGCGTTAGAGAAAAGCTAAAATAAAAATTAAATACAAAAAGATTTACGGTTCAAAAATACTTTAAAAAAAATACGAAACTTTTAACATTTACGAGTATTCAAAAATGATTATGAGTTGTCAAAAGAAATTTAAATTAGATTTACAAAATGAATAACTAGGCAATGTGCATGTGAAGAAAATAAAGTTATTTATATACAACTCGCTCAGAACATGAAGTAAATAAACAAGATTACGCACTGGGCAGTTGCTATAAATCAGCTGTTTGTGTGATGTAGAAAAATACGTACGTGTGCCAAGATAGCGTCGATTTTGGGAATTTGAAAACCGGGAAAATGAAGGAAATTTTTGGGTATTTTTTTTAATTTATCAACAAGGGGGAAACAAAACAAAAACCGTGGATGAATTTTTCCAGGAGCACTGTTGGACTCATCCAAGGTTTTTTTCTGCCATTTTCGATTAAGTTGATTTTCTCAAAAACGGGTGTACAGAATTTTTGCACCGTTGTCTCATTTTGTTCACCAAAGCGTCCTCTTTAAGAATATATAACGTTTTGGCGTGGGAGTCTAACAGTGCTCCTGAGAAAATTCATCCACGGTTTTTGTTTTCCACTCTTTCAACTCCCAAAATCGTTGCTAGCTTGTTGATATATTTTTAAAAATACCCAGAAAATTTCCTTCCACTTAAAATACCTTTGTGTTTAAATGTATTATATCACAATTATTTATTTAATATTTACCAACAAATACACCAAAATAATACGAATAATATTTTTTAAAGTTAAAGCAAGGATATGGGGCTGGACCTGTACTTAGATTTTTGTTACGATAATTATATCTTTATAGTAAACATAACGAAAATTTATATATTTTGCAATCCAGTAGCATATTTTAACGATATTCGTTGTCAGTTGAAGTAAAAAAAATTAAAATCACAAGTTAAAACTCATTTATTTTTATTTATTCTTCCTTGTGGTTTTCGCTCGTATTGAGATTTTGTATGCAGAGGTACCACCAGCTGTTCCCAGGCGAATTAACAACAGGTGGTCTGGATTCAAAAAATGGTGATCAGCTGTTAATTTCTCTTGTGCCAAATCAAGTAAAAACGTTCGGAAATTTTCTGACAGCATACAATTTTTATATTAACAAATATGCAAGGCGAATATGCAGAGTTGCAAATCGACACCATATGGTATGAATTCGCCTTGATCTGTAGTAGAGATGGGCACATGTCGTGTTTTTTCCGTGACACGAACACGCACGACTCAACACGAAGTGCTCGTGACAAAAAATCTGATTTCGTGCGTGTTCGGTTCGCTTCTTGTTGAGCAAAATTTACACGAAAAAGACGAAACTATTTTAGATGTAAAATATGTATGAATGAACTTCCAGTTGAGAACAAAAACACCAGCATATTTATTGATATTTTATGGGCCTCTGAAGCTTAAAATTCTGTACGTAAACCGATAGTAACACCTGTGGTGGCAGATAGTTACAACTGGCAGTGCCAACTCGGTGCCATATTTTGAAAAGCGACTCTTGAAAAAAAATCAATTCAATTTTCTCATCTTCAACACCATACCAATAATATTTCGTGCGTGTTGTGCAGTATCGTCTTGAGAAAATTTTTCGCGTGCGTGTTTCGTACATGTTGATCTTCTTGGTATTCGTGTTCGTGCTCGTGTCGTGTCGTGTTGGAAAAATTCGACACGTGACCATGTCTAAACTGTACACTAACGTAAAAAAGAATTTATGGAATGCAAACTAATATTAGGATTTTTCGATCGCAAAAAGTTAGTGAATTCAACTACTATTCTCTTTTTATGTGTACAAATCAACAACAAATTGTTGTGAATTTACATTCAATTACGTAATCATTATAGATGTATTTGGCATACTTGAAGGTGTAGACTTGTTCTTTGTATGATTAAAAAATTATGTTTCTGAATTAAATCTCTGTTAATATATAAAAAGTAACAGAGCCTGATATTTTAGTTTTACCGAGTAGCATTTGTAAACTCAGAATGATTTTTTTTTTAATTTCCCAGCAACGAAATTAACATAAAAATCATTAGTTACAGCATTGATGACATAGGCGTAGAAAGACTATTCTGGGGTACAGTACTCCCCAAAAATGTCCCTCCCTATAATTTTTAAAAATTGTATGTAATAAAAATTACTAGTCATAATGCGCTCCAAGTAGATCTATTTCTGTTGAAACATCAATGAATTTAACACATGGTTGTCATAGGACTGCAGTAATCCAAATAACTGAAGTGATTAAAATGTCGTCTAGAACAATTTTTAATATAAAGTTATTTATTTTAATATAAACTTATAATATGAAATTCAGTGATTTGCATACAATGAAAATTATTAACCTTTGGAGCTAATTTCGTTTTTTGTTTGCTGTTATTCCTATTTCTGTAAAAATTTTACTTTCCTGTTGAATCCTGTTGATGGAGAAGCTTTAATCTGTTAAACTTAAACGTCAACAAGTAATTATAAATTGTGAAGTGGATGACGCAATTGTTGTTAATTATTTATTTTTGCACGCAACGAAAACGTTAATGTTAAATAAATTCAATTAAAAATCGTTTGCTACATATCTCTGTTATATATTCAATTTGAAGTTTCTTAATAAAATAAAAACGAGATATCAAATGTGCACAAGTCTATTAACACATCGCACAAATCAAAGGCATTTAAAAGTTTTCAAATACTTGTGATTTATGTGGTTACGTTAGCAGGCTGCTGGTAAGGAAGGGTGAAATTTATAGTCCAACTTACTTAGATCCAAGACAATGATGCCTTTGGTAGGAGTTGAAGAAAAGATAGTGAGAGAGGATGATAGGAAAAGGGATAGTGATATGGAAGACAGGCGGCGAAAGAAGAGATAGAGGAAAGCTTCATTCTCTTACAACTCTGCTTTTTGCACGTTTTTAATAATGCACGCCTCTGGTGTCAATGAGGCGTATTAAATATTTAAAGATGTGGTTAGTAGCCACTTTATTGTATTGGTTACTTTACTTCGCCGATGATTCTGCTGCACAATACCGGCGAAGGAGGGCGCTCTGATGTTCCATTAGGATTAGCATCCGCTGAAGCCTGTCTAGTTTAGTGACCAGTGTCTATGTCTTCATCACTTGAACTTGGAATTTCTCCACTCGCACTCCACTCGTAGAACAGAGCACATTACATTTAAGAGCCAACAAGTAAAAATAACTGCAACGCGAATGACGCAATGACACTTTCAATTTTATGATTTTTAATTTTCTGTTATGTCTTTATATTTATCACTTTTATTTTGCCAAATGATATTTGCTTCTTTTAAAACTTTGATTAATTCATAAGTATTTGAAAATTTGTATTGTGCGCGCACAGTCCCATTAACTTGCAACAAAACCGTACGAGTACGTACAAATCACACGTTTGTTGACAGCTTTATATATCGAGCCTTACTTTCGATTTAATCTTAAGCGGCAAAAATTGAAGTTTTCAGCAGAAGTTTTTTTTTATATTTTCAAATATTGTTTACATACTTATAGTCTAAACACAATGTTTGCGGTGCGGTGCGATTTCTCGTTGCGGGAGAGAAAAATAAACATAATACAACGGAAGACGCATACATTTTTATAACTAAAAGCAAAAAATTATTAAACATTTTATACATTGGCAGATATATTTGATATGTTTTTTAAACTTTTATAATATATAACAAAAATGTTTGAACTTCAAAATCATGTATTTTTACAATAATGTTGTGAACACAGCCAATTATTAAAAAAACTACGGCAACGTCAGCAAGAGAAAATTGAGAGAATAAGAAAGTTCGCATTGAGAATAAAATAGATTTTACTTTTATTCCGCCCCGCACTGCGGATTTTTACTTCAAAATCGTATGGAAAACCGCACCGCAATAAATAATCGTTACATTGTGTTCAGACTCATAAATTGTCGCCTACTATCAAATTTTACAGTCTGTATTTCAAAAGTTATAAACAATTTTAATTTCATCAAAAAAGTAATTTTTTTCTACATGTCGCTTACGATTAAATCGAAAATACGGCTCGATATTAATTAAAAAAAAAATATTTTACATAGAAACTCAATTCGTTATCATTTCAAAAGAAATTTGGTATTGAAACAGTGATGGGAAATGAGATTTGCATTTCGGTAGCAAAAAAAAATTTCGAGTACTTTTTTGATCCCGAGAGTACCAAAAATTATTATTACAATAATTGAAATTTATTTGCTGGTGGTTTAGCATGTCTATATACGTATTTCATTTCATTTCATTATTATTTTTTTATTTAAATTTTACTAACAAAACATTATATGAAATTAATTTACAAAGAAGAAAAATAGAAACACAAAGCGTATACGATAGGCAAATGGATCTTTTTTTTCAAAAATCGTGTAGCAAAAACGTAATCTACACGAAATTCTGAGCAGTTCTAAAATCAAATCCCAAACCGCATCTCTCGACACGAAAATTTATTTCCTCTCCTTTGGAAAAAAAAATTTTAATTAAAACTTTTCCAATCAATTTTCTAATCATTATTCTTTCTTCCACACAAGTACTCTCTGTTTTTAATTTTTCACGAGCTAGCTTAGATTTATACATAATGATGAGTTCCCTATTTTCATATTTAAAGCCAATGCCCTTAAATAAGGCAGTAGCCAAAACAACGTCTATCGGAAATGTCGAATGTTTAAGATGTCGTGTTTCTTGGTATATGGTATTTTTTGTCTTGTATGTGATCTTGCAAACTCAACTTTCGATTCAACGTTCATACTCGAGGCAACGTTAGTACTGGCTCCTTAGATTGTTGATCAACGATGCTCAGCACGCACTCCGGAATCGTATGTTTTCTGGTGGTATGTTGGTAAATCATGAACTGTTTTAGGTTATTAGCAGGGAAACCACAAATATGCAATTGCATGTTTTTTCTTGTGTGACGTGTTTATGCGGGGACAAAATATTTATCCGTTTCAGAACTTTTTATGAATTTTGGCATCGATTTGTTAGTGCATATTTTACTCTTTAAAGCATGTTTTTGCATATATCAGTCTTAAACGCATATTTTTAGCATATTTTTGAATTTTTAGAGCATAGTTTACGCTTTTAGGGCATATTTTGATACTTTATAGATTTTTTTACTTTAACCCACTTGACGCAACACTCCAAAGACACTCCATTCCGGAAAAATATATATAATCTTTTTCTAGAAACTTATTAAAATTTTATTTTCATAATAAAAATTTAAGTTCTAATGAAAAAATTTTGCGGAGCTCTTTGGGTTACTATGTATACAAGTTATGGGATTGGTAAAGAATTTTAATTTTTATTTTTCGGCATCTAATGGGTTGGGCCTGTTCTGAACATCACGGTGATTTCAAACCACGTGATTTCAAAAGTAAACCACTAATATCTGACTTGATAGTGGGTTTTTATTGTATTTTAAGTTTTTGTCATTTATAATAAAATATTTTCTTCCAACTTCCAACGCTATGAATCGTGAAAGTCAAAAATGCAATGATTTAGCTTTCATTAATTTTTTTAAATCACCGTGATTTGACATGCCGTGATTTGCAGAACAGGCCCGTCAATCTCTGTTCTAATGTTCCATGTAGTGTATACATTTTTCTTATATATTACTCAGTTTTACGGACGTTAATTTTAATACAAATTCAGTTTTGCTATTTTTGACGAACTCTGTCTGCCCCGAGTAGAAGTTTGAGGAAAATTTTCAATGTATAAAAGTTTATTTAGATGAGACAGAAACGATTTTTATTTGAAATTCCAAAAAGATCTTGTTTTATTTATCCAAAATACGGTTCCAAAGCCTGAGTTCTGATATCGTGATCTTTAAAAATTGAAATTAAATTTTTATGAGAGCATCCAAAAAAATGTATTTGTATTATTTGTTTTAATCAAAATTTTTATGGAAATTTTGTTTTCACTGCACTTCAAACCCAGTTATTCTTTGTTAATTTTTTTCCTTCTTCGGTTTATTTTATTTTTGTCTTGTTTTATATGCAAATCTATTGAATTGCTGAATTAAGACCAGATTTTCATTTCCAAATAATAAAATTTATGTTATTCTTAAGAGCATATTTTTTGAGTTTTTAGTGCATATTTCGAAGTTTTTAGTGCATATTGAATGCGCATAAAATACTTTTTTTGGAGCATATTTCTGGTTTCCCTGGTTATTAGGAATCAATCCGCATCACAATTACTTTATATGTATATTATTAAACAAATTGTTTAAAGTTTCAAAGAATTCTTAAATTCTGATTTCTCTATGATACTAATTAAGCATAATGTTTAAGTTCTTCACAATAATTTGTTCATGAATTATTGCAATATTAATTTTGCTCCAAATTTCAATAACTTTTTAGCAAATTTCGGAGAAAAACGCTCATACTATTTTTTTCTTTTTCTATTTTTCTCAACGCTCACAATAACTTATTAAAATTTAATGTTGTCAGAATATTTACAACTAACTTTAATGTTATTTGTTTATTAATAAGTATCACATGTAATTTGGCTTAAAAAAGCGATACGAACTTTAGCCCGTTCAAATCATTAATATACAAACAAATGAAGCTCGAAAAATAATAATTAAAATTAACTAAAAATTTAATTAAATTCAATCACTTTTGCAAACCAGGTTTAATTTTAATTTGCTTAGCATTTTATGTAGATTTCGTTTTTGCTATACGATATTTTAATATTTTTTTTTCCATTCATCCAAATCAAACCAGCCTAATAAATGTATATTCATGTCTGTACTTAGGTAAAAAATTTTAAAGTTACAACAAGAAGAGTATTTAGACTTTAATAAATCTTTGGCCTGGATACGACTTGATACTGTTGGAATTTAAAGTATGTTTCTTTGTTTGGTTTTCATGAGATTTTGGTAAACGAAAATCCTTTCGACATTTACAACGGAGTGAGGTATGGACAAAATCCTGTAAGCTAGTCTCGATTTATCAGGAAACATGTATTCATCTAATGAGTTGTTAGTTTTACCCACTGTACACCAGAAACTGCATAGATTTTCTGTTGGTAATGGTTTCAGTTCATCCATATCAGCCAATGCTCTATATTGGTTGTGAGTATTTTCCAAAATTTGCTTTTTTCTGGGAAACCTACAATTTCCACAAGTCCGGCAAACAACTCGTCCAGAAAAGTGAGTGCTTTCCATACAAATTTTTTACTCAAGTCGACCGATTGCGTTGTAAAAAAAAAAATATTAATTAATGGCCTGGCCGACAATGTCGACAAGAAATTATCTGTCGCTAAAGGCTATTCCAGACTATAATACAAGTATTAATACTTTTTACGAAAATTCATCCCTGCTCTTATATTTGTTTCAAAAATTTCAAAAAAACAATAACAACTCAACATGTCAGAGCTGCATTTTCCACAAAAGTCTTTATACATGTATAATAGTCTGACTGGCCCTTTAGTTATATTCACCCTTATTCCAGTTGTCGTCATCGACGTCACTTTAACACAATACCAAAAAATTAGGACTTGTTTACTCGCTCTCGAGAACAATTTTACGCAACTGGCAATCTATTTCCGTTCCCTAAGGTCTAGAAAGTAGCATAAGCCTGCCAACAATAGTCAGTTGTTTTCGACAACTGATATACGAGCACCAATTTTTTTGTGTTGTGTTAAAGTGACGTCGATGGTGACAACTGGAATAATGGTGATTGAAAACAAAAGCAATCTTTCTTATTTTGTTTTTGTTTCCAATATAACTAAGCGACAGATAATTTCTTGTCGACATCGTGGGCCAGGCCGTAAATTCCAGATAAAACATTTTGAGGGGGAAACTTACTAAACCAAACTAACATTTCATTGTCAATGTTCACTTTTGCCCTCAGAACTTGACAGAATTTTCTTTAAACTGATTTAAAACAATTATTTCAACATGATTTGTTAGATCAACTCCTGTGCTACAAAAAAATTGATTCAAATATGGGTTTCGTTTATATTTAATTGTGAAGGGTTACACTTTTCCAAAATATCTTTACTAATAAAGTTTCGTGCATTTGTCGAAAATGAAATTTAATTCTTGGCAAAAATATATGCATACGCTCGTCTTCTGACCGCATTTCTAAGTTGTCGGTGAGAGTATCAAATGTGTTGCGGGAGTACTACGGTACTTTTGTATGCCAAATAGTACCAAAAAAAGTACGATCGTACCAACTTTCCCATCACTGTATTGAAATAATTTTTCTCTCACTTTCTGAAATTAAAATTCCCTCCAGCGCACATAAAAGCCAAAGGCGATCATTTCAGGGATTAAATAAAAAAAGTTCAAGCTCACCGGAAACTGAAAGTACTCACTTAAATTGCACAAATTTCTTCATCACTAAACAAACATAAATGTGATATAGGCATAGGCGTAGAAACGCCATTGGAAGAGGGTGCATTGCCCCCCTATAATTATTAAAAATTGCATGTAATTATTTTAATTATTATTACTCATGAAAATCTCCAATCAGAATTCCCTCCCCCCTATAAAAAATATATATGTATGTAGCTACGCCAATGCATATGTGTAGGTAACGGTGCTATTGTAATGACGCGTTAAAATTGAACATTATGAGAGCATACTGATCAAATAAGTAGAAAAAAGCTTAAAACTTTGCGTAATTAAATCCTGTTTATCTCAAGTAATTTTGAAAATGTAATAAATCTCACCATGAAACCATTAAGTTCCGGTATTTATTCAAATGTTTTGCTTAAATTTGTTAGCAAATTATTTGTGGAAGTGCTTTTGTTTTTAATCTTTATTTTCTCAGTTTAAGTGGGCATAAAGTTATTAATTATGTTCAACTAGGCAGATGTTTTATTTTTATTGTAATGGTTAAACAAAATAGCGCTCGCTCATTTAAAAAAAATGTGCGCTGTGTCTCAGAACTTATGTACTAATTAGTAATAGAATCAAGCGTCGAGTTTGCCAATACTAAGCGCTTAACGACTTCTGCTAACACTATTATCGCTGCTGTTTTTGTGCTTTTATTAGATATGTACAAATGTCATGATTTGTAACGAGAGATTCACGCATTGTCACTAATGTATGATCGTGGTTGCATAAATAATCATTTAAAAAAAATAACGTGTGTGCTCTTAACTAGCTTTTTTTAGGGTTGTTAAAAATCTATTTTTGCATAATTCGTGTCCGAAGTCATTCATTAGAAGGCAACATACTCGTATAATTAGCGTGCACTATTTAAATTTAAAATTATACTATTGTAATCATTTATTATTAATCATTTTATTTTTAAGTCGTCTTAAGTATATTTTCCTTTTTAATACATTAATATTCACTTCCCCGCTAACAGAAAACCAAATTTCTATCCATCTCTAGCTGGACTTTAATAATTATTATATTCTCTTTATACTGAAAATATAAATCCAATAAATAAATTGAAAAAAAGACTTAAAAAGGCACTTACGCTTGTTCAAAATCTAGCAAATTTCAATTAAAATCTTTATGAAAATCTATACCGTTTACACCAACATTTTTTTTTGACATTAATTAAGATTTTTTATCCAAAACAAAACCGTTTAGCTGAAAAATTTCGAAAACTACAACCAAACAACTGCAATGTAGTAAATTCACACACCTTTTTCAGCCGACCGTAGCTAATTCACTCATATCTAGTAATAAATTCATTGAACTGCGACTTTGACCCGCGCACGAAGGGTTCCGTACGGGCACGATATATGTAATTCAATCCGATTTTTTGATTTTGGCGATTTTTTTAGTTTTGACACTTTTTTTCGCTTTGAGGGTTTTTTTCGGTTTTTGGCGTTTATTACAAATTTTGGCGATTTATTTCGTTTTGGCGAATTTTTTTTAATTTTGCGTTTTTTTTTCAAATAAACCATTATTTTGGTTTTGGCGCATTTTTCGCGTTTTGGCGATTTTTTTCGGTTTTTGGCGTTTTTTTCATATTGGCGATTTTTTTTCATTTAAACGATTTTTTCGAATTTGGCGATTTATTTTAGTGCTAGAATTTTTTTTAATTTTGTCGATTTTTTTCGGTTTGGCGATTTTATAATTTACGGATTTTTTAGTTTTACCGTTTTTGAAAATTTCAAGAGTTTACCTCTTACGGTCTCCAAGATATAGCAAGTTGTCAAAATTACATAGTCAAAATTGCATTAACTGATGGACCACCCTTTAATTTAAATTTGTTAATATTTTAATGTTTATTGTTGTAGTCTATATAAAAATACACTAATTTTACAAATTTCAAGTGTCAATATACATATGTACATACAATTGTATGTATATTACATGAGATTTTAACATTTTTCGTCGCTCGTTTTGGAGCACCCTTTAATTTCTAATTCTCATGTATTTGTTGGTGTACTGGTGTAGTTGGTTCTACATACTCTGTCCAAGTTTCAGGTCCGTAGCTCTTACGGTTCCTGAGAAAATACCGTGTGACGGACAGCGTAGCGAAAACAATAGGGTTCCTTTTTTCACCTTTGGTGTACGGAACCCTAAAAAGCAGCAAGATTTAGCTCGAAATCTCATAAGTTGTAGATTTCGTAACAATTTAAATGTCCTATTTTATTGTTTTACCTAATAAAATTATTCTGTTCATTTTTAAAATTTTTTTATATATTATTTGTTTTCCCCAGACAAAGAAAAGAACAACATTGTAAAAGGAAACAAAGATGTTTTATTATCGATTGTAATCTTGTGTGTAAAATACAAATAACAGCAACAACTAAACTAATAAAAAAGTAATAAATCTGTTAACCTTACAACAATGTTACATTCTATGTATCGGAAATGTATGTAGATTTTATAGCTTACACTTAAAGAAAAGCGCCTATAAATTATATGAATGCACTAATCATTCCCTTACTGCAACATAGTCATAACTTTTATTATTTTTTTTTTTGTTTGTTTTATTTATTGTATCTTCATATATGAACTATCAATTAGTATTCAAATCTTAAATCTAACATTTAATAGACTTGACCAATGCCAGACATAACTAAGTGATAGTTGTAAATAATACATAAGTAGTGATAAGCAAAAAAAAATTTCAAGCAACTTCATTCGGAGTGTTTAGTATTAGAGCCCTTGTATCTCTCTTTTTTAAGCGGATGTGTCCAGTAAAGTTTAAAATATTACGAGCAAGCGGATTAGGATGTGACTCGAGTTTTGTTAAATATTTGCCTGCGTATTTTGCAATTTCTTCAGTCACTAGTGGCATATTTAAATCACGATGTATATTTGAATTCTTAATGTACCATGGAGCAGATGTTATTAACCTTAAAATTTGGTTTTGTCTTCGTTGAATTCTCTCTACATTGGAAGCAGAAGCAGTGCCCCATAACTGGATACCGTAACACCATATTGGCTTTAAAAGCGACTTGTATATTAAAAGTTTGCAGTCTAGGCTGAGTGTTGAATTTCTGCCAATCAGCCAATGTACCTGAGTTAATTTTAGTTTCATTTGAGTTAACTTATAGTCAATGTGATGTTTGCATGTAAGCCGTCGATCGAGGTGTATACCAAGATATTTCACATGTGAATGTTGAGGAACAACTTGATTATTAATCCGAATGGGGGAACAAGTATCTCTTCGTAAAGTAAATGTTATATGGACACACTTTTGTTCATTTACCTTAATTCTCCATAAGTTTAACCATAGTTCCATCTGGCTAATGTGTTCCTATAGTTTTCGGGATGCCTCATCAGGCCTTATCATTCCCTTACTGCAAACAGTCATAACTTAAAAAGCTAATATTGCAGAAATCAAGCTAAAAGTTCTTTATTCTTTCTCAACAAACGAGCTTACAAGACTTTTGCATAAAATTTTTACACAAGATTAAGTTTTCTGCATTATTAAATCCACAAAATTATTTTTTTAAATATGACTATATTATACACAGAAAAAAGTTTTCACCAATTAATATTTTTAATTAAGAATTTAATTGTATTAATTAAATTTTTAATTGCATTAATTAATTTGAGTGGAAAAACTTAATTGATATTATCAAATTGTTTATAGGTGAACATTTAATTAATTCTTTAATTGATACTACAAATATTTTAATTAGTATTACAAAATCATTCATATTACTTTTTTGTGTGTAGATAAATAAACGAAAGTTTTTGTCATTAAAATGTTTGCATTTAGATGAGTCGTTCTCGCATATGTACATAAGTATATAATTATTATTTTCGCACTCTGCTCACAAGAATAAAATAACATATCGAGGGTTTATATTCAAAAAGTTCTATCTGCAGGGCTTTACAATTTTAGAAGAGGGCAAAAAACTGTTATTTTCACAAAGTGCGTGGGCTAATAACTAAATTTTGATGAATAGTACCATTTACAGGAGACATCTTAATTCTACTAATGTTAAACAAATACAGTTATTGCTCTTGGACTTAGAGAAAATAACAGTTTTATTTTGTCTACTAAATAATTCAAGAATTGCAGATAGCACTTTTTGAATATAAACCCTCGATATTTTAAACAAAAGAAATCTAGTTACAACTTTTGATCAATATTTGATTAATTTCCTCAGGTGTATATTCCAACCAATTGAGTTGTTAAGACAGATGTGTGTTTTCTGTTTGTTTTTTTGCCTATAAAGTAAACGGGAAACAGAACGATTGATCACCTCTTGCTGTTCGCTGGAAAAGCTGTAAATAAAATCATAACAAAAACCCAATTTTTAACCGCATTTTTTATTCATTAAACAAACTGAGTTAAACTCATCAAGTGTGTTAAACTGAATTCATACTGAACTTCGAGATGAACACTTGAACATTTTTTTTTGTTCTCTGCAAACTGCAATATATACTTTTTTTTTCAAATAAAGCGGCTAATCGTTGTTTGCATGGAAAGCTTATGTGTAATTATGCAGTTGCGTGTGTAATCGATTTGTAATTTCAATTCTTACATTTCACATACATGTATCTACAAATAATAATGCGAAAGTGATCTTAGTCATGAGTAATTTAGCTTCGAAATATTAAATAAATATTAAAAAGAATTTATATAAATTTTAGCTGGTTGATGAAACCTGCTATTAAAATATAACATAATAACTTTTTTAAAGTTTTGGATCTAATATCAAAATTTAGTAATAATGTAAATTTGAGATGACGAAACACGAATTCAAATTATGTGGCGTTACCACACAACTGAGCAATAATTTTAGTCCTAAGAGAGTATCGGTGCACTTTCGTAGACGGAGTTTGCAGTAGGTGAACAATAAAGAGGCTGGTACTCATGCTGTATACATAAGGATATATATACATATATGTATATATATATACATACATACAGTTGTATTTATATTACTTGAGATTTTAAAATTTTTCGTTGCTCGTTTTTGAACATCCTTTGATTTTTAACTCTCATGTATTTGTTGCTGTAGCGGCCAAGGTTCTACACACTTTGTCCAAATTTCAGGTCCGTAGCTCTTACAGTTTTCGAAAATAGCCTGTGATGGACAGACAGACAGACAGAGTAGCGAAAACGATAGGGGTCCTTTTCACCTTGGGTGTACGGAACCCTAAAAATCAAAAAAATAGCTGTTAATTTGTGATTTTATTATAAAATTTATAAAACATGCAGTCCCTGTTAAAAACAGTTCGGCTTCTCTCTCCCCTTCTGTCCATCAAACCCAAGATTTTGCACTGTAAACTTTGCATATGTAAAAGCCGTTTTATATAGAGTTATTTAAAATATAGTCAGAATAATGCTTAATTTGGCCCTTTTCTCTCATTCTCATTTCATGTTTTTAAAATGCAACTACTTATTTTAGTTTCTATCATTCCCAATCTTCTTATACATTCTTCCATCTGTTCTTAGTCTCTATTTCTTATTGTGACATTAAAAGTGATGTAAGACATGTTATTTAAACACATCAATTTGTTAATAGATTCATTACAGTTAAATGCTTGTTACATCGTTTTTCTATGCCGTCATTACTGTCCATCATCATTATCAAGATAAAAAGAGACAGATGCACAGACACAGACGAACAGACGACTGACGTTGTTTTTATTTTTATTTTTATTTTTATTTATTTTGCATGATTAAGAGTGTTGTCATGTTAACAGTGTCACTGTTATGCTAATAATTGTTTGCAGTGCAGAGCTATAAAAGAATTTAATGAAAATTTAAATCTATAAAATCTTTAAAGATGTCGAAAAGAATGTTTTCTTCGTTGTATAATTTTTGTTGAAAACAGCAATAAAATATAACATTATTTATATAAATTTCTTTAACATAAATTTCCGAATGCACGTTTTCTTTCGATATCAAGGAAGGAAGTCAAATTTCCACTTGTTATTAACTATATATGTAAGTGATTATTGTTGTTGCTAGTATTGAAAAATCAACATAAACTTCGAATTTTACACGATAAACAAAAATTTTACACGATAAACAAAAAATATATATTTTCATTCAATAAGAATTGAAATTACTGAACTTGAGCCTAACTATGAATTATTTCTGATCAAAAAATATTTTTTCGGAGTAAAGTAGACGCCCCCAAAAATTTAAATGGTAGGAGGTTTCTGAGACGAAGTGGGTGACCAGCTGGAGTAAAAAAGTCACGTGTCATATTGCTTAATTGCACCTAAATACAAATTGATAATAAATAAGGAAGTTTAAAGTTATGGTAGCTCTAGCTTAATATATAGAAAATTGATAGTTGGCGCTATTTTTGTGATATATTTTCATACAAATTTGTCATTTTCAAGGCAAAGCACGTGGTACAACTTTCCGACCAAAATAAAACAAATTTTATTTTAAAACCGACCAGTTACATAACTTATATGCATATGTATGTACTAGTGATGTAATGAATGTCAATTTTTGATATTCGCGAATACGAATACGAATATTTCAAACGATATTCGCGAATGCGAATACGAATGCGAATATTTGAATCGATATTCGCGAATACGAATATTATATGCAATATTAAATATTAAAAAATTGTTATGAAAAAGGACTTCACACTCTTGTTGGCGTACTTTAAAGTTAAAAAAATTTTAATGATCGTCATTGAATAATATTTGAAAATGATACAAGCGCAAATTTATATAAAAAAAATTAATGTATTTGTGCAAACTAAAATTTGTAATCATTTATTTAAATTTAGTTTAGGATTTATGCATTTATTTATTTAATTTCTTTTGAAAAATATTCGTATTCGTATTCGACTGAATTTCGCGAATACGAATATATTCGTATTCGCTTGAAAATGACCGTATATTCGACAATTCGTATAAATACGAATATTCGTGCATCACTAGTATGTACGTACATATTTCTTATATGTATGAATATATATAGGAGGGAGTGTGCAAAACTATTTTTCGTGTAAATATAAATGTATTGAAAATTTTTAACTTCCTGCTATCAAGAATAGCATGTTACTGACATCACCCGGATGTCCAAAAATGGATTTTTTCATCAGATCTTGACGTTTTGAAGTCATGACAATCTGTCCGGACAATCTTTATGGAAATGGGTACATGCAACCATGCGGGTACGTTTGTAAAGCTCTCATAACTTACAAAGTTGTAGACACTATCGAACTAGTCAATCAGTATGGTAGTATTTGTGAAAATTGGTGCGTATGTGTTACAACTGCGTGGTTAATGAATGCTGTCAAATTTTGATGTGTTTCTTGTGTTAGTTAATCCATCTCAAACCTATTTGAAAGGATATATTAAGTTGCACAGTTATTAAAAAGTGCAAATGATTTTTTTTTTCTTTTTTTAAGCCACTCATTACAAAAAAGCATTCAGCAAATTGAAATACGAAGAACCATTCACACGAAAGCACAATATAAAACTTAAAATGAGTGCTTGACGAGTCATCCAGTACGTGTATATTAAAACATTCACGAATTTGACATCATTGGTTTTAAATATTGGAACAGAATTTAAAACAAGACCTGTTTAATATACTTAACCTTACATCTTTTTATTTTTTTGTTATTATTTTTTATTTAGTTAGCACGAACGAGAAATACTGCTACTCCAGAGAAGAAGCTTCTAGATTTATATAGATTTCGTGAAATAATGTATCGATTGAGTTCGACATATTTTGAAATAAATTTTCTAAAATAAAGTATTCGAAAAAAATATTTTTCAAATGAATTTTAAACCATTAATGGCGTCCAAAATGTTGTAGAAAATCTGATTAAAACCGATTGATACTTTCGAAGCATAGCATTAAAGAAAATTTTCTTTTCTAAAAAAGCGCGTTAACATAATAAGTCCAAAAGTTCCTCTGACATATTTTGTCAAGATTAACTTTTCTTTTTTTGGGGCATAACAAACTGCGCCAAATGCTAGAAATTTTATAAAAATCGGTTAAGTGGTTCGAGAGATATCGTTGTGAAAAAATCGAAAAGGGTGTTTTTCTTGTCAAATTTATTCTCAAATTTTCGCTACTTTTTAGGGTTCCGTACACCAAAGGTGAAAAAAGGAACCCTATTGTTTTCGCTACGCTGTCCGTATGTCCGTCACACGGTATTTTCTCAGGAACCGTAAGAGCTACGGACCTGAAATTTGGATAGAGTATGTAGAACCTTGGCCACTACAACAAAAAATACATGAGAGTTAGAAATTAAAGGGTGCTCCAAAACGAGCGACGAAAAATGTTAAAATCTCATGTAATATACATACAATTGTATGTACATATGTATATTGACACTTGAAATTTGTAAAATTAGTGTATTTTTATATAGACTACAACAATAAACATTAAAATATTAAAAAATTTAAATTAAAGGGTGGTCCATCAGTTAATGCAATTTTGACTATTTTTGACAACTTGCTATATCTTGGAGACCGTAAGAGGTAAACTCCTGAAATTTTCAAAAAACGGTAAAACTAAAAAATCCGAAAATTATAAAATCGCCAAACCGAAAAAAAACGCCAAAACCTGAAAAAAATCGCCAAATCGAAAAAAATCGACAAAATTAAAAAAAATCTAGCACTAAAATAAATCGCCAAATTCGTAAAAATCGTTTAAATGAAAAAAAATCGCCAATATGAAAACCGAAAAAAAATCGCCAAAACGCAAAAAATGCGCCAAAACCAAAATAATTGTTTAATTGAAAAAAAACGCAAAATTTAAAAAAAATCGCCAAATTTAAAAAAATCGCCAAAACGAAATAAATCGCCAAAATTTAAAATAAACGCCAAAAACCGAAAAAAATCCTCAAAGCGAAAAAAGTGTCAAAACTAAAAAAAATCGCCAAAACCAAAAAAAAAATCACCTATATGAAAAAAAACGCCAAAATTAAAAAAAATCGCCAAAATAAGAAAATCGCCAAATAAAAAAAACCAAACTAATTAAAATCGCCAAAGTTAAAAAAACTTCAACAACCAAAAAAACGCCAAAACGTGAAAAAAGTGCCAAAACTCAGAAAGCGCCAATAAATTTAAAAAACCCCCAAACTAAAAAAAAAACGCTTAAAACCCAAAAAACCCAAAAACGAAAAAAATGCCAAAACTATAGTTTATATTGTTCGTATTGAATTACATATATCGTGCCCGTACGGAACCCTTCGTGCGCGGGCCAAAGTCGCACTTCACTGAATTTATTTATCATTAAAATGCCTTAAGAGAAGTCTTTGTAAAAAACTTAAAAAAAAAACTTATTTTACATATTTGTTTATTATTAAATGTCATATTCTTGAGTTCGACGAAGTTCCAAAATCCCTATTTTTGAGATTCAAGCGAAGTTTAAAGAAAAAGAAAAAGCAAACTTGACTGGTACGGTCAAGTCTGTACCCCTCTCCATTCTCTTTTCCTCTATCTCCTAAAAACACAAGACTTGACGAGTTAGACCTGACGTATGTGAATCAGGACTAACAAAAACGGACTAAAACTTAAAAAATAAAATTAGATACAAAAAAGTGTAAAATGAAATTTGTATTAAAAACGGTCAATAAATTCAATGCTGACCAAGAATTTAAGCCACACAGTTTGCTTTGCAAATATTTACCTACATATATATATATATATATATATATATATATATATATATATATATATATATATATATATATATATATATATATGTCTTCCAAGTTTATAATATTATACTTTCAAATGATTCCTATACGTGGTTTTAGGAATTAATTCTTCTCTTTTCCTACGCACTTCTTAATGATGTTCTTTTATGTGAACATTAAATGATTACAACTTTTAATACGATTTTCTATGTAAATAAATAAGTAGTACAAAAATAAATACTATTAGCCATTTGTAATGTTATAAAGGCAACAACAACAAAAAACCACAACAATTAATTACTGGCCTTTAAGTCTTAAAAGAATTTTAATTAAAAGCCATGAGTATGTGTATAAATACTAAGATTATTAAATAAATGTTTGTGATATAAAAACAAAAACAATTTCAAATTCGAAACAATTGGTTTTTTTTTGTAACTGGTAGTATGCTAATCTTCTTCACATTCTGATATAAAACCGTTGGATTTCACAGCGCTGAAATGAAATGATTCAAGAAGAAACCAGTTCAGTTCTGTTGTTGTGACTTTTTTTTATTCTTTCACTCTGTGTACAGGGGAATCTGATCTATATAGAAGACGGATGATTAAAGATATCCATATTACGGGTTATCCCTTATCACAGTACTCAGACTTTTTGTTATCACTAACTATATTGAAATCTACTAGATTTTGTTCGTGCAGGTGTAAATGCCATATAAGTTCATAAAATTGTAATTTTATATGCAGCTTAAATTGACTAAATTTTTTTTATTCATCTATTATTATTTAACAAACATTACCTTTATTAGCTTATTTTAAGTAACCAGTAGATGTAAGTTCGGCTTTGATCAATAACAAATCAACCTCGAAACACTTCTTTGTGAACAAACGTGCGTGGTCCCGAGTAGTTCATTGTATCCGTATGCCGTCATATTATTCTTTGAGGCTTTCTTTTATCATATTTTGAAATTAAATTAAAACTCATTTAAAAGGTCATACTAAGATGGCATGATTCCAAAAAAAATCTACTTAGTAGAAAACGTTACTTGACCCAGTTTAGTTGACTCCTAATTTATAACACATAAGTTAAAATCTTTTATGTATGTGTTATTTCATTAGAGATGTGCTCGTGAGCAAATTTTTATTCGTGATCATGCACGCTTAGTAGGAAAAAAAGTATCTATGTATTGCAGACTTACACAGTACAACATATGATTTTGGGACTCAATTCTGACAATTTCACGTGAAAGTAGGCCCAAACTGAAGAACTTGTGCATCATTCGTTTTGTCTTCTGAGCTGCTAAAATATTTTTAATATCGATTTGAAGTTAGTAACTATCGTATAGGGGAATTTTTCACGTTTTAGGTTCTTTTGTTTGACATAAGTCGAGAACCACTAGTCCGATTTAGCTGAAACAAATTTAGAAAAATTAAGATCTACAATTACTCTAATTTGTTCTTATACCGTTTTCGTATGTGTGCAACACTTTCGAAGTTAAAAACGAATGTATGAAGGGAAAAAAGTATTTTTTGCCTAAAAATTAAAATTTTTTTTCTTTAAAATTCATAAAAATCAAAAGTGCAAAAAAATGTCAAAGATTACGAATATTAATCCGTACCGTAATACATCAATGTAAACCTTGCTTAATTGATCGACAACGTATTTGTAGTCAAATAATGGCTGCACTTCCTCCGGAACGTGTGACTCTCGATAGACCATTTACAAACACTGGCGTTGATTATGCAGGCCCTTTTGATGTAAGAAATTATAATAGAAGATATTGTAAAATTACGAAAGGGTATGCTAGCATTTTTGTATGCTTTTCTACGAAAGCCATACATTTGGAATCCGCGTCTGATTTATCATCAAACACATTTTTAGCAGACTTTAATCGATTTATATCTAGAAAAGGTTGCACACATACAATGATACTAATTTCGTTGGAGCGTCAAATGAATTAACACGAGATTTTCAAACGTTTATCACAGAGTGTAAAGCGCGTATGTGCTCCTCCTTTGGACGTAGAGGTTTAACGTGGAAGTTCATTCCAGCGGGTGCCCCCCATATGGGAGGGTTATGGGAAGCTGGAGTTAAAAGTTTTAAATTACATTTCAGAAAAGAAATCCAATCTTGTACTTATACATTTGAACAGTTATCTACTATTTTAACAAGAATAGAGGCGTGCTTGAATTCACGTCCTTTATTCCCTATGCCTGATAGTCCAGGTGAGCCAGTAGCTTTAACACCAGGACATTTTCTGATAGGTTCAGCTATTTTAGCACCTCCCGAACCAACGACTTTTGATACTCCAATAAGCGTTGTCAATCGATATCGAAAAGTCAAAGCTATGATACATCAACTTTGCAAAAGATGGAAGGAAGAATATTTAGTAACATTACACAAATGCTATAAATGGCAACATCTTCAACGAGATGTGACGTTAAACGATTTAGTTGTAATCAAAAATGAACAATTACCTGCCACTTCCTGGAAACTAGGTGTTGTAATAAAACTTAACACTGGTACCGACGGAAATTGTCGTGTCGCGGAAATTCGTACACAATCTGGTATAACCGCTAGGCCAATAACCAAACTTGTTGTTCTACCTAATTTATAATTTCCCCTCACTTTCTCTTTTTTACAATTTACTAATCATTTTTTCCTAGCAAAATTTAAACCGCTATTAAATCTATCCAAGTCGCATCTGAGTTTGATGAAGAGGGTTTGTTGGATTATGAGGAAGCAATGGAGACTGTTGATGTGAATCCATTTATTGGGACTGTTTCTTCTGAACCTCATTCTCAAATTCCAATGAATACTTTGAATTCTGATTTAAGTACCCATCCACTGGCAACAAATATATCTACGCCAATTGTCGAGACAACCAAAAATAACCCAATATTGCAGCAAGTGGGCATATCCAATTTAGCAACAATAATATCAGCTCATTTAATTAATTTAAAAACTGTTAAAGTCACAGGGAAAATGGTGGAAAAAATAAATTCCAAATTTGCAACAAAAATCACCCTATACGTAGATTACGCTTAGTGACCTTTTATCGTATGTGTCCACGTTGTTTGGCGTCCAGTCATTTGGGGAAAGATTGTCTGAGTAAAGCGAAATGTAAAATTTGTAATCAGCAGCATCGTGCTTTGCTGCACGAACATAAATCTAACAAATCAGACAATCGAAAAGAGTCAACAACATTTGCACGAAATATTTCGATTCGACAATCAGTTTCCTTTTCGCCAACTTTACGTCTTTATCTTCTCAAAGGTCGCTCGAAAATTCCATTGCGAGCTGTTTTGGACGCATGTTGTGAAAATAGTTATATATGTAATGACTTTGCATTAAAATTAAAATTGCCTACTCAAAACATAAATAACGACCAATTTTGTCGGATTGAGTTGAAAGATATTCATAAAAATTCGCAGCGCATTTTTGCCATGGCTCGCTTATATAATATGAAAAGGATTCGCACCCCTGCAGTATCGCTAAATGATTCAATTTTGGAATCATTTCAGGGTCTTCAACTTGCTGATCCAAATTTTAAGTACTCGGGCAATGTCTGTTTAGTGTTAGGTCCGCAAGTAATGCCATTGATTATGAAAGGCCGAATACAAACAAGTCCTGGTCTTCCACTTGCACAATATACAATGTTTGGTTGGGTTATTTCGGGTCTGTCGCCAATTTAATTTAATTTTAATTGAGTAGTCCCTCATGACTCACTTCGTAAATTTTTTTCATCAGGAGTCCCTCATGACTCACTTCGTCAAAATTTTCATCAGGAGTCCCTCATGACTCATATAAACATATAAATAAATCATCGGGGGTCCTTAATGACCTCTTATAAAAAAACTACATAATTATTTATTTAAAATACAGTCCACAGGAGTCCTTAATGACTCATTTCATTATATATATATATATATATTAATATGCATTTGCTTTGCACCATCTTCCATTGTTGCAAGGTGGCCGGCAATGTTTAATTACCAATTAAATTTGTTAACTGGGTTATTCATTAGCTTTTATTTATTTTACATACAGGCCGCTAATAATATTTATTCTTAATATTTCTATATATTCTATGTATACGTACATACTTATATGTATGTCCATGTATAGATATATATATATGTATACATTTATATCTGTCTTTATCACATAAACCGATAGCGGTTTTTAAATATTGTCGACCAGTTAAATATGTATATTTTTATATGATTAAATTAATTGCATCTAAGGAAGCATTCGTTGCATTACGTGCTTAATTTTATTGAAAAGAATATAACTAAAGTGAAAAATAAAAGACATATTCCTCTAGTGAAAAACATCATAAAAATTATAAAATCTGTGTTTATTTTTATTGAACCAAATAACGGATATACGCCGAAACATTGTATCTTCATTTTGGGCCTACTTTCACGTGAAATTGTCAGAATTGAGTCCCGAAGCAATGACTTCAAAAATGTTGTACTGTGTTATGCACAATAATTTTTGAGTCACATGTATTCACACTCAAGTGAGTGCACCGACAAACATTCCTCCTTTTGTTTGTACTTCAAAATTTTCTATTTGGCTAAAAGTTTCAAAATATATTCCAGTACTCTTAAATCGGCTTGACGTTGTTTAAAAAGTTCGTTCACGACTACGAAAGGTCGTGCCAATCAGATGACCAATGTCCATCTCTATTTTTTGTTTGTTTTGTTTCTTTAAAATAATACTCGCATTAGATGTGGGTTTTTATTCTAAATCTTTTGATTTTTATTTTTTGCCACTAATTTATGATATGTTCAACTGTTGAGATTTCTTTGTAAATCCCATTGTTTCTTAAAGGTGATTGTTAAAATCTCTGCTATTATTTGAAAAAATATTGTTGCATTTAAACTCTAAAAGAAACTGATAAAAGAAAATATGGCAAAAAATTGAATCATTAACAACAAAAAAAATTGGATGAAAAAACTTTCACTCTTAAAGTCAACGAGCAGATTATTTTTTATTTAAAGATTGTTTATTTTGCTACAAAGAATAGTGAGAACAATAGACAATTACAGACAGACAGACAGACAAACTGATGAAACTTACGTTGAAAGAAATTTATAGAGAATTTATTAGTTTCGGACAATTGCCTAATGCGGTCAAATGGTGAAACTTGGGATAACAATGCACATTATTGCTTGGCTACTACGAAAAGGCTTGTTTATAAATCCCGCAATACTTAGGGTATTAGTATATTAGAATTCCAGGAATATGCATAATTAAATAAATATGTGTTCAAACGGTAGTCTTATGTACCTTTTCACAATGTATGGTTAAAAGATAACAAGGACTTTAACGGCAAGTTTTGTATGAAGAACTGTCAGGTAAAGTTCACGTTAACTCTTAACCATACATTGTAAATTTTTTTAATATAATTATTTTTGCTTAACAACCTTAGAAAATAACATAAAAACTATCGGTAGTTCGAAATAAGGGATGCATTTTCGTAATAGAATGTGTAAGTGCATTTTTATGCAAAATCTTAGAGGGAAGATTTATCTGAAACATTTTAACCCTCTAATTCTTCTGCGCATGGGTATTTTTTTCTCTGTTCTATAAAAAGGGTTCAAGTAAATCCTTTACTAAAATATTATCAAAATAATTTTATTACTATTTTCTGTATATATTAATAAACTGCAGACATAAGCACGCAAAGAAAAAATATGGTTGAGGTAACCATAATTTAACAGCAACATACTATGATTGAATTATATGGTTGTAGTTAAATCATATTAGTGTCAATAGGAAAGCAAACTTTTAATAATATTATTATCTGAGTTAATAATAATATTATCAAATATGACAACACTATTGTTAGATGTGACTAAAATATAATTTAGACTCACCATACCATGTTCTTATATTATAATAATATTGTTAAATACGACAACAGTATTATTTAATATAATAATACCATTTTATCTTTTGTTTAAAACAGCTGTGCGTTAAATTCGAAATAAAAATTAATTAATATTGTTGAAATTAAATGTATATATAGAAACGTATACTCACATATGTGTGCATACTCGAAATACAGACATGTCTGTATAAACAGATAAACATATGTACCCTTTGTTTGTTTGCACTTAATCTATTTATTTAGCACGATGCGTGCAATACCGATACCTTACAAACAAAACCCGGAACTGACAGAAGATGTTTCTGAAAAAGATTTGTTTTAAAACTTAAAATAGTATGGTTTTGGATAACATTATATTGTTATTTAGATTATATTATTTTTAAATAATAACAAAAATTATGTTGCAGTCATAAATTTTTAACAAAATTATATCGTTAAACTCTAACCATATCACACTTTTTTATGAATATAATAATGTAATTATTAAATTCAAACATTACTTTGCTTACCGTAACAAAATTAATGTTTAAAATAACAATAACTTGTTTTTAACGACCACAGATTTGTTTCTGAGAACATAATATTGTTTTTTCAACCATTCTACAATCATATCTTTTCTTTGCGTGAGTCTAAATTTAAAATAACAGTTAGGTTTAATTTCGCACTTATTCAAAATTTGTTTTAAAAGTTCCCACAAATCCAAATTTTATCAAAATCCCAATATTTTTGATTACGAGTGCTTTCGTTTGGCATCTCTAAATGAAATGTTAGCCGGGCGAGAATGAATCGCCCATTGTTTAAATGAAACAAAAACATAGAGAAAAAAAACAAAACTTCTTTCATAACACAAAGAAAACAATTAAAGTTAATAATGGGTGTATGTATTTTGGTTTCTTTTTCTTTATCATTCGGCGAAAATTAAGTTTCAATTTCGAGAACATAAGAAATGTCTGTTAAAAATATACAATCATTTAACTAAATACCTACATACATATATTCTTACAATACTCATTACGATTAGAGAAAGTCTTTTAACTATTATTCATATTTGTTTCGCCCCTGTTATATACTGTAGTTTATTTATACCTGTTAGAATAATATTAAGTTTGTTTTATAAAATATATAAAAATTGTCAATGAATTAAAAATAAAACTTTCAGTTTGGATCGAGAAAGCAAATAGAAATATTCGTTTTACTTTACAAACGTTTCCTTAATAAAGAATGACATATTTTGGTCAAGTGTATCACGAATTTCGATGGTAAATTTATTAATTTTTTTTTTGCTCGGCGGTGAAATTTAAAAGTTGTGTTTTCATACATTTAAACGGGAAACGTAGACATTTTGACCGGAAATTACTTGTTGTTTTTTTTGTAGTTCTCTTTTTATTCTATAAAAATAACAATACGAAGGAAAAAGAAACCAAAATTTTGCAGCAGAAATTTGCATTAAGCAAAAAGATAAATGAGATACCGCACAGGAAACACTCAGAAAAAAATAATAGTTAAAATTACTCAGATTACTTAATTAAAGTTTGCTAAGTACTCGTAGTTAAATTATTCAATCATTTTGAAAATTTATTAAACGGCAAATTTTGTAGAAGTTACTTTTTAAAATGTGCTTTTTTTAAAACGTAATTTTTTAAAGGTATTTCTTTAAACTCTTTTTTCTTAAAGGTACGTTGCTGAAAAGCAATTTTTTTAAAACGTTATTGTTTAAAGGTATGTGTTTTGAAGGGGATTTTATAAAAGAACCTTGCTTAAAATGTACTTAAAAAAAAATACTTTTAATAAACGTACTTAAAAAAATGCTCTCTTAGAAGAATTTTTTTAAAAGGTATTTTTAACCCCCGCCCAAAAAAAGGGGTTTTATAAGTTTGTAGTGTGTGTCTGTGTATCTGTGTTTCTGTACAAGTACTTTTTCTTTTTGGAAGGTGACTTGGAAGGTGACTTGATCGAGAGTGTTCTTAGCTATGTCTAAAAAAATCGGTCCACCCACTTCGAAGATATCACATTTTTTTTTGGTATATCGGGGGTTTTTAAAATTTTAAATTTTTGTTATTAAGAACGTATTTTTAAAGTTACATACTTATTTCAAAAGAAACTGTTTTTAAAGATACCTTGTTAACTATTTTAAAGGGAATATTTTAAAAGTACTTTCTTTAAAATGTACTTTCTCTGAGTTACTTTTTTTTAAAAGATATTTTTTGCAAAAGATTCTTTTCTTAAAACGAGTTTTCTAAATGTAATTTTCTGTATTTATTTTTAAAGATTTTTTTAATGTATTTCTTCTAAAAGGTACTTCTTTAAAAAGTATTTTTTAAATGTCCTTTTTTTAAAAGCTACTTTTTTCAAAATGTACTTCTTTCATAAGATACTTTTGTAAAATTTACTTTATTTTAAAAGTTACTTTCTTTGAAATTTAGTTTTATTAAAATATACTTTATTTAATATGAATTTTTTTTAATAAATACTCTTTTTAAAAGGTACTTTTTTAAAAATGTACTTTTTTAAATGTACTTATTTAAAAAGGTACTTTTTTTAAATGTAATTTTTTAAAAAAGCATATAAAACATAACTTTTTTCAAATGAACTTTTTTTAAAGTTTTAAGATACTTTATTTTAAAAAGTCTTTTTTTAAAATGTAATTTTTTTCAAAGGAATTTTTTTTAAATTTTTGAAGAAATTTTAAAATTGTAAGATACTTTATTTTAAAAAGTAATTGTTTTAAAATGTAATTTTTTCAAAGGTACTTTTTTTAAAATTTTGAAGATACATTTTTGAAAGGTACTTTTTAAAATGTTCTTTTCTTAAAAGATTTCGTTTAAAAAGTACTTTTTTTAAAGAAACTTTTCTAAAAGGTACTTTATTTTAAAAGGTACTTATTTTAAAAGGTACTTTATTTTAAAAGGTACTTTATTTTAAAAGGTACTTTATTTTAAAAGGTACTTTATTTTAAAAGGTACTTTTAAAATATATTTGTTTTTTCCTTTTTAACACTTGTTTAAGAACACTTGGGTGCTTAAGATGAATATAACGATACCTTAATTGTCAAAATACATGCAGCCGTTTGGAATATAAGTGGTAATAAAGAAATTTAGAAACATGTTTACAAGAAACGCAAACATAACCCTTCTTGCCAGTGGGGTAAAAAGGATTCCATAATGTTTTCAATTGAACAAATCAACAGACATATGCAGTTCCCACTTAGGGTTGCCAGTTTTGAAATCGTAAAAATCAGTACATAAGAGAATAAAAATCAGTACATTTGGAAAAAAGCAGTACAATACTTTTTTCAATATAAAATTATATTTTATTGACATAAAGCGTTTTAATCCTTCTTAAAACAAAACCTGAATTGATTGTATAATTTGTACCAAGACAAAATTATATTAATAAAATAATCGTTTGCAAAACAATTACCTCGTTTATACGCAAATTTTATTTGCAAATAAAAATATTTGTAAATACTGAACTCACTGCTGATACGTAGATAGCATACATTACTATATTTGTACTATATTGCCTAACATTGTTATCTGTGGTATTATATTTCTTACGAAACCTTATTTGCAAATAGTTTTCGTGAGTTATTACTTTCAATGAAAAAGTTATACGGCAACGCTTTCGACTTTTATTTGCAAATAACCGTTGAAGTTAACAAACCGCGGTTTCCGTTTTGAAACTATTAAAACCTGTTGGTTTCGGTTCGGATTCGGATTCGGTTTTAAAAGCTTGCATGTATAAAAATACGTATGTATGCTGGAAAGATAAATGACGATTTAAAAATAATCACCCCTATAACAAGTGGAATTTTTCTTCACGTGAAATTTGCATTCCCATCGAAAGCAAAAATGTTATCGTGAAGAATAATTGTAAAGTTAAAAAATTTATTGAAAATTTGACAAATTTAAGTTTAGTAACAAGAAGCACACAAATTTATTCTTTAAATGAAATTTATTTAACTTTAAAGTTGTGTTTTTAAGCATTCTAGCTTCAGTGAAAAAAATTCTTTAGTATACCACTGTGGTGCACCACCATGAAATTTACTGTTTATAAGCCAAAGAGATTATTCATACTCTATGAAAAAATTAGTCGTAGGGAATTATTGTTAACAATCGTAAACTTTACTTACTAATCTTGTCCTAAAAATAAATATTTATCTCTTTTACCCCCATATTCATACAATTTAAAATGAATTTAAAATATATGTACATATTTTATATCAAATTTTTCATTAAAAATTTTCCTAAAATAGATTTGAAATTTATTTTATTTTTTTATGAATATAGTTGTTAATATGTATATAATTCGAAGAAAAATATCAAAGTTATTCAATTTAATAATTCAGTTCAATTATTCAATAGTTCAGGTACTTTTAATAGAAAACAAACATTTGGTAATGAGTATGTGTATAAAAAGCTTAAAAATAAAAAATTTAATTATCCAAGTAATAAAATTTCAGAAACGTTAAAGCATTCAATGGAGTGTCGGTTAAACGAAATCTTCTTTTTTTGCAGAAAATACCAGCGACAGAAAGCACTCTTTCGCTTTCAGTTGAAGATGGCTTTATTGTGTTATTGCCTTGTGAATCAATAATATGTTGGTTTTAGATGTTGTTCGTTTTTTTATATAAGGTAGAAATTCTTGTCGAAGAATGTTAAAATTATCGCTTTTTTGCTTTACATCTGTTATAGGTTTTTTGATATAAGATTAAAATTCTTCCTGCAAAGAATTGTTGTAATTTTCTTACAATTTTAAAATTTTCTTACCTGTCATTGTTACAGACTGCTTAGTAATGTATAAAAATCTTCAACGAAAAGTACATTTGCTGTATTTTTAAATAAGATAATAACGTTAAAGTAAAACATAAAAACCGACCCTGTTTTGTCGGTTTCGGTTTTTATGGTTTAAAACCGCGATTTCGATTTTGGTTAAAACTGAACGGCAATCTCTAGTATAAACGGGACAAATATTACAATTTCATATATATTTATAGGGGAATACAAAGTAAGCAACACAAAATCTGAAATATCCTTTTCATATACAACAATTTGTAAAAAACTAGATTTTTAATTTATTGGGGCTATTTGGTTTAGTATTTATACAAAGGAAGAAACATATATTTTACAAAATAGAATAAAGGAATTCACAAGGTAGTATAAATTGTTGCATAGATTATTTTCCACGTTAAAAAAAATTTTATTATATGTACAGCCAATAGAACAGATAGTATTTCTTGCATAAATACCAGAATTAATGTGTAAAAACAGTACATAAACAGTACATGAGAAAATCAGTACTTTTGCGTACTGGTTTCCTGATTACGCATAAATCAGTACTCTAAAAAAAATCAGTACACAGAAAAAACTAATTTTCCATTTCAAACACAAAATTCTCTGAATCAAATACAAATTTTTTCAATTTAGGTCCTACAAAGAAATTTGTAAATCCAAACGCAAAATTTTGTAATAATTTGTTTGGAAAAAACCCCGATTTTTTCAATCAACAAATTGTCTGATTCAACAAAATTTTTTAATGAAAATAAAGAGTAAATAAAATAAATAACTGTTGTCTACAGTATGCAATTTCTATATTGGAACAGAAATGTTCTCTTAACAATTTTGTTACAAGTATTACTTTATATTAATTGTATCAATTAGAATTTTTCACTCCATATTGTCTTTTGTTTTGCTTAAAAAAAACAAACTATTTACTGGAATAGTAAAATATATTTACTCTATCAAAATTTAATTTCAAACAAACTTTTGTTTGAAAAATTTTCGGGAATAAATTTTTCTGTGTACATGTACTAACTAAATCAGTACGACTGGCAACCCCACCCCCACTATTCCCACTGCACATTTTTCATAACTGAAAGTATTGGGAATCCACTGCAGTGCTGCCACAGTATCAAAATTAAAAAGTTTTTTAATCTGAAAGTTATGATAATTGAAAAATTTAAAAATAATTTTATCCTTTACTCACGATAAAGTGAAGTTTAACTAAAACGAATTTTATTTCTATAAATTTATATTCTTCCCATTTTCTAAAATCATATTTTAAGCTTTTAGCTTTTGAACTGGAATAAAATTGACAACC
Organism: Tachina fera; assembly: GCA_905220375.1. Lineage (NCBI taxonomy): Eukaryota > Metazoa > Arthropoda > Insecta > Diptera > Tachinidae > Tachina > Tachina fera. The sequence continues at coordinate 47,883,661 of LR999965.1, read as the reverse complement.
TTAGCTACAAGTGTATTTCGAAGGCAATATTCAATTAAAAAGACAGCTACCGTTAAAATGTATTGTTATTTTTTCACTAGTCATTAAACATGAATTTAGTTTTTAAAATATATAAAAATTTTATAAATAGTAAAATTATTATGCTTATTGAAAAATTACTATTTAGTAAAGAAAGGTCTAAATTTTGTAAATTTGTAACTTGTCCAGCTTTAGCTTTTATTCATTGAATCAATCAATCAGTCATATACTCATGCAGGCTTTTTCAGACAAACTAATAATAAAACATCTCGGAATTACAAACAAAAGTAAATAACAAAGGCTTATTTCATTGTTACTACAAACAGGTTACTGAATTTATTTATTCAATAACGCTAAATACCAAAATCCTCTTTTTTTAAACTCAACACCAAAATAGATATTTACAGACGCAATCCTAACTTACAAACAGTTTAAAATTTCCTTTTTTAATTTATTTGCAAAAACTACAATGCAAAGAATTTTTGTTTTTCTTACAGAAAAGTAAAAAAAAATTTATAAAACTTTTTTACTTCCCTGGGGGACTTAAGTGGCAAACGATTCTTAAATGCGCCTTCTTGTACTTATTTATGCGATCAATTTTATGGTTGTAACTTCGTATCTGTCTGTGCGAGATAAAAAACATAAATAAATATCTATTGCTGTACAATTGTTTGTTGGTTGTTTGTTTACTTGGTCGGTCGGCCGCTCGGTTAGCCGGTTGTTTGGCATGAGTATAAATATTTTTGCTTTGAATTGACATGACCAAGTTAAAATAAGCCGTTTGGTGAAGACTCATTCGTTTAAAGGAAGAAGAAAAATGTTAAAGGTAAAATAAGTTTTGTTGTTTTTTGTCAGAGTTTAGTTGCAAGTCAATGTACGTATGACTGCAGTACGTTAATATGAGCAGTTTGTATATTCAAGCGTTGGATTTGAAGACACAAACTAAAAACAAATATATTGAAAGGAATTTTGCAATTATACACACACACAATGTCTTCCTTCCAAAGAACTTAAGAAGAGGAATAGAGGAAAATTCTTGTCACGACTTAACACACAACTTGCGCGACTTTACGACGAATAACATATGGAAGGACAGTCAAAAAAAAACGAAGCGCATGCACAAAAACTTATACTTTTTAATACTGGTATGTGACCACAAACATACAGTTTGTCAAGTAAATATTACCACGACGATGCTGAGAATTTTCGATATCATGAGAATTTTGAAAACAAATTAATTGTAATTATTTGTGTTCAGCACTGATTATATAAAAATACTTGCTGAGCCCGGCAAACGTAGTCTCACAGTCAAATGTTTTATTTTCATTTTGTGTTTTTTTTATACATAAAAAAACAATAAAAGTGTATGCACTGTGTACTGTCTGTCACCTGTTAGTTGAAAAGCAAAACGAACACCTACCGTGAATTAAGACGAATATCTGCTGAAAATTTAAGCTCAACAGCTGTCACAGTTGCGAAGATCATGCGTTACCAACAAACGCACAAAAATGGTTTTATATAAATGCACTCCATAGCTGCTCAAAGTAGCACCAGAGTGCCGAAAATCAATCGGCTTCTTATACAAATTAATACAATATATTCTCTGATGTACTCGTCTATCGTTGTCTGCAAGTATAAAACTGTTAACCATTTTTACAGCTCGTTATTACCCAGCAAAAAATTTTCAAGATTTTGTAACGGGTATTACTCTTTTAATGGCTTACAAAGTAATGAGTGGTATATATTTATCTAATTATTTTATATGTATAATTATGACAGTCCTGTAAAGAATAAAATAACTTATTTATACCATTACGTTAAAGCACTAATTGTAGTACTTGCCAGTTTATAAGGAAATATGTATATCTAAAGAAAAATTTATCGTGAAAATGAGCTTCGAAGACAACAAAAAGAAAAAAATTCTCCTTAACTTTTGAATAATTTTAATCTAATTTTTTTTGCATATTTTGATGCAAAAAATAACCCATTATATTTTGAATACGTTTAGGCAATCAGTAATCTATTAACCCTTGGATGGTTGTAGGCAAAAAATATAGGGTACCGCATACTTTTTGAACTTCTCAGAAATAATGGGTTATTCAGTTAAATTGTAAGTTCTTACGACTGGGGAGTACATATACTTTTTTGGATTCTAGTAGGCAAACTTTTTTGCTGGGTAATGACAGAATTCATTGTTTTAATGAAAAAATTTATAGCTTACACGAAGATTTTCCTTTCAGTGTTTAGTTAGTATGGAAGCCTGGAAGTGAAGTGTTAATCGTAGAAGAGCATGTGCAGCTCTTTAGTGTTTATGATAATTCATCGCTTGTAGAAGTATTACTTTATTTTTTTGATACAGTGTGCAGATGAAACTTAAAAATAAAAGTGCAAATATCTTAAAAACTTTTAAACTTAAATCACTGCTCTTTTTTTTACTTCAGCATTTAAGTTCTCTATTTCAAATAGTTTTAACTGTTTGCAATGGAAATTTGTTAACAAAGTTGTTGTTGATTCTTTTTTTTCGTGTATTGCATGTATTTTGCTGCATATGTTTTCGTTATAAAAACAAGAAAAAAAGCAAACGCAGAAAACAAACACACAAACATACTTATGTTTATATATATGTATGTATGTATATTTAAAGAAGTACCTGGCAGTTCTCATGATTTCGAATATATTTCTTATATCTTCCTATAAATATATGTATTGCGAAATAATTTTGGAAATATCTCTGAAAAACCAAAACTCATTCGTGAGTCTCGAATTGGAAACATTTTCTTACTGTTTGTACAGCTTCCCACATACATGTGATTTGTACGTGGAACTTGTGCGAGTATAATGCTTCGACACACGTTGAACAACTTACTTTGCATTTAAATGCCAAAAAGATGCTTTTAATTTTTGATTTTTGTTTTTCTGTTCTGTCTTTATATTTATCACTTACACCTTGCCAAATGGCATATTCTGCCTTGAAAGCTTCAATACATTCAAGTAATAATTGTTTGCAACACATTTTTACAGGGACACAATCTTTGATTAAGCATTCACTTTGATTTTTTTTAACCGACTTCAATTATCAATACTCATAACTCGGAACATTTTCAATCGCTTTTAAAAATGTTTTTTTTGTCGAGAGGCTTCGATTTGGTCCACAATTTTTGTTTATTTGATTTTATTATATTTTACTTATTCTATTCCCACTAAACTTACTCAGCACACTGGGTTCTCGTAACGACACAATCTCGAAGTTGAAAAAATTGGCGGAGCCACTATACAACAAAACTTACGGCCTGGCCCACGATGTCGACAAGAAATTATATGTCGCTTAGTTATATTGAAAACAAAAACAAATTTTCTTATTTTGTTTTTGTTTTCATTATAACTAAGCGGCAGATAATTTCTTGTCGACATCGTGGGCCAGGCCGTGAATCTTATATGTCACATGGTTCTATTTGACCAATTTTTACGAAACTTGGCAAACACCCTGAGCTCCAAAAAAAAGACATAATCTTGCATTCAAAAAAGATTGCAGAACAGCCTAATAAATAACCAAATTTTACGAAACTCGATATACACCTTGAACTCTTAAAAATATAAAATTTTGGCTTCAAGAAAATGGGGTGGGTTACGCCCATTAGAATTGAATATTATATATCACGTGCTTCTATTTTATCAATTCTTACGAAACTTAGCACACGCCGTGAAGTCTGTTTAAAAAAATGCGCGGGGACACGCCATGAAAGTCTAATACTATATTTCACGTACTTCTAGCTGACACATTTTGAACTCTTAAAGTGACGCGAAATTGAATTTACCGAATTGGGCATAACCCCCTAAAAATATAAACTTGCCATTTAAAATATAAAAATAAAAAAAAACAAAAAAAAAAATAAACCGACATTAAAAATAGGCACTAAAAAGTTAATAATTATTTAAATTCAGTTAAATAAAATATATTTATATGTGTTATCCATAATGATATTGAACCAATGTTGAACCCAATTGACTGGAGTTCGTCCCGCTAATTTTCTTTCGATATCGTTGAACAGGCTGGTAGTTAATTAATGGTTTCTTTTGCATTAGAACTGGTTCACTTTGGGTTATAAATTCTTAATTAAAAAAAAAACACTTCGTCATTGAAATGGAGTATTTGTAAGCAATAGTATTTCAATAATTCTATTACGTTTTTTAATTAATAAATTAAAAAAAAAAAGAAATGATGTTTTAATTGGAACTTGAACTTTTTTTTACTATATATATACAAAAGAAAAAAATTTGTACGTATCTTTAACGCCAGTGGAACCCGATCTTCCACTGCTGTTTTGCATGCTTTTTTGTAAGGTGTTTCATCGAATACTTCTTGTTGGTTGTTCGTGAGTTCACAAATTATAACTTTATTAAAATTCGGCATGATTTTAAAAACGCATTCATATAAAATAAGAAAGCTTATGAGACATTGTGATAACATTTTATTTTTAATTTTAGTAAATTACTTTTGTAATTGCTTAAGTATTCTATAGACAATCAAATAAACTAATCAATCACATAGTTGTGATGTTGATCTACAATCTTATTTTTACTTCTCCAAAATAGCGTCAACTAAACGGCACTAATACATATAAGCGGTTGATGGCTTATTTGATCGTCTCCAGCACCAATTCAAGCTTATTTTTAAGTTTTGTAGTATATACATTATTTAAATTTTGAAAAGGAAATAACTTCCATGTTCATGGTCATTATATATGCGGACGTTATTGTATGCTATCATCAGAACTGCTGGGTACCATACGTGCGACTGTTGTGTATAACAAAAATCTTAAATGTTAGTCTCTTGCAAACATGCTAAAAATTAAGGAAGATGTTCTTAGTTTCATTTTACAAGTCAGTTTTGAACGATTCAACAAACAAAAACGCCAAACAAAGAAATTTCTAAGGCATGAATATGGCGCACACATATGCGAAAAGCATTACCACACATGTGCAAGATATTATTGGACTACAAGTACACAGAAAAAAGTAAAAACAAGATTCAATTAAAAAAAATAAAGATTCAGATAAAAAATTAATTAGTTTTCAACCAATCACGGAAATTTTTGTATTAACTCATCCATTTTAATTGAAAATATTTTTGGTTTTTTCAATTAAAAATATATTACATTAACTAAAAATTTAATTGATGGTTTTCTAAACATTCAAATAAAATTTAATTGAAATATTTTTGAATATTCAATTAAAAAATTAATTGAAATATTTTTTAGGATTCAATTAAATAACTTATTAACATTTTTTAAAGATTCAGTTAAAATATTAATTGAAATATAAAAAATCTAAGCGTATAAATATATAAAAAATTGTAAAAATATAAAAAATGTTATGTACATACATACATATGTCTGTGTGTATATATCTCCATATAAAAAATTTACAAAAATGAAAACATTTGTGTATTGTACCAAAAACCTAACTGATGCATGGCATGGCTTTTGAAATTTGAATGGAGGAAAAAAGTACAATGGCCGTATCCGGTCTTGCGTAAGTGTAAATGCAGAATATTTTATGATTGGATTTTAAAGAAAGGCTTCGATGATTTCCATATCTACTTACGCAAGACGTTTTGCATCGAACCCCTAATACCGCCAATGTACTAACTTACCATCCACATTTGGTCTATAAGCTTGCATTTGTTATCATAAATGTCTTGTTATTTCTCAACAAAAGGGAACAAAATTAATTTCTGTTTTTTTTATTTTCACATTTAATTTTTTATTCAACTTATGTCAAAATTACTAAGAATCAAAAAAAAACTAGTAGTAGTAGTAGTTTTTTCTCCCATATAAAATATCAAAACCAATTAAAAGATTAATTGAGTATTTTAATTGAAAATATTTTTTCAAAACAATGTGGCATACTACAAAAAACAGCTCGATTTTCATACATAAAAACAAAAGTTACATTATTTACATACAATTAACATGTAAAAATTGTTATCCATTTCAGAGTATTCTGAGTTAAGCTCTGTTGATAGCACTTTTTTGTTAGCGCAGCAAAGTCAATTAAAATAAACATATATATGCAATTAAAATTTTAATCAAAAGTATTATTTTTTCTAAGCAATCACTTAATTAAAAAAAATTCAACAATAATTTTTTCTGTGTATGCACGTTATCACAAATGTGAAGCAACAAATGCTGCATTCTACATGTTTGACCTCTTAAGAGTTCCGGATTTTTTTTTTTTAACTGAATTGCAATGTTTGAAAATATTTTACTACAAGCTTTACTAAATCTCTTAAAATGTGTTTATATTTTTTTTTTAATTTTGTACCACAGTGCAATTACAGAAAAATTTTGCAGAAACGAAATATTTTGAAGTATAACTTACGTATCACTGTAATATCATCAGTTGAAAAAATGCTCTATTTAAAATGACCTTTTAGTGGCGTTTTTTAAAATGTTAAAATCATTGATTTACCAGCTGATAACTGTTGTGCGATTGGCTTGTTTTGTCATGTTATTGAAAATTTGCAATATCGTGCTAAAACCGCAAAAAAATGTTAAGCGACATAATTTTTTGTCCGATAATAATTAATAGTGAACAAATAACACCAAAGTTAGTTGTAAATATTCTGACAAACACATAGTTTAACGGAACAACTAGCATTTTTCTAAGGCCACCACATCTGCATCATCAGCGATCTTTTGTGTTTGGTACACTGTGTGTGGTGTCAGTTGATGTATATACGCAACTTTTGTGTAATTATAATATGTAAATTGTTTTGATTCATCTTATTTCAGTTTGCTAAAAGCTTTTTTTGTAATGAAAGCTCAATTTTACCATCAATAAATTTACAACAGTCTCTTTTAATAAAAAATCTTTTAGTATATTAAAATTTTTGATTACGTTAAAAATTATGTTTGCTGGGTCATTACAACTGCAGAAGTACATATGTATATCCATAGATATACGTTATTTTTTTACATGTACCGCTCTTAAACAAGTAAATGCGAGTTTAAGTTTGTTTGTCAAAAAAAAGATGTGTAAATATAAAATTTAATGCCTTATTTGTTTGAATTTTGTTTTTTTTTTGCTTTGCATTATTTTTTTCAACTGCACATTAGAACAACGATGACTACAACAAGACATTATTGCTGCTGTTTATAATTTAGTTGCTATTGTTGTTTTTCTGATGTTAAACATTTCTGTTTTTGTTGGTGGTGTCGTTGTTGTCGTAGTCACATTCATTATGACAGCCATTATTCATTTTCCAAAAAAAAAAAAAAAATACATATACATATTTATAATACTTTCCAGTTATTAAACAAGAATGGTGTCATTTATTCGCCTGCAATCTTTTTGTTGTGGTTGTTGTTAAAAACAACAAAACACCTTTAATAACTGCAACAAGAACAATAACGCAGTATAATGACTATTGTGATTACATATTGTTTTTATAACAGTTCACATAAAAAATACTTGGCATTCTTCATCGCAAATGGAAAGTGTGGAGTGGACTGATGTGTTAGATAGTGGTCCATGAAGGGATTAGAAAATATCGCACAATTTGCATGGTTGGTAGCTTTTGCATGAACGATTTTTAAGGCCATATATATACATATATGTAGATAATTCTCATTCTCGTAGTATTAAAATTCGTATTTAATAAATCTGTGCTAGTTCAAAAATGTAACAAGCGAGGGACCTGCTGGGTAAACCTAATTCGAGTACGCTGAATACAATGGTGTTAACCATTTTCTTAGGTAAGCTTTTGTTTAAAAAATAATGGAGATTGAAAACTTGGTTAAAAGCGCCTAATAATCGCAATTTTTACCGGTTTTCTACCATTCATTAATTTTTATATTAATTAAAAGAGCATATTATAGATGAACATGCGTCAAAACATTTGACAAATCATTTTTTCCAATATTTTTTTAAGTTTTTGCAGGACGTCAGTTCATCAAGACATGTCTTTTCAATCGATGTACATATGTTTATATATATATAAATCGAGACTAACACAACTCTGAAGTAAAATGTTACAAAAAAAGTTTCGAATTCGAATTCGCAAAGTGTAATAACTGGCATTTTTTAATGAATGCTATCAAGCTGGCTGGCATTTGCTTAACTAATCACGAGGTTATTGCTGTCTCAATTTACCTCGAGGTAATATTAGAAAAAAAGAAAAATAAAATAAATTTACTTAATTAATTACATCTAAAAGTGAGTCCGTCATTTGTCTCGTGTGGATTCAGTTTTGTCTGTACACTTAGTTATTCAACAACTTACAGATTTCAAAAGACTTTTTATTAAAAAAAAATAAAATAAAAACATGACATTGCAGATGATTTGAATGTTGGCTTTATTGTTGATGGTGCTGATAAGTGTCTGTTGTTTGAAGCATTATTTCCGTTGATGATGTGCGGAAAAAATAGTATGTGGATGTGGTTTTGTTTTTTGTTTTAGAGAAGTTGCTGAGCATGTAGTTAGCATGACATAGTAACCGCAAAATGCATTGACACAAAATTTCACAGAGGTCAAGATTTGTAGAGTGATGGAATGCTTAGGAATAAGAATTATTTGATATAACTAAGACTTTTACATGATTTAAAAAATTATGTTTAGAGATTTTTATTTGTATTAAATCGTCGAATTTAAATATTTGTATTGTTATAACCAGGGGAACCGGAAGTGTGCTATAATAAAAAAAATTATACGCTTTAAATATAAAGCTGGAAATTTGAAATTATGTACTAAAAATTCAAATAAGAAACAAAAACAAAATTATCTTAATTTTGAATTCATTTCCATATATGAATATTAAATAAGCTAGAATTAAAAAAAAAGAAAACAATATAGCTGAATAAAAAATTTTAGTCAGATTTTGAAAGAGTTTTAAAAGCTAAAACAAGACAGGTCGTAGTTTTAATTGATACGAGGGCTACTATTTATATTTCGGGAACTGGCAACACTAATGTTAATAGCTAAAATCCGGCAACAACATAATAATAAATGTTGAAATTTTTTATTATAAACGTACCCACAATGTTTTGATGTACAAGTGCTATTTGTGTTGTTTAAAGTGAGTTCAAAGACTCAATTTGACAAAAAAAAAAACAAGCAAGAGTGCTATATTCGGCTGTGCTGAATCTTATATACCCATTACCAAAGTACTGTTTATCTAGTATAGAGATACATACATAAGCACAAAGATATGTAGGTACATATTTATTTTATGAAAAATTTATATTTTTTTGCTTTAGTGCAATTTTTAGGAAGTGACTTCTCGGTATTTTTCGACTAAATTTTTTTTTTATATTAGCAATAAGTTGAATATCGATGCCTTACTTTCTCAACCTCGTATCTTAAAAAATACAAGTTTTCAGCACTTCGGTATTTGGATAAAATTTCATATGCAATTATTAAGAAATTGATTACATCTATTTATATTATTAGTAGTAATAATACACTAATATTTTTTAGTTTAATTATGAAAACAATATTTAATATCCCACTTGACCTGAGATTCGATAAAAACGAATGCTAACTAAATTTTTAAGCAAAATTGTTCAATATTTGTTCGTAAATCTAAAAAAATCTAATGTTGCTGAAGCTTCGAACTTTAAAGTTTTCTCTTCTTCCATACCAAGTAAACTAACTTGTTTTATTCAATAATCTTTGATTTATCAAAATTATTAAGTGTCTCAATTTAAACATTCCATTGAAAAAGCTATATATATCGCGGTATTATGTAAACGTTTATTCATAAAGAATTTTTTCGAATTTGTTCAGCACAAAGGAACGGTTTCAGGGAAATGAAACGGAATATTTTCTGTAATTAATTTTATAGTTAGAACTGTACTTTAGCGATAAAATTTATTTCCATCTCCATTTTCAAAAAATAAATTCAGTAAAGTGCGACTCTGACTTGGCGCACGAACGTTTCCGTACGGCAATAGATATGTAATACTATATGAACTTTAGCCTATATAAAATATAGTTTTGGCATTTTTTTAGTTTTTGGGGTTTTTTAAATTTTAAGCGTTTTTTATAGAGTGTTTTTAGTTTTGGAGTTTTTTTTGCGTTTTTGGCATTTTTTTTATTTTGGCGACAGCGTTTTTTTTTAGGTCTTAGAAATTGTTTTAGTTTTGATGCTTTTTTCTCCTTTAAGCGATTTTTTTAAGTTTCTGGCGTTTATTTTTATTTTGGCGATTTTTTTTCATTTTGGAGATTTATTTTAGTGCGTGCTAGATTTTTTCAAATTCGGTGCTATTTTTCGTTTTTGGTGATTTTTTTCGAGTTTTGGTGTTTTTTTATTCAGTGCTTTTTTTAGTTTTGCTGGTTTTTTCTCGTTTTACCGATTTTTTATATTTTTGTCCTTTTTTGGTGGTTTTTTAGTTTTGGTGCTTTTTTACGCCTTATAGATTTTTTTTTAGTTTTTTTGCGTTTTTTTTAATTTGGTAATTTTTCCATTTAGGCGATTTTTTTCATTTTTTCAATTTATTTTGGTGCGAGAATTTTTCTAATTTAGTGCTTTTTTCGATTTGGCGATTTTTTTAATTTTAGCGATTTTTTTCATTTTAGTGATTTTATAATTTTGGGATTTTTTTGTTTTGTCACAATTACAAGCACCCTTTAATTTTAATTTTTATAAATTTTAGTGTTTATTGTTGTAGTCTGTATAAAAATACAGTAATTTTACATATTTCAAGTGTCTACATACATATGTACATGCAATTGTATACATGTATATTACATGGGATTTTAACATTTTTCGTTGCTCGTTTCGGAACACCCTATAATTTTTGACTTTCATATATTTAATAATTGTTGTAGCGACCAAAGTTCTATACACTCTGTCCAAATTTTAGGTCCGTAGCTCTTACGGTTCCTGAAAAAATAGCCTTCTTTCTAAAACATGAAATTTTTTTAATTTTTAAGTTTTCCAACCCTGAAAAGTTTTTTAAATTTTAAAATTTTTTTATTTGAAATACCAATTTTATTCGTACTAAAGTATAAAATAAGTTTATTTAATAAAAATAAATAAAAATTAGTTTTCGGTAGTTAATTTTTTTATATCACAAACAGTGTAAGCTTCCCAGCCCTGGAATCGTCTTATTTGGTTTTTCTGATTTCTTACATTAATCTCTTTCTTGTAAGAACATAAGATATGCTTAATTTATAGAAAGAAAGAAAGAAAAATTTGTTTTAGTAAGTAACTTTTCTATAAGAAAAAATGTTAAGGTTTTCCAACGCTGGAAACGCCTTTTTAATTTTTTTATTTTTAATTTGATATACGAATTTTATACGTAGTGAAGTATAAAAAAAGTTTCTTTAATAAAAATAAATAAAAAATTAATTTATGGTAGTTAATTTTATATATCAAAAAAGTTTTAAGTTTTCTTTCTTTTATGATTATAAGATATGTTTGATTTACTTGGCCTTTTTTCGCATTTATGTTTTTGTGAGGATCTGACTACTTTTTGGAAGGTTTTCTTAATAAAGCTTTTTAAACTTTAAATTTCTAGTCTGTTATAGTTCTATTCATAATTTCTGCACCAGTTCAAAAGGCCAGAGTTACATAAATTATTGGGCTATAGGTGATATGTGCACCATTGTGTCGTAATAAGGACCCAGTAATTTGATTAATTTTTTAAGAGTTATCTGAGAAGAAATATGTAAAATATAGTGTAAATTTTAGTGTAGTAAAGTCTGTTCAGACGAAGTACCTTTGAAAACGCAAAATTAAATGCTAGCATGAGTGAAATGTGCATGCAAAGTTTCAATACAGTAGCTTGAGTTTTAAATTAATCTAGTTGGTAACTTACCTAAGCCTATTTTTTTTGCAAAATTTAATTTCTCTACCGTATAATATTTCGATAGAAATGTTATAAACGTGGCCCCACTTCCCTAATTTAACAATCGTTGCTTTCAAATTTTTCCTGTTCGTAAATCCCTTATCTTTAATTCTAAATTGTGAGCTTAAAGTGCGTGTCCATGCCCCCAATTGAAACTTCCAGGATTTTTTGGTGATCTCTAATTTAGATTTATTTGAGTATTGAATTTAAGCACTCTAGAGCAAATTCTAGCCTGAAATGTTATGGCCGTTACCCCCGCTCTCCGTCACTTTTTTCAACTCAAGATTTTGATATGAGCAGCGCTCAATTATCATCCTACCCTTTTTAAGATGATTTTTAGTTAAAGCTTCAGTTAAAAGATTCAGTACAAAATTATCGTGGCCCCTGACACTCCTGGTTAAAATATTTGGGTTTTTGATTTTTCTATTTGGTTTCTCATCTTGACCTACTTGCGCACCAAATTTCAGCTCTCGAGCACAAACTTAATTATTTAATTTTTATGGGCGTATTCCCGCCCACTTTTTTTAAATAAATTTTTTTGCCAGTGCCAATCATATGTGTCAAGTTTCGTTGGAAACGGATATTAATATTTAAATAAATAGTATATTTAAATCTGCTGATCCGAAGTACATGAAATAGGAGGTTTGAATTGTATGAGCGTGTTAACACAAACTTTTTTCAACGAAACTTTATAAATATGCATTATTCCAACATTTGTGCCAAATTTCAATAAAATCGCTTGAGACAAATATTTTAAATTTGTTCTTTTAATTGTGTGCTTTATTGGAATATCACCGCACCTGGTAAAAATCTCGGGGTTTTCATATTTTTCTCGTTAGTTGCTAATCTAGACCTACTTGTTTATCAAATTTGAGCTTACTAGCGTACATTTTATTTATTTCCTTCTTATGGGCCCACTTTTTCAATCTCAGTACCTACTGTAACCATTAGTTATCTTTCCTGTCGAGTTTCGTTCAAAACGGATGGTAATGAATATATAAATATGTAGCATATTCAAATGTGCTGACCCGAAGTACATGAAATAGGAAGCTTAAATTGTATGGGCATGTTAATGCCCACTTTTTCAACGAAAATTTATAACCTTGTATTATTATAGCAACATGTATGCCAAATTTCAATAAAATCGCTTTAGTTTAAGGCCTTAGATTAGTTTTTTAAACTCTGAGCCTTATGGGCGCAGCTCCGCCCTCCTAGGTAAAATACCTATGTAATTTGCTAATATATAATTACTCGTTTATCAAATTTCAGCTCACTTGCGCAAATTTAAATTTTTATTCTCATGGGCGTGTTACCGCCTACTTTTTAACCCCAAATTTTTACTTGGCTAACAGTTGTCTTTCCTGTTTAGTTTTAGTTTGAATTGAACATATATTAATTTAATTTTAACATTTGATTTGTGCGATAGAGAATTTCTTGAATTTTTGATTTCAGATTATATCAGGCAATCTCCATGATATGCCTCCGTTTCAGACAGATTTGAATATGGATTCGTCATTTAAAAAAATATATATGTATTTATATATGCAGTCTCCACCAACCAACCAATAAAGACTTTTTAAGTTTTAAAAATAAGGCTGTTAATATTTTACTCCTAATTAAATATTAAATTTTGTAAATGTTTAATTATTCAACATTATTTTTAATATTTGCTTTCCCTGAAGTTTTTATTTCAACGAACAAAAATTTGCTACTGCTACAGTAAATTTATCATGAATTTTCATTCCCTTGAAATCATAAATACATAATATTATGTTTGTTTTTCTTAGAAACTACTAAAAATTAAAAAATTAACGGCCTGTCCCACGATGTCGATAGAAAACATTCCACGACAACTTGCATTGAAAGCAACAATAAATTAAAACAAAAGTTGTTTTTGTTTTCAAAATAAGTAGTCGATGGAAAGTTTTCTGTTATTGTTTTAAAATTAGTCAAATATTAGATCTATGGCCCGTTTCTCAAAACTTTAAATTTTTGTAAGGCAAGTAAAATAGTTGTGAAAATATATTTTTTAAATAAAATTTACACATTTTCTCAAAAGTTTTAGTTGTATTACAACACTTGTAAATTTTGTAAAACGGGCAAAAGGTACATACAAGCAGATTATCTAGAAATTATACAACACCCTTACGATTACAAATTTATATAATGCATACCATAAGCCAATGATTTAGAATCTGAGTATTTTAAATAAAGCTGCTTACATAACTTTTACATACAGAACTGTTGCAAGTACACTAAAAAAACTAACTAACACCTTGGAACATTTTCTAAATTTGAGTAAAAAAAGTTGTCGTATGGCGCCAAAGCTGTTTTTACTTGAAACCAGTTTAATATTTACTAAATTTCTAGTTAATTAATGAACTAGTTTATAGTAATTATATTTTTATATTTAAGTAAAATTTTTCTAAGACTAAATAAAAATTTTCCCATAAAATTCGGAGCTTTGCAAAAAAAATTTTTCATCTTCGAACTCAAATTTAGTAAATTTATCAGTTTTCTTTTTTCTTTAATACTGGTACTTATTTTCTTTATTAAATTCTATACCACATGGTATGTTTTTTATTATATCTTCATATTATATTCTTAATTAATTCACCATACATACAATTTTATTCCTTGAGAGAAGACAAGTATTGAACCAACAACCTTCTGACTGAAAGGAAAGCACTCTAACCAATTGCCGAACATGACAGCCTGAATAAGCATTGAATTTTTTGAGTTTTAAAATTTTAGTTTATTTAAAAAAAAATTATTTCAAGTTCAAACATTCCTCGGAAATATGAAAAATTTACTTAGATTTTTTGCTTAATGGAAATAAAACATATATGCTCTTATGCAAAAACTATTATTAAAGTTAAAGCATGCTTTAAAACCGGTTTTGCCATACAAAATTCGTATGTTAAACCAACTTTAAGTTTACAAATTTTTTTTGCATAGGGGTCAAATTTAATGAAGTAAGTAAGTTATTTCCTTAAATTTATTTTTTGTTTTAAAACTAGATTGACTAATTCTTAGGATATAATTTCCCTAAACTTTTAAACCATTTTCCAAATTTTGGTAAATATTTCCACTTAACCAGTAAATTTTATGAACTATTTTTAAGAATATGAACTTTTTGTTTCTTATTCATATTAAATAATTTTTACTAGATTTTTTTAAAAATTTACTTAAACTTAGAAAAAATTACTTAAACTTAGAAAATTTTTTTATCTAAATTTAGAAACTTTTTTCCTTAATAATAGTTTGTATACATAGCAGTATGTATACATACATATGTCTTTTTTTTAGAGTACACTCAGATATTCAATTTTGTCTTATTTAGCTCCCCGCTTTAAACCATGAATTATTATTTTTAAATAGATTAAACACTAAATTGTCATTATCTTTTGTTGGCTTAACCGCCAGTATGAAAAAATAAGAAAAAGTTGTCTTCTTTTTGTTTTAAAAATCTTCTACCAGCCATGTCCTTGAACTTGACATACAATGTCTGGCTTGTTGATTTTATATTATACTCTTCATTTTGCAACTTACCAAATTTACCAGCTGGTGGTATTGTTTGATTAACAGCAGTAGATGTTGTAATATTGTTTACTGGCCTCCCGTCATGCACATTCTGGGGCAGACTTTCGGGTACAGCTTGTAAAATGTGTATACTGGCAATTTTAGGTGAACGCATGCGGCTTTTAAGTCCTTTTGTTACACCATCCAAAGTGCCACTAAGTCTTCCATCATTGGCGGTCACAGTAATAACATAATGTTGCATGAAAAGCGTAACGAGCATGAAAGCGAAAAAATAGCTACATTTCATTGGCAATGACCACAGCTCACGATCATTTTTATAATCATGATGTTGATGATGATCATGATGTTGTTGCCATTTCTGTTGCTTATCATCATGCAGCATTAAATTTATTTTGTTTATTACACTTTTTTTATAACAATTGGATGAGGTTGGTGAATACACTCTCATTTTTTCTGTATATATTTATATTTTTTTTTTCTTACTTTATTTTATTACAATTTTTTTAATGTATAATAAAGTTGTTTAAATAATAGCTAATTAAAATATTTCAAATAATTGAATCTTTTAAAAACAAATTTACACCAAACAGATATTTATTTATTTTAATCACGCACACGATTTATATTTTATTATTTAATTTCTTCTTGAAATAAAGTTAAATTACTCTTGCTGTGCTTATATTTTTTATTTTTTTTAAACTTTGTAGTTGTTCTAGTTAAAAAAAGTTGATGAGTATGTATTCCCAAACAAAAGACTTACACAACAAACTTTATTGCAGTGATCAGCTTGCGCCAGCAAACGAAAGACTCAAAAAACAAACTCGGTGTTTTTCAAAGAAGTTATTTTGTGAATATAGATTTTTTAATATTTTATATCATTTAATTTAATTAAACGTTTTTTGAAATTTTCCTCAAGAAAATACCCGCTAGCCACAACCTTTTTGCAGCAGAAACTTTTAACAACTAATTTATTTTTTTAAAACTGTTGTAGTAGCAAACAGCTGTACATCAAGCAAATAGTCAAAGTCAATGGCAAGGCTGTTGTTGCAAGTATATACATTACTCGTAATAGAAGCTTTTAGATGAGCTTTTGCGTATTTATCTTTTACTACGGAATCTTTTTCAACCGATTGTTTGAGTAAAAGCTGTTTGTTTACTCTCTGCAAGAGTTGTTGAGTGTGAGTTTGTCTTCTTCTTCTTCAGCAGAGACTTTAGAACATTTATATATGTATATTTAAATCGTTTGTGCTATTTTGGCTTTAGTTTATATTAAGATTTCATTATTAAGATTTAGGTTATAAAAAACCTAAAATGTTTTTTTATGTATATTATTGCCTTAAATCTTTTGTCAACATTTCTTAAAGAGTTTTGTTTTGCGTTGTTTTATGCTTGTATAAAGGTTTGTTTTGTTTAGTTATTTCTTTCTACTGATTTATTTTAGTTATATGTAAGCAATGGCTACTAAAGTTTGAGTTAATAATCTTATTTAATTTATGGACTTCTGCTGAGGAAAAGTTGCTGCGATATACATGTACTAGTAAACGCTTTAAATATTTAATAAATCTGTGTCAGTGGGTCATGCAGACAGTTGTATTCAACTCGAATCGAATTTTAAATGACCGTAAATTGACCCAAACCCTTTTTTTTAACAAAAACAGCATCTATTGTTATTCAAAAGTATTTTTATAATTTAAGTATTCTTGGGGATTTCCCTAGTCTAATCTTTGGTCATAAAATATGAAGGCAGTAAATATCAACAATGCAATAAGATATATATAGGGACAACAAAGAGAAGACTAGAAACAAGAATAGCTGAACATGCAGCAGATATTGATAAAGGTAGAGAAAGCACAGCTCTATCACAACATATAAAAGAGAGTGGGCACAATATATGTTTTAAAAACGAAAGTTTAAGAATACAGGAACGGATCAATAAAACGATGAACAACAAAGAAGACAAAGACAACATTAAATTGCAATATTCAATTGCAATACAGTCTGATTAATCTGTGATAGATAACTAAACTGTGATAATTTGTGTTTGTGCCGTGATTATATTTTAGTTATACAATTAAATTATACTTATTATTTTTCAAATGTTGTGATGCCAGTTTTAATTTTATTAAATGACAATTTTTTATATTATTTCCGTGATGCCCAGTTTTATCCGCATATAAGTTTCACACTAATATGTAAAAAAAATCATAAACCTTGTAAGTTTATTATACACATACATACATATACATACATACATACATTCATATTGTAATATAATATTAATGTACAATTTATTTGTCAGATTTGAATACAGAAAAGCTCCTGAAGAAGTTGGAAAAAAAGCCAACGAAACGTCGAGCAAATAAAGATGTAAAAACAACTACACATCAGAAAGAAAAATTCTTTTATTAAAAAATCTAAAACAAAAAATTGACCAAAGATTAGCCTAGGGAAATCCTCAAGAATACTTAAACAACACATTGGTCAAACAACAATATAAACACATACAGTTTTATAATTATTGTTATGAATATGAAACAAAAATTTACTAAATTTCGACTTTCCAACATAAAAGAGCATACGTTATTATTTCTTAACACATTTTCATAGTTTGTTTCTTATATTTTTTAACTTAACAAAATAAAATCAGTTATATTTAACGTGACCAGATTTTATTCGCAAACAGCGGAACACGATCGATTGAAAATCGAGACTTTGAAGAAAATATCTCCAAAAAGCGGGATGTTAAAAACACAATTTACAACTCAAAAGAAACGCCTTTAAATAACAAAAACATTTATAAACAAGAATACTTTTCTACATAAATAAAAATCAGATGTCGTTTGTTAGTAATCGCATCAATTAAAAACTGCGGCAAAGATTTCGCTATTTTTTTAATATTTGTCATAACCTAACTTAGGTTTTTAAGGTTTTTAAAATAACTAAATACTTTAGATATTTTAAAGAAACCTAGATCATGGCCCTTATTGTGAACAACTTTCAATCTTTGACTTTAGTCGAAAGTACTGATCGAACGAATTTTAATTTGGTATTATGACGATCATACGAAAAAGAATGTCGTTATTGTCAATAAACTCGCAAGAAATAGCTCACAATTTGTATTTGTGTACTTAAAAATTGCTTAACACTTGGATTTTTAAAAAAGCTAGATTCTGTTCGAGAGAAAATTCGTTGCTCACCGAAATTTTTGATGTTCATATGAATTTTAAATTCGATTTTCGAGCGAAGATCGAAAATCTAATGCATCTCATAATAGGGCCTCATATAACTGCAAACAATTATATTGAAAACTAGTGTTAGTATAAAAACGAATTATTTTTTCTTTTATATTTGCATTAGTCTTTAATCTAATTTTTTAAATTAAATTTTATATACAAATATGAGTTTTGATTTTTTAATAATCGATTCACCTTTTCTCTTAAAATTATAAATAAAATATCTTTTAGTTCGTTTTTAATTATTTTCCGGATCGGAACCATATATGGGATATCATATATGCTCCACACATATTTGTTTAGCTGGGTAGATATAATAATTAGGCCCAACCAGTGTCTTACATAAACTTAGTGGTAGTAATAAATAATACATAAATATCGTATTTAGCACAAAAATATTTTCAAGAAGTTTCATCTGGAGTGTTGCGTTTTAGAGCCATACTGCCGTATTCAGAAAAAATTATTTTGGTTTACATAAGGTTTACAGAACAAATTTTTTTTGGAAATTTGTTTATTAAACGTTTTTTCTGAATAAGGTATAGTATAGTTCAAGATGTTACGAGCAAGAGGATTGGATTGTGAATCGAGTTTTGTTAAATATTTGCCTGCGTATTTTACAATTTCTTCAGTCACAAGTGATATATTTATTAGCCATGGAGCTAACAAATCGTATTAAAGTTATGTAGAAGTTGATAAATGAGGAGAATGATTCTTTTAGCTTTAATAGATTACGCGAACATGTTGCCGAATGAAAAAAGTAATTACTTCTAAAGAATCGATTACTTTAGTATCACGCCTTGTTAAAATCATTAAGTTTGTAATCCAGTAGGGAGAGCTTCCACTATGATGTTAATAACCTTAAAATTTTGTTTTGGCTTCATTGGATTCTCTCTACATATCGTCACCTAAAATCCAAAAGGCCGTAACAACCATCAAATTCAAAATAGACTTTTTGATTGATTATGATGTGATTAACCAAAATACATCTTTCCTTAAAATTTTACTTTCATGTGTTCAAAAATACCAATTTTATTAATGAAATTCAAAAGGCTGCAACTGCAATGTTAACAAATCTATAAACCAAAAGGCCGTAACTACAAATTCAATTAAAAAAATAAAATAAATTTGAACGAAGTTGGCATTTGTTTTACGTTCAGTTACCGTTTTTGAAATTAAAATTTTTGCAAGATAGTAACAAGAACGCTAAGAATATTTGTTCCTTACCAAAAAATAATAAAATGAGTACTAATAGTGAATATGGTTCCACTAACAAACTTGAAAACATTAACAAAAAGTCTGAAATAAAAAAAACAGAATGAAAGGAAAACAATACACGGGCCTAACAAAAGGAAATATTTGTGAAAAATCACCAAAACAACTTAAAGATGGGTGTACTTCAAAATTGTGTGCGAAAATTCCATTGCGAGTGTTGTGTTTTCCGAAGACGATCGCAAGGAAATATTTAATAGCTTCTGGAAAATGTCTTGGGATCAGAAAGCTAAGGAAGATCAATTTCGAAGAAGTATTATCTAAAACATTATTCTATTGTTTATTTTATTATGTTTTATTTTTTGAAATATGTAAAATGATTTTTTTTTCGAATTTGCAAATGAATTTTTTTATCTTTTATATTAAAAATACAAAGAATACATTGAAAAACTTTGTTTCACTAAATAGCTCTTTAATTACGGTTGGAAACCATTATTTTTCAACCTAATTATAACTTTTATTAAAAACATTAATGTACTTACGGCTTTTTGGTTTCAGAAAAAAAACGATTCTAAAAGGCCCTAAGCACCATTACTAAAAAACTATTATTATTAAACCATATCTGCATTGGTTTTTTAATGATAATTCTGAAATTTGGCACCTAACAAATAAATAGTTATAAATTTATAAAGTTTTTTGCTTCTACTGTAAAAAAGGAAAAAGTGTACTTACGGCCTTTTGGATTTTAGGTGACGATATGTATTTTATATTAAACGACTGATAATATACGAGAACGTTTTTCCACATTTCGTCATTGATTTTAATAATTTCGGCCTCATTTTATTCCTTTCAATTTCTCCAAGTACTTTTAGAGCCTAACAAAACCCCATTTGAGTTGTGCGGGTTAACAACCAAAAAGAATTTTAATTTTTCATTTTCATTTTATTTATTCATCCGACATAGAAAACCCTAGCCTCATGGCCATAATCGGTTTCACTTATACTACTATAAAGTTCTACATCAATGATCATTTAAAGTGTAGTATGTATGTAAAAAAATAATATTATAAAATAATATTAATAAATGATTTGCAAAAATACTAATAAATAAAAAAAATATAGTTCAACAAGAAATATCTGTTATTGAATAAAAAAAAATAACATTACTAAATAAAAAAACAAATAAAATTCAACAGAATATTAAATAAGTTTAAGTTTAATAATATTGAGACCTGATACCTGAATGTAGTGAAACACTACAAGGAAGAGCTACTCAGTCAGTTTTTTAGTTAGTTTTGTTATTGTTCGGACTTCATTTGTTTCTATATTTATGATTTGATTAGACTAAAGTTCGTATCGCTTTGTAAGCAAAATTACATGGGTTATTATTAATGCACAAATAGCACAAAAGTTAATTGTAAATATTTCTGACAAACACTTAGTAGAACGATACAACTAGCTGTTTTTTGGAATTTTGTGTTTTTTTGAGATTTTGGTTTTAGTTTTCTCATTTCTTCTCTTTTAACACTTATGTAAATATCCGTTGAGCCCGGCAAACGTTGTCTTACCCTGTATTATTTTTTAACTACAAATTACTCCACACAGTGGTCACTTGTTGGTTCAAAAATAAAAATAAAACCTAGCGGTTATTGATCCCAACCTGAAAAAAGCACAAGCACCACAAATGTTTCAGTCACGAACTATTTTCTTCTTTACTCCTATACTTGCAATAAGTTAAACAAATGTATTGCAAATTACGATGGCGTCATTAGATTTTCTCTATCAGCCCTTGTTTTAAAGATATAGTGACTTTTTGCATTTGCATAATTTACGCCACTTTTTGTATTATTACGTTAGTATTTCACGAATGATCCCCCAAACTTAAAAATGCTTTCGGGATTATTAATGTACACAAAAATCTCTTTCATGTAAATAGAATCACATGTGTATTTATTTTAAATTTTAAATATTTTTTGAGGGTGGCGTTGGCTGAAGTAGTTAGCACGTTGACTACAAAACCGAAGGTCTCCGGTCCCGGTCTCCGACAGTCATTAAAAATAACAACACCACGCGTTTTTCTGATGTGCATTAGTATCCTTTGTACCATTTGTTGTAGGAAAAGTTCTAGTGATGCAGGCATAAGGCACTGGTCACTAAAAACTATACCGACTTCATCAGATACTAATCCTAATGTTATCAGGCACCCTCCTCCGTTGTGTAGCAGAATCATCGGCGAAGTAAAATAACTAATAAAAGGCTACTAAACAAAGCTTCAAAAATTTAATTCGCCTCATTTGACACCAGAAGGCGCTGCAACACTGCATTACCAAAAATGCGTGCAAAGAGCAGAGTTGTAAAAGAATGAAGCTTTCCTCTATCTCTTCCTTCAAAAACCTGTCTTCTCTATCACTATCCCTTCCCTATCAACCTCTCCCACTATCTTCTCTTCAACTAACAGGTAGCACAAAGGGACCATTGTATTGGACCCAAGTGAGCGGGACTGTAAATTTCACCCTTCCTTACCAGCAGCCTGCTAACCTAACCTAACCTTAAATATTTTTGCAACATTTGTAGGCAAAAGGTATAGATATATCAAAATATCGATGTTTTAAAAATGTATATCGATACTGTTCAAAAATATCTATACAATATATGTATGTATATCGATACATATTTTTCATTTGCCCATATCTACTACCAACGCCAGTGGGTGCTTTTCAATGACACTCACATGTTAAATGTATATAGCAAAAAACATTGTCTGGTGTATAATTCGTCAGTAGTACTGGCGACAAAGTCAGTAATACTGATTCCTAGTGATATTTCTAACAAGGTATTTGTAATTGTTTATTTATTTATGTATGTTACTTCAAATTATACTCCTTTTCCACACGAAAAGTTTACTTTGCAAAGCCTTAAATTAAGCTGTTAGTAGCACAGTCTCTTTCTGTCTTTCTCCCAGCTGAATAAAGTCTTTGCAAAGTAAACTTTGCGTG
The DNA here is from genome assembly GCA_905220375.1 of Tachina fera. Taxonomy (NCBI): domain Eukaryota; kingdom Metazoa; phylum Arthropoda; class Insecta; order Diptera; family Tachinidae; genus Tachina; species Tachina fera. Next base: position 47,860,811 of record LR999965.1, on the reverse strand, counting down.
TGGAAAAGGGGTATTACTATTATGTTTAGTTCCGAACTTATGTTTCTGGTATAAAAGTATACTAATTACCATCCACCCTTTTGGGAACGAACTAAACGAACATACCACAACCTGCAACATTCAACTTGTGTTTTTTAGTTGGTAGCAAACATGCTTTTATAATGTTGAAACTCAACGAAAACAACAACGCATGTATGTGATGACAATTGTGATTTTAAAATTGTGCCATCTGCCGACTGAAATAGTACCTTTTTAAACTTAATTGTACCCAAACACTTTTGATATAAATTTTATTCTTAACGAAACGCAATAAATTTCCAAGACCAGCTTTGTATTGCTTTTCATCAGAATTAAAATTTTTAGTAATTTGCCTTAATTACAATGGCCTGAAATTATGTCCTTTTAACAAATATACATACGGGATATAAAGAATTGAAATCTGTTTTCAAGTTTTCTCTATCATGTGCAAATGTTTTTAAATATTCGTGATTATGATGTCTTCAATTTGGAGGTCAAACAAGAAGTAACTTTATTTTCATATTTCTTTTACATTAATTCAATTGCTTATAACTAAGTGACATATCTTAACTAGTATAATTGCTTTCACTACTTAAATGTAGGTGTATGTAATGATAGCACATCACAATTAGATGGCGCTATTCCACAACTCCCACCTTAAGCTAAATAATACTTTTAAAATTCATTGTTATACAGAGAAAACAAATGCCTTATATGAGGTTAATATAACTTTATTTAGACTAAGATAACAAGAGTATATCTGTATTGGTAATGAAGTGTTATTAGAATAAAAGAAAAAGTTATAATTATTCTTTGTAATTTTTACGTTGCAAAGGCCTCAATTCACGAGGTTTAATATTAAGTTGTTTCGGAGAAACATTATTTTGTACCAGACCCTCCTCCAATGAAGAGGCGTTAGATTCTGTTACCATTTCATTTATCATACGACTTGATTCTGCTTGTTCGCTACTTTTAGTTTCTTCCTTATTTCTACCACGAATCATTTGATTTATGTGCCTTTTAATTATTCTGTTATTGCGTCCTAGTACACATCTATAAGATTGAGGGCCAATACGTTTTACGATCTTGGCTTCTTGCCACGAAGTTTTATTTGGATTGGAATAGTCTCGCACGAAAACGTTTTTACCGGGTTCGAATGCCACACTACGTTTTCCTTTATAATTTTTAATGTTAACTAATTTACTTTCAATGATTTTATTTTTTTACTAACGGCGGACAAAGCATACTAAAACGAGTTTTAATCTCCCTTCCCAGTAATAATTTTGCAGGAGATTCTCCAGTAGTGCAATGCTTGGTTGATCTGTAGTCAAACAGGAACGTGTTTATGATATTATCAATATTTTCACCGTCTCTCAAGTTCGCTAAAATTGACTTTTTAAAAGTTTTTTTTTGACCGTTGGTCGCCGGATGTCCTGGTGCCGTTAAAATGTGTTTTATATTATTGCATTTTAAAAATCTTTTAAATTCTTCAGATGTAAATTGTCGACCGTTGTCGCTAACTAATGTGTCAATAAAACCAAACCTTCCAAATAAGTCACGTAACTTATTGATAGTAAAACTAGTCGTTATATATTTTGTTTTGAAAACTTCTACCCATTTAGAAAAAGAGTCTATTATAATAAGGAAATAAAAATCTTTAATAGCTCCCGCAAAGTCTACATGAAGTCTAGACCAAGGTGAATTTGTAGGCACCCAAGGTATTAAAGGACTCTTCTCTGGACTTGGTTGACTTAGTTTACAGGAAAGGCAATTAGAAATCATATTTTCAATATCCTGATCCATCTTAGGCCACCACACATATGAACGAGCCAATGCTTTAGTTTTTACTATCCCGAAATCGGAAGAGTGTAATTGAGCTAAAACCTGGCTACGCAGTTTTGACGGTATTACGACTCTAAAACCCCATAAAATACAGTCGTATTCCACAGAAAGCTCATTTTTACGAGAAATAAATGGAGAGTACTCTTCTTTTTTAAAAAAATCAATTTTCCTGCCTTGTACTACTTCTTTCAATTTTGCCAATAGCGGATCACGTTTCGTTTCCTTGGCAATATCTCTAAAATTTAAATTCATTATGTGCTAACTCAAGAAAGGTCGTTTCAATTTGGACTTAATTTTTTATTATGTATGTAAATAATATTTTAGAATTGTATCGAACTCATTTAGTAGCTAGTTATTTACATAACCAATGGTCAAAGCCATGTAATTAAATCAAAGGTTTGTGTCAAAAACGAGCTACTGAAAGAGTTCGATACAAGTCTGAAATATTTTTCACATACGTAATAAAAAATTGACTCCAAATCGGACAGACCTTTATTAATGTATATTTATACATTAAATATAAAAATAATGGAAGATGGAAAATATCTAGATATAACAAAATAAAAAGATATCAAAATTAACTGTGAAAATGCTAAAATGGCCACACTCCGCACATTTATAAAATGTTGCTCCCAGTGTTGTGTGTTGCTGTATGAAGTGTACAAGTTGTATTCTATATGAACATCAGTGAACATTAGTTTTATGAAAACTTATGTCCGGGCGTCTCACAGTGCTTTGCTTTCATATGACAAAGAGTACAAAAATGGAATGAGATGTCGGATGAGAAATATGAAATTTGATACGCCGCACAGTGGCATATTTTGTGAGTTTGTGGGTTGAAACTTTTTAATGAATTTTTTTTGTTAGATAGAATGTTAAGCTTCAATTTAGTGTATTAACTTTAAAATCGGGTCTTATTAAAGTACACTTATATATGATTGAAAAATGAATTTTGAAAATATAGGTATTACACAATGGTACAAAATTGAATGAAATAGAAAAACCTGGGGAGTGATATGTTTTTTCTTGTAGGTCTTGTCGAGTTAAAAAGAATCCAATAGTGAAATATGCCGGACACCTCCTTTGCGCACTTATAAGCCTGTAACTGTGGTGATAATGATCCGATTTTAAATTTCTTACTAGATTTGGAAAAAAGGAACTAAGATCTTTCGAATGATATATAATTTATTTAAGAAAACTTGGAGAAATTTGGGTGTTATTGCCCAGCAAACACAAATTTTGTAGATTTTTCAAAAAAAAATTCAAATTTGGTGACGTTTTTATACATTATTTTATTAAGAAACTATAACAATATTGAATTTATGCAAAAAGTACATTTATTTACGATTACAATTCATATGTGGGGTAAAAAATAGATAAGCAATTGAGTGAGTTATTTAACTTTTGCAGTTTTTTTTTTCAAATAACACAGCTCGAAGATGATTTTGTTTCAGTGCAACTTTTCCACCAATCATTGTAAGTAACATTTCATAATTTATTTGAATCTCTTGATCATTAAGCAACAAAGTTGTCGGTTGAAGTTTATCTATTTGTTATTTGAGCTTAGACACTTCTTTTAATATTGCATCCTTCGTTTCCTTCTTAAAAGCCAATTTAATTGATTTGCAATATCGGTTTCTTTGCTAGTAGATGGATCAAAATTAATGTTATATGTTTTTAGTCTTAATGGAACAAAAGATATCATACGTCAGAATCTGATATTTTTTGCGCATTATACTGCTTATATCGCCTTTGTCCAGAAGATCTCCATCGCATTCCCATTTAGAAATTAATGTTAGGATACAGTCACCAAGCTTTGTAATATTATCTGCGTCTAATGTATTCAACAATCTTTACCACCTCTGCTGAACTTTCTGTAATGTTTATAGAATTTTGTGGTGATAAACAATGGGTTTTAATTAAAACCAAATCTCTATATTCTGGATAAATGAAGCAATGTTTTCCAACTGCCCGCTTTCGCAATGCCATATAGTGATGTTTTGTCAGCTTTAAGTACAGAAATATTGAAAATGCTTCTCCAGATGTAAATTTTTTATCATCGGTTAGAACATTTCTTTGGAATGCTCTTAAAAATCCATATTACACGCTTGGGGCTCGCTTTCCTTTCCTGATTTTCTATTATCCCAGCTAAAAAAATATGTCTGCAGCATATATGATATCCCATATATGGTTCGGATCCGAAAAATGAGGGTATATGGGCATATATGATTATATATATTCATAAATTTTCATACATGTATGTGTAAATTCCCTCCACAGTATGCAAAGTTCATATTCATACACTCTTGATTCACAAAAGCGCACTGCTGTGCAATAAATTAAATTATTAAAATGAAATTTTTTTAGACTTGAGAGAGAGGTTGTATTTAATGAAACATTTGTTTGGACAAATAATTCAAAACGAATAAAAGTCATTTCATTCATCAAAAGGTGAATCAATTATTTAAAAAACACATAAATCATATTCGTACATAACATTTAGCTTAAGAAATCAGATTAAAAACTAATGCAATTAATTATAAAAGATAAAATAATCCGTCTAACAATAGTTTTCAATACAGTAATATGAACTTTGTTTCTTATCTAGAGAATTTTGTTATTTTCTATAAAATTAATGACTGCATTATCTTTTTGATTATTTGATATATTAAATGGAGCCACAATGTATAAAATCATACAAGAATGGGTTTTTGTAACAAAAAGTTTTTCATTTTAAACGTTGAGGGTACGCATATAAAATTTGCATACCGTATGTATTTTCTAATGGATTTCCAATTCAGCAGTGATAAAATTCCAAGCTTTTTTTGATTACAAAAACGATCTTATGTGAGATATCATTTTTGCATACATTCTTATATGACTCCATATATAAAATCTTATATTTATATATGGATCCACATATTAAGAGCTTCATAATTAAATTTTCATATATGAGCTCATATGTTATAATACATTTCATATATTAGTCCATATATTAGTTCATATATAATAGTTTTGCCATGTTTAATCCCATATATTTCCATACATGAATTCATACATATTCATATATAGTTATATACATTCATATATTAAAAATATATGGACCATATCTAATTTTTTTAGCTGGGATATCAATTTTTTTAGTTTTATTTTTTGTTGGTCCTAGTTGATGGAAAAACGTATCTTTAATTATTTCTTGGGAAAATTCTTCATTCATGCTTTGCAGCTTTCGTCTTCGGGACCTTTCACTACACTCCTGAACTGGTCTGGCAGGTCGGCCCACATTTGCTGGTTTTGGTTGGCTTTCAAATACAAGTTCGCTTGTAAGCCATTGTCTGTTGCAGTTAAACATTTATTCCTTATTTCTATTACATTCATTATACCGTTTATTTAATCGCGTTAAAAAATTATTATTTTTAAATGGTCGCACAACTCAAAATAAGGGTATTTTAAAATGTTTAATATAACATCGTTTTTGTTTTTTATTCAAAATAAATTTCAGCAAGATCGTTATAACTGAACTTAGCCATCGTTTTGACAATACTGATCGTCTTTATTGATTTTGTCTGTTTTTATACACATCAAGTTTTCTTGAAGCAGGTATGTGTGTCAACGAGAGAGAGGAAAGAAGAAAGAAGAGGAGTACAGACATGCTTGCACCGGTAAGTTACTTCAATTCTCTTTTGTTATTTCATTCTCATATTCATTAAAAACTTGAACATAATCTGTCTGTTTAAAATTTGTAAACGCACTAATAATCCCAAAATTATATTTTACTTATTCAGTAAAATATTTTTTTAATAAAATACATTGAAATTGATTATTGAGGGGTTTAGCTGGATCCTATGCGCATTTCACTGTTGCTAATGCAGATCATCAGGGAACCTTTACCCAAAGTTTCTTAGAACAACTAGAGTCATTATGTTATAAACTTTCATATAAATAAATGAGAAGCTCAACAACAAATAACAAAGTTGAAACAAGAACTCAATAATCAACATGTTTTTTATTTTCTTACTTTACCATTACTACAATGGCTGACTTTTTTTCAGCATCAAATTGTAGATATAAAGAGTATGTAAAAAGAAAATAAATGTAAATAACAACAACAGCTATTCAAGATAGAGTGTTGCCACACAAGTATTTTTTTTTTTTTTTTGACCGTGTCTAAGCATCCGGGCAGGATTAAAAGAGAATTAAAGAGACTTGCTTCAAGAAAACCTGATGTGTCTATCGTATTTTAACCTTTATATGAGCAGCAGCTACCTGTGTACACAATAAAGTTATAACAAATGGTCGAATATATCAGTCTAAATACAACAACTCATGTATATGTATATATATACATATAAACACAATACACACACAAACACATGTAAATATACCGCACTCCCATACCACAAATATCCGACATGCAAGCAGTAAAATCATTGTAGTTCCTAGAGACGCAAATATAAATTTAAAAAATTAGCATATAATAACAGCTCAAAGTACGTACTATAACACGTTATGAGTCATTTTACGAAATTTTTCGCAGAAAAAAAGTTGCGTTCCACTGAACATCGAGATTTCGGTATATTTTAGACCTTTATTGCAATCCAAAAATCTGGGACTCGAGCAAAGTAAAGCACTATTTTTTTATTTATTTTATAAGTTAAGAAATGATATTGTGTGAACCCAGCTGAAAAAATATGTATGGAGCATATATGATATCCCATATATGGTTTGGATCCGAAAAATTAGGGTATATGGGCATATATGATTATATATATTCATACATTTTCATACATGTATTTGTAAATTCCCTCCACATATGCAAAGTTCATATTCATACACTCTTGATTCACAAAAGCGCACTGCTGCGCAATAAATTAAATTACTAGAATTAAATTTTTTAGACTTGAAAGAGAGGTTGTATTTAATAAAACATTTGTTTGGACACGACTTTGACCCGAGCACGAAGGGTTCCGTACGGACACGAGAAAATTGACGATCTATAGTCCATTAAATTTTTTTCATAAAAATTTTTTTTGCATTAAAAATGGATGATGTATATTTCATTAAATTCTTTGCACGAAATATAGACGAAGTATATAGTCCATTTAAGTTTTTGTATACGAAATAGACAATTAATAGCCCATTAATGTTTTTCATAAAAATTAAAAAAATGAACCATGTATAGCCCATTATATTTTGTATCTATAGCCCATTTAATTTTTTTGCATGAAAAATAGACGATGTATAGTGTTTTTAGTTTCTTGCGTATGAAATGGCCGATTTATAGTTCATTAAATTTTTTCATAAAAATTTGAAAAATTTACGATGTATAGTCCATTAAATTTTTTTCATAAAAAATTTTTTTGCATTAAAATTGGATGATGTATATTTCATTAAATTCTTTGCACGAAATATAGACGAAGTATATAGTCCATTTAAGTTTTTGTATACAAAATAGACAATTCATAGCCCATTAATGTTTTTCATAAAAATTAAAAAAAATGAACCATGTATGGCCCATTAAATTTTGTATCTATAGCCCATTTAATTTTTTTGCATGAAAAATAGACGATGTATAGTGTTTTTAGTTTCTTGCGTATGAAATGGCCGATTTATAGTTCATTAAATTTTTTCATAAAAATTTGAAAAATTTACGATGTGTAGTCCATTAAATTTTTTTCATAAAAAATTTTTTTGCATTAAAAATGGATGATGTATATTTCATTAAATTCTTTGCACGTAATATAGACGACGTATATAGTCCATTTAAGTTTTTGTATACGAAATAGACAATTCATAGCCCATTAATGTTTTTCATAAAAATTAAAAAAATGAACCATGTATAGCCCATTATATTTTGTATCTATAGCCCATTTAATTTTTTTGCATGAAAAATAGACGATGTAAAGTGTTTTTAGTTTCTTGCGTATGAAATGGACGATTTATAGTTCATTAAATTTTTTCATAAAAATTTGAAAAATTTACGATGTATAATCCATTAAATTTTTTTCATAAAAAATTGTTTTGCATTAAAATTGGATGATGTATATTTCATTAAATTCTTTGCACGAAATATAGACGACGTATATAGTCCATTTAAGTTTTTGTATATGAAATAGACAATTTATAGCCCATTAATGTTTTTCATAAAAATTTTAAAAATGAACCATGTACAGCTCATTATATTTTGTATCTATAGCCCATTTAATTTTTTTGCATGAAAAATAGACGATGTATAGTGTTTTTAGTTTTTTGCATATGAAATGAACGATTTATATATAGTTCATTAAATTTTTTTCATAAAAAATCTTTTTGCATTAAAAATGGATGATGTATATTTCATTAACTTCTTTGCACGTAATATAGACGACGTATATAGTCCATTTAAGTTTTTGTATACGAAATAGACAATTCATAGCCCATTAATGTTTTTCATAAAAATTAAAAAAATTAACCATGTATAGCCCATTATATTTTGTATCTATAGCCCATTTAATTTTTTTGCATGAAAAATAGACGATGTATAGTGTTTTTAGTTTCTTGCGTATGAAATGGACGATTTATAGTTCATTAAATTTTTTCATAAAAATTTGAAAAATTTACGGTGTATAGTCCATTAAATTTTTTTCATAAAAAATCTTTTTGCATTAAAAATGGATGATGTATATTTCATTAACTTCTTTGCACGTAATATAGACGACGTATATAGTCCATTTAAGTTTTTGTATACGAAATAGACAATTCATAGCCCATTAATGTTTTTCATAAAAATTAAAAAAATTAACCATGTATAGTAGGGTGGAGCGAAAAAAATTTTTGTTTGATATCAATAAGCTTGGGAGCGCAAAAATTGCTACTGTATACCAGTAAATTGTGAGTATTTTTTTTTTTAAATTTTGCCGATTTTTAAAGGTGCCACAACGACCTTGATTGTTTCATAAAATGAGGTTAATTGATATATTGTATTAATTGTTTTAATTAATTGTCGATATCACATATAGTTTAACTTGAGCCAAAAATAAGTACTCAAAGCTATGAAAAGGACCACAGAAAAATATTAGGACAGTGTCGGCGTCTTTTGAGGTGCCACAAAGGGATCCACATTTTGGTAAAAATAAGGAAAATCACATTTAATTAAAATGAAATCAAGAAATCTGTTTGAAATTGTGACATTTTTTCAGGGCGTTACTGATAGCATTAATATTTAATTTTTGGCTCAAGTTCAATCATATTTTGAACGAAACACAAATTGCATAAGCATTGATTTTTGTGTAATTTTAATTTTTTTTACAATTTTTAAGGTCACCGTGGCACCTGAAGATATAATTCGATTTATTTCAAATTGTAAGGGAACAATCATTATACGGAGTAACAACTTTTGACCACCCAAGTCTTATCAAATTTCGAAAAAAACTCAAAACGCTACATTTTCGCTCCACCCTAATGTATAGCCCATTATATTTTGTATCTATAGCCCATTTAATTTTTTTGCATGAAAAATAGACGATGTATAGTGTTTTTAGTTTCTTGCGTATGAAATGGACGATTTATAGTTCATTAAATTTTTTCATAAAAATTTGAAAAATTTACGATGTATAGTCCATTAAATTTTTTTCATAAAAAATTGTTTTGCATTAAAATTGGATGATGTATATTTCATTAAATTCTTTGCACGAAATATAGACGAAGTATATAGTCCATTTAAGTTTTTGTATACGAAATAGACAATTCATAGCCCATTAATGTTTTTCATAAAAATTAAAAAAATGAACCATGTATAGCCCATTATATTTTGTATCTATAGCCCATTTAATTTTTTTGCATGAAAAATAGACGATGTAAAGTGTTTTTAGTTTCTTGCGTATGAAATGGACGATTTATAGTTCATTAAATTTTTTCATAAAAATTTGAAAAATTTACGATGTATATAGTCCATTTAAGTTTTTGTATACGAAATAGACAATTCAAAGCCCATTAATGTTTTTCAAAAAAATTAAAAAAATTAACCATTTAAATTTTTTTCATAAAAAATTTTTTTGCATTAAAAATGGATGATGTATATTTCATTAAATTCTTTGCACGAAATATAGACGAAGTATATAGTCCATTTAAGTTTTTGTATACGAAATAGACAATTCATAGCCCATTAATGTTTTTCATAAAAATTAAAAAAATGAACCATGTATAGCCCATTATATTTTGTATCCATAGCCCATTTAATTTTTTTGCATGAAAAATAGACGATGTATAGTGTGTTTAGTTTCTTGCGTATGAAATGGACGATTTATAGTTCATTAAATTTTTTCATAAAAATTTGAAAAATTTACGATGTATAGTCCATTAAATTTTTTTCATAAAAAATTGTTTTGCATTAAAAATGGATGATGTATATTTCATTAAATTCTTTGTACGAAATATAGACGAAGTATATAGTCCATTTAAGTTTTTGTATACGAAATAGACAATTTATAGCCCATTAATGTTTTTCATAAAAATTAAAAAAATCAACCATGTATAGCCCATTATATTTTGTATCTATAGCCCATTTAATTTTTTTGCATGAAAAATAGACGATGTATAGTGTTTTTAGTTTCTTGCGTATGAAATGGACGATTTATAGTTCATTAAATTTTTTCATAAAAATTGGAAAAATTGAAATTAAATTTTTTTCATAAAAAATTTTTTTGCATTAAAAATAGATGATGTATATTTCATTAAATTCTTTGCACGAAATATAGACGAAGTATATAGTCCATTTAAGTTTTTGTATACGAAATAAACAATTCATAGCCCATTAATGTTTTTCATAAAAATTAAAAAAATGAACCATGTATAGCCCATTATATTTTGTATCTATAGCCCATTTAATTTTTTTGCATGAAAAAATAGACGATGTATAGTGTTTTTAGTTTCTTGCGTATGAAATGGACGATTTATAGTTCATTAAATTTTTTCATAAAAATTTGAAAAATTTACGATGTATAGTCCATTAAATTTTTTTCATAAAAAATTGTTTTGCATTAAAAATGGATGATGTATATTTCATTAAATTCTTTGCACGAAATATAGGCGAAGTATATAGTCCATTTAAGTTTTTGTATACGAAATAGACAATTCATAGCCCATTAATGTTTTTCATAAACATTAAAAAAATGAACCATGTATAGCCCATTATATTTTGTATCTATAGCCCATTTAATTTTTTTGCATGAAAAATAGACGATGTATAGTGTTTTTAGTTTCTTGCGTATGAAATGGACGATTTATAGTTCATTAAATTTTTTCATAAAAATTGGAAAAATTGACAATGTATAGTCCATTAAATTTTTTTCATTAAAAATTTTTTTGCATTAAAATGGATTATGTATATTTCATTAAATTTTTTGCACGAAATATAGACGAATTATATAGTCCATTTAAGTTTTTGTATACGAAATAGACAATTTATAGCCCATTAATGTTTTTCATAAAAACATTAAAAATGAACCATGTATAGCTCATTATATTTTGTATCTATAGTCCATTTAATTTTTTTGCATGAAAAATAGACGATGTATAGTGTTTTTAGTTTCTTGCGTATGAAATGGACGATTTATAGTTCATTAAATTTTTTCATAAAAATTGGAAAAATTGACGATGTATAGTCCATTAAATTTTTTTCATAAAAATTTTTTTTGCATTAAAAATGGATGATGTATATTTCATTAAATTCTTTGCACGTAATATAGACGACGTATATAGTCCATTTAAGTTTTTGTATACGAAATAGACAATTCATAGCCCATTAATGTTTTTCATAAAAATTAAAAAAATGAACCATGTATAGCCCATTATATTTTGTATCAAAAATAGACGATGTATAGTGTTTTTAGTTTCTTGCGTATGAAATGGACGATTTATAGTTCATTAAATTTTTTCATAAAAATTGGAAAAATTGACGATAAATTTTTTTCATAAAAAATTTTTTTGCATTAAAAATGGATGATGTATATTTCATTAAATTCTTTGCACGTAATATAGACGACGTATATAGTCCATTTAAGTTTTTGTATACGAAATAGACAATTCATAGCCCATTAATGTTTTTCATAAAAATTAAAAAAATGAACCATGTATAGCCCATTATATTTTGTATCAAAAATAGACGATGTATAGTGTTTTTAGTTTCTTGCGTATGAAATGGACGATTTATAGTTCATTAAATTTTTTCATAAAAATTGGAAAAATTGACGATAAATTTTTTTCATAAAAAATTTTTTTGCATTAAAAATGGATGATGTATATTTCATTAAATTCTTTGCACGTAATATAGACGACGTATATAGTCCATTTAAGTTTTTGTATACGAAATAGACAATTCATAGCCCATTAATGTTTTTCATAAAAATTAAAAAAATGAACCATGTATAGCCCATTATATTTTGTATCTATAGCCCATTTAATTTTTTTGCATGAAAAATAGTCGATGTATAGTGTTTTTAGTCTCTTGCGTATGAAATGGACGAGTTATAGTTCATTAAATTTTTTCATAAAAATTTGAAAAATTGAAAATTAAATTTTTTTCATAAAAATTTTTTTTGCATTAAAAATGGATGATGTATATTTCATTAAATTCTTTGCACGTAATTTAGACGACGTATATATAGTCCATTTAAGTTTTTGTATACGAAATAGACAATTCATAGCCCATTAATGTTTTTCATAAAAATTAAAAAAATGAACCATGTATAGCCCATTATATTTTGTATCTATAGCCCATTTAATTTTTTTGCATGAAAAATAGACGATGTATAGTGTTTTTAGTTTCTTTCGTATGAAATGGACGATTTATAGTTCATTAAATTTTTTCATAAAAATTGGAAAAATTGACGATGTATAGTCCATTAAATTTTTTTCATAAAAAATTTTTTTGCATTAAAAATGGATGATGTATATTTCATTAAATTCTTTGCACGTAATTTAGACGACGTATATAGTCTATTTAAGTTTTTGTATACGAAATAGACAATTCATAGCCCATTAATGTTTTTCATAAAAATTAAAAAAATGAACCATGTATAGCCCATTATATTTTGTATCTATAGCCCATTTAATTTTTTTGCATGAAAAATAGACGATGTATAGTGTTTTTAGTTTCTTTCGTATGAAATGGACGATTTATAGTTCATTAAATTTTTTCATAAAAATTGGAAAAATTGACGATGTATTATAGTCCATTAAATTTTTTTCATAAAAAATTTTTTTGCATTAAAAATGGATGATGTATATTTCATTAAATTCTTTGCACGTAATTTAGACGACGTATATAGTCCATTTAAGTTTTTGTATACGAAATAGACAATTCATAGCCCATTAATGTTTTTCATAAAAATTTGAAAAATGAACCATGTATAGCTCATTATATTTTGTATCTATAGCCCATTTAATTTTTTGCATGAAAAATAGACGATGTATAGTGTTTTTAGTTTCTTGCGTATGAAATGGACGATTTATAGTTCATTAAATTTTTTCATAAAAATTGGAAAAATTGACGATGTATAGTCCATTAAATTTTTTTCATAAAAATTTTTTTTGCATTAAAAATGGATGATGTATATTTCATTAAATTCTTTGCACGTAATATAGACGACGTATATATAGTCCATTTAAGTTTTTGTATACGAAATAGACAATTCATAGCCCATTAATGTTTTTCATAAAAATTAAAAAAATTAACCATGTATAGCCCATTATATTTTGTATCTATAGCCCATTTAATTTTGTTTGCATGAAAAATAGACGATGTATAGTGTTTTTAGTTTCTTGCGTATGAAAATAAAAATTTGAAAAATTTACGATGTATAGTCCATTAAATTTTTTTCATAAAAAATTTTTTTGCATTAAAAATGGATGATGTATATTTCATTAAATTCTTTGCACGTAATATAGACGACGTATATAGTTTATTTAAGTTTTTGTATACGAAATAGACAATTCATAGCCCATTAATGTTTTTCATAAAAATTAAAAAAATGTACCATGTATAGCCCATTATATTTTGTATCTATAGCCCATTTAATTTTTTTGCATGAAAAATAGACGATGTATAGTGTTTTTAGTTTCTTGCGTATGAAATGGACGATTTATAGTCCATTAAATTTTTTTCATAAAAAATTTTTTTGCATTAAAAATGGATGATGTATATTTCATTAAATTCTTTGCGCGTAATATAGACGACGTATATAGTCCATTTAAGTTTTTGTATACGAAATAGACAATTCATAGCCCATTAATGTTTTTCATAAAAATTTTAAAAATGAACCATGTATAGCTCATTATATTTTGTATCTATAGCCCATTTAATTTTTTTGCATGAAAAATAGACGATGTATAGTGTTTTTAGTTTCTTACGTATGAAATGGACGATTTATAGTTCATTAAATTTTTTCATAAAAATTGGAAAAATTGACGATTTATAGTTCATTAAATTTTTTCATAAAAATTGGAAAAATTGACGATGTATAGTCCATTAAATTTTTTTCATAAAAAATTTTTTTGCATTAAAAATGGATGATGTATATTTCATTAAATTCTTTGCGCGTAATATAGACGACGTATATAGTCCATTTAAGTTTTTGTATACGAAATAGACAATTCATAGCCCATTAATGTTTTTCATAAAAATTTTAAAAATGAACCATGTATAGCCCATTATATTTTGTATCTATAGCCCATTTAATTTTTTTGCATGAAAAATAGTCGATGTATAGTGTTTTTAGTCTCTTGCGTATGAAATGGACGAGGTATAGTTCATTAAATTTTTTCATAAAAATTTGAAAAATTGAAAATTAAATTTTTTTCATAAAAAATTTTTTTGCATTAAAAATGGATGATGTATATTTCATTAAATTCTTTGCACGTAATATAGACGACGTATATATAGTCCATTTAAGTTTTTGTATACGAAATAGACAATTCATAGCCCATTAATGTTTTTCATAAAAATTAAAAAAATTAACCATGTATAGCCCATAATATTTTGTATCTATAGCCCATTTAATTTTTTTGCATGAAAAATAGACGATGTATAGTGTTTTTAGTTTCTTGCGTATGAAATGGACGATTTATAGTTCATTAAATTTTTTCATAAAAATTGGAAAAATTGACGATGTATAGTCCATTAAATTTTTTTCATAAAAAATCTTTTTGCATTAAAAATGGATGATGTATATTTCATTAAATTCTTTGCACGTAATATAGACGACGTATATAGTCCATTTAAGTATTTGTATACGAAATAGACAATTCATAGCCCATTAATGTTTTTCATAAAAATTTGAAAAATGAACCATGTATAGCTCATTATATTTTGTATCTATAGCCCATTTAATTTTTTTGCATGAAAAATAGACGATGTATAGTGTTTTTAGTTTCTTGCGTATGAAATGGACGATTTATAGTTCATTAAATTTTTTCATAAAAATTTGAAAAATGAACCATGTATAGCCCATTATATTTTGTATCAAAAATAGACGATGTATAGTGTTTTTAGTTTCTTGCGTATGAAATGGACGATTTATAGTTCATTAAATTTTTTCATAAAAATTGGAAAAATTGACGATAAATTTTTTTCATAAAAAATTTTTTTGCATTAAAAATGGATGATGTATATTTCATTAAATTCTTTGCACGTAATATAGACGACGTATATAGTCCATTTAAGTTTTTGTATACGAAATAGACAATTCATAGCCCATTAATGTTTTTCATAAAAATTTTAAAAATGAACCATGTATAGCTCATTATATTTTGTATCTATAGCCCATTTAATTTTTTTGCATGAAAAATAGTCGATGTATAGTGTTTTTAGTTTCTTGCGTATGAAATGGACGATTTATAGTTCATTAAATTTTTTCATAAAAATTGGAAAAATTGATAGTCCAATAAATTTTTTTCATAAAAAATTTTTTTGCATTAAAAATGGATGATGTATATTTCATTAAATTCTTTGCACGTAATATAGACGACGTATATACTCCATTTAAGTTTTTGTATACGAAATAGACAATTCATAGCCCATTAATGTTTTTCATAAAAATTTTAAAAATGAACCATGTATAGCTCATTATATTTTGTATCTATAGCCCATTTAATTTTTTTGCATGAAAAATAGACGATGTATAGTGTTTTTAGTTTCTTGCGTATGAAATGGACGATTTATAGTTCATTAAATTTTTTCATAAAAATTGGAAAAATTGACGATGTATAGTCCATTAAATTTTTTTCATAAAAAATTTTTTTGCATTAAAAATGGATGATGTATATTTCATTAAATTCTTTGCACGTAATATAGACGACGTATATAGTCCATTTAAGTTTTTGTATACGAAATAGACAATTCATAGCCCATTAATGTTTTTCATAAAAATTTTAAAAATGAACCATGTATAGCTCATTATATTTTGTATCTATAGCCCATTTAATTTTTTTGCATGAAAAATAGACGATGTATAGTGTTTTTAGTTTCTTGCGTATGAAATGGACGATTTATAGTTCATTAAATTTTTTCATAAAAATTGGAAAAATTGACGATAGTCCATTAAATTTTTTTCATAAAAAATTTTTTTGCATTAAAAATGGATGATGTATATTTCATTAAATTCTTTGCACGTAATATAGACGACGTATATAGTCCATTTAAGTTTTTGTATACGAAATAGACAATTCATAGCCCATTAATGTTTTTCATAAAAATTAAAAAAATTAACCATGTATAGCCCATTATATTTAGTATCTATAGCCCATTTAATTTTTTTGCATGAAAAATAGACGATGTATAGTGTTTTTAGTTTCTTGCGTATGAAATGGACGATTTATAGTTCATTAAATTTTTTCATAAAAATTGGAAAAATTGACGATGTATAGTCCATTAAATTTTTTTCATAAAAAATTTTTTTGCATTAAAAATGGATGATGTATATTTCATTAAATTCTTTGCACGTAATATAGACGACGTATATAGTTTATTTAAGTTTTTGTATACGAAATAGACAATTCATAGCCCATTAATGTTTTTCATAAAAATTAAAAAAATGAACCATGTATAGCCCATTATATTTTGTATCTATAGCCCATTTAATTTTTTTGCATGAAAAATAGACGATGTATAGTGTTTTTAGTTTCTTGCGTATGAAATGGACGATTTATAGTTCATTAAATTTTTTCATAAAAATTGGAAAAATTGACGATAGTCCATTAAATTTTTTTCATAAAAAATTTTTTTGCATTAAAAATGGATGATGTATATTTCATTAAATTCTTTGCACGTAATATAGACGACGTATATAGTCCATTTAAGTTTTTGTATACGAAATAGACAATTCATAGCCCATTAATGTTTTTCATAAAAATTTTAAAAATGAACCATGTATAGCCCATTATATTTTGTATCTATAGCCCATTTAATTATTTTGCATGAAAAATAGACGATGTATAGTGTTTTTAGTTTCTTGCGTATGAAATGGACGATTTATAGTTCATTAAATTTTTTCATAAAAATTGGAAAAATTGACGATGTATAGTCCATGAAATTTTTTTCATAAAAAATTTTTTTGCATTAAAAATGGATGATGTATATTTCATTAAATTCTTTGCACGTAATATAGACGACGTATATAGTCCATTTAAGTTTTTGTATACGAAATAGACAATTCATAGCCCATTAATGTTTTTCATAAAAATTAAAAAAATTAACCATGTATAGCCCATTATATTTAGTATCTATAGCCCATTTAATTTTTTTGCATGAAAAATAGACGATGTATAGTGTTTTTAGTTTCTTGCGTATGAAATGGACGATTTATAGTTCATTAAATTTTTTCATAAAAATTGGAAAAATTGACGATGTATAGTCCATTAAATTTTTTTCATAAAAAATTTTTTTGCATTAAAAATGGATGATGTATATTTCATTAAATTCTTTGCACGTAATATAGACGACGTATATAGTTTATTTAAGTTTTTGTATACGAAATAGACAATTCATAGCCCATTAATGTTTTTCATAAAAATTAAAAAAATGAACCATGTATAGCCCATTATATTTTGTATCTATAGCCCATTTAATTTTTTTGCATGAAAAATAGACGATGTATAGTGTTTTTAGTTTCTTGCGTATGAAATGGACGATTTATAGTTCATTAAATTTTTTCATAAAAATTGGAAAAATTGACGATGTATAGTCCATTAAATTTTTCTCATAAAAAATTTTTTTGCATTAAAAATGGATGATGTATATTTCATTAAATTCTTTGCGAGTAATATAGACGACGTATATAGTCCATTTAAGTTTTTGTATACGAAATAGACAATTCATAGCCCATTAATGTTTTTCATAAAAATGTTAAAAATGAACCATGTATAGCTCATTATATTTTGTATCTATAGCCCATTTAATTTTTTTGCATGAAAAATAGACGATGTATAGTGTTTTTAGTTTCTTGCGTATGAAATGGACGATTTATAGTTCATTAAATTTTTTCATAAAAATTGGAAAAATTGACGATGTATAATAGTCCATTAAATTTTTTTCATAAAAAATTTTTTTGCATTAAAAATGGATGATGTATATTTCATTAAATTCTTTGCACGTAATATAGACGACGTATATAGTTTATTTAAGTTTTTGTATACGAAATAGACAATTCATAGCCCATTAATGTTTTTCATAAAAATTTAAAAAATGAACCATGTATAGCCCATTATATTTTGTATCTGTAGCCCATTTAATTTTTTTGCATGGAAAATAGACGATGTATAGTGTTTTTAGTTTCTTGCGTATGAAATGGACGATTTATAGTTCATTAAATTTTTTCATAAAAATTGGAAAAATTGACGATGTATATAGTCCATTAAATTTTTTTCATAAAAAATTTTTTTGCATTAAAAATGGATGATGTATATTTCATTAAATTCATTGCACGTAATATAGACGACGTATATAGTCCATTTAAGTTTTTGTATACGAAATAGACAATTCATAGCCCATTAATGTTTTTCATAAAAATTAAAAAAATTAACCATGTATAGCCCATTATATTTTGTATCTATAGCCCATTTAATTTTTTTGCATGAAAAATAGACGATGTATAGTGTTTTTAGTTTCTTGCGTATGAAATGGACGATTTATAGTTCATTAAATTTTTTCATAAAAATTGGAAAAATTGACGATGTATAGTCCATTAAATTTTTTTCATAAAAAATTTTTTTGCATTAAAAATGGATGATGTATATATCATTAAATTCTTTGCACGTAATATAGACGACGTATATAGTTTATTTAAGTTTTTGTATACGAAATAGACAATTCATAGCCCATTAATGTTTTTCATAAAAATTAAAAAAATTAACCATGTATAGCCCATTATATTTTGTATCTATAGCCCATTTAATTTTTTTGCATGAAAAATAGACGATGTATAGTGTTTTTAGTTTCTTGCGTATGAAATGGACGATTTATAGTTCATTAAATTTTTTCATAAAAATTGGAAAAATTGACGATGTATAGTCCATTAAATTTTTTTCATAAAAAATTTTTTTGCATTAAAAATGGATGATGTATATATCATTAAATTCTTTGCACGTAATATAGACGACATATATAGTTTATTTAAGTTTTTGTATACGAAATAGACAATTCATAGCCCATTAATGTTTTTCATAAAAATTAAAAAAATGAACCATGTATAGCCCATTATATTTTGTATCTATAGCCCATTTAATTTTTTTGCATGAAAAATAGACGATGTATAGTGTTTTTAGTTTCTTGCGTATGAAATGGACGATTTATAGTTCATTAAATTTTTTCATAAAAATTGGAAAAATTTACGATGATATAGTCCATTAAATTTTTTTCATAAAAAATTTTTTTGCATTAAAAATGGATGATGTATATATCATTAAATTCTTTGCACGTAATATAGACGACGTATATAGTTTATTTAAGTTTTTGTATACGAAATAGACAATTCATAGCCCATTAATGTTTTTCATAAAAATTAAAAAAATTAACCATGTATAGCCCATTATATTTTGTATCTATAGCCCATTTAATTTTTTTGCATGAAAAATAGACGATGTATAGTGTTTTTAGTTTCTTGCGTATGAAATGGACGATTTATAGTTAATTAAATTTTTTCATAAAAATTGGAAAAATTGACGATGTATAGTCCATGAAATTTTTTTCATAAAAAATTTTTTTGCATTAAAAATGGATGATGTATATTTCATTAAATTCTTTGCACGTAATATAGACGACGTATATAGTCCATTTAAGTTTTTGTATACGAAATAGACAATTCATAGCCCATTAATGTTTTTCATAAAAATTTTAAAAATGAACCATGCATAGCTCATTATATTTTGTATCTATAGCCCATTTAATTTTTTTGCATGAAAAATAGACGATGTATAGTGTTTTTAGTTTCTTGCGTATGAAATGGACGATTTATAGTTCATTAAATTTTTTCATAAAAATTGGAAAAATTGACGATGTATAGTCCATTAAATTTTTTTCATAAAAAATTTTTTGCATTAAAAATGGATGATGTATATATCATTAAATTCTTTGCACGTAATATAGACGACGTATATAGTTTATTTAAGTTTTTGTATACGAAATAGACAATTCATAGCCCATTAATGTTTTTCATAAAAATTAAAAAAAATTAACCATGTATAGCCCATTATATTTTGTATCTATAGCCCATTTAATTTTTTTGCATGAAAAATAGACGATGTATAGTGTTTTTAGTTTCTTGCGTATGAAATGGACGATTTATAGTTCATTAAATTTTTTCATAAAAATTGGAAAAATTGACGATGTATAGTCCATAAAATTTTTTTCATAAAAAATTTTTTTGCATTAAAAATGGATGATGTATATTTCATTAAATTCTTTGCACGTAATATAGACGACGTATATAGTCCATTTAAGTTTTTGTATACGAAATAGACAATTCATAGCCCATTAATGTTTTTCATAAAAATTAAAAAAATGAACCATGTATAGCCCATTATATTTTGTATCTATAGCCCATTTAATTTTTTTGCATGAAAAATAGACGATGTATAGTGTTTTTAGTTTCTTGCGTATGAAATGGACGATTTATAGTTCATTAAATTTTTTCATAAAAATTGGAAAAATTGAAAATTTTTCATAAAAAATTTTTTTGCATTAAAAATGGATGATGTATATATCATTAAATTCTTTGCACGTAATATAGACGACATATATAGTTTATTTAAGTTTTTGTATACGAAATAGACAATTCATAGCCCATTAATGTTTTTCATAAAAATTTTAAAAATGAACCATGTATAGCCCATTATATTTTGTATCTATAGCCCATTTAATTTTTTGCATGAAAAATAGACGATGTATAGTGTTTTTAGTTTCTTGCGTATGAAATGGACGATTTATAGTTCATTAAATTTTTTCATAAAAATTGGAAAAATTGACGATGTATATAGTCCATTAAATTTTTTTCATAAAAAATTTTTTTGCATTAAAAATGGATGATGTATATTTCATTAAATTCTTTGCACGTAATATAGACGACGTATATAGTTTATTTAAGTTTTTGTATACGAAATAGACAATTCATAGCCCATTAATGTTTTTCAGAAAAATTAAAAAAATGAACCATGTATAGCCCATTATATTTTGTATCTATAGCCCATTTAATTTTTTTGCATGAAAAATAGACGATGTATAGTGTTTTTAGTTTCTTGCGTATGAAATGGACGATTTATAGTTCATTAAATTTTTTCATAAAAATTGGAAAAATTGACGATGTATAGTCCATTAAATTTTTTTCATAAAAAATTTTTTTGCATTAAAAATGGATGATGTATATTTCATTAAATTCTTTGCACGTAATATAGACGACGTATATAGTCCATTTAAGTTTTTGTATACGAAATAGACAATTCATAGCCCATTAATGTTTTTCATAAAAATTAAAAAAATGAACCATGTATAGCCCATTATATTTTGTATCTATAGCCCATTTAATTTTTTTGCATGAAAAATAGACGATGTATAGTGTTTTTAGTTTCTTGCGTATGAAATGGACGATTTATAGTTCATTAAATTTTTTCATAAAAATTGGAAAAATTGACGATGTATAGTCCATTAAATTTTTTTCATAAAAAATTTTTTTGCATTAAAAATGGATGATGTATATATCATTAAATTCTTTGCACGTAATATAGACGACGTATATAGTTTATTTAAGTTTTTGTATACGAAATAGACAATTCATAGCCCATTAATGTTTTTCATAAAAATTAAAAAATTGAACCATGTATAGCCCATTATATTTTGTATCTATAGCCCATTTAATTTTTTTGCATGAAAAATAGACGATGTATAGTGTTTTTAGTTTCTTGCGTATGAAATGGACGATTTATAGTTCATTAAATTTTTTCATAAAAATTGGAAAAATTGACGATGTATAGTCCATGAAATTTTTTTCATAAAAAATTTTTTTGCATTAAAAATGGATGATGTATATTTCATTAAATTCTTTGCACGTAATATAGACGACGTATATAGTCCATTTAAGTTTTTGTATACGAAATAGACAATTCATAGCCCATTAATGTTTTTCATAAAAATTTTAAAAATGAACCATGTATAGCTCATTATATTTTGTATCTATAGCCCATTTATTTTTTTTGCATGAAAAATAGACGATGTATAGTGTTTTTAGTTTCTTGCGTATGAAATGGACGATTTATAGTTCATTAAATTTTTTCATAAAAATTGGAAAAATTTACGATGTATAGTCCATTAAATTTTTTTCATAAAAAATTTTTTTGCATTAAAAATGGATGATGTATATATCATTAAATTCTTTGCACGTAATATAGACGACGTATATAGTTTATTTAAGTTTTTGTATACGAAATAGACAATTCATAGCCCATTAATGTTTTTCATAAAAATTAAAAAAATGAACCATGTATAGCCCATTATATTTTGTATCTATAGCCCATTTAATTTTTTGCATGAAAAATAGACGATGTATAGTGTTTTTAGTTTCTTGCGTATGAAATGGACGATTTATAGTTCATTAAATTTTTTCATAAAAATTGGAAAAATTGACGATGTATATAGTCCATTAAATTTTTTTCATAAAAAATTTTTTTGCATTAAAAATGGATGATGTATATTTCATTAAATTCTTTGCACGTAATATAGACGACGTATATAGTTTATTTAAGTTTTTGTATACGAAATAGACAATTCATAGCCCATTAATGTTTTTCATAAAAATTAAAAAAATTAACCATGTATAGCCCATTATATTTTGTATCTATAGCCCATTTAATTTTTTTGCATGAAAAATAGACGATGTATAGTGTTTTTAGTTTCTTGCGTATGAAATGGACGATTTATAGTTCATTAAATTTTTTCATAAAAATTGGAAAAATTGACGATGTATAGTCCATTAAATTTTTTTCATAAAAAATTTTTTTGCATTAAAAATGGATGATGTATATTTCATTAAATTCTTTGCACGTAATATAGACGACGTATATAGTCCATTTAAGTTTTTGTATACGAAATAGACAATTCATAGCCCATTAATGTTTTTCATAAAAATTAAAAAAATTAACCATGTATAGCCCATTATATTTTGTATCTATAGCCCATTTAATTTTTTTGCATGAAAAATAGACGATGTATAGTGTTTTTAGTTTCTTGCGTATGAAATGGACGATTTATAGTTCATTAAATTTTTTCATAAAAATTGGAAAAATTGACGATGTAGTCCATGAAATTTTTTTCATAAAAATTTTTTTTGCATTAAAAATGGATGATGTATATTTCATTAAATTCTTTGCACGTAATATAGACGACGTATATAGTCCATTTAAGTTTTTGTATACGAAATAGACAATTCATAGCCCATTAATGTTTTTCATAAAAATTTTAAAAATGAACCATGTATAGCTCATTATATTTTGTATCTATAGCCCATTTAATTTTTTTGCATGAAAAATAGACGATGTATAGTGTTTTTAGTTTCTTGCGTATGAAATGGACGATTTATAGTTCATTAAATTTTTTCATAAAAATTGGAAAAATTGACGATGTATAGTCCATTAAATTTTTTTCATAAAAAATTTTTTTGCATTAAAAATGGATGATGTATATATCATTAAATTCTTTGCACGTAATATAGACGACGTATATAGTTTATTTAAGTTTTTGTATACGAAATAGACAATTCATAGCCCATTAATGTTTTTCATAAAAATTAAAAAAAATTAACCATGTATAGCCCATTATATTTTGTATCTATAGCCCATTTAATTTTTTTGCATGAAAAATAGACGATGTATAGTGTTTTTAGTTTCTTGCGTATGAAATGGACGATTTATAGTTCATTAAATTTTTTCATAAAAATTGGAAAAATTGAAAATTTTTCATAAAAAATTTTTTTGCATTAAAAATGGATGATGTATATATCATTAAATTCTTTGCACGTAATATAGACGACATATATAGTTTATTTAAGTTTTTGTATACGAAATAGACAATTCATAGCCCATTAATGTTTTTCATAAAAATTAAAAAAATGAACCATGTATAGCCCATTATATTTTGTATCTATAGCCCATTTAATTTTTTTGCATGAAAAATAGACGATGTATAGTGTTTTTAGTTTCTTGCGTATGAAATGGACGATTTATAGTTCATTAAATTTTTTCATAAAAATTGGAAAAATTGACGATGTATAGTCCATTATATTTTTTTGCATGAAAAATAGACGATGTATAGTGTTTTTAGTTTCTTGCGTATGAAATGGACGATTTATAGTTCATTAAATTTTTTCATAAAAATTGGAAAACTTGACGATGTATAGTCCATTAAATTTTTCTCATAAAAAATTTTTTTGCATTAAAAATGGATGATGTATATTTCATTAAATTCTTTGCGCGTAATATAGACGACGTATATAGTCCATTTAAGTTTTTGTATACGAAATAGACAATTCATAGCCCATTAATGTTTTTCATAAAAATTTTAAAAATGAACCATGTATAGCTCATTATATTTTGTATCTATAGCCCATTTAATTTTTTTGCATGAAAAATAGACGATGTATAGTGTTTTTAGTTTCTTGCGTATGAAATGGACGATTTATAGTTCATTAAATTTTTTCATAAAAATTGGAAAAATTGACGATGTATAATAGTCCATTAAATTTTTTTCATAAAAAATTTTTTTGCATTAAAAATGGATGATGTATATTTCATTAAATTCTTTGCACGTAATATAGACGACGTATATAGTTTATTTAAGTTTTTGTATACGAAATAGACAATTCATAGCCCATTAATGTTTTTCATAAAAATTAAAAAAATGAACCATGTATAGCCCATTATATTTTGTATCTGTAGCCCATTTAATTTTTTTGCATGGAAAATAGACGATGTATAGTGTTTTTAGTTTCTTGCGTATGAAATGGACGATTTATAGTTCATTAAATTTTTTCATAAAAATTGGAAAAATTGACGATGTATATAGTCCATTAAATTTTTTTCATAAAAAATTTTTTTGCATTAAAAATGGATGATGTATATTTCATTAAATTCATTGCACGTAATATAGACGACGTATATAGTCCATTTAAGTTTTTGTATACGAAATAGACAATTCATAGCCCATTAATGTTTTTCATAAAAATTAAAAAAATTAACCATGTATAGCCCATTATATTTTGTATCTATAGCCCATTTAATTTTTTTGCATGAAAAATAGACGATGTATAGTGTTTTTAGTTTCTTGCGTATGAAATGGACGATTTATAGTTCATTAAATTTTTTCATAAAAATTGGAAAAATTGACGATGTATAGTCCATTAAATTTTTTTCATAAAAAATTTTTTTGCATTAAAAATGGATGATGTATATATCATTAAATTCTTTGCACGTAATATAGACGACATATATAGTTTATTTAAGTTTTTGTATACGAAATAGACAATTCATAGCCCATTAATGTTTTTCATAAAAATTAAAAAAATGAACCATGTATAGCCCATTATATATTGTATCTATAGCCCATTTAATTTTTTTGCATGAAAAATAGACGATGTATAGTGTTTTTAGTTTCTTGCGTATGAAATGGACGATTTATAGTTCATTAAATTTTTTCATAAAAATTGGAAAAATTTACGATGTATAGTCCATTAAATTTTTTTCATAAAAAATTTTTTTGCATTAAAAATGGATGATGTATATATCATTAAATTCTTTGCACGTAATATAGACGACGTATATAGTTTATTTAAGTTTTTGTATACGAAATAGACAATTCATAGCCCATTAATGTTTTTCATAAAAATTAAAAAAATTAACCATGTATAGCCCATTATATTTTGTATCTATAGCCCATTTAATTTTTTTGCATGAAAAATAGACGATGTATAGTGTTTTTAGTTTCTTGCGTATGAAATGGACGATTTATAGTTCATTAAATTTTTTCATAAAAATTGGAAAAATTGACGATGTATAGTCCATTAAATTTTTTTCATAAAAAATTTTTTTGCATTAAAAATGGATGATGTATATTTCATTAAATTCTTTGCACGTAATATAGACGACGTATATAGTCCATTTAAGTTTTTGTATACGAAATAGACAATTCATAGCCCATTAATGTTTTTCATAAAAATTTTAAAAATGAACCATGTATAGCTCATTATATTTTGTATCTATAGCCCATTTATTTTTTTTGCATGAAAAATAGACGATGTATAGTGTTTTTAGTTTCTTGCGTATGAAATGGACGATTTATAGTTCATTAAATTTTTTCATAAAAATTGGAAAAATTGACGATGTATAGTCCATTAAATTTTTTTCATAAAAAATTTTTTTGCATTAAAAATGGATGATGTATATTTCATTAAATTCTTTGCACGTAATATAGACGACGTATATAGTTTATTTAAGTTTTTGTATACGAAATAGACAATTCATAGCCCATTAATGTTTTTCATAAAAATTTTAAAAATGAACCATGTATAGCTCATTATATTTTGTATCTATAGCCCATTTAATTTTTTTGCATGAAAAATAGACGATGTATAGTGTTTTTAGTTTCTTGCGTATGAAATGGACGATTTATAGTTCATTAAATTTTTTCATAAAAATTGGAAAAATTGACGATGTATAATAGTCCATTAAATTTTTTTCATAAAAAATTTTTTTGCATTAAAAATGGATGATGTATATTTCATTAAATTCTTTGCACGTAATATAGACGACGTATATAGTTTATTTAAGTTTTTGTATACGAAATAGACAATTCATAGCCCATTAATGTTTTTCATAAAAATTAAAAAAATTAACCATGTATAGCCCATTATATTTTGTATCTATAGCCCATTTATTTTTTTTGCATGAAAAATAGACGATGTATAGTGTTTTTAGTTTCTTGCGTATGAAATGGACGATTTATAGTTCATTAAATTTTTTCATAAAAATTGGAAAAATTGACGATGTATAGTCCATTAAATTTTTTTCATAAAAAATTTTTTTGCATTAAAAATGGATGATGTATATATCATTAAATTCTTTGCACGTAATATAGACGACATATATAGTTTATTTAAGTTTTTGTATACGAAATAGACAATTCATAGCCCATTAATGTTTTTCATAAAAATTAAAAAAATGAACCATGTATAGCCCATTATATTTTGTATCTATAGCCCATTTAATTTTTTTGCATGAAAAATAGACGATGTATAGTGTTTTTAGTTTCTTGCGTATGAAATGGACGATTTATAGTTCATTAAATTTTTTCATAAAAATTGGAAAAATTTACGATGTATAGTCCATTAAATTTTTTTCATAAAAAATTTTTTTGCATTAAAAATGGATGATGTATATATCATTAAATTCTTTGCACGTAATATAGACGACGTATATAGTTTATTTAAGTTTTTGTATACGAAATAGACAATTCATAGCCCATTAATGTTTTTCATAAAAATTAAAAAAATTAACCATGTATAGCCCATTATATTTTGTATCTATAGCCCATTTAATTTTTTTGCATGAAAAATAGACGATGTATAGTGTTTTTAGTTTCTTGCGTATGAAATGGACGATTTATAGTTCATTAAATTTTTTCATAAAAATTGGAAAAATTGACGATGTATAGTCCATTAAATTTTTTTCATAAAAAATTTTTTTGCATTAAAAATGGATGATGTATATTTCATTAAATTCTTTGCACGTAATATAGACGACGTATATAGTCCATTTAAGTTTTTGTATACGAAATAGACAATTCATAGCCCATTAATGTTTTTCATAAAAATTAAAAAAATGAACCATGTATAGCCCATTATATTTTGTATCTATAGCCCATTTAATTTTTTTGCATGAAAAATAGACGATGTATAGTGTTTTTAGTTTCTTGCGTATGAAATGGACGATTTATAGTTCATTAAATTTTTTCATAAAAATTGGAAAAATTGACGATGTATAGTCCATTAAATTTTTTTCATAAAAAATTTTTTTGCATTAAAAATGGATGATGTATATATCATTAAATTCTTTGCACGTAATATAGACGACGTATATAGTTTATTTAAGTTTTTGTATACGAAATAGACAATTCATAGCCCATTAATGTTTTTCATAAAAATTAAAAAAATTAACCATGTATAGCCCATTATATTTTGTATCTATAGCCCATTTAATTTTTTTGCATGAAAAATAGACGATGTATAGTGTTTTTAGTTTCTTGCGTATGAAATGGACGATTTATAGTTCATTAAATTTTTTCATAAAAATTGGAAAAATTGACGATGTATAGTCCATTAAATTTTTTTCATAAAAAATTTTTTTGCATTAAAAATGGATGATGTATATTTCATTAAATTCTTTGCACGTAATATAGACGACGTATATAGTCCATTTAAGTTTTTGTATACGAAATAGACAATTCATAGCCCATTAATGTTTTTCATAAAAATTTTAAAAATGAACCATGTATAGCTCATTATATTTTGTATCTATAGCCCATTTATTTTTTTTGCATGAAAAATAGACGATGTATAGTGTTTTTAGTTTCTTGCGTATGAAATGGACGATTTATAGTTCATTAAATTTTTTCATAAAAATTGGAAAAATTGACGATGTATAGTCCATTAAATTTTTTTCATAAAAAATTTTTTTGCATTAAAAATGGATGATGTATATTTCATTAAATTCTTTGCACGTAATATAGACGACGTATATAGTTTATTTAAGTTTTTGTATACGAAATAGACAATTCATAGCCCATTAATGTTTTTCATAAAAATTTTAAAAATGAACCATGTATAGCTCATTATATTTTGTATCTATAGCCCATTTAATTTTTTTGCATGAAAAATAGACGATGTATAGTGTTTTTAGTTTCTTGCGTATGAAATGGACGATTTATAGTTCATTAAATTTTTTCATAAAAATTGGAAAAATTGACGATGTATAGTCCATTAAATTTTTTTCATAAAAAATTTTTTTGCATTAAAAATGGATGATGTATATTTCATTAAATTCTTTGCACGTAATATAGACGACGTATATAGTTTATTTAAGTTTTTGTATACGAAATAGACAATTCATAGCCCATTAATGTTTTTCATAAAAATTTTAAAAATGAACCATGTATAGCTCATTATATTTTGTATCTATAGCCCATTTAATTTTTTTGCATGAAAAATAGACGATGTATAGTGTTTTTAGTTTCTTGCGTATGAAATGGACGATTTATAGTTCATTAAATTTTTTCATAAAAATTGGAAAAATTGACGATGTATAATAGTCCATTAAATTTTTTTCATAAAAAATTTTTTTGCATTCAAAATGGATGATGTATATATCATTAAATTCTTTGCACGTAATATAGACGACGTATATAGTTTATTTAAGTTTTTGTATACGAAATAGACAATTCATAGCCCATTAATGTTTTTCATAAAAATTAAAAAAATTAACCATGTATAGCCCATTATATTTTGTATCTATAGCCCATTTAATTTTTTTGCATGAAAAATAGACGATGTATAGTGTTTTTAGTTTCTTGCGTATGAAATGGACGATTTATAGTTCATTAAATTTTTTCATAAAAATTGGAAAAATTGAAAATTTTTCATAAAAAATTTTTTTGCATTAAAAATGGATGATGTATATTTCATTAAATTCTTTGCACGTAATATAGACGACGTATATAGTTTATTTAAGTTTTTGTATACGAAATAGACAATTCATAGCCCATTAATGTTTTTCATAAAAATTAAAAAAAATTAACCATGTATAGCCCATTATATTTTGTATCTATAGCCCATTTAATTTTTTTGCATGAAAAATAGACGATGTATAGTGTTTTTAGTTTCTTGCGTATGAAATGGACGATTTATAGTTCATTAAATTTTTTCATAAAAATTGGAAAAATTGAAAATTTTTCATAAAAAATTTTTTTGCATTAAAAATGGATGATGTATATATCATTAAATTCTTTGCACGTAATATAGACGACGTATATAGTTTATTTAAGTTTTTGTATACGAAATAGACAATTCATAGCCCATTAATGTTTTTCATAAAAATTAAAAAAATTAACCATGTATAGCCCATTATATTTTGTATCTATAGCCCATTTAATTTTTTTGCATGAAAAATAGACGATGTATAGTGTTTTTAGTTTCTTGCGTATGAAATGGACGATTTATAGTTCATTAAATTTTTTCATAAAAATTGGAAAAATTGACGATGTATAGTCCATTAAATTTTTTTCATAAAAAATTTTTTTGCATTAAAAATGGATGATGTATATATCATTAAATTCTTTGCACGTAATATAGACGACGTATATAGTTTATTTAAGTTTTTGTATACGAAATAGACAATTCA
The DNA here is from genome assembly GCA_905220375.1 of Tachina fera. Taxonomy (NCBI): domain Eukaryota; kingdom Metazoa; phylum Arthropoda; class Insecta; order Diptera; family Tachinidae; genus Tachina; species Tachina fera. Next base: position 47,829,989 of record LR999965.1, on the reverse strand, counting down.
TAGCCCATTAATGTTTTTCATAAAAATTAAAAAAATTAACCATGTATAGCCCATTATATTTTGTATCTATAGCCCATTTAATTTTTTTGCATGAAAAATAGACGATGTATAGTGTTTTTAGTTTCTTGCGTATGAAATGGACGATTTATAGTTCATTAAATTTTTTCATAAAAATTGGAAAAATTGACGATGTATAGTCCATGAAATTTTTTTCATAAAAAATTTTTTTGCATTAAAAATGGATGATGTATATTTCATTAAATTCTTTGCACGTAATATAGACGACGTATATAGTCCATTTAAGTTTTTGTATACGAAATAGACAATTCATAGCCCATTAATGTTTTTCATAAAAATTTTAAAAATGAACCATGTATAGCTCATTATATTTTGTATCTATAGCCCATTTATTTTTTTTGCATGAAAAATAGACGATGTATAGTGTTTTTAGTTTCTTGCGTATGAAATGGACGATTTATAGTTCATTAAATTTTTTTATAAAAATTGGAAAAATTGACGATGTATAGTCCATTAAATTTTTTTCATAAAAAATTTTTTTGCATTAAAAATGGATGATGTATATTTCATTAAATTCTTTGCACGTAATATAGACGACGTATATAGTTTATTTAAGTTTTTGTATACGAAATAGACAATTCATAGCCCATTAATGTTTTTCATAAAAATTTTAAAAATGAACCATGTATAGCTCATTATATTTTGTATCTATAGCCCATTTAATTTTTTTGCATGAAAAATAGACGATGTATAGTGTTTTTAGTTTCTTGCGTATGAAATGGACGATTTATAGTTCATTAAATTTTTTCATAAAAATTGGAAAAATTGACGATGTATAATAGTCCATTAAATTTTTTTCATAAAAAATTTTTTTGCATTCAAAATGGATGATGTATATATCATTAAATTCTTTGCACGTAATATAGACGACGTATATAGTTTATTTAAGTTTTTGTATACGAAATAGACAATTCATAGCCCATTAATGTTTTTCATAAAAATTAAAAAAATTAACCATGTATAGCCCATTATATTTTGTATCTATAGCCCATTTAATTTTTTTGCATGAAAAATAGACGATGTATAGTGTTTTTAGTTTCTTGCGTATGAAATGGACGATTTATAGTTCATTAAATTTTTTCATAAAAATTGGAAAAATTGAAAATTTTTCATAAAAAATTTTTTTGCATTAAAAATGGATGATGTATATTTCATTAAATTCTTTGCACGTAATATAGACGACGTATATAGTTTATTTAAGTTTTTGTATACGAAATAGACAATTCATAGCCCATTAATGTTTTTCATAAAAATTAAAAAAAATTAACCATGTATAGCCCATTATATTTTGTATCTATAGCCCATTTAATTTTTTTGCATGAAAAATAGACGATGTATAGTGTTTTTAGTTTCTTGCGTATGAAATGGACGATTTATAGTTCATTAAATTTTTTCATAAAAATTGGAAAAATTGAAAATTTTTCATAAAAAATTTTTTTGCATTAAAAATGGATGATGTATATATCATTAAATTCTTTGCACGTAATATAGACGACGTATATAGTTTATTTAAGTTTTTGTATACGAAATAGACAATTCATAGCCCATTAATGTTTTTCATAAAAATTAAAAAAATTAACCATGTATAGCCCATTATATTTTGTATCTATAGCCCATTTAATTTTTTTGCATGAAAAATAGACGATGTATAGTGTTTTTAGTTTCTTGCGTATGAAATGGACGATTTATAGTTCATTAAATTTTTTCATAAAAATTGGAAAAATTGACGATGTATAGTCCATTAAATTTTTTTCATAAAAAATTTTTTTGCATTAAAAATGGATGATGTATATATCATTAAATTCTTTGCACGTAATATAGACGACGTATATAGTTTATTTAAGTTTTTGTATACGAAATAGACAATTCATAGCCCATTAATGTTTTTCATAAAAATTAAAAAAATTAACCATGTATAGCCCATTATATTTTGTATCTATAGCCCATTTAATTTTTTTGCATGAAAAATAGACGATGTATAGTGTTTTTAGTTTCTTGCGTATGAAATGGACGATTTATAGTTCATTAAATTTTTTCATAAAAATTGGAAAAATTGACGATGTATAGTCCATTAAATTTTTTTCATAAAAAATTTTTTTGCATTAAAAATGGATGATGTATATTTCATTAAATTCTTTGCACGTAATATAGACGACGTATATAGTTTATTTAAGTTTTTGTATACGAAATAGACAATTCATAGCCCATTAATGTTTTTCATAAAAATTTTAAAAATGAACCATGTATAGCTCATTATATTTTGTATCTATAGCCCATTTAATTTTTTTGCATGAAAAATAGACGATGTATAGTGTTTTTAGTTTCTTGCGTATGAAATGGACGATTTATAGTTCATTAAATTTTTTCATAAAAATTGGAAAAATTGACGATGTATAATAGTCCATTAAATTTTTTTCATAAAAAATTTTTTTGCATTCAAAATGGATGATGTATATATCATTAAATTCTTTGCACGTAATATAGACGACGTATATAGTTTATTTAAGTTTTTGTATACGAAATAGACAATTCATAGCCCATTAATGTTTTTCATAAAAATTAAAAAAATTAACCATGTATAGCCCATTATATTTTGTATCTATAGCCCATTTAATTTTTTTGCATGAAAAATAGACGATGTATAGTGTTTTTAGTTTCTTGCGTATGAAATGGACGATTTATAGTTCATTAAATTTTTTCATAAAAATTGGAAAAATTGAAAATTTTTCATAAAAAATTTTTTTGCATTAAAAATGGATGATGTATATTTCATTAAATTCTTTGCACGTAATATAGACGACGTATATAGTTTATTTAAGTTTTGGTATACGAAATAGACAATTCATAGCCCATTAATGTTTTTCATAAAAATTAAAAAAAATTAACCATGTATAGCCCATTATATTTTGTATCTATAGCCCATTTAATTTTTTTGCATGAAAAATAGACGATGTATAGTGTTTTTAGTTTCTTGCGTATGAAATGGACGATTTATAGTTCATTAAATTTTTTCATAAAAATTGGAAAAATTGAAAATTTTTCATAAAAAATTTTTTTGCATTAAAAATGGATGATGTATATATCATTAAATTCTTTGCACGTAATATAGACGACGTATATAGTTTATTTAAGTTTTTGTATACGAAATAGACAATTCATAGCCCATTAATGTTTTTCATAAAAATTAAAAAAATTAACCATGTATAGCCCATTATATTTTGTATCTATAGCCCATTTAATTTTTTTGCATGAAAAATAGACGATGTATAGTGTTTTTAGTTTCTTGCGTATGAAATGGACGATTTATAGTTCATTAAATTTTTTCATAAAAATTGGAAAAATTGACGATGTATAGTCCATTAAATTTTTTTCATAAAAAATTTTTTTGCATTAAAAATGGATGATGTATATATCATTAAATTCTTTGCACGTAATATAGACGACGTATATAGTTTATTTAAGTTTTTGTATACGAAATAGACAATTCATAGCCCATTAATGTTTTTCATAAAAATTAAAAAAATTAACCATGTATAGCCCATTATATTTTGTATCTATAGCCCATTTAATTTTTTTGCATGAAAAATAGACGATGTATAGTGTTTTTAGTTTCTTGCGTATGAAATGGACGATTTATAGTTCATTAAATTTTTTCATAAAAATTGGAAAAATTGACGATGTATAGTCCATGAAATTTTTTTCATAAAAAATTTTTTTGCATTAAAAATGGATGATGTATATTTCATTAAATTCTTTGCACGTAATATAGACGACGTATATAGTCCATTTAAGTTTTTGTATACGAAATAGACAATTCATAGCCCATTAATGTTTTTCATAAAAATTTTAAAAATGAACCATGTATAGCTCATTATATTTTGTATCTATAGCCCATTTATTTTTTTTGCATGAAAAATAGACGATGTATAGTGTTTTTAGTTTCTTGCGTATGAAATGGACGATTTATAGTTCATTAAATTTTTTTATAAAAATTGGAAAAATTGACGATGTATAGTCCATTAAATTTTTTTCATAAAAAATTTTTTTGCATTAAAAATGGATGATGTATATTTCATTAAATTCTTTGCACGTAATATAGACGACGTATATAGTTTATTTAAGTTTTTGTATACGAAATAGACAATTCATAGCCCATTAATGTTTTTCATAAAAATTTTAAAAATGAACCATGTATAGCTCATTATATTTTGTATCTATAGCCCATTTAATTTTTTTGCATGAAAAATAGACGATGTATAGTGTTTTTAGTTTCTTGCGTATGAAATGGACGATTTATAGTTCATTAAATTTTTTCATAAAAATTGGAAAAATTGACGATGTATAATAGTCCATTAAATTTTTTTCATAAAAAATTTTTTTGCATTCAAAATGGATGATGTATATATCATTAAATTCTTTGCACGTAATATAGACGACGTATATAGTTTATTTAAGTTTTTGTATACGAAATAGACAATTCATAGCCCATTAATGTTTTTCATAAAAATTAAAAAAATTAACCATGTATAGCCCATTATATTTTGTATCTATAGCCCATTTAATTTTTTTGCATGAAAAATAGACGATGTATAGTGTTTTTAGTTTCTTGCGTATGAAATGGACGATTTATAGTTCATTAAATTTTTTCATAAAAATTGGAAAAATTGAAAATTTTTCATAAAAAATTTTTTTGCATTAAAAATGGATGATGTATATTTCATTAAATTCTTTGCACGTAATATAGACGACGTATATAGTTTATTTAAGTTTTTGTATACGAAATAGACAATTCATAGCCCATTAATGTTTTTCATAAAAATTAAAAAAAATTAACCATGTATAGCCCATTATATTTTGTATCTATAGCCCATTTAATTTTTTTGCATGAAAAATAGACGATGTATAGTGTTTTTAGTTTCTTGCGTATGAAATGGACGATTTATAGTTCATTAAATTTTTTCATAAAAATTGGAAAAATTGAAAATTTTTCATAAAAAATTTTTTTGCATTAAAAATGGATGATGTATATATCATTAAATTCTTTGCACGTAATATAGACGACGTATATAGTTTATTTAAGTTTTTGTATACGAAATAGACAATTCATAGCCCATTAATGTTTTTCATAAAAATTAAAAAAATTAACCATGTATAGCCCATTATATTTTGTATCTATAGCCCATTTAATTTTTTTGCATGAAAAATAGACGATGTATAGTGTTTTTAGTTTCTTGCGTATGAAATGGACGATTTATAGTTCATTAAATTTTTTCATAAAAATTGGAAAAATTGACGATGTATAGTCCATTAAATTTTTTTCATAAAAAATTTTTTTGCATTAAAAATGGATGATGTATATATCATTAAATTCTTTGCACGTAATATAGACGACGTATATAGTTTATTTAAGTTTTTGTATACGAAATAGACAATTCATAGCCCATTAATGTTTTTCATAAAAATTAAAAAAATTAACCATGTATAGCCCATTATATTTTGTATCTATAGCCCATTTAATTTTTTTGCATGAAAAATAGACGATGTATAGTGTTTTTAGTTTCTTGCGTATGAAATGGACGATTTATAGTTCATTAAATTTTTTCATAAAAATTGGAAAAATTGACGATGTATAGTCCATGAAATTTTTTTCATAAAAAATTTTTTTGCATTAAAAATGGATGATGTATATTTCATTAAATTCTTTGCACGTAATATAGACGACGTATATAGTCCATTTAAGTTTTTGTATACGAAATAGACAATTCATAGCCCATTAATGTTTTTCATAAAAATTTTAAAAATGAACCATGTATAGCTCATTATATTTTGTATCTATAGCCCATTTATTTTTTTTGCATGAAAAATAGACGATGTATAGTGTTTTTAGTTTCTTGCGTATGAAATGGACGATTTATAGTTCATTAAATTTTTTTATAAAAATTGGAAAAATTGACGATGTATAGTCCATTAAATTTTTTTCATAAAAAATTTTTTTGCATTAAAAATGGATGATGTATATTTCATTAAATTCTTTGCACGTAATATAGACGACGTATATAGTTTATTTAAGTTTTTGTATACGAAATAGACAATTCATAGCCCATTAATGTTTTTCATAAAAATTTTAAAAATGAACCATGTATAGCTCATTATATTTTGTATCTATAGCCCATTTAATTTTTTTGCATGAAAAATAGACGATGTATAGTGTTTTTAGTTTCTTGCGTATGAAATGGACGATTTATAGTTCATTAAATTTTTTCATAAAAATTGGAAAAATTGACGATGTATAATAGTCCATTAAATTTTTTTCATAAAAAATTTTTTTGCATTCAAAATGGATGATGTATATATCATTAAATTCTTTGCACGTAATATAGACGACGTATATAGTTTATTTAAGTTTTTGTATACGAAATAGACAATTCATAGCCCATTAATGTTTTTCATAAAAATTAAAAAAATTAACCATGTATAGCCCATTATATTTTGTATCTATAGCCCATTTAATTTTTTTGCATGAAAAATAGACGATGTATAGTGTTTTTAGTTTCTTGCGTATGAAATGGACGATTTATAGTTCATTAAATTTTTTCATAAAAATTGGAAAAATTGAAAATTTTTCATAAAAAATTTTTTTGCATTAAAAATGGATGATGTATATTTCATTAAATTCTTTGCACGTAATATAGACGACGTATATAGTTTATTTAAGTTTTTGTATACGAAATAGACAATTCATAGCCCATTAATGTTTTTCATAAAAATTAAAAAAATGAACCATGTATAGCCCATTATATTTTGTATCTATAGCCCATTTAATTTTTTTGCATGAAAAATAGACGATGTATAGTGTTTTTAGTTTCTTGCGTATGAAATGGACGATTTATTTTTCATTAAATTTTTTTCATAAAAAATTTTTTTGCATTAAAAATGGATGATGTATATTTCATTAAATTCTTTGCACGTAATATAGACGACGTATATAGTTTATTTAAGTTTTTGTATACGAAATAGACTATTCATAGCCCATTAATGTTTTTCATAAAAATTAAAAAAATGAACCATGTATAGCCCATTATATTTTGTATCTATAGCCCATTTAATTTTTTGCATGAAAAATAGACGATGTATAGTGTTTTTAGTTTCTTGCGTATGAAATGGACGATTTATAGTTCATTAAATTTTTTCATAAAAATTGGAAAAATTGAAAATTTTTCATAAAAAATTTTTTTGCATTAAAAATGGATGATGTATATTTCATTAAATTCTTTGCACGTAATATAGACGACGTATATAGTTTATTTAAGTTTTTGTATACGAAATAGACAATTCATAGCCCATTAATGTTTTTCATAAAAATTAAAAAAATGAACCATGTATAGCCCATTATATTTTGTATCTATAGCCCATTTAATTTTTTTGCATGAAAAATAGACGATGTATAGTGTTTTTAGTTTCTTGCGTATGAAATGGACGATTTATTTTTCATTAAATTTTTTTCATAAAAAATTTTTTTGCATTAAAAATGGATGATGTATATTTCATTAAATTCTTTGCACGTAATATAGACGACGTATATAGTTTATTTAAGTTTTTGTATACGAAATAGACTATTCATAGCCCATTAATGTTTTTCATAAAAATTAAAAAAATGAACCATGTATAGCCCATTATATTTTGTATCTATAGCCCATTTAATTTTTTGCATGAAAAATAGACGATGTATAGTGTTTTTAGTTTCTTGCGTATGAAATGGACGATTTATAGTTCATTAAATTTTTTCATAAAAATTGGAAAAATTGACGATAGTCCATTAAATTTTTTTCATAAAAAATTTTTTTGCATTAAAAATGGATGATGTATATTTCATTAAATTCTTTGCACGTAATATAGACGACGTATATAGTTTATTTAAGTTTTTGTATACGAAATAGACAATTCATAGCCCATTAATGTTTTTCATAAAAATTAAAAAAATGAACCATGTATAGCCCATTATATTTTGTATCTATAGCCTATTTAATTTTTTTGCATGAAAAATAGACGATGTATAGTGTTTTTAGTTTCTTGCGTATGAAATGGACGATTTATAGTTCATTAAATTTTTTCATAAAAATTGGAAAAATTGACGATGTATAATAGTCCATTAAATTTTTTTCATAAAAAATTTTTTTGCATTCAAAATGGATGATGTATATATCATTAAATTCTTTGCACGTAATATAGACGACGTATATAGTTTATTTAAGTTTTTGTATACGAAATAGACAATTCATAGCCCATTAATGTTTTTCATAAAAATTAAAAAAATTAACCATGTATAGCCCATTATATTTTGTATCTATAGCCCATTTAATTTTTTTGCATGAAAAATAGACGATATATAGTGTTTTTAGTTTCTTGCGTATGAAATGGACGATTTATAGTTCATTAAATTTTTTCATAAAAATTGGAAAAATTGACGATGTATAGTCCATTAAATTTTTTTCATAAAAAATTTTTTTGCATTAAAAATGGATGATGTATATTTCATTAAATTCTTTGCACGTAATATAGACGACGTATATAGTCCATTTAAGTTTTTGTATACGAAATAGACAATTCATAGCCCATTAATGTTTTTCATAAAAATTAAAAAAATGAACCATGTATAGCCCATTATATTTTGTATCTATAGCCCATTTAATTTTTTTGCATGAAAAATAGACGATGTATAGTGTTTTTAGTTTCTTGCGTATGAAATGGACGATTTATAGTTCATTAAATTTTTTCATAAAAATTGGAAAAATTGACGATGTATAGTCCATTAAATTTTTTTCATAAAAAATTTTTTTGCATTAAAAATGGATGATGTATATATCATTAAATTCTTTGCACGTAATATAGACGACGTATATAGTTTATTTAAGTTTTTGTATACGAAATAGACAATTCATAGCCCATTAATGTTTTTCATAAAAATTAAAAAAAATTAACCATGTATAGCCCATTATATTTTGTATCTATAGCCCATTTAATTTTTTTGCATGAAAAATAGACGATGTATAGTGTTTTTAGTTTCTTGCGTATGAAATGGACGATTTATAGTTCATTAAATTTTTTCATAAAAATTGGAAAAATTGAAAATTTTTCATAAAAAATTTTTTTGCATTAAAAATGGATGATGTATATATCATTAAATTCTTTGCACGTAATATAGACGACGTATATAGTTTATTTAAGTTTTTGTATACGAAATAGACAATTCATAGCCCATTAATGTTTTTCATAAAAATTAAAAAAATTAACCATGTATAGCCCATTATATTTTGTATCTATAGCCCATTTAATTTTTTTGCATGAAAAATAGACGATGTATAGTGTTTTTAGTTTCTTGCGTATGAAATGGACGATTTATAGTTCATTAAATTTTTTCATAAAAATTGGAAAAATTGACGATGTATAGTCCATTAAATTTTTTTCATAAAAAATTTTTTTGCATTAAAAATGGATGATGTATATATCATTAAATTCTTTGCACGTAATATAGACGACGTATATAGTTTATTTAAGTTTTTGTATACGAAATAGACAATTCATAGCCCATTAATGTTTTTCATAAAAATTAAAAAAATTAACCATGTATAGCCCATTATATTTTGTATCTATAGCCCATTTAATTTTTTTGCATGAAAAATAGACGATGTATAGTGTTTTTAGTTTCTTGCGTATGAAATGGACGATTTATAGTTCATTAAATTTTTTCATAAAAATTGGAAAAATTGACGATGTATAGTCCATGAAATTTTTTTCATAAAAAATTTTTTTGCATTAAAAATGGATGATGTATATTTCATTAAATTCTTTGCACGTAATATAGACGACGTATATAGTCCATTTAAGTTTTTGTATACGAAATAGACAATTCATAGCCCATTAATGTTTTTCATAAAAATTTTAAAAATGAACCATGTATAGCTCATTATATTTTGTATCTATAGCCCATTTATTTTTTTTGCATGAAAAATAGACGATGTATAGTGTTTTTAGTTTCTTGCGTATGAAATGGACGATTTATAGTTCATTAAATTTTTTTATAAAAATTGGAAAAATTGACGATGTATAGTCCATTAAATTTTTTTCATAAAAAATTTTTTTGCATTAAAAATGGATGATGTATATTTCATTAAATTCTTTGCACGTAATATAGACGACGTATATAGTTTATTTAAGTTTTTGTATACGAAATAGACAATTCATAGCCCATTAATGTTTTTCATAAAAATTTTAAAAATGAACCATGTATAGCTCATTATATTTTGTATCTATAGCCCATTTAATTTTTTTGCATGAAAAATAGACGATGTATAGTGTTTTTAGTTTCTTGCGTATGAAATGGACGATTTATAGTTCATTAAATTTTTTCATAAAAATTGGAAAAATTGACGATGTATAATAGTCCATTAAATTTTTTTCATAAAAAATTTTTTTGCATTCAAAATGGATGATGTATATATCATTAAATTCTTTGCACGTAATATAGACGACGTATATAGTTTATTTAAGTTTTTGTATACGAAATAGACAATTCATAGCCCATTAATGTTTTTCATAAAAATTAAAAAAATTAACCATGTATAGCCCATTATATTTTGTATCTATAGCCCATTTAATTTTTTTGCATGAAAAATAGACGATGTATAGTGTTTTTAGTTTCTTGCGTATGAAATGGACGATTTATAGTTCATTAAATTTTTTCATAAAAATTGGAAAAATTGAAAATTTTTCATAAAAAATTTTTTTGCATTAAAAATGGATGATGTATATTTCATTAAATTCTTTGCACGTAATATAGACGACGTATATAGTTTATTTAAGTTTTTGTATACGAAATAGACAATTCATAGCCCATTAATGTTTTTCATAAAAATTAAAAAAAATTAACCATGTATAGCCCATTATATTTTGTATCTATAGCCCATTTAATTTTTTTGCATGAAAAATAGACGATGTATAGTGTTTTTAGTTTCTTGCGTATGAAATGGACGATTTATAGTTCATTAAATTTTTTCATAAAAATTGGAAAAATTGAAAATTTTTCATAAAAAATTTTTTTGCATTAAAAATGGATGATGTATATATCATTAAATTCTTTGCACGTAATATAGACGACGTATATAGTTTATTTAAGTTTTTGTATACGAAATAGACAATTCATAGCCCATTAATGTTTTTCATAAAAATTAAAAAAATTAACCATGTATAGCCCATTATATTTTGTATCTATAGCCCATTTAATTTTTTTGCATGAAAAATAGACGATGTATAGTGTTTTTAGTTTCTTGCGTATGAAATGGACGATTTATAGTTCATTAAATTTTTTCATAAAAATTGGAAAAATTGACGATGTATAGTCCATTAAATTTTTTTCATAAAAAATTTTTTTGCATTAAAAATGGATGATGTATATATCATTAAATTCTTTGCACGTAATATAGACGACGTATATAGTTTATTTAAGTTTTTGTATACGAAATAGACAATTCATAGCCCATTAATGTTTTTCATAAAAATTAAAAAAATTAACCATGTATAGCCCATTATATTTTGTATCTATAGCCCATTTAATTTTTTTGCATGAAAAATAGACGATGTATAGTGTTTTTAGTTTCTTGCGTATGAAATGGACGATTTATAGTTCATTAAATTTTTTCATAAAAATTGGAAAAATTGACGATGTATAGTCCATGAAATTTTTTTCATAAAAAATTTTTTTGCATTAAAAATGGATGATGTATATTTCATTAAATTCTTTGCACGTAATATAGACGACGTATATAGTCCATTTAAGTTTTTGTATACGAAATAGACAATTCATAGCCCATTAATGTTTTTCATAAAAATTTTAAAAATGAACCATGTATAGCTCATTATATTTTGTATCTATAGCCCATTTATTTTTTTTGCATGAAAAATAGACGATGTATAGTGTTTTTAGTTTCTTGCGTATGAAATGGACGATTTATAGTTCATTAAATTTTTTTATAAAAATTGGAAAAATTGACGATGTATAGTCCATTAAATTTTTTTCATAAAAAATTTTTTTGCATTAAAAATGGATGATGTATATTTCATTAAATTCTTTGCACGTAATATAGACGACGTATATAGTTTATTTAAGTTTTTGTATACGAAATAGACAATTCATAGCCCATTAATGTTTTTCATAAAAATTTTAAAAATGAACCATGTATAGCTCATTATATTTTGTATCTATAGCCCATTTAATTTTTTTGCATGAAAAATAGACGATGTATAGTGTTTTTAGTTTCTTGCGTATGAAATGGACGATTTATAGTTCATTAAATTTTTTCATAAAAATTGGAAAAATTGACGATGTATAATAGTCCATTAAATTTTTTTCATAAAAAATTTTTTTGCATTCAAAATGGATGATGTATATATCATTAAATTCTTTGCACGTAATATAGACGACGTATATAGTTTATTTAAGTTTTTGTATACGAAATAGACAATTCATAGCCCATTAATGTTTTTCATAAAAATTAAAAAAATTAACCATGTATAGCCCATTATATTTTGTATCTATAGCCCATTTAATTTTTTTGCATGAAAAATAGACGATGTATAGTGTTTTTAGTTTCTTGCGTATGAAATGGACGATTTATAGTTCATTAAATTTTTTCATAAAAATTGGAAAAATTGAAAATTTTTCATAAAAAATTTTTTTGCATTAAAAATGGATGATGTATATTTCATTAAATTCTTTGCACGTAATATAGACGACGTATATAGTTTATTTAAGTTTTTGTATACGAAATAGACAATTCATAGCCCATTAATGTTTTTCATAAAAATTAAAAAAATGAACCATGTATAGCCCATTATATTTTGTATCTATAGCCCATTTAATTTTTTTGCATGAAAAATAGACGATGTATAGTGTTTTTAGTTTCTTGCGTATGAAATGGACGATTTATTTTTCATTAAATTTTTTTCATAAAAAATTTTTTTGCATTAAAAATGGATGATGTATATTTCATTAAATTCTTTGCACGTAATATAGACGACGTATATAGTTTATTTAAGTTTTTGTATACGAAATAGACTATTCATAGCCCATTAATGTTTTTCATAAAAATTAAAAAAATGAACCATGTATAGCCCATTATATTTTGTATCTATAGCCCATTTAATTTTTTGCATGAAAAATAGACGATGTATAGTGTTTTTAGTTTCTTGCGTATGAAATGGACGATTTATAGTTCATTAAATTTTTTCATAAAAATTGGAAAAATTGACGATAGTCCATTAAATTTTTTTCATAAAAAATTTTTTTGCATTAAAAATGGATGATGTATATTTCATTAAATTCTTTGCACGTAATATAGACGACGTATATAGTTTATTTAAGTTTTTGTATACGAAATAGACAATTCATAGCCCATTAATGTTTTTCATAAAAATTAAAAAAATGAACCATGTATAGCCCATTATATTTTGTATCTATAGCCTATTTAATTTTTTTGCATGAAAAATAGACGATGTATAGTGTTTTTAGTTTCTTGCGTATGAAATGGACGATTTATAGTTCATTAAATTTTTTCATAAAAATTGGAAAAATTGACGATGTATAATAGTCCATTAAATTTTTTTCATAAAAAATTTTTTTGCATTCAAAATGGATGATGTATATATCATTAAATTCTTTGCACGTAATATAGACGACGTATATAGTTTATTTAAGTTTTTGTATACGAAATAGACAATTCATAGCCCATTAATGTTTTTCATAAAAATTAAAAAAATTAACCATGTATAGCCCATTATATTTTGTATCTATAGCCCATTTAATTTTTTTGCATGAAAAATAGACGATATATAGTGTTTTTAGTTTCTTGCGTATGAAATGGACGATTTATAGTTCATTAAATTTTTTCATAAAAATTGGAAAAATTGACGATGTATAGTCCATTAAATTTTTTTCATAAAAAATTTTTTTGCATTAAAAATGGATGATGTATATTTCATTAAATTCTTTGCACGTAATATAGACGACGTATATAGTCCATTTAAGTTTTTGTATACGAAATAGACAATTCATAGCCCATTAATGTTTTTCATAAAAATTAAAAAAATGAACCATGTATAGCCCATTATATTTTGTATCTATAGCCCATTTAATTTTTTTGCATGAAAAATAGACGATGTATAGTGTTTTTAGTTTCTTGCGTATGAAATGGACGATTTATAGTTCATTAAATTTTTTCATAAAAATTGGAAAAATTGACGATGTATAGTCCATTAAATTTTTTTCATAAAAAATTTTTTTGCATTAAAAATGGATGATGTATATATCATTAAATTCTTTGCACGTAATATAGACGACGTATATAGTTTATTTAAGTTTTTGTATACGAAATAGACAATTCATAGCCCATTAATGTTTTTCATAAAAATTAAAAAAAATTAACCATGTATAGCCCATTATATTTTGTATCTATAGCCCATTTAATTTTTTTGCATGAAAAATAGACGATGTATAGTGTTTTTAGTTTCTTGCGTATGAAATGGACGATTTATAGTTCATTAAATTTTTTCATAAAAATTGGAAAAATTGAAAATTTTTCATAAAAAATTTTTTTGCATTAAAAATGGATGATGTATATATCATTAAATTCTTTGCACGTAATATAGACGACGTATATAGTTTATTTAAGTTTTTGTATACGAAATAGACAATTCATAGCCCATTAATGTTTTTCATAAAAATTAAAAAAATTAACCATGTATAGCCCATTATATTTTGTATCTATAGCCCATTTAATTTTTTTGCATGAAAAATAGACGATGTATAGTGTTTTTAGTTTCTTGCGTATGAAATGGACGATTTATAGTTCATTAAATTTTTTCATAAAAATTGGAAAAATTGACGATGTATAGTCCATTAAATTTTTTTCATAAAAAATTTTTTTGCATTAAAAATGGATGATGTATATATCATTAAATTCTTTGCACGTAATATAGACGACGTATATAGTTTATTTAAGTTTTTGTATACGAAATAGACAATTCATAGCCCATTAATGTTTTTCATAAAAATTAAAAAAATTAACCATGTATAGCCCATTATATTTTGTATCTATAGCCCATTTAATTTTTTTGCATGAAAAATAGACGATGTATAGTGTTTTTAGTTTCTTGCGTATGAAATGGACGATTTATAGTTCATTAAATTTTTTCATAAAAATTGGAAAAATTGACGATGTATAGTCCATGAAATTTTTTTCATAAAAAATTTTTTTGCATTAAAAATGGATGATGTATATTTCATTAAATTCTTTGCACGTAATATAGACGACGTATATAGTCCATTTAAGTTTTTGTATACGAAATAGACAATTCATAGCCCATTAATGTTTTTCATAAAAATTTTAAAAATGAACCATGTATAGCTCATTATATTTTGTATCTATAGCCCATTTATTTTTTTTGCATGAAAAATAGACGATGTATAGTGTTTTTAGTTTCTTGCGTATGAAATGGACGATTTATAGTTCATTAAATTTTTTTATAAAAATTGGAAAAATTGACGATGTATAGTCCATTAAATTTTTTTCATAAAAAATTTTTTTGCATTAAAAATGGATGATGTATATTTCATTAAATTCTTTGCACGTAATATAGACGACGTATATAGTTTATTTAAGTTTTTGTATACGAAATAGACAATTCATAGCCCATTAATGTTTTTCATAAAAATTTTAAAAATGAACCATGTATAGCTCATTATATTTTGTATCTATAGCCCATTTAATTTTTTTGCATGAAAAATAGACGATGTATAGTGTTTTTAGTTTCTTGCGTATGAAATGGACGATTTATAGTTCATTAAATTTTTTCATAAAAATTGGAAAAATTGACGATGTATAATAGTCCATTAAATTTTTTTCATAAAAAATTTTTTTGCATTCAAAATGGATGATGTATATATCATTAAATTCTTTGCACGTAATATAGACGACGTATATAGTTTATTTAAGTTTTTGTATACGAAATAGACAATTCATAGCCCATTAATGTTTTTCATAAAAATTAAAAAAATTAACCATGTATAGCCCATTATATTTTGTATCTATAGCCCATTTAATTTTTTTGCATGAAAAATAGACGATGTATAGTGTTTTTAGTTTCTTGCGTATGAAATGGACGATTTATAGTTCATTAAATTTTTTCATAAAAATTGGAAAAATTGAAAATTTTTCATAAAAAATTTTTTTGCATTAAAAATGGATGATGTATATTTCATTAAATTCTTTGCACGTAATATAGACGACGTATATAGTTTATTTAAGTTTTTGTATACGAAATAGACAATTCATAGCCCATTAATGTTTTTCATAAAAATTAAAAAAATGAACCATGTATAGCCCATTATATTTTGTATCTATAGCCCATTTAATTTTTTTGCATGAAAAATAGACGATGTATAGTGTTTTTAGTTTCTTGCGTATGAAATGGACGATTTATTTTTCATTAAATTTTTTTCATAAAAAATTTTTTTGCATTAAAAATGGATGATGTATATTTCATTAAATTCTTTGCACGTAATATAGACGACGTATATAGTTTATTTAAGTTTTTGTATACGAAATAGACTATTCATAGCCCATTAATGTTTTTCATAAAAATTAAAAAAATGAACCATGTATAGCCCATTATATTTTGTATCTATAGCCCATTTAATTTTTTGCATGAAAAATAGACGATGTATAGTGTTTTTAGTTTCTTGCGTATGAAATGGACGATTTATAGTTCATTAAATTTTTTCATAAAAATTGGAAAAATTGACGATAGTCCATTAAATTTTTTTCATAAAAAATTTTTTTGCATTAAAAATGGATGATGTATATTTCATTAAATTCTTTGCACGTAATATAGACGACGTATATAGTTTATTTAAGTTTTTGTATACGAAATAGACAATTCATAGCCCATTAATGTTTTTCATAAAAATTAAAAAAATGAACCATGTATAGCCCATTATATTTTGTATCTATAGCCTATTTAATTTTTTTGCATGAAAAATAGACGATGTATAGTGTTTTTAGTTTCTTGCGTATGAAATGGACGATTTATAGTTCATTAAATTTTTTCATAAAAATTGGAAAAATTGACGATGTATAGTCCATTAAATTTTTTTCATAAAAAATTTTTTTGCATTAAAAATGGATGATGTATATTTCATTAAATTCTTTGCACGTAATATAGACGACGTATATAGTCCATTTAAGTTTTTGTATACGAAATAGACAATTCATAGCCCATTAATGTTTTTCATAAAAATTAAAAAAATTAACCATGTATAGCCCATTATATTTTGTATCTATAGCCCATTTAATTTTTTTGCATGAAAAATAGACGATGTATAGTGTTTTTAGTTTCTTGCGTATGAAATGGACGATTTATAGTTCATTAAATTTTTTCATAAAAATTGGAAAAATTGACAATGTATAGTCCATTAAATTTTTTTCATAAAAATTTTTTTTGCATTAAAAATGGATGATGTATATTTCATTAAATTCTTTGCACGTAATATAGACGACGTATATAGTCCATTTAAGTTTTTGTATACGAAATAGACAATTCATAGCCCATTAATGTTTTTCATAAAAATTAAAAAAATGAACCATGTATAGCCCATTATATTTTGTATCTATAGCCCATTTAATTTTTTTGCATGAAAAATAGACGATGTATAGTGTTTTTAGTTTCTTGCGTATGAAATGGACGATTTATAGTTCATTAAATTTTTTCATAAAAATTGGAAAAATTGACGATGTATAGTCCATTAAATTTTTTTCATAAAAAATTTTTTTGCATTAAAAATGGATGATGTATATTTCATTAAATTCTTTGCACGTAATATAGACGACGTATATAGTCCATTTAAGTTTTTGTATACGAAATAGACAATTCATAGCCCATTAATGTTTTTCATAAAAATTAAAAAAATTAACCATGTATAGCCCATTATTTTTTGTATCTATAGCCCATTTAATTTTTTTGCATGAAAAATAGACGATGTATAGTGTTTTTAGTTTCTTGCGTATGAAATGGACGATTTATAGTTCATTAAATTTTTTCATAAAAATTGGAAAAATTGACGATGTATAGTCCATTAAATTTTTTTCATAAAAAATTTTTTTGCATTAAAAATGGATGATGTATATTTCATTAAATTCTTTGCACGTAATATAGACGACGTATATAGTTTATTTAAGTTTTTGTATACGAAATAGACAATTCATAGCCCATTAATGTTTTTCATAAAAATTAAAAAATTGAACCATGTATAGCCCATTATATTTTGTATCTATAGCCCATTTAATTTTTTTGCATGAAAAATAGACGATGTATAGTGTTTTTAGTTTCTTGCGTATGAAATGGACGATTTATAGTTCATTAAATTTTTTCATAAAAATTTGAAAAATTGACGATGTAAAGTCCATTAAATTTTTTTCATAAAAAATTTTTTTGCATTAAAATTGGATGATGTATATTTCATTAAATTCTTTGCGCGTAATATAGACGACGTATATAGTCCATTTAAGTTTTTGTATACGAAATAGACAATTCATAGCCCATTAATGTTTTTCATAAAAATTTTAAAAATGAACCATGTATAGCTCATTATATTTTGTATCTATAGCCCATTTAATTTTTTTGCATGAAAAATAGACGATGTATAGTGTTTTTAGTTTCTTGCGTATGAAATGGACGATTTATAGTTCATTAAATTTTTTCATAAAAATTGGAAAAATTGACGATGTATAGTCCATTAAATTTTTTCATAAAAATTTTTTTTGCATTAAAAATGGATGATGTATATTTCATTAAATTCTTTGCACGTAACATAGACGACGTATATAGTTTATTTAAGTTTTTGTATACGAAATAGACAATTCATAGCCCATTAATGTTTTTCATAAAAATTAAAAAAATGAACCATGTATAGCCCATTATATTTTGTATCTATAGCCCATTTAATTTTTTTGCATGAAAAATAGACGATGTATAGTGTTTTTAGTTTCTTGCGTATGAAATGGACGATTTATAGTTCATTAAATTTTTTCATAAAAATTGGAAAAATTGACGATGTATAGTCCATTAAATTTTTTTCATAAAAAATTTTTTTGCATTAAAAATGGATGATGTATATTTCATTAAATTCTTTGCACGTAATATAGACGACGTATATAGTCCATTTAAGTTTTTGTATACGAAATAGACAATTCATAGCCCATTAATGTTTTTCATAAAAATTAAAAAAATGAACCATGTATAGCCCATTATATTTTGTATCTATAGCCCATTTAATTTTTTTGCATGAAAAATAGACGATGTATAGTGTTTTTAGTTTCTTGCGTATGAAATGGACGATTTATATGTATAGTCCATTAAATTTTTTTCATAAAAAATTTTTTTGCATTAAAAATGGATGATGTATATTTCATTAAATTCTTTGCACGTAATATAGACGACGTATATAGTCCATTTAAGTTTTTGTATACGAAATAGACAATTCATAGCCCATTAATGTTTTTCATAAAAATTAAAAAAATGAACCATGTATAGCCCATTATATTTTGTATCTATAGCCCATTTAATTTTTTTGCATGAAAAATAGACGATGTATAGTGTTTTTAGTTTCTTGCGTATGAAATGGACGATTTATAGTTCATTAAATTTTTTCATAAAAATTGGAAAAATTGACGATGTATAGTCCATTAAATTTTTTTCATAAAAAATTTTTTTGCATTAAAAATGGATGATGTATATTTCATTAAATTCTTTGCGCGTAATATAGACGACGTATATAGTCCATTTAAGTTTTTGTATACGAAATAGACAATTCATAGCCCATTAATGTTTTTCATAAAAATGAAAAAATGAACCGTGTATAGCCCATTATATTTTGTATCTATAGCCCATTTAATTTTTTTGCATGAAAAATAGACGATGTATAGTGTTTTTAGTTTCTTGCGTATGAAATGGACGATTTATAGTTCATTAAATTTTTTCATAAAAATTGGAAAAATTGACGATGTATAGTCCATTAAATTTTTTTCATAAAAAATTTTTTTGCATTAAAAATGGATGATGTATATTTCATTAAATTCTTTGCACGTAATATAGACGACGTATATAGTCCATTTAAGTTTTTGTATACGAAATAGACAATTCATAGCCCATTAATGTTTTTCATAAAAATTAAAAAAATTAACCATGTATAGCCCATTATATTTTGTATCTATAGCCCATTTAATTTTTTTGCATGAAAAATAGACGATGTATAGTGTTTTTAGTTTCTTGCGTATGAAATGGACGATTTATAGTTCATTAAATTTTTTCATAAAAATTGGAAAAATTGACGATGTATAGTCCATTAAATTTTTTTCATAAAAAATTTTTTTGCATTAAAAATGGATGATGTATATTTCATTAAATTCTTTGCACGTAATATAGACGACGTATATAGTCCATTTAAGTTTTTGTATACGAAATAGACAATTCATAGCCCATTAATGTTTTTCATAAAAATTAAAAAAATTAACCATGTATAGCCCATTATATTTTGTATCTATAGCCCATTTAATTTTTTTGCATGAAAAATAGACGATGTATAGTGTTTTTAGTTTCTTGCGTATGAAATGGACGATTTATAGTTCATTAAATTTTTTCATAAAAATTGGAAAAATTGACGATGTATAGTCCATTAAATTTTTTTCATAAAAAATTTTTTTGCATTAAAAATGGATGATGTATATTTCATTAAATTCTTTGCGCGTAATATAGACGACGTATATAGTCCATTTAAGTTTTTGTATACGAAATAGACAATTCATAGCCCATTAATGTTTTTCATAAAAATTAAAAAAATGAACCATGTATAGCCCATTATATTTTGTATCTATAGCCCATTTAATTTTTTTGCATGAAAAATAGACGATGTATAGTGTTTTTAGTTTCTTGCGTATGAAATGGACGATTTATAGTTCATTAAATTTTTTCATAAAAATTGGAAAAATTGACGATGTATAGTCCATTAAATTTTTTTCATAAAAAATTTTTTTGCATTAAAAATGGATGATGTATATTTCATTAAATTCTTTGCACGTAATATAGACGACGTATATAGTCCATTTAAGTTTTTGTATACGAAATAGACAATTCATAGCCCATTAATGTTTTTCATAAAAATTAAAAAAATGAACCATGTATAGCCCATTATATTTTGTATCTATAGCCCATTTAATTTTTTTGCATGAAAAATAGACGATGTATAGTGTTTTTAGTTTCTTGCGTATGAAATGGACGATTTATATGTATAGTCCATTAAATTTTTTTCATAAAAAATTTTTTGCATTAAAAATGGATGATGTATATTTCATTAAATTCTTTGCACGTAATATAGACGACGTATATAGTCCATTTAAGTTTTTGTATACGAAATAGACAATTCATAGCCCATTAATGTTTTTCATAAAAATTAAAAAAATGAACCATGTATAGCCCATTATATTTTGTATCTATAGCCCATTTAATTTTTTTGCATGAAAAATAGACGATGTATAGTGTTTTTAGTTTCTTGCGTATGAAATGGACGATTTATAGTTCATTAAATTTTTTCATAAAAATTGGAAAAATTGACGATGTATATGTCCATTAAATTTTTTTCATAAAAAATTTTTTTGCATTAAAAATGGATGATGTATATTTCATTAAATTCTTTGCACGTAATATAGACGACGTATATAGTCCATTTAAGTTTTTGTATACGAAATAGACAATTCATAGCCCATTAATGTTTTTCATAAAAATTAAAAAAATTAACCATGTATAGCCCATTATATTTTGTATCTATAGCCCATTTAATTTTTTTGCATGAAAAATAGACGATGTATAGTGTTTTTAGTTTCTTGCGTATGAAATGGACGATTTATAGTTCATTAAATTTTTTCATAAAAATTGGAAAAATTGACGATGTATAGTCCATTAAATTTTTTTCATAAAAAATTTTTTTGCATTAAAAATGGATGATGTATATTTCATTAAATTCTTTGCACGTAATATAGACGACGTATATAGTCCATTTAAGTTTTTGTATACGAAATAGACAATTCATAGCCCATTAATGTTTTTCATAAAAATTAAAAAAATGAACCATGTATAGCCCATTATATTTTGTATCTATAGCCCATTTAATTTTTTTGCATGAAAAATAGACGATGTATAGTGTTTTTAGTTTCTTGCGTATGAAATGGACGATTTATATGTATAGTCCATTAAATTTTTTTCATAAAAAATTTTTTTGCATTAAAAATGGATGATGTATATTTCATTAAATTCTTTGCACGTAATATAGACGACGTATATAGTCCATTTAAGTTTTTGTATACGAAATAGACAATTCATAGCCCATTAATGTTTTTCATAAAAATTAAAAAAATGAACCATGTATAGCCCATTATATTTTGTATCTATAGCCCATTTAATTTTTTTGCATGAAAAATAGACGATGTATAGTGTTTTTAGTTTCTTGCGTATGAAATGGACGATTTATAGTTCATTAAATTTTTTCATAAAAATTGGAAAAATTGACGATGTATAGTCCATTAAATTTTTTTCATAAAAAATTTTTTTGCATTAAAAATGGATGATGTATATTTCATTAAATTCTTTGCACGTAATATAGACGACGTATATAGTCCATTTAAGTTTTTGTATACGAAATAGACAATTCATAGCCCATTAATGTTTTTCATAAAAATTAAAAAAATTAACCATGTATAGCCCATTATATTTTGTATCTATAGCCCATTTAATTTTTTTGCATGAAAAATAGACGATGTATAGTGTTTTTAGTTTCTTGCGTATGAAATGGACGATTTATAGTTCATTAAATTTTTTCATAAAAATTGGAAAAATTGACGATGTATAGTCCATTAAATTTTTTTCATAAAAAATTTTTTTGCATTAAAAATGGATGATGTATATTTCATTAAATTCTTTGCGCGTAATATAGACGACGTATATAGTCCATTTAAGTTTTTGTATACGAAATAGACAATTCATAGCCCATTAATGTTTTTCATAAAAATTAAAAAAATGAACCATGTATAGCCCATTATATTTTGTATCTATAGCCCATTTAATTTTTTTGCATGAAAAATAGACGATGTATAGTGTTTTTAGTTTCTTGCGTATGAAATGGACGATTTATAGTTCATTAAATTTTTTCATAAAAATTGGAAAAATTGACGATGTATAGTCCATTAAATTTTTTTCATAAAAAATTTTTTTGCATTAAAAATGGATGATGTATATTTCATTAAATTCTTTGCGCGTAATATAGACGACGTATATAGTCCATTTAAGTTTTTGTATACGAAATAGACAATTCATAGCCCATTAATGTTTTTCATAAAAATTTTAAAAATGAACCATCTATAGCTCATTATATTTTGTATCTATAGCCCATTTAATTTTTTTGCATGAAAAATAGACGATGTATAGTGTTTTTAGTTTCTTGCGTATGAAATGGACGATTTATAGTTCATTAAATTTTTTCATAAAAATTGGAAAAATTGAAAATTTTTCATAAAAAATTTTTTTGCATTAAAAATGGATGATGTATATTTCATTAAATTCTTTGCACGTAATATAGACGACGTATATAGTTTATTTAAGTTTTTGTATACGAAATAGACAATTCATAGCCCATTAATGTTTTTCATAAAAATTAAAAAAATGAACCATGTATAGCCCATTATATTTTGTATCTATAGCCCATTTAATTTTTTTGCATGAAAAATAGACGATGTATAGTGTTTTTAGTTTCTTGCGTTTGAAATGGACGATTTATAGTTCATTAAATTTTTTCATAAAAATTGGAAAAATTGACGATGTATAGTCCATTAAATTTTTTTCATAAAAAATTTTTTTGCATTAAAAATGGATGATGTATATTTCATTAAATTCTTTGCACGTAATATAGACGACGTATATAGTCCATTTAAGTTTTTGTATACGAAATAGACAATTCATAGCCCATTAATGTTTTTCATAAAAATTAAAAAAATGAACCATGTATAGCCCATTATATTTTGTATCTATAGCCCATTTAATTTTTTTGCATGAAAAATAGACGATGTATAGTGTTTTTAGTTTCTTGCGTATGAAATGGACGATTTATAGTTCATTAAATTTTTTCATAAAAATTGGAAAAATTGACGATGTATAGTCCATTAAATTTTTTTCATAAAAAATTTTTTTGCATTAAAAATGGATGATGTATATTTCATTAAATTCTTTGCACGTAATATAGACGACGTATATAGTCCATTTAAGTTTTTGTATACGAAATAGACAATTCATAGCCCATTAATGTTTTTCATAAAAATTAAAAAAATTAACCATGTATAGCCCATTATATTTTGTATCTATAGCCCATTTAATTTTTTTGCATGAAAAATAGACGATGTATAGTGTTTTTAGTTTCTTGCGTATGAAATGGACGATTTATAGTTCATTAAATTTTTTCATAAAAATTGGAAAAATTGACGATGTATAGTCCATTAAATTTTTTTCATAAAAAATTTTTTTGCATTAAAAATGGATGATGTATATTTCATTAAATTCTTTGCGCGTAATATAGACGACGTATATAGTCCATTTAAGTTTTTGTATACGAAATAGACAATTCACAGCCCATTAATGTTTTTCATAAAAATTTTAAAAATGAACCATCTATAGCTCATTATATTTTGTATCTATAGCCCATTTAATTTTTTTGCATGAAAAATAGACGATGTATAGTGTTTTTAGTTTCTTGCGTATGAAATGGACGATTTATAGTTCATTAAATTTTTTCATAAAAATTGGAAAAATTGAAAATTTTTCATAAAAAATTTTTTTGCATTAAAAATGGATGATGTATATTTCATTAAATTCTTTGCACGTAATATAGACGACGTATATAGTTTATTTAAGTTTTTGTATACGAAATAGACAATTCATAGCCCATTAATGTTTTTCATAAAAATTAAAAAAATGAACCATGTATAGCCCATTATATTTTGTATCTATAGCCCATTTAATTTTTTTGCATGAAAAATAGACGATGTATAGTGTTTTTAGTTTCTTGCGTATGAAATGGACGATTTATAGTTCATTAAATTTTTTCATAAAAATTGGAAAAATTGACGATGTATAGTCCATTAAATTTTTTTCATAAAAAATTTTTTTGCATTAAAAATGGATGATGTATATTTCATTAAATTCTTTGCACGTAATATAGACGACGTATATAGTCCATTTAAGTTTTTGTATACGAAATAGACAATTCATAGCCCATTAATGTTTTTCATAAAAATTAAAAAAATTAACCATGTATAGCCCATTATATTTTGTATCTATAGCCCATTTAATTTTTTTGCATGAAAAATAGACGATGTATAGTGTTTTTAGTTTCTTGCGTATGAAATGGACGATTTATAGTTCATTAAATTTTTTCATAAAAATTGGAAAAATTGACGATGTATAGTCCATTAAATTTTTTTCATAAAAAATTTTTTTGCATTAAAAATGGATGATGTATATTTCATTAAATTCTTTGCGCGTAATATAGACGACGTATATAGTCCATTTAAGTTTTTGTATACGAAATAGACAATTCATAGCCCATTAATGTTTTTCATAAAAATTAAAAAAATGAACCATGTATAGCCCATTATATTTTGTATCTATAGCCCATTTAATTTTTTTGCATGAAAAATAGACGATGTATAGTGTTTTTAGTTTCTTGCGTATGAAATGGACGATTTATAGTTCATTAAATTTTTTCATAAAAATTGGAAAAATTGACGATGTATAGTCCATTAAATTTTTTTCATAAAAAATTTTTTTGCATTAAAAATGGATGATGTATATTTCATTAAATTCTTTGCGCGTAATATAGACGACGTATATAGTCCATTTAAGTTTTTGTATACGAAATAGACAATTCATAGCCCATTAATGTTTTTCATAAAAATTTTAAAAATGAACCATCTATAGCTCATTATATTTTGTATCTATAGCCCATTTAATTTTTTTGCATGAAAAATAGACGATGTATAGTGTTTTTAGTTTCTTGCGTATGAAATGGACGATTTATAGTTCATTAAATTTTTTCATAAAAATTGGAAAAATTGAAAATTTTTCATAAAAAATTTTTTTGCATTAAAAATGGATGATGTATATTTCATTAAATTCTTTGCACGTAATATAGACGACGTATATAGTTTATTTAAGTTTTTGTATACGAAATAGACAATTCATAGCCCATTAATGTTTTTCATAAAAATTAAAAAAATGAACCATGTATAGCCCATTATATTTTGTATCTATAGCCCATTTAATTTTTTTGCATGAAAAATAGACGATGTATAGTGTTTTTAGTTTCTTGCGTTTGAAATGGACGATTTATAGTTCATTAAATTTTTTCATAAAAATTGGAAAAATTGACGATGTATAGTCCATTAAATTTTTTTCATAAAAAATTTTTTTGCATTAAAAATGGATGATGTATATTTCATTAAATTCTTTGCACGTAATATAGACGACGTATATAGTCCATTTAAGTTTTTGTATACGAAATAGACAATTCATAGCCCATTAATGTTTTTCATAAAAATTAAAAAAATGAACCATGTATAGCCCATTATATTTTGTATCTATAGCCCATTTAATTTTTTTGCATGAAAAATAGACGATGTATAGTGTTTTTAGTTTCTTGCGTATGAAATGGACGATTTATAGTTCATTAAATTTTTTCATAAAAATTGGAAAAATTGACGATGTATAGTCCATTAAATTTTTTTCATAAAAAATTTTTTTGCATTAAAAATGGATGATGTATATTTCATTAAATTCTTTGCACGTAATATAGACGACGTATATAGTCCATTTAAGTTTTTGTATACGAAATAGACAATTCATAGCCCATTAATGTTTTTCATAAAAATTAAAAAAATTAACCATGTATAGCCCATTATATTTTGTATCTATAGCCCATTTAATTTTTTTGCATGAAAAATAGACGATGTATAGTGTTTTTAGTTTCTTGCGTATGAAATGGACGATTTATAGTTCATTAAATTTTTTCATAAAAATTGGAAAAATTGACGATGTATAGTCCATTAAATTTTTTTCATAAAAAATTTTTTTGCATTAAAAATGGATGATGTATATTTCATTAAATTCTTTGCACGTAATATAGACGACGTATATAGTCCATTTAAGTTTTTGTATACGAAATAGACAATTCATAGCCCATTAATGTTTTTCATAAAAATTAAAAAAATTAACCATGTATAGCCCATTATATTTTGTATCTATAGCCCATTTAATTTTTTTGCATGAAAAATAGACGATGTATAGTGTTTTTAGTTTCTTGCGTATGAAATGGACGATTTATAGTTCATTAAATTTTTTCATAAAAATTGGAAAAATTGACGATGTATAGTCCATTAAATTTTTTTCATAAAAAATTTTTTTGCATTAAAAATGGATGATGTATATTTCATTAAATTCTTTGCGCGTAATATAGACGACGTATATAGTCCATTTAAGTTTTTGTATACGAAATAGACAATTCATAGCCCATTAATGTTTTTCATAAAAATTAAAAAAATGAACCATGTATAGCCCATTATATTTTGTATCTATAGCCCATTTAATTTTTTTGCATGAAAAATAGACGATGTATAGTGTTTTTAGTTTCTTGCGTATGAAATGGACGATTTATAGTTCATTAAATTTTTTCATAAAAATTGGAAAAATTGACGATGTATAGTCCATTAAATTTTTTTCATAAAAAATTTTTTTGCATTAAAAATGGATGATGTATATTTCATTAAATTCTTTGCGCGTAATATAGACGACGTATATAGTCCATTTAAGTTTTTGTATACGAAATAGACAATTCATAGCCCATTAATGTTTTTCATAAAAATTTTAAAAATGAACCATCTATAGCTCATTATATTTTGTATCTATAGCCCATTTAATTTTTTTGCATGAAAAATAGACGATGTATAGTGTTTTTAGTTTCTTGCGTATGAAATGGACGATTTATAGTTCATTAAATTTTTTCATAAAAATTGGAAAAATTGAAAATTTTTCATAAAAAATTTTTTTGCATTAAAAATGGATGATGTATATTTCATTAAATTCTTTGCACGTAATATAGACGACGTATATAGTTTATTTAAGTTTTTGTATACGAAATAGACAATTCATAGCCCATTAATGTTTTTCATAAAAATTAAAAAAATGAACCATGTATAGCCCATTATATTTTGTATCTATAGCCCATTTAATTTTTTTGCATGAAAAATAGACGATGTATAGTGTTTTTAGTTTCTTGCGTTTGAAATGGACGATTTATAGTTCATTAAATTTTTTCATAAAAATTGGAAAAATTGACGATGTATAGTCCATTAAATTTTTTTCATAAAAAATTTTTTTGCATTAAAAATGGATGATGTATATTTCATTAAATTCTTTGCACGTAATATAGACGACGTATATAGTCCATTTAAGTTTTTGTATACGAAATAGACAATTCATAGCCCATTAATGTTTTTCATAAAAATTAAAAAAATGAACCATGTATAGCCCATTATATTTTGTATCTATAGCCCATTTAATTTTTTTGCATGAAAAATAGACGATGTATAGTGTTTTTAGTTTCTTGCGTATGAAATGGACGATTTATAGTTCATTAAATTTTTTCATAAAAATTGGAAAAATTGACGATGTATAGTCCATTAAATTTTTTTCATAAAAAATTTTTTTGCATTAAAAATGGATGATGTATATTTCATTAAATTCTTTGCACGTAATATAGACGACGTATATAGTCCATTTAAGTTTTTGTATACGAAATAGACAATTCATAGCCCATTAATGTTTTTCATAAAAATTAAAAAAATTAACCATGTATAGCCCATTATATTTTGTATCTATAGCCCATTTAATTTTTTTGCATGAAAAATAGACGATGTATAGTGTTTTTAGTTTCTTGCGTATGAAATGGACGATTTATAGTTCATTAAATTTTTTCATAAAAATTGGAAAAATTGACGATGTATAGTCCATTAAATTTTTTTCATAAAAAATTTTTTTGCATTAAAAATGGATGATGTATATTTCATTAAATTCTTTGCGCGTAATATAGACGACGTATATAGTCCATTTAAGTTTTTGTATACGAAATAGACAATTCACAGCCCATTAATGTTTTTCATAAAAATTTTAAAAATGAACCATCTATAGCTCATTATATTTTGTATCTATAGCCCATTTAATTTTTTTGCATGAAAAATAGACGATGTATAGTGTTTTTAGTTTCTTGCGTATGAAATGGACGATTTATAGTTCATTAAATTTTTTCATAAAAATTGGAAAAATTGAAAATTTTTCATAAAAAATTTTTTTGCATTAAAAATGGATGATGTATATTTCATTAAATTCTTTGCACGTAATATAGACGACGTATATAGTTTATTTAAGTTTTTGTATACGAAATAGACAATTCATAGCCCATTAATGTTTTTCATAAAAATTAAAAAAATGAACCATGTATAGCCCATTATATTTTGTATCTATAGCCCATTTAATTTTTTTGCATGAAAAATAGACGATGTATAGTGTTTTTAGTTTCTTGCGTATGAAATGGACGATTTATAGTTCATTAAATTTTTTCATAAAAATTGGAAAAATTGACGATGTATAGTCCATTAAATTTTTTTCATAAAAAATTTTTTTGCATTAAAAATGGATGATGTATATTTCATTAAATTCTTTGCACGTAATATAGACGACGTATATAGTCCATTTAAGTTTTTGTATACGAAATAGACAATTCATAGCCCATTAATGTTTTTCATAAAAATTAAAAAAATTAACCATGTATAGCCCATTATATTTTGTATCTATAGCCCATTTAATTTTTTTGCATGAAAAATAGACGATGTATAGTGTTTTTAGTTTCTTGCGTATGAAATGGACGATTTATAGTTCATTAAATTTTTTCATAAAAATTGGAAAAATTGACGATGTATAGTCCATTAAATTTTTTTCATAAAAAATTTTTTTGCATTAAAAATGGATGATGTATATTTCATTAAATTCTTTGCGCGTAATATAGACGACGTATATAGTCCATTTAAGTTTTTGTATACGAAATAGACAATTCATAGCCCATTAATGTTTTTCATAAAAATTTTAAAAATGAACCATCTATAGCTCATTATATTTTGTATCTATAGCCCATTTAATTTTTTTGCATGAAAAATAGACGATGTATAGTGTTTTTAGTTTCTTGCGTATGAAATGGACGATTTATAGTTCATTAAATTTTTTCATAAAAATTGGAAAAATTGAAAATTTTTCATAAAAAATTTTTTTGCATTAAAAATGGATGATGTATATTTCATTAAATTCTTTGCACGTAATATAGATGACGTATATAGTTTATTTAAGTTTTTGTATACGAAATAGACAATTCATAGCCCATTAATGTTTTTCATAAAAATTAAAAAAATGAACCATGTATAGCCCATTATATTTTGTATCTATAGCCCATTTAATTTTTTTGCATGAAAAATAGACGATGTATAGTGTTTTTAGTTTCTTGCGTATGAAATGGACGATTTATAGTTCATTAAATTTTTTCATAAAAATTGGAAAAATTTGCGATGTATAGTCCATTAAATTTTTTTCATAAAAAATTTTTTTGCATTAAAAATGGATGATGTATATATCATTAAATTCTTTGCACG
The DNA here is from genome assembly GCA_905220375.1 of Tachina fera. NCBI lineage: Eukaryota > Metazoa > Arthropoda > Insecta > Diptera > Tachinidae > Tachina > Tachina fera. The sequence goes on along the minus strand of LR999965.1, from coordinate 47,799,015 downwards.
TAATATAGACGACGTATATAGTTTATTTAAGTTTTTGTATACGAAATAGACAATTCATAGCCCATTAATGTTTTTCATAAAAATTAAAAAAATGAACCATGTATAGCCCATTATATTTTGTATCTATAGCCCATTTAATTTTTTGCATGAAAAATAGACGATGTATAGTGTTTTTAGTTTCTTGCGTATGAAATGGACGATTTATAGTTCATTAAATTTTTTCATAAAAATTGGAAAAATTGACGATGTATAGTCCATTAAATTTTTTTCATAAAAAATTTTTTTGCATTAAAAATGGATGATGTATATTTCATTAAATTCTTTGCACGTAATATAGACGACGTATATAGTTTATTTAAGTTTTTGTATACGAAATAGACAATTCATAGCCCATTAATGTTTTTCATAAAAATTAAAAAAATGAACCATGTATAGCCCATTATATTTTGTATCTATAGCCCATTTAATTTTTTTGCATGAAAAATAGATATTTTGTATCTATAGCCCATTTAATTTTTTTGCATGAAAAATAGACGATGTATAGTGTTTTTAGTTTCTTGCGTATGAAATGGACGATTTATAGTTCATGAAATTTTTTCATAAAAATTGGAAAAATTGACGATGTATTTAAATTTTTTTCATAAAAAATTTTTTTGCATTAAAAATGGATGATGTATATATCATTAAATTCTTTGCACGTAATATAGACGACGTATATAGTTTATTTAAGTTTTTGTATACGAAATAGAAAATTCATAGCCCATTAATGTTTTTCATAAAAATTTTAAAAATGAACCATGTATAGCCCATTATATTTTGTATCTATAGCCCATTTAATTTTTTTGCATGAAAAATAGACGATGTATAGTGTTTTTAGTTTCTTGCGTATGAAATGGACGATTTATAGTTCATTAAATTTTTTCATAAAAATTGGAAAAATTTGCGATGTATAGTCCATTAAATTTTTTTCATAAAAAATTTTTTTGCATTAAAAATTGATGATGTATATATCATTAAATTCTTTGCACGTAATATAGACGACGTATATAGTTTATTTAAGTTTTTGTATACGAAATAGACAATTCATAGCCCATTAATGTTTTTCATAAAAATTAAAAAAATGAACCATGTATAGCCCATTATATTTTGTATCTATAGCCCATTTAATTTTTTTGCATGAAAAATAGACGATGTATAGTGTTTTTAGTTTCTTGCGTATGAAATGGACGATTTATAGTTCATTAAATTTTTTCATAAAAATTGGAAAAATTTGCGATGTATAGTCCATTAAATTTTTTTCATAAAAAATTTTTTTGCATTAAAAATGGATGATGTATATATCATTAAATTCTTTGCACGTAATATAGACGACGTATATAGTTTATTTAAGTTTTTGTATACGAAATAGACAATTCATAGCCCATTAATGTTTTTCATAAAAATTAAAAAAATTAACCATGTATAGCCCATTATATTTTGTATCTATAGCCCATTTAATTTTTTGCATGAAAAATAGACGATGTATAGTGTTTTTAGTTTCTTGCGTATGAAATGGACGATTTATAGTTCATTAAATTTTTTCATAAAAATTGGAAAAATTGACGATGTATAGTCCATTAAATTTTTTTCATAAAAAATTTTTTTGCATTAAAAATGGATGATGTATATTTCATTAAATTCTTTGCACGTAATATAGACGACGTATATAGTTTATTTAAGTTTTTGTATACGAAATAGACAATTCATAGCCCATTAATGTTTTTCATAAAAATTAAAAAAATGAACCATGTATAGCCCATTATATTTTGTATCTATAGCCCATTTAATTTTTTTGCATGAAAAATAGATATTTTGTATCTATAGCCCATTTAATTTTTTTGCATGAAAAATAGACGATGTATAGTGTTTTTAGTTTCTTGCGTATGAAATGGACGATTTATAGTTCATGAAATTTTTTCATAAAAATTGGAAAAATTGACGATGTATTTAAATTTTTTTCATAAAAAATTTTTTTGCATTAAAAATGGATGATGTATATATCATTAAATTCTTTGCACGTAATATAGACGACGTATATAGTTTATTTAAGTTTTTGTATACGAAATAGACAATTCATAGCCCATTAATGTTTTTCATAAAAATTTTAAAAATGAACCATGTATAGCCCATTATATTTTGTATCTATAGCCCATTTAATTTTTTTGCATGAAAAATAGACGATGTATAGTGTTTTTAGTTTCTTGCGTATGAAATGGACGATTTATAGTTCATTAAATTTTTTCATAAAAATTGGAAAAATTTGCGATGTATAGTCCATTAAATTTTTTTCATAAAAAATTTTTTTGCATTAAAAATTGATGATGTATATATCATTAAATTCTTTGCACGTAATATAGACGACGTATATAGTTTATTTAAGTTTTTGTATACGAAATAGACAATTCATAGCCCATTAATGTTTTTCATAAAAATTAAAAAAATGAACCATGTATAGCCCATTATATTTTGTATCTATAGCCCATTTAATTTTTTGCATGAAAAATAGACGATGTATAGTGTTTTTAGTTTCTTGCGTATGAAATGGACGATTTATAGTTCATTAAATTTTTTCATAAAAATTGGAAAAATTGACGATGTATAGTCCATTAAATTTTTTTCATAAAAAATTTTTTTGCATTAAAAATGGATGATGTATATTTCATTAAATTCTTTGCACGTAATATAGACGACGTATATAGTCCATTTAAGTTTTTGTATACGAAATAGACAATTCATAGCCCATTAATGTTTTTCATAAAAATTAAAAAAATTAACCATGTATAGCCCATTATATTTTGTATCTATAGTCCATTTAATTTTTTTGCATGAAAAATAGACGATGTATAGTGTTTTTAGTTTCTTGCGTATGAAATGGACGATTTATAGTTCATTAAATTTTTTCATAAAAATTGGAAAAATTGACGATGTATAGTCCATTAAATTTTTTTCATAAAAAATTTTTTTGCATTAAAAATGGATGATGTATATTTCATTAAATTCTTTGCGCGTAATATAGACGACGTATATAGTCCATTTAAGTTTTTGTATACGAAATAGACAATTCATAGCCCATTAATGTTTTTCATAAAAATTTTAAAAATGAACCATGTATAGCTCATTATATTTTGTATCTATAGCCCATTTAATTTTTTTGCATGAAAAATAGACGATGTATAGTGTTTTTAGTTTCTTGCGTATGAAATGGACGATTTATAGTTCATTAAATTTTTTCATAAAAATTGGAAAAATTGAAAATTTTTCATAAAAATTTTTTTTGCATTAAAAATGGATGATGTATATTTCATTAAATTCTTTGCACGTAATATAGACGACGTATATAGTTTATTTAAGTTTTTGTATACGAAATAGACAATTCATAGCCCATTAATGTTTTTCATAAAAATTAAAAAAATGAACCATGTATAGCCCATTATATTTTGTATCTATAGCCCATTTAATTTTTTTGCATGAAAAATAGACGATGTATAGTGTTTTTAGTTTCTTGCGTATGAAATGGACGATTTATATAGTCCATTAAATTTTTTTCATAAAAAATTTTTTTGCATTAAAAATGGATGATGTATATTTCATTAAATTCTTTGCACGTAATATAGACGACGTATATAGTCCATTTAAGTTTTTGTATACGAAATAGACAATTCATAGCCCATTAATGTTGTTCATAAAAATTAAAAAAATGAACCATGTATAGCCCATTATATTTTGTATCTATAGCCCATTTAATTTTTTTGCATGAAAAATAGACGATGTATAGTGTTTTTAGTTTCTTGCGTATGAAATGGACGATTTATAGTTCATTAAATTTTTTCATAAAGATTGGAAAAATTGACGATGTATAGTCCATTAAATTTTTTTCATAAAAAATTTTTTTGCATTAAAAATGGATGATGTATATTTCATTAAATTCTTTGCACGTAATATAGACGACGTATATAGTTTATTTAAGTTTTTGTATACGAAATAGACAATTCATAGCCCATTAATGTTTTTCATAAAAATTAAAAAAATGAACCATGTATAGCCCATTATATTTTGTATCTATAGCCCATTTAATTTTTTGCATGAAAAATAGACGATGTATAGTGTTTTTAGTTTCTTGCGTATGAAATGGACGATTTATAGTTCATTAAATTTTTTCATAAAAATTGGAAAAATTGACGATGTATATTTTTTCATAAAAAATTTTTTTGCATTAAAAATGGATGATGTATATTTCATTAAATTCTTTGCACGTAATATAGACGACGTATATAGTCCATTTAAGTTTTTGTATACGAAATAGACAATTCATAGCCCATTAATGTTTTTCATAAAAATTTTAAAAATGAACCATGTATAGCTCATTATATTTTGTATCTATAGCCCATTTAATTTTTTTGCATGAAAAATAGACGATGTATAGTGTTTTTAGTTTCTTGCGTATGAAATGGACGATTTATAGTTCATTAAATTTTTTCATAAAAATTGGAAAAATTTACGATGTATAGTCCATTAAATTTTTTTCATAAAAAATTTTTTTGCATTAAAAATGGATGATGTATATATCATTAAATTCTTTGCACGTAATATAGACGACGTATATAGTTTATTTAAGTTTTTCTATACGAAATAGACAATTCATAGCCCATTAATGTTTTTCATAAAAATTAAAAAAATGAACCATGTGTAGCCCATTATATTTTGTATCTATAGCCCATTTAATTTTTTGCATGAAAAATAGACGATGTATAGTGTTTTTAGTTTCTTGCGTATGAAATGGACGATTTATAGTTCATTAAATTTTTTCATAAAAATTGGAAAAATTGACGATGTATTATAGTCCATTAAATTTTTTTCATAAAAAATTTTTTTGCATTAAAAATGGATGATGTATATTTCATTAAATTCTTTGCACGTAATATAGACGACGTATATAGTTTATTTAAGTTTTTGTATACGAAATAGACAATTCATAGCCCATTAATGTTTTTCATAAAAATTAAAAAAATGAACCATGTATAGCCCATTATATTTTGTATCTATAGCCCATTTAATTTTTTTGCATGAAAAATAGACGATGTATAGTGTTTTTAGTTTCTTGCGTATGAAATGGACGATTTATAGTTCATTAAATTTTTTCATAAAAATTGGAAAAATTGACGATGTATAGTCCATTAAATTTTTTTCATAAAAAATTTTTTTGCATTAAAAATGGATGATGTATATTTCATTAAATTCTTTGCACGTAATATAGACGACGTATATAGTCCATTTAAGTTTTTGTATACGAAATAGACAATTCATAGCCCATTAATGTTTTTCATAAAAATTAAAAAAATGAACCATGTATAGCCCATTATATTTTGTATCTATAGCCCATTTAATTTTTTTGCATGAAAAATAGACGATGTATAGTGTTTTTAGTTTCTTGCGTATGAAATGGACGATTTATAGTTCATTAAATTTTTTCGTAAAAATTGGAAAAATTGACGATGTATAGTCCATTAAATTTTTTTCATAAAAAATTTTTTTGCATTAAAAATGGATGATGTATATTTCATTAAATTCTTTGCACGTAATATAGACGACGTATATAGTTTATTTAAGTTTTTGTATACGAAATAGACAATTCATAGCCCATTAATGTTTTTCATAAAAATTAAAAAAATGAACCATGTATAGCCCATTATATTTTGTATCTATAGCCCATTTAATTTTTTGCATGAAAAATAGACGATGTATAGTGTTTTTAGTTTCTTGCGTATGAAATGGACGATTTATAGTTCATTAAATTTTTTCATAAAAATTGGAAAAATTGACGATGTATAGTCCATTAAATTTTTTTCATAAAAAATTTTTTTGCATTAAAAATGGATGATGTATATTTCATTAAATTCTTTGCACGTAATATAGACGACGTATATAGTTTATTTAAGTTTTTGTATACGAAATAGACAATTCATAGCCCATTAATGTTTTTCATAAAAATTAAAAAAATGAACCATGTATAGCCCATTATATTTTGTATCTATAGCCCATTTAATTTTTTTGCATGAAAAATAGACTATGTATAGTGTTTTTAGTTTCTTGCGTATGAAATGGACGATTTATAGTTCATTAAATTTTTTCATAAAAATTGAAAAAATTGACGATGTATATTTTTTCATAAAAAATTTTTTTGCATTAAAAATGGATGATGTATATTTCATTAAATTCTTTGCACGTAATATAGACGACGTATATAGTCCATTTAAGTTTTTGTATACGAAATAGACAATTCATAGCCCATTAATGTTTTTCATAAAAATTTTAAAAATGAACCATGTATAGCTCATTATATTTTGTATCTATAGCCCATTTAATTTTTTTGCATGAAAAATAGACGATGTATAGTGTTTTTAGTTTCTTGCGTATGAAATGGACGATTTATAGTTCATTAAATTTTTTCATAAAAATTGGAAAAATTGACGATGTATATGTCCATTAAATTTTTTTCATAAAAAATTTTTTTGCATTAAAAATGGATGATGTATATTTCATTAAATTCTTTGCACGTAATATAGACGACGTATATAGTCCATTTAAGTTTTTGTATACGAAATAGACAATTCATAGCCCATTAATGTTTTTCATAAAAATTAAAAAAATTAACCATGTATAGCCCATTATATTTTGTATCTATAGCCCATTTAATTTTTTTGCATGAAAAATAGACGATGTATAGTGTTTTTAGTTTCTTGCGTATGAAATGGACGATTTATAGTTCATTAAATTTTTTCATAAAAATTGGAAAAATTGACGATGTATAGTCCATTAAATTTTTTTCATAAAAAATTTTTTTGCATTAAAAATGGATGATGTATATTTCATTAAATTCTTTGCACGTAATATAGACGACGTATATAGTCCATTTAAGTTTTTGTATACGAAATAGACAATTCATAGCCCATTAATGTTTTTCATAAAAATTAAAAAAATGAACCATGTATAGCCCATTATATTTTGTATCTATAGCCCATTTAATTTTTTTGCATGAAAAATAGACGATGTATAGTGTTTTTAGTTTCTTGCGTATGAAATGGACGATTTATAGTTCATTAAATTTTTTCATAAAAATTGGAAAAATTGACGATGTATAGTCCATTAAATTTTTTTCATAAAAAATTTTTTTGCATTAAAAATGGATGATGTATATATCATTAAATTCTTTGCACGTAATATAGACGACGTATATAGTTTATTTAAGTTTTTGTATACGAAATAGACAATTCATAGCCCATTAATGTTTTTCATAAAAATTAAAAAAATGAACCATGTATAGCCCATTATATTTTGTATCTATAGCCCATTTAATTTTTTTGCATGAAAAATAGACGATGTATAGTGTTTTTAGTTTCTTGCGTATGAAATGGACGATTTATAGTTCATTAAATTTTTTCATAAAAATTGGAAAAATTGACGATGTATAGTCCATTAAATTTTTTTCATAAAAAATTTTTTTGCATTAAAAATGGATGATGTATATTTCATTAAATTCTTTGCACGTAATATAGACGACGTATATAGTCCATTTAAGTTTTTGTATACGAAATAGACAATTCATAGCCCATTAATGTTTTTCATAAAAATTAAAAAAATGAACCATGTATAGCCCATTATATTTTGTATCTATAGCCCATTTAATTTTTTTGCATGAAAAATAGACGATGTATAGTGTTTTTAGTTTCTTGCGTATGAAATGGACGATTTATAGTTCATTAAATTTTTTCATAAAAATTGGAAAAATTGACGATGTATAGTCCATTAAATTTTTTTCATAAAAAATTTTTTTGCATTAAAAATGGATGATGTATATATCATTAAATTCTTTGCACGTAATATAGACGACGTATATAGTTTATTTAAGTTTTTGTATACGAAATAGACAATACATAGCCCATTAATGTTTTTCATAAAAATTAAAAAAATTAACCATGTATTGCCCATTATATTTTGTATCTATAGCCCATTTAATTTTTTTGCATGAAAAATAGACGATATATAGTGTTTTTAGTTTCTTGCGTATGAAATGGACGATTTATAGTTCATTAAATTTTTTCATAAAAATTGGAAAAATTGACGATGTATAGTCTATTAAATTTTTTTCAAAAAAAATTTTTTTGCATTAAAAATGGATGATGTATATTTCATTAAATTCTTTGCACGTAATATAGACGACGTATATAGTTTATTTAAGTTTTTGTATACGAAATAGACAATTCATAGCCCATTAATGTTTTTCATAAAAATTAAAAAAATGAACCATGTATAGCCCATTATATTTTGTATCTATAGCCCATTTAATTTTTTGCATGAAAAATAGACGATGTATAGTGTTTTTAGTTTCTTGCGTATGAAATGGACGATTTATAGTTCATTAAATTTTTTCATAAAAATTGGAAAAATTGACGATGTATTATAGTCCATTAAATTTTTTTCATAAAAAATTTTTTTGCATTAAAAATGGATGATGTATATTTCATTAAATTCTTTGCACGTAATATAGACGACGTATATAGTTTATTTAAGTTTTTGTATACGAAATAGACAATTCATAGCCCATTAATGTTTTTCATAAAAATTAAAAAAATGAACCATGTATAGCCCATTATATTTTGTATCTATAGCCCATTTAATTTTTTGCATGAAAAATAGACGATGTATAGTGTTTTTAGTTTCTTGCGTATGAAATGGACGATTTATATAGTCCATTAAATTTTTTTCATAAAAAATTTTTTTGCATTAAAAATGGATGATGTATATTTCATTAAATTCTTTGCACGTAATATAGACGACGTATATAGTTTATTTAAGTTTTTGTATACGAAATAGACAATTCATAGCCCATTAATGTTTTTCATAAAAATTAAAAAAATGAACCATGTATAGCCCATTATATTTTGTATCTATAGCCCATTTAATTTTTTTGCATGAAAAATAGACGATGTATAGTGTTTTTAGTTTCTTGCGTATGAAATGGACGATTTATAGTTCATTAAATTTTTTCATAAAAATTGGAAAAATTGACGATGTATAGTCCATTAAATTTTTTTCATAAAAAATTTTTTTGCATTAAAAATGGATGATGTATATTTCATTAAATTCTTTGCACGTAATATAGACGACGTATATAGTTTATTTAAGTTTTTGTATACGAAATAGACAATTCATAGCCCATTAATGTTTTTCATAAAAATTAAAAAAATGAACCATGTATAGCCCATTATATTTTGTATCTATAGCCCATTTAATTTTTTTGCATGAAAAATAGACTATGTATAGTGTTTTTAGTTTCTTGCGTATGAAATGGACGATTTATAGTTCATTAAATTTTTTCATAAAAATTGAAAAAATTGACGATGTATATTTTTTCATAAAAAATTTTTTTACATTAAAAATGGATGATGTATATTTCATTAAATTCATTGCACGTAATATAGACGACGTATATAGTCCATTTAAGTTTTTGTATACGAAATAGACAATTCATAGCCCATTAATGTTTTTCATAAAAATTTTAAAAATGAACCATGTATAGCTCATTATATTTTGTATCTATAGCCCATTTAATTTTTTTGCATGAAAAATAGACGATGTATAGTGTTTTTAGTTTCTTGCGTATGAAATGGACGATTTATAGTTCATTAAATTTTTTCATAAAAATTGGAAAAATTTACGATGTATAGTCCATTAAATTTTTTTCATAAAAAATTTTTTTGCATTAAAAATGGATGATGTATATATCATTAAATTCTTTGCACGTAATATAGACGACGTATATAGTTTATTTAAGTTTTTGTATACGAAATAGACAATACATAGCCCATTAATGTTTTTCATAAAAATTAAAAAAATGAACCATGTATAGCCCATTATATTTTGTATCTATAGCCCATTTAATTTTTTGCATGAAAAATAGACGATGTATAGTGTTTTTAGTTTCTTGCGTATGAAATGGACGATTTATAGTTCATTAAATTTTTTCATAAAAATTGGAAAAATTGACGATGTATAGTCCATTAAATTTTTTTCATAAAAAATTTTTTTGCATTAAAAATGGATGATGTATATTTCATTAAATTCTTTGCACGTAATATAGACGACGTATATAGTTTATTTAAGTTTTTGTATACGAAATAGACAATTCATAGCCCATTAATGTTTTTCATAAAAATTAAAAAAATGAACCATGTATAGCCCATTATATTTTGTATCTATAGCCCATTTAATTTTTTTGCATGAAAAATAGACTATGTATAGTGTTTTTAGTTTCTTGCGTATGAAATGGACGATTTATAGTTCATTAAATTTTTTCATAAAAATTGAAAAAATTGACGATGTATATTTTTTCATAAAAAATTTTTTTGCATTAAAAATGGATGATGTATATTTCATTAAATTCTTTGCACGTAATATAGACGACGTATATAGTCCATTTAAGTTTTTGTATACGAAATAGACAATTCATAGCCCATTAATGTTTTTCATAAAAATTTTAAAAATGAACCATGTATAGCCCATTATATTTTGTATCTATAGCCCATTTAATTTTTTGCATGAAAAATAGACGATGTATAGTGTTTTTAGTTTCTTGCGTATGAAATGGACGATTTATAGTTCATTAAATTTTTTCATAAAAATTGGAAAAATTGACGATGTCCATTAAATTTTTTTCATAAAAAATTTTTTTGCATTAAAAATGGATGATGTATATTTCATTAAATTCTTTGCACGTAATATAGACGACGTATATAGTTTATTTAAGTTTTTGTATACGAAATAGACAATTCATAGCCCATTAATGTTTTTCATAAAAATTAAAAAAATGAACCATGTATAGCCCATTATATTTTGTATCTATAGCCCATTTAATTTTTTTGCATGAAAAATAGACTATGTATAGTGTTTTTAGTTTCTTGCGTATGAAATGGACGATTTATAGTTCATTAAATTTTTTCATAAAAATTGAAAAAATTGACGATGTATATTTTTTCATAAAAAATTTTTTTGCATTAAAAATGGATGATGTATATTTCATTAAATTCTTTGCACGTAATATAGACGACGTATATAGTCCATTTAAGTTTTTGTATACGAAATAGACAATTCATAGCCCATTAATGTTTTTCATAAAAATTTTAAAAATGAACCATGTATAGCTCATTATATTTTGTATCTATAGCCCATTTAATTTTTTTGCATGAAAAATAGACGATGTATAGTGTTTTTAGTTTCTTGCGTATGAAATGGACGATTTATAGTTCATTAAATTTTTTCATAAAAATTGGAAAAATTTACGATGTATAGTCCATTAAATTTTTTTCATAAAAAATTTTTTTGCATTAAAAATGGATGATGTATATATCATTAAATTCTTTGCACGTAATATAGACGACGTATATAGTTTATTTAAGTTTTTGTATACGAAATAGACAATTCATAGCCCATTAATGTTTTTCATAAAAATTAAAAAAATGAACCATGTATAGCCCATTATATTTTGTATCTTTAGCCCATTTAATTTTTTGCATGAAAAATAGACGATGTATAGTGTTTTTAGTTTCTTGCGTATGAAATGGACGATTTATAGTTCATTAAATTTTTTCATAAAAATTGGAAAAATTGACGATGTATATAGTCCATTAAATTTTTTTCATAAAAAATTTTTTTGCATTAAAAATGGATGATGTATATTTCATTAAATTCTTTGCACGTAATATAGACGACGTATATAGTTTATTTAAGTTTTTGTATACGAAATAGACAATTCATAGCCCATTAATGTTTTTCATAAAAATTAAAAAAATGAACCATGTATAGCCCATTATATTTTGTATCTATAGCCCATTTAATTTTTTTGCATGAAAAATAGACGATGTATAGTGTTTTTAGTTTCTTGCGTATGAAATGGACGATTTATAGTTCATTAAATTTTTTCATAAAAATTGGAAAAATTGACGATGTATATATAGTCCATTAAATTTTTTTCATAAAAAATTTTTTTGCATTAAAAATGGATGATGTATATTTCATTAAATTCTTTGCACGTAATATAGACGACGTATATAGTCCATTTAAGTTTTTGTATACGAAATAGACAATTCATAGCCCATTAATGTTTTTCATAAAAATTAAAAAAATGAACCATGTATAGCCCATTATATTTTGTATCTATAGCCCATTTAATTTTTTTGCATGAAAAATAGACGATGTATAGTGTTTTTAGTTTCTTGCGTATGAAATGGACGATTTATAGTTCATTAAATTTTTTCATAAAAATTGGAAAAATTGACGATGTATAGTCCATTAAATTTTTTTCATAAAAAATTTTTTTGCATTAAAAATGGATGATGTATATATCATTAAATTCTTTGCACGTAATATAGACGACGTATATAGTTTATTTATGTTTTTGTATACGAAATAGACAATACATAGCCCATTAATGTTTTTCATAAAAATTAAAAAAATTAACCATGTATTGCCCATTATATTTTGTATCTATAGCCCATTTAATTTTTTTGCATGAAAAATAGACGATATATAGTGTTTTTAGTTTCTTGCGTATGAAATGGACGATTTATAGTTCATTAAATTTTTTCATAAAAATTGGAAAAATTGACGATGTATAGTCTATTAAATTTTTTTCAAAAAAAATTTTTTTGCATTAAAAATGGATGATGTATATTTCATTAAATTCTTTGCACGTAATATAGACGACGTATATAGTTTATTTAAGTTTTTGTATACGAAATAGACAATACATAGCCCATTAATGTTTTTCATAAAAATTAAAAAAATGAACCATGTATAGCCCATTATATTTTGTATCTATAGCCCATTTAATTTTTTGCATGAAAAATAGACGATGTATAGTGTTTTTAGTTTCTTGCGTATGAAATGGACGATTTATAGTTCATTAAATTTTTTCATAAAAATTGGAAAAATTGACGATGTATTATAGTCCATTAAATTTTTTTCATAAAAAATTTTTTTGCATTAAAAATGGATGATGTATATTTCATTAAATTCTTTGCACGTAATATAGACGACGTATATAGTTTATTTAAGTTTTTGTATACGAAATAGACAATTCATAGCCCATTAATGTTTTTCATAAAAATTAAAAAAATGAACCATGTATAGCCCATTATATTTTGTATCTATAAGCCCATTTAATTTTTTTGCATGAAAAATAGACGATGTATAGTGTTTTTAGTTTCTTGCGTATGAAATGGACGATTTATAGTTCATGAAATTTTTTCATAAAAATTGGAAAAATTGACGATGTATAGTCCATTAAATTTTTTTCATAAAAAATTTTTTTGCATTAAAAATGGATGATGTATATTTCATTAAATTCTTTGCACGTAATATAGACGACGTATATAGTCCATTTAAGTTTTTGTATACGAAATAGACAATTCATAGCCCATTAATGTTTTTCATAAAAATTAAAAAAATGAACCATGTATAGCCCATTATATTTTGTATCTATAGCCCATTTAATTTTTTTGCATGAAAAATAGACGATGTATAGTGTTTTTAGTTTCTTGCGTATGAAATGGACGATTTATAGTTCATTAAATTTTTTCATAAAAATTGGAAAAATTGACGATGTATAGTCCATTAAATTTTTTTCATAAAAAATTTTTTTGCATTAAAAATGGATGATTTATATTTCATTAAATTCTTTGCACGTAATATAGACGACGTATATAGTTTATTTAAGTTTTTGTATACGAAATAGACAATTCATAGCCCATTAATGTTTTTCATAAAAATTAAAAAAATGAACCATGTATAGCCCATTATATTTTGTATCTATAGCCCATTTAATTTTTTGCATGAAAAATAGACGATGTATAGTGTTTTTAGTTTCTTGCGTATGAAATGGACGATTTATAGTTCATTAAATTTTTTCATAAAAATTGGAAAAATTGACGATGTATAGTCCATTAAATTTTTTTCATAAAAAATTTTTTTGCATTAAAAATGGATGATGTATATTTCATTAAATTCTTTGCACGTAATATAGACGACGTATATAGTTTATTTAAGTTTTTGTATACGAAATAGACAATTCATAGCCCATTAATGTTTTTCATAAAAATTAAAAAAATGAACCATGTATAGCCCATTATATTTTGTATCTATAGCCCATTTAATTTTTTGCATGAAAAATAGACGATGTATAGTGTTTTTAGTTTCTTGCGTATGAAATGGACGATTTATAGTTCATTAAATTTTTTCATAAAAATTGGAAAAATTGACGATGTATATTTTTTCATAAAAAATTTTTTTGCATTAAAAATGGATGATGTATATTTCATTAAATTCTTTGCACGTAATATAGACGACGTATATAGTCCATTTAAGTTTTTGTATACGAAATAGACAATTCATAGCCCATTAATGTTTTTCATAAAAATTTTAAAAATGAACCATGTATAGCTCATTATATTTTGTATCTATAGCCCATTTAATTTTTTTGCATGAAAAATAGACGATGTATAGTGTTTTTAGTTTCTTGCGTATGAAATGGACGATTTATAGTTCATTAAATTTTTTCATAAAAATTGGAAAAATTTACGATGTATAGTCCATTAAATTTTTTTCATAAAAAATTTTTTTGCATTAAAAATGGATGATGTATATATCATTAAATTCTTTGCACGTAATATAGACGACGTATATAGTTTATTTAAGTTTTTGTATACGAAATAGACAATTCATAGCCCATTAATGTTTTTCATAAAAATTAAAAAAATGAACCATGTATAGCCCATTATAATTTGTATCTATAGCCCATTTAATTTTTTGCATGAAAAATAGACGATGTATAGTGTTTTTAGTTTCTTGCGTATGAAATGGACGATTTATAGTTCATTAAATTTTTTCATAAAAATTGGAAAAATTGACGATGTATATAGTCCATTAAATTTTTTTCATAAAAAATTTTTTTGCATTAAAAATGGATGATGTATATTTCATTAAATTCTTTGCACGTAATATAGACGACGTATATAGTTTATTTAAGTTTTTGTATACGAAATAGACAATTCATAGCCCATTAATGTTTTTCATAAAAATTAAAAAAATGAACCATGTATAGCCCATTATATTTTGTATCTATAGCCCATTTAATTTTTTTGCATGAAAAATAGACGATGTATAGTGTTTTTAGTTTCTTGCGTATGAAATGGACGATTTATAGTTCATTAAATTTTTTCATAAAAATTGGAAAAATTGACGATGTATAGTCCATTAAATTTTTTTCATAAAAAATTTTTTTGCATTAAAAATGGATGATGTATATTTCATTAAATTCTTTGCACGTAATATAGACGACGTATATAGTCCATTTAAGTTTTTGTATACGAAATAGACAATTCATAGCCCATTAATGTTTTTCATAAAAATTAAAAAAATGAACCATGTATAGCCCATTATATTTTGTATCTATAGCCCATTTAATTTTTTTGCATGAAAAATAGACGATGTATAGTGTTTTTAGTTTCTTGCGTATGAAATGGACGATTTATAGTTCATTAAATTTTTTCATAAAAATTGGAAAAATTGACGATGTATAGTCCATTAAATTTTTTTCATAAAAATTTTTTTTGCATTAAAAATGGATGATGTATATATCATTAAATTCTTTGCACGTAATATAGACGACGTATATAGTTTATTTAAGTTTTTGTATACGAAATAGACAATACATAGCCCATTAATGTTTTTCATAAAAATTAAAAAAATTAACCATGTATTGCCCATTATATTTTGTATCTATAGCCCATTTAATTTTTTTGCATGAAAAATAGACGATATATAGTGTTTTTAGTTTCTTGCGTATGAAATGGACGATTTATAGTTCATTAAATTTTTTCATAAAAATTGGAAAAATTGACGATGTATAGTCCATTAAATTTTTTTCATAAAAAATTTTTTTGCATTAAAAATGGATGATGTATATTTCATTAAATTCTTTGCACGTAATATAGACGACGTATATAGTTTATTTAAGTTTTTGTATACGAAATAGACAATTCATAGCCCATTAATGTTTTTCATAAAAATTAAAAAAATGAACCATGTATAGCCCATTATATTTTGTATCTATAGCCCATTTAATTTTTTGCATGAAAAATAGACGATGTATAGTGTTTTTAGTTTCTTGCGTATGAAATGGACGATTTATAGTTCATTAAATTTTTTCATAAAAATTGGAAAAATTGACGATAGTCCATTAAATTTTTTTCATAAAAAATTTTTTTGCATTAAAAATGGATGATGTATATTTCATTAAATTCTTTGCACGTAATATAGACGACGTATATAGTTTATTTAAGTTTTTGTATACGAAATAGACAATTCATAGCCCATTAATGTTTTTCATAAAAATTAAAAAAATGAACCATGTATAGCCCATTATATTTTGTATCTATAGCCCATTTAATTTTTTTGCATGAAAAATAGACGATGTATAGTGTTTTTAGTTTCTTGCGTATGAAATGGACGATTTATAGTTCATTAAATTTTTTCATAAAAATTGGAATATAGTAATATAGACGACGTATATAGTTTATTTAAGTTTTTGTATACGAAATAGACAATTCATAGCCCATTAATGTTTTTCATAAAAATTAAAAAAATTAACCATGTATAGCCCATTATATTTTGTATCTATAGCCCATTTAATTTTTTTGCATGAAAAATAGACGATGTATAGTGTTTTTAGTTTCTTGCGTATGAAATGGACGATTTATAGTTCATTAAATTTTTTCATAAAAATTGGAAAAATTGACGATGTATAGTCCATTAAATTTTTTTCATAAAAAATTTTTTTGCATTAAAAATGGATGATGTATATTTCATTAAATTCTTTGCACGTAATATAGACGACGTATATAGTTTATTTAAGTTTTTGTATACGAAATAGACAATTCATAGCCCATTAATGTTTTTCATAAAAATTAAAAAAATGAACCATGTATAGCCCATTATATTTTGTATCTATAGCCCATTTAATTTTTTGCATGAAAAATAGACGATGTATAGTGTTTTTAGTTTCTTGCGTATGAAATGGACGATTTATAGTTCATTAAATTTTTTCATAAAAATTGGAAAAATTGACGATGTATAGTCCATTAAATTTTTTTCATAAAAAATTTTTTTGCATTAAAAATGGATGATGTATATTTCATTAAATTCTTTGCACGTAATATAGACGACGTATATAGTTTATTTAAGTTTTTGTATACGAAATAGACAATTCATAGCCCATTAATGTTTTTCATAAAAATTAAAAAAATGAACCATGTATAGCCCATTATATTTTGTATCTATAGCCCATTTAATTTTTTTGCATGAAAAATAGACTATGTATAGTGTTTTTAGTTTCTTGCGTATGAAATGGACGATTTATAGTTCATTAAATTTTTTCATAAAAATTGGAAAAATTGACGATGTATATTTTTTCATAAAAAATTTTTTTGCATTAAAAATGGATGATGTATATTTCATTAAATTCTTTGCACGTAATATAGACGACGTATATAGTCCATTTAAGTTTTTGTATACGAAATAGACAATTCATAGCCCATTAATGTTTTTCATAAAAATTTTAAAAATGAACCATGTATAGCTCATTATATTTTGTATCTATAGCCCATTTAATATTTTTGCATGAAAAATAGACGATGTATAGTATTTTTAGTTTCTTGCGTATGAAATGGACGATTTATAGTTCATTAAATTTTTTCATAAAAATTGGAAAAATTTACGATGTATAGTCCATTAAATTTTTTTCATAAAAAATTTTTTTGCATTAAAAATGGATGATGTATATTTCATTAAATTCTTTGCACGTAATATAGACGACGTATATAGTCCATTTAAGTTTTTGTATACGAAATAGACAATTCATAGCCCATTAATGTTTTCATAAAAATTAAAAAAATGAACCATGTATAGCCCATTATATTTTGTATCTATAGCCCATTTAATTTTTTTGCATGAAAAATAGACGATGTATAGTGTTTTTAGTTTCTTGCGTATGAAATGGACGATTTATAGTTCATTAAATTTTTTCATAAAAATTGGAAAAATTGACGATGTATAGTCCATTAAATTTTTTTCATAAAAAATTTTTTTGCATTAAAAATGGATGATGTATATTTCATTAAATTCTTTGCACGTAATATAGACGACGTATATAGTTTATTTAAGTTTTTGTATACGAAATAGACAATTCATAGCCCATTAATGTTTTTCATAAAAATTAAAAA
Source organism: Tachina fera (assembly GCA_905220375.1). Taxonomy (NCBI): domain Eukaryota; kingdom Metazoa; phylum Arthropoda; class Insecta; order Diptera; family Tachinidae; genus Tachina; species Tachina fera. Next base: position 47,780,644 of record LR999965.1, on the reverse strand, counting down.
AATGAACCATGTATAGCCCATTATATTTTGTATCTATAGCCCATTTAATTTTTTTGCATGAAAAATAGACGATGTATAGTGTTTTTAGTTTCTTGCGTATGAAATGGACGATTTATAGTTCATTAAATTTTTTCATAAAGATTGGAAAAATTGACGATGTATAGTCCATTAAATTTTTTTCATAAAAAATTTTTTTGCATTAAAAATGGATGATGTATATTTCATTAAATTCTTTGCACGTAATATAGACGACGTATATAGTTTATTTAAGTTTTTGTATACGAAATAGACAATTCATAGCCCATTAATGTTTTTCATAAAAATTAAAAAAATTAACCATGTATAGCCCATTATATTTTGTATCTATAGCCCATTTAATTTTTTGCATGAAAAATAGACGATGTATAGTGTTTTTAGTTTCTTGCGTATGAAATGGACGATTTATAGTTCATTAAATTTTTTCATAAAAATTGGAAAAATTGACGATGTATAGTCCATTAAATTTTTTTCATAAAAAATTTTTTTGCATTAAAAATGGATGATGTATATTTCATTAAATTCTTGGCACGTAATATAGACGACGTATATAGTTTATTTAAGTTTTTGAATACGAAATAGACAATTCATAGCCCATTAATGTTTTTCATAAAAATTAAAAAAATGAACCATGTATAGCCCATTATATTTTGTATCTATAGCCCATTTAATTTTTTGCATGAAAAATAGACGATGTATAGTGTTTTTAGTTTCTTGCGTATGAAATGGACGATTTATAGTTCATTAAATTTTTTCATAAAAATTGGAAAAATTGACGATGTATAGTCCATTAAATTTTTTTCATAAAAAATTTTTATGCATTAAAAATGGATGATGTATATTTCATTAAATTCTTTGCACGTAATATAGACGACGTATATAGTTTATTTAAGTTTTTGTATACGAAATAGACAATTCATAGCCCATTAATGTTTTTCATAAAAATTAAAAAAATGAACCATGTATAGCCCATTATATTTTGTATCTATAGCCCATTTAATTTTTTTGCATGAAAAATAGACTATGTATAGTGTTTTTAGTTTCTTGCGTATGAAATGGACGATTTATAGTTTATTAAATTTTTTCATAAAAATTGGAAAAATTGACGATGTATATTTTTTCATAAAAAATTTTTTTGCATTAAAAATGGATGATGTATATATCATTAAATTCTTTGCACGTAATATAGACGACGTATATAGTTTATTTAAGTTTTTGTATACGAAATAGACAATACATAGCCCATTAATGTTTTTCATAAAAATTAAAAAAATTAACCATGTATTGCCCATTATATTTTGTATCTATAGCCCATTTAATTTTTTTGCATGAAAAATAGACGATATATAGTGTTTTTAGTTTCTTGCGTATGAAATGGACGATTTATAGTTCATTAAATTTTTTCATAAAAATTGGAAAAATTGACGATGTATAGTCTATTAAATTTTTTTCAAAAAAAATTTTTTTGCATTAAAAATGGATGATGTATATTTCATTAAATTCTTTGCACGTAATATAGACGACGTATATAGTTTATTTAAGTTTTTGTATACGAAATAGACAATTCATAGCCCATTAATGTTTTTCATAAAAATTAAAAAAATGAACCATGTATAGCCCATTATATTTTGTATCTATAGCCCATTTAATTTTTTTGCATGAAAAATAGACGATGTATAGTGTTTTTAGTTTCTTGCGTATGAAATGGACGATTTATAGTTCATTAAATTTTTTCATAAAAATTGGAAAAATTGACGATGTATAGTCCATTAAATTTTTTTCATAAAAAATTTTTTTGCATTAAAAATGGATGATGTATATATCATTAAATTCTTTGCACGTAATATAGACGACTTATATAGTTTATTTAAGTTTTTGTATACGAAATAGACAATTCATAGCCCATTAATGTTTTTCATAAAAATTAAAAAAATTAACCATGTATAGCCCATTATATTTTGTATCTATAGCCCATTTAATTTTTTTGCATGAAAAATAGACGATGTATAGTGTTTTTAGTTTCTTGCGTATGAAATGGACGATTTATAGTTCATTAAATTTTTTCATAAAAATTGGAAAAATTGACGATGTATAGTCCATAAAATTTTTTTCATAAAAAATTTTTTTGCATTAAAAATGGATGATGTATATTTCATTAAATTCTTTGCACGTAATATAGACGACGTATATAGTCCATTTAAGTTTTTGTATACGAAATAGACAATTCATAGCCCATTAATGTTTTTCATAAAAATTAAAAAAATTAACCATGTATAGCCCATTATATTTTGTATCTATAGCCCGTTTAATTTTTTTGCATGAAAAATAGACGATGTATAGTGTTTTTAGTTTCTTGCGTATGAAATGGACGATTTATAGTTCATTAAATTTTTTCATAAAAATTGGAAAAATTGACGATGTATAGTCCATTAAATTTTTTTCATAAAAAATTTTTTTGCATTAAAAATGGATGATGTATATTTCATTAAATTCTTTGCACGTAATATAGACGACGTATATAGTTTATTTAAGTTTTTGTATACGAAATAGACAATTCATAGCCCATTAATGTTTTTCATAAAAATTAAAAAAATGAACCATGTATAGCCCATTATATTTTGTATCTATAGCCCATTTAATTTTTTGCATGAAAAATAGACGATGTATAGTGTTTTTAGTTTCTTGCGTATGAAATGGACGATTTATAGTTCATTAAATTTTTTCATAAAAATTGGAAAAATTGACGATAGTCCATTAAATTTTTTTCATAAAAAATTTTTTTGCATTAAAAATGGATGATGTATATTTCATTAAATTCTTTGCACGTAATATAGACGACGTATATAGTTTATTTAAGTTTTTGTATACGAAATAGACAATTCATAGCCCATTAATGTTTTTCATAAAAATTAAAAAAATGAACCATGTATAGCCCATTATATTTTGTATCTATAGCCCATTTAATTTTTTTGCATGAAAAATAGACGATGTATAGTGTTTTTAGTTTCTTGCGTATGAAATGGACGATTTATAGTTCATTAAATTTTTTCATAAAAATTGGAAAAATTGACGATGTATAGTCCATTAAATTTTTTTCATAAAAAATTTTTTTGCATTAAAAATGGATGATGTATATTTCATTAAATTCTTTGCACGTAATATAGACGACGTATATAGTCCATTTAAGTTTTTGTATACGAAATAGACAATTCATAGCCCATTAATGTTTTCATAAAAATTAAAAAAATGAACCATGTATAGCCCATTATATTTTGTATCTATAGCCCATTTAATTTTTTTGCATGAAAAATAGACGATGTATAGTGTTTTTAGTTTCTTGCGTATGAAATGGACGATTTATAGTTCATTAAATTTTTTCATAAAAATTGGAAAAATTGACGATGTATAGTCCATTAAATTTTTTTCATAAAAAATTTTTTTGCATTAAAAATGGATGATGTATATTTCATTAAATTCTTTGCACGTAATATAGACGACGTATATAGTTTATTTAAGTTTTTGAATACGAAATAGACAATTCATAGCCCATTAATGTTTTTCATAAAAATTAAAAAAATTAACCATGTATAGCCCATTATATTTTGTATCTATAGCCCATTTAATTTTTTTGCATGAAAAATAGACGATGTATAGTGTTTTTAGTTTCTTGCGTATGAAATGGACGATTTATAGTTCATTAAATTTTTTCATAAAGATTGGAAAAATTGACGATGTATAGTCCATTAAATTTTTTTCATAAAAAAATTTTTTCCATTAAAAATGGATGATGTATATTTCATTAAATTCTTTGCACGTAATATAGACGACGTATATAGTTTATTTAAGTTTTTGAATACGAAATAGACAATTCATAGCCCATTAATGTTTTTCATAAAAATTAAAAAAATTAACCATGTATAGCCCATTATATTTTGTATCTATAGCCCATTTAATTTTTTTGCATGAAAAATAGACGATGTATAGTGTTTTTAGTTTCTTGCGTATGAAATGGACGATTTATAGTTCATTAAATTTTTTCATAAAAATTGGAAAAATTGACGATGTATAGTCCATTAAATTTTTTTCATAAAAAATTTTTTTGCATTAAAAATGGATGATGTATATTTCATTAAATTCTTTGCACGTAATATAGACGACGTATATAGTTTATTTAAGTTTTTGTATACGAAATAGACAATTCATAGCCCATTAATGTTTTTCATAAAAATTAAAAAAATGAACCATGTATAGCCCATTATATTTTGTATCTATAGCCCATTTAATTTTTTGCATGAAAAATAGACGATGTATAGTGTTTTTAGTTTCTTGCGTATGAAATGGACGATTTATAGTTCATTAAATTTTTTCATAAAAATTGGAAAAATTGACGATGTATAGTCCATTAAATTTTTTTCATAAAAAATTTTTTTGCATTAAAAATGGATGATGTATATTTCATTAAATTCTTTGCACGTAATATAGACGACGTATATAGTTTATTTAAGTTTTTGTATACGAAATAGACAATTCATAGCCCATTAATGTTTTTCATAAAAATTAAAAAAATGAACCATGTATAGCCCATTATATTTTGTATCTATAGCCCATTTAATTTTTTTGCATGAAAAATAGACTATGTATAGTGTTTTTAGTTTCTTGCGTATGAAATGGACGATTTATAGTTCATTAAATTTTTTCATAAAAATTGGAAAAATTGACGATGTATATTTTTTCATAAAAAATTTTTTTGCATTAAAAATGGATGATGTATATTTCATTAAATTCTTTGCACGTAATATAGACGACGTATATAGTCCATTTAAGTTTTTGTATACGAAATAGACAATTCATAGCCCATTAATGTTTTTCATAAAAATTTTAAAAATGAACCATGTATAGCTCATTATATTTTGTATCTATAGCCCATTTAATTTTTTTGCATGAAAAATAGACGATGTATAGTGTTTTTAGTTTCTTGCGTATGAAATGGACGATTTATAGTTCATTAAATTTTTTCATAAAAATTGGAAAAATTTACGATGTATAGTCCATTAAATTTTTTTCATAAAAAATTTTTTTGCATTAAAAATGGATGATGTATATATCATTAAATTCTTTGCACGTAATATAGACGACGTATATAGTTTATTTAAGTTTTTGTATACGAAATAGACAATTCATAGCCCATTAATGTTTTTCATAAAAATTAAAAAAATGAACTATGTATAGCCCATTATATTTTGTATCTATAGCCCATTTAATTTTTTTGCATGAAAAATAGACGATGTATAGTGTTTTTAGTTTCTTGCGTATGAAATGGACGATTTATAGTTCATTAAATTTTTTCATAAAAATTGGAAAAATTGACGATGTATAGTCCATTAAATTTTTTTCATAAAAAATTTTTTTGCATTAAAAATGGATGATGTATATTTCATTAAATTCTTTGCACGTAATATAGACGACGTATATAGTTTATTTAAGTTTTTGTATACGAAATAGACAATTCATAGCCCATTAATGTTTTTCATAAAAATTAAAAAAATGAACCATGTATAGCCCATTATATTTTGTATCTATAGCCCATTTAATTTTTTTGCATGAAAAATAGACGATGTATAGTGTTTTTAGTTTCTTGCGTATGAAATGGACGATTTATAGTTCATTAAATTTTTTCATAAAAATTGGAAAAATTGACGATGTATAGTCCATTAAATTTTTTTCATAAAAAATTTTTTTGCATTAAAAATGGATGATGTATATTTCATTAAATTCTTTGCACGTAATATAGACGACGTATATAGTTTATTTAAGTTTTTGTATACGAAATAGACAATACATAGCCCATTAATGTTTTTCATAAAAATTAAAAAAATTAACCATGTATTGCCCATTATATTTTGTATCTATAGCCCATTTAATTTTTTTGCATGAAAAATAGACGATGTATAGTGTTTTTAGTTTCTTGCGTATGAAATGGACGATTTATAGTTCATTAAATTTTTTCATAAAAATTGGAAAAATTGACGATGTATAGTCCATTAAATTTTTTTCATAAAAATTTTTTTTGCATTAAAAATGGATGATGTATATTTCATTAAATTCTTTGCACGTAATATAGACGACGTATATAGTTTATTTAAGTTTTTGTATACGAAATAGACAATTCATAGCCCATTAATGTTTTTCATAAAAATTAAAAAAATGAACCATGTATAGCCCATTATATTTTGTATCTATAGCCCATTTAATTTTTTTGCATGAAAAATAGACGATGTATAGTGTTTTTAGTTTCTTGCGTATGAAATGGACGATTTATAGTTCATTAAATTTTTTCATAAAAATTGGAAAAATTGACGATGTATAGTCCATTAAATTTTTTTCATAAAAAATTTTTTTGCATTAAAAATGGATGATGTATATATCATTAAATTCTTTGCACGTAATATAGACGACTTATATAGTTTATTTAAGTTTTTGTATACGAAATAGACAATTCATAGCCCATTAATGTTTTTCATAAAAATTAAAAAAATGAACTATGTATAGCCCATTATATTTTGTATCTATAGCCCATTTAATTTTTTTGCATGAAAAATAGACGATGTATAGTGTTTTTAGTTTCTTGCGTATGAAATGGACGATTTATAGTTCATTAAATTTTTTTCATAAAAATTGGAAAAATTGACGATGTATAGTCCATAAAATTTTTTTCATAAAAAATTTTTTTGCATTAAAAATGGATGATGTATATTTCATTAAATTCTTTGCACGTAATATAGACGACGTATATAGTCCATTTAAGTTTTTGTATACGAAATAGACAATTCATAGCCCATTAATGTTTTTCATAAAAATTAAAAAAATTAACCATGTATAGCCCATTATATTTTGTATCTATAGCCCATTTAATTTTTTTGCATGAAAAATAGACGATGTATAGTGTTTTTAGTTTCTTGCGTATGAAATGGACGATTTATAGTTCATTAAATTTTTTCATAAAAATTGGAAAAATTGACGATGTATAGTCCATTAAATTTTTTTCATAAAAAATTTTTTTGCATTAAAAATGGATGATGTATATTTCATTAAATTCTTTGCACGTAATATAGACGACGTATATAGTCCATTTAAGTTTTTGTATACGAAATAGACAATTCATAGCCCATTAATGTTTTTCATAAAAATTAAAAAAATGAACCATGTATAGCCCATTATATTTTGTATCTATAGCCCATTTAATTTTTTTGCATGAAAAATAGACGATGTATAGTGTTTTTAGTTTCTTGCGTATGAAATGGACGATTTATAGTTCATTAAATTTTTTCATAAAAATTGGAAAAATTGACGATGTATAGTCCATTAAATTTTTTTCATAAAAAATTTTTTTGCATTAAAAATGGATGATGTATATTTCATTAAATTCTTTGCACGTAATATAGACGACGTATATAGTTTATTTAAGTTTTTGTATACGAAATAGACAATTCATAGCCCATTAATGTTTTTCATAAAAATTAAAAAAATGAACCATGTATAGCCCATTATATTTTGTATCTATAGCCCATTTAATTTTTTTGCATGAAAAATAGACGATGTATAGTGTTTTTAGTTTCTTGCGTATGAAATGGACGATTTATAGTTCATTAAATTTTTTCATAAAAATTGGAAAAATTGACGATGTATATTAAATTTTTTTCATAAAAAATTTTTTTGCATTAAAAATGGATGATGTATATATCATTAAATTCTTTGCACGTAATATAGACGACGTATATAGTTTATTTAAGTTTTTGTATACGAAATAGACAATACATAGCCCATTAATGTTTTTCATAAAAATTAAAAAAATTAACCATGTATTGCCCATTATATTTTGTATCTATAGCCCATTTAATTTTTTTGCATGAAAAATAGACGATGTATAGTGTTTTTAGTTTCTTGCGTATGAAATGGACGATTTATAGTTCATTAAATTTTTTCATAAAAATTGGAAAAATTGACGATGTATAGTCTATTAAATTTTTTTCAAAAAAAATTTTTTTGCATTAAAAATGGATGATGTATATTTCATTAAATTCTTTGCACGTAATATAGACGACGTATATAGTTTATTTAAGTTTTTGTATACGAAATAGACAATTCATAGCCCATTAATGTTTTTCATAAAAATTAAAAAAATGAACCATGTATAGCCCATTATATTTTGTATCTATAGCCCATTTAATTTTTTTGCATGAAAAATAGACGATGTATAGTGTTTTTAGTTTCTTGCGTATGAAATGGACGATTTATAGTTCATTAAATTTTTTCATAAAAATTGGAAAAATTGACGATGTATAGTCCATTAAATTTTTTTCATAAAAAATTTTTTTGCATTAAAAATGGATGATGTATATATCATTAAATTCTTTGCACGTAATATAGACGACTTATATAGTTTATTTAAGTTTTTGTATACGAAATAGACAATTCATAGCCCATTAATGTTTTTCATAAAAATTAAAAAAATTAACCATGTATAGCCCATTATATTTTGTATCTATAGCCCATTTAATTTTTTTGCATGAAAAATAGACGATGTATAGTGTTTTTAGTTTCTTGCGTATGAAATGGACGATTTATAGTTCATTAAATTTTTTCATAAAAATTGGAAAAATTGACGATGTATAGTCCATAAAATTTTTTTCATAAAAAATTTTTTTGCATTAAAAATGGATGATGTATATTTCATTAAATTCTTTGCACGTAATATAGACGACGTATATAGTCCATTTAAGTTTTTGTATACGAAATAGACAATTCATACCCCATTAATGTTTTTCATAAAAATTAAAAAAATTAACCATGTATAGCCCATTATATTTTGTATCTATAGCCCATTTAATTTTTTTGCATGAAAAATAGACGATGTATAGTGTTTTTAGTTTCTTGCGTATGAAATGGACGATTTATAGTTCATTAAATTTTTTCATAAAAATTGGAAAAATTTACGATGTATAAGTCCATTAAATTTTTTTCATAAAAAATTTTTTTGCATTAAAAATGGATGATGTATATTTCATTAAATTCTTTGCACGTAATATAGACGACGTATATAGTCCATTTAAGTTTTTGTATACGAAATAGACAATTCATAGCCCATTAATGTTTTTCATAAAAATTAAAAAAATGAACCATGTATAGCCCATTATATTTTGTATCTATAGCCCATTTAATTTTTTGCATGAAAAATAGACGATGTATAGTGTTTTTAGTTTCTTGCGTATGAAATGGACGATTTATAGTTCATTAAATTTTTTCATAAAAATTGGAAAAATTGACGATGTATAGTCCATTAAATTTTTTTCATAAAAAATTTTTTTGCATTAAAAATGGATGATGTATATATCATTAAATTCTTTTCACGTAATATAGACGACGTATATAGTTTATTTAAGTTTTTGTATACGAAATAGACAATTCATAGCCCATTAATGTTTTTCATAAAAATTAAAAAAATTAACCATGTATAGCCCATTATATTTTGTATCTATAGCCCATTTAATTTTTTTGCATGAAAAATAGACGATGTATAGTGTTTTTAGTTTCTTGCGTATGAAATGGACGATTTATAGTTCATTAAATTTTTTTATAAAAATTGGAAAAATTGACGATGTATAGTCCATAAAATTTTTTTCATAAAAAATTTTTTTGCATTAAAAATGGATGATGTATATTTCATTAAATTCTTTGCACGTAATATAGACGACGTATATAGTTTATTTAAGTTTTTGTATACGAAATAGACAATTCATAGCCCATTAATGTTTTTCATAAAAATTAAAAAAATGAACCATGTATAGCCCATTATATTTTGTATCTATAGCCCATTTAATTTTTTTGCATGAAAAATAGACGATGTATAGTGTTTTTAGTTTCTTGCGTATGAAATGGACGATTTATAGTTCATTAAATTTTTTCATAAAAATTGGAAAAATTGACGATGTATAGTCCATAAAATTTTTTTCATAAAAAATTTTTTTGCATTAAAAATGGATGATGTATATTTCATTAAATTCTTTGCACGTAATATAGACGACGTATATAGTCCATTTAAGTTTTTGTATACGAAATAGACAATTCATAGCCCATTAATGTTTTTCATAAAAATTAAAAAAATGAACCATGTATAGCCCATTATATTTTGTATCTATAGCCCATTTAATTTTTTGCATGAAAAATAGACGATGTATAGTGTTTTTAGTTTCTTGCGTATGAAATGGACGATTTATAGTTCATTAAATTTTTTCATAAAAATTGGAAAAATTGACGATAGTCCATTAAATTTTTTTCATAAAAAATTTTTTTGCATTAAAAATGGATGATGTATATTTCATTAAATTCTTTGCACGTAATATAGACGACGTATATAGTTTATTTAAGTTTTTGTATACGAAATAGACAATTCATAGCCCATTAATGTTTTTCATAAAAATTAAAAAAATTAACCATGTATAGCCCATTATATTTTGTATCTATAGCCCATTTAATTTTTTTGCATGAAAAATAGACGATGTATAGTGTTTTTAGTTTCTTGCGTATGAAATGGACGATTTATAGTTCATTAAATTTTTTCATAAAAATTGGAAAAATTGACGATGTATAGTCCATTAAATTTTTTCCATAAAAAATTTTTTTGCATTAAAAATGGATGATGTATATATCATTAAATTCTTTTCACGTAATATAGACGACGTATATAGTTTATTTAAGTTTTTGTATACGAAATAGACAATTCATAGCCCATTAATGTTTTTCATAAAAATTAAAAAAATTAACCATGTATAGCCCATTATATTTTGTATCTATAGCCCATTTAATTTTTTTGCATGAAAAATAGACGATGTATAGTGTTTTTAGTTTCTTGCGTATGAAATGGACGATTTATAGTTCATTAAATTTTTTCATAAAAATTGGAAAAATTGACGATGTATAGTCCATAAAATTTTTTTCATAAAAAATTTTTTTGCATTAAAAATGGATGATGTATATTTCATTAAATTCTTTGCACGTAATATAGACGACGTATATAGTTTATTTAAGTTTTTTTATACGAAATAGACAATTCATAGCCCATTAATGTTTTTCATAAAAATTAAAAAAATGAACCATGTATAGCCCATTATATTTTGTATCTATAGCCCATTTAATTTTTTTGCATGAAAAATAGACGATGTATAGTGTTTTTAGTTTCTTGCGTATGAAATGGACGATTTATAGTTCATTAAATTTTTTCATAAAAATTGGAAAAATTGAAAAATTAGTCCATTAAATTTTTTTCATAAAAAATTTTTTTGCATTAAAAATGGATGATGTATATTTCATTAAATTCTTTGCACGTAATATAGACGACGTATATAGTTTATTTAAGTTTTTGTATACGAAATAGACAATTCATAGCCCATTAATGTTTTTCATAAAAATTAAAAAAATGAACCATGTATAGCCCATTATATTTTGTATCTATAGCCCATTTAATTTTTTTGCATGAAAAATAGACGATGTATAGTGTTTTTAGTTTCTTGCGTATGAAATGGACGATTTATAGTTCATTAAATTTTTTCATAAAAATTGGAAAAATTGACGATGTATAGTCCATTAAATTTTTTTCATAAAAAATTTTTTTGCATTAAAAATGGATGATGTATATTTCATTAAATTCTTTGCACGTAATATAGACGACGTATATAGTCCATTTAAGTTTTTGTATACGAAATAGACAATTCATAGCCCATTAATGTTTTTCATAAAAATTAAAAAAATTAACCATGTATAGCCCATTATATTTTGTATCTATAGCCCATTTAATTTTTTTGCATGAAAAATAGACGATGTATAGTGTTTTTAGTTTCTTGCGTATGAAATGGACGATTTATAGTTCATTAAATTTTTTCATAAAAATTGGAAAAATTGACGATGTATTTAAATTTTTTTCATAAAAAATTTTTTTGCATTAAAAATGGATGATGTATATTTCATTAAATTCTTTGCACGTAATATAGACGACGTATATAGTTTATTTAAGTTTTTGTATACGAAATAGACAATTCATAGCCCATTAATGTTTTTCATAAAAATTAAAAAAATGAACCATGTATAGCCCATTATATTTTGTATCTATAGCCCATTTAATTTTTTTGCATGAAAAATAGACGATGTATAGTGTTTTTAGTTTCTTGCGTATGAAATGGACGATTTATAGTTCATTAAATTTTTTCATAAAAATTGGAAAAATTGACGATGTATAGTCTATTAAATTTTTTTCAAAAAAAATTTTTTTGCATTAAAAATGGATGATGTATATTTCATTAAATTCTTTGCACGTAATATAGACGACGTATATAGTTTATTTAAGTTTTTGTATACGAAATAGACAATTCATAGCCCATTAATGTTTTTCATAAAAATTAAAAAAATGAACCATGTATAGCCCATTATATTTTGTATCTATAGCCCATTTAATTTTTTTGCATGAAAAATAGACGATGTATAGTGTTTTTAGTTTCTTGCGTATGAAATGGACGATTTATAGTTTATTAAATTTTTTCATAAAAATTGGAAAAATTGACGATGTATAGTCCATTAAATTTTTTTCATAAAAAATTTTTTTGCATTAAAAATGGATGATGTATATTTCATTAAATTCTTTGCACGTAATATAGACGACGTATATAGTCCATTTAAGTTTTTGTATACGAAATAGACAATTCATAGCCCATTAATGTTTTTCATAAAAATTAAAAAAATGAACCATGTATAGCCCATTATATTTTGTATCTATAGCCCATTTAATTTTTTGCATGAAAAATAGACGATGTATAGTGTTTTTAGTTTCTTGCGTATGAAATGGACGATTTATAGTTCATTAAATTTTTTCATAAAAATTGGAAAAATTGACGATAGTCCATTAAATTTTTTTCATAAAAAATTTTTTTGCATTAAAAATGGATGATGTATATTTCATTAAATTCTTTGCACGTAATATAGACGACGTATATAGTTTATTTAAGTTTTTGTATACGAAATAGACAATTCATAGCCCATTAATGTTTTTCATAAAAATTAAAAAAATTAACCATGTATAGCCCATTATATTTTGTATCTATAGCCCATTTAATTTTTTTGCATGAAAAATAGACGATGTATAGTGTTTTTAGTTTCTTGCGTATGAAATGGACGATTTATAGTTCATTAAATTTTTTCATAAAAATTGGAAAAATTGACGATGTATAGTCCATTAAATTTTTTTCATAAAAAATTTTTTTGCATTAAAAATGGATGATGTATATATCATTAAATTCTTTTCACGTAATATAGACGACGTATATAGTTTATTTAAGTTTTTGTATACGAAATAGACAATTCATAGCCCATTAATGTTTTTCATAAAAATTAAAAAAATTAACCATGTATAGCCCATTATATTTTGTATCTATAGCCCATTTAATTTTTTTGCATGAAAAATAGACGATGTATAGTGTTTTTAGTTTCTTGCGTATGAAATGGACGATTTATAGTTCATTAAATTTTTTCATAAAAATTGGAAAAATTGACGTCCATATAATAATAATAGTCCATTTAAGTTTTTGTATATGAAATAGACAATTTATAGCCCATTAATGTTTTTCATAAAAATTTAAAAAATCAACCATGTATAGCCCATTATATTTTGCATCTATAGCCCATTTAATTTTTTTGCATGAAAAATAGACGATGTATAGTGTTTTTAGTTTCTTGCGTATGAAATGGACGATTTATAGTTCATTAAATTTTTTCATAAAAATTGGAAAAATTGACGATGTATAGTCCATTAAATTTTTTTCATAAAAAATTTTTTTGCATTAAAAATGGATGATGTATATTTCATTAAATTCTTTGCACGTAATATAGACGACGTATATAGTTTATTTAAGTTTTTGTATACGAAATAGACAATTCATAGCCCATTAATGTTTTTCATAAAAATTAAAAAAATGAACCATGTATAGCCCATTATATTTTGTATCTATAGCCCATTTAATTTTTTTGCATGAAAAATAGACGATGTATAGTGTTTTTAGTTTCTTGCGTATGAAATGGACGATTTATAGTTCATTAAATTTTTTCATAAAAATTGGAAAAATTGACGATGTATAGTCCATTAAATTTTTTTCATAAAAAATTTTTTTGCATTAAAAATGGATGATGTATATTTCATTAAATTCTTTGCACGTAATATAGACGACGTATATAGTCCATTTAAGTTTTTGTATACGAAATAGACAATTCATAGCCCATTAATGTTTTTCATAAAAATTAAAAAAATGAACCATGTATAGCCCATTATATTTTGTATCTATAGCCCATTTAATTTTTTTGCATGAAAAATAGACGATGTATAGTGTTTTTAGTTTCTTGCGTATGAAATGGACGATTTATAGTTCATTAAATTTTTTCATAAAAATTGGAAAAATTGACGATGTATAGTCCATTAAATTTTTTTCATAAAAAATTTTTTTGAATTAAAAATGGATGATGTATATTTCATTAAATTCTTTGCACGTAATATAGACGACGTATATAGTCCATTTAAGTTTTTGTATACGAAATAGACAATTCATAGCCCATTAATGTTTTTCATAAAAATTTTAAAAATGAACCATGTATAGCTCATTATATTTTGTATCTATAGCCCATTTAATTTTTTTGCATGAAAAATAGACGATGTATAGTGTTTTTAGTTTCTTGCGTATGAAATGGACGATTTATAGTTCATTAAATTTTTTCATAAAAATTGGAAAAATTGACGATGTATAGTCCATTAAATTTTTTTCATAAAAAATTTTTTTGCATTAAAAATGGATGATGTATATTTCATTAAATTCTTTGCACGTAATATAGACGACGTATATAGTTTATTTAAGTTTTTGTATACGAAATAGACAATTCATAGCCCATTAATGTTTTTCATAAAAATTAAAAAAATGAACCATGTATAGCCCATTATATTTTGTATCTATAGCCCATTTAATTTTTTTTCATGAAAAATAGACGATGTATAGTGTTTTTAGTTTCTTGCGTATGAAATGGACGATTTATAGTTCATTAAATTTTTTCAAAAAAATTGGAAAAATTGACGATGTATAGTCCATTAAATTTTTTTCATAAAAAATTTTTTTGCATTAAAAATGGATGATGTATATTTCATTAAATTCTTTGCACGTAATATAGACGACGTATATAGTCCATTTAAGTTTTTGTATACGAAATAGACAATTCATAGCCCATTAATGTTTTTCATAAAAATTAAAAAAATGAACCATGTATAGCCCATTATATTTTGTATCTATAGCCCATTTAATTTTTTTGCATGAAAAATAGACGATGTATAGTGTTTTTAGTTTCTTGCGTATGAAATGGACGATTTATAGTTCATTAAATTTTTTCATAAAGATTGGAAAAATTGACGATGTATAGTCCATTAAATTTTTTTCATAAAAAATTTTTTTGCATTAAAAATGGATGATGTATATTTCATTAAATTCTTTGCACGTAATATAGACGACGTATATAGTTTATTTAAGTTTTTGTATACGAAATAGACAATTCATAGCCCATTAATGTTTTTCATAAAAATTAAAAAAATGAACCATGTATAGCCCATTATATTTTGTATCTATAGCCCATTTAATTTTTTTGCATGAAAAATAGACGATGTATAGTGTTTTTAGTTTCTTGCGTATGAAATGGACGATTTATAGTTCATTAAATTTTTTCATAAAAATTGGAAAAATTGACGATGTATAGTCCATTAAATTTTTTTCATAAAAAATTTTTTTGCATTAAAAATGGATGATGTATATTTCATTAAATTCTTTGCACGTAATATAGACGACGTATATAGTCCATTTAAGTTTTTGTATACGAAATAGACAATTCATAGCCCATTAATGTTTTTCATAAAAATTAAAAAAATTAACCATGTATAGCCCATTATATTTTGTATCTATAGCCCATTTAATTTTTTTGCATGAAAAATAGACGATGTATAGTGTTTTTAGTTTCTTGCGTATGAAATGGACGATTTATAGTTCATTAAATTTTTTCATAAAAATTGGAAAAATTGACGATGTATAGTCCATAAAATTTTTTTCATAAAAAATTTTTTTGCATTAAAAATGGATGATGTATATTTCATTAAATTCTTTGCACGTAATATAGACGACGTATATAGTTTATTTAAGTTTTTGTATACGAAATAGACAATTCATAGCCCATTAATGTTTTTCATAAAAATTAAAAAAATGAACCATGTATAGCCCATTATATTTTGTATCTATAGCCCATTTAATTTTTTGCATGAAAAATAGAATAGTGTTTTTAGTTTCTTGCGTATGAAATGGACGATTTATAGTTCAATAAATTTTTTCATAAAAATTGGAAAAATTGACGATGTATAGTCCATTAAATTTTTTTCATAAAAAATTTTTTTGCATTAAAAATGGATGATGTATATTTCATTAAATTCTTTGCACGTAATATAGACGACGTATATAGTTTATTTAAGTTTTTGTATACGAAATAGACAATTCATAGCCCATTAATGTTTTTCATAAAAATTAAAAAAATGAACCATGTATAGCCCATTATATTTTGTATCTATAGCCCATTTAATTTTTTTGCATGAAAAATAGACGATGTATAGTGTTTTTAGTTTCTTGCGTATGAAATGGACGATTTATAGTTCATTAAATTTTTTCATAAAAATTGGAAAAATTGACGATGTATTTAAATTTTTTTCATAAAAAATTTTTTTGCATTAAAAATGGATGATGTATATATCATTAAATTCTTTGCACGTAATATAGACGACGTATATAGTTTATTTAAGTTTTTGTATACGAAATAGACAATTCATAGCCCATTAATGTTTTTCATAAAAATTAAAAAAATTAACCATGTATAGCCCATTATATTTTGTATCTATAGCCCCTTTAATTTTTTTGCATGAAAAATAGACGATGTATAGTGTTTTTAGTTTCTTGCGTATGAAATGGACGATTTATAGTTCATTAAATTTCTTCATAAAAATTGGAAAAATTGACGATGTATAAATTTTTTTCATAAAAAATTTTTTTGCATTAAAAATGGATGATGTATATTTCATTAAATTCTTTGCACGTAATATAGACGACGTATATAGTCCATTTAAGTTTTTGTATACGAAATAGACAATTCATAGCCCATTAATGTTTTTCATAAAAATTTTAAAAATGAACCATGTATACCTCATTATATTTTGTATCTATAGCCCATTTAATTTTTTTGCATGAAAAATAGACGATGTATAGTGTTTTTAGTTTCTTGCGTATGAAATGGACGATTTATAGTTCATTAAATTTTTTCATAAAAATTGGAAAAATTGACGATGTATAGTCCATTAAATTTTTTTCATAAAAAATTTTTTTGCATTAAAAATGGATGATGTATATTTCATTAAATTCTTTGCACGTAATACAGACGACGTATATAGTTTATTTAAGTTTTTGTATACGAAATAAACAATTCATAGCCCATTAATGTTTTTCATAAAAATTAAAAAAAATAACCATGTATAGCCCATTATATTTTGTATCTATAGCCCATTTAATTTTTTTGCATGAAAAATAGACGATGTATAATGTTTTTAGTTTCTTGCGTATGAAATGGACGATTTATAGTTCATTAAATTTTTTCATAAAAATTGGAAAAATTGACGATGTATAGTCCATTAAATTTTTTTCATAAAAAATTTTTTTGCATTAAAAATGGATGATGTATATTTCATTAAATTCTTTGCACGTAATATAGAC
Organism: Tachina fera; assembly: GCA_905220375.1. Lineage (NCBI taxonomy): Eukaryota > Metazoa > Arthropoda > Insecta > Diptera > Tachinidae > Tachina > Tachina fera. The sequence continues at coordinate 47,762,735 of LR999965.1, read as the reverse complement.
GACGTATATAGTTTATTTAAGTTTTTGTATACGAAATAGACAATTCATAGCCCATTAATGTTTTTCATAAAAATGTTAAAAATGAACCATGTATAGCTCATTATATTTTGTATCTATAGCCCATTTAATTTTTTTGCATGAAAAATAGACGATGTATAGTGTTTTTAGTTTCTTGCGTATGAAATGGACGATTTATAGTTCATTAAATTTTTTCATAAAAATTGGAAAAATTGACGATGTATAGTCCATTAAATTTTTTTCATAAAAAATTTTTTTGCATTAAAAATGGATGATGTATATTTCATTAAATTCTTTGCACATAATATAGACGACGTATATAGTTTATTTAAGTTTTTGTATACGAAATAGACAATTCATAGCCCATTAATGTTTTTCATAAAAATTAAAAAAATGAACCATGTATAGCCCATTATATTTTGTATCTATAGCCCATTTAATTTTTTTGCATGAAAAATAGACGATGTATAGTGTTTTTAGTTTCTTGCGTATGAAATGGACGATTTATAGTTCATTAAATTTTTTCATAAAAATTGGAAAAATTGACGATGTATAGTCCATTAAATTTTTTTCATAAAAAATTTTTTTGCATTAAAAATGGATGATGTATATTTCATTAAATTCTTTGCACGTAATATAGACGACGTATATAGTTTATTTAAGTTTTTGTATACGAAATAGACAATTCATAGCCCATTAATGTTTTTCATAAAAATTAAAAAAATGAACCATGTATAGCCCATTATATTTTGTATCTATAGCCCATTTAATTTTTTTGCATGAAAAATAGACGATGTATAGTGTTTTTAGTTTCTTGCGTATGAAATGGACGATTTATAGTTCATTAAATTTTTTCATAAAAATTGGAAAAATTGACGATTGACCATTAAATTTTTTTCATAAAAAATTTTTTTGCATTAAAAATGGATGATGTATATTTCATTAAATTCTTTGCACGTAATATAGACGACGTATATAGTCCATTTAAGTTTTTGTATACGAAATAGACAATTCATAGCCCATTAATGTTTTTCATAAAAATTAAAAAAATTAACCATGTATAGCCCATTATATTTTGTATCTATAGCCCATTTAATTTTTTTGCATGAAAAATAGACGATGTATAGTGTTTTTAGTTTCTTGCGTATGAAATGGACGATTTATAGTTCATTAAATTTTTTCATAAAAATTGGAAAAATTGACGATGTATTTAAATTTTTTTCATAAAAAATTTTTTTGCATTAAAAATGGATGATGTATATTTCATTAAATTCTTTGCACGTAATATAGACGACGTATATAGTTTATTTAAGTTTTTGTATACGAAATAGACAATTCATAGCCCATTAATGTTTTTCATAAAAATTTTAAAAATGAACCATGTATAGCTCATTATATTTTGTATCTATAGCCCATTTAATTTTTTTGCATAAAAAATAGACGATGTATAGTGTTTTTAGTTTCTTGCGTATGAAATGGACGATTTATAGTTCATTAAATTTTTTCATAAAAATTGGAAAAATTGACGATGTATAGTCCATTAAATTTTTTTCATAAAAAATTTTTTTGCATTAAAAATGGATGATGTATATTTCATTAAATTCTTTGCACGTAATATAGACGACGTATATAGTTTATTTAAGTTTTTGTATACGAAATAGACAATTCATAGCCCATTAATGTTTTTCATAAAAATTAAAAAAATGAACCATGTATAGCCCATTATATTTTGTATCTATAGCCCATTTAATTTTTTTGCATGAAAAATAGACGATGTATAGTGTTTTTAGTTTCTTGCGTATGAAATGGACGATTTATAGTTCATTAAATTTTTTCATAAAAATTGGAAAAATTGACGATGTATAGTCCATTAAATTTTTTTCATAAAAAATTTTTTTGCATTAAAAATGGATGATGTATATTTCATTAAATTCTTTGCACGTAATATAGACGACGTATATAGTTTATTTAAGTTTTTGTATACGAAATAGACAATTCATAGCCCATTAATGTTTTTCATAAAAATTAAAAAAATGAACCATGTATAGCCCATTATATTTTGTATCTATAGCCCATTTAATTTTTTTGCATGAAAAATAGACGATGTATAGTGTTTTTAGTTTCTTGCGTATGAAATGGACGATTTATAGTTCATTAAATTTTTTCATAAAAATTGGAAAAATTGACGATGTATAGTCCATTAAATTTTTTTCATAAAAAATTTTTTTGCATTAAAAATGGATGATGTATATTTCATTAAATTCTTTGCACGTAATATAGACGACGTATATAGTCCATTTAAGTTTTTGTATACGAAATAGACAATTCATAGCCCATTAATGTTTTTCATAAAAATTAAAAAAATTAACCATGTATAGCCCATTATATTTTGTATCTATAGCCCATTTAATTTTTTTGCATGAAAAATAGACGATGTATAGTGTTTTTAGTTTCTTGCGTATGAAATGGACGATTTATAGTTCATTAAATTTTTTCATAAAAATTGGAAAAATTGACGATGTATTTAAATTTTTTTCATAAAAAATTTTTTTGCATTAAAAATGGATGATGTATATTTCATTAAATTCTTTGCACGTAATATAGACGACGTATATAGTCCATTTAAGTTTTTGTATACGAAATAGACAATTCATAGCCCATTAATGTTTTTCATAAAAATTAAAAAAATTAACCATGTATAGCCCATTATATTTTGTATCTATAGCCCATTTAATTTTTTTGCATGAAAAATAGACGATGTATAGTGTTTTTAGTTTCTTGCGTATGAAATGGACGATTTATAGTTCATTAAATTTTTTCATAAAAATTGGAAAAATTGACGATGTATAGTCCATTAAATTTTTTTCATAAAAAATTTTTTTGCATTAAAAATGGATGATGTATATTTCATTAAATTCTTTGCACGTAATATAGACGACGTATATAGTCCATTTAAGTTTTTGTATACGAAATAGACAATTCATAGCCCATTAATGTTTTTCATAAAAATTTTAAAAATGAACCATGTATAGCTCATTATATTTTGTATCTATAGCCCATTTAATTTTTTTGCATAAAAAATAGACGATGTATAGTGTTTTTAGTTTCTTGCGTATGAAATGGACGATTTATAGTTCATTAAATTTTTTCATAAAAATTGGAAAAATTGACGATGTATAGTCCATTAAATTTTTTTCATAAAAAATTTTTTTGCATTAAAAATGGATGATGTATATTTCATTAAATTCTTTGCACGTAATATAGACGACGTATATAGTTTATTTAAGTTTTTGTATACGAAATAGACAATTCATAGCCCATTAATGTTTTTCATAAAAATTAAAAAAATGAACCATGTATAGCCCATTATATTTTGTATCTATAGCCCATTTAATTTTTTTGCATGAAAAATAGACGATGTATAGTGTTTTTAGTTTCTTGCGTATGAAATGGACGATTTATAGTTCATTAAATTTTTTCATAAAAATTGGAAAAATTGACGATGTATAGTCCATTAAATTTTTTTCATAAAAAATTTTTTTGCATTAAAAATGGATGATGTATATTTCATTAAATTCTTTGCACGTAATATAGACGACGTATATAGTTTATTTAAGTTTTTGTATACGAAATAGACAATTCATAGCCCATTAATGTTTTTCATAAAAATTAAAAAAATGAACCATGTATAGCCCATTATATTTTGTATCTATAGCCCATTTAATTTTTTTGCATGAAAAATAGACGATGTATAGTGTTTTTAGTTTCTTGCGTATGAAATGGACGATTTATAGTTCATTAAATTTTTTCATAAAAATTGGAAAAATTGACGATGTATAGTCCATTAAATTTTTTTCATAAAAAATTTTTTTGCATTAAAAATGGATGATGTATATTTCATTAAATTCTTTGCACGTAATATAGACGACGTATATAGTCCATTTAAGTTTTTGTATACGAAATAGACAATTCATAGCCCATTAATGTTTTTCATAAAAATTAAAAAAATTAACCATGTATAGCCCATTATATTTTGTATCTATAGCCCATTTAATTTTTTTGCATGAAAAATAGACGATGTATAGTGTTTTTAGTTTCTTGCGTATGAAATGGACGATTTATAGTTCATTAAATTTTTTCATAAAAATTGGAAAAATTGACGATGTATTTAAATTTTTTTCATAAAAAATTTTTTTGCATTAAAAATGGATGATTTATATTTCATTAAATTCTTTGCACGTAATATAGACGACGTATATAGTTTATTTAAGTTTTTGTATACGAAATAGACAATTCATAGCCCATTAATGTTTTTCATAAAAATTAAAAAAATGAACCATGTATAGCCCATTATATTTTGTATCTATAGCCCATTTAATTTTTTTGCATGAAAAATAGACGATGTATAGTGTTTTTAGTTTCTTGCGTATGAAATGGACGATTTATAGTTCATTAAATTTTTTCATAAAAATTGGAAAAATTGACGATGTATAGTCCATTAAATTTTTTTCATAAAAAATTTTTTTGCATTAAAAATGGATGATGTATATTTCATTAAATTCTTTGCACGTAATATAGACGACGTATATAGTCCATTTAAGTTTTTGTATACGAAATAGACAATTCATAGCCCATTAATGTTTTTCATAAAAATTAAAAAAATTAACCATGTATAGCCCATTATATTTTGTATCTATAGCCCATTTAATTTTTTTGCATGAAAAATAGACGATGTATAGTGTTTTTAGTTTCTTGCGTATGAAATGGACGATTTGTAGTTCATTAAATTTTTTCATAAAAATTGGAAAAATTGACGATGTATAGTCCATTAAATTTTTTTCATAAAAAATTTTTTTGCATTAAAAATGGATGATGTATATTTCATTAAATTCTTTGCACGTAATATAGACGACGTATATAGTCCATTTAAGTTTTTGTATACGAAATAGACAATTCATAGCCCATTAATGTTTTTCATAAAAATTTTAAAAATGAACCATGTATAGCTCATTATATTTTGTATCTATAGCCCATTTAATTTTTTTGCATAAAAAATAGACGATGTATAGTGTTTTTAGTTTCTTGCGTATGAAATGGACGATTTATAGTTCATTAAATTTTTTCATAAAAATTGGAAAAATTGACGATGTATAGTCCATTAAATTTTTTTCATAAAAAATTTTTTTGCATTAAAAATGGATGATGTATATTTCATTAAATTCTTTGCACGTAATATAGACGACGTATATAGTTTATTTAAGTTTTTGTATACGAAATAGACAATTCATAGCCCATTAATGTTTTTCATAAAAATTAAAAAAATGAACCATGTATAGCCCATTATATTTTGTATCTATAGCCCATTTAATTTTTTTGCATGAAAAATAGACGATGTATAGTGTTTTTAGTTTCTTGCGTATGAAATGGACGATTTATAGTTCATTAAATTTTTTCATAAAAATTGGAAAAATTGACGATGTATAGTCCATTAAATTTTTTTCATAAAAAATTTTTTTGCATTAAAAATGGATGATGTATATTTCATTAAATTCTTTGCACGTAATATAGACGACGTATATAGTTTATTTAAGTTTTTGTATACGAAATAGACAATTCATAGCCCATTAATGTTTTTCATAAAAATTAAAAAAATGAACCATGTATAGCCCATTATATTTTGTATCTATAGCCCATTTAATTTTTTTGCATGAAAAATAGACGATGTATAGTGTTTTTAGTTTCTTGCGTATGAAATGGACGATTTATAGTTCATTAAATTTTTTCATAAAAATTGGAAAAATTGACGATGTATAGTCCATTAAATTTTTTTCATAAAAAATTTTTTTGCATTAAAAATGGATGATGTATATTTCATTAAATTCTTTGCACGTAATATAGACGACGTATATAGTCCATTTAAGTTTTTGTATACGAAATAGACAATTCATAGCCCATTAATGTTTTTCATAAAAATTAAAAAAATTAACCATGTATAGCCCATTATATTTTGTATCTATAGCCCATTTAATTTTTTTGCATGAAAAATAGACGATGTATAGTGTTTTTAGTTTCTTGCGTATGAAATGGACGATTTATAGTTCATTAAATTTTTTCATAAAAATTGAAAAAATTGACGATGTATTTAAATTTTTTTCATAAAAAATTTTTTTGCATTAAAAATGGATGATGTATATTTCATTAAATTCTTTGCACGTAATATAGACGACGTATATAGTTTATTTAAGTTTTTGTATACGAAATAGACAATTCATAGCCCATTAATGTTTTTCATAAAAATTAAAAAAATGAACCATGTATAGCCCATTATATTTTGTATCTATAGCCCATTTAATTTTTTTGCATGAAAAATAGACGATGTATAGTGTTTTTAGTTTCTTGCGTATGAAATGGACGATTTATAGTTCATTAAATTTTTTCATAAAAATTGGAAAAATTGACGATGTATAGTCCATTAAATTTTTTTCATAAAAAATTTTTTTGCATTAAAAATGGATGATGTATATTTCATTAAATTCTTTGCACGTAATATAGACGACGTATATAGTTTATTTAAGTTTTTGTATACGAAATAGACAATTCATAGCCCATTAATGTTTTTCATAAAAATTAAAAAAATGAACCATGTATAGCCCATTATATTTTGTATCTATAGCCCATTTAATTTTTTTGCATGAAAAATAGACGATGTATAGTGTTTTTAGTTTCTTGCGTATGAAATGGACGATTTATAGTTCATTAAATTTTTTCATAAAAATTGGAAAAATTGACGATGTATAGTCCATTAAATTTTTTTCATAAAAAATTTTTTTGCATTAAAAATGGATGATGTATATTTCATTAAATTCTTTGCACGTAATATAGACGACGTATATAGTCCATTTAAGTTTTTGTATACGAAATAGACAATTCATAGCCCATTAATGTTTTTCATAAAAATTAAAAAAATTAACCATGTATAGCCCATTATATTTTGTATCTATAGCCCATTTAATTTTTTTGCATGAAAAATAGACGATGTATAGTGTTTTTAGTTTCTTGCGTATGAAATGGACGATTTATAGTTCATTAAATTTTTTCATAAAAATTGGAAAAATTGACGATGTATTTAAATTTTTTTCATAAAAAATTTTTTTGCATTAAAAATGGATGATGTATATATCATTAAATTCTTTGCACTTAATATAGACGACGTATATAGTCCATTTAAGTTTTTGTATACGAAATAGACAATTCATAGCCCATTAATGTTTTTCATAAAAATTTTAAAAATGAACCATGTATAGCTCATTATATTTTGTATCTATAGCCCATTTAATTTTTTTGCATGAAAAATAGACGATGTATAGTGTTTTTAGTTTCTTGCGTATGAAATGGACGATTTATAGTTCATTAAATTTTTTCATAAAAATTGGAAAAATTGACGATGTATAGTCCATTAAATTTTTTTCATAAAAAATTTTTTTGCATTAAAAATGGATGATGTATATTTCATTAAATTCTTTGCACGTAATATAGACGACGTATATAGTTTATTTAAGTTTTTGTATACGAAATAGACAATTCATAGCCCATTAATGTTTTTCATAAAAATTAAAAAAATGAACCATGTGTAGCCCATTATATTTTGTATCTATAGCCCATTTAATTTTTTTGCATGAAAAATAGACGATGTATAGTGTTTTTAGTTTCTTGCGTATGAAATGGACGATTTATAGTTCATTAAATTTTTTCATAAAAATTGGAAAAATTGACGATGTATAGTCCATTAAATTTTTTTCATAAAAAATTTTTTTGCATTAAAAATGGATGATGTATATCCCATTATATTTTGTATCTATAGCCCATTTAATTTTTTTGCATGAAAAATAGACGATGTATAGTGTTTTTAGTTTCTTGCGTATGAAATGGACGATTTATAGTTCATTAAATTTTTTCATAAAAATTGGAAAAATTGACGATGTATAGTCCATTAAATTTTTTTCATAAAAAATTTTTTTGCATTAAAAATGGATGATGTATATCCCATTATATTTTGTATCTATAGCCCATTTAATTTTTTTGCATGAAAAATAGACGATGTATAGTGTTTTTAGTTTCTTGCGTATGAAATGGACGATTTATAGTTCATTAAATTTTTTCATAAAAATTGGAAAAATTGACGATGTATAGTCCATTAAATTTTTTTCATAAAAAATTTTTTTGCATTAAAAATGGATGATGTATATTTCATTAAATTCTTTGCACGTAATATAGACGACGTATATAGTCCATTTAAGTTTTTGTATACGAAATAGACAATTCATAGCCCATTAATGTTTTTCATAAAAATTAAAAAAATTAACCATGTATAGCCCATTATATTTTGTATCTATAGCCCATTTAATTTTTTTGCATGAAAAATAGACGATGTATAGTGTTTTTAGTTTCTTGCGTATGAAATGGACGATTTATAGTTCATTAAATTTTTTCATAAAAATTGGAAAAATTGACGATGTATAGTCCATTAAATTTTTTTCATAAAAAATTTTTTTGCATTAAAAATGGATGATGTATATTTCATTAAATTCTTTGCACGTAATATAGACGACGTATATAGTCCATTTAAGTTTTTGTATACGAAATAGACAATTCATAGCCCATTAATGTTTTTCATAAAAATTTTAAAAATGAACCATGTATAGCTCATTATATTTTGTATCTATAGCCCATTTAATTTTTTTGCATGAAAAATAGACGATGTATAGTGTTTTTAGTTTCTTGCGTATGAAATGGACGATTTATAGTTCATTAAATTTTTTCATAAAAATTGGAAAAATTGACGATGTATTATAGTCCATTAAATTTTTTTCATAAAAAATTTTTTTGCATTAAAAATGGATGATGTATATTTCATTAAATTCTTTGCACGTAATATAGACGACGTATATAGTTTATTTAAGTTTTTGTAAACGAAATAGACAATTCATAGCCCATTAATGTTTTTCATAAAAATTAAAAAAATGAACCATGTATAGCCCATTATATTTTGTATCTATAGCCCATTTAATTTTTTTGCATGAAAAATAGACGATGTATAGTGTTTTTAGTTTCTTGCGTATGAAATGGACGATTTATAGTTCATTAAATTTTTTCATAAAAATTGGAAAAATTGACGATGTATAGTCCATTAAATTTTTTTCATAAAAAATTTTTTTGCATTAAAAATGGATGATGTATATTTCATTAAATTCTTTGCACGTAATATAGACGACGTATATAGTCCATTTAAGTTTTTGTATACGAAATAGACAATTCATAGCCCATTAATGTTTTTCATAAAAATTAAAAAAATTAACCATGTATAGCCCATTATATTTTGTATCTATAGCCCATTTAATTTTTTTGCATGAAAAATAGACGATGTATAGTGTTTTTAGTTTCTTGCGTATGAAATGGACGATTTATAGTTCATTAAACTTTTTCATAAAAATTGGAAAAATTGACGATGTATTTAAATTTTTTTCATAAAAAATTTTTTTGCATTAAAAATGGATGATGTATATATCATTAAATTCTTTGCACTTAATATAGACGACGTATATAGTCCATTTAAGTTTTTGTATACGAAATAGACAATTCATAGCCCATTAATGTTTTTCATAAAAATTTTAAAAATGAACCATGTATAGCTCATTATATTTTGTATCTATAGCCCATTTAATTTTTTTGCATGAAAAATAGACGATGGATAGTGTTTTTAGTTTCTTGCGTATGAAATGGACGATTTATAGTTCATTAAATTTTTTCATAAAAATTGGAAAAATTGACGATGTATAGTCCATTAAATTTTTTTCATAAAAAATTTTTTTGCATTAAAAATGGATGATGTATATTTCATTAAATTCTTTGCACGTAATATAGACGACGTATATAGTTTATTTAAGTTTTTGTATACGAAATAGACAATTCATAGCCCATTAATGTTTTTCATAAAAATTAAAAAAATGAACCATGTATAGCCCATTATATTTTGTATCTATAGCCCATTTAATTTTTTTGCATGAAAAATAGACGATGTATAGTGTTTTTAGTTTCTTGCGTATGAAATGGTATAGTCCATTAAATTTTTTTCATAAAAAATTTTTTTGCATTAAAAATGGATGATGTATATTTCATTAAATTCTTTGCACGTAATATAGACGACGTATATAGTCCATTTAAGTTTTTGTATACGAAATAGACAATTCATAGCCCATTAATGTTTTTCATAAAAATTTTAAAAATGAACCATGTATAGCTCATTATATTTTGTATCTATAGCCCATTTAATTTTTTTGCATGAAAAATAGACGATGTATAGTGTTTTTAGTTTCTTGCGTATGAAATGGACGATTTATAGTTCATTAAATTTTTTCATAAAAATTGGAAAAATTGACGATGTATAGTCCATTAAATTTTTTTCATAAAAAATTTTTTTGCATTAAAAATGGATGATGTATATTTCATTAAATTCTTTGCACGTAATATAGACGACGTATATAGTTTATTTAAGTTTTTGTATACGAAATAGACAATTCATAGCCCATTAATGTTTTTCATAAAAATTAAAAAAATGAACCATGTGTAGCCCATTATATTTTGTATCTATAGCCCATTTAATTTTTTTGCATGAAAAATAGACGATGTATAGTGTTTTTAGTTTCTTGCGTATGAAATGGACGATTTATAGTTCATTAAATTTTTTCATAAAAATTGGAAAAATTGACGATGTATAGTCCATTAAATTTTTTTCATAAAAAATTTTTTTGCATTAAAAATGGATGATGTATATCCCATTATATTTTGTATCTATAGCCCATTTAATTTTTTTGCATGAAAAATAGACGATGTATAGTGTTTTTAGTTTCTTGCGTATGAAATGGACGATTTATAGTTCATTAAATTTTTTCATAAAAATTGGAAAAATTGACGATGTATAGTCCATTAAATTTTTTTCATAAAAAATTTTTTTGCATTAAAAATGTATGATGTATATCCCATTATATTTTGTATCTATAGCCCATTTAATTTTTTTGCATGAAAAATAGACGATGTATAGTGTTTTTAGTTTCTTGCGTATGAAATGGACGATTTATAGTTCATTAAATTTTTTCATAAAAATTGGAAAAATTGACGATGTATAGTCCATTAAATTTTTTTCATAAAAAATTTTTTTGCATTAAAAATGGATGATGTATATTTCATTAAATTCTTTGCACGTAATATAGACGACGTATATAGTCCATTTAAGTTTTTGTATTCGAAATAGACAATTCATAGCCCATTAATGTTTTTCATAAAAATTAAAAAAATTAACCATGTATAGCCCATTATATTTTGTATCTATAGCCCATTTAATTTTTTTGCATGAAAAATAGACGATGTATAGTGTTTTTAGTTTCTTGCGTATGAAATGGACGATTTATAGTTCATTAAATTTTTTCATAAAAATTGGAAAAATTGACGATGTATAGTCCATTAAATTTTTTTCATAAAAAATTTTTTTGCATTAAAAATGGATGATGTATATTTCATTAAATTCTTTGCACGTAATATAGACGACGTATATAGTCCATTTAAGTTTTTGTATACGAAATAGACAATTCATAGCCCATTAATGTTTTTCATAAAAATTTTAAAAATGAACCATGTATAGCTCATTATATTTTGTATCTATAGCCCATTTAATTTTTTTGCATGAAAAATAGACGATGTATAGTGTTTTTAGTTTCTTGCGTATGAAATGGACGATTTATAGTTCATTAAATTTTTTCATAAAAATTGGAAAAATTGACGATGTATTATAGTCCATTAAATTTTTTTCATAAAAAATTTTTTTGCATTAAAAATGGATGATGTATATTTCATTAAATTCTTTGCACGTAATATAGACGACGTATATAGTTTATTTAAGTTTTTGTATACGAAATAGACAATTCATAGCCCATTAATGTTTTTCATAAAAATTAAAAAAATGAACCATGTATAGCCCATTATATTTTGTATCTATAGCCCATTTAATTTTTTTGCATGAAAAATAGACGATGTATAGTGTTTTTAGTTTCTTGCGTATGAAATGGACGATTTATAGTTCATTAAATTTTTTCATAAAAATTGGAAAAATTGACGATGTATAGTCCATTAAATTTTTTTCATAAAAAATTTTTTTGCATTAAAAATGGATGATGTATATTTCATTAAATTCTTTGCACGTAATATAGACGACGTATATAGTCCATTTAAGTTTTTGTATACGAAATAGACAATTCATAGCCCATTAATGTTTTTCATAAAAATTTTAAAAATGAACCATGTATAGCTCATTATATTTTGTATCTATAGCCCATTTAATTTTTTTGCATGAAAAATAGACGATGTATAGTGTTTTTAGTTTCTTGCGTATGAAATGGACGATTTATAGTTCATTAAATTTTTTCATAAAAATTGGAAAAAAAAATTTTGTATCTATAGCCCATTTAATTTTTTTGCATGAAAAATAGACGATGTATAGTGTTTTTAGTTTCTTGCGTATGAAATGGACGATTTATAGTTCATTAAATTTTTTCATAAAAATTGGAAAAATTGACGATGTATAGTCCATTAAATTTTTTTCATAAAAAATTTTTTTGCATTAAAAATGGATGATGTATATTTCATTAAATTCTTTGCACGTAATATAGACGACGTATATAGTTTATTTAAGTTTTTGTATACGAAATAGACAATTCATAGCCCATTAATGTTTTTCATAAAAATTAAAAAAATGAACCATGTATAGCCCATTATATTTTGTATCTATAGCCCATTTAATTTTTTTGCATGAAAAATAGACGATGTATAGTGTTTTTAGTTTCTTGCGTATGAAATGGTATAGTCCATTAAATTTTTTTCATAAAAAATTTTTTTGCATTAAAAATGGATGATGTATATTTCATTAAATTCTTTGCACGTAATATAGACGACGTATATAGTCCATTTAAGTTTTTGTATACGAAATAGACAATTCATAGCCCATTAATGTTTTTCATAAAAATTAAAAAAAATGAAATAGACAATTCATAGCCCATTAATGTTTTTCATAAAAATTAAAAAAATTAACCATGTATAGCCCATTATATTTTGTATCTATAGCCCATTTAATTTTTTTGCATGAAAAATAGACGATGTATAGTGTTTTTAGTTTCTTGCGTATGAAATGGACGATTTATAGTTCATTAAATTTTTTCATAAAAATTGGAAAAATTGACGATGTATTTAAATTTTTTTCATAAAAAATTTTTTTGCATTAAAAATGGATGATGTATATATCATTAAATTCTTTGCACTTAATATAGACGACGTATATAGTCCATTTAAGTTTTTGTATACGAAATAGACAATTCATAGCCCATTAATGTTTTTCATAAAAATTTTAAAAATGAACCATGTATAGCTCATTATATTTTGTATCTATAGCCCATTTAATTTTTTTGCATGAAAAATAGACGATGTATAGTGTTTTTAGTTTCTTGCGTATGAAATGGACGATTTATAGTTCATTAAATTTTTTCATAAAAATTGGAAAAATTGACGATGTATAGTATATAGTTTATTTAAGTTTTTGTATACGAAATAGACAATTCATAGCCCATTAATGTTTTTCATAAAAATTAAAAAAATGAACCATGTGTAGCCCATTATATTTTGTATCTATAGCCCATTTAATTTTTTTGCATGAAAAATAGACGATGTATAGTGTTTTTAGTTTCTTGCGTATGAAATGGACGATTTATAGTTCATTAAATTTTTTCATAAAAATTGGAAAAATTGACGATGTATAGTCCATTAAATTTTTTTCATAAAAAATTTTTTTGCATTAAAAATGGATGATGTATATCCCATTATATTTTGTATCTATAGCCCATTTAATTTTTTTGCATGAAAAATAGACGATGTATAGTGTTTTTAGTTTCTTGCGTATGAAATGGACGATTTATAGTTCATTAAATTTTTTCATAAAAATTGGAAAAATTGACGATGTATAGTCCATTAAATTTTTTTCATAAAAAATTTTTTTGCATTAAAAATGGATGATGTATATTTCATTAAATTCTTTGCACGTAATATAGACGACGTATATAGTCCATTTAAGTTTTTGTATACGAAATAGACAATTCATAGCCCATTAATGTTTTTCATAAAAATTTTAAAAATGAACCATGTATAGCTCATTATATTTTGTATCTATAGCCCATTTAATTTTTTTGCATGAAAAATAGACGATGTATAGTGTTTTTAGTTTCTTGCGTATGAAATGGACGATTTATAGTTCATTAAATTTTTTCATAAAAATTGGAAAAAAAAATTTTGTATCTATAGCCCATTTAATTTTTTTGCATGAAAAATAGACGATGTATAGTGTTTTTAGTTTCTTGCGTATGAAATGGACGATTTATAGTTCATTAAATTTTTTCATAAAAATTGGAAAAATTGACGATGTATTTAAATTTTTTTCATAAAAAATTTTTTTGCATTAAAAATGGATGATGTATATATCATTAAATTCTTTGCACTTAATATAGACGACGTATATAGTCCATTTAAGTTTTTGTATACGAAATAGACAATTCATAGCCCATTAATGTTTTTCATAAAAATTTTAAAAATGAACCATGTATAGCTCATTATATTTTGTATCTATAGCCCATTTAATTTTTTTGCATGAAAAATAGACGATGTATAGTGTTTTTAGTTTCTTGCGTATGAAATGGACGATTTATAGTTCATTAAATTTTTTCATAAAAATTGGAAAAATTGACGATTAAATTTTTTTCATAAAAAATTTTTTTGCATTAAAAATGGATGATGTATATTTCATTAAATTCTTTGCACGTAATATAGACGACGTATATAGTTTATTTAAGTTTTTGTATACGAAATAGACAATTCATAGCCCATTAATGTTTTTCATAAAAATTAAAAAAATGAACCATGTGTAGCCCATTATATTTTGTATCTATAGCCCATTTAATTTTTTTGCATGAAAAATAGACGATGTATAGTGTTTTTAGTTTCTTGCGTATGAAATGGACGATTTATAGTTCATTAAATTTTTTCATAAAAATTGGAAAAATTGACGATGTATAGTCCATTAAATTTTTTTCATAAAAAATTTTTTTGCATTAAAAATGGATGATGTATATCCCATTATATTTTGTATCTATAGCCCATTTAATTTTTTTGCATGAAAAATAGACGATGTATAGTGTTTTTAGTTTCTTGCGTATGAAATGGACGATTTATAGTTCATTAAATTTTTTCATAAAAATTGGAAAAATTGACGATGTATAGTCCATTAAATTTTTTTCATAAAAAATTTTTTTGCATTAAAAATGGATGATGTATATCCCATTATATTTTGTATCTATAGCCCATTTAATTTTTTTGCATGAAAAATAGACGATGTATAGTGTTTTTAGTTTCTTGCGTATGAAATGGACGATTTATAGTTCATTAAATTTTTTCATAAAAATTGGAAAAATTGACGATGTATAGTCCATTAAATTTTTTTCATAAAAAATTTTTTTGCATTAAAAATGGATGATGTATATTTCATTAAATTCTTTGCACGTAATATAGACGACGTATATAGTCCATTTAAGTTTTTGTATACGAAATAGACAATTCATAGCCCATTAATGTTTTTCATAAAAATTAAAAAAATTAACCATGTATAGCCCATTATATTTTGTATCTATAGCCCATTTAATTTTTTTGCATGAAAAATAGACGATGTATAGTGTTTTTAGTTTCTTGCGTATGAAATGGACGATTTATAGTTCATTAAATTTTTTCATAAAAATTGGAAAAATTGACGATGTATTATAGTCCATTAAATTTTTTTCATAAAAAATTTTTTTGCATTAAAAATGGATGATGTATATTTCATTAAATTCTTTGCACGTAATATAGACGACGTATATAGTTTATTTAAGTTTTTGTATACGAAATAGACAATTCATAGCCCATTAATGTTTTTCATAAAAATTAAAAAAATGAACCATGTATAGCCCATTATATTTTGTATCTATAGCCCATTTAATTTTTTTGCATGAAAAATAGACGATGTATAGTGTTTTTAGTTTCTTGCGTATGAAATGGACGATTTATAGTTCATTAAATTTTTTCATAAAAATTGGAAAAATTGACGATGTATAGTCCATTAAATTTTTTTCATAAAAATTTTTTTTGCATTAAAAATGGATGATGTATATTTCATTAAATTCTTTGCACGTAATATAGACGACGTATATAGTCCATTTAAGTTTTTGTATACGAAATAGACAATTCATAGCCCATTAATGTTTTTCATAAAAATTAAAAAAATTAACCATGTATAGCCCATTATATTTTGTATCTATAGCCCATTTAATTTTTTTGCATGAAAAATAGACGATGTATAGTGTTTTTAGTTTCTTGCGTATGAAATGGACGATTTATAGTTCATTAAATTTTTTCATAAAAATTGGAAAAATTGACGATGTATAGTCCATTAAATTTTTTTCATAAAAAATTTTTTTGCATTAAAAATGGATGATGTATATTTCATTAAATTCTTTGCACGTAATATAGACGACGTATATAGTCCATTTAAGTTTTTGTATACGAAATAGACAATTCATAGCCCATTAATGTTTTTCATAAAAATTTTAAAAATGAACCATGTATAGCTCATTATATTTTGTATCTATAGCCCATTTAATTTTTTTGCATGAAAAATAGACGATGTATAGTGTTTTTAGTTTCTTGCGTATGAAATGGACGATTTATAGTTCATTAAATTTTTTCATAAAAATTGGAAAAATTGACGATGTATTATAGTCCATTAAATTTTTTTCATAAAAAATTTTTTTGCATTAAAAATGGATGATGTATATTTCATTAAATTCTTTGCACGTAATATAGACGACGTATATAGTTTATTTAAGTTTTTGTATACGAAATAGACAATTCATAGCCCATTAATGTTTTTCATAAAAATTAAAAAAATGAACCATGTATAGCCCATTATATTTTGTATCTATAGCCCATTTAATTTTTTTGCATGAAAAATAGACGATGTATAGTGTTTTTAGTTTCTTGCGTATGAAATGGACGATTTATAGTTCATTAAATTTTTTCATAAAAATTGGAAAAATTGACGATGTATAGTCCATTAAATTTTTTTCATAAAAAATTTTTTTGCATTAAAAATGGATGATGTATATTTCATTAAATTCTTTGCACGTAATATAGACGACGTATATAGTCCATTTAAGTTTTTGTATACGAAATAGACAATTCATAGCCCATTAATGTTTTTCATAAAAATTAAAAAAATTAACCATGTATAGCCCATTATATTTTGTATCTATAGCCCATTTAATTTTTTTGCATGAAAAATAGACGATGTATAGTGTTTTTAGTTTCTTGCGTATGAAATGGACGATTTATAGTTCATTAAATTTTTTCATAAAAATTGGAAAAAAAAATTTTGTATCTATAGCCCATTTAATTTTTTTGCATGAAAAATAGACGATGTATAGTGTTTTTAGTTTCTTGCGTATGAAATGGACGATTTATAGTTCATTAAATTTTTTCATAAAAATTTGAAAAATTGACGATGTATAGTCCATTAAATTTTTTTCATAAAAAATTGTTTTGCATTAAAAATGGATGATGTATATTTCATTAAATTCTTTGCACGTAATATAGACGACGTATATAGTCCATTTAAGTTTTTGTATACGAAATAGACAATTCATAGCCCATTAATGTTTTTCATAAAAATTAAAAAAATTAACCATGTATAGCCCATTATATTTTGTATCTATAGCCCATTTAATTTTTTTGCATGAAAAATAGACGATGTATAGTGTTTTTAGTTTCTTGCGTATGAAATGGACGATTTATAGTTCATTAAATTTTTTCATAAAAATTGGAAAAATTGACGATGTATTTAAATTTTTTTCATAAAAAATTTTTTTGCATTAAAAATGGATGATGTATATATCATTAAATTCTTTGCACTTAATATAGACGACGTATATAGTCCATTTAAGTTTTTGTATACGAAATAGACAATTCATAGCCCATTAATGTTTTTCATAAAAATTTTAAAAATGAACCATGTATAGCTCATTATATTTTGTATCTATAGCCCATTTAATTTTTTTGCATGAAAAATAGACGATGTATAGTGTTTTTAGTTTCTTGCGTATGAAATGGACGATTTATAGTTCATTAAATTTTTTCATAAAAATTGGAAAAAAAAATTTTGTATCTATAGCCCATTTAATTTTTTTGCATGAAAAATAGACGATGTATAGTGTTTTTAGTTTCTTGCGTATGAAATGGACGATTTATAGTTCATTAAATTTTTTCATAAAAATTGGAAAAATTGACGATGTATAGTCCATTAAATTTTTTTCATAAAAAATTTTTTTGCATTAAAAATGGATGATGTATATTTCATTAAATTCTTTGCACGTAATATAGACGACGTATATAGTTTATTTAAGTTTTTGTATACGAAATAGACAATTCATAGCCCATTAATGTTTTTCATAAAAATTAAAAAAATGAACCATGTATAGCCCATTATATTTTGTATCTATAGCCCATTTAATTTTTTTGCATGAAAAATAGACGATGTATAGTGTTTTTAGTTTCTTGCGTATGAAATGGTATAGTCCATTAAATTTTTTTCATAAAAAATTTTTTTGCATTAAAAATGGATGATGTATATTTCATTAAATTCTTTGCACGTAATATAGACGACGTATATAGTCCATTTAAGTTTTTGTATACGAAATAGACAATTCATAGCCCATTAATGTTTTTCATAAAAATTAAAAAAAATGAACCATGTATAGCCCATTATATTTTGTATCTATAGCCCATTTAATTTTTTTGCATGAAAAATAGACGATGTATAGTGTTTTTAGTTTCTTGCGTATGAAATGGACGATTTATAGTTCATTAAATTTTTTCATAAAAATTTGAAAAATTGACGATGTATAGTCCATTAAATTTTTTTCATAAAAAATTTTTTTGCATTAAAAATGGATGATGTATATTTCATTAAATTCTTTGCACGTAATATAGACGACGTATATAGTTTATTTAAGTTTTTGTATACGAAATAGACAATTCATAGCCCATTAATGTTTTTCATAAAAATTAAAAAAATGAACCATGTATAGCCCATTATATTTTGTATCTATAGCCCATTTAATTTTTTTGCATGAAAAATAGACGATGTTTAGTGTTTTTAGTTTCTTGCGTATGAAATGGACGATTTATAGTTCATTAAATTTTTTCATAAAAATTGGAAAAATTGACGATGTATAGTCCATTAAATTTTTTTCATAAAAAATTTTTTTGCATTAAAAATGGATGATGTATATTTCATTAAATTCTTTGCACGTAATATAGACGACGTATATAGTCCATTTAAGTTTTTGTATACGAAATAGACAATTCATAGCCCATTAATGTTTTTCATAAAAATTTTAAAAATGAACCATGTATAGCTCATTATATTTTGTATCTATAGCCCATTTAATTTTTTTGCATGAAAAATAGACGATGTATAGTGTTTTTAGTTTCTTGCGTATGAAATGGACGATTTATAGTTCATTAAATTTTTTCATAAAAATTGGAAAAATTTACGATGTATAGTCCATTAAATTTTTTCATAAAAAATTTTTTTGCATTAAAAATGGATGATGTATATATCATTAAATTCTTTGCACGTAATATAGACGACGTATATAGTTTATTTAAGTTTTTGTATACGAAATAGACAATTCATAGCCCATTAATGTTTTTCATAAAAATTAAAAAAATGAACCATGTATAGCCCATTATATTTTGTATCTATAGCCCATTTAATTTTTTTGCATGAAAAATAGACGATGTATAGTGTTTTTAGTTTCTTGCGTATGAAATGGACGATTTAAAGTTCATTAAATTTTTTCATAAAAATTGGAAAAATTGACGATGTATAGTCCATTAAATTTTTTTCATAAAAAATTTTTTTGCATTAAAAATGGATGATGTATATTTCATTAAATTCCTTGCACGTAATATAGACGACGTATATAGTTTATGTAAGTTTTTGTATACGAAATAGACAATTCATAGCCCATTAATGTTTTTCATAAAAATTAAAAAAATTAACCATGTATAGCCCATTATATTTTGTATCTATAGCCCATTTAATTTTTTTGCATGAAAAATAGACGATGTATAGTGTTTTTAGTTTCTTGCGTATGAAATGGACGATTTATAGTTCATTAAATTTTTTCATAAAAATTGGAAAAATTGACGATGTATAGTCCATTAAATTTTTTTCATAAAAAATTTTTTTGCATTAAAAATGGATGATGTATATTTCATTAAATTCTTTGCACGTAATATAGACGACGTATATAGTCCATTTAAGTTTTTGTATACGAAATAGACAATTCATAGCCCATTAATGTTTTTCATAAAAATTAAAAAAATTAACCATGTATAGCCCATTATATTTTGTATCTATAGCCCATTTAATTTTTTTGCATGAAAAATAGACGATGTATAGTGTTTTTAGTTTCTTGCGTATGAAATGGACGATTTATAGTTCATTAAATTTTTTCATAAAAATTGGAAAAATTGACGAATATAGTCCATTAAATTTTTTTCATAAAAAATTTTTTTGCATTAAAAATGGATGATGTATATTTCATTAAATTCCTTGCACGTAATATAGACGACGTATATAGTTTATGTAAGTTTTTGTATACGAAATAGACAATTCATAGCCCATTAATGTTTTTCATAAAAATTAAAAAAATGAACCATGTATAGCCCATTATATTTTGTATCTATAGCCCATTTAATTTTTTTGCATGAAAAATAGACGATGTATAGTGTTTTTAGTTTCTTGCGTATGAAATGGACGATTTATAGTTCATTAAATTTTTTCATAAAAATTGGAAAAATTGACGATAGTCCATTAAATTTTTTTTATAAAAAATTTTTTTGCATTAAAAATGGATGATGTATATATCATTAAATTCTTTGCACGTAATATAGACGACGTATATAGTTTATTTAAGTTTTTGTATACGAAATAGACAATTCATAGCCCATTAATGTTTTTCATAAAAATTAAAAAAATTAACCATGTATAGCCCATTATATTTTGTATCTATAGCCCATTTAATTTTTTTGCATGAAAAATAGACGATGTATAGTGTTTTTAGTTTCTTGCGTATGAAATGGACGATTTATAGTTCATTAAATTTTTTCATAAAAATTGGAAAAATTGACGATAGTCCATTAAATTTTTTTTATAAAAAATTTTTTTGCATTAAAAATGGATGATGTATATATCATTAAATTCTTTGCACGTAATATAGACGACGTATATAGTTTATTTAAGTTTTTGTATACGAAATAGACAATTCATAGCCCATTAATGTTTTTCATAAAAATTAAAAAAATTAACCATGTATAGCCCATTATATTTTGTATCTATAGCCCATTTAATTTTTTTGCATGAAAAATAGACGATGTATAGTGTTTTTAGTTTCTTGCGTATGAAATGGACGATTTATAGTTCATTAAATTTTTTCATAAAAATTGGAAAAATTGACGATGTATAGTCCATTAAATTTTTTTCATAAAAAATTTTTTTGCATTAAAAATGGATGATGTATATTTCATTAAATTCTTTGCACGTAATATAGACGACGTATATAGTCCATTTAAGTTTTTGTATACGAAATAGACAATTCATAGCCCATTAATGTTTTTCATAAAAATTAAAAAAATTAACCATGTATAGCCCATTATATTTTGTATCTATAGCCCATTTAATTTTTTTGCATGAAAAATAGACGATGTATAGTGTTTTTAGTTTCTTGCGTATGAAATGGACGATTTATAGTTCATTAAATTTTTTCATAAAAATTGGAAAAATTGACGATGTATAGTCCATTAAATTTTGTTCATAAAAATTTTTTTGCATTAAAAATGGATGATGTATATTTCATTAAATTCTTTGCACGTAATATAGACGACGTATATAGTCCATTTAAGTTTTTGTATACGAAATAGACAATTCATAGCCCATTAATGTTTTTCATAAAAATTAAAAAAATTAACCATGTATAGCCCATTATATTTTGTATCTATAGCCCATTTAATTTTTTTGCATGAAAAATAGACGATGTATAGTGTTTTTAGTTTCTTGCGTATGAAATGGACGATTTATAGTTCATTAAATTTTTTCATAAAAATTGGAAAAATTGACGATGTATAGTCCATTAAATTTTTTTCATAAAAAATTTTTTGCATTAAAAATGGATGATGTATATTTCATTAAATTCTTTGCACGTAATATAGACGACGTATATAGTCCATTTAAGTTTTTGTATACGAAATAGACAATTCATAGCCCATTAATGTTTTTCATAAAAATTAAAAAAATGAACCATGTATAGCCCATTATATTTTGTATCTATAGCCCATTTAATTTTTTTGCATGAAAAATAGACGATGTATAGTGTTTTTAGTTTCTTGCGTATGAAGTGGACGATTTATAGTTCATTAAATTTTTTCATAAAAATTGGAAAAATTAACGATGTATAGTCCATTAAATTTTTTTCATAAAAAATTTTTTTGCATTAAAAATGGATGATGTATATTTCATTAAATTCTTTGCACGTAATATAGACGACGTATATAGTCCATTTAAGTTTTTGTATACGAAATAGACAATTCATAGCCCATTAATGTTTTTCATAAAAATTTTAAAAATGAACCATGTATAGCTCATTATATTTTGTATCTATAGCCCATTTAATTTTTTTGCATGAAAAATAGACGATGTATAGTGTTTTTAGTTTCTTGCGTATGAAATGGACGATTTATAGTTCATTAAATTTTTTCATAAAAATTGGAAAAATTTACGATGTATAGTCCATTAAATTTTTTTATAAAAAATTTTTTTGCATTAAAAATGGATGATGTATATATCATTAAATTCTTTGCACGTAATATAGACGACGTATATAGTTTATTTAAGTTTTTGTATACGAAATAGACAATTCATAGCCCATTAATGTTTTTCATAAAAATTAAAAAAATTAACCATGTATAGCCCATTATATTTTGTATCTATAGCCCATTTAATTTTTTTGCATGAAAAATAGACGATGTATAGTGTTTTTAGTTTCTTGCGTATGAAATGGACGATTTATAGTTCATTAAATTTTTTCATAAAAATTGGAAAAATTGATGATGTATATATAGTCCATTAAATTTTTTTCATAAAAAATTTTTTTGCATTAAAAATGGATGATGTATATTTCATTAAATTCTTTGCACGTAATATAGACGACGTATATAGTCCATTTAAGTTTTTGTATACGAAATAGACAATTCATAGCCCATTAATGTTTTTCATAAAAATTTAAAAAATTAACCATGTATAGCCCATTATATTTTGTATCTATAGCCCATTTAATTTTTTTGCATGAAAAATAGACGATGTATAGTGTTTTTAGTTTCTTGCGTATGAAATGGACGATTTATAGTTCATTAAATTTTTTCATAAAAATTGGAAAAATTGACGAATATAGTCCATTAAATTTTTTTCATAAAAAATTTTTTTGCATTAAAAATGGATGATGTATATTTCATTAAATTCCTTGCACGTAATATAGACGACGTATATAGTTTATGTAAGTTTTTGTATACGAAATAGACAATTCATAGCCCATTAATGTTTTTCATAAAAATTAAAAAAATTAACCATGTATAGCCCATTATATTTTGTATCTATAGCCCATTTAATTTTTTTGCATGAAAAATAGACGATGTATAGTGTTTTTAGTTTCTTGCGTATGAAATGGACGATTTATAGTTCATTAAATTTTTTCATAAAAATTGGAAAAATTGACGTTGTATAGTCCATTAAATTTTTTTTATAAAAAATTTTTTTGCATTAAAAATGGATGATGTATATATCATTAAATTCTTTGCACGTAATATAGACGACGTATATAGTTTATTTAAGTTTTTGTATACGAAATAGACAATTCATAGCCCATTAATGTTTTTCATAAAAATTAAAAAAATTAACCATGTATAGCCCATTATATTTTGTATCTATAGCCCATTTAATTTTTTTGCATGAAAAATAGACGATGTATAGTGTTTTTAGTTTCTTGCGTATGAAATGGACGATTTATAGTTCATTAAATTTTTTCATAAAAATTGGAAAAATTGACAATGTATAGTCCATTAAATTTTTTTCATAAAAAATTTTTTTGCATTAAAAATGGATGATGTATATTTCATTAAATTCTTTGCACGTAATATAGACGACGTATATAGTCCATTTAAGTTTTTGTATACGAAATAGACAATTCATAGCCCATTAATGTTTTTCATAAAAATTAAAAAAATTAACCATGTATAGCCCATTATATTTTGTATCTATAGCCCATTTAATTTTTTTGCATGAAAAATAGACGATGTATAGTGTTTTTAGTTTCTTGCGTATGAAATGGACGATTTATAGTTCATTAAATTTTTTCATAAAAATTGGAAAAATTGACGATAGTCCATTAAATTTTTTTTATAAAAAATTTTTTTGCATTAAAAATGGATGATGTATATATCATTAAATTCTTTGCACGTAATATAGACGACGTATATAGTTTATTTAAGTTTTTGTATACGAAATAGACAATTCATAGCCCATTAATGTTTTTCATAAAAATTAAAAAAATTAACCATGTATAGCCCATTATATTTTGTATCTATAGCCCATTTAATTTTTTTGCATGAAAAATAGACGATGTATAGTGTTTTTAGTTTCTTGCGTATGAAATGGACGATTTATAGTTCATTAAATTTTTTCATAAAAATTGGAAAAATTGACGATGTATAGTCCATTAAATTTTTTTCATAAAAAATTTTTTTGCATTAAAAATGGATGATGTATATTTCATTAAATTCTTTGCACGTAATATAGACGACGTATATAGTCCATTTAAGTTTTTGTATACGAAATAGACAATTCATAGCCCATTAATGTTTTTCATAAAAATTAAAAAAATTAACCATGTATAGCCCATTATATTTTGTATCTATAGCCCATTTAATTTTTTTGCATGAAAAATAGACGATGTATAGTGTTTTTAGTTTCTTGCGTATGAAATGGACGATTTATAGTTCATTAAATTTTTTCATAAAAATTGGAAAAATTGACGATGTATAGTCCATTAAATTTTGTTCATAAAAAATTTTTTTGCATTAAAAATGGATGATGTATATTTCATTAAATTCTTTGCACGTAATATAGACGACGTATATAGTCCATTTAAGTTTTTGTATACGAAATAGACAATTCATAGCCCATTAATGTTTTTCATAAAAATTAAAAAAATTAACCATGTATAGCCCATTATATTTTGTATCTATAGCCCATTTAATTTTTTTGCATGAAAAATAGACGATGTATAGTGTTTTTAGTTTCTTGCGTATGAAATGGACGATTTATAGTTCATTAAATTTTTTCATAAAAATTGGAAAAATTGACGATGTATAGTCCATTAAATTTTTTTCATAAAAAATTTTTTGCATTAAAAATGGATGATGTATATTTCATTAAATTCTTTGCACGTAATATAGACGACGTATATAGTCCATTTAAGTTTTTGTATACGAAATAGACAATTCATAGCCCATTAATGTTTTTCATAAAAATTAAAAAAATGAACCATGTATAGCCCATTATATTTTGTATCTATAGCCCATTTAATTTTTTTGCATGAAAAATAGACGATGTATAGTGTTTTTAGTTTCTTGCGTATGAAGTGGACGATTTATAGTTCATTAAATTTTTTCATAAAAATTGGAAAAATTAACGATGTATAGTCCATTAAATTTTTTTCATAAAAAATTTTTTTGCATTAAAAATGGATGATGTATATTTCATTAAATTCTTTGCACGTAATATAGACGACGTATATAGTCCATTTAAGTTTTTGTATACGAAATAGACAATTCATAGCCCATTAATGTTTTTCATAAAAATTTTAAAAATGAACCATGTATAGCTCATTATATTTTGTATCTATAGCCCATTTAATTTTTTTGCATGAAAAATAGACGATGTATAGTGTTTTTAGTTTCTTGCGTATGAAATGGACGATTTATAGTTCATTAAATTTTTTCATAAAAATTGGAAAAATTTACGATGTATAGTCCATTAAATTTTTTTATAAAAAATTTTTTTGCATTAAAAATGGATGATGTATATATCATTAAATTCTTTGCACGTAATATAGACGACGTATATAGTTTATTTAAGTTTTTGTATACGAAATAGACAATTCATAGCCCATTAATGTTTTTCATAAAAATTAAAAAAATTAACCATGTATAGCCCATTATATTTTGTATCTATAGCCCATTTAATTTTTTTGCATGAAAAATAGACGATGTATAGTGTTTTTAGTTTCTTGCGTATGAAATGGACGATTTATAGTTCATTAAATTTTTTCATAAAAATTGGAAAAATTGATGATGTATATATAGTCCATTAAATTTTTTTCATAAAAAATTTTTTTGCATTAAAAATGGATG
This sequence comes from Tachina fera, assembly GCA_905220375.1. Lineage (NCBI taxonomy): Eukaryota > Metazoa > Arthropoda > Insecta > Diptera > Tachinidae > Tachina > Tachina fera. Next base: position 47,736,011 of record LR999965.1, on the reverse strand, counting down.
ATGTATATTTCATTAAATTCTTTGCACGTAATATAGACGACGTATATAGTCCATTTAAGTTTTTGTATACGAAATAGACAATTCATAGCCCATTAATGTTTTTCATAAAAATTTAAAAAATTAACCATGTATAGCCCATTATATTTTGTATCTATAGCCCATTTAATTTTTTTGCATGAAAAATAGACGATGTATAGTGTTTTTAGTTTCTTGCGTATGAAATGGACGATTTATAGTTCATTAAATTTTTTCATAAAAATTGGAAAAATTGACGAATATAGTCCATTAAATTTTTTTCATAAAAAATTTTTTTGCATTAAAAATGGATGATGTATATTTCATTAAATTCCTTGCACGTAATATAGACGACGTATATAGTTTATGTAAGTTTTTGTATACGAAATAGACAATTCATAGCCCATTAATGTTTTTCATAAAAATTAAAAAAATGAACCATGTATAGCCCATTATATTTTGTATCTATAGCCCATTTAATTTTTTTGCATGAAAAATAGACGATGTATAGTGTTTTTAGTTTCTTGCGTATGAAATGGACGATTTATAGTTCATTAAATTTTTTCATAAAAATTGGAAAAATTGACGTTGTATAGTCCATTAAATTTTTTTTATAAAAAATTTTTTTGCATTAAAAATGGATGATGTATATATCATTAAATTCTTTGCACGTAATATAGACGACGTATATAGTTTATTTAAGTTTTTGTATACGAAATAGACAATTCATAGCCCATTAATGTTTTTCATAAAAATTAAAAAAATTAACCATGTATAGCCCATTATATTTTGTATCTATAGCCCATTTAATTTTTTTGCATGAAAAATAGACGATGTATAGTGTTTTTAGTTTCTTGCGTATGAAATGGACGATTTATAGTTCATTAAATTTTTTCATAAAAATTGGAAAAATTGACAATGTATAGTCCATTAAATTTTTTTCATAAAAAATTTTTTTGCATTAAAAATGGATGATGTATATTTCATTAAATTCTTTGCACGTAATATAGACGACGTATATAGTCCATTTAAGTTTTTGTATACGAAATAGACAATTCATAGCCCATTAATGTTTTTCATAAAAATTAAAAAAATTAACCATGTATAGCCCATTATATTTTGTATCTATAGCCCATTTAATTTTTTTGCATGAAAAATAGACGATGTATAGTGTTTTTAGTTTCTTGCGTATGAAATGGACGATTTATAGTTCATTAAATTTTTTCATAAAAATTGGAAAAATTGACGATGTATAGTCCATTAAATTTTGTTCATAAAAAATTTTTTTGCATTAAAAATGGATGATGTATATTTCATTAAATTCTTTGCACGTAATATAGACGACGTATATAGTTTATTTAAGTTTTTGTATACGAAATAGACAATTCATAGCCCATTAATGTTTTTCATAAAAATTCAAAAAATGAACCATGTATAGCCCATTATATTTTGTATCTATAGCCCATTTAATTTTTTGCATGAAAAATAGACGATGTATAGTGTTTTTAGTTTCTTGCGTATGAAATGGACGATTTATAGTTCATTAAATTTTTTCATAAAAATTGGAAAAATTGACGATGTATAGTCCATTAAATTTTTTTCATAAAAAATTTTTTTGCATTGAAAATGGATGATGTATATATCATTAAATTCTTTGCACGTAATATAGACGACGTATATAGTTTATTTAAGTTTTTGTATACGAAAAAGACAATTCATAGCCCATTAATGTTTTTCATAAAAATTAAAAAAATGAACCATGTATAGCCCATTATATTTTGTATCTATAGCCCATTTAATTTTTTTGCATGAAAAATAGACGATGTATAGTGTTTTTAGTTTCTTGCGTATGAAATGGACGATTTATAGTTCATTAAATTTTTTCATAAAAATTGAAAAAATTGACGATGTAAATGTAAATTTTTTTCATAAAAAATTTTTTTGCATTAAAAATGGATGATGTATATATCATTAAATTCTTTGCACGTAATATAGACGACGTATATAGTTTATTTAAGTTTTTGTATACGAAATAGACAATTCATAGCCCATTAATGTTTTTCATAAAAATTAAAAAAATGAACCATGTATAGCCCATTATATTTTGTATCTATAGCCCATTTAATTTTTTTGCATGAAAAATAGACGATGTATAGTGTTTTTAGTTTCTTGCGTATGAAATGGACGATTTATAGTTCATTAAATTTTTTCATAAAAATTGGAAAAATTGACGATGTATAGTCCATTAAATTTTTTTCATAAAAAATTTTTTTGCATTAAAAATGGATGATGTATATTTCATTAAATTCTTTGCACGTAATATAGACGACGTATATAGTTTATTTAAGTTTTTGTATACGAAATAGACAATTCATAGCCCATTAATGTTTTTCATAAAAATTAAAAAAATTAACCATGTATAGCCCATTATATTTTGTATCTATAGCCCATTTAATTTTTTTGCATGAAAAATAGACGATGTATAGTGTTTTTAGTTTCTTGCGTATGAAATGGACGATTTATAGTTCATTAAATTTTTTCATAAAAATTGGAAAAATTGACGATGTGTAATAATAGTCCATTAAATTTTTTTCATAAAAAATTTTTTTGCATTAAAAATGGATGATGTATATTTCATTAAATTCTTTGCACGTAATATAGACGACGTATATAGTCCATTTAAGTTTTTGTATACGAAATAGACAATTCATAGCCCATTAATGTTTTTCATAAAAATTAAAAAAATTAACCATGTATAGCCCATTATATTTTGTATCTATAGCCCATTTAATTTTTTTGCATGAAAAATAGACGATGTATAGTGTTTTTAGTTTCTTGCGTATGAAATGGACGATTTATAGTTCATTAAATTTTTTCATAAAAATTGGAAAAATTGACGATGTATAGTCCATTAAATTTTGTTCATAAAAAATTTTTTTGCATTAAAAATGGATGATGTATATTTCATTAAATTCTTTGCACGTAATATAGACGACGTATATAGTTTATTTAAGTTTTTGTATACGAAATAGACAATTCATAGCCCATTAATGTTTTTCATAAAAATTAAAAAAATGAACCATGTATAGCCCATTATATTTTGTATCTATAGCCCATTTAATTTTTTGCATGAAAAATAGACGATGTATAGTGTTTTTAGTTTCTTGCGTATGAAATGGACGATTTATAGTTCATTAAATTTTTTCATAAAAATTGGAAAAATTGACGATGTATAGTCCATTAAATTTTTTTCATAAAAAATTTTTTTGCATTAAAAATGGATGATGTATATTTCATTAAATTCTTTGCACGTAATATAGACGACGTATATAGTTTATTTAAGTTTTTGTATACGAAATACACAATTCATAGCCCATTAATGTTTTTCATAAAAATTAAAAAAATGAACCATGTATAGCCCATTATATTTTGTATCTATAGCCCATTTAATTTTTTTGCATGAAAAATAGACGATGTATAGTGTTTTTAGTTTCTTGCGTATGAAATGGACGATTTATAGTTCATTAAATTTTTTCATAAAAATTGGAAAAATTGACGATGTATATATAGTCCATTAAATTTTTTTCATAAAAAATTTTTTTGCATTAAAATTGGATGATGTATATTTCATTAAATTCTTTGCACGTAATATAGACGACGTATATAGTCCATTTAAGTTTTTGTATACGAAATAGACAATTCATAGCCCATTAATGTTTTTCATAAAAATTTTAAAAATGAACCATGTATAGCTCATTATATTTTGTATCTATAGCCCATTTAATTTTTTTGCATGAAAAATAGACGATGTATAGTGTTTTTAGTTTCTTGCGTATGAAATGGACGATTTATAGTTCATTAAATTTTTTCATAAAAATTGGAAAAATTGACGATGTATAGTCCATTAAATATTTTTCATAAAAAATTTTTTTGCATTAAAAATGGATGATGTATATTTCATTAAATTCTTTGCACGTAATATAGACGACGTATATAGTTTATTTAAGTTTTTGTATACGAAATAGACAATTCATAGCCCATTAATGTTTTTCATAAAAATTAAAAAAATGAACCATGTATAGCCCATTATATTTTGTATATATAGCCCATTTAATTTTTTTGCATGAAAAATAGACGATGTATAGTGTTTTTAGTTTCTTGCGTATGAAATGGACGATTTATAGTTCATTAAATTTTTTCATAAAAATTGGAAAAATTGACGATGTATAGTCCATTAAATTTTTTTCATAAAAAATTTTTTTGCATTAAAAATGGATGATGTATATATCATTAAATTCTTTGCACGTAATATAGACGACGTATATAGTTTATTTAAGTTTTTGTATACGAAATAGACAATTCATAGCCCATTAATGTTTTTCATAAAAATTAAAAAAAATGAACCATGTATAGCCCATTATATTTTGTATCTATAGCCCATTTAATTTTTTTGCATGAAAAATAGACGATGTATAGTGTTTTTAGTTTCTTGCGTATGAAATGGACGATTTATAGTTCATTAAATTTTTTCATAAAAATTGGAAAAATTGACGATGTATAGTCCATTAAATTTTTTTCATAAAAAATTTTTTTGCATTAAAAATGGATGATGTATATTTCATTAAATTCTTTGCACGTAATATAGACGACGTATATAGTTTATTTAAGTTTTTGTATACGAAATAGACAATTCATAGCCCATTAATGTTTTTCATAAAAATTAAAAAAATGAACCATGTATAGCCCATTATATTTTGTATCTATAGCCCATTTAATTTTTTGCATGAAAAATAGACGATGTATAGTGTTTTTAGTTTCTTGCGTATGAAATGGACGATTTATAGTTCATTAAATTTTTTCATAAAAATTGGAAAAATTGACGATGTATAGTCCATTAAATTTTTTTCATAAAAAATTTTTTTGCATTAAAAATGGATGATGTATATTTCATTAAATTCTTTGCACGTAATATAGACGACGTATATAGTCCATTTAAGTTTTTGTATACGAAATAGACAATTCATAGCCCATTAATGTTTTTCATAAAAATTTTAAAAATGAACCATGTATAGCTCATTATATTTTGTATCTATAGCCCATTTAATTTTTTTGCATGGAAAATAGACGATGTATAGTGTTTTTAGTTTCTTGCGTATGAAATGGACGATTTATAGTTCATTAAATTTTTTCATAAAAATTGGAAAAATTTACGATGTATAGTCCATTAAATTTTTTTCATAAAAAATTTTTTGCATTAAAAATGGATGATGTATATATCATTAAATTCTTTGCACGTAATATAGACGACGTATATAGTTTATTTAAGTTTTTGTATACGAAATAGACAATTCATAGCCCATTAATGTTTTTCATAAAAATTAAAAAAATGAACCATGTATAGCCCATTATATTTTGTATCTATAGCCCATTTAATTTTTTTGCATGAAAAATAGACGATGTATAGTGTTTTTAGTTTCTTGCGTATGAAATGGACGATTTATAGTTCATTAAATTTTTTCATAAAAATTGGAAAAATTGACGAAAAAAAAATTTCATAAAAAATTTTTTTGCATTAAAAATGGATGATGTATATTTCATTAAATTCTTTGCACGTAATATAGACGACGTATATAGTCCATTTAAGTTTTTGTATACGAAATAGACAATTCATAGCCCATTAATGTTTTTCATAAAAATTAAAAAAATGAACCATGTATAGCCCATTATATTTTGTATCTATAGCCCATTTAATTTTTTTGCATGAAAAATAGACTATGTATAGTGTTTTTAGTTTCTTGCGTATGAAATGGACGATTTATAGTTCATTAAATTTTTTCATAAGAATTGGAAAAATTGACGATGTATAGTCCATTAAATTTTTTTCATAAAAAATTTTTTTGCATTAAAAATGGTAGATGTATATTTCATTAAATTCTTTGCACGTAATATAGACGACGTATATAGTCCATTTAAGTTTTTGTATACGAAATAGACAATTCATAGCCCATTAATGTTTTTCATAAAAATTAAAAAAATGAACCATGTATAGCCCATTATATTTTGTATATATAGCCCATTTAATTTTTTTGCATGAAAAATAGACGATGTATAGTGTTTTTAGTTTCTTGCGTATGAAATGGACGATTTATAGTTCATTAAATTTTTTCATAAAAATTGGAAAAATTGACGATGTATAGTCCATTAAATTTTTTTCATAAAAAATTTTTTTGCATTAAAAATGGATGATGTATATATCATTAAATTCTTTGCACGTAATATAGACGACGTATATAGTTTATTTAAGTTTTTGTATACGAAATAGACAATTCATAGCCCATTAATGTTTTTCATAAAAATTAAAAAAAATGAACCATGTATAGCCCATTATATTTTGTATCTATAGCCCATTTAATTTTTTTGCATGAAAAATAGACGATGTATAGTGTTTTTAGTTTCTTGCGTATGAAATGGACGATTTATAGTTCATTAAATTTTTTCATAAAAATTGGAAAAATTGACGATGTATAGTCCATTAAATTTTTTTCATAAAAAATTTTTTTGCATTAAAAATGGATGATGTATATTTCATTAAATTCTTTGCACGTAATATAGACGACGTATATAGTTTATTTAAGTTTTTGTATACGAAATAGACAATTCATAGCCCATTAATGTTTTTCATAAAAATTAAAAAAATGAACCATGTATAGCCCATTATATTTTGTATCTATAGCCCATTTAATTTTTTTGCATGAAAAATAGACGATGTATAGTGTTTTTAGTTTCTTGCGTATGAAATGGACGATTTATAGTTCATTAAATTTTTTCATAAAAATTGGAAAAATTGACGATGTATATATAGTCCATTAAATTTTTTTCATAAAAAATTTTTTTGCATTAAAAATGGATGATGTATATTTCATTAAATTCTTTGCACGTAATATAGACGACGTATATAGTTTATTTAAGTTTTTGTATACGAAATAGACAATTCATAGCCCATTAATGTTTTTCATAAAAATTTAAAAAAATGAACCATGTATAGCCCATTATATTTTGTATCTATAGCCCATTTAATTTTTTGCATGAAAAATAGACGATGTATAGTGTTTTTAGTTTCTTGCGTATGAAATGGACGATTTATAGTTCATTAAATTTTTTCATAAAAATTGGAAAAATTGACGATTTAAATTAAATTAAATTTTTTTCATAAAAAATTTTTTTGCATTAAAAATGGATGATGTATATTTCGTTAAATTCTTTGCACGTAATATAGACGACGTATATAGTTTATTTAAGTTTTTTGTATACGAAATAGACAATTCATAGCCCATTAATGTTTTTCATAAAAATTTTAAAAATTAACCATGTATAGCTCATTATATTTTGTATCTATAGCCCATTTAATTTTTTTGCATGAAAAATAGACGATGTATAGTGTTTTTAGTTTCTTGCGTATGAAATGGACGATTTATAGTTCATTAAATTTTTTCATAAAAATTGGAAAAATTGACGAAAAAAAAATTTCATAAAAAATTTTTTTGCATTAAAAATGGATGATGTATATTTCATTAAATTCTTTGCACGTAATATAGACGACGTATATAGTCCATTTAAGTTTTTGTATACGAAATAGACAATTCATAGCCCATTAATGTTTTTCATAAAAATTAAAAAAATGAAGCATGTATAGCCCATTATATTTTGTATCTATAGCCCATTTAATTTTTTTGCATGAAAAATAGACTATGTATAGTGTTTTTAGTTTCTTGCGTATGAAATGGACGATTTATAGTTCATTAAATTTTTTCATAAAAATTGGAAAAATTGACGATGTATAGTCCATTAAATTTTTTTCATAAAAAATTTTTTTGCATTAAAAATGGGTGATGTATATTTCATTAAATTCTTTGGACGTAATATAGACGACGTATATAGTCCATTTAAGTTTTTGTATACGAAATAGACAAGTCATAGCCCATTAATGTTTTTCATAAAAATTAAAAAAATGAACCATGTATAGCCCATTATATTTTGTATATATAGCCCATTTAATTTTTTTGCATGAAAAATAGACGATGTATAGTGTTTTTAGTTTCTTGCGTATGAAATGGACGATTTATAGTTCATTAAATTTTTTCATAAAAATTGGAAAAATTGACGATGTATAGTCCATTAAATTTTTTTCATAAAAAATTTTTTTGCATTAAAAATGGATGATGTATATATCATTAAATTCTTTGCACGTAATATAGACGACGTATATAGTTTATTTAAGTTTTTGTATACGAAATAGACAATTCATAGCCCATTAATGTTTTTCATAAAAATTAAAAAAAATGAACCATGTATAGCCCATTATATTTTGTATCTATAGCCCATTTAATTTTTTTGCATGAAAAATAGACGATGTATAGTGTTTTTAGTTTCTTGCGTATGAAATGGACGATTTATAGTTCATTAAATTTTTTCATAAAAATTGGAAAAATTGACGATGTATAGTCCATTAAATTTTTTTCATAAAAAATTTTTTTGCATTAAAAATGGATGATGTATATTTCATTAAATTCTTTGCACGTAATATAGACGACGTATATAGTTTATTTAAGTTTTTGTATACGAAATAGACAATTCATAGCCCATTAATGTTTTTCATAAAAATTAAAAAAATGAACCATGTATAGCCCATTATATTTTGTATCTATAGCCCATTTAATTTTTTTGCATGAAAAATAGACGATGTATAGTGTTTTTAGTTTCTTGCGTATGAAATGGACGATTTATAGTTCATTAAATTTTTTCATAAAAATTGGAAAAATTGACGAAAAAAAAATTTCATAAAAAATTTTTTTGCATTAAAAATGGATGATGTATATTTCATTAAATTCTTTGCACGTAATATAGACGACGTATATAGTCCATTTAAGTTTTTGTATACGAAATAGACAATTCATAGCCCATTAATGTTTTTCATAAAAATTAAAAAAATGAACCATGTATAGCCCATTATATTTTGTATCTATAGCCCATTTAATTTTTTTGCATGAAAAATAGACTATGTATAGTGTTTTTAGTTTCTTGCGTATGAAATGGACGATTTATAGTTCATTAAATTTTTTCATAAAAATTGGAAAAATTGACGATGTATAGTCCATTAAATTTTTTTCATAAAAAATTTTTTTGCATTAAAAATGGGTGATGTATATTTCATTAAATTCTTTGGACGTAATATAGACGACGTATATAGTCCATTTAAGTTTTTGTATACGAAATAGACAATTCATAGCCCATTAATGTTTTTCATAAAAATTAAAAAAATGAACCATGTATAGCCCATTATATTTTGTATATATAGCCCATTTAATTTTTTTGCATGAAAAATAGACGATGTATAGTGTTTTTAGTTTCTTGCGTATGAAATGGACGATTTATAGTTCATTAAATTTTTTCATAAAAATTGGAAAAATTGACGATGTATAGTCCATTAAATTTTTTTCATAAAAAATTTTTTTGCATTAAAAATGGATGATGTATATATCATTAAATTCTTTGCACGTAATATAGACGACGTATATAGTTTATTTAAGTTTTTGTATACGAAATAGACAATTCATAGCCCATTAATGTTTTTCATAAAAATTAAAAAAAATGAACCATGTATAGCCCATTATATTTTGTATCTATAGCCCATTTAATTTTTTTGCATGAAAAATAGACGATGTATAGTGTTTTTAGTTTCTTGCGTATGAAATGGACGATTTATAGTTCATTAAATTTTTTCATAAAAATTGGAAAAATTGACGATGTATAGTCCATTAAATTTTTTTCATAAAAAATTTTTTTGCATTAAAAATGGATGATGTATATTTCATTAAATTCTTTGCACGTAATATAGATGACGTATATAGTTTATTTAAGTTTTTGTATACGAAATAGACAATTCATAGCCCATTAATGTTTTTCATAAAAATTAAAAAAATGAACCATGTATAGCCCATTATATTTTGTATCTATAGCCCATTTAATTTTTTTGCATGAAAAATAGACTATGTATAGTGTTTTTAGTTTCTTGCGTATGAAATGGACGATTTATAGTTCATTAAATTTTTTCATAAAAATTGGAAAAATTGACGAAAAAAAAATTTCATAAAAAATTTTTTTGCATTAAAAATGGATGATGTATATTTCATTAAATTCTTTGCACGTAATATAGACGACGTATATAGTCCATTTAAGTTTTTGTATACGAAATAGACAATTCATAGCCCATTAATGTTTTTCATAAAAATTTTAAAAATGAACCATGTATAGCTCATTATATTTTGTATCTATAGCCCATTTAATTTTTTTGCATGAAAAATAGACGATGTATAGTGTTTTTAGTTTCTTGCGTATGAAATGGACGATTTATAGTTCATTAAATTTTTTCATAAAAATTGGAAAAATTGACGATGTATAGTCCATTAAATTTTTTTCATAAAAAATTTTTTTGCATTAAAAATGGATGATGTATATTTCATTAAATTCTTTGCACGTAATATAGACGACGTATATAGTTTATTTAAGTTTTTGTATACGAAATAGACAATTCATAGCCCATTAATGTTTTTCATAAAAATTAAAAAAATGAACCATGTATAGCCCATTATATTTTGTATATATAGCCCATTTAATTTTTTTGCATGAAAAATAGACGATGTATAGTGTTTTTAGTTTCTTGCGTATGAAATGGACGATTTATAGTTCATTAAATTTTTTCATAAAAATTGGAAAAATTGACGAAAAAAAAATTTCATAAAAAATTTTTTTGCATTAAAAATGGATGATGTATATTTCATTAAATTCTTTGCACGTAATATAGACGACGTATATAGTCCATTTAAGTTTTTGTATACGAAATAGACAATTCATAGCCCATTAATGTTTTTCATAAAAATTAAAAAAATGAACCATGTATAGCCCATTATATTTTGTATCTATAGCCCATTTAATTTTTTTGCATGAAAAATAGACTATGTATAGTGTTTTTAGTTTCTTGCGTATGAAATGGACGATTTATAGTTCATTAAATTTTTTCATAAAAATTGGAAAAATTGACGATGTATAGTCCATTAAATTTTTTTCATAAAAAATTTTTTGCATTAAAAATGGGTGATGTATATTTCATTAAATTCTTTGGACGTAATATAGACGACGTATATAGTCCATTTAAGTTTTTGTATACGAAATAGACAATTCATAGCCCATTAATGTTTTTCATAAAAATTAAAAAAATTAACCATGTATAGCCCATTATATTTTGTATATATAGCCCATTTAATTTTTTTGCATGAAAAATAGACGATGTATAGTGTTTTTAGTTTCTTGCGTATGAAATGGACGATTTATAGTTCATTAAATTTTTTCATAAAAATTGGAAAAATTGACGAAAAAAAAATTTCATAAAAAATTTTTTTGCATTAAAAATGGATGATGTATATTTCATTAAATTCTTTGCACGTAATATAGACGACGTATATAGTCCATTTAAGTTTTTGTATACGAAATAGACAATTCATAGCCCATTAATGTTTTTCATAAAAATTAAAAAAATGAACCATGTATAGCCCATTATATTTTGTATCTATAGCCCATTTAATTTTTTTGCATGAAAAATAGACTATGTATAGTGTTTTTAGTTTCTTGCGTATGAAATGGACGATTTATAGTTCATTAAATTTTTTCATAAAAATTGGAAAAATTGACGATGTATAGTCCATTAAATTTTTTTCATAAAAAATTTTTTGCATTAAAAATGGATGATGTATATATCATTAAATTCTTTGCACGTAATATAGACGACGTATATAGTTTATTTAAGTTTTTGTATACGAAATAGACAATTCATAGCCCATTAATGTTTTTCATAAAAATTAAAAAAAATGAACCATGTATAGCCCATTATATTTTGTATCTATAGCCCATTTAATTTTTTTGCATGAAAAATAGACGATGTATAGTGTTTTTAGTTTCTTGCGTATGAAATGGACGATTTATAGTTCATTAAATTTTTTCATAAAAATTGGAAAAATTGACGATTTTCATAAAAAAATTTTTTGCATTAAAAATGGATGATGTATATTTCATTAAATTCTTTGCACGTAATATAGACGACGTATATAGTCCATTTAAGTTTTTGTATACGAAATAGACAATTCATAGCCCATTAATGTTTTTCATAAAAATTTTAAAAATGAACCATGTATAGCTCATTATATTTTGTATCTATAGCCCATTTAATTTTTTTGCATGAAAAATAGACGATGTATAGTGTTTTTAGTTTCTTGCGTATGAAATGGACGATTTATAGTTCATTAAATTTTTTCATAAAAATTGGAAAAATTGACGATGTATAGTCCATTAAATTTTTTTCATAAAAAATTTTTTTGCATTAAAAATGGATGATGTATATTTCATTAAATTCTTTGCACGTAATATAGACGACGTATATAGTTTATTTAAGTTTTTGTATACGAAATAGACAATTCATAGCCCATTAATGTTTTTCATAAAAATTAAAAAAATGAACCATGTATAGCCCATTATATTTTGTATCTATAGCCCATTTAATTTTTTGCATGAAAAATAGACGATGTATAGTGTTTTTAGTTTCTTGCGTATGAAATGGACGATTTATAGTTCATTAAATTTTTTCATAAAAATTGGAAAAATTGACGAAAAAAAAATTTCATAAAAAATTTTTTTGCATTAAAAATGGATGATGTATATTTCATTAAATTCTTTGGACGTAATATAGACGACGTATATAGTCCATTTAAGTTTTTGTATACGAAATAGACAATTCATAGCCCATTAATGTTTTTCATAAAAATTTTAAAAATGAACCATGTATAGCCCATTATATATTGTATCTATAGCCCGTATAATTTTTTTGCATGAAAAATAGACTATGTATAGTGTTTTTAGTTTCTTGCGTATGAAATGGACGATTTATAGTTCATTAAATTTTTTCATAAAAATTAGAAAAATTGACGATGTATAGTCCATAAAATTTTTTTCATAAAAAATTTTTTTGCATTAAAAATGGATGATGTATATTTCATTAAATTCTTTGCACGTAATATAGACGACGTATATAGTTTATTTAAGTTTTTGTATACGAAATAGACAATTCATAGCCCATTAATGTTTTTCATAAAAATTAAAAAAAATGAACCATGTATAGCCCATTATATTTTGTATCTATAGCCCATTTAATTTTTTTGCATGAAAAATAGACGATGTATAGTGTTTTTAGTTTCTTGCGTATGAAATGGACGATTTATAGTTCATTAAATTTTTTCATAAAAATTGGAAAAATTGACGATGTATAGTCCATTAAATTTTTTTCATAAAAAATTTTTTTGCATTAAAAATGGATGATGTATATTTCATTAGATTCTTTGCACGTAATATAGACGACGTATATAGTCCATTTAAGTTTTTGTATACGAAATAGACAATTCATAGCACATTAATGTTTTTCATAAAAATTAAAAAAATGAACCATGTATAGCCCATTATATATTGTATCTATAGCCCGTTTAATTTTTTTGCATGAAAAATAGACTATGTATAGTGTTTTTAGTTTCTTGCGTATGAAATGGACGATTTATAGTTCATTAAATTTTTTCATAAAAATTGGAAAAATTGACGATGTATAGTCCATTAAATTTTTTTCATAAAAAATTTTTTGCATTAAAAATGGATGATGTATATTTCATTAAATTCTTTGCACGTAATATAGACGACGTATATAGTCCATTTAAGTTTTTGTATACGAAATAGACAATTCATAGCCCATTAATGTTTTTCATAAAAATTAAAAAAATGAACCATGTATAGCCCATTATATTTTGTATCTATAGCCCATTTAATTTTTTTGCATGAAAAATAGACGATGTATAGTGTTTTTAGTTTCTTGCGTATGAAATGGACGATTTATAGTTCATTAAATTTTTTCATAAAAATTGGAAAAATTAACGATGTATAGTCCATTAAATTTTTTTCATAAAAAATTTTTTTGTATTAAAAATGGATGATGTATATTTCATTAAATTCTTTGCACGTAATATAGACGACGTATATAGTCCATTTAAGTTTTTGTATACGAAATAGACAATTCATAGCACATTAATGTTTTTCATAAAAATTAAAAAAATGAACCATGTATAGCCCATTATATATTGTATCTATAGCCCGTATAATTTTTTTGCATGAAAAATAGACTATGTATAGTGTTTTTAGTTTCTTGCGTATGAAATGGACGATTTATAGTTCATTAAATTTTTTCATAAAAATTGGAAAAATTGACGATGTATAGTCCATTAAATTTTTTTCATAAAAAATTTTTTTGCATTAAAAATGGATGATGTATATTTCATTAAATTCTTTGCACGTAATATAGACGACGTATATAGTCCATTTAAGTTTTTGTATACGAAATAGACAATTCATAGCCCATTAATATTTTTCATAAAAATTTTAAAAATGAACCATGTATAGCTTATTATATTTTGTATCTATAGCCCATTTAATTTTTTTGCATGAAAAATAGACGATGTATAGTGTTTTTAGTTTCTTGCGTATGAAATGGACGATTTATAGTTCATTAAATTTTTTCATAAAAATTGGAAAAATTGACGATGTATAGTCCATTAAATTTTTTTCATAAAAAATTTTTTTGCATTAAAAATGGATGATGTATATTTCATTAAATTCTTTGCACGTAATATAGACGACGTATATAGTTTATTTAAGTTTTTGTATACGAAATAGACAATTCATAGCCCATTAATGTTTTTCATAAAAATTAAAAAAATGAACCATGTATAGCCCATTATATTTTGTATCTATAGCCCATTTATTTTTTTTGCATGAAAAATAGACGATGTATAGTGTTTTTAGTTTCTTGCGTATGAAATGGACGATTTATAGTTCATTAAATTTTTTCATAAAAATTGGAAAAATTGACGATGTATTATAGTCCATTAAATTTTTTTCATAAAAAATTTTTTTGCATTAAAAATGGATGATGTATATTTCATTAAATTCTTTGCACGTAATATAGACAACGTATATAGTCCATGATGTATATTTCATTAAATTCTTTGCACGTAATATAGACGACGTATATAGTTTATTTAAGTTTTTGTATACGAAATAGACAATTCATAGCCCATTAATGTTTTTCATAAAAATTAAAAAAATGAACCATGTATAGCTCATTATATTTTGTATCTATAGCCCATTTAATTTTTTTGCATGAAAAATATACGATGTATAGTGTTTTTAGTCTCTTGCATATGAAATGGACGATTTATAGTTTATTAAATTTTTTTCATAAAAAATTTTTTTGCATTAAAAATTGATGATGTATATTTCATTAAATTCTTTGCACGAAATATAGACGACGTATATAGTTCATTTAAGTTTTTGTATACGAAATAGTCATTTTATAGTCCATTAATATTTTTCATAAAAATTTAAAAAATGAACCATGTATAGCTCATTATATTTTGTATCTTTAGCCCACTTAATTTTTATATGGTCTTTAATATATTCGCTTAATTTCAATTTATTACTTTTTTTTTAAAAATTGCCCCCTAAGTGGGTTTTTGGAACGATGCTATGTGGCATCATTTGGACTTAACAGTTTTAAATTAAGACGCTTTTAGGTAGTATAGTTATATGACCATATTTTATTTATATTTTTATATATATCTTTCTATTAAGTTAGTTTTAAATAACACAAATTTACAAAAGTTATATATATATGTAGATATGTATATATATATATATATATATATATATAATATACCTAATGGAGACAGGTGGAGCAACCTCGCATTTAATTTTGGATGCAGTAAGACCACTTTCCATTGAAGTTGTAGGACTGTTGTCAACTGCTGACTTTGTTGGACGACAACGTTTACGCTCATTGCTTTTTTGCGCTGTAGAAATTAGAAGTGCATTTGATAGATCATTTCGAAATTCTAATAGGTCCATGCAATCTTTCTTTTTAAGTTTATTGGCTTCACAATCATTTTTATACTCCAGCCATGAGTTGCACACGGCAAGATCAATGAAGTGATCAAAAACTTTTAGTGTCCATTTTCTGGACCTAATTGAAATACGATAAAGGGAAAGCAGAAAATCTAATTTATCAACTCCGCCCATGTTTTGGTTGTAGATTAAAACAAGATTTGGTTGTTTAATTTCAATTTTCCTCTTTTCTGTTGCACAAAAACGAGTCACGGAATTGACTGGTTCTGGACCATAAATTATTGATGCAAGCTGTACAATGCCACCGTCAAGCCATCTTACTACGATAAAATTGTCGGTTCTCTCAATGCGATAGTCAAAGTTACCTCGCCCAATTTTTTTCAGTTCTTTTTCAGATTGAAGCGGAACTTTTCCTATTCTATTTGTTCTGATTGTTCCTGTTGCCCATATTCCGCGTTCTTTCAAATATCGCACTAAAGCAAATGTTGTGAAAAAGTTATCAAAAAATATTTTAAAATTTTCGTTTACGGGAACTGTTTTTGTCAAATGGATATCAACAATATCAGAGCAGAATCCAAATTTCTTTTCTCCAACAATCGTATTCTTTCCTTGATAAATTTCGAAGTCATAGAGGATTCCTCTAGAACTCCAAAGGCAAAATATTTTCACCCCCCATTTATTAGGTTTCTTAGGCATATATTGTTTTAGAGTGGATCTTCCTTTGAAAGGTATCATCATTTCGTCCACACAGAGATTTTCATCTTTCGGTAAGGAGTACAACTTCTTGCAGAAAACATCCAATAGTGGTCGAACTTTGTAGAGCTTATCATTTTTGTTTGAGCTTGAAGTGAATTTCAAACTATTGCGCAAATAATGGAATCGGCTTCTTGACATACAGTGACGAAAGGAAGGAATTTCAGTTGCTTTTGTCCAGTACATGTTAAGACGAGGGTAACCAATTGAACCAATCATTATTTCGAGAGCAATAAATTTAATTAACTCTTCACTGGTTATGTTTATAGAAGTCCCTATGCTCATGAGGGATACTTCATTTGTTGATATAACAATTTCAGTAATAAGCTCCTTTGTAAAATACTCCAAAAAATATTCTATGGGAGTCCTAATATTATTTTTAGGCAAATGTTGCTCGAAGCATGCATCATGGGCAGACCAATCAGCCCTCTTCCACTTATAACTATCAAGCTTCTTAAATGGTTCCAATACTACTTCTTCATCTACGAATTCTTTTTGCAAATCATTTTCGTCAATATCTTCTAAATTAATATCAGTGGGACTCTCTCGAAATAGCTCTTTTAAAACAAAAGAATTATTGTTCTCTAATTCTTCCAATAGGTCGTCTGAAATGTCAGTCATCAGAGTCCTCAATATCAGAATTATCAGACTCTCCAAAATCATTTAAAATCTTTTCAATCTCAGAGTCTTTCATTTTTTTGTCATATTTAACGTCTTTACTCTCTGACAAAAAGCACACAAATGAATTGAACTTTTTTATCAAATGCAAAAAGTCGTTATTTTTCTGTTACATATTTAACTCCTTTGAGTAACTTTCGATGCCATTTGGCATCATGCAAATTAAAAAAAATACTGCGGCTATATTAGTTGATTTGTGTTTTTGCAATTGAAATTATTTATAAATGACTACTTTTTGAATACTTTTGCAAAAAAATTTTATATTTTTTTTCAAATTTTGTAAAATATGATGTTTTAAAATGCATGTTTTTCGACATGGGGGTTAGGGGCGACTTAGATGAGTTTTAAAACAGCTGTATTTTATTTTAAAATTAAAAAACTACATTATTTTTTTTAAGATATTGTTTTTAAAGCTTAAGAGTACAACACTGCATTAAAAAAATATGATTTTATTTGAATTGGTCGAACTGAGAAGTCTTCAAAAAGCCAAGATGCCATATGGCATCAAAAACACCGAAAGGGTTAAACGATTTTTTCGAATTTGGCGATTTATTTTATTGCTAGAATTTTTTTTTTTTAATTTTATCGATTTTTTTCGATTTGACGATTTTTTTTTAAATTTTTGGCGATTTTATTTTCAGGTTTTGGCGATTTTTTTCGGTTTGGCGATTTTATAATTTTCGGATTTTTTAGTTTTACCGTTTTTGAAAATTTCAAGAGTTTACCTCTTACGGTCTCCAAGATATAGCAATTTGTCAAAATTACATAGTCAAAATTGCATTAACTGATGGACCACCCTTTAATTTAAATTTTTTAATATTTTAATGTTTATTGTTGTAGTCTATATAAAAATACACTAATTTTAAAAATTTCAAGTGTCAATATACATATGTACAAGCAATTGTATGTATATTACATGAGATTTTAACATTTTCGTCGCTCGTTTTGGAGCACCCTTTAATTTCCAATTCTCATGTATTTGTTGTTGTAGTGGCCAAGGTTCTACATACTCTGTCCAAATTTCAGGTCCGTAGCTCTTACGGTTCCTGAGAAAATACCGTGTGACGGACAGACGGACAGACGGAAGGCGTAGCGAAAACAATAGGGTTCCTTTTTTCACCTTTGGTGTACGGAACCCTAAAAAACACTAAATCATATTCGTACATAACATTTAGCTTAAGAAATCAGATTAAAAACTAATTTTATTTATTTATTTATTAAACATATTAATGCAAAGTAAATTTGCATAATATGGTGTTGCACAAATATGGGCGGAGTAACGAAGACCATATGCCCAAGATGGTATTAACAGTATTTTATAAGGTTTTGTGACTGACTGTACACGACCTATGCCTTCACATAGGAAGTAGGCAACGTGGTTGTTAAAGAAATTCCACAAAAAACCGCAAGATTATACGGTTATCCGTGGCAGATCAGTCAACCAGTGCGAGCGAGACGAAAAACTCTCGAAGGCCAAACAACACACACAAGCCTGACCGCACTTAAGAAATAATTACGATGACGCGAGAGATGTTCCCCGACCCAGAGCTGCTTAACGACTGTAAAAACTAATGCAATTAATTATAAAAGAAAAAATAATCCGTCTAACAATAGTTTTCAATACAGTAATATGAACTTTGTTTCTTATCTAGAGAATTTTGTTATTTTCTATAAAATTAATGTCTGGACTATCCTCTTGATTATTTGATATATTAAATGGGGCTACAATGTATAAAATCATACAAGAATGGTTTTTTGTAACAAAAAGTTCTTCTTTTTGAAACGTTGAGGGTACGCATATAACCTTTGCATACCGTATGTATTTTCTAATGGATTTCCAATTCAGCAGTGATAAAATTCCAAGCTTTTTTGATTGCAAAAACGATCTTTTGTGAGATATCATTTATGCATACATTCTTATATGGCTCCATATATAAAATCTTATATTTATATATGGATCCACATATTAAGAGCTTTATAATTAAATTTTAATATAAGAGCTCATATGTTATAATACATTTCATATATTAGTTCATATATAATAGTTTTGCCATGCATAATCTCATATATTTCCATACATGACTTCATACATATTCATATATAGTTATATACATTTATATATTAAAAATATATGGACCATATATAATTTTTTTAGCTGGAAAGAAAAAAATTTATTCCAAAAATATATAAAACCAAAAAAGTTATGCCCACTTGAAGTTCAAAAATTTTCTAAAATATTTTGAATTTCAGCTTCTCTTAAAATAGCGCGTTTTTGATCACCCTATTCGAAGAGAAATAATCGAAATAAAAACTTAAATTTCTGGATTTCGAGGTTCCTATGTGTTTACTTTTATATAAAAAAAAATTAAATCGGTGACACAAAAAAATTTTTTTTGGAAAACTTTTCGGCGACCATCTCTCAAATGTGCCACTGTGCGCCGATATAAAATACTTAAATTGGGCAACTGTGTTTGTTTTAATCCTGATAACCAAAAGCCTTATTGAAACGTTTTTATTTCTGTTTTAATTTTCCTTTAAACTTTAAAAATTTCTAAAATTTGAGAAATTTTTTTTTGGATTTTTAATTGAACTGTAGTGAATTTTTAACAGAAATAATTTTTAGTCAGGCTTAAGTTCAGTAATTTCAATTCTTATTGAATGAAATATTTTTATTAATTAATGTGAGTTTCTAAAGAGAAGAAAAATTAAACTTAGACTTTATAGCTGCGGGAAATACCGATACTTTTCTGTGCAGCACCCTAGTCTATCTACTTGGGTAGAGATTCTTATTAACATCAGCTATTTAACTTAAATTTTCTATTAAACGGAATATGAGAAATGATTGTTTTGTATACAATTGATTTACCTTTGGTAAACACATTTATAAGTATCACTATTAATTTTCTGTTTTTCCATTTTTTTCTATTTAGGTTAGCACGAAATTATATTACTCTACCTAAGTATGTTTAACTATTCTTGCTTATCTTTTACGACCATCACATTAATTATTTTTACTTATTCGATGTACCATATTTCATTCAATAAGAATTGAAATTACTGAAATTAAGCATGACTAAAAATTATTTCTGATTAAAATTTCTAAAATTTATTTCAGTAAAGACTTAAGGCCTTATTAGTTTTAATTTTCTGTTGCTGTTCTGTGTTCTGTTTCCAAAATTTAATAGTTACTTTTCTTGTATTAACTTATCAGCTGTTTCTTACCAGAAAGGTGAGAGTTTTCCACTAAAGTGATGACTTTGCACCGTCCATGGTTATGTTCCAATATAATTTTATGTTTCTCTGGTAATAATTTAATTTTTAAATTCTAAAAGAACAATCCCAGTTTATTTCAAAATGTTTTTATTTTATTTATGCTGTCACAAGTTGAACAGCAACAGTACATAATGAAACAGAAAAACTAACAACTTGTATAAGAATCAGCTGATTCGTAATGGAACAGAAAGTAAAAACTTATTCTGCCTTTAGACTTGGACCGAACTCTTTCAGTACCTATAATCAAATCTATTTAAATTACATGGCTATGATCTTTGGTTTGTGTCAAAAATGATATTTTTGTCTATAATTACAATCCCTGCAGAAAATTTGGTGACAATTGATCCAAACGTACTCGTGCTATGATTTGGGAAAATAGGAATGTTAGAATAAGTAGGGAGCATTTTGGGGTGAAAAAAGGACATATCTTGTAAATGGTTTCATATTTACCATTTTCATCCAGTTTAATTGGGACTTGGTCTAGTATCATAGCAAACGGCACTGAACAAGTTCGATATATGTAGTTGGATCCAAGACCTATCAAATAGTATAAATATAATGTAAATTGTTCCCTGCAATAATACCGCCAAGCCAATCTGGAACCATTCCGGTAAATATAGTTACTCCCTGTGGTCGAGTGGGTAGTGTACAAGCCGACATTCCCAAAAAATATCTGCTAAAAAATAAATTATAATTGCATTTGTAACAATAAAAAAACTATAAGTTTTCATTGTTACAGTTAAGTGCCGAAATGACATTTTTAAATCATTTATATTATTCTACACCCATAATGTACTTATGAGATAGTTCAGTGGCAAATCACAAGGTGTACACAAGGTATCAATTAACCCCACCCTAGGTCATTCCCATGTAAAAGTAACTGGGCCACTTCATAGGAAGTGGTAGAACTCGGACTGGTCACAATCACTTATGAACCGATCACGTGACTAGTCTTGTGTCAGTTCTATTTCCTGCAGGGATATAATACCCGAATTTATATTATGAAATTTAATTTAACGGAAATCTCTGAAGCGTTTTCAACAACTTTTTTATCTTATTTGCTTCACCACAAATATAAAAAAATTTATGCAACTAATTTCATTAACAATTTCATATTCTAAATTCAGTCTAAGAAATATTTTTTATTTTATATTTTTATCTATTACGCATTGCACTGTGCGAGTGGACGTCGGCGTCGCATTCATCGCAGCCGAATAATTCACTGGTTGTCAGGTGGCAAACCTCAGCCAACATCTCATGCCCCTTGCGTAACATAAAATAACGATAAAGTGTGTATGAATGAATGGAATGAATCAGAGACGGTCAGTTTGAAAACTATGCAAAGCGTTTAAAAAATTTGATATTAATACATTTATTTTCTTGCTAAGTACAACAAGTATTTCGGTAGGAATTATATGAACGTTTAATTTTTTTACGTGATATATGAGTCACTGATTTATTATTCAAAATCTACAGCTTTAACGTAATCTGCAATTGCAGAAAATTTTGGAACATTGTAAATTTAATAGGAGTTAAAAAAAAAATAACAAAACCTAAAACATCAAGTATGTACATAATATGTATGTATATAAGTTTTTTTGTTGTTGAAGGTATTAAATATTCTTTAAAATGGCACACAATTTAGCGCTAAAACTTATATGGAAAACGAACAAAGCCATATAATTTGTGAAAATTTTAATTTTGAAAAATAATTCGCCAAAAATAATAAGTAACTGTACATATAACTGGGATAACTGTTGATACCTTATAGGCCGCTCATTGAGAGTGAATCAAGCTAATTTTTAAATAAATAGATAAAAAAATAGATCAAATATATTTACCGACTATGAAACTAATTCTCGTATTCAATTTCATCGAAAAGTTCACATTAAACCTACACAGAAAAAATTATTCCCAAAAAAATTAAAAAAAAGTTAGTTTGAAATAAAATTTGGACTCAGCAAATATTTTTTACTATTCCAGTAAATAGTTTGATACAATTGTTACGAGAATATTTCTGTTTCAATAAAGAAATTGCATACTGTACACAACAGTTATTTATTTTATTTACTTTTTATTTTCATTAAAAAATTTTGTTGAATCAGACAATCTGTTGATTAAAAAAATCGGGGTTTTTTCCAAACAAAGTATTACAAAATTTTGCATTTGAATTTACAAATTTCTTTGTAAGACCTAAATTGAAAAAATTAGTATTTGATTCAGATAATTTTGTGTTTGAAATGGAAAATTAGTTTTTTCTGTATAGAACGGCATCCTTCTTCATGACTACGCGCGTTTTAGTTTTCGATTTAAAATAAATATTTTTAACCAGAAATAATTCATAGTTAGGCTCAAGTTCAGTAATTTCAATTCTTATTGAATGAAATATTTTTATTAATTAATGTGAGTTTCTAAAGAAGAGAAGAAAAATTAAACTTATACTTTAAGCTGGGGGAAATACCGATACTTTTCTGTGCAGCCACGCACTTCATCAGCACCCTAGTATATCTACTTGGGTAGAGATTCTTATTAACATCAGCTATTTAACTTAAATGTACAATGAACGGAATATGAGAAACGATTGTTGTGTATACAATTGATTTACCTTTGGTAAACACATTTATAAGTATCACTATTAATTTTCTGTTTTTTCCAATTTTTCATTTTTCTATTTAGGTTAGCACGAAATTATTTTACTCTACCTCAGTATGTTTAACTATTCTTACTTATCTTTTTACGATCATCACATTAATTATTTTTACTTTTTCGATGTACCATCGGTACATGCATGTAAGTATTTTTGTAGTGGTCTATGTTACTTGTTGTTGCATTCTACAGTGCGTGGCTGCACAGAAAAGTATCGGTATTTCCCCCAGCTTAAAGTCTAAGTTTAATTTTTCTTCTCTTCTTTAGAAACTCTCATTAATTAATAAAAATATTTCATTCAATAAGAATTGAAATTACTGAACTTGAGCCTAACTATGAATTATTTCTGATTAAAATTCACTACAGTTCAATTAAAATATCTAAAAAATTTCTCAATAAATATTTTTGTGTTTGTTTTGTTCTCATTTTTCGTACAGCGTTAGCCGCTTATGTTAGTTAATCGAAACCAGTGTTGCTTTTTCTTTTAATAAATTTATTTTAAGAAACTACAAGATTCAAGGGAAAAAAATTTGTAATATTTCATACAATTGATGCTATAAACGCCAAACCCAATTGAAAGAAAGCTGTGCAATGTTAATTTTACGTTAAAAAATAAAAAAAAATATGTGATGTTCCTTATATAATAATTAAAAACTAACTAAATATAATTAATAAATCTATTTTGGTACTTATTACTACTCTTGGCGTTTTTTATTGGCTAATGAAATAGGTTATAGTCAAAATGAGGAAGCGTGACTTTAGTGTACAAAAAATAAGGGTTAAAGATCTCAGGGTAACAACTGATCTCCGCTCAAATTGAAAGACATGGGCGCTGATAAAGTGAGAGGTGACACAGAAAGTGTAGTTTTTCTAAAGACTACTCTGTAATTCGAAACGAAAGAAAATGCTTTCGAATTTGCATGTTAAAATCATACACATAAATACATACATTAGACTGGAATAATATAAATGTTAGTCTTTTTAAGGATATCTTATTAATTAATAAAAACATTCTTGCCTTCCATAAAAAATTTTTAAACGAACGTTCCCTTCCCTTTATAACAAAATATTACGATTAAGAAATTAATCTTGATTCATATTAAAATCCTTTTAAAAATCTGACAAATTAAAACTAAA
Source organism: Tachina fera (assembly GCA_905220375.1). NCBI lineage: Eukaryota > Metazoa > Arthropoda > Insecta > Diptera > Tachinidae > Tachina > Tachina fera. The sequence goes on along the minus strand of LR999965.1, from coordinate 47,711,465 downwards.
CACTCTCCAAGTTTCCTTATTAAAATGCAGCAACCTTACCAGCCCTGCATACAACCATCCATCAACAAACCAGAGATTTTCTGTTTGTTTTAGTTTTGTAAGAATTTTGTTTACACAAGAGTAAAGGCAAAAAAAATCAGCCCCACTCCAGAAGAAATTTAACTCAAAAAACAAGAGATGGGTAAGAAAAGCATATAATAAAATTTTGTTTATCCTTGACCTACGTATGATGTAATAAATTTTGGCCCCGTGACACCAAATTATCGTAAGCGCCAGAAATGAAAATTTCTCTGGAGATTCGGTTGCAGCGAAAATATAAATTTCTCTGACGACGTTTTTATTTCTTTAAGTGCGAAAAAATTAAATAATAAATTAAAATCTTATTCCCTATATTTCTAAAGTTCACAATAATTTTGGGATTTTAACAATTTGTATCGTAGCAGTCACACATTTTGGTCTGGGCTTAAAAAAACAAATAAAAACAAAATAACCCCCATAACCAAAAAAGAAAAAAAAGTGTACGTTAAAAAAATTTTAATACAAACCCCGTTTTTTGCATATGGCGGTGAAACTTTTATAAAGACTACCAAAGATCAACAAATTTAGTTTTATTAAATTTTATGTTGATAAAATATTAAAGAATAAGACTTTGGCCATGTGAACTCGGGTGGCAAAATGTTGACGGAGCTGCAAGGTGAAGGCAAGAAACTTTGATCGACGAACTGATCTGGTGCGTTAAAAATCTCTTTAGCTATTTCCTTCCATATAATTATTTACCAAAAAGTATATTAATTTAACAAGATTTCTTCCCCTGCATAATATTTTTTAAAGAATTGTTGAAAAAGTCTCTCATATTGCTGTATTTGTAACTCTCAATTATTTATTGTTAGTTTCTATATAAACATCCGAGTTTTTAAGCATTTTAAGGTTAATTGATGAGTTGGCATAACCACCATAGAAGTTCACCTACACTAGATCGTGACAATTTGATTCAGATTTAAATAAATTTATTTCAATACCAAAAGATGGCCGTTTGCTTGTTTCTATTTTTGTATTTTAAAGCTAAAAGAAAATTTTAACAAAATTTCTTTGAATTGATAAAACTAAGACTGGTAAAAAAGTCCGCGATACTGTTTCTGTCAACAGCCAGTCAGTCAGTCAGTCGACTACCACGTGATTTGAGAAGGAAATTTAAATCCAAATGGAAGCATAATTTTTGGGATAAAGCCCGAGTTCAATGATTCAACCATCAATTTCAATGGTAAAAATGTAGTTTACTGAATTTCGTACAAACATCAATGATGCCGGAACATTCTTGATGCATAGTAAAGGTGTCTACACCCGAAAAATTTTAAAAATTAACGATATGTTATTGGCCGTTCGGATATTGAAAGTTAGAGAGATTTTGGAAGCCATAAGTATCTCACATGGCTCAGTTGCTCAATTTTGAATGATCACTTGGGTATGGAAAAGCTGTCCGCACGATGGAGACCGCGGTTGCTTATAATGGACAACAAAGGTAATCGTGCGACAAGTTTGCAGAAGTGTTTGCTTGTCAAAACAATAGATTTCTCGGGTTAATTTGGCGCGCTGCATAAAAGGGGTTTTAGGCGCATTGTCCGCCTATAAAGTCATTGCGACCGACAGGTGCCAGATCATTTCGAAATTGACCAAAAAATCCCATTTTTGGGATTTTATGAAATATTTTTGGGAATTGCCGGGAACTCAAAAAAAATTCTATGTGGTTTTACTTTATGTGCATTTATTGCATAATTTTTCACCTAGGTGAGAATTTTCAGCCGAAAATATTTTTAAATGCGAAAACTTTATATGTTCTAAGCAGGTGCAGATAATTAGAAAAAATTAGTACAAATTTATTTTTGAGATTTTTTTTTTCAGATTTTTCGGAAGAGATTTAGAGGTTGCACAAGTCGAATTTTTGCAAAAAATCGAGTTTGACTGCCATTTTTGGTATTTTCTTCAGAACTTTAACCATAAACATAATTTTCTTAACTTTTGAGTAAACAATTTAAAAGAAAAATGTCGAAGCTTTATTTTTGTGTGCAAAAACGTATAGTGTTTGAAATGAATTTCCTCTTTTAGGTAGCCTACATTACAATTTTTCATAATTTTTTCATAAATTTTGTAAATAACGCTTTATAACTTTTATAAGTTTTATACAAATTTAAACACTTATGAAGTATTACTTACCTTTTGCTGATTTTTTTTCTTCATTAAAGTAAAACGAAATTTTTTAATTAATTTTCTAATATTGTATATACATATTTCTATTTCCAATTAAAACTATATCTATAACTATCTTAAATTTTGTATTAATTTTCATCTAATATAAATAGCTTATGAATATGTCTATTATAAGTTTTTAATTTTCTGAAAACATTTGGTTCTAAAGCAGTTGACTAAATTGGTTCTTTATAAAGTAAATATGCCATACAAGCAGAAGGAATTATGTATGTTTGCGATCAGTGAAATAAAACACATGTCTGATTTTGAATTAGGTAAAGGCTCATACAATTTAAGGTTATTCCGTTCTACTTTATAATCAGAATTATTAAGTTTCATGGTCCTTATTGCAAAAAAAAATCTATTTTAATAACAAATAATTTGAAAATTGTGAAGGAACTGCAAACTGACTCACTTTATTTTCATTAATAAGTAAATTGCGTAAAATCATAAACCCATATACATACATGTTTTTCATTACTTTCTTAAAGCAAACACTTGATGAATCCTTCAAATTAAATTACATATATTTTCCGACTTAAATTAAATTAGAGACACAATTAGGTTCTGTTCTACATTTATTGGCTTCTTAAGAAATTTCAAGTGTTTTTGTGAAAATGACAAAGAAAAAGATATAGTCGAATAAAAAAGAAAAAAGCTTAAGACTAAACGTTTTTTATTTTTTCTATTAGTTTTAATGACAAGTACCAATTTTTATCCATTCTACAATCTAACTGAAGGACTCTGGTACTTAACAAAGAACAAGTACACACATACATATAAGCGCTTATTGAATTTAAAACCTGCATACCCAACAAACAATGCAAAGTAAATAAAAAAGGTCAAAGAGAATGAACAGTGGCTGCCAAACTTTTTCCCAGCAAAACTCTGTTTTATTACTTAAATTCTCTATTAGGATTGGCAAATCGCTAAGTACCATTTTATTTCACCTAAAAATATATAAAAGTCTCTACTTCAAAACCAAGGTAGAAAATATAGTAAGTATATTTTTTATTTGATAGTTTGGTAGTTCTTGAGTAATAATGCAAACCTACCCAAGTACACTGTTACCAAAGTAATGCTAAGAATTCGACTGGAAAGAACGATGAACAACATCGTCCAACATGACGAATTATTCGCTAAAATTTAGCTGTGTAAATTTTCCGTAAGAAGCACAGTAACGACGAAAAAATAACACGCGTTGCCAAAAATCTGACAACGGATGGTGTAACGATTTTAAGAACACCTGGATCTTTTTTGGGTAAATTATGTTAACCTTCTCAGTTTAACAACCCGTTATAATACAGCTTAAGAAATGAGACCTTCTATTGGCAGACCATGAAAGCCCTTTACACAAAGTGAATAATCAAAGAGAAGAGACTTAAAAGAAATAATTAACTTTCCTGTAAATCATCATAAATCTTATACTTTAATAGTTTTCTGTTATTTCGGCAACAATGAAAACAAAAACTTAAATTGATTACTTATTAATAAAATAAATCTCAAATTTAAATTACGCAATACCTGAACCTCACTGTTTTTTAAATGATATAGAAATTTTTCAATAGTTTTCCAAATTCAAAATCACTAAGACATCAAAAGCTTATGCAAATTTGTTAATATTATCTGCAAAATTATATAAGTTCGCAATAGCGAAACTCAATCGTATTTCCCTAAAAAATTTAGCTAGAGCTTTTTTAATATTGTTTCGAATTCATCAGCTGGAAATCTTATAAACTGACCATCAAATAATTTTCTTCAGCTAGATTCTGTATTTGTCCCACTGTGCCCTGCATCGTTCTTGTTTTGTGTAACAACATTTCTCAATTTCAGAATGCCTGATAATTTTTGTATTTTTATTTTTATTTATTTTGTATTAAATAAAAGTACCACTCAGGCTGTGAATGCCTACTACTATTACCACGTTTTACCTACTTTAGGAAAGGGATAGTGATAGAGAAGACAGGTGGTAAAGGAATAGGCAGAGGAAAGATTCATTATTAAACAATTCTGCCGTTTTGGGTGTTTTTTTCAAAATAATGCAGTGCTGCAGCGCCTCTGGTGTCAATGAGGCGTATTAAATTTTCAAAGCTGTGCTTACCAGCCATTTTAATGGTTATTTTACTTTTCCGATGATGGAGCTACACAGGAGCTACGAAGGAGGACCCTCTGATGTTTCATTAGGATTTCAATTTCTAATTATTTCTAACTATGCATTGTTTGTTGTATTAGCATAAAGCTGAATTCATCATTCAAAATTTTCTTAAAATTATTTGGCGTTAAGGGGGATTCATTCGTTGAAATAGTCATATAAAAAATTAATATAAACACAATTGTGTGTTCATACAACACAATACAAATATAAAAACCATTGTATGTTGTATGTGCTTATAAAAAATACTATAAGTGTAATTGTATATTTATTTGTAAATGCTTGTGTTGTTTGTTTTACCTTCTGACATAATTAAGAATTGTACCTGACAGCATATAAATGTATGTATGTTTTCAATTGTGCTCGCACGTGGATACAAACTAACAGCTTGTATGTATTCTATAAAAAAAATATATTTGTGTATAAACGTATAGAAATAAACAGTAGAAATGTACACATATATGTACATACAAACATACATTCATAAAAACCAAAACTCTAGGAAACAAAAACGGAAACTGAAAGGATAATCGATAAATTCTTAAAATAATATGTACAAAACAAGCATTTGTGCCAGAAATTTTTTTGTTTATATCTATACATATGCTTAGAAATACGTTAGACTAAATAAATATACACATAACATATGTATGTATGAATATATGTGTGTTATTTCATTTTAAAAAATGTGTATTTGTATGAGTGTGAATGTTAGTACATACCATACAGTCACACTGGGACCAAGTGTCTTTATGTCAACACTCAATTTCTGGTAACAATTCTAGTAGCAGCGTTGTCAACTCGGTACTTTTCGCACCTTTTTTAGTGCTTTTTGAAATTTTTTTTTTAGGTTTTTGTTGTACTCTTTCCTGGTGCAGCAAGAAACCACCAGCCGTTGCGAAATGATCAAGTGAAGCTGAATACATTGTATTAATCTTAGCTCCTAATGAAGCTATTTGGTTGAAAGGCCTACTTAACGACTTAGATGTTATACCTCAAGATAAAGCTGTTCTTATTTATGAAGGCAATCGTGGCTGTATTGGAATGCAAAAAATCTGGAAATTAAACCTGCAATTCATATTGATATTGCACACCACTTCGTTCGTGACAGTGTTTTGAATAATAAAATCAAGATTGAACATATTGGTACCCATGTACAGTTAGCAGATATTTTTACGAAAGCTACAGATGTCACTCGTTTCCAAAACTTTACACGATGTCTGGGGCTATCTGATTGAGAGGGGGTATTGAAAATAAAGCAATCATAGAAATTTGTTTTGTATGATTTGAAAAAGTTTTTGTCAAATATATTCTCAGTTGTTGAGACCCATTTGTTGAAAAACGTTCGTCATTTTTATTAAATTAATTTTATATATAAAATCTGAGTTTTATTTAATTAAGATTTAAATACTAAGATTACAACATTTATTATTTAATTAGTCTATTACTATGCTATGATGTTACGAGTATGTTCTGTGTAAAAACGATTTTTCAGCTAAATTTTCTTTTGAATAGCAAAAGTTAGCTTACTATACTTTTTTAATAGTTGGTTATGTAAACAATGTATTTATCAGCAGAAAAAATGTGGGTTACGCCACTTTTGCGCTGATGGCCTCAAATATACATACATACATACATACTTATGTTTTGAGAAGAAAGTAGAATACGTACTTACATATATACCTATAAAAAAAAGTTTGAATTTCATAAAATATATAAATTAAAAAAAATCTAACCAAGACAATCAACAGAAGACCGCTTGGGACACACACTCACATACAAGTTTTTTATTTTTATAAAACAAGTTGTCTGCGAAAAACACCCAGGGTCAATGGCAGGAATCGAACCCACGACCTCTGCACTTACATTTTAGAATCGCGGTCCTCCAATAAGAGGTTTCACCACCGTTTAACAGATCTGAAAACTTAAACTTTAAAAGTTTTTTGTTCAACTCTTTCCAAATATTGAATTTTGTATTAAAAAAAGCACAGGTATAGAACATTTTATGTAGTGCTGTAAAGTAAACGGAAATATCTCTCCCGTCCACTGTATATGCAGACATATGGAGCATTTTTTCGATTTTATCGTAAGCGAAATGTTATCGAAAATAGACTTTTTTATTGAAATTAAAATTTTATGGGCCTACCAATATTTTAGAATTATCAAAATGCTAAAATTGTTGATAACTTGTAAGATACGGGCTATACAATTTTATCGTAAGCGACAATCTACGTACAAAAACATATTTGAATATTTTAAAAAACCCTGAAAAATATAATTTTTGTCGCTTACGATTAAATCGAAAATAAGGCTCGATGTTTGGTTAAAATTATTCTTTAATCGTTTGTTTCTAAATCCAGGCGTATGAGTGATATAATTTTCTTATGTGGTACAACACTCATACGCTTGAAATTACCAACTTTCAGAAGCATTCTAGAAGCTTTCAAATTAAAATATGACCATTTCCAGGATTCCATATTAAAGAAATCTTATATATATATATTTTTTTTGCTCATTGCCATTTTAGTAAGAAACTAAGATTTTATTGAGTTGTTTCTGATATATAAGCAATAAACCTGGTATCACAGACGGGACAAAATTTAGAACTCGTTTTTGACAGCAGCTAGAAAACTTAAATCATCTGAGAATACATACATAACATTCTGACAAAAATTCATGTTTTAAAAACTAGGACGGTACAATAGAAGATGAACGGAATAAAACGACAAATTTAAAGTTAATCGAGCTTTGGTCTGCATTAATTTTTGGTATTAATTAATTACATATATATGTATATGTATATAGAAAAATTTCATAACATTTTTACAGCTATAATATGAATATGGAGTTCGTTCTGTTAATCACTCACATGTCAAATCACGATGATTTAAACAAAATTAGTGAAAACTAAATCATTGCGTTTCTAAGTTGCACGATTTATAGCGTTGGAAGTTGGTATAAATTACTCTAGTATAAATGAAAGGAACTTAAATAATTCAAAAACTGTAGTTAAGACAGATATTAATAGTTGGTTTTTAAAATCACCGTGAACAGCTCCGTATGTAAGCAATTATTACCAAATAGAACTGTCGTTAAAAGTAACCAAAAAGGAGAAAAAATATTTTATAATTTTTCAGGACAATTTTTTCATAATGGGGGCAATTATGAATAAAATTCCGCGGGAAATTAATCGCTGGAAACAATTCCAACTTATAGCAAGTGATAGGGAAAATAAAAAATTCTAATTGGAAAAGGGGGAAATTTCTCGCGGAATTTTATTCATAATTGCCCTGAATAAGAAACGAGACAAACTGATAACACATCCTTACTAATATTATAAATGTGAAAGTGAGTTTTTTTATTTGTTTGCTACGCCTTCACGCCCAAACCACTTTTGGAAATTCATTCAGCAATAGAATTACCAGCTTCATGCGGTTCAAGATCGGGATTTTTATATTTGGTACGGATTTTTAAACCGCTAAAACGATTTTGAAAATTCTTGCAGCAATAGAAAGCTACATTACCAGCGTCCAACATAGCGTATTTTTATCCGGTTCAGAACCGGTTTTTTATATTTAGCTCGGAGTTTTTTGTGAAAAATTAATTTTTGGGCAATTTTCAGTTTTCGACTACGAATGAAATATTCAAAGGTGTATTTATAAGTCAGGCAATGACAAACAAACATTTCATTCGCCGAAATTTTAGTGTTTATGTCATGTTCAATTTTGTAATTGTTCAGCATTTTAGCAATATAATTAAGTTTGAGCTTTAGCGAATTATAGAATAACGGGGCTGTTCAAGGGAATTCTAAATTTTAACAAAGATAAGTATTTAAATAAATTTTCTTATAATAAGTAAACTGAGTGCAAAATTTCTTTTGCTTCCACCAACCACTGAATTCAAGCTGTTTTCTTTGTATTTGTTGGGTTTAATTTGTACTCCAATTTTTCAATTACTTTTTCTGTGTTCTTGCACTCTGATACTTCAGTGTTGTTTCAAATGTATTTGTACCAGACTCCTGCTTGTACTCAGCGTGATTGTAAATATTTTATATTACTTTTAGTAACAAGTTCTCTTTTTTCATTATTTAATTTAAACAAATCCATTTATTTTCTAAGATATTGGTTCCGATTTTAGTTTCTGTGATGTTATTACAATTATTTTATATACGAGTAAAGCAGCATGTACGTATGTACGTATGTCTGCATGTGGTAAATTATTTAATAATATGTATTTTCTATTTATTTAAGTATGTTTTTACTATATTATATATCTATGTAATATGTAGAATATAAGTTAACATTTAAGTCTTTGATTACCTTAAAGATAACAATAAATTTAATAAAAGGGTGTTTGCTTATGCTTAGGGTTGTATTATTTTTGTTATTAGTATTATTATTTCTCTATACAAATAATATTTAACTAATAATTATACTGAATAGTGTCTTATATGTTAAAGGAACTAAGCTGGAAATAGTTTATTTTCGCTATTAATTACATTTAAATTGAAGGACTGATTGACACGCACAAAAATAGTTGTGAACATTAACAAATTTTCTTATACTTAATAAACAAATTCAAATAAATAGTTTTGAATAATTGTATGTTTCTGTTTGAGTACAAAATTATTGCAAATTAAAGCCATGAAAAAAAATTAACAAAAATACAAGATACGTGAATATTTAAATACAATAAACTTTTATTTTCGTAAATATTTTTTTTATTCATTTTACAAGACAATTTAAACTGTTGAATGCTGATGTGAAATAGATTCTAAAGATATCTTTTATGAAAATAAAAACCTTTTTGCTATTTGCAAATTAGGATTTAAATGTGTTTTTTCCGCTTATTTTTTGTTTTAATAAATTCTTAAGCTTGCGACATCGTTCTTATATTTACATAAAAGTTGTGTCCTAGCTAATTTTGTGATTTGTCATTAAGCCAAATTTTTCTCTATTTAGATAAACTTACATACAAAAAATTTTGACCGGGCAAAAATCTCGTGTGAAACTCATCAGATTTAAATAGCACACATTTACGCAAACTATTTTAATTCAAAAGCCATGTTAAAAATGTATTTGAAAAAATAATTTCAAACAAAATCTCTCAAAACAAAAACATTTTACAAATAGTTTCTTTTTATTGATCAGATACGTATTGACTTAAATTTAAAGTTTAAGCCAGAGCTGTTGAATTTTGATTCCGATTAGAAATCAATTAGATTATATTTTAAAAAGAATTGTACTGATTATATAATTATTCCCTTTGAAAGAATTTCTGATAAATAATTGATTACGATTACTAATAATCGAAAAGTATTTTGAAATAACAGAAATTACAACAATCAAACAAAAAGTAATCAAAAAATAATAAGACTACTTTCAAAGATTACTTTTGATTATTAATAAATAATCAAAAATAATTAAAAGTAATCTTTAAAAGTAATCGGATTATTTTATAATTACTTTTGATTATTTCTTGTAAATTCAAGTAATTCAGATTATTTTCCATAATTAGTAATCGTGCGAAACTGAATACAATTGTAGTTTAATCATTACTTCACCTTTTTAAAAAAAAGTATTCAAATTTGTAATCAGTACGATTACTAATTATTACTTAACAGCTATGGTTTAAGCCAAAGTATTTGATTTGAGCAATTGCAATCAGCAAATAGTATAAGCAAAATATTTTACCAACAAAACAATTCAAAACATACAGTTTTTTACATTAAAACAAAAATGTAATGGGAATTAAATAAATATGCGGCAATTTGGAATAATAGGTTAAGTCGTCTTAAGCAAAGTATTATTTTGTGCAGGTTTTAACGCATGATTCCAACTTTGCGTGATCCTTTCTTTCCATATTTAGCATTTAAACCACTGAAAATTCCGACTGCAACATAATACAGCGTAATAAATCAAAATTTTCTTAAGTCTACTCAAACTATTGGTCCCTATTTGCCACAAAAGTATTGCCTATACACCATTTTTAAACATCAAGTTTTGTTTTTGTATGAGAGAGATGAGAAAATAGATATTTATCTATGCTTTTCATGAATAACTGCGCGAGTTAAAAAATCAAGTTTTTCAAAAGAGGAAAAATTATCTTATATTTATTTATTTAAATATAGTAAAGAAATATGCAAATTTTAAAATGTTAGATCTTTATATACAAAGATATGGGAATTTACACAATGTCGAACGTGACCGTCGTACGGCAGAAATATCGCGTATACCCGGTTCACAAACATCAATTTTTTTTTGTATGAGAGAGATGAGAAAAGTGTATGTATTTTTTTCTTTAATAACTGCATAGATATGGGAATATCCATGATGATGACCGTCGTACACATTTTAAGAACAAAAAGTAAATTTTTATTATTATTGCTCTAAATTAACACTGTAATTGGCGATCAAGTTGATTTTAAACAATTTTTCCTTTTCAAGATACAGTCGAACTTCCATATAACGAACTTCAATATAACGAATTTTTCTCCACAACGAATTATATTTAAGAACACTGTATTTTCCTTACATTTGTATCTCCCTTTAAAAAATTTCTAAAAATTAGAAAATAACTTGTAAATATGTTCAGTAATAACAGCGCATGTGCAGGTGGGTTTTATTTTATAAAAAATAACATGTCACATGGCGACATTTGTCGGATATCAAGAAGAAGAAAATAATCAATAGGTAAAGACTTTTAAATCTACTTTTTCCAATATAAAAATGTTTTAAAATAAAATATAAAATTTGATATCAACAACTTAAAGCCAACTTAAGCCAGAATTAGTTTTTACTTTATATTCTGTTACGAATCGGCTGACTCTTTTTTGTTTATAGAAATATAATACAAATCGTTAGTTTTCCTAGTTTTAGTTTCGAAACTGAGGTTCAACCTATGAAAATCATCACATCATAAATTAAATAAAAATATTTTGAAATAAATTGTGATTGTGTTTTTAGAATTTAAAATAATTTATTTTTAAAAGAATAAATTAAATTATATTGAAACTTAACAATGGAAGATGCAAAACTCATCGCTTTAGTGCAAAAGTGCGACCCTTCTAAAAAGAAACAGCTAATAAGTTACTACAGAAAAAGTAAATACTTAAATTTAGAAGCAGAACGGCACAGCACAGAACAGCAACAGAAAGTAAATACTAATGAAGCCTTTACTTTGTTTTTCTTGCAAATCAAAGATACACTGCGAATCACTTAAATAAGGAATTTTAATTTGATACAATTAAAACGGATGTTTTTCTAACGAAAAAAAAACGTTTGTTGACACTAGTTAAAAAAGGAAGAATTATTTTTGCTGTTGTTGTTAGGGGTAACAATACCCACTATGGCTCTAATGACTTGCACAAAAAAAATAGACAAGAATTATGTTCAACAAAACCATGCTATTGAAAAAAAAATTAAGTTCAATAATATTTGTCATCAACTTAATGCAATATTTATCAATACCGCTCATTTTAAAATATCATTTGATTTAATTTGTTTTTGTTGGAGTTGTTTGTGTTGATTGTTCGTGTTATAATATAACGATTTGCTCTTTAGCTGAATGTAAGTACGTTAGTCTATTAGTCAAGGTTGCTAATTTGACTCATCCCAAACACATCCCTTTTTAATTGCTGCCAAGCAAAAATTGTTTCGAGGCTTGTGTGTTAAAATAACTTTAAAATTTAACAAAAAATCAGCAACATCCTGGACGAATGTTTGAAGTGTTAAAGTCCATTTTTGTTTGTTCAAATTAAAACTATTTCCCCCATATGAACAAAAAATAACATATGCTTGAAGTACGAGTACATTAAAATAAATTTTCCATAGAAAAACTGGTTTTAACGCACACTTCCAGCACACGTTATTTTTTTATTGCATATGGGGTTTATGTTTTATTTCATTCTAACATTCGTCGATTAGAATTGCAATACATGGCTCTACATTTTTACGGTCTAATTCATAAATGATTATTAACACTTCAATAAAACATTAATAGTCAAAAATCGCTAAATGTGTATTCATAAATGCTTAATAGCCTATTAGACGTTTCATAACTCAGAGATTTTTAATGTAGTTTCCCTGCTACTTTAAGCGGCCCATACACTACAACAGCATGCATGCGCAATCAAGTGTTTGTGCCAGCGGTTGGGTCGTGTATGGGCATTTTGTGTGATTGTACGTGTTGCTGTAGTGATGTCAAATAGAGTTTGATATTTTGCTGATGGTACAAGCTTGCTGGTGTAGTATATGGTGAAATTAGCTCAGTTGAGCAAAGTTTTCATGAAGTAAACATGCATTTAAAAATTATAATTTATTGAAATATAATATTTTTCAATGGAAAAGAGAATTTTAGCTCTTTAGTTATACATAGCTGCTAATTTTAACAACATACCAATAGTAATTGTAAGAATTTTTTGTCCATAGACTGAAAAAAATAAATAAATTGTAGCAAAAACTGCGTCACTATTCATAACCACCCTTACCGCAATTTTGTAAAAAATGAATATTGTACCAGCTTGTTGGTATAATGTGTGCTTCGAGCATGAATGCTCAATCGCTTGATTGTGCGTGCATGCTGTTGTAGTGTATGGGCCGCTTTAAGCGTTTGATAAACAATTATAAATAATATTTTCTTAATTTTTTTTATCCCTTATGTGAGATTTTCTGTGGTTTCTCACTTTTATGTTTCTTGTTTATTCTTATGCATGTCTCCTGAATAATGTTCTTGGGCAAATGTATTAATTTATGTATGTATGCATAATTGTACAAAAAGAAAAATACATACATATAAACATCGTTGAAAATTAAACAAATCAGATTCATTGGCAAAAAGAAAAATAGAATTATAAACATAAGGTCATATGTAATAAAGACCTGCACAAGACGTCTTATAAGAACTTTTAAGACATGGGGGCAATTTCAAATGCTTTACTACAGGGAAATCTTCTGAAACAATTGCTAACCAACGTTGTCGGCAATACATTTGTTTAACTTATTGCAGGTATAAGAGTAAAGAAGAAAATAGTTCGTGAATGAAGAATTTGTGGTGTTTGTGCTTTTTTCTCTCATTGGTGCGTATACAAACGTCATGCATGTACATACATACATACCTTCATAATTTGTGTATGCTCTCTTATTTTTCTGCTCACATAGAAACACCCTTAAACAAAAAAAATAATAGCTTACCATCTAAATCTTACACACACACCCAAACGTACAATATGCAAAATAACTAGCATACATGTATCAACAGTACATTTGTTTGTTATAAACAAGACGTCTTGGAGACATCGCTTGTTAACAGTCATATACACGTACACCAATACATTCATCGTGCTTCGTTTATAGTACGACAGCATTTATTATTGGCTTAGTATAATGCATGCCACGAGAATACATTTAAAAAACATGACGTATTTACATTTCAAGACTGGTTACGCAGGCCACTAATATGTAAGTACAAGCATACGTATGTTTGTATGGTTCTGCATGCTTATATATGTATGTATGTCTGTATGTACAATAACATTTTAAAATTAAAACAAAATAGTGATGCATAATCGACCGCTATAAAGTGGGTATTTGCCTACCTCTGTACTCAGCCGAAAGGACCGAAAATAATAGTTATTTTTTTATTTGAAATGAAAAGGTTACTGTAAAATGTTTTTTATTTCGTTTGGGTTATTTTTAACCATTATCGTAAGGGCACTGCTACACGTGCAATATATATTGTGATATTTTTGGATCGTGATCCATTTTTATGTATTGATGGATCACGAGCGTATGCTACACGTTCAATATTTATCGCGTCAGTATTTACGTCGTGCTGTGCGGATCGTTTGTAAAAAAAAATGTCGCGAGAAAACCAAAAAAAAGCTTTATCCGACGAGTCCCACAACTCCGGCAATGCATCCAAATTAAAAATAAAGTCTTTCAAAATAGTTTTTTCGGTCGTTAATTCTGATTCCACTGGTAGAACCCACTCGCTTTCACTATCTTTTGACATTAGCCTTTATTAAAACAAACTTTACACAAATTAATAAACTATTTTACTTTTTATTTGTTGAATTTGTCACTGAGTCTTTTATTTTATATGTTTTATTTCAGTTTTTATTAACGTATCACGATCTAAAATCATGAAAATGCTACACGTTCAATATTTATGACGCGATCCGCGATCTACGATCTGGATTCCATAATTTAGGTCTTTCTGCGATATGGATCGTGATTCATAAATACTGCATGCTACACGTTCAATAAATATCGCGATACTGGATCGCGTTCAATTTATATAACGTGTAGCAGTGCCCTAAGAGATATTTCATTTTGGTTATTGTAACCAATTTGAGTGAAAATTTATTTTATTTTGTTTACGAATAACTATTATAGAAACCAAAAAAATTTTTTGGTTGCCAATAACTATTATCCAAAGAATTTAAATTTTTTAGTTATTGCTGCCTAAAATACGTAAAGTGCTACGTTTAATCTGTCTATCATGATCGATGGCCGACCTATTGGTTTTGTCGATCGAATGAAATGTCTTGGTGTTTTATTAGACAACACTCTTAGCTTCGGACACCACATTAATGAACTATTTTCTAAAATAAACTTCACCTTAAGAAGACTATATGCAATGAATTTATACCTGCCATTACATATTAGAAAGAGCATAGCTCACTCCTTATTGATGTATAATTTATTGTATTGTATTGAGGTATATTCTGGCTGTAGCGCTGAAAATTTAAATAGGTGTGCCCTACTCTTTAACAGAATAATACGCTTTATATACCAACTAAGAATTAATGATCATGTTTCAATGTATGTTAATGATTTTCTGGGTTGCAGTTTTAAAAACTTCATACAGATTAGATCACTACTTTTCTTCTATAATGTTATGCTCACAGATTGTCCAGACTATGTCCGTAGACTTTTTACGTTTTTGCAAAGTGGTAGAAGCCCACAGCTTCTATTTCCCACTAGAAATCGTCTTATTTATGAAAGATTATTTACTGTACGAGTCGCCAAATGTTGGAACTCATTGCCACGATCCTTAAGACCATTCCATCTTACTCGTAATTCATTCAAAGGTAAGCTTGTTGAACATTTTTCACAATTGAACTGACCTAGATTCTGAATACATATAGTTAATTTCATGCGCAATTTATCAGTAGTAGTCTCATCTAATAATTTTATAACTACATACCTATTATTATTATTTTTTTTTTTGCAATTTTTGTGTCTAGTTTATTTGTTGCCTAAATGTATAATTATTCTTATGCTATTCTTGTAGTCCACCAACTATATATGGCCCTATGGGCTCGGTTGGTTATTGTTATAAATAAATAAATAAATAAATAAATACGTAAAAGTTAAATTTTTAGAAGGTATGCAGGACAATAAATTTAAATATCTTTGGCAAAGTTGACAAAACGGGCAGTTTTATAAGAAACATTTATCAATTTCATAAATATAATAATTATTTTGCATTTTACTTTTTTCGACAAAATGTCCAATTATGTTTAAATACGTGGCATTTTTCTTTGGAAAATTTCTACTAAAAACATTATAAGTATATTGCAAAAAATATACCAAGTGGCAAGGGATTAAAATAATGGAAAATATCTTCCAAAACTGATTATATAGATCGTAAAAACTTAATAACTCGAAAATAGGCTTACAACATATGGGTAATTCCAGAAAAAGATCAACCAAAAAAAATTTTTTTTGTTAAAAAATTTTTGTTTTGTTTTAAATAATAAAGCATAAAGTTCTATACTTTACAAATGTAAAAGCGTTTTTAATTTGTGAAATTCTTTGAGCAAAATATGGGACTTTTAAAAGAAATATTTGCTTTGCTGAATCTTATTTTAGCGATTATTTAAAGTAATTTGTATAATTTTTCTTTTTTTTGTAATTTCCAAATTTCCTACTAACAACAACTTTCGCGTTAGCAGAAAAAAAGAAGAATGAAGCTTTAATAAGGGAAGTTTTTTGAGGCTGCTTCCACCTATACCTTAATGACGCATACGTCGCATAAAATCAACATTTATTAACTTTTTTCAGCAGTAAATAAGCGTTTGTTATCGTTTTATTATTTTTTAATTAAAGTTCAATCAATATTAGAAAGGTTACTGCGTTTAATTTTCATGTCTCGTCCGTATTTATACTTTAACCATTAAAAAAACATTAAAACAAAATTTTCATGTTTCATAAATCTACACATAAAAGATATTTTTTCACCTTCTAAATTTACAAAAAAAAATTCTTCATAAAATTTCGCTGAATTATGTATATTTCTATAAGTGCACAAAAATAACTTCTATTTTCGTCGCGTCCGTTTCTTGCTGACATTTGTTTATATCTTTTTACTATGTTATTGATATCGCCCAGAATTTTTTCTTAAATATACTACTCCTTCAGTGCTTTAAAACACTAAGATATATATTGGATCTTTCCATTCCTTTCTTGTTTTTTGACTCAAATAAAAGTGTACGAATGTCGCGTCCGTCTCCTGGGAATTGCCTATCATGTCAATTATGAATAAAATTCCGTGAGAAATGTTTCCCTTTTCCAATTAGAATTTTTTGTTTTCCCTATTTATTGCTATTAGTTGGAATTGGAATTGTTCGCCGGGAAAAATTTCTCACGGAATTTTTCATAATTGCCCTCTATATATATGTTTGTATATGCGAAAACTTGCAAAACTGTTATCTGCAAAAAATTTCCAAAGCAGTAAAAACTGTAAACGAGCAAACTCTGTAGATTTTAAGAATCAAAATTAATTTTCTCATGTGCAAAAAATTGCGAATAATTTTTGAATTGAAAAAAACCTTAAAAATTACTTTAAAACGCTAAAATTAAAAGAAATGCAAAAAAACTTGTAAAAATTCGCAAAAATTAGGAAAATTCGATATCAAAGTCTGATAGTTAAAAATAAAAAAAAACAGAATTGGGAACAATAAATTTTTTGCGATATTAAAGAAAATTCTGGATAAATTGCAAAATTGCAAACAAACCCTAAAATTACTAAGAAATACCTAAAGATATAAAAAATTCCAAAAAATCGAAAAAATTGCCAAACTTATAAAAATTCTCAACAAATTGCTAACAGCAAATAGATAGATGGAATAAAAATCGGTAAAATGATAAAAAGGGAAAATTTGGCTTAAAATAACTTTTATTGCGAAAAAAGCTAAAATTGGTGACAAATTTTAAAATCGAAAACAAGCCCTGAAATTGTTTAGGTGAAATTACGAGTATAATGAATGCCGAAAATTTGTAATAACTTTGCTAACATCAAAATGATAGAAAGGTTTGATATTAATTAAAAGTCGGCAAAACTATAAAAAAGGTAAAAATGTAAAAACAAATATTTTTCAGATAATAACTTAAATGGATTGAGTCGCCCCTAATTTGTTAAAATTATGCACTAGAACAATAAGTTTAATTAAAAATTACCTGATTCGCAAAACTTACTAAAATTTGCAAATAAGGCCTAAAGCCCTAAAATTTTAAAAGAATAAATAAATGTTCGAAAATATTTTGTTTCACATATTGCAAAAATTACAAAAACTCGCAAATAATTTTGGGATACATATAAAACCTTTAAATAATTTATTTATAATTTTGCATTTTCGTACCAAATATTATTTTGCATAAAATACCGTATTTTAAATAACCAAAAAATTAAAATTCTTTAGATAATAGTTATTGGTAACCAAAAAATATTTTTGGTTGCTATAATAGTTATTTATAACCAAAAAAAAATATTTCTCACTTTAATTGGTTACAGTAACCAAATATCTTACGATAATCGTTGATTATAACCATTATTTGAATTAATCAATTTTAATGGTTAAATATAACCTTTTTGACATTTCTCTTATAACTGTTATGTCCCTGGTTTAAATACAACTTTTGTAACATATAAATTTTTTTTGGTTTATTTATTAACAAAAATAAAACGCCTACTTTTTCAGTTATTTTTTAATAACATTAAGCATTAAACACATTCACCACAGCAGGCTACATTGCTACACGACTACAAGTGCAGCAGGCATTAAATGTTGCCTGGTAGCCAGCTACTGAATAATTTTGAAGACGGCAGTAGCACCATAAATATATGTTTCAGTGGTGCCGCTTTCAAATAGATATTTCACAATTATAAAAATAAAATAATTTATTCAAAAATATAAAAAAATCAGTTTATTTCCTTATATTTTTTGGCGAATTTTACTATTTATATGTTTAGTAATTTCTTCACTACGTTTAGCAATTTTTCCTTAATTTCCGGTTTTTTTTCGCGTTTCTTTCCAAACTTTTTATATTTTTAATGGGTTTTGCGATTTTTAACAAATGTTAACGCTTGATTCCGATTTTGCAAATTTTTGCAATTTTTTGCAAAGTTCGCAGTAAATGCAACTTTTTGCTTTAATTGCAGTTTGGGTGATTTTTCATCACAATTACAATTTTACAATTTACAATTTTTTTTACAATTTTGCAACTTCTTGCGATTTTTTTGCAAACTTCGCGATAAATGCGACTTTTTGCATGCTTTCAGCCTCCAAACAGTTTTGCCGATTTTTAAACAATATTAGACTTTGTTATCATCCCGCTGTTAATATGTTTTTGCAAATTTTGATATTTCCGCGGTTTTGGCCGAGTTTTTTGCATTCCTTAAAGTTTTAGCGATTTTCAATCATATTATGGCTTTTTTTAATTTTGCAATTTTTCGCGATATTTTGCTAGGTTCGCGATAAACCGGCTTTTTGCGTGTCTTTTAGCTTCCTAACAGTTTTGAAGATCTTAAAACATTATTAAACTTTGTCATCATTCCGCTGTTAGAAACTTTTACGAATTATTTAAATTTTCGCGATTTTTTGCATTCCTTACAGTTTTATCGATTCCGAAACAATATTAGGACTTTTTTTTTTATATTTGAAATTTTCGCTTATTCACTTTGCAAAAATATAATTACTTTTGCAGTTCACATTAAATTTTTGTAAACTTCTTTTTTATTTTTCAATACAAAATATTTCTTGGCATTAATATGTTTAACATATTTTGCTATACTGTCAACACTGTTTTTCGTTTGTAGCCATAAAAAATAGAAATTAGTTTAATTTGACTACAACGACAAATGTTTTTTTTTTTTTTTTTTAATACATATATTTATTTATTGTATCTTCAAAAATGACTAACAATAAGTGATCAAATCTTAAAGCTAAAATATAATTATTTAGCCCGACCAGTGTCGGCCAAAACTTAGTGATAATTTAAATAATACAAAGTAGTGATAATCAAAAAGGAAAATTAAATGTATTTTCAAGCATTCCCATCTAGAGTGTTGAGTATAATAGCCCTTGTGTCCCTCTTTTTTAGGCGGATGTGACCATTAAAATTCAAAATATTACGAGCAAGCGGATTAGGATGTGACTCGAGTTTTGTTAAGTATTTGCCTGCGTATCTTGCAATTTCTTCAGTCACTAGTGGCATTCTTAAATCACGATGCAAATTTGAATTCTTAATATACCATGGAGCAGATGTTATTAACCTTAAAATTTTGTTTTGTCTTCGTTGAATTCTCTCTACATTGGAAGCTGAAGCAGTGCCCCATAACTGGATACCGTAACACCATATTGGCTTCAAAAGCGACTTGTATATTAAAAGTTTGCAGTCCAGACTAAGTGTTGAATTTCTGCCAATCAACCAATGAATTTGAGATAACTTAAGTTTCATCTGAGTTAGCTTAAAGTCAATATGATGTTTCCATGTAAGTCTTCGATCAAGGTGTATACCAAGGTATTTCGCTTGGGAATGCTGAGGAATATTTTGATTGTTGATTCGAATGGGGGAACAAGTATCTCTTCTTAGGGTAAACGTTGTATGGACACACTTTTGTTCATTGACTTTAATTCTCCATAAGTTCAACCAGATTTCTAACTGTGTAATATGTTCTTGAAGATATCGGGACGCCTCGTGTGGGTTTTTGTGCATACTAAGGCAGGCTGTATCATCGGCAAACGTAGATGTATGGATATTGCTGCTCACAGGCATATCACAAGTATAAATCAAATACAAAACTGGCCCCAGTATGCTCCCCTGTGGCACACCGGATGATATAGATTGGGGCAGACTCATGAATTCTCCTTCCACAATCGTAAACTTTCGGGTAGTTATGTAGCTTTCTAAAAAATTCAGAAAATTTATTGGTAAATATGATTTTAATTTTAAAATAAGGCCTTCATGCCACACTTTATCAAAGGCCTGAGAAACGTCAATAAACAGGGCAGAACAATACATTTTTTCTTCAAAAGTTCTTCTTATAAATTGCACCAATCTATGAGTTTGTTCAATGGTGCTATGCTGACTTCTAAAACCAAATTGATGGTCTGGGATGCACCCACTATCAGTTAAAATTGGGGACAATTTTGTCATGAGCAGCTTTTCGAAGAGTTTTGACATTGTTGATAGCAGACTTATTGGCCTGTATGACTCAGCCTTGGTAAGGTCTTTGCCCGGCTTTGGAATCATTTTGACCTTCGCAAGCTTTCAGCTTTGTGGATAATACTCCAGTCGTAAAATGGCGTTAAAAATAAATAACAGGATTCTAATTGCAATATGGGGCAAGTTTTTCAGCATATTGTTACTTATTCCATCAATACCTGGAGCTTTCTTCGGGTTGAGTTCAGCAATTAGTTTCTGAACATCACGCGTCTTAAATTTTATGGGTCGAGGGGGTAGCGCAACCACACTCGGTAAATCAACAACACCAGTACATGTATTTGGGGTAAATACGGATTTTAAATGCTCAACAAATATGTTACCTTTTTCAGTATCGCTTCTGGCCCAACCTCCGGTAGAAGTGCGCAGAGGTGGTCTATATTCAACGGGTGTTTTAAGCTTTCTAGCAGCTCGCCACAAGGAGTAATTAGATGCAGGTGTGGCATCAAGATTTTCCAGATAATTTTTAAGACATACAGTTTTTTCATATGCCAGCAGCTCTTGGAGTCGTCTAGTGCACTCTTTAAATCTAATTTTATTTTGGGGTGATCTGTGCTGTTGCCATTCCCTTCTAGCTGTCCTTTTTTCACGTAAAAGACGTTCAATGTCTGTAGAATAAATTCTATTAAACCCAGTCTGCGGATGGAAAGTAGTAGCATGTTCAGCAGCCTGTTTAATATTTTCGTTAAGATTTTCAATGTTAGATTCAATATCACCTGGTGTTCTTAGGTTAATATTTTCCGTACAATGGCTACTGAGGTATTTTTTGAACCCCAGCCAATTAACACGGTTGATCATCTTTACGTATGGGACAGGGAAGTCACTTCTTAGTGGGCTACAAATTGTAACAATCGTGGGAGAGTGATCGGAGGAGAGATCTACAGAAGCTTCAACATGAATTAATTCCCTACCGATATTTTTCATTACTCCAAAATCTATAACATCCGGAATTGTTTGTATGTCCGTAGGCCAGTAAGTGGGCTCCCCACTTGAAATGACGTCCAAGCCCATTTTTGAAATTGTGTTGAACAATGCCCGACCTCTAGGTGTAATAAGACGCGAACCCCAGAACGTATGCTTAGCATTGCAGTCGCCAGCTGCAACGAAACAAGGTCCAAGAGATTTGTAGAACTTCTCGTATTGGTCCTCAGTGATTGAAAATCTGGGAGGAGAGTAAATTGAAGATATCACGAAATTTGTACAAAAATTTTCAATGCAGATATTTGTTGCTTGTAGATGTTCTTCACAAATGTTGTCAAGAATATAGTGCTTGAGTCTTGACTTTATTAGAATTGCTGATCCACCGCATGCTCTCCCCCTCGGGTCCTTTGAATCATATAGAGTGTAACCATTTATTTTAAATAAGCTCCTTGAAGTCAAATGAGTCTCAGAGACCAACATTATATCAATATTTTTTTCCATGAGGAAGTGCTCAAGTTCATTTTTATGCTGGCGAATGCCGTTTGCGTTCCAGAAACATATTTTTAACATGTTCATGGTTTGTTTACTAATGCTTGAAGCAGTGTATTCTGCATTCGCAGCATTTCTTGCATCATGCTCGTCATATTTGTTGTGAAGTTGTTTATAGTTAGCACCAGATTCTCAATAGTAGCTTCAAGGCGACTAAAGTTAAAGCCTGAGCTTGCATTCGCTGAATTGTTTTGCGGTGAAACATTTTGTGAGGGACTAGAACTAGCCTTAGCAGCATCGGCATACGATACACGTGAAGTAACTGGTTGACTTACTTGAGCAAAAGAGGCGGAGTACGCGTTTAATGGTTGGGCTGGGGCTAACTTAGGTTTTTGACTCATAGTCTGTTTAACAAAAGAATATACAGGGCATCCTCTATAGTTAGCGGTGTGATTACCTCCACAATTACTACATTTTTTTTTCTGCTTGTTCTTTTGGCTTAGTGCAGCTAGCTGTACCATGCAATTCACCGCAGATAACACAAACTGTAGGTAAATTGCAGTAAGTTTTTGTATGGCCATATTCTTGGCAATTATGGCACTGTACAGGACCTGAACGCTTACGTGGCTCTTCAACTGTGATTTTTCGGTGTAACAGAAACTTTACGCTATAAATTGGATGGGTTTCATTTTTTTTCAATTGTATGTCATTCGGCTCCAGTTCAATGCGAAATAGGGGTTGGGCGACCTTTTCTCTGTTAATTATATTAGAAACGTTTTTTACCTTAAATCCTTGGTCTAGAAGTGCACATTTTACTTCTTCGGGCTCAACGTATGAATCTATGCCCTTTAGTACTATCTGTAGGCCTTTAGCACTCTTAAGTTGGTATGTGTAAAAGTTTCTTTTATTTTTTTCAAAATCATTTACAATTTTTCGAAAATTGTTTTCATCGTATATTTGGATTTTAGTTTCATCAATATTACCTCTTTTAATTGGAATTACGTGAAAAGTATTTTCACCAATGGTCGACAGTAGCACGGACAACAATGTAGCCTGTTGCCTTGCTGCCTTCAAAATATTCATTCTCATATAAACATGTGTATTCTATTTTTGACATTTTGTAGCCGGTAGCTTGCTGTGGCGAATGTGTTTAATGCTTTATGCGTAATGATTTACTTTTTTCGACTCAAACAGACTACCTAGATAATCGATTCTTCGTTGTATGCATCACTAACCATAAAATGAGCGTAGCATGATGTTGCCAACATAAAATTACAAAAGAAGCAAAATCGTTTAATAGTTAATTCACTGATATTAATCCGTTATGAATACAAATTTTTATTAGCTTAATAAATTTTTTGTTTCATAAGTAATGTACAGATTAAAGCTGAAATAAGGAATTTTTATGAATTAGACCGTTAAAATATAAAAATTCCTTATTCAAGTGATGCGTAAAAAGCTCTTAATTTATTAGTGGCAAATTCATGAAATGAATTTTTGTTTGTTGTTGGTTAAGATGCATTTCATTTGTGGCATAATATTTTGCTCAGTTTTCAAACAAATCATCGAATTTTTTTTAACTCATTCATGATTAATTACAAACAAAGAACAAAATATTCGTTTGTCATTCATTCGAATGCTGAATGTGAAGGTTGCACAAGGAAATGATGTGTAAAAAAAATAATAAGCCCATTAAATTTCTAATTAAATTTTTGTAATAAAAATGTTTATTTGTTAGTAAGTGTCTGTCCTTCAACCGTATGCAAATAAAATAAAACATTTTTAATGTATTCTCTTCTTTTTATTTTCTATATTTTAGGGCTACATAATTATTTATTTATGTATAGTAGAAGGAGAACTTGCTTAACAAATGACGACATCATTTAAATGTGGAATTAAAAATGGAATTGTTGAAGTAAATTGGTTGAAAACAAAAAAATAAAAAATAAAAATAAAAATAAAAATACTTGATATAATCAGCAGCAGCAGCTACAGTCACAGCTACAACACAAAATTACAAAAGCCGACACCTACGTTGACTCTCTGCACACATCCATGGGTAGTGCGCGAAAGGATGTTTGAAGTTGTGCCTGTAATGATGAGGGGTTTTGAGGTTGAGTTTTGCGTAAACTTAAGAGTACGGGATAATGTAAATCTTCATCATACAACGATGAGTTCATCAATTCTAGATGTCGTTTCCATATGGTCTCGTTATAACGTTGAGTTAATTTAATAGAAAAACCACGTGCTACACATTCTTCTATAAACAAGGACATGGTTTTGCCACGTCTGGGAGCCATTACTAAAGCTTCTCCCTGGGTTGAGAGATAATACCAGACAGTGTCGACTAAAGCTGAACGGGCCTCATCAAAGAATAAGCAGTCAGCAGAGAGTATTATATCAAATTTGCCTGCCTCTGCAGGCACACGAGCCTCTCTATCTTCCCACTTCAATACGGAACACTTGGTGTAGCAGGAGATTTCATTGAGGCAAACAGTCTTTCTAACATTTTCCACCGACACTTCATTGCCATCTGTCAAATGTACTGCATAGGGTTTGGCATATTTCGATAACATTAAACCCGAGAGACAGGTAAAACCACCACCCAATTCCAAAATCCATTTATTATTGTAAGCCTGTAAGTCGGACAAAACAAAGGCCGTGAGGGCCTCTTCCGAAGGCCACACACAAATGTTACCGGTGTTGTTGAAACCCATTAAATCTGTGGCCGTTAAGTGTCTTTCCATATGATGGATATTGACCGTAAATTCCTGCTGAATTCGACCATCTAGTATCACTTTGTATTTGTACCAGTTCTCCGGTTTGCCCAAGTAATTAAGTGTGCCATGATCTTCAAAACTGTCTTGCCGCAAGAGATCGAACGACTTGAAACGTCTTACTGAAGCGGTTTGTTCATTGCTGCATTCTTCGCCTGAGGAGGAAACCGTTTCTTCAGAGTCCTTGCGCAAAACCTTGGCTAAAATCTTCCACCGCTTGCGGGCAGTGTTTTGTATGACTGGTGTGGCTGGAGGCGTTAGAGGTAATATGGTTTTAATGTCATCACATTTGACTGTTAAAGGTTGCATTTGCAGACTAGAATTTGAAATTCTTATTACAGATTGGTCATCGTTCATTGCTGCCGCCGAGCCATTGAGCACAACGTCCGTGTCCTCAGCTAACATCGTGGCAGTATCACAATTTAAATTTGTTGCTGTTGCCATTTCCGGCCGCGTGGGAAGATCAACAGAAGACTCAGTTAAAGTAGAGTTATCGTTTTGCTTTAATATATGAGCACCGTTCTCCTTAATGGTATTTAAAGTGTTATCAATATCATAATCCAACATAATTGATATGGTTGACAGTTGCTGTCGCAATGTACAAGCTTTATTTCTATTAATATTAATAACCGTAGTAGAAGTAGTTGCAGCAGCATTAACAGAACAAACAGAAATATTTTTCATTGATATATTGAACATAATTTTTTTAATTGATTTTAAATTGTTCTTAGTAGTTTTTTTATTTTATTTGCCGTCGACAAGTTTTTGATATGATTTTTCCGCATCGAAACATTTTTATTTGTTTGTGACACGATTTCAAAAAGTAACTGATATAGGGAAGGCTGTTAGTGTGTTCGAAAAAGCAGTCTGCAAAGAAAAATAAAAAAGAAATATACGTTACTCATATGGACAAATTCATATGACATAAATATCGATTGTTTGTGTCGAATAAAGGTTGCCAAAAAATTTAACATTAGTGTTAAGGATACAACAAAGCTAATAACGATGGTCAAAGTAAAAGACTTGGACAGATTGATTATATTGCCAAAAATATTTCCATGAAAGGCAGAAACAAATTATACTTCATATACCCTACTGAGAGTATTAATATACAGTGTGATTTCGTTAAAACGGACAGAAAAAGTTTCAGCTTCTATGCGAATTACTGAGTCATCCAGACTACAGTTAAAAACAAAATTAATGTGCAGTTTTTAAAATGCAAGCAAGCGACTTGTCTAGAAAATTTGTATAGGAACCACTCGAAAATTTTAGTGCTTTTCATATATTTTTTCTAGACAAGTTGCTTGCTTGCACTGTGGAAACTACACACAATGTGCAGTTTCCACAAGTCTGGCAGACGATTTGTCTAGAATATTTTTATGAAAGTCACTCAGAAAATAAGGAGCTTTGCATTTAAATTTTATACTCATGTCGATATATATAATAAGTAATAAATTGGTATTCGCTTAAAATTTTCATAAAAGTATGAAAATCGCTAGATTTTCTTGTAATGAAGCTTTTAACTTAACTAAAAGCTATCATCTTAAAAATGGTACGATGATATTTTAGCGCTGCTCATAACAAAATCTTGAGTTTAAAAAAGTGACAGAGAGTGGGGGGCAAAACATTTCAAGCTACAATTTGCACTAGAGAGCTTATATTCAATACGCAAGGAAGTAGGGCCACGTTATTAAAATTTTTATTAAAATATTATACGGTAGAGAATTGAAATTTTGCAAAAAAAAAAAAATAGGCTCAGGAAGTTGCATGCACATTTCACGCATGTTAGCATTTAATTTTGCGTTTTCAAAAGTACTACGTCTGAGCAGACTTTAGATTAATAGGCGGGTTCACTCCCACTTAAATTTACACTGTTAAAAATGTAGCAAATTACTCGGTCTTTATTATGACACAATGGTGCACATATCACCCTATAACCCATAATTTTATGTAACTCTGCCCTTTTGAACTGGCACACACATTATGAATAGAACTATAACAGACTAGAAATTTAAAGTTTAAAAAGCTTAATTAAGAAAACCTTCCAAAAAGTAATCAGATTCTCACAAAAACATAAATGTGAAAAAAGGCAAAAGTTCCTTTCCAAAATTACGGCCATCAAAAGTAGTGAGATAAAAATTTTGACCAAGTTCGTGCTTGGTAGAATACCTATCACTGCAATTTGGTATGCATTATAAAAATTTGTAATCGTAAGGGTGTTATATAACTTCTAGATAATTTGCTAACTTGAAAATATTTTTACTTACTTAAAAAGGAGAAAATAATGTTTATTTTCTTATTTCTTTATATTGAAAAAATGGACAATGTATAGTCCATTAAATATTTTGCATGAAAATGAATGATTTGTAGCCCATTTAATTTTGTGCATAAAAAAGACAATGTATGGTCCCTTTAATTTTTCGCATAAAAATTTTGGCATGAAAAATGGACGATGCATAACCATTAAATTTTATGCATGAAAAGTGGACGATGTATAGTCCATTTAATTTTTTCCACAAAAATTACGGTGTATGGTTCATTTGATTTTTCGCATAAAAAATTCGGATGTATAGCTCATTAAATTTTTCGAATGAAATATGGACGATGTATAGTCCATTTAATTGTTTGCATAAAAATGGACTATGTATAGTCCATTATATTTATTGCATAAACAATTTTTTTGCGTAAACAATGGATGAAGTCAAGTACATTTAATTTTTTGCATTAAATATGGACAATATATAGTCCATTTAATTTTTTGCATAAAAAATTACGATGTATGGTCCATTTAGTGTATTATGTGTATTATGTATTGTGCATTATATTTTTTGCAAAGAAAATTTTTTGTATGCAAAATGGACGATGTATACATTTAATTTTTCGTATAAAAAATTACGATATATATATAGTACATTAAATAGTTGGCATGAAAAATGGTCCATTTAAATTTTTGCATGAAAAATTGATACTGTACAGTCCATGAAATTTTTTCAGAGAATTGGTTTTTTATAGTTTATTTACTTGTGTGCATAAGATAATCCATTTAATATTTCGCATAAAAAATTATCACAGCAAAAAATTAGACATTACTATCTGAACTACTTGCCATATAATTAATGACTTACTTTTTTAATGGCGAAATTAAAGTACTCGCTTACAAATCACATTACGTAAAATTTTAAAAATAAGAAGGAGAAGTGGAACATATTCTTTGGGTTTTAAAAGAAGACGTGAAAATATTGCCAAAATATGTAGTTATTTTAAATAAATTATATATATATTCCTAAATTGCCTACTTATTTATGTTAAACTTAAAACTAAGTACTTACATTTTGGAAAATTATTATTTAAATAATTCCAAATAATTTTTTTTTCATTTTCGGTTTTATAAAAGTTCATCAATCAAAACAATTGAAATTTTTCTTAATATATTATCTATGTATAACCCCTAGTTCTTAACTTAATAATTAAAAAATAACTATTTCCCTCAATGAAAAAAATAATTACTTCCTACAATAAACAACAGAAGTACTTCTCAAGAATCAATTATTTTAGTCTCTCGCCTTGTTAAAATCATTAAATTGGTAATCCAGTAAGGAACAGTTTCCAATAAAAATGCTTAATTCCACACTCGATTACCTTTTTTGAAATTTTTTGCTGGGTATGATGTATAGTCCATTAAACTTTTTTCATGAAAAATTAGCAATATTTAGCTTATAAAATTAACGGAGTATATTCCATTAAATTTGTTGCTTGAAAAATTTACGATGTTAAATCTATTCAATATTTAGCATGAAAAACAGACGATTTCCATTAAATTTTGGACTGAAAAACGGACGATGTATAGTTTATTTAATTTTTTGTATAAAAATGAGGATATATAGCAAATTATATTTTTTGCAAAAACAAAATTTTTCCATGAAACATAGATGATGTATAGTCTATTATTTTTTTTTCATCAAAAATGGACGATTTATGGTCCATTTGATTTTTTGAATAAAAAATATATTTTTTGCATGAACAAATATTTAGCAAAAAAATGGACGATATACAGTTCATTAAATTTTTGGATGAAAAAATGGACGATGTATAGTAGATTTAATTTAAAAAAAAAATTACAATGTATAGCCCATTTAATTTTTTGCATTAAAAATTATAATAAATAAAATTTTAAACTAAAAATTATAATTTTTAGTCCATTTAATTTTTTTTTAGAAAATTCCGATGTTTACTCCATAATATTTTTTGCATGAAAAATGGACCATGGTAAATCTGTTTAATTTTTTGTATAAAATATAACGATGTATGTAATGTATTCTATTTAATTTTTTTTATAATAAAATACGTTACAGTCCATAATATTTTTTCCATAAAAATTTTTTTCCATGAAAAATGGACGATGTAGTCCATTCAATTTTTTCCATAATTTTTGTAGGAAAAAATAAAAATGCCTTAAGTTATATATACCCTTAGTGGAGACGTAAATCAAACTGTTTATAATAAAGATTTTCCCATTTGATATCTAAAATATCTCAAAAATTAAATTCAAGTGAGTTTTTTATTCCAGTTAGTAGATTCTTCGGCATCAATTACTTGAATAAACTTTTTATTAAAATTATCAAGTTTTTATTTGATTGAAAGTTATTTAACTTTAATACTTGTACGTTGATTAATACATTATCTGAGTGCATACCTTAATATATTTTCAGTGTTTGTTGAAAACCTACAAGTTCTATTTCGGGCAAACAAAATCTTGGGTTTTCTTTCATTTTCCAATACAATTACAATTTAGCCGTTTCATGTTTCCTTCTAACAAAGTTTTGAAATGTACATATATCCTTTCTGCAGTAATACGGCCTGGCTTCGACTAAATAAGCAATTCAATACAATCGACATTCTCTCACTCACTAAGTTTTTTGTGGTCGCATAGTCTTTAATAAATGATTGTTTGAAAATTTTGTTTCCTGTTGTGCTTTTTCTTACGCTTAGTTTGATGGCGATCAAGAAATGAAATTCTAAAACGTGTATTGTGTTATTTATTTTTATTTTTTCCAATTTGACGCTAATCGAACCTAAATAAAATTACTCACTTGCAACTATTTTAAAAGTTACATTCAAATGTCTTGGAAAACACCAACGTTTTTATGCGTTTACTGTATAAAGTACCTAACCCGTGAATGTAAAAGTAAATGTTTGTAAATTACTTCGTTAGTGATTTAAAATCAACCAAAATAGCTTTATGCCAAAACAAAGCAATTTATCTTGAGTAGTTTAAAATCAAGAAAAATTTAACTGCAAAGAATTTAAGTATATATTCTAAAGCACATTTCACCAACCCTGTCAAAAAAAGAGTACACATTCATTTAATTTAAAAGTATTATTTTCAAAAAAAAAAAAGGGAAAATAAATGAATGAATATTTACAGTCTAATAGCTTGTAGACACTAAGATGTATGCATGGAAAATGTAGATAAAAAATCTAAATTTGACATAGAAAATCTTTATTAATATAAATCGAGTTCATTCATTATTAGAATTTATAATGAACAAAAACATAAACGAAATATAAAACAAATTAAATAGTACGTACAGGGTGGAATATAAAGAGATGGAATTTAATGCTTATGAAAAGAAATTTTCTAATTTTGCTGCTATAAAATTTTATATGAATTATTGTCTTTTTTGCAAAGAAATTCTCGAACAGCATATTGGGTGGTTTCTTATAACTTATCTCTTGGGCCTTTTTATTTTTTTTGAGATTTATTTTATTGCGGCTTATTTCATTTTTAAATTGGGCTTTATTTCATAGCGCCGTATCAACAATGTGTTTAGTAGATATGACGATTTCACGTAATTTTTAAAATTTTTTATAAAAAATGCAGCATTATGACGATTGGGGACTTTGTTTCAAATATTCCTCATATTTTGACGATTAGTTGAAATAAGTATTAAGTAACATAAATATGCTAAAAAGCTCTCGATAACATAATTATTTCTTTCCAGGAAAGTTTACTATCGAGGACAACACCCAGATATTTGGCTTTATCCGACAGGATGAGGGTAATGCCATTTTACTTTGGGTGGTTGAAGTTGCGAATTTTGTATCTCTTGGAGGCCGCTCCGTGAGCACCAAGCATTAACCTCTTTTAGTGCATTTTCTAGTCTCTGTGAAAGTCTTTATAAGTATTGGTATTTTGATAAATACTAATAAGAAGAGCGACAAGAACAAACAATTAGCAAATCAACCCCGTCCAAATATTGAGATTTTCGTATAAGAGGCAGAGATACAAAAATTTGCAAATATAAATAACACGATTTGACGATCTTTTATCGACAAAAGCTGAAGGTATAAAAAAATTCATGTGTTAGCCTTGTCTAATGTTAAGCAATCATATAAGAACAATCACAGTTTGTATAAAAGAACTATATTTCCAAAACCTGTTACTTGATAAATTCAGTCACAGTTGTGATTAGTGATTTTTCAATCGCTGTGAAAAAAGAAAAGGTTTCAAAATATTGCTCAACTCTAATCCAAATGTATGGATAAGTCGATGGTGCAGAAATTACAGCCATGAGACACAATCATGTGTGTCTTTCTGTCACCGAATGGGGATCTAGAACAGCTGGAAAATCATGCTATGTTTTATCGCAAATTGTGTTCAGCGATGACGCTACGTTTTGGCTTAACGGGTTCGTTAATAAACAACCATGCCGCATATGAAGTAACACCAATCGATATTAAACCCTACAGACTTCATTATATAAAAAAAAATTATTCGTTTAGTGCGATTTGCACGCTGATGGCAAGTGTACCTTTTTTTTAAAAAATGAAGGTGGAGCTCGCGTTGCGGTCAATTTAGATCGTTACCGCTACATGACCAATGGTTTCTTGTTTGAACATATTAATGACATTGATCCAGACAAGATAATCGATAAATGGATCAGTCAATTGGCTTCCATGATGGTGCGATTTGACACCTTTCGATTATGTCTTGTGGGGTTTAAACTGATAAAACAGTAATAATTGAAGACCACCATTATTCGTCTTATTGGACGTGCAGAATGAGCCTATATGACCATATGTTAGAATTACTTTCAAATGTTGCTTGCGGTCTCCAGCTGACTGCTCAAGTTAATGATTTTTTCAAATTATAATATTGTTGTTAGTTATAGCTTCAAGTTCCAACAACATTGAATGTCAGGTGGAGTCGTAGAGTTAACATCATGCATTGATCTTTAAAAAAAAACCCAAGCAGATTTTTCAAATTAAATAAATTAAATCAAATACTTCGGTATTTCAAGCACAAAAAAATTTATTTAGGAATATTAATTTTTTGAAATTTTTTACAATAAAAAGAGCTTAAAAAATGCCCATTTTATGTATCTTCGCCACTCTTCGAAAAGATTGTGTTCCTTAAGGATTTTATAAGCATAGTTTTCGATTTGTGTGTGTGTTGTTACTCATAGCGGATTTCGCTACTTTGGTTTGTATTACCTTGATCAATGCTTCCATGTCCTTATAGTTGTGTGCAAGAAGGCAAATATCATCTGTATAGTCTAGGTATACTAGCTTCCTATTGAAATCATATATTTTATAACCTTGCTGCCATGCTTAGCTTCATCTTTGATATCATTTAACACTTAGTTGAAGAGAAGAGGTGAAAATATACAGCCTTGCCCTTCATTTATGAGAGAAATGGAGAAAGGCAAGGCTGTATACTTTTAGCTCTTAACTTAATTACATGATGACATCAAACTTCAAACTAATCATCCTCAACAAAACAATTAAGTTACGAGGACGGGATTACATTAATTATACAATTTAGTTGGGAGTGCCTTGCACTTTAAACTATTTTAAATGGCGTGATGTGAGAGAGTATCAAATGTTTTATTAAAATATGGAGACTGTTCCCATAATCTCTATAAGGAAACCGAGCTGATAGTTGAAAACATTTCTTTTAGGACTTGTAATATTTATTGCTTTGTTCCTCGCATAGCTGTTTTGTTTTCCAAAAGCCATCAAAATTATATTTGGACTTATTTTGTTCTTGTACACCCAGAGAAAAAACAGCTTAAAATCAGTAAAAACCATATTGAATTAATAAAAAACATTAACGAAAATCTAGTCATGTCGAAATTTCTTATTTCAATATGGAAAAATAGTAATTTGCAGTATTAATTTATTAATTTTATTTACTTTTTAAGTATTTCAATATACACTTTCTATTATATTGAAAATTATTGAATTAATGTGTCGCGTTCTTATTTTTAAGTTGCAGCTTTTCCCTGAGTGTATTGATGCTTTTAAGGATTTTGGATTAGCTATCTATGGAATTACGAGATAGTCTGCTTCCGTATGCTTATAATACTATGGTGATTGCATGTGCAATTTATCCCCTGTATTTTTCTTGATTTTTTTTACTTTTATTACATAGTAATACTTCACATACAGATCTGACTGTATTGCGATCAAAATCATCAAACCATCTTCTGTTTGATTCAATGAATTTTTTAAAGACTACTTGGAATCGCCTCTGGTAATAACATCTGTTGCGTATTTGGGTGATACGATACTTTTACACTATTAAACAAATACATAGCAAGCACTGTATCATTTCCCGCTTATCTTTATTCAATCAGCTTATAATTCCGTATTGTCGAAAGTTCTAAGGCTGGTCTGATGAATTTAGCTTACAATTCATTAAAACAGCTGATAGTCAGCTGACTACATGCCATATTTCAAACTTTACATCTTTACATACAAAATTAATAACCCATAATATACAATACGAGTAATACGAGAGCGTGCCAATAAGTCAGGGACTATTTGAATGAAACAATATCCAATCTTTTTTTTTGGTATCCCTTCCAAAAAATAATATGTATTCATGTCATTAAAATAAGCATTTGTTTGATTTTCAAACTAAAACAGCTCTTCAAATAATATATTATATACTCTCCCTTGTGAAACACCCGTTCTAAAAGAATGTGTAAATAATGGCAGAAAATGTAATTGACACCAACAGAAAATTGTCTGTGTTAATTACATTGTCGTCTGGATGTGTCGTGGAATGACATAAATAATAATTAAGCAAAAGCAATGAAATTACATTAAAAACTCTCTGCTTCTTCATTTTAAAGGTTATCACACCATTAACAAAATCTGTAATTAAATGATTAATCATTTCCTTTTGTTGTTATAAGCAAACAGATAAAGTAATTTATATAAAAAGGAAATCAAAGTGATAATTTTAATTTTCAAAATAACGTCATGCCAGTCAGCATTCAATTAAACAATGTTTTTTTTACTAAAATTCTAAATTAACCTTTTATTAAACACATATAGTTTTGTTTGTCAAAGTAAAATGTTAATTTGAACATTATTGTATTTTTTTTTATCCGAAATAAATTATTTACGATTAATTAATAAAAAGTATACATTCATATTAATGCTGGGCGGGCTGGCTGGCTGTAGTAGAATTTTTTTGTTTTGATTTAATTTTTTTGCTTTCGTTTCGATTTGACATCAAATTAAATAATGCGGCACCGCAAAATTCTTGTAAAGATTGCCAAAAGCTTTTCGGGACAAGAAAATTTGTACAAGCTAAAATTACAAAAATCAAAAAGAAGGCAGCAACAGTAGAAAAATTCAACGACAATTGCAGGCATGACGCAAGTGATATGTTGGCCAAATGACAAATTATTTTCTTTCTTCTTTATGGCTTGTGCTTGTCGCAGACTAAAGAACAAAAATTGTATGCTGTCGACTGTAGGATTACCATGTCACCCACCACGACATTGTGGTGCGGTAAATTAGGCAAGTGCGGGGAATTACAAGTATTCAAGGTGTGTATAGTAAAACACTTGTTTTGTTCACACGTGCCATAGAAATGTTATTACTTCATCTGTCCATAGACTATCTGTCAATTTCCATTGGCCATTATTGATTTTGACATGTGTTTGTCACTTAAAAACAAATTGAATAAGATGTTGAAAACAAAATTTATTAGAAAGCCTAAAAATAAATAAATGTGCAGATATTTTATATTTGTATTTTTTGATTTGTTTAAAATTTAAAATTAGCGCAGCACATGTATTCACCCTTATCGTGAAAAAAGGCGGACATTTTGTTCACGGGAATCATTTCAAAAACGTTTAACAAAATTAGAAACTGTATACTGACATAACAACAGCTCAACCACTGGCGATCACAATTTTATGGAAAGGGAACACATTTCACGTGAAATTTTATTCCCGATAAGGGTGATTATTTACTTTTCTAACTGCCTGTTTGTAGAAAACGAAAAGGTCAGGGATCGAAAATAATAAATACACCTGAATTTAAAAAAGAAAAAAATCAAGCACAAGAAAACATGGGACACCACTGTTATATAAAAATTTTTCATCGGTTTTTCAAACCAATAAACTATGTTCAATTTCTGCACATTCAATTTTACAATAACGTCTTGAATCAATGTAACGGCACGTCTCGAGTCAATGTAACGGCGTCAAATTAAACATACATATCTTGACATATCTTGTAAATTGAGCTCCCACCTTGCACTCAAAAAAAACATGTACTATTATTAAGAAAATTTTTTTTCTAAATTCAAGTAAAAAAATGTTTAAGTATATTTTTACAAAAATCTAATAAAAATTATTTAATGTGAGTAAAAAATAAAAAGTTCATTCCTCAAAAATAGTTCACAAAAATACACAATAAATTTCTCAAATTTCAGGAAATGTTTACTGACTTAAAGGAAATATTTACTAAGAGTAGGAAAACGGTTATAAACTGAAGGAAATTTTATATTAAGGACTAGTCAATTTCGTTTTAAATCAAAAAATAAACTTTAGGAAATTAATTACTCCTGCTAGTCAGTTCATGAAATTTGACTTACTTAAAAAATGTAAAAAGGTATACTAAATTTTAGGCAAATATTTACCAGTTTTAAGTATTTTTTCTTTGAATTATAGAATTTATTATTAATTTACATTTAACAAAGAATCTAAGTAAATTTTAATATTTTCGAGGAATATTTGAACTTGGAATTTATATTTTTAAAACTCAATAATTTCAACGCTTATTCAGGCTGCCTTGTTAGGCAATTTGTTAGAGTGCTTGCCTGCCAATCAGAAGGTTGCTGGTTCCATACTTGTCTCCTCTCAAGGAATTTATATGTATGTATGTTGAATTATAATTAAAAATATAATATGAAGATATAATAAATAATCTATCATTTGGTATAGAATATAATTAAAAATAAAATGTAAGTACCAGAATTAAAGACAAAAAACAAATTGGAAAATTTACCAAATTTGAGATCAAAGGCGAAAAAAACTTTTTGAAAAGCTCCGAATTTTATTGGAAAATTTTACTTAATTTTAGGAAAATTTTACTTAAATATGAAAATATAATTACTATAAACAAGTTCATTAATGAACTAGAAATGCAGTAAATATTTTACTGGTTTCAAGGAAAAAACAGCTTCGGCGCCATACAACAAGTTTTTTATTCAAATTTAGAAAATTTTCCAGTTTTAGTTAATTTTTTTTTTTGAGTGTATACTCTCAGTATTTCACATATAAAACCGGGCTAAACATCGTGTACAATTACATATATTTAAATATATGTAAAAATATTATTATAATAAAAATATAAAAATATTTCAAATCTGTATTTACACGAAGCCATTTGTAATGGCTTTATAACTTTTCTCTTTTAAAATATAAGGAAGTTTTAAAGTTTTATAATAAAATCTTTATGAGATATTAACTGCAAAAATATTTAAAATCCACGCCACGCCCTTAAATATCAGAACTAAAAACTAAAATTAAAACGATTAACTCAAGCGATTACATTGAAACCTTGCATATGAATTGCACTTATGCAAGGCTACACATTTTAACTTTTTAAATTGGGAACAGTCATGCCCACTGAAATATAATACACAAGTAAGTAATCCAGGGGAGTAACCTATATGTCAGAATTAAAAATTAAAATTGAAAAGTTTAAACATAAGCGATTATGTTGAAACTGTTCAATCACGCGTGGTTATAATTTTGTGATTTTAAAAAGTGGAAGTGGCAACGCACATAAAGTTTTAACCTTCTGTTTAATGTACTTCAGCTTAGCAGATTCTTTTTTGCTTGTCTGCGAAAAACATTAAATGGGCAACATCTAATAAACTAAGGGCCAATTTTTGACTTGGTAATCAAACTGTAATTATTGTTAAGTTCTGTTTAAATAAAAATTGAAATTGTGTTCAGTGCAAATTCAAAGAATACTTAAATATCCAACTTTGTGTATTTAAATAATATTTAAAATTTGCTAGCATACCATATGTTTTTGTTCTTGTGTGTGTTTATTGAAAACATGTACATGAACATCATGTGGTCGTATTAGAGATAATTTCGTTTGGTTTTCTATATATATAACATATATAATATATAGTTTTATACGAGATCACGAAATAAATAAAATGGGTTAATACAATTTTAACTTTCTACACGTTGATAACATAACTTTCTTATTTATGTTAAACAGCTGTGTTTTTGAAAATCCATAATAATTTAATAAGAACTTTAATTGACCACTGAAAAAAAATGAAAATTAACAACTTAAGTTTAAATAAAAATTAGTTAATTACGTGCTTAAATATTAGGTTAAAAATTAGTAGCAAATTATTTATGAACTAGAAAAACAAAAATATTAAGTAAAATACAAATCCACAAAAAATTTCATAAAGTCCCCAAAAACGTAAAAATCATCCCTAACGAATTGCTCAATCCCAAAACAAAATTTTTATCCTGATTTGCAAAAAAAAAATCGCCGATTTGGGGATAAATCCTCTAATCTCACTACACTGGTTGCACCAATACAGGTGCAAGAATTTCAAGTACAGTGATAGGTAAAGGTAGCCATAAAGATTTTACCTGATTAAAATTTAATCAGAAGAAATTCTTTGGTTGTGAAAAAGGTACTCGTATTACGAGTATAATGCAGTTCACACTGAATTTGCTATTTGTTGACTTGGTAAAATAAGAAAATGTTCATTAATTTTTTTTTGCTGATACACATTAGCTGATATATGCTGTCACTACTCTTTAATTTTTTTTATTAAAATCAAATTTTCTTTGTTTATTTTCTTTGCCTCTAACCATCGCTTAAATTTTTCCTCATTATACTCATATTTCTATGGGAAAAAATAATAATGCTAGAGGTATTTATAACATTTTATAACGCCTTTTAAATTTTTAATAACATAAAAAACATTGGGCAATATTAAAGGCATTGTATATCGAAAAGTATCTTATTTAATACGTATACGTAATACGTAGTATTTTTCGTTTATAGCGAACCCGCTTAAAACGAACTTTCGCCTAAAACGAACCATTTTCGAAAGTACGAACTTTTATTTCTATAAAACCATGAACATTTTTTCACTTATAACGAACCCGCTTAAAGCGAACTTTCGGTTATACCAACCTTTTTTTTGCATGTAAGTTGTTCTTTTTTTTCGCTTAAAACGAACCAAGAAGTGTGTTGCCATGAACAAAAAATTATATTTATATATTAATGTGTAGCGTAAGCTGTGTAAGAAATTTTCTTCAGTCTTGCGACACTCCACAACAATTTCTTGACCACTTGGCCCAAGTGGAAGTGTATATAAATGAAGCCAATGTTAATACTAAGCAAACTAAAATAACTGATTTTTTAAAAACTAAATTAACTTATTTTTTAAAGACTACAATGTTCTAAAATTGTTTTAATAAGTAAATAAATAGCCAAAGTGTTAAAAAAAAGACATGTGCACACAGAATAATGGTTTCTTGATGTCTTCACTTAAAACGAACTTCGCTTAAAACGAACAAATTTGATCAGCCCCTTGAAGTTCGCTTTAAGCGAAAAGCACTGTATTTAAATACGGCAAACATTTTTTTATCGTACACTTTAAGTGTTTTAAAGTCAGTCAATATTGGTGAAACATAAAAAACTTTTATTATAAATTCGTATAACAAAAGTTTTTATTCCTTTTGTGATAGGAGTTTTTTAGATTTTTTTTTAAATTTTCT
Source organism: Tachina fera (assembly GCA_905220375.1). NCBI lineage: Eukaryota > Metazoa > Arthropoda > Insecta > Diptera > Tachinidae > Tachina > Tachina fera. The sequence goes on along the minus strand of LR999965.1, from coordinate 47,672,299 downwards.
TAAAAAAATTGTCTATTTTGTTTTTGCTTTCTACACACATATTTATAATAAATTAAAACTCCAGCAGAAATTTTTCATGATTTTATAATGGGCAGTACTCTTTTAATGGCTTACAAAGTAATAAGTGTCAATTATTTATCAAATTATCTTATGCGTATAATACTATGACTGTCCTGTAATGAATAAGTACTTTCCAGTTAATAATGAAATATGTCTGGAGACAAATTTATTGATCGTGAAAATAAGCTTCAAAAACAATAAATTAACTTCAATTTACTGTAATTTTTATTACAAAATTTAAGTATTTTCGCATATTCTTATATGTGCATATTCACATATTTTCTTTGTTAAATTATGCTGTTTAACAATCCCAAAATAAGGTACAAGTTTTATAATTTTGTTACAAAATTCTATATATTTTTATTAGAAAAAATTGCCAATTAAATTTTGAATAATTTTAGGCAAGCAGTAATCTATTAACTTTTGGATGTTTGTAGGCAAGAAGTATAGGGTGCCGCATACTTTTTGAACTTCTCAAACAAACAAAAATGGGGTATTCAGTCAAATTGTAAGCACTTACGACTGGGGAGTACATATACTTTTTTTGCATTCTAGTAGACAATCTTTTTTTTTACTGGGAAACGTCAAGTGGTTTAATTTAGAAAACCGGAAATCATAGTTTTCTTAATTCTATTATTCATTTCATGCGCTGTACATGCAAAAATATTAACACAGCCGCCAAGCATGTTCACTTGTTGCTGTCTCATGATGACTATACGAGTATTAAAGAGTATGAAAAATGTGGATTCTAAGCAATTGTTTAGTGAAATAGGCAGAGTTGTTTTAAGATACATCTATATTGTGTATATTCCACATCTTCGTGTAAAGCGCACAAAATGCCGTAGTGGACATAAGTGTCCCATATGGGATTAGGTCGAAGTAGTTGCCCTTCTTTTCAACCTAACCCAACTTAGTTGAAAAAGTTTTGATGCACAAAATCCCCAGAAATCGTGTTTGGTCGAAAACTCCTGATTATGAGTTTGTAATCGAATTTCTAAATAAGTCCAAATGATCTACTCAATCCCAAACATTTTTCCTATATTGCAAAACATTTTATAAATTTACTTGAACTTCCCCCCAATAGCATTGCAGTATCATTAAAATTAATTCAGTTTTATGTTTTAACGACACGTGCCTCGTATGTCAAGCACTCAAATATTATTTAAATTTAGAACTTGGCAACTCTCCTTCACAAAATTTAAGACGATATTTTTTTTAAGAAATATGTTTAAAATACACTGCATTTTGTAAATCATTGCCAACAATTAAATAAGCCGCATGCTTTAACATAATTTGTTAGATTTTCAATAAAAATTTGTAAATAAACAATAATAAATATAAATACAGACATCTCTGTTTGCATAAAGGATTATGAAAACAGGAAGTATGACCGTGACTAGTCGTCATTTTACCGTTTTATTTTTGCAACAAACTGCTTACGTGGACTTCCGCTGATGCAAACATCAACATAAAACTTTATGTAATATATTAAATTAATTAATTTATATTTTATTGATAGTATTCGCTATTATACAAATCTGTGTTATGGATGGCAAATCGTTTTATGTATTTTTTAAAAAAAAATTTTCTGATTTCAATATTTGATTTCAGAGAATATCTTCAGTGCTGTAGTATTATAATAACACGGTTAGAAATGTAAGGCAGTAAAATTGGATTTATATGGACAATGAAAGCATGGAGATCGTAAAATATATATATAACGCCAAAGCTTTGGTTAACAGTAATAAATAATCTCATAACAGTTTTATAGACTTTTTACAAGTACTCATATCTTTCATTAACTCGCGAAGATGCTGTCATATTTCTATAAGAATTATATAGGGCTTAACGTTCAACGTCTTTAAAATATGTTCATATCTAACTTTCCTTCATTCAACATCTTTCCATTACACTGGGCAACAAATTTCGGATCATTGCCGCCAGCCTCAACAATTCCAATGGGAAATGAAAGCAGACAACGGTGGGCGGTGTAGGCGTGGTCAAATATAAAGAAATTATAATTTTGAATTAAAATGCACTACATGTCATTCATTGTCTTTTTTTAGAAAAATTTAATACTATTATAGATCAAATGAATAAGAATTTCTATTGAATACTACAATTTATTTTCAAAATGTAATCTAAGTACTTTAAAAAAACAATTTTTAAGATTTTTTGTTTTATTAAAAAAAATGTATTCGGCATCGAAAGATGAGAGTGACAATACGCAGAATTCACAGCTTCCATCAACATCAAAAAGAATTTGAACCATATAGTTGGAAATATTTATATTGGTTCTGATGAACAAAATGGCAACTTAGTTTTTTATTGCAATAAAACATTTTTAAAAAATTTTTTAATAAAGCAAAAACATCTAAAAAATCGTTTTTATTTTCAAAGTATTCAAATTACATTCTGAAAATAAACTGTACTATTCAATTACATTCTGAAAATAAATTGTACTATTCAATATAATTTCAGATATTCACTTGATCTAGAATAGTTTTAAATTTTTCTGAGAAAGACAATGAATGTCATATAGCGCATTTTAATCCAAAATTGATAATTTACTATGTATGTAAAGATAAATTCATTTTTCAAAAATATCGCATTCGATATTTTTTTCTTCTTTTTCTTCTTACGCATTTTTTTACTGAAATTAAAGGGTTTCTTGATAAAAATGTTCACTGTGGCCACTTTACCCACTGGTTCCCCGGCTTGTTACAAAAAAAGTTTCGAATTCGAGCACAGTGTAATTAGTGTTTTTTGAGAATTGTTACAATTTAAGTTTAACATTTGTTATCGCACTAATAATCCAAAGTTATTATTTTACTTACGGCCATTTTCACAATGTATGATTAAAAAATAAAATGAACTTTAACGGACTTTAACAATACATGATTAACTTTTTGCCTACACCACTTAGGGCCATTTTCACAACTTACCTTTAGCTAAAGGTAGGATTTTGTTTGCCCGATAAATGGCCTTGCATTATTAAATCTTCATTTTTAATTTTTTATCCATTAAATAATATTATTATTGATAATAATGCAAATAAAAAATTTAAATTTTAATAATGCAAAAATATTTATCGGACCAACAAAATCCTATCTTTAGCTAAAGGTAAGTTGTGAAAATAATAATAGAAAATTGTCTGTTAAATTTAACGAAACAAATTTTGTCGGTTAACATACTAATTGTGAGAAAAATATTAAAAAAAAATGTATGGACAAATTTAGAACGTGCATAATATAAAAAAGTAAGGAGCTGAAATTTCGCTCTGCGCTATTCTTATTCTCTATCAAATGAGGATTTTAGACAATCAATTCCGTGCGAGTTTTTTCACTTTTTTTTCTCCAAAAATTAATTTTTTTCCCTGGGAAAAAAGTAGGTATTATGAACGTCGTTGAACTTGCTTTTTTCACTAAAAATCTTTCCCTTCAAAAACAGAAGGGAGTTTACATAAAAACATAGTTAATACACAATTAAAACACAATTTATATACATAAACTTGTATTTTATAGATCTTTTATGTAAAAAACACAATAATCATTTATAAACTTTTTTTACGTATTTTTCCAAGTTGGTGACTTTCAATAATTTTGTTTACTCTCTCACTCCAAAAAAAGGGAGAAACAAAATGTTGAACAAACAAGCAAAACAACGAGCTTCGTAATGCGGTGATGTGGTGTATTACTCTTTTTTGTTCCCAAAGAATTTATGATTGGAGGAATGTTTAGTCGAGAAAATTATTTTCCGTGAGAAGTAAATTCCGAGGGAATATTCATGATTGGGCTGAGTGATTCGGAATATCAAAGTCTACCACCAAACACGTTGGTTGTTGATTCAAATATTTTTGAAAAATTTTGTAAGCCACATTGTATATTGTAGGCTTTTGTTAAGTAAAAGCCGGATGATGAAATGGAAATCAATAACTGTTCGTTAAATTTTTTCTGCTAAAAAAACTGGGGATTAGTAAATTTTTTGTTTAAAATAAAATTATTATACATTGTAAAAAAACAGTAATTCAGTGAAATATTTTTTATTAAAAATACATTGAAATTTATTATTGAAGAATTTACTGGATAATATGAGCATTTCACTGTTGTGAATGTAGATCATCAGGGAACTTTCTTTAACCAAATATTTTTTATAGCATAGACAGACGACAGCGTTATTTTGTTGTTAACTGTCTTAATTGAAATCAAATTGTGAATTATCCCCATCCTAATGCGCATTAGATTTACCGTAAATGCAGTAAATGAAATTGAATTAATACTGAATTTAGCTATTTCAATATGGTAATACCGTCAAAAGTTAATAAAAATTAAATTAATATTTAATATTGAAAATTAAAATGGATTCAAGTTCAGGAAATTTAAGTTATTTTAATTATTTTTAGAAAAAGAAAAAGAAATATTAAAAGTTCGACACAAATTTGTTCCATTTTAAAATTTCCAAGGAAAATTATCGAAGTGTGTGTGTACGAAAGTTATGCACAAATTTTTTTAGTTGTTTACTTAATTCAAATACTGTCGTCTGTCAGAATATATTTGTAATTCACATTAGTGAGCTTTTAATGCAAATTAACGCTGTCGTCTGTCTGCGCTATTAGGGCCAATTTCAGCAACTGTATTTAAATATCAATTCATACTTAAATGTCGATTTTCATTAATTTTTGTATGAAAAATGTAGTTTTAAATATAAATTGATATTTAAATAAGTTGATGATGAAATGGGCTCTTAGACCTTTATATTTCATAACTTAAATTTTTGATTTGAAAAGTTCGAAATTGAGCTTGAGCTTCAAGCTTCAAGGCACATGTTTCCAAAAGCCTCTTACATTCAATCGATAATTGTTTTTCCACGTTTTCCCTTTATTAAATTATGTCTAAAATTTTTTTACAAAAATGTATAGTTTTATAAAAAACAATTTATGTTTTCATTGCCGTTAATAATTATTTTCCCACGTAAGTGCATATCATACCGATCTTGTCACATCACCAGACGTACAAGAATAAAACACATCAAGAAAAACTCAAAAGCTTGTAAAGAAAAAATGAAAAAAACCTACAATAGAAATGTAATTTTTTGGTTGCTTCTCTATGCAGTTCGCTAAAAATATCAACAAACATGGATAAACCATGGTGTGTTTTACGTGTAACCAAAGCATTCCGTATTTTTTGTTCGACAAAATAGTGATATGGCGTAAATTGTAAGAGGTATTTTTAAAAGACAATTTAACATAAAATTGTATAACACTACAATAAATTTGAATGTCATCGCCCACATTTACATTTTATTATTTTTTTTTAGAAATATTTTTATTATTTGAGAAAAGAATTTTAAGTTTTTTGCATAAAACAATATATGTACATATTTACATAAATATTTTTTTATGTATATCTTGAATTTAATTTTTTGTTTGACGCTTTGTATTCTTATTGTATCCCTGAGACTGTTTTATCTTTTAATAGTTTAGCCAATTTTTAATATTTTTATCGCACTTTTCCCCAAATTATTATTTATCTTATTATTGTACTATTTAAAGGCCTTATTCTTAAAAAAAATATTTTTGATTAATTTTTTTGTTTTGCATTCAAAGTTTGTTTTATAAACTCTTTATAAAACAACATTAGTTTTTATGTATAAGGCAGTAATTGTTTCTTAAAAATACATTGACAGGTAGCTAGATCCTAAGCATCAATTCACTTTTGCTGATCGAGATAATCGGGGAATCTTTACCTAAAAATTTCCTAAAGCAAGTGGAGATATTATGTTAAACTTTAATTTAAATATAAATGTATAACGCATTTTAATATTAGGAAGGACATGAAAAAATAAAATATTTAAACAAACTTTTCAGTTTAAACTTTAAAGGATGACAATTGTTTGGTAGACCTTTTATTGATTGTATATATTTATATTAGACTAGTCCTTATTTTCGAAAAGTCACAATATTTAATTCGGGAGCCTCCTAAACTGTCCCTTTTAGCACAAAATTTCGGGATAAAAAGCTAAAAATCCAGGAAAATCTTATAACTGCTCCTGACCGGCTCCTAGAAGGGTAAAATGCAAAATGTAAGAGGGACCTACTAATTCTTTCTCCACAAAATTTTTTAGAATATATTTACCCGCTTACCATAAAAAATAATACTTTTTTAAAGTTGTTTCCCACCCATATAAAATGGCCCAGGATATCCCCAGAGGAGCCAAATGTCTGACCGACTCACAATAATTTTTTTCTCCTCTAAAGAGAAAAAACTATTGATGATCGCTTTTACAATTCTATCCTCTAGAAATATACTGGGTCTAGTTGGAACGGTGGGGAAAAGTAATTAAAATATCATAAGGAGGAGAGAAAGAAAGATGGCGTGTTTAGAAAATACATATCGGAGAAAAAATGAATGAGGGTCTGGGATACATTTGGATTCTCTCTCTAGTGCTACTCGGGGACTTGTTAGGACGGTGGGCGACAATTAATAAACATATTTTTGTATGGAAACCCCCTTAAGGAGGGTATATAGTAGGTTAATATATTTTGAAGAAATGTTGGTCAGAAAGAATTATTAGGAGAAGATCTTACATTTTGCCCTTCTAGGAATGGGTTAGGGACAGTTATGAGAGTTTTCGCGGACTTTGGTATGCTTTTACCCCAAACTTTTACCGCGATGCAATACGTGTTAATATTAAAATAGTGACTTGATACGAGTATTTTTGTTAAATTATTGTTTTTAGCTTATTGCATTAAGTATTATGATTTTTTGAATATAAGGTAAAGTCCAATGTATTTATTGCCTTGTTCGTCGTTATATTATTACAATTTACCTTTATACTGGGTATGGGCTATCTAGAAATTATCTCCGTTTTTTTCGACGTACGGCTTTATATTTTAGCTCTGCAGTTTTAGATTTGCTATGCAATATAGACTTCATTTTCTTTACTTTTAATCCTCGCAAAGTGGTTTTTATCTGTCCCTTTTTGTAGTATTCTTTTTGAGTTTGTAAACAAGACCGTGATTTAATGTTTTTTCAGGTGGTTTACTAACTTTGTGGCCTAGTCAGACAAATTTTCCTTTACGAATTTCGATGTTAATAACACCCATATTTGTTCTGTTTCCAAGTTGCTCATTACAACAGCAAATTATGAAGACCCTTACCTCCTGTTTCTACAATTCATACGGTCGACTTGAAGTGTGTTTTTTATATAAATCTGATATTATATAAAAAACACTTATTTTTTTGATTTTTTGATTTTCATACAAATATTTTAAAAGAATCGTCTGGCTGACTTGTGAATACAGGACTTTAGCTCAATCGTATCCGTCAGAGACCAATGTGTAGTTTCCCCAATGCAAGCAAGCGACTTGTCTAGAAAATTAGTACACACGGAAAAAAACAATGTAGAATCGTTAAGAATAGGGTTAATTTTACATTTTTTGGCAATGATTTTGCTTCATGTGTGGTTCATGTTAATTTAACATCATTTATAGTAATTGTAAAAAAAATCCTTTTGAAATAACTTTAGTTCGCGTTGAATTAACACTTAAGTACTGTTAAAATCAAAATGAAGAATCATGTTGAATAAAAGATATTTCTAGCTAAATCAACATGAATTTAATTTAATGTAGTAATTGTATTTTATTAATTATTTAACATACGTGTGGTTGACATAGACTTCAGAAAAATTATATATATATAAATTAAATTGCCTTTCCCAGCCAAGATTTAAACTCGGAACTAATTGGGTGGTAGTCAAAGTGCTACAGCCGCACCATCTCTAAATATTCTTAACGATACACACTAAATAAGTACCACCTTGAATTAAATTATAATTTAACATTATTTCTTATCATTTAACATACAATTTATTTGAAAAGTTTTAGTTTTAGTTAAAAAAAAGAAAATGTTTTGACTTGAAAAGTTTTAGTTAAAAAAAATACAAAATACTTTGACTTGATTCCAGGATTCGAATCTGTTATCCTCCGAAGGCAAGACTAGTACACTGCCTACCAGCCAGCAGCATTTTGTCGGCTGTTTACAAACATAAAAAAACAACAACAATACAAAAACAACCTACACAACGAAGCACAAAAGTGTATTGCAGCTACCCTATCGGAGAATGTGTAGTTGACTACAGAAATACTTAACTTTTCTTAGACTGACTAAAAGCTAACTGCAATGTCATCCAGAACAAACCCAAAATTAATTCTTAAGTTGAGTAAGTAGTCGAATTTGATGAGAGCCAACAAATTTATTTTCAGCTACTTTGAAACTCATTTAAGTTTTATGTTAACATTTTGCTGTTGTTATTTTATATGGTAGCTTAGCTGAGTGCTAGCGTGTTGAGTACACAAATTGTGATGATATATGTTTGAACCCCAGAAATTTTTTTTTTAATTTACTGACTACAAGTTGGTTTAAAAAAGTCAACTTTGAGTTAGCTGAAAGTAATGCTGAGTGAGTCAATTGACTACCGCCTAGGACATCGCAATGTTAAAGTAGTCAGTTGATTACATTGCGAAGTAATCCCAGTGTAGTCAGTACTACTTGCGAAATAGTTAAAGTTAGTTTAAAGTTAGCCAAATTTCCGACAGGGTATGAACAAAGCAAATAAGCACCAACACACTCAAACAACATATAATTTCTTGTAAATTTAATGTGATTTGAATGAATCAAACTTTTGGCATGGTGAATTTACATTGGAATTTTTTTTCTGTGTATATAGGAATCATTCTAAACAGTAAAGTTTTTCATATATTTTTTCTAGACAAGTCGTTAATTGTATTGTGGAAACTACACCCAAGTCTCTCATCCATAAATAAGAACGGAGAGGATACAGGATTTGAATATATATATTCCAACCATACATATATATATATATATATATATATATATATATATATATATATATATATATACTTATATATATGTATGTGTTTGGAAATCCATCTTGTTCTGAGCGGAGCTTTTTATCAACATGTTTCATCAGTTTTTCAATGATAATTTTTATTAACTCTTTCATTGGTATACAGATAATAGTTATACCGCGCTAATTTTACAATCTACAGTTATCCAAATCATTATTATTAATTTTACATCAAACATTAATGTTTGCTGTGTGTTTTTATTTTTATACAGGTCCATACATATTTATATACATACATATCTTTTTAATTAAAATAAATATATTGCACTTTGTACGTCTGCATATACATACATACATGATACGTACGGTTTTTTTTGTGTGCGCATTACGAAATTCTTGAAAAATATCTTTAATTTTTGTTGTTGTAGAACTGTGTATACCTTGTAAATAGAGGGTTGTATTATATTAATTTCATTAAATTATTTTATTCAGAAAATATCTCGTAAATTATTTTAAAAATCTTCTCGCAAAACAAATTTTGAAACCTATAGAACCTTCATGAAAGAATGCATACATTTGAAGTTCATTAAACTTTAAGTGTTGCTGATGATGCTGTTTGGTATTGTTTTCTTTTGTGGCCTCTAAATTAATGTTTTAAGAATATGAATCATAAAACGCTACTGGATTTTATGATGGACGGACGTGGGCACTTTAATACGTTGGGAATTTCTCTACAAACGCTTCAAATGTTTACAAAACAAACATAAATAATAAATTTAAAGAAAAAAGTAGGCACACACAAAAGAACTCATAAAATCTAATAAATAAGAAGGCAACACATAAAACAACCAAAAAAAATACTTATTTAACAACTTTTTAATTGCTAAAGAGAAAAAGTAAATAAATTTTCAAATAGAGATCAATATCAAGAATATGTTTCATAGCGAATAGGCTTTCTTTTCAAACATTTTCATTAAACAGTTCATTATATTTAGCGCGGCTGCTTAATACTTTATATAATATCCCAGCAAAAAATTACACATTGCGAACAGAACTACTTGCTTTATAATGACTTACTTTTCTGATTGCCAAATTTCATTACTCGCTTACAAATGGCATGACCTAAAATTAAAAAAAAAACTATGTGCAAGTTGATAAATGAAGAAAATGATTTTTTTAAATTAAATAGATTTCCTACATTATAAAACATGTTGCCAAATAAAAAAAGTGAGTGCTTCCCAAGTATCTATTATTTTCGTATCACACCTTAAGTTGGTAGTCCAGTAAGGAAGTGCTTCCACCAAAAATTCTTAATTCCAAAGCGGATTGATTACCTTTTTATAAATTTTTTGCTGGGAAATACTTTCATTTTTTGTTTGGCAATTTTTTTATTTAAACAAAAACTTATGGCAAACCTGCAAATCTGGCAGATAACGTTTCAAAAAGTTTTGAATGGTATTTTAAAAAACTTTTTGTCTGTTTAATATAAAAAAAGCATAAAAACTTTTTGCAGTTTTGGACTCGTGGAGTACTTTGTGATAAGAGCAGTTAGAGTTTTCTTTTGGGTTTTAATTTAAATCTCTTCAATTCAAGCAGTAGATTAAGTTTATTTTTATTTATTCATAATTGTGGTTTTATGTCTTTCTGTTTTATTCTTATCTTTAATTTGTTTTTTTTTTTGTGGCTGTGTTGAAACAATCACATAATTTGTAGTTCTTCTTGTATCATGAACCACTGCCAATTTTCACAAATTTATTTGAAAAAAAAAGAATAAATAAAAATAAAATAAAATAATATAAATAAACAAACAACTAACAGAAGATTATTCCCATTCAGATTTCGGATGTGCCCTGGCAAAAATGCAATTACTTACATACATATGTATGTATGTACAACAACGAATGAATGAAAGTGAGCTGAAGTTACAGTAATCGGCAAAATATATAAGTTTTAGTTTATGAATTCGCTTTCATGGGGACTGCAATTAATCGCGTAGTATATGAGACAGTAGCGCAGCGTATTGAATAGCAATTATACCCAGCAAATTTTTGTAATGGCTTACAAAGTAATGAGTGGTACATATTTATCTAATTATTTTATGTGTATAATAATGACTATTTTGTAATGAATAAAATAACTAAATATTTGTATCATGACGTGAAAGTACTTCCAGTTAATAATGAAATATGTCTGGAGAAAAATTTATTGATCGTGAAAATGAGCTCCGAAAGCAATAAAATAACTTTGGTTTACTATAACTTTTATTACAAAATTTAAGCATTTTCGCATATTCTTCAATATGCAAATTTCAAATATTTTCTTTGCAAAATTATGATTTTTAACAAAACCAAAAAAAGGTACAAGTCTTATAATTTTGTTAGTCCTCGTCCAGACTTGCAATTTTTGTTGCTGCAATTTCTTAAAATTCTGCTTTGAAATTGCATAAGTGTCCACATTATTAGAATTTAATTATGCAATTATGTATTAAAAAAATTCTATTACACCACAAATTTCCCTGAAAACTTAACAATTCTATTTATTTTTTGTTATATTTTTTATATTTTTCACACAACTGAATAAATAAAATAAATAAAAAACGTCAAACAACTTGGTATAAACAGTTACGAATTTCAAATCAAAATAGAATTGCCGAGCACATGAAACTGTTTACCTCTCCCAATCTTCTCACCCCTCTCACTAATAAACTCAAGAATTGCTGCAATAAAAATTTCAAGTCTGGACGAGAACTCAAAAAATTCTATTCATTTTTATTAAAAAAAATTTTCAAATTACTTTGAATAATGTTAGCCAAAAAAATAATTTAGAAAATGTTGCATATTTGTAGGCAAAAAAATAACCCATTAAATTTTGAATACTTTTAGGCAATCAGTACTCTATTAACTTTTGGATGTTTTTAGGCAAAAAGTATAGGGTACCACATACTTTTTGAACTTTTCAAACAAAAATAATGGGGTATTCAGTCAAATTGTAAGTATTATCGATTAAAGAATACATACACTTTTTTCATACCAGTAGGCAAACTTTTTTGTTGGGTATGAACATAACCTGCAAAAAAATTTGGTGACAATTGATCCAAACGTACTCGTCCTCTGACTTGAGAAAATGGGAGTAGTGGATGGTGAAAAAAACATATCCTGTAAATGGTTACATATTCACCATTGTCGAATGTATTGTCTTGTTCTTTTGTCAAGTATATTGGTTATCGGTGTAGAAAACGGCACTGAAATAGTTCGATATGGTTGGATCCAGAACCTTTCAAATAGTAGAAATATAGTGTAAATTGCTGCCTCTAATAATACCGCCAAGCGACTATGGCACCCGTAACTATAGTTAGATATTAACCTAAGCTTAACCAGTGTTTTGTATAATTTTAGTCCCGTAACTATAATTAGATCTTAACCTAAGCTGAACTAGTGTTTATAATTTCAAAATATTAGTGCCCCTATGCAGTGATACCAATTTAGCTCGTTTCGAGCTAGATTTGGCGCGTTTTAAATATGCCAAACGCACTTTTTTCGTCTTAGCACGTTTAATAAAAAACGCTAGATTAGCGCGTTTTGAATAAAGTCAATAAATTTAAACATTTTCTAGTATTCAAAACTGATAAAAAAATTTAAATTGGCAAATGGTGAGAATTAAATGGCAAATAGTTGACAATGCTGTAACTTAGCGCGTTTTGAGAAGAAATAGCGAGTTTGGGTTATAAATAGTTGGCATCTCTGCCTGTCGAGTGGATAGTGTGCAAGCTTGTCATGACGGAGTTTGTCGGTTCAAATCCCAAAAAAATATCTGCTTAAAAAATATAATTGCATTTGTAACAATAAATAAAATTATAAGTTTTCATTGTTACAGTTAAGTGTCGGAATGACATTTTAAAATCATTTATGTTATTCTACAGCTATTAGGTGCATTTTCTGCCCGTTGTATTTACTTGTTGGATTTTTTTTAAAGAGAAGTAACACTCAGGCAATGAATGCTTACTATTACTTATAGGTGTTACCTTCTTTAGGAAAGGGATAGTGATAGAGAAGACAGGTGGTGAAGTAAGAGATAGAGGAAAGAAGGGTTTTAAAGAAAAGCTGTGATATTTTGCATTTGCATCAAGCAACGAATGTCGCCATTGTATAATTTAATTATCTAGTGAGTAAGAAATTTTATTCCTGACTAAGAACATGTACCTTGCTGAGGTACTCGAGCTATACAAACTCTTGCTGCTGAAACCATAGTGAGAAGATCGCCTATTGTATGGCAACAGCACCTAGTACTTTTTATTTCTTGATTCGTTGACCATATATCGCTCATTTACTTCAATAGTGGCATAACTCAAAAAATGGGTTTTTTGAGTTAATAATGCAGAAAGATTCGGCATTTCGTATTTTATCTTGTGTAAAAATTTCATGCAAATAGCTTGTATCATCACCTCCTGAGAGAAGATTTTTTTTCATTTCTCCATTGAGTTGTATGCAAATTGAAAACTTAAAACGCGTTTTCTGCAAAACTGGTTTTTTTGAGTTGTGCCACTATTGAAGCAAATGAGCGATATGTATAATGCAGTTAAAATATTTTTATCGATAACTATATATCTCCAAATCTAAATAAAACTAATAGTTTTCTATTCTTAAAATTTTATTGTAACTACAAAAAAATTGTCTATACTTTTAACATCCACTGTATTAAGATTCATGCTGAATCTATTAAGTCTGAAATCAAAGATGAGAGATAACTTTCGTTAATTTCAATAATTATTTAAAATATTTTTTTTTGTTATTCTTGTGTGTGTTTTGTGTTAAACATGCATAAGCATTTGAACTATTCTGATAATTTTTTTATTTATTAATTTTTGTTCAATATTTTTTTCCGAACGTCTGCTCAGACGTTGCTCAAGTAAAATAATTTACTGCTGCAGATTTATTTAAACATATTTAGATACATACATACAGATATATGTTCATATGTGTACATATGTGTATTACATAAATACATATATATATATATATATATATATATATATATATACACTTAAGGAAAAACTGAATCGCATTGGGGTATGGAATTTATAGTTTTTGAATATTTTTTTCCATAAGTTGCTAATAAGCGAAATGAAATGTTTTCGTACGTTTGTATCCATGTGTTCAGTGTGTGAGTGCTTATGTGTTTATTTTTGCACATGTTTAAAACAATTAGCATTTTTTCAATTAATTGGGAAATAAAACCAAACGTGTGTATTTTATATATGTACATATGTATATTTTCTAAAGCAATTAAATTTCAGGAGGAGATTAATTTAATAGCCACATAGTTTGTCGAATAATTTCATAATTGCGAAATTAATCATTTTAGATGGCGGAGCGGCTAAGCTGATGATGTCAGTCTCATATGCAGCAGAGCATTTAAGGCTCTTCTCACTCCATATCGAGTGTTAGATGCTTAGTGTGGTACGAACCACTGAGCAAATTTCAGTCAATAGTAAATAAATTTCATTTACAACAACTGCCTGTTTACATAAAAATAACAAGAATTTTCGTTGACTTATATGTGTTGAAGAAAGCGAACAGGTTGTTGATGTGAAACTTTGCTTTTTTCCTTGCAAAACACTAAAGTTTCACGTGAATAAACTGTTCGCCTTTTATTCCCGATAAGGGAAAATTTCTTGTTTGTCTTTGGTTAACAAGCACTCAGATGTTCGTTCTTATAGTACAGAGTTAATTAAATTCCATAAAATATTCCTATACAAATTCTATAAATTTCATAACGAGTAGTAATTTAAAAAATTAAAAAAAAAATCTTACTGCGACCCACTATTATTGAACTATTAAATATGCTAAATTGTTATTTAAAATGAAAAACCATAAGAGAAACCAAAAGATGATTTTAAAGTACTTGTCGAATGATACCCATACATACATAATTAAAAAAATAATGCCCTAAATGTTTTTCTTTAAAAATTTTCAAAAAAAGGAAATGATTGTTTAACGTATGTGACAAACAATTAAATTTCATTACATTTAAGACAATAAGGGTTTGCACGATGAGTAGTCCACAGCGTGCCAACGTTGCAAATGAGTGCTAAAATGTATACATTTACACAACGTAACAACAAAATACACGGTTTTACAAATTTCCTTCATTTTACAAAAACATTGAGCACAAATAGTATGAGCATATTTGCTCAGTTGCGAATATTGGTAAGCAACAACTTTTCACATATCGACTGTCATATTTTTATTTGCAACATGAGGAAGTTTTAAATAAAATTGTTTGTAGTCGCTTTTGGGCATCTTTATTTTATAATTTATTTGTAAATCTGTGTATTTTTATATATTATCAAGCAAAACAAATAACTATGGACAGGTTATTACAGTGCTACCGTGATTTTTGAAGAGTTGCCAGAACAAATTAGATGCTTTTTACAAAAATACAATTATATTTAAAAATTAAGCTCACAATCTACTTCTGTGTGCGCAGGAAATTCGTAAAATGATAAATTTGCATAATCAACATTGTAAAGGTAACGAATAGATATAATTTTTAAATTACTTGCCATGGAAAACATGTTATTTAATGTAATATATACTTGGGGTATTCAGAAGCTACTCATAAATTAACACGTTTTAAAGTAATAAAACGAAATATGACTGAAATATGACTGATGTGAGCAACCCCTTATAATTTATAATTATAAAGATTGTACTTATTTGAATTTTGGTTTTAGCACATTTGTAAATTTTTCTCACTCTCTCTCTCTCAACTCCTTTGGTAAACTCTCACGCATTTCTACATGTAGTTATGACAAAAAAGAAACATAGATGAGAAAGTCTTATTAGTTTACTTTACTTATTACTTAAGCCACAATACAATTTTTTTAAACTATGTTAAAAAGTTAAGACATTATGACACTTAGGACACTTAAAACAGCTTTGTGAATACCCCAACTATATTTAAATTAATTTCCATTCATTCAGTTTAAGTCAAAGTCAGTTATTTCACAATAATAGTTTTGTTGATTTACTTTTCTATCTGAAACTAGCACGTTTTGAGAAGAGAAGGGAAATAACGCATTTAGGTTAAAATAGTTGGCATCGGTGCTTTTCAGTAACTATCGTTGCAAATTCGTAGCAATTTTTAGTAAACGAACACACCTAATATTTGTTTTAATGTTTTGTTTAATATTATCATATTATTACTTCTTATGTTGTTTGTTTAAAATTTGTTTTGCTTTTAGAAATCGAACAAAAATTTAGTCCTAATTTACACTATGCAATTCTTATTGCTAAGCTGATTACCCTTTTTGGAAAGAGAGAGAGTTTTTAACAAACTAATCAGCTTAGCAATAAGACTTGCATAGTGTAAATTAGGACTTTCAGAGTTTTTACAACTATCCCAATTTTATAGCAATCAGAATTACTCTTTGTGAACTAGTGTCATGCACAAGACCATTTATAAGACATTTCAAGACATGAGAGATTATTCAAATGCTTTAATACAGCGAAATATTCTAAAACAAACGCTAATCAACACTGTTGGCAAGACAAACAACTGAAACAAATATCTTGCCAACAGTGTTGTTTAGCGTTTGTTTTAGAATATTTCGCTGTATTAAAGCATTTGAATAATCTCTCATGTGTTGAAATGTCTTATAAATGGTCTTGTGCAGGACTTTATTGTGAACCATATTTGTATCACTTCCAAAATACTTAACACATAATTTTAGTTTACAAATAATTTTTTTGACTCATAGTAGGTTAGGTTAGGTCCGCAAAGAGGGATTAATATTGGCGTAATTAAAAAAATGATGTGATTTTTATGAGTAATTTTAAAATAAATAACTACTGGAAATTTTCGATAATTCTATGCGAGTAGCAGCAGAAAGGGCTTTCCACTCCTATTACACTTAAACTTTTAAATCAATATGCACACTCTGCTTTTAAAATATGTGTTGAGTTTCCAGGGGTTGACAATAAAGAAAACGAAAACCAATTATTAAGTTTAGACGAAGAACTTTATTTCCACAACAATATTTTGTCACTTTTAATCTTGTGTTGAACTGCTTCCATCGTTAATTTTGGACACAAGTCTACTCACTGACATGGTTCTGCATATAAACTAACTAGCTCAACTCACAGTTTTGTGCAAATGGTCTTGTATCGTAGCATGTGCAAAATGTTACGATGCAAGACCATTTTCACAAGATTGTGAATTGAGCAACTATTTCCAGGTGTTTAATACTTGTGGTTTATTAACATAGTGACAAGTGACTTAACATAACCCCAAAGCAAATAATCCAGTGGGGTTAAATCACACGATCTTGGTGGCCCATTACTTGGACCAATACGTGAAATTATTTTTTTCATCAAGTTTCTTTGAGTAATATTGGAATGTCGCCGACAACATTTTCGTCTGCTTGGACGCGAAGGACAAAAGAGAATTCCAGATGTTTTCCTTCCAAATGTTCGCCCGTCTAAACTAGGACCTGACCACCATCGTTTTTGAAAACATATGGGCCAGCCCATAATGCGCACAAAATTTTCTGTGGATGTAATGGTGTTTCGACAAAAGCTTGTGGATTCTCCTCACTCCAAATGCGACAATTCTGCTTATTTACTTACCCATTCAACCAGAAATGGGCTGTGCACGAAGAGTTTGACGAATAGAACAATTATTTGGATTACAAATTTCAACAATTTGCAATGAAATTTCAAAGCAAACTAGATAAAAAGCAACTATCAGCTGTTAAACGGGTGCTCAAATAAATAGTGATGACAACTCAAAGTGACACCTTAAAAAAAAACATTAACAGTTCCCTGAAAATTTATTACCCAACATTATTTATTTCTTTTAATTTTATTTTAAAGTTAAAATTTGTTATCTCCTTTATTAAAGCATTAGTTAAAAATAGTTGATCGGTCTCAAACATGACAGCTGTACAAAACTTTATTCGCATTTACTTTACTTTTTTCTACACGCAATATTGCTGTCATATTTGAAATGCAACGAAAATTGTTACAGATTAAATGCTTTTTAAAAAAGCGCTTGCTATTAGTTGAGAAAGAAAATATAGCAAATGGATTTAAATAAATAAACATAAAAATCTAGTTGAAATGATGTTGTTTCATGCATGTTTTTGCAACACGAAAATCTTAATGTTACCAAGAA
Source organism: Tachina fera (assembly GCA_905220375.1). Classification (NCBI taxonomy): domain Eukaryota; kingdom Metazoa; phylum Arthropoda; class Insecta; order Diptera; family Tachinidae; genus Tachina; species Tachina fera. The sequence goes on along the minus strand of LR999965.1, from coordinate 47,654,197 downwards.
GAAAAATAAACACACAAAACACAAAATATGTATTTAACAATAAAAAGTTTTCGGGAATAAAAAAATAAAACAAAAACTCTTATGAACTGCTCACATGTGTATGTATGCATGTGCATATGTACATCAAGAAATGGTGCACTGCAGAAGCTTTAAATAATTTTGGTTCTGTTCTAATTTTTTGCTACTCGTACAATAACTTTCGGTATGGTACATGCTTAGTAGGGCGGTTCCTTGTGTCAATTTACATATTACACATAACAGATAAATGCAATTAAAAATTGTAAAGTACATTTACATATATATACATATATACAGCGACATATGTATTATTTTCCATAATTAAATATTTATTTCTAATAAATTTAGGCCACAAATTATACAGCAATTATGAACTTTGTAAATTAAAAACTAAAAACAGTAAAGGAAATATTACTTTATGAATAATTCAGTATATTTATGTATGTATGTGTGTATGTATGCATGCAAATTAAGTTGAAACGCTTTACATTCTAATGCACAGTTTTATATGTGCTTCAGGGTATTTAGTAAATGTGAAATTTTCTAACAGATGTCACGATTTGTCTTTAACCTAGAGTACGTTTTTCCCTCGCATTGTTATATTAATTAAAATGGCCAAACAACCTGCAACGAAAGTTACAATGAAATGGTATCTAAAAAAATTAAATAAGTTCCAAACAAATTTAATGAAATATTTACAGTAGAGTTCGGTTATAACAAACTCCGAGCGACCGCAAGTTCCCAGCAAAAAATTACACATTACCATCACAACTACTTGCCACATAATGACTTACTTTTCTGATTACCAAATTTCCTTACTCGCTTACAAATCACATTACCTAAAATTTCAAAACATTGTGTACAATTGTGCTAAATGAAGAGAATTATTTTTTTAGATTAAATAGATTATAAAGACCTGCAAAACAGGTCTTATAAGAACTTTTGAGACATGAGGGCAACTTCAAATGCTGTACTACAGTGAAATCTTCTGAAACAAACGCTAAACAACGTGTTCGGCAATATATTTGTTTAACTTATTGCAGGTATAAGAGTAAAGAAGAAAATAGTTCGTGACTGAAGAATTTGTGGTGCTTGTGCTTTTTTCTCTCATTGACGCGTATACTAACGTCATGCATGTACATACCCACATAATTTTTGTATGCTCTCATATTTTTGTGCGCACATACAAACGCACACATGCATTTACATGAGTTGTATGCGCTTGCTTTAAAAAACCTCCCTTAAGGCCGTGGCACAATGAATCCGTCATACGTTAAACTTCGCCTTTTTCAACTGACAGCTAAGTTGAAATACATGGTTTCTTATGAGGTCTGTTACATTCAGTACGTGTCCGTCAACGTAAAGTACAAAATTTGTTCAACTTTTAACTTTATGCGTACGTTGAGTAGTTTGACAGATATTGGTTGGTTTTTTTGGTATGTTTTTAAGTATGTGTTTGTGTTTTGTGGCAGCAAAAATAAAATTAAACAAAAGCTGATGTGACCGAATATGGCCCATAGGGAAGGTATACATAATGAATAAATAAGTGAAATGAAATAATAGTTTGACCGATATTGGTTGGTTTTTTTGGTACGTTTTTTGGTATATGTTAGTGTTTTATGGTAGTAAAAATAGAGTTAAACAAAAGAAATAAATAAAAAAGTTGAATTTAATAAATAAAACGGAAAATCAACCTACAAATGCTTGCGCACATAAAGTACTCATTGTGCCAACCTTCTCCGTCGCTGCACTAATGTCAGTTGAAAAAGGCGAAGTTTAACGTATGACGGATTCATTGTGCCTCGGCCTTTAAACACAAACTTAATAGCACGTACACGTACACCAATACATCCATCGTGCTTCGTTTATACTGCGACAGCATTTATTATTGGCTTAGTATAATGCATGCCACGAGAGTACATTTAAAAAACATGACGTATTTACATTTCAAGACTGCTTACGCAGGCCAATAATAGATTATGTGAACAAGTTGCTATATAAAATGAGTAAGTACTTCTGAAGAATCGAGTATTTTAGTCTCACGCCTTGTGTTGTGAATCAGAATTGAACAACCCTCGTACCAGTATGTTGCACTAATTTGTTAACGCAGCAGCAACCAGTTCATTCACTTTGTTGTTTGCTAAATTTTTTGCGTTGACAAATTGTGCAATAGCGATATTTCGTAATTGGTTCAAAAGTTTAATAACATTAAATATTTTAGCAAGTTAGCATAATAATAATAACTGCTAAGCATAATATTAATGTTGAAGTATATTAAATTAAGATTAAGTTTTGTATAAATAGTGCAGTTTTAATTAAAAAAAATTGGTCTTGTATTTAGCAATTAAAAGTTAGAGTCATACCTGCGATTCCCACGGGACCCTCCAGGTTTAAAATTGTAAATTAAAAGAATAAGAATAAGGCTAAGTATAAGTTTGATTAACAAAGCCTTTTATAAATAAACCAAGTAATATATTAAAGGAAAAATCCGTTTTTAAATACAACACTTGTTAAAATCATTAAGTTGGTAATCCAGTAGAGAAGATTACCTCGATTACCTTTCTTGAAATTTTTTGCTGGGTTGTTTCATGCAGGTTTATTATGAACAGCAACGTGCCGTTGATAAAAGAAATTTTTATAACAAAGTTGATAAATCAGTATTACGAAATTCCAGTGGCTGAAAAGAGGTAGAAACCCTAACTTTTCAATCAGCAAGTACAAAACCACTATTGTGAATAGCTACCCTGCAGGAAATTGAACTGACACAAGACTAGTGGCCAGTCTAACACTTCCTATGAAGGACCAGTCACTCTTATATAAAGATGATGTAGGATGGGGTTAATTGATACTTTGTATGCGCCTTGTGACTGAACTAACTTGTAGGGACCTCTTCGGTGTATAATAATATAAATTATATATGTATAAACGTCATTCCGATATTTAACTGTAGAAGCTTATAAATACATTTTTTATTGTTACGAATGCAATTATATTTTATTTTTAAGCAGAGATTTTTTGGGATTCGAACTGACAATATTCATCATGACAGGCTTGCGCATATTTCAAAATTATAAATACCAGCTAAGCTTAAGTTAATATCATAGTATAGTTACGGGACTGGTTTCAGAGTGGCTTGGCGGTATCATTGGAGCGAACAATTAACATTTAGGGCATTTTTTTATCACCTAGGGCGCTATTTATTAAGAAAAAAATGCATAACACCATTATCTTTATAATACGTGCCAGCATTCTTCAAAAAAAAACAAAAATTGTGAAAGTCGTTAAAAAATAATTAATTTATAAAGAATAATAATAAAAGCTGTTAGTATAAATATTTTGTTATTTTTTTTATTAATCCTTTTGCTTTGCATATTATTCTAATTACTCGAGAGTTATAAAACTGTAAAGTATCTGGTTACTTAGTATTGCACTTGTTTTTAAGGTAATCGGTAACAATAACAAATAGTCATGCAATTTTTATGAATTTAACCAACAGCAAAAGAAGGAAATACAAAAGAAATTAATTTCAAATATTACATGAAACAAATTACAAAATTTATTGTTAGTTTGTTCGTGTTATAAACATATTGTACCGAGTAGCAATAATTAAAAGAGTTGAATAGTCAAAAGTCAGCTGTTTCTTTAATCTTACTAATTTTTACTATTTTTCCGTTCGCGTACTTTTTTCAGTAGCAGCTCGTTTTGAGAGTAAATTTTAACATTTTCGCTGTAACTACTCATTTACTGCATTTTGCTGCAAATCAAATACATATGAAACTTATATTAAATTTTATGAATATGAGGGTAAGAACATATTAAAGTTTTCATTTCATGTTGAATGTTAATAAAATAGATAAAAATGTTGCTGGTGAAAAAGTTTTGAAAACTATTTTTCTATCTTTAAGGGACTATATAAGAATGCCTAAAATAAGTTTAGGCAAATATAATTTAACATAATAATATAATTTAAAATTCAAATATTTTTTTTTTTCATATCTATGTATGTACATACGAATGCAATGTAAACTTGTTATGCTTATTATGTTTGAAAACAATCGAAAATTTATCCACAAATTTAATTTTGTTAATTTGGTAAGGGATCTGTTTACCTTGCAAATTTTTGACAAACTTATGAAAATTTGCTTTGCAAAAATAGAATTTGCAGTTATTGTGGAACGAAAAAGAATTATTTTTAGCATAGTCTTTGCAAATTACACTTTGCAATATTAACTTTGAACTTTGCAAGAGAGAACTTACGTGGAACAGGAATCGCAAAGAGAGCATAAAAATTGCAAAGACTTTGCAAATTACACTTATCAATTTCAACTTATCAAATTTTACAATTCTGAGGAAGGAAAATTTTTTCAAATTGTTGAAAAATTTGATAAGTGCAAGGTGAAAAGTTGATAAGTTTTTTTTTTGTGGAATATGGCCTAGATTCATATTTCTCGCAAATTTATTTCAAAATATGGAAGCTGATGTTTTTATGGATTTTTTTAAATTTTGTAATTTCTTCTGTATTTTGATTTTTAACATTTCAAACTTTTCTAATAATTACTTCATCGGAATTTACTTCTTTACTAAGGGTGTTGAATATTTCCAGTAGTGTTATATGCTTATGTAAAAATATGACCACTAAAATATTCAAATACAAATCGATGCCAAATTACTTAAAATTAGATGATTCATATAGATTATTAGTCAATACCTTTTTATATATCACCAAAAAAAAATGCATGAAAGTCCGAGCGAGCCCTTGAAATAACTATTTCAAGTAACTGTTACTTGTTAACTTCATTCACAGTGGTGACCAGTGAGTGATTGATCAATCCTTATAATTAAGGAACACGTACGGAAATATCGCTTTGGGAAAGCCAAGCAGTATATTTTTGATGAATTAATAACTTCATATCACACTTCATGACTGTTGGTTGAGATTTTTTAATTTTTGAAAAACAACCCTGAAGGAAACGTGGAGTTAAGAGTCCCCAAGTCACCACTTTTGTCGACTATTTTGGTGACTTTGTCAACGGAGTGTCTATTAATAGGTATGTTTTATTCGAAGTTCGAATAAAACATATGTTCCTAATATTGTTTTAATGCGTAGATAACATTTTTTTAAAAACACACAATTATGCTTCTTCTTAACGTTTTATTGATTTGTTGAAAATAAAAGAGGCGTCTAGCAAAATTTAAGTGTTCATAAAAGTAAATTTAAAGAATCAAATTAAAACAATTGCTTAATTCACAACAATCCTTATCCTGTATTTTGTGTATCAAATACAATTTTTGTTTTTTAATTGTGACCACCCTCTGTGTAGTGTATTAATGTAATTTGTATTTTAAATGAAAAAAGAAGAACAAGCTACATACAAATTCTCTCAGAGAGCCTCTCTCTGAATACAACATTTTAAAAACATATGAAATAAAAGTGTAATAGTGTATTTCATTTTTATATGAAAATTTCATACAACAAATGTTACACTCTTGTATTTAATATGATAATACAATCGATACAGAGATACAAGAGGTTTTGTGAATTAAGAAAATATAAACGTGTTGAACAATAATTAAAAAACATACACAAAAAGAAGTTGCAAAAACAAATAAAATAACAATCCATACATCTTCGTTTGCCGATGATACAGCCTGCCTGAGTATGCATGAAAACCCTCACGAGGCTTCCCGATATCTACAAGAACATATTACACAATTGGAAATGTGGTTGAACTTATGGAGAATTAAGGTAAATGAACAAAAGTGTGTCCATATAACGTTTACCCTAAGAAGAGATACTTGTTCCCCAATTCGAATCAATAATCAAAATATTCCTCAACATTCCCAAGTCAAATACCTTGGTATACACCTTGATCGAAGGCTTACATGGAAACATCATATTGACTTTAAGCTAACTCAGATGAAACTTAAGTTATCTCAAATACATTGGTTGATTGGCAGAAATTCAACACTTAGCCTGGACTGTAAACTTTTAATATACAAGTCGCTTTTGAAGCCAATATGGTGTTACGGTATCCAGTTATGAGGCACTGCTTCAGCTTCCAATGTAGAGAGAATCCAACGAAGGCAAAACAAAATTTTACGGTTAATAACATCGGCTCCATGGTAAATCAAAAATTCAAATATCCATCGTGATTTAAATATGCCACTAGTGATTGAAGAAATTGCAAAATACGCAGGCAAATATTTAACAAAACTCGAGTCACATTCTAATCCACTTGCTCGTAATATTTTGAACTTTAATGGACACATCCGCTTAAAAAAGAGGGACACAAGGGCTCTATTACTCAACACTCCAGATGGGATTTCTTGAAAATACTTTTTTTATACTTTTTATAAATTTTTTTCTTTTTTGGATTATCACTACTTATGTATTATTTATAACTATTAGCAAGTTTATGTCCGACAGTGGTCGGTCCTAATAATTATATTTTTAGATTTAAGATTTGAATACTTATTGTTAGTTCATATTTGAAGATACATTAAATAAATACATGTATTAAAAAAAAAAAATATATATAAAAAATATAAAATGTGAAAATTATACAATTTTAAGTAAAGGTGGCAATTATGGAAATTTGTGTTTGATCCTGTGGAAGATTTTGTGCCATCAGTAAAAGATTTGTCACACTTTCACCTCCATACGTAAGTGTTTGACTTTACTAATTCAGCGAAACATTAAATTTTTGATTAACATATTCATATGTATTTATAGAAATCACAAACAAAATGCCTACTTGCTGATAATATATTGAACGAATGAATGAATTAGTCCCTGTTATTGTATGTTTTTTATGCATAAATTAGGTTTTTTAATAAATTTATTTAATAAAATACCAAAATGTGAACAAAATATGCAATTTCATTATCAAAAGTGTATGCTAGAATTACTTAAATTTACTAGAGACAATCTGTTTCCAATGTCTTCATATGGTCCCTGAAGAACTATGTAATCAGTAGTACCAATGTCAGTAGTTGCTTTTCAATGACACGCACATGTTAAATGTCTATAGCGAAAAGCATTGTGTGGGGTATAATTAGTCAGTAGTACCGGCGACAAAGTCAATAGTGAATCAGTACTGATTCACTAGTAACATTTCCTTCAGGGAAGTGACACTATCCTAATGTTTTTATACATATACTAACTATATGTACTTACATGCATATACTATATAGTACAATCATGCATGGATGTTCATTTGTGTTTAAGTACATGCATAAACTTTTTATTCAAAACACATTCATAGTACTTACATAAATAATCATTTGAATGACTATTTGCTACTGCTGTGTCGGACATTATCATGCACAAATGTAAAATAGGATTTGTTGCAAGAATAAAATGTATGCAATGAAATGCAAACAGCCACCAAAGACGATTATCGAGACATGAAACTAACAACTACAACAACAGCCCATATCTTTAGGAAACACCAGCAAAATGCCTTTAATTATAATTTTACACTTTAACTTTTCGAAACAACAGCAACAATTAATTTGGCTTGATTGCGAGTGAACAGCAATACGTGTGCACAGGTTGCCAGATGTGATTTTTATCAAAATCGTTCTTGACAAAAATAATTAGATTTAACTTAATGTCTAAACTTATTTCATATTTAATTTAAAACATATCGATTGATTGACTGATTGATGGATTATTTAAGTTTTTAATGCACTGCCGAATAGTGTGATACGCGTGAATGCCTGGTTGGTTGTCAGTTTTCTTTTCCTTTTGCTTTTTATTTAATTCTAGTGGACATTGGAAAATATATGTGTCTTGTTATGTTCAATTTGTGAGTTTAAAATTTATATAAACATAAAATTTTTGATTCATTTTGTAAAATATGTACACATGATTGATTTTATATTTATTAATATGTAAATCCATATTTCAATGCATTATTTCAAAAGATAAACAATTTTCGATAAAATTAGATACAAATAATAAATTCAGGGTTGTTATGGAATCCAAGTTAAAATTTTAATTCAACATAATTTAACATTGATTTTGATTTGCGTTGGTGTTATGAAACTGTCTGGTTTTGCCTTGATTTGATAATAAACAAAAACCATGTTCCAAGCTGTTTGGGTTTTTTTTTTAATTTTTTCAAACATTTTAAGCACAAATTCGACACTTTCTTAGCAAGTAGATATTTTTAGAACAAATTGTGTATTTTACCAATCGAAAATTGTCTTAAAAAGAATTTAAAAAAGTATATAAAATGGCTGAGGCTGTGTTGTCATCAGTACTACTACCATAATGATTTTCTCGAGATGAATAGAAAACTTCACGTATTTATATCATTATGAAAAATTACTTTTTTTTAGTAATTCCCAGATATTATTGAAATATGTGTAGAAAAAAATTATTGATCGGGAAAATGCACTTAGAAAATAAAGAAGATTAGTTCTTTAATTTTCAAAAAATTAACTTTGATTTTAGGTTAAACTGACTGTAATTTTTGTAAGTAGATACGACTGGAGAGTACATACTCGCTTTTGCTCGGTAGCGAAAAATTCTCGAAAAGATACGAATAATTATTTATTTGTTGGGGGACAGATTAACCAGTGCGAACGAAGCGCAAAAATTTTGAAGGACCTAGAGATTCCGTACGACTATTGACCGATGTATATTAGCATAACTTACTCGTAATAACGGATTGTTCTATTTTGAAAATTTATTTTTTTTACATTAACATTGTAAAAAAATATTAAAATGAAGTCATAACTAATACATAATTTACTATAAATTATGTATTTTTCTAATGTAATTAGTTTCATGAAAACTCTTCCATTTGATATGATTAAGTTCAGTATTTTAAATTCTTTAAGAATGGAATATTTTTAATAATTAATGTGATTTTCTAAAGAGAAGAAAAATTGAACTAGACTTTAGCTGGGGAAATACCCGCATTAGGCACAGTTTGTTCTTAACATCAGGTATGTAACATACATACCTATTCATATTGGGTACATTGTTTATATTATATATTTACCATTGGTAACTGTTTTTGTAAATATAATTATTAATTTTCTGTTTTTTCGTTTTTTAATTTTTGTTCAGGTTAGCGCGAAGTTATATCACTCAACGTGATTTTTTCCCTCGTAGAGTTTCTACGAATTCCCGGGAATTATTTTTTTACAAGTCCCGGGAAATTTTCAACGGGAATTTAATATTTACATTTTTGGAATTTGCTTTCTTACATTGCGTGTACAAATCTGTCAGCAGAGGTAAATATGTTTACGACACACTTTCAACATAAAAAGTCTTTATAGTATATAGATTGGCAGATGTAGCTGGAGTTTCCATCTATGCTGTAACTCAAAGCATATGAATTTATTTATTTTTTAACCCCCGACTAAAAAAGGTGTGTTATAAGTTTGTAATGTGTGCTGTGTGTCTGTCCGTGGCCACGTACAGACCAAACCGATTTTGATTTAGTTTTTTTTTTGTTTGAAAGGTGACTTAATCGAGGGGGTTCTTAGCCATGTTTGAAAAAAATTTGTCCAGCTGTTTAGAAGATATCGCATCTTCTCTAGATATATTCGGGGGTTTTTTAAAATTTAAATTTTTGTTATTTTTTGTTTTTTTTTTAATATTGTGGTTCACCAAATGAAGTTCGCGGGAATAAAATATTTTGCTTCTCGATTTCCGGGAATCGGAAAAGTCCAGAAAATTAGAAACCCTACTAATTATGTTTAACTATTCTTGTTTACCTTTTACGATTGTCACACTTATTATTTTTACTAATTATATGTACCCACGCGTCGGTACATATGTACATGACAAGCCATAACAACAAAAAAACTAAACCGACATATTTTCTGAACCTCATTTTTTGACGAAAATCTATTATATACGATGGCAAATGATCAATTTTATTTAAAAAAATTAAGCTCGAAAATTATGTCGTTTAAGGTTTTTTGGTGCTTATGGCACGATGTACAGGCTAATTCAATTTTTCTTCTATTCTTTAAAAAATCACATTTAATAGAAATATTTTATTCTTTAAGAACTGAAAATACTGATTTTAAGCCCTTTGAAGAAATTGTTCCTGATTAAAATTTTTCCATTTAAATGAGACATTTTTAGATTTAATTTAAATTTTAATGAATTTTAATCAGAAATAATTTCATATTCGGGCTTAAGTTCAGTAATTTCATTTCTTGTTGAATGAAATATTTTTATTTGAGAAATTTTTATATTTTTTAGTTGAATACAGTTTAATCAGAAATAATTCATAGTTAGGCTCAAGTTCAGTAGTTTCAATTCTTATTGAATGAAATATTTTTATTAATTAATGTGAGTTTCTAAAGAAGAGAAGAAAAATTAAACTTAGACTTTAAGCTGGGGGAAATACCGATACTTTTCTGTGCAGCCACGCACTTCATCAGCACCCTAGTCTATCTACTTGCGTAGAGATTCTTATTAACATCAGCTATTTAACTTAAATTTTCAATGAAACGGAATATGAGAAACGATTGTTGTGTATACAATTGATTTACCTTTTGTAAACACATTTATAAGTATCACTATTCATTTTCTGTTTTCTCCATTTTTTCATTTTTCTATTTAGGTTAGCACGAAATTATTTTACTCTACCTAAGTATGTTTAACTATTCTTGCTTATCTTTTTACGATCATCACATTAATTATTTTTACTTATTCGATGTACCATCGGTACATGCATGTAAGTTTTATTGAAGTGGTCTTATTTTACTTGTTGTTGCATTCTACAGTTTTATTTTTGGTTATTCTATTCCAGCCTTCTGAAACTGTGATAGCCAAGTGAACAGTGATTGCCAAGTGAAATGTTATTATAAAACATATCAAAATGATAATAAAAAAATTATTACATATCTTAATTTATTTGTGTTATCTAATAATTTTTGTCTGTTTCAGATTTTTTGTTTGAATTTTTTTATTTCAATGTTAGTTAACTCTGTTTCAAAAATATTTAATGGTGTTGGTAATTGATTCGGGGAAACTTTTTTAAAATATTTACTGTTTAGAAGTCAGGCTCCTAAATTGAGTTTAAAAAAAAGCTTTTATTTTAGTAAATGGAAGAAAAATTCTTAAAATCTGAGCATTCCATTTCTACAACCTTAAGTTTTATTTTATTTGTTTAAAAATTTTTCAAATAATTAACGAGTGAGAAAATATTAAGGGTATTCATGAGAACTCTTAAAACTGGCATTTGCGCAGTTGGGCTAACTTGCGAGACCTGTTTCATGAAGACCCTTTTGAACTATTGCGCAAACTTTATGTAAATTTTAAACAAATGTCAAAAAGTTCATTTAATAAAAATAAAATAAGAAAATTTCAAGGTATTTTTAATATAAAAATATATTTTTTTATTTCAATAAAAATGTCTAAAACAAGCCAAAAAAGCAAGAAGTTGTTGTTTACAAAATGCACAATTGCACAGCTTAAGTTTACGAGTGAAAATTATTGGGCAAACTTACAAGGTTTGTGTAAATAAATTTCAATACAATTTTTGACATTTTATTTACGAAAGTGTAAAAATGCACAATTGCACACTTTGCGAGGCTTTTAAACATTCGCATGAAAACCCTTACTATGAATTTCGAAACGTCTCCATTTCTTGGATTTGTGAATGACCACGATCAGAAAATATCTGGATGATACTTTGGACCTGCAAATAGTATGACAAAAATTTTAAAATTGCTGTGGACATCATTTGATTTTTATTTTGGGCAACGCACGAATCACTCCACATAACTATATTTTGAATGCTTGGAGATATTCTATAATCAGAGTATTTTTTATATACAACTACTAACTTCGTTACCTCTATGACTGTTATTGAATTCGTCACAAACGCAACAATAAGTAAATTTTGCTTTTGGGAAAATAATCGTAGCGGTCTTATTATGAACACTTATTTTTCGTTATAATAAAATGACGATGCAATCCCTTTAGAAAGGCCGAAAGCGCTATGCATGGAATGATACATAGAGCAAAATGGCCTAAAAAATGTATGTTTTCAAGGATATAAATGGACACGTTTTATCTCTGAAACGAGAAGATATATACATACACCTCGAAAAAAATTGGTTGAAAAATAGTTAGGCCAATAAAATATCATTTGCATAAACTATATTTCAATTCACGCTATCAATTTTCTATTAATCCAAAAAACAATTCATGTTCATTGCCATCAGGGCATAATTGTAACAAATATATGATTCTGACAATTCTTAAATTGATTGCATCAACCGAGTGTATGCTTTTGTCATGACTAATTAACTATTTGGTTAACACAACCGAATAAAATATTATGAATTGGATTTTACGAACAACTTTTGGTATTGGCAACTAAAAAATTGTCGTTCTATATTAAGGTAAAAATAAACACTTTCCATCAGTTGTTGCAACTGACTATGAGGTTGAGTTTACTATCATAGTTTAAAGCAGAAAATTAAAAATTTACTTTTGTGACTTTCAAAGATATTATGATTTGTGAATTTTCAAATGGTTTTTGAAAGTATGTGCATGTTTGTGGCTGTTTGAAATATGTGGTTTAAGAAATGCATATATAAACATGCTTCACCACCAGTAAATAAATTTCAATTAAAATAAACTTATCAAATATGTCAAATAATAAATTTCTTAAATTATGTTTTTCTATTTGCGTCTATTTTTTATTTATATTTCAGTATGGAACGCCAATTTTTCTTTCATATGTACCAATTATGATATTGTTGTAGTTGTACTAACTATATTTTCGGTAGCACGAATAAGTTTTATTTCAAATTCAATACTGTTAATCAATTTTTTTTTAGTTGCTGCAACTATTTGGTTAAGAATTACAATTAAAATATGGTGGTACCACAAAAAAATTGCAGTCATTATACCAGAATTCTATGTCGTTGGTGCAACCGCCAAAATTCGATAGGCAACAAATTCGGTTGTCTCAACGAATTTGTTTGCTCTGTGTATATATAAGATGGCATGCTTAACTCAAAATTGTCAAAATGGCGTATATTGCAAATAAACCGGCGGACGAATATATGTGGAAAAATTCTTTCTTAACGCTACGAATGTTAGCCTAATTAAATTATATTTAAGAAATCACCTTTTTTAAACTGAATTCGATGTATGTCATACATAAAGTACTTCCCTGGATTTTCCATGAAAATGTTGTTTTAATGTACATTTCAAGCATATGGGGGTTTATATTTGAAGCAATGCGTGTGTGTAATAAAAATAAGTGTTTACTGTGAAAAATTCTGGAAAATTATTGCCTACACATATTGCTGTATAACAAATTGTAAGTTTTCTTCAAAGTTTTCACTTCCTTAAGTTATACATAGTTTTATTGAAAAAATAAAAGATTTTTCTTTTGTTGTATGTAATTAAATCTGGCAGCACATGTTGTATATTGCCCCAGGGATGGAAACTTAAGTCTTTCTAAAATGGTATAGAACTTTTATTCAAAGCAGTAGATATTTATTTGTGCCAATAATTATAAATATGTATTCTAATGCTAATTTATTTAGTTCGTAAATCTTTAAGTTCTATTTAAATACTAAATTGAGTTTTTCAGAATATATTTAAATAAATAAATATACTAAAAAATTAAAATTGAATTATATAAACTAATGCTTCTTTGGAATTCGAAAATATGCTTTAAAGCTAGAAGAGATTGCTTGTTAAAAATTATTTTGAGCAATAAAATTCACTCACAGTGGGGCGGTAGTTCTAGACAGTGTTTGAAAAACTGCCGGCAAAACAATAAAAGTACTTAAAAATTTGCTCTTGTTGAGCTGGAATAAAAAATTTATTTTTTTTTAAACTTTTGTTGATGTGCTTTGCTCCGCATATGTATACAGTTAAGTCACAGCACAGCTGCATTGCGAATCGCGGATGATTGTTCTCTTGATTTAGCTCTTGAAATTTCAAACAGTTCAGTTAAACCACAGTTTCAAATGTTCGTGGCCCTCTGTATGCTTTAACTTCCGAAACTATGAATTATCGTATTTTTTAACCCTAATTTGTTTCTTTTCGATTTCAATAAAACTGAATAAATATCTTATATATATATATAAAAATTGAGCTTAGCTAGGACAAAGCGACAGCAAAAGCAACATTAAAAATTTGTGATCTGTTTCTGTTGCTTCGGCTTTGGCTGTGAAGATCTTCACAGCACAGTGACAGTTAAGTTAAATTTTTTTTTCGTTTGTTCGTTTTTCTGTTTTGTGCTTTCATTTTGCTTTCGGCTCTGAAACTTTTGACAGTCAAAGCGAATGAAATAAAAAAATTTAAGAACTTTCAAACGTTGGTTCTAAAGGATTTGCATTGTCATTTAAGTGCCGACGAATAGATGCCACATTTTGTACTTCCTTCTCTTCATGAAAAAAGAATTCCACTGAACTATTCATATTTATTTTAAGTAAATTTTTTAGCACTTCTCTTTCTTATATTTGAAGCGGAGTTTTAGGAAACTGGAGAATGTTGTTGTTGTAGTCTTAGTCTTATTGGTGTCTTTTCAATTGCGGTAAAGTTGTGGATACTCCATCTCAAGGTCCAGATCTATATCCTATTCAAAATTTATGGGTTTAACTAATGGAGTTAAGAACAGTAATACGAGGGGAAAGTGAGAAATTTCAGCGGTATATATGGAAAAAAAAATTTTTATGAGAAGTCGTCTTACAGTCCTATTTGATGCCAATGGCGGCCAAAAACAATATTCATTTTTGTACACCTTAAAATCTTTTCTATTTGCTTACTATATAATACAAGGATGTAAAAACATTTTCTTGACAAAGAAATTTTTGAGTTTTTTTGGTTTTCATGTAATTTTGATGCTCTCATTCTTAATTTTGCTTATAACTTACGACTATATGTGCACTTAAATGTATATAAAATGAAGTCAACTACAAAAAAATTTCATAATGCAGAAAGGGAGAAAAATATTTACGATAAAAGTCAAAATTTACAACGATTTTAACTATGTAAAAACAATTACTTGACATAATGTAAATATTTTCATGGAATAAATAGTAAAGATGAGTTCAGATATTTCTATATTTCAACTTTCTATCCATAAATCAATTTTCTCATTTACGTATGTTAAGCAGCTGTTCTTCAGAAAGTTTCGCTTAATATATGACTCAAACACTAATTTTTGTTGAACAACTTTGGAGTTTTAAGTTTCGTTATATTTTTGAATAACAAATGGCACTAAGGACAAATTGTAAGTTATTATCTCAAACACTAGCAGAACGGAACAAAATACTGTTTTCTAAAGCCGCTACTAGAGTGGTGCCAATTGATGTAAACTTCAGCGCTATATAAATACTTTTTAATACAAATGGAATACGTGAACTGTTTTAATTCATCATACTTCAATTAGTTGAAAGCTTTTTATGTAGTGAAAGCTCAAGTTTTCTAAACCCAATTTGCACAGTATTGCCGTTGTGCTGTTTGTTCTTTAGCTATCATGCACATTTGTATGAATTGATTAAATATGAAGGGTTTTCAGGTTGAATGTTCAAAATTCTCGCAAACTGTGCATTTTTACACTTTTTTTAATTTCCTTTAGGCACTTTTAGACACACACAAACTTTTTTATTTTTATACATACATACATACATATATAAAAATATGTATTTAAATTAAAAACTGCTTGAAATTTTCTGGTTTTATTTTTATTAAATAAATTTTTTCGACATTTCATTCCAATTGACTCAACTGTTTGCGCAAAAGTTACAAAGGGGCTTTATGAAACAAGTCTTGCATATTTGCCCAATTGCACAAATGTCAATTTTAGGAGTTCTCATGAAAACCCTTATTATATTAGAATGCAACATTCTAAATTGTATTAATCTTTATTAATGTCGATTTATTAGAACACTTAGTCCCTGCCCAGATTTGCAATTTTTGTTGCAGCAATACTTGAGCTTATAGCTGAGAGAGGTGAGAAGATTGGGGTACACAGTTTCATGTGGGTACACAGTTTCATGTGCTCGGCAATTCTCTTTTGCTTTGAAATTCGTGCTTGTTTATATCAAGTTTTTAGTTATATTTGACGTTTTTTATTTATTTTATTTATTCAGTTGTGTGAAAAATAAAAAATATAACAAAAAATAAATAGAACTGTTAATTTTTGAGGGAAATTTGTGGTGTAATAGAAATTTTTCAATGCATAATTGCAAAATTAGAATTTCGTAATGTGGACCCTAGTGCAATTTTAAAGCAGAATTTTAAGAAATTGCAGCAAAAAAATTGCAAGTCTGGACGAGGACTTATAATTGTGAGTCACAATGCCACCAGATTAGGGGATTTATCCCCAAAATGGGGATTTCGCCTCTCATTTGGGAACAGCATTTCGTGAGGTGGGATTTGGCGACTTTTAATTTTGAGCCTAACATCACTTTTTCTTATATTTTATCTTAATACAAAATTTACGTTTTATGGGTTTTAATGAGTTTGATTGATACATGCATCAGGATAAAAATTAATTGTGAATGTTGAAAACATTTCTGTTTTAAAATATTAGTGCGTTTGCCATTCACTAAACTTAGGTAGCTCATAAGATTCAAAATCAATTTTCAATTCTGTATAATTTCTGGCTATTTTCAGTCTCCGTTGCGAACGCTTAAGTACAAACAAATATTCGATTTAATTAATTTAAGTGTGCACTCAAATAAATTTTTAAAATTTGTACAAATGTCAAATATTTGCCTAAGTGCCAAAATTAAACACGTTCTTAACGAGTTTTGCCAAAAAAAAAATTACATTATCTCTTGGAAGAGCTGTGCAAAGAGTTTTGGAACATTGGAATGAGTAACAGCATTATTTTAAAATGATATAAAACAACAATATTGACAAAATATTTTTAGGGACAAAAGTTAGGATTTTTCTTTTGAAATGGGGTTTTTTTGGGGACATGACGTTTTAAATTTGGGACAAGAGGTAACATTTTTTTGGCAGCACTGATTGTGACCGCATTAAAGATTAAACGACTGTAAATTGTTTCACATTTTCAGTTCAAGATTTTTAAACAAATTCAATTTTACTACAATTGTTTTGTTTTGATGCAATTTGCACTGTGCCTTTTCTGCTTGTCTGTGCAGGCAGGCTTTTTTAGTTAATTGGTGAGAGGGGGTACAAAGCTTACGGGGTAAAACAAAAGGTACGAAATGAAAATTCGAGAGGATTTATGACATTTATCTTTGCCTTTTTCGTACTCTCAGCATTAAGCGTGTATATAAATGCCAAAAAGGCGTGAATAAAAAAGTTTAATGTAAATGTGCATGACTTTTCGTATGTGGGCTGGAAAGAAAATTGTCAATACAAGGCAGCCTAAAAAGGCATAGTGTGAAATGGCTCTTTGTTTTTTTTCTAGGCCAACACGCAGTATTACAAATCCAAAACTACTTATACAATTACAAACTACTCATACAATTACAAAAGTATTAAATATTCCATCTCTGCTGTATACTAACAATCATAATGACGATACACAGTGTGGTACTTGCATATAATGAGCTGTCAAAAGTCGAAGGATTAGGCATAAGTGGCTGAAAATTTCCTGCAAACGTACTCGACATGCGTATTGTAAAAATTGGAGTGGTAAAAAAAGCTGTCAAACGTGGGCAGTGGAAAGAGGACATGTCACGTAAGTTATTTCGAACTGTCATAAAATACGCAATTCAACTTTCACTTGGATACTAATTAATACTGGAAAATTATTAGAAAGTTATTATTGAGTTTATTAGAATTTTAGTTTTGTGTTTGTACTCTAAATTCATGTCATTGTTATGGCTGAAATAGTAGAAGTAAAATTTCCCAAAATCCGAATTTAAGTTCAAATAAATCGAACAATGTTTAATGAATTAATATTACTAGAATCGCCAGGTGGTCAAAATTAGACCACTTGACACATATTATGTTTTTATTTATTATAAACATGTGTATACAAAACTAAAACAAAGAAGAAAGTTTCCTCTTTTTAAGTTAATTTAAATAGCTTTTTTACCATTTTCGAACCAAAAATATATGTTTCACCAATATTTGCGGACGATAAGATATTTAAAAGTGGACGACAAAAATATGTGCGCTGTATTAATATATATAAAATATTAAAGTTTTCGCCATTCATACGATTAAAATATAAGAAGAATACGTAATAAAAAGAAAATATTTAAGTAAAAAATTTAAATTAAATTAAAAATAAAAAAATTATTTTTCTTAAAAATAACTCATAATTTTGAAAATGTGAAACTATTTTTTTGTTTAAGAAGAGGTACAAAATATGACATCCGTTCTACGGCACTTAAAGGACAATTCAAATCCTTTAGAAATTTCGGCTCTATAGTATATCGTTACCTAAAATTCAAAATAACGTATCATCAAGTACATGATTTTTTTAAACAATATAACGTATCATCATCCATCACTCATACGAATTTAAGAAACCATAGAAAATTTATTTTCCTGTTTTTAATTGAACTAAGCATTGACAAATTTGTATCATTTTGAAAATTTTTTCAAAAGTGGAAAGAAAAGCAAAAAAGTGTTGTCAAATCAATAAAATGTGTGCGCTTTGGTGTACGATCCAACAGAAGTCCTAATATTGCAAGGCCAATACTAAGGATGACTATCAACTTCTTTCACAAAGAACTGCAAGAACTCCTGGAAGTCAGCAACCTAATCGATTGCATTTGCAAAATATTCAAGATCTAAAATCTATGCTACCAGACTGTCATTTCTTCTACGATAGTATACCTGTGAGTAAATCAACAGCTGATTATCTTATTTTTATCATTAAATTATTTTCGCTTAATAAATTAAAATACTTTTTTTTAAATAAAAATAAGTAAATAAAATAAAGAAATTCTTTTTTCTTCAGTTAGTATTATGAACATAACATGCAAAGGTAAAAAACATAAAAAAAATTCAAATTATTAATAAAAACTATAATTTTATTTTAGCTTTAATTTTTTCATATACAGTTTAGAAAGTTGATGATACATTATTTTGTTGCAGAAAACCCCACAATTCAAAATAACCTAAAGGTAGGATCACACGATTGCCGCAATGCACCAATTATTGATCCATTTTATATGCCCATCGTGTGATTTCACAATTTATTGTCCCATACGACAATCGAAAACAATATTCTGATGATTTGCGGCAATCAAATGCCACTTTGGTACGGCAATCGTGTGAACGGTTGATAGGCAACCATGACCCAATAAAAATGTTAAAAATTCGCCAATATTTATTGGGTTCTCGAGCAGCAATTAAAGTAGTCAATACACGACAATTTCTTAAATTAATTTATTTTTTCGTGTGCGCCAAGAGTTTTTGTACTCGTAGTTATATAACTTATTTGAAACGTTAACATGGAGCTGTGAGCCAATATTTAACCCATATATTTCGTTTATATTCGTTTAAAAGAACGAAAATTTGTCTCTGCTTTGTATATTTAATAAGCACAAAATATAGAAACCAGAGGCAATTTTATTTCCTTTAAGGGAACAAACCATTATTACGTACAAAAAAAAAAAACAAACAAAAAACGATTTCTGAAAAAAAAACTATTTGTACGTAAAACAAAACAAACTACCACAACAGCAGCTTGTTTGTATTGCGCAAGTTAGAACAATCGTGTGACTGGGATGCGGCAATTATTGTCCCAAATTCATTCTTTACCAATCTGCGTCAATAAAATTTTTATAAAATAGGGCAATCATGTGACTGCAACTTATTTGATTGGGTTAATTAAGTTATTGTGCATCAATTCAGCACAATAAAAATTGGGTCAGATTGGTGTATTTGCGGCAATCGTGTGATCCTACCTTAAGACACATTACACTAAGCTTACTTTGATAAACAGATAATTTTTATCCAAAATTAAATCTTATTTTATTTAAACCATGATTTAAAAATGTTGACTTAATAAATCTAATACGTTTCTTTTTTATGCAGTTTTTTGCTTCTCCTGTAAACATATGAAAAGTATGTTACGTTATTTTGCATTTTATATGACCGTATGTTATTAATTAAACTAATTTTTAACTAATAATTTGTTTAGCCTTAAAACATATTTTTGTCTTCTCAAAAATGAAGTACTGCACAGAATTACATATACATAAATATATAGTTTTAACATTTTTCTGTTGTCACACGTGATAAAATTTTTGTAACTGGCAACGGAACTAAAGTGCGGCTGCCCATAATCGAGAATTTCAGAATTATTTTTGATCATATTGTAGTGAAGTCTATAAAACGTTAAAAGTTAAAAAAGTTTTTTCTTAATATTTGGCCGCTCACGCCACACAGTGCGATATCTAGTGGACAGAATGGTATGATCTTAATAAGTGCAAATGACAATGACGTTGGCGACAAAAACCAACAACTTAATAAAAAAAAACAACAAGAACAACGAAAACGACAACGTAAACTTAAACAATGCAGCAATTGCTTTTTGGTGAACAAAATTAAGTATGTGTAGTAAAATTAAAATGAGGAAAACCCAGGCAAGTTAAAAATTACAAGAACTATATAAAAATAAAATGTTAGCCTAAATTTACAAATTTCCCCTATAAAAAGCTATTAGCTTATAAACATATACATACATGCATACAAATTTTTAGTACATTTATGGGCAGATTTTTAAAAATTTCGTTTCTAAACGTTTAAAATTTGTATGAAAAATAACGAAAATTCGTTTCGAAAAATATTTTTTCCATACAAAATTTCAAAACGAAAAAACGTTTCTATTTACAAAATTTGGCCTTTAAACTTGTCTAAAGCAAGTAGACTGGTTAGGTCTTTAATTTTTTTTTTATATTCTCCACCCATTTTTTCTTATGATATCATTTGGAGAAACAAAGTCTGTTTTTTGTAGTTTGAGAAATTCATATGCGTATACGTTACATGCAATTATGCTGAATTCTGTGTAGCGTATACGTTGTGGAGTATGCAATGCAGCATGTACAATGAAATCTCATAGGAATTCTTTTCAATATAATTATTTGTTTCTATGGCAATTAATTATTATGCAAAGTGAATTTATATTTACATAAAAACATGTTTTTTTAATATGTTTTTCATAAGAATATAGTGGATAATTTTGTAAAACGCAACACTAAGCGCTGACAAATTTTAGATGGGAAAATTATAAATTAAAATAACAAAACACATATAAAATTTGTAAACTTCAAGGTGTGCGTTTTACAGACCCATTATATTGCAATTGTGTCACAGTGAAAGGCCGACATCCTAAACGCAAGTTGCAATTAATATTTACAATGCGTACACTTCGTAAACGCATATGTAAACTATCTGGCAATGTCCAATGTTCCTAATCGTTTGGCAACTCATTTTAATGAGTATCAGTTGTCAAAATCGCGCATCATTTTTATTTTGTAGGCAAACATAGCGACGTTCCTCAATGGCCATAAAATGCAAAAAATGTTTCCGCAACGCAAGTTTGCTCTTAATACATGCTTAGCATTGTACACGCATTTTATTAAATTGTGCATTGCAACTTGCGTTTAGGAAGTCGGCCAAAATTTGCTATTTAAAAAAAGACCTACACATATCGCAGGATGTTCTTTGGTATATCATTTTATACTTTTTAGGAATTCGATTAAGCCCTCAATATCAAAAGCTATGATAAAACACAGTTTTATGAAAATTTTTGACCAGAAACATTTTCAAAGAAGTCGCTTCTGCACTTGTTTGAGATTTTCAAGAGACCTTGAAAAGACAATAAGAACTCGCATTGCACCTGCATTTACTGCAGTATATAAAATATGCAAATATGCAACAAAACATTCAATCCTCATAAAAACTATTGTTGTGTTTAATTTATAAACACATATTTTTCTTTAATATTTTAATTGGTTTATTAAAAAGCTTTGTCAAACTAATAACTCGTATCTTATTTAATTTACAATTTTAACGCTGGAGGGTCCCGGTTTATACAAGACTTTAAACAAAACTTAATAATAATTTAATATATCTAAAAATAAATATTATGCTTAACAGTTAATATTATTATGCTAACTTGCTAACCTATTCCTTTAATATTATTTAGCTTTTGACCCAATTGGGAAATATCGCTATTGCACAATTTGCCAACGCAGAGAATTTAGCAATCAATCAAGTGAATGAACTAGTTGCTGCTGCGTTAACAAATTAGTGCAATGTACGGGTACGAGGGATGTTCACTAATTTACAACACCATTAAGTACAGGCAATTTTTAGTTTTATTTTAATGCAGTAACTTTTTTACAATATGTATCTAGTTTCAAACTGTAAAATTCTTTCATAATAAAATTTTTTATCTGTTTCATCACAACAGATCTAAAGTGAGCCTACGATTTTACTAAATCAATGTTACCGTAGTGAAATTTTTTAAAAACCTATTTTACCCGCGTTTTATATCAATAAATTTTGTGAATGTCAAGTCATTTATTGTTTTCATTTTTAGAATATTATCAAAAAATTATTTCTAATATGGAAATTTTATTGGCAAGATATCTGACCTTCTTCCTTCTTAATTCTTTACCTTTTTCACTCCAACAAATCAAATATTACAAAGTCCTGGAGCAAAAGTTTTTACTTATGCTACGAGCTCCTAGAATTTGTAGAAAAATATTATTTTCTCGATGTTATGCATTAAAGGGTTAAAAAAATTTCTAATTCGTTTATAACTTCTGAAGTGCACCGATCTTTAAAATAAAATTAAAATCTCTGCCGATGGCCACTTATCCTGAGAAAATCAGTTTATTTCAGTGCATTTCCAATATAAAAATTAAAAACAAAAGAACTTCCACAAATAATTTGTACAACAAATTTAAGCAAACATTTGAATTAATAGCTGACCATCAAGGTTGCATGGCTAGGATTTATTACTTTTCCAAAATTACTTAAGATAAATAGGATTTAATTATGCAAAGTTTTCAGATTTTTTTCTACTTATTTTTTAAGTTTTTTTTCCCACAATGTTAATGTTGTTAAGCCTTGTCTACATATGTATTTCATTGGTGCTTTGCCAAATCATCAGTAAACCCCAACCACATGTCCCAAAGAGTGTAGAAACATAAAATAGATTAATATCGAATATAAATTATTTGCTGGGTTTTTTTTAAGTTTCTACGCTTATTTATCTATTGTGATTTTCAAAAATATTATTATTTGTGAATTCTCAAATAATTGTTGAGGGTCTGAGCATAAGTAGGGGACTTGTGACTGTTCGGGATATGTGGTCTACTGATGATTTGGCAAATGAAATACATATATAGACAATGCTTAAGCACCAGCGAATGGATTTCAATTGGAATTTTAATTTAATTTCAGCAGCAGTTATCTTAAATGTGGACTCTAAAAATTCTTCCTTTACTTAAAAATTTTCCAAATCTTGTGTCTAAAGAAAAATATTAAGGCATTGAAAGTGAAATAAGAGAACTTAGATTTTTTAACTTTCAAGATAATGACTTACATGTAAATAAAGGAACGAAGCTGTATATTAGAGTGGGCGTTAATATTTTTTGATTTCTTACATTCTCTCTTCCCCAAATCGGTTGTTTTATGTAAAAAAAAAAACAAAAAATTTCTTAGCGATAAGTTGTGTTTTAGGGGTGCGTCCGCCAATCAAACTTGGCCTTCAAGCCCATTTTTAATGAAATGTTTTGCATACGACTATTGTTTAAAAAATCAATTTACAAGAATATGATATATGGCAATATTTTAGCTCTTCGAGTCAGCAACATTAGTCTCAAAGAAAGTTTTTTCATAAAATTAATATTTTAGAAAATAATGAGGAAAATAACCAACAAAATACCAAAAATTTTATGTAATAAAATTATATTTAAGAGCTAATCACCCTTATTCTAGTTGTCGTCATCGACGTCACCTTAACACAACACCAAAAAATTGGGGCTTGTTTACTCGCTCTCGAGAATAATTTTGCGCAACTGACAATCTATTTCCGTTCCCTAAGGTCTAGAAAATAGCATAAACCTGCAAACAGGAGTCAGTTGTTTTCGATAACGGATACACGAGCACCAGTTTTTTGGTCTTGTGTTAAAGTGACGTCGATGACGACAACTGGAATAATGGTGAATATCTATTAAATTATTTTATACATATATGTACATATAGTCAAAAGAAAACTAAAAAATATAAAAATTATATTAAATAAAAAGGCTTGAGGGCCAACTTTGTGGGTCGAACACACCACCTATAACACAACTTATCGACAAGAAATTTTTTTTTAATTTTTTACATAAAACTGAACCGATTTGGGGGGAGAGAATATAAGAAATCCAAAAATAAATTCTCCATACACTTAACGGCCACTCTACTGTATATACATAAGCCTAGATTACACTATCGGCACAATGTACCGATTTTCGTGGGCTCATAAGTAATAAGCTACATTTAACTTATTTCTCAACTAATTGAAACATTTTGCCGGTAGTGTAGGGCTTCCAGAAGTATGAGCCCATCAACCAGGACACTCATACAAACCACAAACGAACGTACAACAGAACCTTTTAAATACATATATACATATACTCCAAGAACTAAGTGTTTAAAAATTAACTCAAACAAATTTTTATTTTGATACATGTATCAATCATATATTGCAGAATTAAGTTCAACAATTACTGTAGATACAAAACAATAAACAAAAATAAGAAATTCATTTAAATTCAACCACGTATGCCCTTATTATGAGTTGCATTCGATTTTCGATCTCCGCTGGCTGTCGAACATTTGAATGTTTATTCATATTATGACAATCGAAAATTTTATTGGCCAACAAATTTTCTATCTAAAAAAAATTTTATAAACGACTGTTTTTTATTTTTTGGTATAGTTGTTGAAAATTTTAAAAATCACTTTGAGTGATATTCATAATGTGGACATTCTTTATCGAATACTCGTCATATTACCAAATGAAAATTCGTTCGATCAGTACTTTCGACTACAGTCGAAGATCGAAAGTTAATAAGGGCCTTAGTTGAAACGAAAATTGAATCAGAGTGGCCCTAGTTTAAATATAAATAAATGAATTAATAAATAATAAATAAATTCATAAATAACAAAAAAAAACAGGACAATTTAAAAGTGGACCAAGACACCAGCACAATTTGTCTAAATCCAGGACAAGTCCTGGAAAACCAGCACGTATGGCAGCCCTACGGTAGTGTGATCCAGGCTATAGATTCCGCTTGTGAAAAATCACTCTACAACAACAGCATAAATTATTAAATTATACATTTCTTCTATATGTATACGAATAACTTTTTGACAGCTGTTACAAATAGCATGTGTGTCAGTGTTGTTTTTTATATGGTGCTTGTTTTTGTCAATGTGAATTTATAGAATAAAATTGTTCATATACCAACCATAATTTATGTTTGAAGAAAGTTTCTAGCAGAATAAATGTAATTGTTGTACAATTAGCCGTAGTTAAAGCTGTTTTGTTTGATTTTTATCACAAGTTGTTTTGCTGATGTTGCCTGTGTTGGTGGTGGTAGTGGTGATGGTGGTGGTGTTGTTTGTTAATGTTGCTGGTGGTGGCAGAAGGAATCACTTGAATATCCTTTTGGTTGTAGTTCCAACATGTTATAGACAAATTTATGCTGAACACAATACAACAAATAAAACTTTTTTTAAGCTGATTTGATTGATTTTTTAAGTGGACTTTTTCGTTTACTTAAATGTTTAACACTTAAATTTCATTTTATACTTATTTAACTTTTTTAATGCCACTGTTCAGTGGCAATAATTAAGAAGAACATAAATTGAAATAAAAGCCGGCAGCAAACTTGTGTCTGCTTTGAATTTTCCAGCAAACTGTGCACCACACATTTTATAATATTTTTGAAAATTAAATTATGTATGGTATTTTTTTTTTTAATAAACAAACATATACACTCAATTCAATTGTTTGTTGTTACAGTCTTAAACTTAATCTGGCTTTAATCTTTTTAAAACATAAACGAACAAACCGAAAAAAAAACAAACAAAAAATCAAATAAAATGCAAACAATATTTTGTCATGCAACGAATCTCGTTTTCTTTTCTACTTTTATGTTTTATGCACAAAACTGTGTATAAAAAAATATTCTTTTTTTTTTGTTCACCACACACGACCACAAAATTATTATTGACTTGATTTTTTATGAAACAAAAATAACCCCGTTATAATCACCAGCAAAGAAGTCGTCTAATAGCAAACTGTTCTAAAGGAAACTCGATAAACATTAATTTCCTGCTCTTGTTAAAAGAAGACCATACAACAAGCAACCAATCAAACTTAAACGCATGGGTTGTAATCAAACCGGCAAACATGTTGCAAAAACCAAATTCAAGACCGCTTATCGAAATGATTTGTAAAAATAACGTACATATTTATTTTTAAGGGCAAAAGAGGCGGTTGACTGACTGACTGCTTGCCTGTCTGCTATAATGCAGACAAATCGCCCCAGCGAGAATCGCCCGAAATAGAAAAACGAACAAACGACCAAAAATGCTTGTAAAAAAAAATTTATGTTTTCATTGGATTTGGTTTACAATTTCGAAAAATTTTCTTTGACGGTTGGTTGGTTGTTGTTTTATATACGAGCAGTGGCAACTTGTTGTTGTACTTGTAAGATCGTCTAATTTTTTAGGTGTTTGTTCTTTTGTTCAGTTTGAGTTTTCATTTTTATTTGGCACTAGCTACACCCGGTGTGCTTCGCTGCCCCCTTTCGTCTTTAAAATTTCTTTTACATCGATTTGAAAGTGTCAGAGGGGCAGAAATTATGTACATTATTCTAAATGAAGGGATATATGCTTTAAATTTCATTAATCAATCAATTTCAATATTTCTGAGGAGCAGGACTCATCGCCTGCCTGAGAAGATGGGGTATCTATATCTTAAATTTTATCAAAATCGAGTTGGGACTCAGAAATTGTCACTCTTACTTTCTCCTGATCCTAGTTTAGAAAATGTCTATGGTCATTCTGTGTATTTTTAGACGCAGATCTATCTATGTTCTGAATTTAATTAAAATCGGTTTTAACGTTTCGAAGGGGCAGACATTTCCGCCCTATCACCCTCCTGATCATTCCTTTGAAATTTACATAGCCTTTGTGAATTTTTAGATGCAGATCTATCTATGTTTTAAATTTCATTAAAATCTGTTTGATTGTTTCGGATGCAGTAATTATATAAATAAGAAATAAAATACATTTATAATTATAATACATTTAGCTTTACCATAAAGGGCTAATAAAAAGGGAAAACGATTAAAATTTTGGGAAAATAGAAAACATTTGGAGAAAAAAATATTCACGGCAGGCGTAATTAGTCGCGGTTTTTTATTTTCAATCATTTTTAAACGCAAACAACATGTTGGCTTACAACAAGTACGCAGTGCTCATGACCGTTTATTACGAAACATTACTTTATTAAAAAGTTCTTTGCCATTTCAATAGGGCATAAAATATATAAGGGACAGATTTATGTTGCGGTTTGATGTAACCATACTGAATGTTTTGTTTTGGGAAAGAAACCCATATTTTTTATATTAATTCATACTTTTATTTTTCATTTCCAAAAACAGAATTGAAACAATACCGAACTGCAGACTAAGAGTTATTTCTTGAATAAAAATGCATTATTAGAAAGAAAGTAATTGTGAGCACGGTTGCCAGAAATGCAGATTTATCTGGATTTTGCAGATTTTTACCCTCCAAAATGACGAAATCCAGATTTGAAGATTTTTGGCTTAAAAACGCAGATTTTTCAACTCCAATGATAGAGAATTTTTTTAAATTTTTGCTATTACTGTTATTACATTTTGTTTCTTTTATGTGTGAACTACTCACAGTTTAGAGAGTTACAATTTTTGAACTTAGAAGACATCATTAAAGAAAAAAAAAGAAGTAACTTTGGCAAGCTTCTGGAATAGAATATCTGATATAAAACGAGCTTATTCTGAATATGATTTTGCAGCCCTAAGTTAAATTAAAATGAAATGTCTTTACCACATTCATTTGCAAATGTCGAAAGAATTTTGAGTCAAGTGAACTTGAATAACACAAAACTTCGAAGTCCTTTGGATATTTATGTAACAAATTAAATCACTTGAAGCTTTTAAGTTTCTTCTGCTGTATTCATAAAAAATAGTTTCGATTTACAAAAGGTTTACAAAACAAACTTTGGATGGAAATTTGTTTGTTAAACGTTTTGTAACCCAAAATAATTGTTGTGAATATTACCTTTTATATTTGTGTACGTGATTCTCAATAACACATTCTTAATAAACATATGAAGTTTTTTGCCTTATTTCAAAATTTTTTTGGTTGAAGTCTGCTGATGAGTTTCTTAAGCAGAAACGAAATGCACATTCTTCGAACATTAAAGGCTTCTATTCATAAAAAATGTGATTGAGTTATTTAAAAAAAATATGGGCTAATGAAAAAATATTTATATTACACATGTGGGTTCATATTTATGTAAATTTTTTTAATATTATATAAAAAAAGTTGTTTTAAAAATAGCTTTGAAGATTGTTTGAAGATTTTAAAAATAAAATGCAGATTTTGAAGATTTTTTTGTGAAAAACTGTTAAATTTTGCAGATTTTAGCCTTAGAAATTCTGGCAACACTGATTGTGAGATAGAATTGTATTAATTTTACAGCGGATTTTCTATTGCTCTCACTTTGAAAAAATTATTCCCAAAAAAATGTTGCCACACTTTTATAAAATTCACATATATTTTGTAAACAAAGAAAATTAAGAAAACAAAAAACAAATTCAAAAGAACATAAGAACAACCAAAAAAATATATTTGCCGAAAATATTGGAAACTAAGTTTTTTCAAGAGTAAAATATAAAGAAATAAAAGAACATTTTTTGAAGTTAATTACATTATGCAACAAATTGAGACTTTTGGAAAAATACCGGGTTCTGACAGTATAGGTTCGATAGTACTACTAAGGGGCAATAAAACCCTATACCCTGTTTGGCGATTTTGGTGACCAATTTTTTTTATGGACCTCCAAGATTTCATAAATCAGTGCACCCTGAAAAAATGGTGTCATAATTTTTTGGCCAACAGCTAATTCAGACTTAGCGATAGCGCTTAGCCATATAAAGCAATAATGTGGATAAGAGTCTGCCGAGCATATCTTGCTAACATCTTATGCCAAAAAAAAATTACTTCTTCGTGCACTTTTTTGTACAGAAATTAAGCAAAATTTATTTTTCAGTTTTTTTAGAATAAGTTAAGAGGATGCTTCACAGATTAAAAGCTGTGATATTTTTTAAGTTTCACTATGTACTCTACTGCTCCCTTTGCAAAATAAAAAAAGCTTCGTGCAGCAAAATTCATAGAAAATGTATGATTTTAATTCGGCATTAGATCACAAATATGTAAACAAAAAATAGTATCAACTGATATATCCAAATTTTTTTATGTATAGTCAGAATAGCACGACAAAAGTTACGGTCTTAAACAAAAGCCAGAGTAAAAAAATCACCATTATTGCGAAAATTTTTGAATTCTATTATTAAGGCCTGGTGGAAAACTACAGCATTCAGTATCAAACAAAATTAAAATATATTTCTGTTTGAGCCCTACTGAAATATTTTGAAATTTTTTTATCGATCTGAAATACGTTCATTTTGTCGAAGAAATTTAATTAAGAACGACATACATATGTACGGCTAGATTCACCTAAAATTTAAACCGCCTTAACTATTAATAAATGCAAAATCAGCTTTTTTATAAATACCCTTCGAAATAATCGCAAAAAAAATTGATTTGAATTGATATTTATTTGATTACATTTGAAAAATTCTCATTAAACACCTCAATATTTTCCATTTTATTAAGAGAATGTTAGTTAGCGAGTTTTAACGATACATGAATGAGTTTCAGGCTACTGACAATGAAATTAAAACCAGTATTATCTATGGCAACTTTCTTTAATGAAAAAAAATAAAAATACGATTATGTGATTATTATTTGAAGTCATAAAATGTTAGACAAATATGGAGGCAAACAAATCTTGTGCCACCGTATCTTGAAATAAAACTAATTACTCTGGCAACTCTGTTACGAGTTGTATGAGAGGGAGGAATCAGTCTGCTCCCACAACACACGAATAAGAAAATGTTTTTATTTCTCCCCAAACTATAAATTGAATGAGTTTTGGCTTTTTCTTCTGCAGCAGCTGTAGCACGAGACATTCATTGATGAAGTCCATCCAATATGTTTTACTTCTTAATTTTCTTTTTTAGTCTATTTTGATTTGCTCTTTTTCTTCTTCTTTAGATTAGCGATAGATGTTAACGAATGAAAGAAAGAGGTCAGTCATCAACATGAAACTACATACAATACTTTTTCCATTGTCTAGAAATTTATGATCCAAAAAGAAGAATTCAATTATGAAAATTAATGTTGTTCGTATAACAAAGGGAAAAATAATATGAAAATAAAAAAACATTTTTTTAAATATGTAGATGTATACATGTTCTCGTATGTTTGTGCGATTATGCATACATACATACTATATTATGCACTTTTAAAGTACGAGTACATACATGCATACATACATATGTATTTTAGTAATATTGTTTAGTTGAACCAGATGAACTTTGACACATCAGATTTATGAGAATTCTAACAGACAAAAGGATATAAGAGTAGCAGAAAAAGAAAGCAAAAGTCATAAATTATTTCTGATGGTATCACAGTTGTTACATAAGAAAAAGTTTTTTTTTAATTTAACTAAAAAAATTTAATGCACAAAATATTAAAATTCGAACTACAGTAACATATTAAAGTTTGATTGATTTCAAATCCAATCCAATTTTTTTTTGGCATAAACTGGAAAATGAATGTAAGAGGCGTTATTTTTTGGTTATAGTATAAAAAATTATAAATTTTAAGTAAAAAATTTAAAAATTTTCTTTTTTTGTGGGTTTGTTTTGTAATATTAATTAAAATATTTGTAGTATCAATTAAAAAATTAATTAAATTTTCACCTATAAACAATTTGATAATAACAATTAAGTTTTTCCAGTCAAATTAATTAATACAATTAAAAGTTTAATTAATATAATTAAATTCTTAATTGAAAATATTAATTGGTGAACACTTTTTTCTGTGTACATATGTATGTATGTCATATTAGGATTTTACCACAAAATACTGGCGAGTTATAACTATTGACATTTAACACACACTTTGATGACCACTTTCTCTTTTTTACTTTTCTGCAAATGTCCAAATATATATTTTTTCCAATAAATGGTATACATATGTACATATGTATGTATGTATGTAAATAGATACATACATATTTATGTACACAGAGAAAACAGATTTGTTGAGACAACCGAATTTGTTTCCAATCGAATTTTGGCGGTTGCACCAACTATCAATTTTCTTGTGGTACCACAATATATTTAATTATAACCATTAACCCAATAGTTGCAGCAACAGAAAAAATTGGTTAACAGTATTGAATTTGAAGTAAAAGTTATTCGTGCTACCGAAAATATGGTTAGTATAACTAACCATAATTGGTTACTGTGAGAGGAAAAATGGCCTTCCTTACTGAAATGAAAATAAACAACAGACGCAAATAAAAATACATAATTTAAGAAATTTATTATTCGACATATTGTCATATGTTTATTTTAATTGAAATTTATTTCCTGGTGGTGAAGCATGTTTATATGCATTTCTTAAATCACATATTTTAAACAGCCACAAACACGTTATCTTATGCACAGACTTTGAAAAACCATTTGAGAATTTGTAATTGACAAATCATAATACGTTTGAAAATCACAAAAATTAATTTTTTAAATTGCTGCTATAAACTATGATAGTAAACTCAACCTCTAATTAGTTGCAGCAACTGAAAGAAAGTGTTTATTTTAACGCTAATATAGAACAACAATTTTTTAGTTGCCAATACCAAAAGTTGGTAGTAAAATCCAATTCATAATATTTTATTCGGTTGTGTTAACCAATCAGTGCATTGATGCAATCAATTTAAGAAATTTCAGAATCATATATTTGTTACAATTATGCCCTGATGGCAATGAACATGAATTGTTTTTTGGATTAATAGAAAATTGATAGTGTGAACTAAAATATAGTTCATGCAAATGATATTCTATTGGCCTAACCATTTTTCGACCAATCTTTTTTCTGGTTGTATGTATGTAAATAGATTATGTGCGTTATAAACTCATAAATAACGACAAAGACGCAATAAATTCGAATTCTAATTTATCATTTTAAACAACTTACATTCAGACTGCATTTCCATATTTTTTCAAATATTTTTCAAAAACACCGCCGACTTTGAAACCTTAAAGGCCGAATCACATAAAATCCGTTTTACATTATGTTGCATTTTTCAACTGACATGAATGCAACGACGGACGAATTTGACACACTTTGCTGAAGGAAACATTTGAGAAATTTGTTCTCCATTTTATTTATTAAAATTAAGTTTTTTTATTTTAGTTTATTTTGTTTTTGCCGCAGCAAAACACTTAATTAAACCTAAAAAAACAAAAAAAAAACGTTGAAGACGGTCCAACACTTTATTACTTTGCGTTGACGGGATAGTATGAACAACATGATTAATTTCCTGTTGCATTGGAGGTTTTAAAAATTTTGAAAATATTTTGGTATTTTTTGATTGCATTGATCTCGGTAGGTTGAAAACAGGCAAGCTGAAAATGTGTATGTTTCTTTTTTCTACGACAGAAAAAATTAAATGATCTGAAAAAAAGAAAACAACATTTGAAAAATATGAGCGTTGAGTTAATTTGAATGAATTAATTGACCGTAACGGTTATATATTTTATTTAAAAAATTACTTTTTAATCATTATTTCTTGAATTTTATTCATTCCTCAGAAAATAAAAGTTATTTTTTGAGTTTAATTTGTTTGCTTAAAAAAATTAATAAAATATAAAAAAATAATTCGTTTTACAGATTCTGGCGATAAATTCGATTTTAAATCAGTTAATATTAATTTATGTCCAGTTTTCAACTAAAAAGAAACGCTTTTAAATAAACTAAAATATTCATTTAATTAAGAACTGCTGCACTGATTTTCCATTTTTTAACCCTACTTAGGTTTTAACGAAAAGAAAAATTGATCACACCCAGTATTTTTAGTTTTCTACATTTTTTTAAATATTCGTAGTTATTAAAAGAAATATTTTTAAGGAGTTGCCAAGTGGACGTAGCACCTCCCACACATAGCAAATATTTATTTTCATATATCTAGGATACTAATGCCGTAAAACACCTGTACTTGGATTCAGTAACTTTTATTACAATAATCGCATCATATGCATAAAAAAAAATTGCCAAAATAAAATAAAGAGCAAAAAACCTTAAAAAATCGCTACAACGAGAAAAAAAGCACCAAAACTAAAAAAACACCAAAAAAACGCCAAAAACCTAAAAATATCTCCAAAGCGAAAAAAAATCGTCAAAATAAAAATTGGTGCAAAAACATCGAAAAATCGCTAAAACGAGAAAAAAAGCTCCAAAACTGAAAATAGCACCAACTTAAAAAAAAGCCAAAAACCTAAAAATGTCGCTAAAACGAGAAAAAGCACAAAATTAAAACAATTGCAAAAACGAGAAAAAAATCACAAAAACGAGAAAAAAGCACCAAAACTAAAAAAATCGCCAAATTCAAAAAAAAATTTCAAAAATCTAAAAAAATCGCTAAAAGAAAAAAAGCACCAAAACTAAAAAAGCACCAAATTAAAAAAAAACGCAAAATACGGCAACACTAAAAACCCCTATTATAATACGGTTAAAACCGCAAAAAAAACCAAAAACGAAACAATTCCAAAATTATATTTTATATAGGCTTAAGTTCATGTAGTATTACATATCTAGTGTCCGTACGGAATCCTTCGTGCGCAAATTAGAGTCGCACTTTACTAAATTCTTTTTTGTAAATAGAGATGGAAATAAAATTTATCGCTAAAGTACAGTCCTAACTATAAAATTAATTAAAGAACACATTCCGTTTCATTTCCCCGAACAAATTTCATGGTGCTGAACAAATTCGAAAAATTCTTTATGAATAAATGTTTACATAATACCGCGATATACCCCTTTTGCAATGGGATGTTTAAATTGAGACACTTAACAATTTTGTAAAATCAAAGATTATCGAATAAAACAAGTTATTTTACTTGGTATGGAGGTACAATACTCAAACTATTTTATAGGATTATAAAAAAAGAAGAGAGATCCTCGAATTTCGAAGCTTTAGCGAACATTAGATTTTTTTAGATTTGCGAATAAATATTGAATAATTTTGTTTCGAAGTTACTTCGCTTTAGTGAGCATTCGTTTTTTATCGAATCCCAGGTCAAGTGGGATATTAACTATGGTTTGCATTGGATAATTTTGATATAACGGCGTTATTTGTTCATATAGCTATGAGTGAAACAAACGAGTAACTTATTCATCAAGTATCAAGAATTACAATTACTCTTTATGCAGCAAACTCGTATCTCAATAAATCCGCTTCATGCTTAAACTAAAAAAGATTAGTATATTATTACTACAAATATACATACATGTAATCAATTTCTTAATAACTGCATTAGAACTTTTATCCGAAGTATAGAGAGATTGACCGTTTTTTTTGCTCTCCTGACAACTTTTATTTTTTAAGATACGAGGTTAAGAAAGTAAGGCATCTACATTCAACTTATTGCTTTAATAAAAAAATATTTAATCGAAAAATACCGAGAGGTCACTTACTAAAAATTGCACTAGAGCAAAACTTTTGAATATTTTCACAAAATAAATATGTACCTACATATCTATTTGTCTATTTATGTATCTCTATACCACATAAACGCACTTTGGTAAAGGATATGTGTAAGATTCGGCACAGCCGAATATAGCACTCTTACTTGTTATATTGTGTTTTCGAATGTCCCACCCGTGCTTTTTAAAATTGTCCAACCCGTGACGAAAAATGTTTTAATGCCAGATTTATCAAAGAAATCATTTGTTTTAAAATAAGTACACGCTGTCCAATATTTGCTTTATGCAAAGGGATTTCGGCATTACTGCGGAATGGTTTTTTTTCGCAACTGCACATCGCAAGAGTGCCGTGGATAGTATAGGTGCTGTAGTAAAAAAAATTAAAGAGATATCGGGTCATACAACGTACATGCAGTATAAATACTGGAAAAGATTTCGTTTCAGCTCCCAAGAATTGTGTAAAAATATAAATATTTTGTATTTATGGGAGCAAAAGATCAAGGAAAACTTTGAACTACTTAATAATAGGTAATTGTGGCTTATTTTAACACTAATGCTAAAATGCTGAAATACAAAACCAAATACTTAAACAAAAAATATTTGTTACCAAAAAAACAGTAAAGATGTTTGTTTTTTAAATTTATATACATTTTTAAAAGTTTGAACTTTACTCCTGTTTTTGGATAAAGTTTTCAAACTATATTTGAAGTTACTAGATCCGTTTCTAGTCAAATTGCTATTACGAAATCGCACGCGTCCTACCCGTGACGAAAAAATGTCACACACGTGGCGCTACAAAAATTAAAATTTTGTGCAAAATATAAACTTGTTCTTTTCTTAACTTTTAGTGAAGGACAACTTGATCGCTCTGCTGCAGAGTTTGGAGTATGTGTTAGAGTATTCAATTAATCGGGGTTTGGCTTTAAT
The DNA here is from genome assembly GCA_905220375.1 of Tachina fera. Taxonomy (NCBI): domain Eukaryota; kingdom Metazoa; phylum Arthropoda; class Insecta; order Diptera; family Tachinidae; genus Tachina; species Tachina fera. The sequence goes on along the minus strand of LR999965.1, from coordinate 47,618,409 downwards.
CGCTTAATCGATCGATTAATTAAGCCAGGTTTTTCCTTAATCGGTTAATAATCGTTTAATTTCGGTATTAACCGGTTAACCGATTAATAAAGTTTTTCCATAAATCAAGTGTTTGTAACAAATAAAAGTGCATAAATTATTTATGAATTTCAGTTTATTAGTAAAAACAAAAACGCACATAATAATTCTTAAACCAATTGTGTTACTTTTGTTAGAACATTTCTTGTTTTACTATCAATAGTTTCTTCTGTTGGCGGGTCATCATCTGACTCATAATGGCAGAGCTCAGCAACGCATATTCTGCAAAAAAGTTAATTTCTGAATTTCTTAGCTTTCGTTTTCGTACTGTCTGTCATTAAATTTAATCCTTAACCTTTTAACCGGTAAGACCGTCTTGAGACGGTCTTCGATTTTTTACCTCCAGTTCTGTTATATAAATTTTCTCGCTTCATGTTACTTAACAGTGCCCTTAGACAACACTTTTTAGCATACCTTATGCTCCCCAACGTATTCTGATGAACCGATTGTCTGCTGTGATCATTAAAGTGCCACAAGCCAGATAGTAAGCGTCGGAAATTATTTCTCAAATTAAAGTTTTAAGAACTGTTATAATAAAACATTCGCAATAAAGTTTTCAACTTCAAAATTTTACCGTAAGTGCAGAAAATATTATATTTGAGTGTTATAATGTATTTAAAGTTAAAAAATTAAAAAAAGTGTGCTTTTAAAGTTGAATAGTGAAGACCGTCTTGAGACGGTCTTGCCGGTTTGTGTGCACAAAAGTTGTTCATTGTTGTTTTTACTATTAGTTTATGAAAACATTTATTGTTCTATTATTTCAACAGTTTTTTTTTACTATTGTATAGAAAATGGATCTCAATCAACGTATTTGTAAGAAAAAGATAAATTTGAAAAATTGTCCGACGAAGAATTGCTTGAGTTCTTCATTCTATAGAGAGTCCTGTTGAGAGCGCAGATGAAAGTTTTGGCAGTGGTGACAGTTTCGCTGATCCCAGCTTTGTTCTTGACAATATCGAGATTGACAAATTGCCCGATGATACAGAACAAGCCATATCAGATTGCCTTTTCAATATGGATGTAGCTGATACTACGGGTGAATTTTTAGAGGCAATAAATTTGAGCACAATGGACATACCATCAGACTTTTCAACTTTCCTTGATGATAAATTAGCAATCAAAAACATTGCAAAAAAGACCAAGAAGCTTCGGCATCTACTGCTGCATTCCATATCAAAAGACTCTGATCCCCACTGCCAACATTTGAAGATACCGGACCATCAGGTCAACCTAATACTGGCGGTTTGGTTGAATGTATGACACTATCAAGTTTATTTTTTACAAGTTACAATTATCTATTTTTAAAAACAGCTCTGAATGAAATATCTAAAAATGCAAAAGAGCTGTCCAAACTGGTGTGGCACAAACGCTCGATGTGTTTGCATATAAACGAGGTAGCCTTTCAAGGTGATTTAACACTTCCTTTGACAGTGAAAGAGCTAAAAACACCAATGGAGTTCTTAAATTTTTTTTGTGATGACATAATTGAATTGATCGTTGTAGAAACAAATCGTTGAGCTCTGGAGCAGAATATAAGTACAACGTTTTGCGCAAATTCTGTTGAAATAAGACCTTACATAGGCATAATGTTGTACATGTCAATATACCGCTTTCCTAATTTAGAAAGTTATTGGGGAAAGAATGCCTTTTTGGCCAATACAGAGATGTATGCCATCGAAACGGTTCTTTACAATTAAGAAATATTTATCTTTTCAAGACGAATCAAAGCGTAAAAAGAAAGGTCAACCGGGATATGACCCATTGTTCCGTATTCGCACTTTGACCAACAAAATCAATGATAAATTTGATTCAATACCAAAAGAAGCAAGACTATGCGTCGGCGAACAGATGTGCAGCACAAATACCAAAAAATAGACCAGAAAAATAAACGGTCCGTATACAAAATAAAGCAACATTTCTGATATGACAAACACTACAACAATGTTTGTTCCATCATTTCCTATTAATGAGTAAAAAAATATAAAAAAAGCAATTTGTTTGCCTCTATGTTACAAATTCTATTTTGCCCACAGTCTACGTATCTGAAAATTTCGAATGCTTCATGATCTTTGAGGAAAATCGCTAATTCTTTACGTACGTACGTCTGAAAAGAAGCTGAGAAAAAAACAGAAACGTTAATACTAAGAATCTCCACGATTAATGTTTTCCACAGATTTCTTTTTTATTTTTTAATTTATTTGTCTGCCAACGTGTCTGCGTAAAAATTAGAAAAAAAAACAAACGAAATTCGAAATCAAAGCAATAAAAGAAAGTGTTGTTTATATTTTAGTGGGAAAAAAGACGAAATTGAACACATGTGTATGTCTGTACATATATTTTGAAAACACTGAATATCTAAATATTTAAAATCTTATTGGGAATTTATCGTTATGGTCACATATTTATTTCCAAGAGTGCTTTTAATACCGTTTAACAAATGGGATCTAGCATATGTATTTGCCTTTAAATTTTTGGGTGATGTATAGAAAAATTATCTTATTAGAAATTACTAATGACCAGGGAAACCGCCAACATGCAATTGCATGTTTTTTCTTGTATTACGTATTAATGCAGGGATAGGATACTTAAATTATCCGTTTCAGAACTTTTTATGAATTTTGGCATCGATTTGTTAGTGCATATTTGTTTGCATATTTTATCGTTTAAGGCATTTTTTGCATATATCAGTCTTACAAGCATATTATTAGCATATTTTAAAATTTTTAGAGCATAATTTACGCTTTTAGGGCATATTTTGATACTTTATAGAATTTTTTTTATCTTAGTATGCTTACAAGCTTATGCGTTGGCAAATATTTTTAGTTTTCGCCATCTAAATCTCATTTTCAATGGTCCATGTAGCGTATAAGTATACGCAGTTAATATGGACGTTAGTTTCAATAAAAACTCGGTTTGCTAGTTGTGACGGACTCTGCCTCGAGTATACGTTGAAGGAACATTGTCAATTGATGTGACAGGCAAAGATTTTTATTTGAAAATCTAGGTCAATATTTTGTTGTTTATTGCAATAAAACTATGAATAAAAACCTTGTCGTATTTATCCCAAATACAGTTCCAAAGTGTTAATTCTCATATCGTGATGTCTTTAATTTTTTACGAGTATTAAAAAAATTTTATTTGTATATGCTTTAAAAATATATTTTCATTTACAAATAAACCAAATTTATTTTATTTTTAATAGCATATTTTTTGAGTTTTTAGTGCATATTTTTAAGGTTTTATTACATTTCTTGTGTCCCTGCTAATGACATATTATTATTTAAAAGCTTTATTTTGTACAACGCAACACTTAGCGTTGACAAATTTTGTATATAAGTTTAACATTTGTTAATGCACTAATAATCCCAAATTATTATTTTACTTATTCAGTAAAATATTTTTTTTTTTATTAAAAATACATTGAAATTGATTATTGAGCGGTTTTAGTTGCAGCACTATTGCTAATGCAGATTACCAGGGGAACATTTATCCAAAAATATCTTTTTATAAGCAAATGAGAGGCTCAACAAATATCAAAGTTGAAACAAGAACTCAATAATCAACATGTTTTTACATTTATTTTCTTTACACACTTCTGACAACAACAATTCGAGCTGAAAAAGTCAGCCAATATAGCAATGGTAAAGTAAGAAAATAAAAAAGTTTTGATTACACTGTACAACAAAACAACATTTTTTGGCTGTCCTTTAGATAAAATTACACGGACTATATGGATTTCGATGCGTTAAATTCAAATCTGCTTTCAGTTTTTCTCTATCACGTAGAGATTTTTTTTATGGGCGTGGCTAATTTTGCCCCCTAAATTAGTCGGCCATACTAATATATTTTACTATAACTCGAAACCCGCTATTTCGATTTTAATAAATAATAAACCAAAAGACGCGCCACAAAATTTTTTTAAAAAAAATTAATAATCATTTTTTACCTATCTTTTATGGTTTCGGAGTTATTCAGAATTTAAAAAAGAAAAAAATTTTTTTTATGCAAAAATCGCGTAATTTTTTTACATGAAAATTGCAATAAAAAAATCAGAAACTCAAAAGTTTTATATTTTTTACATTTTTCTTAAAACCACATATCCTAGGAATAAAACAAGCTATAAAACGTGAAAATCCAGCAATAAATCTTGATTTTATTCGCAATTTAAAGCAGGTACCTAAAAATTGAAAAATGTGTGTAATGCATTAAATGCAGTCACATTTACATCTGGTAATGCTACTGAAAGGGCATTGCGGGCAGGTAACAGAACTAAAAGAAAATATAAAATAAAGAATTTTGGGTATACATAAGTATGTTCACTCATCAGTTGCCATACAATAACTGTTTGTGAAACCGAAAAGTAAATTTTCAACCGCAACAAAATTAAAAAAAAAAAATAGCTAAAAATTTTAGCATAAGCTGAATTTAAAAAGTGATAATTTCTTCATCTATTTTTTGGTAAGTATTATTATTACTAATTCAAAATGTTGTATTTATGATGCAAAGTAATAGTTTTGTATCAAATTGTTGCAGGTTTCAAAATGCCAAGGCTTTGTAAAAATTCTGCTGATTCAGTCTGTTATGTATGTGGTGATTTAACTTTAAAATCGCAACGCCAGACAATAACTTCCCAGGTTAAGAACGCCTATAAGCTATGCTATTTTTGGCTACCAAAAATATGTTGTAATAGCTGTTCAAGGGCTTTAAGAGGTTTGATCAAAGGAAATCGCAAGTCTATGCCATTTTCGACACCAATGATTTGGAACGAACCAAAAAACCATACAAATGATTGCTACTTTTGTATGACTACAATACGTGGGTTTTCCAGAAAGAACAAAAATAAAGTCATATATCCCAATATTTCATCCGCCAAACGACCAGTTCCTCTAAGAAGTAATGATTTACTTCCAATGTCCCCTACATACGAGGAAGAAGATGTTAAGTCTGCAAGTACTGAATCCAGTTACGCCACGATGGCTGCTTCTGCAAGTTCAACATTTACAAGTCCAACGAGCAAACGTTATTTTCCGAAGCAGTGCGACCTGAATGACTTAGTTCGTGATTTAGGAATTTCAAAAACAAAGGCAGAACTTCTTGCATCCAGATTGAAGCAATGGAATCTGGTAGATAAAGACGTGAAAGTCACATACTTTCGAAACAGAGAAGAAGAATATTTGAAATACTTCAGCAAAGACAGGGATTTAATATTTTGTAATAATGCTGATGGTCTTCTGCGAGAACTTTCGTTCAGTGATAAATCTGAAGAATGGCGACTTTTTATTGATTCATCAAAGACGAGTTTGAAAGCAGTTTTGCTTCACAATGGCAACAAATATCCATCAGTCCCACTAGCGTATTCAAGAAACATGAAAGCAAACTATTATAATATGAAAGTGTTACTTAACAAAATTAAATACACACAGTACTCATGGAGCATTTGTGCTGATTTGAAAGTTGTAGCAATGTTAAATGGATTGCAATGTGGATATACCAAATTCTGTTGCTTTTTATGTGAATGGGATAGTCGCTCAAAAGAAAATCACTATAAAGTTAAAAGTTGGCCAAAGAGAGTAAATTTTATTCCAGGAGAAAAAAATGTTTCAGAAGAACCTCTAGTTCAGAAGGAAAAAATTATCTTACCACAAGCTAGGCCTAATAAAAAACTTTGTTAAAGCAATGAACAAGGATGGTGATGACTTTCTATATCTTAAAAGCAAATTTCCTCGAATCATATTTACATATGTAATTTTTAAAAATATACATATAGATAAATATATGTGTGTATGTAAAAATTAGTTCATATACAAGGAGATACATGTTTAATAATCAACTATTCTAGAAAATCGATCACAAAGAACTCTTTTACCTCCACCACCAAGCAATTCACCATAAGTATTTGCATAAAGTGTCAGAAACATTGGAATATCTATGTTTGGGAGAATTTTACCTCAAGTATTTCAAAATGAGGTTTATTGCTTCACCCCTTGAAGTAATTCTTGTTAACGTAGGCTTGACTGTATCGCATGCAGATGTAATGATTTTTCACTTAAAAAAGGTGCTCTCACCATCAATCATACCCTATACAATACATTCATGAGTTGCATTGATCCAGATACAATTGCTGTCGAATTCATTATTAAAAAAGAGTTTTTCATTATCATATAACAGCTTTATTCATATTTTTTTCTTAGCATGCATGCCATAGCATGCTTCTATCGATAGTGACGCGAGAGTCCGAGATGTAGTGATGTTTCAAAAATCTATACTATTAGATTTTACGAATTCACTCTTTTGAATTTTTTGCACAGTGGATACATATATACATATGTAATTCATTTGCAAAAATTTTATGACGTGAGGAATTTTTTTAATTATAAATGCCTCGACATGCTTTCATTTTTTCAGTAAATTTATTTGATACTCATACCGATAAGGATATAAAGTAATATCTGTTTAGATTGCATTTTATAATTTATGCATGCTATAGCATGATTCTTATTGAAGTCCATATTTATTCACTAAATTTGTTTCATACTCATTTATACACATCTACATTCTTAAAGAATGGATACCAAAGTCCACTTTCTTTAGTTTATTTATGTTTTCTAAAGATCTGATGGCTAAAGAAATGAACAAAGTAAAGATTGTTTATAATAGGCCCATATTCGTATTTTAAAATTTATTGTTTAGAGCTTTCAAAATGGAAAATGTATGTACATATTTTACTATAAAAACTGATAATATCATGTGTTGTTGAATATTACACTGTGTTTTACTTCATTTTGAACGCTTAAGTTTTCACAATATTTCATACTTACCAACAAGTTTAGAGAATTACAATACATTAAGTTAATTATCTTTCCTAAGACCTATCATTCTTAATCAATTATTCAAAAACGAGACAAACTAGAGTTTTCCTTTGTAATTTTATTTTTATATAATTTTATATAGAAGCATTTTATCATCTTCGAATTACTGTATACTATATTTAGCAGTTTTTTCTTGAACTTTTCTATTTTATACACTAAGTAAGTCTTTATATATCCACCCACTTATATGAACCATTAATGATAAATTCTTTTCACATCATTTCTTTTAATAATCTATTAAATCATTGTACTATTGATGTTATATTGAGTAATGTTAAGTTTAGAGAATTACAATACATTAAGTTAATTATCTTTCCTAAGACCTATCATTCTTAATCAATTATTCAAAAACGAGAAAAACTTGAGTTTTCCTTTGTAGTTTTATTTTTATATAATTTTATATAGAAACATTTTATCATCTTCAAATTACTGTATACTATATTTAGCAGTTTTTTCTTGAACTTTTCTATTTTATACACTAAGTAAGTCTTTATATATCAACCCACTTATATGAATCATTAATGATAAATTCTTTTCACATCATTTCTTTTAATAATCTATTAAATCATTGTACTATTGATGTTATATTGAGTAATGTTAAATCCTATATTTGTGAATGAATTTTCCAAAGTGTTTTTTAAAAAATTCTTTACCATCATCTGCTTTTAAGTTTTTTTGTATTCGTATCAGTTCAAAAATATTTTCCATTACCTTGGTTTTTTAGAGTGCAGCCTTTATTTTCAACGATACTGACCATATAAAATTTGAGAACGTGACAATTACAGCCTACAACAATCAATAATTTATATTTTCTGTAGTATAGTCCCCAATTTCAACTAAATCAGCTTACCAAATATCATCCATTTCTTTCATTATATTTCTACAATACATTTCATAAATATTGGTGCATACTCATAGTCAAAACAAAGTATACTTTAAGTGAAAAAAGGCACCCTATTGTTTTCGCTACGCTGTCCGTCTGTTTGTCTGTCCGTCACACGGTATTTTCTCAGGAACCCTAAGAGCTACGGACCTGAAATGAGGACGGACAGAGTATGTAGAACCTTGGCCACTACAACAACAAATATATAAGAAATAAAAATTAAAGGGTGTTCTAAAACGAGCAACGAAAAATGTTAAAGCTCCAACAACCCTACCCACCCAAATCACGAACAGACTTAAACTCCTAAATACATACAAACATACAGATTCTTCCGGTTACATATTACTAGAATACTTCGCCCCTCATAAATCGCGATCAGCCTTAAACTCCTACAGATATATATATATATTGCAATTACTAGAGAAATACACACACATACAGACGTTCCATCTACCTCCACAACACCCCCATCCACCTCAAATAACGATCAGCATTAAATTCTCACAGGCATACATACATACATGTAATCGATCTACCTTAACTACACAACCGCCCCCTCCTTATCACAGCCTCGATTAAATTCCATGATTTTTCCTTCAGTATTAGGAAAAAATAATAATCATGTTTTGCCGTCGGCTTATATACACAAAAAAACCTCAAAACTATGAGCCACCTTAATACATTTACAAAAAATATTCCACACAAAAATTCCCATGGTCAGGCGGACAGTCAGAGAGACAGAAAGACATACACTTAGTGTAAACAAAAAACTTTTAATGTAAACAGAAAACTCCTAATATAAACAAAAAACATCAAACCGCCGCCGAAAACACAAATTTCCAAGAATTTAAAAATTTCAGCAACAATTTAACAATTTCAGCCCACAATATAACAATTTCAGCCACAATTAAACAATTTCAGCCAACAATTTTGCAAGTTTAATTGGGGCCGAACCGCCGTTTCACTATTACTTACAAGGCTGCATTACAGCCTGTTTTTCGAAAACATAAGCTCTTTCGTTTTTATGTTTCGTTTATAAACAATAACGTTTAAAATTTGCTTTTTATAAAACATTTTCAAAAGCTTTCGATATAAAAAGAGCTTTTTAGGTATAACCAAAAAATCACACTCACCAAATTATAGTAGTGACGGAATAAAAAAAGTAAAATCTATTAAAAAAAATTTCAATGAAAAATTTTAAATAAAATTCATTTCAAATTCATTTAAATTATTTTTAACTGATTCAAGCATTCATTTATAAAATTATACACAGCTTAATATAGATTTTCATTGTATTTCGTATTTTCCGTTGTTAATAGAACTATTATTTTTTCCTATAACTCATACTTTATTTTGACTCAATGCAAAAATAAAAGAAGGAATTTTCGTTGGTCCACAAATACGAGAGCTTATGAAGGACGCAGTCTTTAAGACGAAGTTGAACGGCGTGGAAGAAAGAACATGGACGGCTTTTGTGAATGTGTGTAACAATTTTTTGGGAAATAAAAAAAGTGAAAACTACCATGAAATCATTCAAGAACTGCTTTCTGCCTATGAGGCTCTAAAATGCCATATGTCGCTTAAAATTCATTTTTTAAACTCGCACTTGGATTTTTTCCCCGAAAATCTTGGTGCCGTATCAGATGAACATGGTGAAAGGTTTCATCAAGACATGATATATATAGAAAAGCGTTACAATGGAAAATCATTAGAAGTAATGCTTGCAGATTTTTGTTGGTCCATTCGACGAGAAACTTAATTGAAGATATGAATAGGAATAAAAATGTCAATTAGTAAATAACAAGACACTTTTTAATTTTAAAACGTTTTTAAAGTACAAATATTTTTCTTACAAAAATGGTGTTTTATTTCAAATAGTTAAGTGTTGTAGTTCAAGCTACCACTTTTTTTTAAAACTGAATATACATACTTAGCGCTTCTAGCTTAGTTTATTGACAGCATACATAATAATACATAAAGTGAAAAATATTTGCGACTAAAAGTTTTTCATTATATTTTGAGAGCTAAAAAAATTAATATTAAACCAAAATTATTTATTTCGCCAATAATTTCTGAATACTCGGAGTTATTGAGAAATTATTAGCAGCTGAAATAAAAAAACATTGGATCAGCATTTAATGCATTACACACATTTTTCCATTTTTAGGTACCTGCTTTAAATTGCGAATAAAATCAAGATTTATTGCTGGATTTTCACGTTTTATAGCTTGTTTTATTCCTAGGATATGTGGTTTTAAGAAAAATTTAAAAAATATAAAACTATTGAGTTTCTGATTTTTTATTGCAATTTTCATGTAAAAAAATTACGCGATTTTTGCATAAAAAAAACTTTTTTCTTTTTTAAATTCTGAATAACTCCGAAACCATAAAAGATAGGTAAAAAATGATTATTAATTTTTTTTAACAAAATTTTGTGGCGCGTCTTTTGGTTTATTATTTATTAAAATCGAAATAGCGGGTTTCGAGTTATAGTAAAATATATTAGTATGGCCGACTAATTTAGGGGGCAAAATTAGCCACGCCCATAAAAAAAAGCTCTACGTGATAGAGAAAAACTGAAAGCAGATTTGAATTTAACGCATCGAAATCCATATAGTCCGCATACTTTTATCTAAAGGCTATTTTGGCTGTTGTACAGTGTTATTAAGTTCTTTTTTCAACTTTGTTATTTGTTGAGCTTCTCATTTGCTTAAATAAAAAGTTTAACATAATAACTCTAGTTGTTCTAAGAAACTTTGGGTAAAGGTTCCCTGATGATCTGCAAAGGATCTAACTAAACCCTTCAATAATCAATTTCAATGTACTTTTAATAAATAAAAAAATATTTTACTCAATAAGTAAAATAATAATTTGGGATTATTAGTGCATTAATAAATGTTAAAGTTAAATTGTAACAAATCCCGTAAGAAATACTAAAAATTTTTTAACGCGTATGTTCTGGGTTTCACATCGTTTTCACATGTCTTCTTGTCGGATGCTAAAACACATGCTACACCTGTTTAAGTTTAAGTTTAAATTTAGAAAATAAAAATTATTATTAAGTGTTCTAGCATCCGAATTTAGAAGAAAACCATTTAGAAATTGACGATTTTAAACTTTTAGATTTTTTCGCTTTCACTTTTTAGCAAAAAACTCGTATTTTTTTCATAAGACTGTTAACAAGCGAAAGCGAAAAAATCTAAGTTTGAAATCCTCCATTTAAAAATTGTTTTCATCTAAATTCGGATGCTGGAACACTTAATAATAATTTTTATTTTCTAAATTTAAACTTAAGCAGGTGTAGCCACTGTTGCCAGAATTGACGATTTCTCTGCATTTTGACGATTTTTACCTCTCAAAATGCACTAGTGACGATTTTAGGTCCAGAAATGACGATTTTTCTTAATTTAATTTCGAAAATAATAAAAAAGTATATACATATATGTGTTTACGCTGCAGAAGTTCTTTCAAATTCAAATCTTTGCGAAATCGATGTAGAAGAAATAATGAATAATTGTATACCTAGAATTTTACATTGTGACCAGATACTTAAAAGATTTGATTTTGAAAGTCAATATAAATCTTTAAACATAATTCATCCAAACCAAAAATATTAAATGGCGAATCCAACTCTATTCTGGACATAGCAAAGGCTTTTCCAAATTTCTTAAACGAAAATGATAGGGAATTGCAATTTTATTATTTATTTATAGATTTTAAAACTATTTTTGAAGGAAAGGAAAAAAACTTTACAGAATTTTGGAAAAAATATCCGAAATGAAAAGATGTGATTCAAGTCTGGCTTTCCCAATTTTAACCAATTTTATTTGCAATATAATGATTTTACCACATTCATCGGCAAATGTCGAAAGGATATTTAGGTGAATTTAAATAAAACCAAAGTTCGTAATCGTTTACAAAACGATTCTTTAGAAGTCATCCTACACACAAAGAACTATTTAAAACTTAAAAAGTCAAACTGCTATGACACTGAGATCAGTACAAATTTGTTAAAAATGATATTTATACATAAAATGTTTCTATAACAAAAATGCTAATTATTTTTTTTTTTATAAATTATCTGTTTTAAAAATAAATACATACATATGTATGTATGTACGTATGTGAATTCTGATTTCATTTTAAGTTTTTTTAACTTTTATTTTTAATTTTAATTGTTTTCATGCTTAGATTATATACGTATGTATGTGTATATTAATGTATATGTGTATATTTGTTGGAAGCATAATTAATAAGTTTGAACCATAGTAATAAATTTTGTAATAAAACAATTAAAATACAAAAAAAATTATTATTTTTGATTTGACGTTTTTTTGACGATTTTCTAAAATGACGACGATTTTGACGATTTTTTTTCACAGAAATCTGTAGTTTATGACGATTTCACCTCCAGAAGTTCTGGCAACAGTGGGTGTAGCATGTGTTTTAGCATCCGATTCCACAAGAAAACATGTGAAAACGATGTGGAAGCCAGAACATACACGTATGTATATGTTTTGTTTTTGTAATTTATATTTTTTTTATATCAAATTAGTTAACGCTTAGCGTTGCATTTTACAAAAATTAGGCCATAAAAAATATATACTTCAAGAAATGCATAAGAGAGTTCGTAAAAATACTAGATAACATTTTAAAAAGAATCGCAATGATTAAGGGAAATCATGAATAAAATTCCGCGATGAACTTTTCCCGGGGAACAAATTCAAACAAACATTTTTCGCGGAATTGTATTCATGCTTGCGCTGATTATATATGTAATTGAATTAAATATGTAAGACAGATTTGCTCATCACTTCCATTTTTTTTTAACAGCAAGTGCATATACTTTAACGAATTCTTTAGAAAACATGCGATTTATAACCGAAAATTTGGCCACAGTAGATAATCTGTCTTGCCTAATACTCATCATCACAATAAATTGTTAAAATTTATTTCCTGATGTTTTGATGCTTAATTAAATAAACTAATCAGCGAATGTTTTTTGTATACCATTCCGTCTACCTTTTCAAGTTCATTTCTTCAACATTCTCACATTATCTGATATTTGATGATTTTTTTCATAATGTACATTAGGGAGGGTCAAATTGTATGGATGGCAAAAAGAAACCAAAAAAAAAAGTTTCAAAGTTAAAAATTAAATCTAGGCAAAACTTTAAGAAACCATAAATAAAATCAAAGTTGCACAATAATTTCAATTAAATATTATTGTTAATAAAAAAGTTAAAAAATAATTGCTATAACCTAGGCTCAATTTGCTCCTTTCAAATGTAGAAAAAACTACATATAAAAAATATACATACCCTAATGTAAGTATGTACATATGTATCTGTATGTAAATATTAATGTAAATAAGCGCATAGTACATCGTTATCTAAAATGCAAAACGGCGTAACTAACAAAAATACAAAAAAAAAACTAAACAAACTTGTAGTTAAGTGTCCTTGTTTTTTGTTAATAGAAGCGTCATTTTTGGTCAAAGTAGTGTAAAATTTCTTCAAGACATGTAGTCTAATGGCACTCATAATATTCAATTCAAAAACTGGATTTTGAATTTTTTGTTAGTTACGCCTTTTTGCATTTTGGCTAACGATATGTATCTAAGCACATCAATTTTTGTAATTTAAAATTTCATATTAAACCATAAAAATAGATTTTTCTTTTTATCTTCCATTCTGTTATCTTTTTCTTGTCTTGTTTTATAGCCGATCGTAAATGCCATAGTCACTTTGTTCGGTTTTATTTCCAACAATTGTAATCAAAAATTTTCTAGCCACTTTGTACAACAAATGTTTCATAATTGAGAAAAAAAAATAATAATTAAAGTGCTCTAAACTGAGAACATCATAAAAACGTGTGAAAATATGTGTTAAAAACCTAAACAATTAACACTCAGACAATGAATGCGTGTATTACATTTTTAGGAAAATGATAGTGATAGAAGAAGACAGGAATAGACTGAGAAAAGCTTCATTCTTTTACAACTCTGCTTTTTTGCATGTTTTTAACAGTGTTGTCAACTTTTAAATGTCAAAAAGCACTGAAAGCGTAATTTAAGTAAAAAAGCACTGAATTTAATTATTTTATTATATTAAAAAAATTGTTATACATAAATATGTATATAAGATATATAGGGATCGGTTGACCTTGCATTTTATACCTAAAACTTCAAATTTGAGGCAACCGATACATGTTTTAATTCTAATTAATTATTAGTAAAATAAAATGATAACTATTGTTTAACTAATACTTTTTGATTACATTTATTATATTCTTTTTTAAAAATTGATAAAAATAAGTGCTCGCTCATCTAAGTTCATCGTGAAAGATATTAACTTAGTGCAGAAATTGGTTCGGGAAAACCCAAACATAATAGAAAATAAGAAAAAAAGAATGTATTACAGCTAAACACAAAGAAGATGCTTTACAACGTGCATATGTGTGAAATGTATCCAAAATTGTTCACCACAGGATATTATGTTGTTCACAAAACATCAATACTGATAAAGTTTACAACGAAGCAGCTGTTGTATAAAACTATTTCTTAACCAATGACGTTTGGCGGTTTAACTAATGTTAAACCAAAAGCTGTGAATCAAATATTATTGGTTAAACTATTGCTATTAGCTAACTTAATGACTCTGAATTTGGGCCTAAGAAAAAAAGACGATCTAAATTTAAGAACAAAATTCTTGAATTTAGATTGCATAAATCTTAATATTCCAATCTTCAAATTTGGTCAGTAAGATTGACGTTCTCAAATTTAACATAAATTCTTAATTTATAGAATGAATTCTTAAAATCAAAAACGTGGTCTTAAACTTTAATAGCGCAGTCTTAAAATCAAGAACGTAATATTTGTTTTAAGATTATATCCTTAAATTCTTAAGAATATGATCTTAATTTAAGATTTTTATTAAGAAAAAAATCTTGAATTTGATCTTAAAAAAATTAACATTTTATTCTTGAATCAAGAGTTTTCGCATTTAACAGACTATAAATATTAAAATGATTTGAGTTTTGAGCGTAAAATCTAGATTTTAGCACGTTTTTCCCCTAAGTGTATACAAAAGTATATTCACAATTCAATTTTCTCGTTTCATACCTTTTTTATTATGAAGCGAAGTTATAACAAAGTGTAAGGATATATTGTTACGTTTGTTAGACTTAAATAAAGTAGTAGAGGTAAAAAATCTACTTCTGCGCGCTTAAACATTGAAGTGACAAAAGATTGATGGAAATGCAGTTTTTTATAATGCCTCAAACGAGTTTATATCCATTAACTTTACATAAGCTTATTAGATTTTACTTCTGCCCAAAACTCGACATTGGACTTAAAGTTTCTCCATTCTCCATCAATTGTTATAGTAACTAGACAAAATTATGCTATTAAACTATATTTGGGTACCTATTTGCTTAATGTCTTCTTTACATTAATTATGCTTAAAATATTAAAGCAAGCATTTTACAACCTTATTCGAATTTTTTGAGATGTTCTGCATTTTGAACAATAGCATTCCTCGAAAAAAAGAATAGATATGGAAATTTATTCTTGAATTTTGCGTCTAGTGCCACCACCACGAAACAAAAAGCACTAAAAATTAATTTAAAAAGCACTGAGCACTAACTTCAAAATTTCTCGCGTCGAAAATTTCAAAAAGCACTAGAAACGGTGCGAAAGGCACCGAGTTGACAACGCTGGTTTTTAATAACGCAGTGTTGCAGCGCCTCTGGTGTTAAGCTGTGTTTAGTCGTCATTTTATTATTTATTTTAATTCGCCGATGACTCTGCTACACAACGAAGGAGGGCGCTCTGATGTTATATTAGCATCAGTATCTGCTGTAGTCGGTCTAGTTCAAGTGACCAGTGTCTAAGCCTTCATCACTTGAACTTACCTACAACAACTGATACAAAGGGAAACTAATGCACATCAGAAAAATACGTAGTGTTGTTATTTTAATGACTGTTGGATACAGGGATTGAACCCCGGACCTTCGGTTTTATAGTCAACGTGCTAACTGTGGAAAAACAAGAGAAAACACCTAACATGTATTTTCTCTTGTATTTGCAAAGCTTCTTTGTATTAGTGCAGCTTTAACCCAATTGGGCTGAGATTTGATATAAACGAATGCTCACTAAAGCAAAGAAATTTCGAATCAAAATTGCTAAATATTTTTTTTGCGAATCTAAAAATATCGAATGTTCTGTAAAGCGAGCTTCTCTCGATAGTTTTTCGAATATATGATGATAGCCTGCCTAGTGGATGTGTGCTAGTCTGTTGGAATAGAGGTACCGTGTTCAAATCAGTTATGCAAATTGTGGCACAATTAGGGCATTTGTGGTACTTTTGGATGTTTGATGGACCTGTAGTACTCTCTAGGCTATTGGGCCTTTCAACTAAAAATTCAACTAATTCCTTCAAACCTTTGAGTACAATTTTTAATTGAGTTTTGTCCGTTTTAAGAACTACTTTTATTTTTGGAGATTTTTATTTAAACTGGGGCCTAATCGTCGCTTTCGACAACGAATTGATTCGATAAATTTTTTTTGTTTGAGATTATGGCATTTGCTGTCGAAGAACGTAATAATATTGTGTGATATCGAATGTTATACTCTCAAACTGAAAAAACTTGATATAATCAGCACGTTATCGAAAGCGGCGATTAGGCCGCTGGTTTCCGAAATAAGCGTCAGATCATGTTTTAAGTGGGGAAACCAATAGCGTTGTAACACTTGCTATTAAACTTTTTCAAAACGAAACAGAAGAAGTAAAAAATGAACACAGAGCAGTATCGGAAGTTCCAGAATTTAAAAAGCTCAAATATTTAAGTAGAACTAAATTTTGCCAAAGGATTTCTACCATTAAAAATCGTTTAGGTAAAATTTTGCATAAAAATTTATACAGAATTATTCAACTCTTTCTATTCTACATTCCTTAGCATGTGTGTAAAGAATAATTTCTTTCGACACAAAATTTAATAAATATACATAATTCCTTAATTCAGAACAATTTGTATCGATTATTTGTGTATCAAATACACTTTCTGTTTTTTAATTGTGAATACCCTATGTGTAGTGTATTAATGTATTTTGTATTTTTAATGAAAAAAGAAGAACAAGCTATATTTATACAAATTCTTTCAGAGAGCCTCTTTCTAAATACACACAATATTTTAAAAACATATAAATAAAAGTGTAATAGGGTATTTACGGCCTGTCCCACGATGTCACCAGCAAACTTTCGATCGACAACTTGTATTGCAAACAACAATAACATTAGAAAATTTGTTGTTGTTTTCAATACAAGTACTCGATCGAACGATTTCTGGTGACATCGTGGGACAGGCCGTTAATTTTTATATGAAAATTTCCAACAACATATTTTACACTATTGTATTTAATATGACAATACAATCGATACACATGTACAAGAGGTTTTGTGAACTAAGCAAATATAACTATAAATATAAATTTACAATATACATAAATTTTCAGTCGACAGTTTTATTTCGATATCGTGCTGCAGGCCATAATAGAAGAAATCGTCTTCATGTAAAAAATAATCTGTCATACTTAATACAATTAAAAGATTTAATTAAATCTAATTCTAATAATTGCTATGATGAAAATATTTTAAAACTTAACACAAAAAAATTTGTAAACAGGGATAAATTGGGGAACTGTTGGACTAAGAATTTAGAGATTACATATGGGCCAAGGTTGGAAACCGAAACAAATAACGGTATCGGTATTCATACCGGTACAACTATTTTTTAAATTTCGGTATCGGTATTACCGGTACATACCGTTACCGGGTTTATATTACCGGTATACCGATATAACTGCTAAATGTGTTAATTCAGACAGTGGACATAGCAAAAAATCTTTTTTTTTTTTGTTAAATTACTTCGAAAAGGGAGTATTTTTACATTAACATAAAAAGTATTTAAACTTATATGTTTCTATATACGTTTTTATATTTTAATTAAAAATTATTTATTAAAAAAGTAAAATAAGAAAACTGCAGTTAAAACTTTGCATATATAAAGTACTCATTTTGGTTAATTAAACAAAATAATAAAAATAAATACATACAGTGTCTGTATTATTTATATTATACACGAAGTACATGTAGAATTGTATGCACTTAGTAAAAATCGAAAATTCGTATTCGAATTCTCGAATATTCGTCGGTTTTGAGATATATTCGTAGTCGCCAAATTCAGACAAAACGAATATTTCAATATTTGAATTCAATTTTTTTTTAATTTTTTTTGGAATTGCCGGGAACTCAAAAGGAAATTCTATTTGTTATTACTTTCTACATAAGAAAGACTTTTCAGCCGAAAATATTTATTGGCAAATGTTATGTTTAATGTTAAAAATTATATCCCTTATTCATAATAAGTTTCATTTTCTATCTAACAACGTTTGTCTTCTCCATTAGCAGAACAGTGGACAAAGGTTGGTTAAAATGTCAATTTTTACATATTTTCTCGAATATTTCCTAAACTGTAAGCGAAAACCCATAAAAGTTGCACACTTTTTTTAGCTTTTGGATAGAAAAAAATCAACTATCAAAAATCCTTTTTATCTGATCGAAAACATGAGCTTGGCTTCGATTTTAATTTTTCTTTAACTAAAAGTTTACCCATTTTGGTGCTTTGTGACTCCGCCCCTTTCAAGAATATATAGCCTAAATTCCAGAGATGAGCTCTGTGACACCTCCTCAAATGCTGTATAAAATTTTATAAAAAATCGGACAGCTAGTTTAAAAACTGCAGAATTATTTAAAATTTAAAAAAAATCCCCACTATATATCGGGTACTTTAGGCCCCACCAGAAGGCAGCGTCGGATCGAGCTAAAAAATTAAGACCGCATTTATGGCAGCAAACCTCATATTTTAGACAGCACACATATGTAGTATATCAATTAAAGAAAAAATCTTTAATGTGCATACATAAAAAAGCACTCTTCAAAACTTTAAATCTCCGCATTACCTTTCGCGATTTCATATAAATAAGTTATTTATTTAAAAAGTTATTATTTAAAATAAATGTCTTTGTAAGGGCTTTGCTCTTTTGACCAATTTAGAATATTTATATGTCTAGAGATACGTTTTTCGTTCCTAAAGGCATTAAGCAGCTCATGAAGTTCGTTAGTATTTCTCACTGGTGATGATTATGATATGATTGCACTTTCCGGTTGATTAAAAAAAACAGTGCTGCATAAGAATGTGTAAAGGCGAAAAAAACGTGTTTATATGAGAAAGGTAATTGAAATATATTTTTGAAATTTTATTTTTGGTGGGAATTGGTATACCGGTACATACCGGTATAGACCTAAACGGTATTCCTGATACCGGTATTTTCTAACCGAAATGTTTTTCGGTATCGGTATCGATACCGGTATCTAATTATAGCGGTATTTGAATCGGTATGCATGTGGGCAATTCCATACTGTCGTACGGGACAGTCGTACGCATTTAAAGTGGAAAAGAGATCAATATAAAATAGATTTTTTTCTGATTATTAGCCTAAGTTATGGCCCTGATTAGCTCTATTGATGGTACTAAATCCAATTATAACCAATTTTAAGTTTTAAAGATAATTGCAAAAAACTAAGAATGTCGTACGAGACAAAAAAAAAGGAAGTAGGTTTTGTAGCAAACAATTAAAATGCTTATTTCAGCGAAACATGAACCAATAAATTAATGTGACTAATTTCTAATTTTAGAATGAGGTGAGTCAATGTTTCTTAAAATGGGCTAGATTTTGCTAAAAAAAAATATTAATAGCTTTTTTCTTATTTAAATTTAATTATAGTCGTACGGGACATTTTGTTCCATCATGATGTTCAAATATTTTCTGGTGCTTTTGGGAAATTATGAATAAAAAATTAAAAAAAAATTAAATTATATATTATTCAATTCAATGTGTTTATTTTAACATAACGACGAACTTAAATGGAAATGCAGAATGCGATGAAAAAGTAAATATGTATCACAAAATTGGCAAAATTAAATACGAATAGTATTGGTACATTAATTATAGTTTTTTTATTTTGGATTTTCAGTTTTAGCTGCTTTCACTTCCTGACCTTTGCAACAGAAGAAATGCAATTAAGATATGTGTGGTATAATTTTTACGTTTTTCTACTTTTTGTCCAAGTTATACAACGAAGAGTACTTCTCAATATCATCGGATGGTATAAAATACATTTTAGTTCCTTGATAAAAAGAAAATGCTTCGAGTATAATAAGGTTTTTTGACTTTGCCTTTTAAGTATACATACGTTCATACCGCTTTTTCTCTTAAAAAACTTCAATATTTGCTTCAGCTAAAGCTTTTGACTTTTTCCTAGCGTTACGCGATCTTTCTCGTCTTTTTTATTATAATTTAATTTCATTTTCTTTTAATTTTTCTCTGTACCTGTAAATAATTGAATTATATAATGCTCTTCCAAAAATAATTAGTTATTAAAGAAAATATTTTTTTAATACTTTTAAATTTCTCGGTAGCGATGTCGTACGGGACAAATTTTTCAAAGGCGCCTAGTTCGCAATTCTTTTTATTTTTAAAAAATTTTTTTTTTATTTTAATTGCAATAATAATGTCTGTTTGTAATCATTACTTGATGAATTTTTTCAAGCAGTTTCGATGTATTGATACAGAAGGGTGTTTTTCAATGTCGTACGGGACATTAAATTAACGGAAATGTAAAGCAAAATTATATAACAATTTTTCATCGCATTGAATCTTATGCATAACTTCCTAACTCCTGATATCCTTACGGAGATCTAAGAGAGAAATACTCAATATTAGTCTTGTGTAGTTCATGAACGAACTAGTTCAAATGAACGATTCAGTACTTTGAACTAAGTGAACTAGTTCAATTGTTTTACGCTCAATAGTTCAATTTTTGAACTAGTTCACTTTTTGAACTAAGAACTAAGACACAAAATGAACTAACACAAAATGAACTAAATGTTTTCAACGTTTTGCTTTCCCTTTTTATTTTTTGTGTGCTTTGCTTCTATACTCATCTATATGTATGTATGTACATATGTATGTGTATTTAGTTATTGCTGGGTACTAGTACCCCAAATGCAATAATAAACAAGAAAACACACAAAGCCACACAAAATATTTTGGATTTATGAGATTTCTAAAAAAATGCACACTAAATTTGTTTTGCATATAAAGTTTATATTATGAACCCTTTATAAAGCAAATTTATTAATTAATTAATTTTAGTTTTCGTAAACTTTTTTAATCACAGAATCCGTGGTTTTAATATTGTTAAAGACCACAACATACATACATACATATGTATGTCGAATTGTGGATGTACAATCATTGAACTAAAAAGACCTAACTAGTTCATTGAAATAAAAAGAGCGATTGAACTAAATGAACGAACTAGTTCATTTATAAATAATGAACTATACTGACCGGTCACTGAAATGAACTAAATGGCACAAGTCTACTCAATATAAAACGATTAGCGCTAAGAATATTTTTCAAAATAAAAGTTGCTCTTCAAATTAAAAAAAAATTTGTTTTAAAAGTTTCACTTGCTTGACTTTTGACATGAATATCTCGAAACGAGTAATGAATAAATGCAAAACTTTTGCAGATTTAATAAATTTGGTTGTTTTTCTTTCAAAATTTGCAACAAAAAAATTTCAAGAACTTTTAAGTTTTTCGTCTCGGTAGACTTTCTGAGAAATGTATAATAAAATTAGAATTACATATAGAATGTTTTTAACTAAAATTTTTTTTTTTATGCAACATACACAAACATAAAATATCTATGTATTTACTTTAATTTAACAAAAAAAACCTTTGTGTAGTTTCCACAGTGCAAGCAAGCAACTTGTCTAGAAAAAAATATATGAAAAGCACTCAAATTTTCGAGTGGTTCCTGTACAAATTTTCTAGACAAGTCGCTTGCTTGCATTTTAAAAACTGCACATTAAAAAAAATATTTTTTGTCGCTAATTTCTGTTTTTGCTTTAAACAAAATAAATCACATGTATTATATTATTAATACATACTTCTGTGTTTTATTCAAATCAAAAGATTATAGTCAAATACATTAAAGGCATTAATTTCAGTTTGTTTGTTGGAAAAATATAATTTTTGGAAAAAAAATTGTTTGAATTTTTTTCCTGTTTGTTGTAAAAAAAATAAATTTTTCCATTTTTCCAACAAAAAAACTAAAATGAGTACCTTTATTAAAAAACTTTTTTGGCCCTATCAAATTTATGTTGGTCCTTTTAAATGGTTAATTTGGCCCTAAAGCCTGGGGGCAAATTACGGCACTCGTTATCGAACAAAATTACGAAATATTTCAATAGAGTTTATATGGAAACATTTTAAAATTTCGAACCGTATCGAATGCCGTACTTTGCCCCCTGGTATTCTGTTCACAATTTCGTGGGGAATGCTGTCAAAGTACATATAAAAGTATTTGGTATGAAATATTTGCGAAATAAATTCGCAAAAGTAGTAGTCTGTTCTTGTTGCGAAAAACACGTAAACTCTATTTTGCAGCATGTTTTTACATACATACATATATAAATCAACATATACATATATACATATATGTACATGTTATATATTATCTACCCTATTCATAAAAAATATTTTAGGTTTATTGCAGGTTTATTTGAAAAATTTCAAGTAGAAACATGGCAAATAAGCACTTAATAAACCAGAAATATTTTTTATGATCAGTGCAGTATATCTATAATTTATTTTTGTTTTTCAAAAAAAAAAAAAATACCACTTTACTAACCAAAAGTTTGTATGGTATAACATAACATTATTTTTGAATAAAAGTTCCATTGGCCATTTTTCTTATCAATCAAACTCTCATTTTATAATATGTATGTTCAGACATACCCGCCGTTCAGCCGTTGAACCTTATTTTGAGAAAAGTTTGATTTCGTTGTACAGCAGTAATTATTAAATCTCAATCCGAAACCATAAATACTTTTTAATGTAAAAATTTCCTTAGCAAATAGATAAATGATTTATATGCGTATATGTATCTAAAAATGTTGCAACTTACCTTAATTTCTAAATCCTTTGTTTATCGTATTAATCATCATCTAAACGTTTACGTGCATTTCCTTTAGCTGCAAATTTTCGCTTTTTAAATGATGCTGAGGTATTGCTGGCAACTTCGGGGTCTAAAGTTTCGATAGTCTTTTCTTTGAAACGTTTAACGGGTGGTTCATAAGGAGTATCTGAGACAACGGGAGTTACATAATAACTATTTGTTACTGGTAACTCTAAGTCCACAGGAGCAGGGGGAGACCTGGAAAATAAATATAAAAATTTATAAATAATGTACTGCCGTAAAGAACACTTTTTCATAAAATTACTTATTTTCTACAATTTGCCATTGACCTATAGCAGGTGATTTAACTTCTTCTTCGGTTTTAAAACTTTCTTTACGCTCTTCTTCAGCTTTCTCTTCTTGTTTGGTAGGCGGTTGTCGATAGACTTTCAAGCGTTCGCGATTATAACGTGCCACTTCTTCATTGACATTTTCGCGAAACCTCTTGGCCTCCTCGGCATCATGTATTTCTTGTTGTTTAACTGCCAGCTCATTGATACTTTGGTACTCCTTCCACGATAGATATCCTTCCTTGGGAGGATCCCATACACTTTCACTGGTCTTTACATTCCAATAGTACGAATAGCCATCTTCATTGACACCCTCTACCCACAAGGAAGCATTTGGCACTGCAGAATGATCTACTTTCTGTTCAGTAAACACACGTGGGCCATTTTCGTTTTCATCATCAGAATTGCCAGCCAAACGTAAAGGGTCAACTTGTCTAAAGTATGTACTGCTTCTGGCAGAAGTAGATGAACTTGTTGATGGCCCTACACCTGCTGTCATTACTGCATTAATAGAGCGTGCAGTTATATCACCACGGCTGTGAATATCACGAGCGTATGAACGCATTGCTGCATCCTCCATTTTTCGTATTTCTATATCCATTTTACGTTTCTCCTGTTCAGCCTTTTCACTGTTGCGGCTTATATCTGTTATACGTTTCGCCACATTCAATTTATGGCGCTTGCCATTTTCGTGAAAAGATATGCTCTGGAATAGATAAAATTAAGGAATATTAATTACAATTTTCCACAATGTACATGCTTGCTTACCGGTTTATTGTCACTGATCCAGCATTTGCAAAAATCGCAAAATTTGCGCTCATTTGATTTCCAATAGTCCGCCCTTAAGAGAGAAAAAAAAAATAATGCATAAACGTTATAAAAACTTATTAAATTATTCTTACATTTTATGTTCTGAATTTAATTGTTTTGTGCTGCAGACAAAAGTAAATATCAACAACTGTGGTGAATTACGGCTAAGCAGATGTTGATATATAGTTGCCATCTAAACAAAGTTTACTTGATATGGCCACACTTTTGTTTATAGCCGTTAATAAAATTTATTAAAAACTGTGCCCAAAATTACTAATAGGTGGCGCCATTAACACCAAACGTGATTTTTGCAAAATGTACTAAATTGTACGCTAGAATTATAATAACGGGTTTTTGCTTTAAACAACAGAGGGCAATTTACGAACGAAATTACGAAATATTTCAAGAATCGGCATTCGAACCGTATTGAATGCCGTCATTTACACCCAGATTTGAAAATATACAAAAAAATATTTTACTTTAGCTTTAAAGTTCATAATAGTTGCCAAGCACTTTAAGGCTAACATTGCTTTGTTATTTTATTATTTAACAATAAATACTGGTAACAGCACCATGTTCAACAACCATTCACAGCTTGTGATGTACAAAATCGAATACAATTTTTCATTCGGGTATTCCAATATTTTTTTATATTATTAAATAAATTTTCATTTTCTTGAAGTAAAGCCAACTAATTTAAACAATATGAGCTTCTGGCATGAAAAGGAAAACAGATAAACATTTTTCGATCAAGTAAAAGTAAAAAATATGATGAACAAAGAAGAATTATCACAATTTCTCTTTTTCGAATGAAATGATTATTTAAATATCCAGCTTTTTTCGAATTGTTTTGATTGTATCTATGTACACCACTAAAACATTTTTGTAAAATTGTATTTATTTTAATATTTTTTATAAATTTTGTTATGCATTTCGAATCAGTTGGATAATTTGATGATGATTTCCAGTACATGACGGAAATAGTAAATCTAAGCTAAGAGCTAATAATTCTAGCTTCATTTTCAAATGTAACATGAATCAAAATGTGCTATATTAACAAAAATATTTGAAGTACAAAATATACATTTTGGAAATATCAACTTAAAGTAGTCTTAACAAACGTGGGGGGACCTACTTTAGAAATTTGATATGATAATTTTTTTTAGAATACAACTTTACTTAACATTGCTTCGCAATGCTTTGTTAAGTTTTTTGCATAAGACCCTAATTATTTTAATCGAAATAATTTTATTAAATAATACAAATTTTTTTATAACTAAATAATATTTCCGACAAAATATTGCAAGGAAGATCGGTAAAAATTCTTAGCACGTTTGGCAAATTACACATTTACATATATGTACGTATATATACAATTTCTGTTTAAATGAGTAATTGCATATATGTACATATGTATTTATGTACATATCGCTCATTTACTCAAAGAAAGTTATTACTCATAAAATGGAACTTTTGAGTTAAACATGCAGAATTAACCCTCATATAGTTCTTCATATTGTGCAATAATTGCATACAAATATCTAGTTTACTCAACACCTGAAAGCAAATCCAAATAATTTTTTTTCCGTTAAGTTGTGTGTTAATTGCAAACTTTAAACTCGTTTTCTGTCAAACTAGTTTCTTGAGCTATGACGTTGTTTGAGTAAATGGGGGATATGTACTTGTAAACAAAATCATCATTATCCATAGATTTTAAAGATACATACTAGAGAATTGCACGAGACTACTTATAACACTTTACAAGACATGAGAGATTTTTCAAATGCCTTACTACAGCGAAATATTTAAAAACAAACGCTAAACGACACTGTTGGCAAGACAAACAACTGAAACAAATGTCTTGCCAACAATGTTGTTTAGCTTTGTTTTAGAATATTTCGCTGTAGTAAAGCATTTGAAAAATCTCACATGTCTTGAACTGTCTTATAAATGGTCTTGTGCAGCACACTTATACATACATATGTACGTACATATATACATATATTCCTATAGGAACTCAAACCCATTTGTAAGTACTTTCAAACTGGTTTTTAATAACCACAACTTTTTGATTAAGTGACTTTTTTCCTTGTCGGCGACTCACTATTTTAACATAGGCATGTCATAGGCGGTAGTCAATTAGCCATCTCTGCATGACTTTTAAATTGACTACTAACTACTTATTTTTCAACTAATTTGTAGTTAATTAATATTATAGTAAAAAAAAATATATGCATATTTATTTTACATATTTTATATATACATACATATGTATGTATATGTGTATATTTATATATATCTATGTATATACATATATATTTATTATTATTATATTCACTAAAAATAAAAATACGAACCGCTCATAAAAAATATTATACATATGTATGTATGTATTGAGTATTGAAATTATTTAGTTTTTTTTCAACACACACACATTTGGCATTTGTTTTCATAGCATGCTTCTTTTGATTTTTTTATTTTATTTTCATTAAATTATTTTTCTTTTATTTATTTCTTACGTGTGCTTCAATGCAATATGTTTAATATCTGCATGAGATTGAAACCAATTTGTAGTCACTTGCAAAATAATTAATTTATAAGTTAGTGTTTTTTGTCAATTGATTATTTTATTTCCCAGTAAAAAATATGATCATCCAAAGAGTAATCTTGGAGCGCTCCTTTGCGAGTAATGGATTACTCCATAAAACTCCGGATCTCATTGGATTTTTAACACAGCATGTCCGCAGAAACGAGTACTCCTTTTAAGCTCCTTATGGAGTACTCCCTTTGATCTTGAAAATTACGAAAGAGGGAGTATTCGCTTTTGTCTCCTAAAAGAGCATAAAGGGAGTAATCGTTTTTGTCTCCTAAAAAGAGCATAAAGGGAGTAAAAATTCATATAACATACAAATTTGTTTATTTTTTCAATTTCATTTTCAACTAGTCGTCTTAAATGACGCTTAGAAACTAAATTAAACTAAATTAAAACTAAACTGACTAAATATAAAAACAAAACGAAAACAACAATTAACAGTTATATCAATGAAAAAAAAACCAAAAACGAACTGATACATATCTCATTGATCCATTTGGCGTATTAAGTGAGGCATAAACAACAAAACAAAAAAGAAAGTTTCGATAGCTCGCTTATTACTCTAAATGGATGAACAAGTCATTACTCCTTTGTTGCTCGATTATGGATTAATCCATATATTTTTTACTGGGTTACTACAGGGTTACTACAGGGATACATACATACATACATACATACAAACATCTGTACATGCTTATTTTATTGCTTATGTAATTAACTTTTTGATTCATGATATAAGAACTTGTAGAATTAAATTTTTCGACCGCCTTTTTTAGATGTAATATTTTGTAATCCTATTTTAAAAACTCTGTACTGTACCTAATCGAGAAAAACTATAAACCGATTTCAATTTTGACCATTAAAATTTTTATATTAAATTTATTTATGTACTTTTGCTTAAAGGACATGAAAAATTTTATTTTTTGCTGACCAGTTTACAAATTAAACAAATTAAAGAATCAGTAGCATATTGATATTTTCGATTTTACATATTTTTCGTGCTAAAAGTTATTATTATAAGTTTCTAGTATTTTTTAAAGTTTTATCAATTTATAATAAATTTTATGGTTTCGTTGTTTATTTATTTAGCCTTAATTACAAAAATTATTAATGGTTTGTCCACGATGTAAGCAGAAATTGTTAGATCTAATACTTATTGTTACGTTTAAATTTTATTAAACGTGTGAGATCTTTTGATTGCTCAAAAATAAAAATAAATAACAACACGATTTTCTTATTTGCAACTGAACTTGCTTTTATTCTTGACTAAACAAATTTCAACTTGTCTTTTCTTATTTACTTCTTAACGTTATTATCCACCTCACGATGTCTTTTACTTTCAACGATGTTCACTCCACTAAATTCCAATTAGTACTGACTGACTTCTCACATACGGCAACTCTTTTTATACTACAAAACCGGATCTAGAATGTTCGCAAATAGTTAGCGTAGCAACATGCATGCATGTATGTACTTAGTAAAAACCAACTGGAAGAAACTATTTCCGCACAAACGATTTGGCTGTTTAGGCGTGTTTGTTATTGGTAGTCAGACGATTAAACAGTCTTCTAGCACAATCGGGAAAATTCATGTCGCCGTTTCTAGATGCTTGTAGGGGATTCGATTGGCCGTTAGTTTTTGAATTTTCAAAGTAACGACTTGTATTTAGTACAGGGTGGTTACCATAAGTGCTCGCACTTTTATTTGTATACGTGTACGTCTGTAGCTATGTACACAATTATTGTTGTTGCTATAGTGTTTGCACGTGAATATGTGTGTACGTTTATTAATAAACGTTCCGACAAAAGAGTCTTTATGAGCTCATTTAGAGCGCATATGGTATGCTGGGTTGCTTTAGTTAAATACTTCACACAGTTCTTTGCATTAAGCGGCCCATACACTACAACAGCATGCACGCACAATCAAGCGATTGAGCATTCATGCTCGAAGCACACATTATACCAACAAGCTGGTACAATATTAATTTTTTACAAAATTGCGGTAAGGGTGGTTATGAATAGTGACACAGTTTTTGCTACAATTTATTTATTTTTTTCAGTCTATGGACAAAAAATTCTTACAATTACTATTGGTATGTTGTTAAAATTAGGAGCTATGTATAACTAAAGTGCTAAAATTCTCTTTTCCATTGAAAAAAATTATACATATTTCAATAAATTATATTTTTTAAATGCATGTTTACTCCATGAAAACTTTGCTCAACTGAGCTAATTTCACCATATACTACACCAGCAAGCTTGTACCATCAGCAAAATATCAAACTCTATTTGACATCACTACAGCAACACGTACAATCACACAAAATGCCCATACACGACCCAACCGCTGGCACAAACACTTGATTGCGCATGCATGCTGTTGTAGTGTATGGGCCGCTTTAACACTGTAGCAATATTTTTATATTTTAACCCTGTAGGAATATTTTATATTGAAAACAACAACTAATTTTCTAATGCTATTTTTTTTGCAATACAAGTTGTCGATCGAACGATTTCTGGTGACATCGTGGGACAGGCCGTTAGGCTTAATAAAGGCTTTATAAAACGGATTTCCATAAAAATAATTTCTTATTAAGCCTTAAAATAAAAGAGCCTTAATAATTTTTATAAGTATGGCCTTTATTAATTTTTCACTTATTTATTTCAATTCGATATATGTATGTCTTGTCATATATTTTTTTGCAGATTTCTTGCTCTTTATGGGCTGTTCACACATTACGTAACGCTCCAAAGGGGCATAAAAACTCCGAAAATAGCGTTACATAATATGTGAATGGGACCTTATTGATTTTAATACAATTTTGAAACACGCAAAAAAAATTTAAAAAAAAAAATTTATTTTTGCAAGTTTCTCGTTTTTTTCAAAGGCTTATCAATTAAAAACTTTTGGGGTTCCTTTCTAAATCGAACAAGATTTGAATTCTACATTAGCAGAACAGTGCACTAAGCTTGGTAAAAAAATCCAAAACTTTTATATTTTTCTCGAATTTATCTTAAACTGTAAGCGAAAACTCATAAGTGTAGCAGACTTTTTTTTAGTTCTTGGATAGAAAACAATCCACTTGCAAAAAATCTTTTTTATCCGATAAAAAAATATCAGCTTGTCATCGGTTTTAATTTGTCATTAACCCTAGGTGGCCCACTGTGGAGTTTTGTAGCTCCACCCCCTTCAAAGATGCGTATATAGTCTAAATTCCACACTCGCCACCTCTTCAAATGATGTCTGAAATTTAATATATGTAATAACAATCGGACAGGTAGTTTAGAAACTGCATAATTATTCAAATTTTTTTATAACTCCCACTGTTTAGGCCCACTAAGTACCACTAAGTATCGAGCTAAAAATATAGACCGCATTTATGACAGTAAACCCTAAATTTTAGACAGCGCACATATTAAGAATTTAAAACAATTCCCATACAAGTTGTGACCAGTCCAGTATACATACATATGAATGCAAATGTATTTATGTAAAATTTGCTTTTCATGAAGTGACCTCAGAATGCTTCAATTGTTTCACAATCAATTTACAACTTAATTGAAATCCCTTTAAAGGTAATGAGATTTTGTTGCACGACATGTGATCGTTCACATCTTTGGCATATTCGTCTTCATGCATAAAGAAAAAAGGTAAACAGTAGCCTGCGAAAAAAACAGCAAAACCCTTGCAGTTGCCTTTTTAGCCTTTCAATATTGGAAATCAGTGATCTTTTTCAGTTTGAAACTAGTCCATAGAAAACGGCTTAAAACGAAATCCTAATATTGATCCGATCTTAAACCGGTACTTAAAAATATTGATCAGCTGCTGCTGATGTTAATACACTTCCTTAATAAAAAGTAAAATGCTTAACTAGTTTAGAGTTTAGTTTTTAGTGCTGCCTAGATTAAGGGCGGATCAATTAGTTTGTGGTGAGAATACAAATTGAAAATGTATGAAACCGCCTTCCAAAACCATAAAGATTAAAATACTTACACTCCTTTCAATGGCCAAAAGGACTATGAAAAACGATTTCTTTACTACAAAGAAATCGCAGCGTGGCACATTTGTTTTGAGATCAATTTGTAACCTAATTGAAATCTTTTTAAAAATAATTAGATCCCAGGACTTTTAGCATAAAGGTAAACTGAAAAAGGCTTAAACTGTATTGAAAACCAGGCTTAAACAAAAAAAAAAAGGTTTCTTATTTCATGATGTAGCTTGAAATCTTATTGTCTTAAAGATATACATACCAGTTTAATATTTTTTAATCGTTATATTAGTATAAAGACTATTTTAAAATATACAGTGGAACCATACTAATGCACACTTCTTTCTAAGTGTTTTTTTTCTTTAAGGGTGTGTAAAAACAAAAATATATATTAAATAAAAATTCTTGGGATTATCTTCATTATTCGGTATTTTTCTTTTAACATTTAAAATAATTTGCAAGAAGAAAACTGAAATATTAAAAATTGATAGTTTTGTTATTGTACACACACACACTCAAGTATGTGCACACACTCACGAACGTAAATTTAAGACAATCCTTGCTGCAGGATATTTTTTTAATATTAGAGATACAAAGAAAGTAGTGTAGAAAATTCTTCCAAATGGTTTTCAATTGAAAATAATAAAAACACACAGTTTTGCTTATACACTTTCAAATGACACACGTTGCTATTTACACCATCAAGCCGTATTATTTTAACTGCCTGCCAACGGTTTAAAACCACATACATATGTACATACACATAAGTGTGTGTGTGTGTGTGTGGACAAAAGTATGTTTGAAAAGAGCAGAATGGTACTTAGTAAATGTCAGCATTACAAATATAAAATCTATTTCATATTAATATATGGATATGTGTATGAATGTATCTACCCATCACACCAATTGCTCCGAATTCGTAAAGAATTCGTTACAACAATTCGATCAAATCCTCCGATTTCGGAACCGAAATATTACCGAAATCGTAACGGTTTTTGTATAAAATGGTTAAAACGACTTCGCAACGACATGTAGTTACAAAATCGTGACGACATGTCGGTAAAAAGTCGATACGATATGTCGGTACGAATTCGCAACGACATTCTGGTACGAATTTTTTTGCTTATACAGGGTGTTTTTTTAGAGGTATAGAACTTCGAATTGAAATAAAACACAAGAAAATCGTTTTAATGTCCATCAGTTTGGCTTTATTGGAAGGATAATTTTATGCCAATAATGTTTAAATATGATTTCGGGCATGTGGCCGCCGCGGCTGGCTCGAATAAAGCAAATTCTACAGGTCCAATTTTCAACCACTTTTTCGAGCATATGGGGCCGTATGTTGGCAATAACGCCACGAATGTTGGCTTCCAAGTCCCCTAACGTTTCTGGTTTGTTGGCGTAGACGAGCGACTTCACATATCCCCAAAGAAAATAATCCAATGGTGTCAAATCACACGATCTTGGTGGCCAATTGACAGGTCCATTCCGCGAAATTATGCGCTCATCGAATGTTTCCTTCAATAAATCGATTGTGACGTGCGCTGTGTGGCATGTAGCGCCGTCTTGTTGGAACCACAACTCATCCACATTCATGCCATCCAATTCGGGAACAATCTTCCATAAAGTTGATGGACAAAGCTCCAATTGCTGTGCACGGTGGCGAATCGATTCATTCGGGTCCTCTTCAACACTTTGCTCTACAGCGGCAATTGTTTCTTCGGTGCGCACTGTTCGACGTCTCTGCGGATGCGTATTATCACATAGAGTAAACGTAGTGCGAAAACGATCCATGGTTAACCGAATTAATTGCTCTGATGGACGATTATGTCGACCATAAAATGGACGGAGCTTGCGGTAAACTTCGCGAACTGAACCATTATTTTCGAAATAAATTTGCACGATTTGCAAGCGTTGTTCTTTTGTCAACCTGTTCATGATGAAATGGCAAACCAAACTAAATATTAATCACTTGACAGCTGAAAAAATGGCCGCCAGTTAAAAAAGTGATGCCAACTTAAAGTTCTCTACCTCAATAAAAAACACCCATTACATCAGAGTAGCGCTTCACCGTTATGTTGCTGCTTTTGTCGAAATAATTAGCATAAACAAGGCAAATTCATATAAGGTATACTCAGCTCAATTCGCTTTGAGAAATTTATACTTGAAATGTCAGAAAAATGTACTGAAAAACGTATTTTGACATCCCAGGTATATTCAAATTACAAGCGGCGCAAATAGTCACCTGATCCCTTGCGACCACCTAGTATTATTTCGCCTTGCATATATACATATGTACATACATATTTATTACACACATACTTACATTTTTTTAATATTTTTCACAATTATTATTTATTTATTACATTTATTTAAACCAAAACTTATAAATCATAGTTTTAATGTTTTTAAAAATTTTTATTGAAAAACTGTTCAGAGAAACAACCGAAATGTCTTGAAGCATTCGTTACGAAAAGTCTGACTTCAGAAAAAGTCGAAACATTTGACTTAGGGGGTATGTGCATTAGGGATCTCTTTAGTGCAAATGTTTGGATTTTATTTATTCTCACCTCCACAAACTGCTGACAATAAAAAAAATGGTAAAAAAATATGATTTGCAAAATTTCAAGTCAATTGAAGTGAAGATTAAGGCGTGTTGTAAAATTAATATCTTTCAAGTTACAATACATTAAAAAACAGACAGATTTTCAGAGAAATTATGGTTTTCTCCGAATTTAGAAGGGCTTGAGGCACGACTTAGTCTTCAGCAATTGACTTGAAATTTTGCGAACCATATTTTTTACCCATTGTGGAGAGATGAGAGTAAGTTGAAAAGTTAAAAAAAAATTTTCCCATATTTCTAAGACTCAGCCTAACGTGCATACCCTGTAGGAAGCTTGGAGTTAAGTGTCTCCAATTCACAATTTACTCGACTATATTGGTGAACTTTTTGGCGACATTTTCAATTGATCGTCCATATATTAATATTTGATTTTGAATATTAGAAAACATTTTGTCAGTCACACACTCGCGGTGACGGCAGCGGAAAGATAATTCGTCGGTGGCATAATCTTTTTTATTCAAAGAGTATTTTTCCAAATAGTACCAACGTCAGTAGTGTTGACTAGAGTTCCATAAATGTACTAGTGAGTCTCTGTTTCCAATGTCTACGTATGGTCCCTAAAGAACTACCCAGTCAATAGTACCAACATCAGTGGTAGATATTCAATGGCACGCAGTATCAGTATCAATATCAGTATCAGTATTACTGGTGACAAACTGAACAG
This sequence comes from Tachina fera, assembly GCA_905220375.1. Lineage (NCBI taxonomy): Eukaryota > Metazoa > Arthropoda > Insecta > Diptera > Tachinidae > Tachina > Tachina fera. The sequence goes on along the minus strand of LR999965.1, from coordinate 47,584,462 downwards.
TGAATCGGTATTCTTTTACTAATGACACGTCCTGCAGGGTATAGTTACGCTGTCCGTCTGTCCGTCTGTACGTCTGTCCGTCACACGGTATTTTCTCAGGAACCGTAAGAGCTACGGACCTGAAATTTAGACAGAGTATGTAGAACCTTGGCCACTACAACAACAAATACATGAGAATTAGAAATTAAAGGGTGCTCCAAAACGAGCGACGAAAAATTTTAAAATCTCATGTAATATACATACAATTGTATGTACATATGTATATATTTTTTTTTTAATACATGTATTTATTTATTGTATCTTCAAATATGAACTAACAATAAATATTCAAATCTTAAATCTAAAATATAATTATTAGGACCGACCACTGTCGGACATAAACTTGTTAATAGTTATAAATAATACATAAGTAGTGATAATCAAAAAAGAAAAAAAAAATTTATAAAAAGTATAAAAAAAGTATTTTCAAGAAATCCCATTTGGCGTGTTGAGTAATAGAGCCCTTGTGTCCCTCTTTTTTAAGCGGATGTGTCCAGTAAAGTTCAAAATATTACGAGCAAGCGGATTAGGATGTGACTCGAGTTTTGTTAAATATTTGCCTGCCTATTTTGCTATTTCTTCAATCACTAGTGGCATATTTAAATCACGATGTATTAACCGTAAAATTTTGTTTTGCCTTCTTTGGATTCTCTCTACATTGGAAGCTGAAGCAGTGCCCCATAACTGGATACCGTAACACCATATTGGCTTTAAAAGCGACTTGTATAATAAAAGTTTACAGTCCAGGCTAAGTGTTGAATTTCTGCCAATCAACCAGTGTATTTGAGATAACTTAAGTTTCATCTGCGTTAGCTTAAAGTCAATATGATGTTTCCATGTAAGTCTTCGATCAAGGTGTATACCAAGGTATTTCACTTGGGAATGTTGAGGAATATTTTGATTATTGATTCGAATTGGGGAACAAGTATCTCTTCTTAGGGTAAACGTTATATGGACACACTTTTGTTCATTTACCTTAATTCTCCATAAGTTCAACCACATTTCCAATTGTGTAATATGTTCTTGTAAATATCGGGAAGCCTCGTGAGGGTTTTCATGCATACTAAGGCAGGCTGTATCATCGGCAAACGTAGATGTATGGATATTGCTGCTCAAAGGCATATCACAAGTATAGATCAAATACAAAACTGGCCCCAGTATACTCCCCTGTGGCACACCGGATGATATAGATTCGGGCACACTCATGAATTCTCCTTCCACAACCGTGAACTTCCGGGTAGTAATGTAACTTTCTAAATTTATTGGTAGATATGATTTTAATTTTAGAATTAGACCTTCATGCCACACTTTATCAAATGCTTGAGAAACGTCAATAAACAGGGCAGAAAAATACTTCTTTTCCTCAAATGTTTTTCTTATAAATTGAACCAATCTATGAGTTTTTTCAATGGTGCTATGCTGACTTCTAAAACCAAATTGATGGTCTGGGATGCACCCAATATTAGTTAAAATTGGGGACAATTTTGTCATCAGCAGCTTTTCGAAGAGTTTTGACATAGTTGACAGCAAACTTATTGGCCTATATGACTCAGCTTTAGTAAGATCTTTGCCATGCTTTGGAATCATTTTGATTTTTGCAAGCTTCCAGAGTTGTGGATAATACTCCAGTAGTAATATGGCATTAGAAATAAACAGCAAGATTCTTATTGCAATATGCGGCAAGTTCATCAGCATCTTGTTACTAATTCCATCAATACCTGGAGCTTTCTTTGGCTTGAGTTCAGCAATTACTTTATGTACATGACGCATCTTAAACTTTAAGGCTCGAGGGGGTAGAGCAACTACACTCGGTAAATCAGCAACACCAGGGGGCTAATTCTCGCATTCTCTTACGAGCGAATTCTGACTCGATTATGCGAGTTTTTGGTTATTTGAAATTCTCTTATTCGATGTATAATAAGAGCTTTCGAAATTCTTAATGATGGCGTTCGATATCGGGTGACCATTCGAATGCAACCGTGCGAGTTTTTACTCGTAAACAAACCAGCAATCGAATTGTGCAAAAAAGGTAGCAAAAAGAAAAATGTAAGTTTAATATTTTTAAAAATGTGAAATAATTGTGTTAATACTTTTTTATTTTAGGTTAACAGCAACAAAAATCAATTTTACGCAAAAAGAGATCTTAGCTAATTTTATGGCTGTCCACACCGATTTGGCAAAGGGCATGTTGCCTAATACCTCTCAAGGTAAAGCTAAGGCGAACCAACTTTGGGAAGACCTTACATTGAAATTAAATGCTTCAGGTCCACCAACAAAAGATTCAAAGTCGTGGCGCAAGGTATGAGAATGTATGATATGATTTGCTTATTAACATTTGTTTATATTTCTACATCTTTATGTACACATGTAGGTGTATGCTGACCAAAAGCAACATGTTAAAAAGACACTATCTTTTAACAAATCATCAATAAAGAGAACCGGTGGTGGACCTTTTGAAGAAAAAGTTCTCTCCCAAGTTGAGGAGCAGATATTGGCAGCAGCAGGCTTAGAAGTTGCTGTTGACGGGCTGAAGGCAGTTAAAACTTTTGGTTCTACTAAAGTTGAAGACCTCACACAACCAAAAGGTTATGATATATGCCAAAATTTCCCAACAACATCACAAAAGAGCAATTATGATAATTCATTGCTTACAATCTCATTTGATGAAGATGTTAACATGAAAGAAAATGTGCATCCTTTCATAGAAATTGTTGATGACGAAGAAACTTTAAAAAAAGAATCGTTTATGTACAAAGAGCTCCCAAAAATTAAACCTACAAGGGAATCAAAAACCACTTTACTTAAAAAAAATTTGCTTACCACAGAGAATTACCAACAAGAAATGCTGGAGAAATTAGACCAACTTATTGATATTGAAAGGAGAAAACTTGAAATTAAAGAAAGGGAGCATAATATAAATATGCAAATAAAAGAACTAGAATTAGAAAACTGGAAGAAAAAGATATAAAACCTAGCCAAAAAGTTTAAAAAATTATCTCAAGGATATCGGAACTGCTGAATTTATGCTTTGAGCTTTTTGTTTTTACACAAATGAATTTTTATTTAGTTTTGTATCCATTTCAATTAATTTATAAGTTTTGTTTCTAGTCATTCATACATACCTACCTGAGCTGTTAAAAATTGCAATCAACAAACAAATTTGTAAAATTTTTTTATTGATTTCTGATTTTAAAATGAAATCTTTTTTCCTAGAAGGAGTTTCATTTGCAATCAATTAATACCTACCTTTACTTGTCATAAAAAGTATTTAAATGGAATTTTTATTTAAGTTTTTTTTTGCATTTTTAATGTTTTTTTTTATTTATTTACATATGTACATACTCTCATGAATTGAAAATTATTAAATAGTACATAAATTTAATTTTATGTTGTCACGAATTTTTTTTCCAATTTTTGTTATATTGGTCTCTGTTGAATCGTCTACTGAAGGAGTTATGTGCATCTCAGTTGCTTGTCGTACATTTTCATAATTTGGCACTTTAAAAATTATGCATATATTATGTAAAGCAGCGCATACGTTTGTGAATTGGGCAACCTTTTCAGCACTGTAGCGACTTCGTTTGTCGTGGCATAAAATCTTCCAACGAGCCTTTAAAATTCCAATTGTTCTTTCCACGATACATCTTGCCTTTGAATGCACCTCATTAAATTGTGACTCCATGGAGTTTTCCTGCGGATTCCGGTATGGCGTTAACAACCATGGCTCACATAGATATCCAGAATCTCCTATAAATATAAAATTTTCAATACAAATGAAATTTCCAAGTATATAACAATTTTAACAAGCTTAATTTTTCATGTTCTTTTTCTCTAAGTTAACATATCATAGAATTAGTAAAATATTTCTTGGCTAAATTACATTAAATTGTTTTGATAACATTTTACTAACTATGTTATATGTACAGACATATATTAATTCCATAAAAGCACTAACTGAAATAGTTCACTTTTACTTACCTAAGAGCCAATAATTTCTTAAACCTGTATTATACTCGTGTTCAAGAAAATTTCTTTCTTCTGAGTTTTTCCACACAAATGAGTCATGGGCGGCACCTCCGTATTTGGAATTAATAGCCAAGATTGTGTGCTTGTGGTCGCATATCTTGAAATACAATACCGACGTAAATTACAAAGTAACACCGTTCATTAAACTTTACTTACGATCATTGAATTTATGCTATGGAAGCCTTTCCTATTAAAAAACATATGTTCATTTTTCGGTTTCTGCAAGCCAAAATGGGTTCCATCCACACATCCTATGACTGAAAAAAGGAGATTTGCAAACATTAAGCATATGTACATATATGTGCACGTTTTGTATTTTTATACATACCTCCAGGAAAATTATACTTCGCCATAAAATATTCTTTGCAGCAATCACTATTTCTAGGATAGAATTTTATAAAATCGCCACAAAGTTTACGCTCTAATTCATCAATCACTCTCTTTGTAATTTTACAAATAGCACTCTGGCATACACCAATCAAAAAATCATTTCCAACGGAATGTTGGAAGCTTCCAGAAGCCAAAAGCGAAAGGGTGGCTGCCAATTGAATTTTGGGTGGAACTGCAGTGGAAAGATGGCTTTCAAAATTTAGTTTCTCAAAAATGTAAAGAAATGCTTCCTTCGTTAGTCGGAAACGCCTCTTAAATCTACAAAGAATAGATATTATTAGCTTTATTTCATCAACAAAAATATGTTAAACTTACTCATGGTTTGGCAAATTTAAAGGATTAACACTTCCTCTAATCTTTTTTCTTATAACATTAAGGTTCTCTGCTTCATCTGAATCCGATGACGATGAATAAAAAAACAAAAGCGGATCCATTTTATTATTATTTAATATTATTATGTATTAATAAGTATCTTACACAAATTATTTTAGCTAAACACAACTAGAAATAAACACATGTTTTATGTTTACATTTTGCTTAAATATTTTCAGTGTTGGTTAACGTATTAAGGTAAATTTTCTACAACACTGAAGCAAAAATTCCATACGCTTCGTATCGAGTAATATCATTAGAAAATTATTCATTAACGAAATTAATTTACATTCGAATGATATTTCGATCACGACTACGAGAATTAGGCCCCAGTACATGTATTTGAGGTAAATACGGATTTTAAATGCTCAGAAAATATTTTACATTTTTCCGTATCGCTTCTTGCCCATCCTCCGGTAGATGTGCGCAGAGGTGGCTTAAACTCAACGGGTGTTTTAAGCTTTCTAGCAGCGCGCCACAAAGAGTAATTAGATGTTGGTCTCACATCAAGACCTTCCAAATAATTTTTAAGAGATGCAGTTTTTTCAGATGCAAGCAACTCTTGAAGTCGTTTAGAACATTCTTTAAGTCTGAGTTTATGTTGGGGTGATCTGTGCTGTTGCCATTCCCTTCTAGCTCTTCTTTTTTCACATACGAGATGTTCAATATCCCTGGAATATATTTTATTAAACCCAGACTGCGGATGTATATTGTATATGTATATGTATATTGACACTTGAAATTTGTAAAATTAGTGTATTTTTATATAGACTACAACAATAAACATTAAAATATTAAAAAATTTAAATTAAAGGGTGGTCGCCAAAAATTTAAAATAAATCGCCAAATCGAAAAAATCGACAAAATTAAAAAAAATTCTAGCACTAAAATAAATCGCCAAATTCGAAAAAATCGTTTAAATGAAAAAAATCGCCAATATGAAAAAAACGCCAAAACCGAAAAAAATCGCCAAAACGCGAAAAATGCGCCAAAACGAAAATAATTGTTTATGTGAAAAAAAATCGCCAAAATGAAAAAAAATCGACAAAATTAAAAAAAAATCGCCAAATTTAAAAAAAATTGCCAAATCGAAAAAAATCGCCAAAACTTAAAATAAACGCTAAAAACCGAAAAAAATCCTCAAAACGAAAAAAAAAGTGCCAAAACTAAAAAAATCGCCAAAACCAAAAAAAAAATCACCTATATGAAAAAAACGCCAAAATTAAAAAAAATCGCCAAAGTTAAAATATCGCCAAAAAAAAAAAATTTCCAAAATTAAAAAAACTTAAAAAACCAAAAAAAATCGCCAAAACGTGAAAAAAAGTGCCACAACTCAGAAAGCGCCTATAAATTCAAAAAACCCCCAAACTAAAAAAAAAAACGCTTAAAACCGAAAAAACCCAAAAACGAAAAAAATTCCAAAACTATAGTTTATATTGTTCGTATTGAATTACATATCTCGTGCCCGTACGGAAGCCTTCGTGCGCGGGTCAAAGTCGCACTTCACTGAATTTATTTAAGGATATGGTAACGTTATTTACATGTTTCAAATAAGCAAATTCGGCATTTAAAGTTTGGCCTCTGTTTCAAACAAACATAAAATTGTTTTCCAGTGATTAAATAAAAAAATACCAAGCATTATTTTTAGGTAATCAATCATTTGTAAATAATTTGCAAAAAAAAGAGAACAATCTCATCTTATCATATTTTAATCTTCTATTGTTTTTTAAACATCTTTTCACACAATTAGCAAAAGACCACATACATCTTACAATTCTAAAAGATCTTTTCGGCAAGAAGAAAAAAAGAATAAATTGCAAAAAAAGATCAAGTAAAACACAATTTTTTTTATTAATAGAGACCTTTCACCATGCAGAAATCTAAAATTCCCTTTTTTAATACTGGGTTTCCGTTGAAACAATAAAATAACAAAGTAATCAGGCCCTTAAAAAAAAAGAGAAATTCTCTTTTTTGTTTTAACCAAAAAAATTTTTGTATGCATGAGGGTGCATTTGGCTAATTGTTTTATTGTTTAAGCTTTAGTCCTGCGCAAGATAATCCGTTTGCTAAAGTGGCAGCCAACCAAATAAAATAAATTTTGGTAGAGAAAAAGACAAAATAATTCTTAATGGTCAATTGAATGATGAAAGCGGCTTCAGATCATGATCGCTTGTTTTTAAATGTTGCTGTATCAATTTTTCACACACATAATTACGTGTTTTCATAAGATAACATGGTATTAACAGGAAGTTGTAAAAATGGCTGCCGACAGTGTAAAACGAATAAGAAAATGAAGAAATAAAATGACAGGAAAAAGGTAAGATTATGAACATGCCAGAGTAGTTTTTCCTTTTTTATTAGGATTTCTTATATATATATTTTTTTTAATCAAAAATCTAATAGCAAACATGAATGGTCGAATTACGGATGGATTGCCAGTTGCTAAGAACTGTGTTAGGTTTACCAAGACTCCAAAAAAATTAAAAAGCAAAAAAGTTTTTAAATGCTCTTCTTCAGCTGCTCAAAATCACTACAAATATTGATTAACAATTTTTTTGTACTTGCTGCCTTTATGATTTTAGTTGACGATATATTCTTTTTATGGCAATTGATTGTGGTATTAACAAATTTTAAATCAGCTGATAAGGATTTAGGCGATTTGATTTTACTATAAAAATCAAACAAAACCAAAATACACATGCATGTGAATATATCGCTCATTTACTTCAACAACGTCATAACTAAAATAAAACTAGTTTAACATTTTAAATTTACGGACAACTTAATGGAACAAGAAAATTTAGTTTTTCTCTCCTGAGTTGAGCATACAAGATATGAGGACTAACTCTGCAGTAGTTTAAAATAAATAAAATTTTTTGAGTTATGATGTTATTGAAAGTAAATGAACGAATTACTATTTATTTATTGATTTCATTATTTATCTTGTGTTTAAGCTGTTTTACATTCTTTTTGAAAAAGAAGCTATAAAAATAAAAATCATTTCACATCACATACATACGCACAATGCAATCCTTTCTTGTAATATTTACTCGCTTACACTTTAAAGGATTTAAAAAAAAAAATGCTATCGAAATAATTATTTGTATCCTACTACGCAAATACACAGTGTGATGTTCAAAGTGTATTTTTGTATGTTTTGGAAACATTTTTCTCTTTATTAAAGAGTTAAAGTAAACTTTTATTTATTTCTTTAAGAAACCCTTCATATATGTTGTTTGCAGCAGCCTGCCTGCTGCTTAAGAGGGACTACCACACCATCTTAAACATCAAATCACAACCAGACACATTACAAACGTCTAAATAGAACAATTGCAGTTGTACAACGAATATTTTCCAAAGCTGAAATATCAGTGTAAAGAGTTAAAATAAACAAATATTGAATTTAGGGTTTTCATGTTTTGGGTGATGAGTTCATTTCCACACACACACAAAAAATTAATAGATGAATCCGTGGTTTTTAGTTTTGTAAATAAAACTGTATGACAAGGGCCGACTACATACATCCGTACATATACTTAATGAAATGCGTGTGTACATTTTGTCGGAGTGAGAGATAGGCAGACGGACGGACATGTGTGCGCATTAGTTTTGAAGCCATAAAAGTATTAAAATATTTATTTGTTTTTGGTAGTTAGCTCTGTTGATGATTAGTTTTTTGTTGTTTAATTAATATGATGTTTTTCAGAAAGATTCTTATTTAAAAATAAATAATATATAACAATAGAAATTCTAAGTGGACCGAAAAAAAAATCTCATCTAATTTTGTTTAATAGTTTTAGGTTTTTTTCTTGCTTTATTCATTTGAAAAATTTTGTTTGTTTGCTGAATTCGATTTCCATCTTCGCTTGCTGTCGAATATCGTATATCGAATGTTAAATTCATGTTCTGAGCTGGTAGCTCAATCAAAAATTTTGTTGAGTAACGAATTTTCTAGCGAACAAAATGTTTATCTAGCTGCAGTATTTTAATGTGAGAAATTATCAAGAATATGAGTGTTAGTTAAGCAATTGTTTTTCATTTGTAAGCACCCAAGCAAAAATTTATTTTATATAGATCTATTTATTTAATTTAATTTATTTAATAATAAAAGTGTCTATGGAGTAATATCCTTACAGACCAACAAAAGGTTACGATTAATTAAAAAAATTTTACATAATAAAAACTAATTATTAACATTTAAGAACAAAATAATGTTACGTTTTATAATCCCAGTAAAAAAAGAGACTCCAAAAAAGTCATGAAAATGTAGAGTTTACGATGCGGAAGTAGTGCAAATTTCGATCCGATCTAATGATTTTTACATAGGGTTGTCATTGCAAGAAGTTCTCTTTTTCGATGCCTGGTCACTGAATTGGAAGCGATATTAAGAAAAATTCCCTTTTTTGTGTTCTATGATAATATTTTCATCTAGGAAAAATGGTAAATAGTTGCCTTTTTTAACAATTCGTTTCTTTTTATACGAATTTAAGCCCGAAACAGTGTTTTCATGTAAATTTAAGCAAGTTATTTGCTCAATTTTGGACTAAAAATATTTCATAAATTTCTTAAAAAAAATAAATTTTTTTTAAATTTTGGTGAGTATTTTCTAACACTATGGAGGAGTTACAAGGTTTTGTGTGACTAAAATAAGCTTCTACATGGTTTTTTGCTCACTCTCGGCAAATTGAAAATATCGATTTTTTGGAAGCAATGAAAATGTACTTCCACTAGAATGACTTCCATTTTTTTCACTGGGAATATTAACGTTTATAGAATAATCAATGAAAACATAATAATCATTAAAGTTTCTGCATAATCTCCTCAAAGGGTTAGCGTTCTCATACTTTGTCTGATGACATTTGAGATACGAGGGTGTAAAGTTCCTTGTTGTTCTAGCCGGTATATTGAAATTGATTTTAGTTAACAGAAATTCTGAACAGACAGATCCATTTAATAAATTTACTACGAATATCACATTAAGCATTAATCTTCTACTTTCCAGAGTCGGTAAGTTAATAGAATATTATTATATATATAATATATTTATATTATATATTATAATATATAAGAATATTGCAATTTGGGTTCCAAGTTGTGTTTCCCAGGCAGAATAATAGAAACTGTTTCTGAACTGATTCAATGCGATTCTTCTAATAATCAGTGTAAGGGTCCCAGATTATGCATCCGTATTCAAGGATAGGCCTTACTAATGATGTGAATAATTGTTTAGTAATCATGTGATCAGTAAATTCTTTAATGTCGAAGTTCTTATCAATTCGAAAGGCTTCACTTATGGAGGAAAATCCTCAATCTGCTGTGTTATTTGGACAAAATTTATTTTAATTTCCAATACTCAGTATGCTTGAGTATTGAGTACAAAGTCTTAAACTTGTTGCAAATTTTAGTTTATAATTTATATATAGATTTTTGCCACAAAATTCGTATGTGGAAACGCACTATTAGAGATGCCGAACGGAACTTGTTTTCTGGGTCATCGTTGTCAGCATTACTATCAAAATATAAACACATGTTTTGTTGTGTAGATGTAAAAAAGGCAGTGGAAAATATCACTATGTAAATTATGACTAACACCCAGTTTTATACTCATTTCTTAAATGCGTAATTAGTTAGTTTTATTTAAGTTGTATTTAAGTACGGTTTAAATTTTTTACTTAAACTAAACTAAAAAAAACTCTTATTAAATACGTTAACAGTATGGCAGCACTATAAAAATTCAAAATATCATGAAATCTTTCCAAGCAATAGCCGTTTAACATATCGCTCATTTACTTCAATAGTGGCATTACCCAAAAAAATTAGTTTTTTGAGTTATTAATGCAGAAAGATACGGCATTTTGTATTTTATCTTGTATAAAAATTTCATATAAATAGCTTGTACCATCACCTCGTGAGGGAAGATTTTTTTTTATTTCTCCATTGAGTTGTATGCGAAATGAAAACTTAAAACGAGTTTTCTGCAAAACTGGTTTTTTTGAGTTGTGCCAGTATTGAAGTAAATGAGCGATATCTAAGAAAGTTGATTTATCAACGCGTAGAAAATTGAAATAGCATAAAAGCATATTTTAAGAAACGAAAAGAACATTGTAACTCATTTTTCTAATTATTAATTGTATGTTTAACTTTGTATTGTATTGTATTAATTTAATATACGAGGGCTACTATTTATATTTCGGGAACTGGCCACACTAACGTCGATAGCTAAACTTCATAACAAAGTTTGAAATTTTAGAGCATAAATGTACACAAAACGTTTTGATTTACTACTGATTCTCACGAATTCCGTGAAAGTCATCCAAAATCGGTTGTTGTGCCACAAAACATCGATGCAGTGCGTGAACTGATAATGAAAGATCATCATGTGACATAATGTCAAATAGAGGTATCCTTCCACATTAGTTCCACTTCAATACATTTGATTTTGCATGAACACTTAGTTGTGAAAAAATTTGTTCTCGTTAGATACCCCATAATTTATCAATCGCTCAAAAAAAGACTGGAGTAAAATGGTGTAAGGAAGTTATCAAAAAGTTCAAGCGTAGTCCTTCAAAATACGTTTACGAAATCGCCATAAGCAACGAATCATGGATATATATATATATATATATATATACATATATATATATATATATATATATATATATATATATGCTTGTGAGCCGGAAACAAAACAGCAATCGACCGCGTGTATATTCCAAGACGAGCTAAATAAAACAAAAGTTGTTCGGGGAAGAAGCATAGCGAAGCAAATGGTCGCGTGTTTCTTCAGCCGAATGGGTCATCTGGCCACTGTTCCGCTTCAACAATGTAGAACTGTCAATTCTGAGTGGTACGCGACCATTTGTTTGCCGGAAGTCTTTTGAAAAATTCGTAAAAATAACTTCCGAATCATTCTTCATCATGACAATGCAAGCTCTCACACATCTCGTCAAAGAAGTGAATTTTTGAGCAGTCAAAACAATGAATTGTTGACTCATCCTCCCTACAGTCCTCACTTGGCACCCAATGACTTCTGCTTGTACCCGAATATAAAAGGTAAACTGCGTGGTCAACAATTTATGAGCGCCTAAGAAGCGCCCAGAAACCATGTTTTTGGAGGTGACTCAAGAGGAATGGAAAAACTGATATGGCAAATGGTTTGAACGAATGCAAAAGTGTATTGATCATCAAGGGGAGTATTTAAAAAAAAAAATCCATTTTAATTTAAAAATTTGTGTTATTATTTGCTATTTCCGAAATACAAGTAGCCCTTGTATTTCTCAAAATTAAACGAAATTATGTTTAATAAACACATACAATCACACAAACAAATGATATGCATTTAAGTTTCATTTAAATGTCTTTAACTTTTCTATATTTAATTACTAAGTAAAAAATTGGACATATGTAAGTGTATGTAGAAATGATAATAAATATAAAGCGGCCCACCCACTTACAATATAAATGTGAAATTTTTCGTATTGTACAATAATATAGCACAATATATTGGCAAATATCAAAAGACTTTTGATTTTTATTGTACAATCAGGACAATTGTGTAATTTGGTGGCAACATTGTTCAATTTTGTTTACTTTTTCATCTTTTGTTTAATATTTTGCCATTTATTGCATAGTGTAGGCCAAAACGGCAATAATATGTACAACAAAATGTGCAATAATATTGTATAATGGATGGGCCGCTTAAGATACATATTTTGACATTTGAGAAGTTTATTTTGAAAGTTAATTCCAGACAAATACTATTTACTCATTTAATTAGCTAAATTTTTAAGCAAAGCAATGTTATTACCTAAAAATTTAAATAATTTTATTACATTTATATTAAATACATGAGTATTTGGCACTTTTAATGGAAAGACTTATGCAGCTTTGAAATTATAAAAGTGGTTTTATAACACCCGCTTGTTATTCAACAACAAATTTATGCACAAAACCTGCAATCGATATGGATTTAAGACAAAAAAAACTTAGAATAAATAAAATACATAAAAAACTAAAAGTATTGTAAAATTGTATGAAAAAATATTAAGCCGTCAATATGACCTCCAAATTAGTGTCATAAATACATACATAATTGTACAAAATTCAACAAGAAATGATTTTAGTACAGATAACACAATATAGATTTACACATTTCAATATATTAAGTATTCCATTACAATTGTTGGTTTAGCCACGTTGTTGAATTTTAATTTGTCCATTACAATCCTGTCAAATAGAAATCCAGATAAAATCAAACAAATCAACACCCTTAATTTTCAAACCATAAAAGCGCAACTGAAGTGTGCGAAAGTGTCTATGAGACGCTTGTTTTGTTGGTGTTGGTGGTGTTGTTGGTGCTCTCTATTTTATTTGTGTTAAAAGGCCGCAGAAAACATCAGCATAGTCTCACATTTCCCATACATACCGAGTAATGCAAACGACTTCCACTTAAAATCTTATTATACTGTCGGTTGCAAACATTTGACTTTATTAAATCAAATCATCAGCATCAACAGCAGCACTTAATGTCGGGTAAGTAAAAATCGAGTTACTACAATAATAATATTATACACTACGACAAAACAGATTTCAAATTAATTTGTGTTTGAAACCAGCATTATTGAAATATTTATTTTTATAAAAGAAAATCATTTGATTGTATGAAACCATTCATCCTGTTTCATCATTTTGGCGTGTTTGAGATGTTCACAGATGGATTGAAATCGGCTAAGGCAGAAGATTATTTTCAAGTTAGACAATCATTGTAGTCTAATACAGTCTGAAGTTTCCGCAATAAAATGGGCAGTCAATTGACTAAAGCTGAATAGGATGTGCAATGAGGATATTCGAATATGTACGGACAGTTAAGTCCCCATCAAATCTCTATTAGATGCATGCACAACATCAATTTTAGCTTATGAATGCCGGATGACTCTTAATAAGATGCCGAGATATTTCAACATAGAGTTAAGGTGGGTGCCGGGGCACGGAGATGTACTCAGAAACAATGTACTCACAATTGATTAGAAGTGCACCAAATATTAAAGCTAGCAACATTCAAATGTTCTTCAGGTTTCACTGAAATCAATGTGTGAATCGTTGACTGCAAAAACCACTTCTGTTTTTGTCATATGCGAATGCCTTGGTTTTTTGCAAGCATGTACCTTGAAAACAACAAATCCGTTTTATTATGACACTTTTTTGCTTTAAATATATACGATGGTCACGTTCGACATCATAGAAGTTCTCATTCTAAAAACGGCTTTATTTCTCAATTAATTGTGAAATAAGTCTACATGACTTTATTACCAATACAGTGTGGTTCAATTATGTCCTTATATTTCAATTAGTTCATACACAAGGCCAATTTAGCTTATTTCTTATGACTTTATTTCAGTAAGCCGACGAAAATTAGTGCATTGTGCCGATAGTGGGCTTTCGGTTTAAAGCACACTCGGATCACAATTTATTTATTGTTTTTTTTTTTGATACTGCCGTAAGCATTTAAAATTTTAACTTTTATTCAATTGCCAAAATACGCTGATTAAAAAAAACCAAATAATCTTAATCTTAAACACTACCTTCAAACTACACACGTTACTATCAAAATATTAAGATTTTCCTATTAAATTGAAATGTTAACACACACTCCACGAGTCCCCATCCTTTCCATTCCCCTTGGAATTGTATATTCAAGTAATAAAAAAAGTTGTAACACAAAAGCACACATACATACATAAATACACACATTTTTACAACTTACAACACAAAAATCCATTTACAAACAGTACTAAACAACAAAGTTAATTTAATTTTTATTTTAAAATTCAATCTCAGAACTAAAACAAAAACTCTTGGATTGGGAGCTAAACTTTTTTAACATTGGTTTTTTATGAAAAAAAAACAAGTAAAAAATATTGCAAAAATAGCGTTTATAGACCAAAGAGGAATGAGAAATAGTAAAGAATGCCTTAAGTTCAAAGGACCAAATAAATTCGCAAACATTCATACAAGTGACTGTGTACACACGTCCGTACATACTCGTATATACATACATACATACTAGTGATGAGCTATAACGTGATTTTTTTTAATAATGTTGCTCCTTGTGAATTTGATTTTTAAATCGCTGTTCTTTTAAACTGTGACTGTGATCACAGTTTAGCAGTATTTTGTTTGTAGCAGTTCTATTATTTTGAGAAAATCTAATAAGAACAGCAGCAGTGAAATTAAACTGTGACTGTGATCACGGTTTAACTCATTTCAGCTCTTCTGCTTTAAAAGTCTTTATTGGGATTGGTATTTTGATAAATACTAATAAGAAGAGCGACAAGACCAAACAATTAGCAATCAACCCCGTGCAAATATTGAGAATTGTCGTATAAGAGGCAGAGAGACAATAAAATTGCAAATATAAAAATGTGAGCTCTACATATGTAGTTGCCAAAAAAGACGATTTGACGATTTTTTTATCGACAAAAGCTGAAGGTATAAAAAATATATGTGGTAGCCTTATCTAATGTTAAGTAAGCATATAATAACAATCACAGTTTGTATAAAAGAACTATATTTTCGAAACCTGTTACTTGATGAATTCAGTCACAGTTGTGATTAGTGATTTTTCAATCGATGTGAAAAAAGAACAGGTTTCAAAATATTGCTCAACTCTGATACATACATACAAATTAATGTTTTGTTGCAAAAATCTACAATAAGAATAAGTAGTAGAGGTACAAAGAAACAAAGAATTCAAAGATATACAAATGATTGCGAAGAACATTATGGGAAAGAAATTTAGGCATGAATGTGAATTGTGAATGGCGTCGTCGACGTCACATCTAGACGACAGTAATAATTGTCACTTGTCTACTCTTTATCGACAACAATTAACTACTCTTAACATGCAACATTAATTTACGAAGTCTTAGAGATTAGTAAGACATTGCCAATAAGATCCAATTGTTGTCGATAAGGAGTAGACAAGTGACAATATTTACTCTCGACGCCGCCATTCACAATAAGGGGAATATATTTGTGTGGCATTTTAATAAACTAAAAGCTTTACATACGATCCCTTGAAATTAACAATAGGAAAATTGACATTGAAAGGCTTAACGGCAGTGCTACCAGATCTAAAAAATACGCTAAAACTATTTGAAATAATTTCAAGAATATGTACTAAAAGAAGTAAAAAACCCGGTAAAAAATAGTTTTTAAATTTAAAAAATTCATGAGACAAATTTAAATGAATCAAGAATATTTTCTTGTTTTACTGGTTAAGCGCCATCTACTGCTATACATATATGCATTTCGTTACTGGTTAAAGAACTCATCAGTAGATTTCAACCGAACAAATTTGTTACACGAGTATATCTAGGTGAGCAATGAACTAGAAAAATCTGAAAAACCGACAATTTTAACCAGATGTTCGGGGATACGCCCATAAAAATTAAAATTTGCGTTACTGAGCTGAAATTCGGTACACCAGTAGAACAAAGTGAGTACTCACCTAAAAAAAATCTGAAAATCCTAAAATTTTAACCAAGGGTGCGGGGCTACGCCCATAAAGCTCAGAATTAAAAAAACATTTCTAAGGCGTTAAACTCAAGCGATTTTATTGAAATTTGGCATACATGTTGCAATAATACAAGGCTATAAATTTTCGTTGAAAAAGTGGGCGTTAACACGCCTATACAATTTAAGTCTCCTATTTCATGTACTTCGTGTCAGCACATTTTAATATACTACATATTTATATATTTATTGCTATCCGTTTTCAACGAAAATCGACAGGAAAGATAACTAATGGCTACAGCAGGTATTGGCGGTATGGGCGGTATTACGCCCATAAAAAAATATATGAAATATTCGTTAGTAGCTGAAATTTGATAAACAAGTAGGTCTAGTTTAGCAACTAACTAGAAAAATCTGAAAACCCGGAGATTTTGACAGGGGGGCGGGGCTATTCCAATAAAACACACAATTAAAAGAGCAAATTTAAAATGTTTATCTCAAGCGATATTACTGAAATTTGGCACAAATGTTGGAATAATGCAAAGTTATAAAATTTCGTTGAAAAAAGTGGGTGTTAACACGCCCATACAATTTAAACCTCCTATTGTATGTAATTCGGATAAGCAGACTTAAACATACTATTTCTTTAAATAAGTGAAACATTTGTAAATTTTTAATTGAACTCCCAGTGATTTCCAATCAGAAATAATTTTTAGTCAGGCTTAAGTTCAGTAATTTCAATTCTTATTGAATGAAATATTTTTATTAATTAATGTGAGTATCTTCTCTTCTTTAGATACTCACATTAATTAATAAAAATATTTCATTCAATAAGAATTGAAATTACTGAACTTAAGCCTGACTTAAAATTATTTCTTTAAATATTAATATCCACTTCCAACGAAACTTGACACGGCGGGAATACGCCCTTAAAAATTAAATATTGCGCTAGAGAGCTGAAATTTGATACGCAAGTAGGTCAAGATGAGAAACCAAATAGAAAAATCTAAAAACCCAAATATTTTAATCAGGAGTGGCAGGGGCCACGATAATTTTGTACTGAAGCTTTTAACTAAAGCTTTAACCTTAAAAGCTATCATATTAAAAACGGTACGATGATAATTGAGCGCTGCTCATACGAAGATCTTGAGTTTAAAAAAGTGGCGGAGAGTGGGGGTAACGGCCACAACATTACAAGCTAGAGAGCTTAAATTCAATACACAAATAAATCTAAATTAGAGATCACCAGGAAATATTTAAAATCCTCGAAGTTTCAATTGGGGGGCATGGACACGCACTTTAAGGTCAAAATTATTCCTTTCCAAAATTTCGGCCATCAAAAGTAGTGAGATAAAAATTTTGACCAAGTTCGTGTTTGGTACAATACCTATCACTGCAATATGGTATGCATTATATAAATTTGTAATCGTAAGAGTCTTATACAATTTCTAGATAATGTGCTAACTAACTTATCGAAGTTGCAAAATTTTAAACAAGCCATACTATTGGTGAAAAATCACCAAAACTGCAATTAAAGCAAAAATTTGCAAAATCGGAAGCAAGCGCTAAAAATGATTAGAAATCGCGAAAGCCATTAAAAATATAAAAAGTTCTAAAGAAACGTGAAAACGCGAAAAAATCGCAAATTAGCGAAAAATTGCTACGCGTATTGAAGAAATTACTAAACATAGAAATAGTTAAATTCGCAAAAAAATATAAAGAAATAAACTGATTTGTTTTTATATTTTTGATTAAATTATTTTATTTTTATAGTTGTGAAATATCCATTTGAAAGCGGCACCACTGAAACATATATTTATGATGCTGCTGCCGTCGTCAAAATGATTCAGTAGCTGGCTACCAGGCAACTTTTGTTGCCTGCGGCACTTGTAGTCGTGTAGCCATGTAGCCTGCTGTGGTCTATGTATTTAAAGCATTAGAATACGGGTAAATGTAAAATGTTTTTTTTATGTTAGCTCTTTTTCTATATGGAATTTTACCTTAGTTATGATAAAAATTTATCAGGTGTAGATGTAGGGTTAGAAAAATAAAAAACACAGTTCCAGAGCTGGAAAATTTAAACGTTTTTGGTAACAAACACTAACTAAATAAGACTAATTTTTTTCTTTGTTAATTAAATATATTTTTAATTTTATAAATAAATAAATTAGTATTAAAAGTCAGAAAAATCAAAAATACTGTTCCAGGTTTGGAAAACTTTAACTTTTTTTAATAAAAAATAACTAATAAATTTTTTTTGGAGATAACGTAAAATATATCGCTAAAGAGCATCAATATGAAATGCATGTAAAATGGGACGCTACGAGCCGTTTTCCAAAATTACGCTGCCAAAACATAGAGAAAATCTTAAAATACATGACACGGTATATTTAAATCCGGGTGTGTAATTATTTGAGGTTGCTTGTAAATGTTTTAAGATAGAAAAAAATGTTTTGAATCAGTATTTATACTTGATTCAGTCTTTCGTGTCGGTATCAATATAGTAAATGTTGGCAAAAGTTCAAAATTATACATTGTTTAAACCAAAACGTTATTCGTATATATATTTTGTTAGTTTGTGAAATTTCCCCTATTCAATTGAATGGTACTCAGTCAAGGTCCAAATTTATTCCTCTTTTAATAATTCTTGATTTTTCGGAATGTTTTCATGGACTTTGAATAGTAAAATATCTAACGGTTTTGTGCTTATTAAATTCTTCTTGTTGTGAGCCTTGAACAAGATTTATCACGCCTCCACGAGCAGCGATCTATTTAAAAGGTAAAATATCGAAAATAAAGTATCCCTTCTTTTACACTATCTAAACAATTGTTTTTTTATTTTCCTCCATCTTTGCACGCAAACATACATACATAAATATACAGACCAACTTGCTTTAGATGGGGGTGAATAAATTAGCATTTGAAAGTGCTGATCTATGTTAAATTATTCTCTAATGAATTTCTCATCATTCATTTTTAAAATGGAAAATATTAATCATGTTAAAAAATTTTAAATACAGACATCAAAATAAAATATTCAGCAATTGCTAATATCGAAATTAAAATATTTAAAACAAATACTTTATTCGAAAAATATCCACAGGTCACTTACTTTCTACTGGAGCAAAAAATAAATAATTTATTTCTCACAAGACAAAAATGTATGTATATATGTATACTTATGGGTGAATTGCATATAATATTATGTATACCTGCATACATAAATTTAAAATTAAAAACTTTGTTTTTACCAGACCTGGGAAATTTGCATTAAATAAGGTAATGCATTGAGCATTTTCCTGCATTAAACCAAGTCAATGCAAATGTAAATTTATTGAATTAACACTAAATCGTATGCTTTTAATGCATTATTTTTTCCATTGAATTAAAATCCCCTCAAAGTAATGCATTAATATTGCATTGGCACTAAATCACAACTAAAAATTGCACTGATTTTGCATTACCACTAATGAAGTAATGCAATATGATTGCATTCTCGCTAAAACCTATTGTACATAATAAAATTAAACAAAGGATGAACAAAACAAATAAAAATTAAAAAAATTCAGTAAAGTTGAATGAAATGAAAAATATTCATTGAACATACACATCTCACTTAATCAACAAGAGGGTATTAAGTCAAAATTTTTGATATCTCACTTTTTGCAGGAAACCAACTAACAACACCAATATCTATCTACTGAAAAAATTTCAACGTATTTTGATCACTCTTTTGTTGATAAAATTTTTTTTTAAAATTTTTCTGATTTGCGACTCTTTTCAAAACATAGATATTCTTATATAATAATTGAAAGGTTTTAAAATAAAAACAATGTACACATATTTTCAAATGAAATTTGTTCACCATGATGTATTTGGATTTTTAAATTTTCCTAAAATGTAACCACAAACAGTTTTTCGTCTCTACTGAAAATTTTAAAATTTTGCCAAGGGAGTATCCCTTGTTGATTATCCTTCCTTTTCACAATGTATGGTTACGAGTTAACGTGAACTTTAACTGACAGTTCTTCATACAAAACTTCTCGTTAAAGCGCCTCTTCGCTTTTAATTGTACATTCTGGAAAGGGCCGTAAGTGCGATATGTATGCTCAATGAATATTTTTCACATGTAGGTGGCCTCAATGTGAACTTTACTGTATTCTTTTATCTTCATTTGTTTTGTTCACCCTTTATTTAATTTTGTGTGCACAATATGTTTTAGTGACAATGGAATCATATTGCATTACTTCATTAGTGTTAATGCAAAATTAGTGCATTTTTTACGTGTGATTTAGTGCCAATGCAATATTAATACGTTGTCTTGACGAGATTTTAATTCAATGCAAAAAATAGTGCATTAAAAATATCAAATTTAATGCCAATGCAATATTAGTGCATTACTTTGAGGAAATTTTAATTCAATGCAAAAAATAGTGCAATAAAAATATCAAATTTAATGCCAATGCAATATTAATGCATTACTTTGAGGGTATTTTAATTCAATGGAAAAAATAATGATTTAAAAGCATACGATTTAGTGTTAATTCAATAAATTTGCATTTGCATTGGTTTTTTTTAATTTAATGCTAATGCAAAAGTAATGCATTTTACCCAGGTCTGGTTTTTACCCGTTTTTTAACTCATGCGTCATACATTTGTATCAAGTACGCAATGCACTTTCGAATCGGAAATTATTTTCAAAGTTTTCTAAAAACTTATGTATATATTGTAGTTGTGCTATTTTTGTTGACACAACTGCACGGTATAAGAAACTATAAAAGAAATCAAAAATGATATTGACCTACGAAAAATACGGGGAAAATTAATATTCTTTATTGGCTAAACATCAGAGTTCGTGTATGTTTTCAATTCTTGCACATACGAGTACAATAAGCAATAAAGAAGAAACAAAAAGCAAAATGAAATGCTTCTTTGCTTATTTATCCCTGGGGTTTGTGAAAATAAAAATAGAAGAAATCATCGATTACAATACATGCGCCAGTTTTTATATGTGTGTTTCTGCTTGTTAATTTTTTTCCTTTCAGCTTTCCTTGTGACACTTAAGTAAACATATCTAAGTACACAAATGTAAATATGTTTGTATGCACATATACATACATATGAGTATATATGAGTGTACAAATTAATACATGCCACATCTATATGCATGAGTATTGGTTTTATTTGTAAAACAAAAGGAAAATTCTATTAGCGACTTTAGTCCTGTGTACACATGATTAATTATTGACTAATTTCTGTGAACTTAAAATTCAAGGAATAACAGACTCGAGTCGAGAAGGACATACATATAGATTCGAATACATGTACATTTTTGTATGAGTGTGTTTGCTCACTCACATCTAAAAGTGATTTTGTGTAGCATACTTTTTTGGATACTAAACTATGGTTTTTTATATTTAGAGCCATAAGCTTTTGAGTATTGTACACATACACAATCGCTTACTCCGCCTTATACGCTTATTTGATTTTTGCAAGTTAAATATTTGAAATAATGCATTCGTTGCGTGTTTCAAAGAAATTCTGTAAATATTAATTTTATCTAAACAGGAAGATGTTTAAGTCACACAACGGCAGAGAGAATACTTCAGTTAATATTCTTTTGTACTCATTTGTTTTTCATATAAAATAATCCCTTGTTGGTCTCCGCTGTCCTGGTCCTAGGGCTTTTAGTGAGTCAGAAATTAGTGCGACATTTTCAATACCGACATGTGAGTTTGGAAAAATGCTATAGTTTACATTTGCCATTCAAATGAGTCTGGTTTTAAGCCCATTAAAAGTATTGTTAAGAGATCAGCGGCCGATAAAACTTTATTATCTTTTGGAAGGAAATTTGCATTTTTCAATGGACGTAAAAAAGCAAAATATATATAGTTTTAAAACTCTGACTGTTCTACTTGCCCAAAAAAGGGCAAATCCTTATAGGGCTTTATTGTTTTTTTTTGAAGTTTTATATTTATACGTACCATACTTATGCTTTTTTACATGTGTGGTTACAAGAATTTGTCACAGTTTGTATAACACATTTGCAAATATACTCGTATATGAACACATTCATATAGATATACGTACGTGTGTATGTATGTATATCGCACACTGGAAGTTATTTGCCTAAGGAAACCAAATTCAATTTGAATCAAGTTTCTGCATAAAAGAAAGTTATAGGTCAACATAACCAATTTTTATGATTAAAGGAGCCCAAAAATAGTCACATAGATCCATACAATGATACTTAGGCCAATCTTTGCGTACGCACGGAGGGATTATATGGTGGCAGAAGACTCGACAGGTTGCGGCGACAACCATGTTAAGAGATTGGCATGTGTCTTACAATTAGCGCAATGAGGTCATGCCCAGCCTTGGCCATTGCATTATTAATACCCATACTCAAGACTCTGAGGCCCGACAGGAGAACTGTGTATTCTAGAAATCTATGTTGGCATATGGATTTATCCCAAACGGAAGATGAAGTCTTTGCTGCAGCTTGTGAGCACAACGTAAAAGTCTGTGTGACCATGGGCAAATGGCCTACGGTATTGGAGGTAGAAATACAGGCGATCACTAAGTGTGTTCACATTAATTCAATTAGGGGCATTAAAGGCGCGCATAAGCTGTATATTTTGATAGCACTAGTCTACACCAAAAATGTACATTTGATGAGAGGTGGGTCTCCTTATGTATTTTTTCTGCTGAATTCGAAAACCGAGGCTATATTTTTTTTATGGTACGAAAACCGAGGTTAAATTTTTTTTGGTACAGTTTTTGAGATATTGTAATTTGTTCACTTTTTCGACCTATTTCCACTTGAAAAATGATATCTCAAACTAGAAATGTCTTATTTGGTCATTCTTGGTATTCAAATACAATCATATGCACCATAGAATCACTGCAAAATATGATTTTTTGAAAATGTGCTCTATTTCCATCAATATATTTTGAACCGCTTTACCAATCAAAGATCTGATTATACAGATTTATCCGTCATCTCAATACCTTGCATTTGAATACCAAGAACGACCAAATCAGACATTTCTAGTTTGAGATTTGTCAAGTCAAAAGAGCTCGATAAAATGAAAAAATTACAATATCTCGAAAACAGTTCCTTAAAAAAAATTTAACCTTGATTATCGAACTCAGCGGAAGAAACTACATAAGAAAAATTACCTCTCATCAAATGTACATGAAAAAAATTATAAATAATTTTGTAAACTAGTGTAGTCAGGCAGCTCTTAAGTCCCTTTGATCGGATTTGATTCACTACAGAAGCTATCAATATAGAACAAAGTTTCCATTTACTGAATACCTGGCCACAGTAATCATCCGGGTAATGAGGAAGCGGATGAATTTAGCAGGGGACTCTCTGCTGCTACTTTTATGGGCCTAAACTCCTTTTGTGGCGTAAACTAATTGACTGTTCTCTCTCAGATTACATTACATTTCTACTGCAAGGAAAGCGTGGCTGGCCTCTGCTGGTTTAAGACAGGCCAAATAATTTATTGAGAAATTTTAATATAGTGATATACTGATGTGCTGAACTGGCACTATTTACGGCTTTGGACTGGACTACTCTCTGAGGAAAAGAAACCTAATCCGACAACGGCAGACATTCTATGCGAGTGTATTGTTTTA
This sequence comes from Tachina fera, assembly GCA_905220375.1. Taxonomy (NCBI): domain Eukaryota; kingdom Metazoa; phylum Arthropoda; class Insecta; order Diptera; family Tachinidae; genus Tachina; species Tachina fera. The sequence continues at coordinate 47,560,474 of LR999965.1, read as the reverse complement.
TATAACAGTAGAATTCGTGCTGTTTTATTCTGAATTTCTTTGCTACGATGATACAAGGCAGGCTTGTCCAGCATATGTGTTAACTTACATTAGAATAGTAATACGGAGCTTGATTTAACTTGAAGATTTATTGCACAAAAGATTACCAGATGCACCGTACCAGATCATTGATTATTCTATTCTATTCTGCTGTAGTGTCCCACAACCCACTTCTTATCGTAAGTAGAAGTAGTTATTGTCGAAGCATCCTTAATTAATAGAAATGGCGTTTGCGGGTAAGAGTCACGGGCTGCACTCTTGTATACTGGCAAAAAAAAGTTTTGCTTCTAATGTTTGTTAATTCTTTCAGCTACTGGCCAATGGTAAACTCGGTAAATGCTGACCTCGGTCCAAATGTCATGTGATACTGTAAATCTACCAAGCATCGGTGTTCAGGTGCTTACGGATTATGAAGTAAGGCGTGGAATGGTTCTGGTACTCGAGTGTGAAGCCGACGTGCACTATAGTCAGTAGGGAAGCATCAATATAAATAAAAGAGGTGTGTTGGTTTTTCATTTTATATTTTCTAATAACACTAGTTTACAAATTTACCCTTATTCCAGTTGTCGACATCAACGTATCTTTAACACAATACCAAAACATTTCAGCTTGTTGACTCGCTCCCGAGAACAATTTTATGCTACTGACAATCTATTTCCGTTTTCTAAGGTCTAGAAAATAACATTAACCTGCCAACATCAGTCAGTTGCTTTCGACCTGCCAACAATACCTCAATTTTTTGGTATTATTTATTTATTTATCCAAGGAACTGTTTTTGAAACATTCGAGAAGAATACATTTTTTCCAGTTTTTTATGGATTCAAATGGAATGGAAGTGCTTAGACACTATTCTTCCAAACCTAACTTAACCCTTTGTATGAGTTTTCTTTAAAGGTTGCATCTACAAACCAGTTGCCTTGTCTTTCTGCACAGCAACATGCGTTACAAAAGTCTTCCACTTCATGCCTTTGCTGTTGAGAGGGTCCATAATGCAAAAGTCAGAACTTGTTGTGCAGAAAACGAATTTAAAGTTTTGAATTTACTAACAACTTAATGGTACAAGAAATTAATTTTTTTCTTTCAAAAGGTGAGCATACAAAATATTTTAATGAAATTAATAAGTATGGAACTTCCAAACTACTGAATGGCTTTGCCTAACTAAAAATTATTGTAGAGCATAAGTAACATTTTCAGCACCATATCTTGTGAAGTCTGTACCTAAACCAGCTACGGAGAAAGTGGGCAGAAAGTTAGATAAGTTTGGATTCCGAGAATTTTTGAAATATCTTACAGATCCATGTCTGATTCAGCTACAGACTTAACAAGATAAGATGCTGAAAATTTGACTCCCGTACAGCCATTCGAATTTCCAAGTAAAATCTATTCAGTACTCTAGAAGTTCCATTTTTATTACCACTTATTTTACGCAAGACTGCTTTATATCGTTCTTTATATTGTATAAAAAATTTCATACAAATATTCTCTATACTAATTTTTTGAGTGTAAAATTACATTTTATTTTATTATTAAGTTGTTAGTAAATTAAAAACTTTAAACTATATTTCTTTAAAACAAGTTTCTTTTTTTGCATTATGATCTCTCTATAATAGTATGACTCTCTAACAGCGGAAGCTCGATTAAACAAAAACTTTTTGTTTTGTTTTTAATAAGGTATGACGTATTTGATAATTGGGAGTTTTATTCAATATTTCGGGAACGGTAGCCCTGATTTTCATGCTACATAACTCTGGTTTTACACTCAGCAGTTTTAGAAGCTCAACTTTTGATTTTGTACACAGAAAAAACTAAAATTTAATTTTCAGTAACCAAATTCATTGAATCAGTAAATGTTTTGTATGAATACGGTGCTACAAATAATTTTGAAAATTCTGATAACAAGTTTATAAAAAATCAAATCTAGCTGAGTTCGACTGAGAGAATTTTTTGTTTAAGTTTGTTGGTGTTTGTTTATCTTGCTTGTCGATAGGTCCAACATGCTGCTGTGGCGTGGTTGTTGCTTATTTTGATTGATCGTATACATGTAATTGCCAATTTACCGGATCAGTAAAAAGGATTTACTGAAAATAAATTTTATTTCAAACAAAAATTTGCCTAAAATCTTTTGTGCGTAATTTTTTCTGTGTGTGAGAGAATTGAGAAAGTAATATATACCTTTTGTATACTTACCTTTTTTCTTTCTCATTATAAAATCAAAAGTTGAGCAATAATAACTGCCGAGGCTAAAACCAGAGTAACAACGACATGTCCTTTTTTTGGCAAATATCTTAGTTTATTTATATGTATATATTTAAATATATTTTAATTTAATAAAATGATATCCAATTTCGCACAATATGTTAAGTAAGTTCTTTGTGTGATAAAAGTTATTCGTTAGATTGATGTTTAAATAAAAATAGCCAATCCTTATGTATTTTTATCTCCTGATTACAATGGCGTCATTAGTTTTTCACTGTTAGATCTAGCTTTAAGAGATAGTGACATTTAACATTTGCATAATTTACACCACTTTTTGTATTATTCCCTTAATATTTCACGAATGGTACTCCAAACTTAAAAATACTTTCTGGATTATTAATCTACACAAAAATCTCAGGGTATTTTACTGTTATTGTAAGGATGTTTAAAATCGTGTGTTCTTAGTTTAGTCTTTAAACATTTTTGGATTATAATTTTTTAACCTAATAGGTACATATAACTAACCCTTATATATTTTTGTTCTATTACGAAAATAGCTTTATTTTTTCTATGCCCTCTACATACTTTCAGATATATTGTGCGTTAAATAAAAAAAATACTTTAAATTTTTGTTTTCTAACGCCATCCGAAAAAATTGTTTTTTATATTACATTTTTTTAAAGAGAAGTAACACTCAGGCAATGAATGCCTACTACTACTTATAGGTGTTACCTTCTTTAGGAAAGGGATAGTGATAGAGAAGGAAGAGATAGAGGAAGGCTTCTTTTCTTTTACAACTCTACGTTTTGCACGTTTTAATGCAAAGTTGCAGCGCCTCTGGTTTCAATGAGGTGCATTAAATTTTTGAAGCTGTGTTTAGTAACCAGTTTTATTCGTCATTTTACTTCGCCTATGATCGTGCTACACAATACCGACGAAGGAGGGCGCTCTGATGTTACATTAGGGTTAGTATCTGCCGAAGTTGGTATAGTTCAGTGACCACTATGCCTCTCCATCACTTGAACTTTCCTACAACAAGTGATACAAAGGGACACTAATGCACATCAGAAAAATGCGTGGTGTTGTAATTTTTTAATGACTGTCGGATACAGGGATTTAACCCATGATCTTCGGTTTTGTAGTCAACGTGCTAACTACTTCAGCCAACGCCACCCCACCACATTTGTTATTTTACAAGTCCTTAATGCTATTATTACGCCAAAAAAATTTTTATGGACCAGTCAGAAATTTTTTGTGTTATTTGTGGTTATTGTATCACATATTTCAAATTTGCAGCGTGAGGATCGGCTATTTTTATTTAAATACCACAAAATTTTTTTTGTACAGTGTTTTTGATATTTTGTTGTTTATATATATTTTATATATAATATTCTATTAATATTCTAGTAGAATTAGGAAATTTAGTAGTATAAACATTTTTATTCTTATGACATCTAAATTTAATGCCTTCTTTAAGTGATTCGCAGTTTATTATTTGCACTCTTTATAAAGTCTTCAAAAATATTGTAGTACATATGTACGTATGCATGTTTTTGCTCGTACACGTGTGTGTGTGGGGGAGTTAAGGTATATATGTGTGTGTGCGACAAGGATTGTGTATATGAGTTAATCAAATCATTCAGCCATCTAAAACAATTGTTTACACATTGTAACGTACATCCACACATACATATATACATATGTACATGTTTCATATTGTAGTTATATACACTTTAGATTAAAATTATTTTAAACAATAGACTTATTAGATTTACGTATAAATAATGTTACTAATACTTTTGGTGTTCATTTTTAATCTTTATTAATAATATAAGGCTGCTCCACATTGAAGCTGGTTCATATGCATTTGTTTTAAATTGAAATTTTGTTAAAAAACTATTCCGACTGAAAATATGTTGTGTGTATAAAAGCTGAATGTGGGTGCATATTAAAGTCATGCACAAGACCACTTACAAGAACTTTTAAGACATGAAAGATTATTCAAATGTTTTACTACAGCGAAATGTACTAAAACAAATGCTAAACAACACCGTTGGCAATACATTTGTTTAAGTTATTGCATATTGTATAGGAGTAAAAAATAAAATACTTCGTGACGGAAGAATTTGTGATGCTTGCTTCATCATACGCATGGGCGCGAATACAAACGTCATGTATGTACATACACACACACTTTGTGTATGCTCCTTTATTTTTAAGAGCCCATACAAACGCACACATGTATTGACATTAGTTGTGCGCGATTGCTTTAAAAAAATACAATTAAACACATAGGCTGACTTCTTAAAGGCAAGTTGCAATGCATAGTTAAAAAAAAAATGCGTGTACAATGCTAAGCATCCGAGCAAAAAAACTCTGATTTGGAAGCACTAACAGCTGAGGGAAGTAATGTGTTGCTTATTTGTAACAAAAGCATCGAAAAATACTTCTGAAAAGCACTAACGTAAGGCGGGCTCTCACAAAATTTATATATTATTACTTCTGTGTAACATTTACCTTACGAAGAGATACTTGTTCCCCCATTCGGATTAATAATCAAGTTGTTCCTCAACATTCACATGTGAAATATCTTGGTATACACCTCGATCGACGGCTTACATGGAAACATCACATTGACTATAAGTCAACTAAAATTAACTCAGGTACATTGGCTGATTGGCAGAAATTCAACACTCAGCCTAGACTGCAAACTTTTAATATACAAGTCGCTTTTAAAGCCAATATGGTGTTACGGTATCCAGTTATGGGGCACTGCTTCTGCTTCCAATGTAGAGAGAATTCAACGAAGACAAAACAAAATTTTACGGTTAATAACATCGGCACCATGGTACATCAAAAATTCTAATATACATCGTGATTTAAATATGCCACTAGTGATTGAAGAAATAGCAAAATAGGCAGGCAAATATTTAACAAAACTCGAGTCACATCCTAATCCGCTTGCTCGTAATATTTTGAACTTTACTGGACACATCCGCTTAAAAAAGAGATATACAAGGGCTCTAATACTAAACACTCCGAATGAAGTTGCTTGAAAATACTTTTTTTTAATTATCACTATTTATGTATTATTTCCAACTATCACTCAGTTATATCTGGCATTGGTCAGGCCTATTAATTATATGTTAGATTTAAGATTTGAATACTTATTGTTAGTTCATATATGAAGATACAATAAATAAAAAAACATGCATAAAAAAATACTTCTGTGAAGCACTTTAGTAAGGCAAAAAAAAAATGTATGACTTTTTGGAATCTAAATGTATTACTTCTAAATGGCTCCTATGGAACAAAAACATGCAGTGTAAATGCGCAACCGCAAGTGATTCTTTAATATTGTCACCCTTACAAAAACGCTTCTGGTAAACAATAATTTTTGCTGAGATGTCTTAAGTGCAACATTGCTTTGCAGAGAAATTTTATCGGCATTTAGGAACGTCGCTAGGTAACTCATACATATATGTGCATACAAAATAAATTTTTTTTTTTTTTTTTTTTTTTTTTTTTTAATACATATATTTATTTATTGTATCTTCAAAAATGAACTAACAATAAGTGATCAAATCTTAAAGCTAAAATATAATTATTTATTAGCCCGACCAGTGTCGGCCAAAACTTAGTGATAGTTTAAATAATACAAAGTAGTGCTAATCAAAAAGGAAAATTAAATGTATTTTCAAGCATTCCCATCTAGAGTGTTGAGTATAAGAGCCCTTGTGTCCCTCTTTTTTAGGCGGATGTGACCATTAAAATTCAAAATATTACGAGCAAGCGGATTAGGATGTGACTCGAGTTTTGTTAAGTATTTGCCTGCGTATCTTGCAATTTCTTCAGTCACTAGTGGCATTTTTAAATCACGATGCAAATTTGAATTCTTAATATACCATGGAGCAGATGTTATTAACCTTAAAATTTTGTTTTGTCTTCGTTGAATTCTCTCTACATTGGAAGCTGAAGCAGTGCCCCATAACTGGATACCGTAACACCATATTGGCTTCAAAAGCGACTTGTATATTAAAAGTTTGCAGTCCAGACTAAGTGTTGAATTTCTGCCAATCAACCAATGAATTTGAGATAACTTAAGTTTCATCTGAGTTAGCTTAAAGTCAATATGATGTTTCCATGTAAGTCTTCGATCAAGGTGTATACCAAGGTATTTCGCTTGGGAATGCTGAGGAATATTTTGATTGTTGATTCGAATGGGGGAACAAGTATCTCTTCTTAGGGTAAACGTTGTATGGACACACTTTTGTTCATTGACTTTAATTCTCCATAAGTTCAACCAGATTTCTAACTGTGTAATATGTTCTTGAAGATATCGCGACGCCTCGTGCGGGTTTTTGTGCATACTAAGGCAGGCTGTATCATCGGCAAACGTAGATGTATGGATATTGCTGCTCACAGGCATATCACAAGTATAAATCAAATACAAAACTGGCCCCAGTATGCTCCCCTGTGGCACACCGGATGATATAGATTGGGGCAGACTCATGAATTCTCCTTCCACAATCGTAAACTTTCGGGTAGTTATGTAGCTTTCTAATAAATTCAGAAAATTTATTGGTAAATATGATTTTAATTTTAAAATAAGGCCTTCATGCCACACTTTATCAAAGGCCTGAGAAACGTCAATAAACAGGGCAGAACAATACATTTTTTCTTTAAAAGTTCTTCTTATAAATTGCACCAATCTATGAGTTTGTTCAATGGTGCTATGCTGACTTCTAAAACCAAATTGATGGTCTGGGATACACCCACTATCAGTTAAAATTGGGGACAATTTTGTCATGAGCAGCTTTTCGAAGAGTTTTGACATTGTTGATAGCAGACTTATTGGCCTGTATGACTCAGCCTTGGTAAGGTCTTTGCCCGGCTTTGGAATCATTTTGACCTTCGCAAGCTTCCAGCTTTGTGGATAATACTCCAGTCGTAAAATGGCGTTAAAAATAAATAACAGGATTCTAATTGCAATATGGGGCAAGTTTTTCAGCATATTGTTACTTATTCCATCAATACCTGGAGCTTTCTTCGGGTTGAGTTCAGCAATTAGTTTCTGAACATCACGCGTCTTAAATTTTATGGGTCGAGGGGGTAGCGCAACCACACTCGGTAAATCAACAACACCAGTACATGTATTTGGGGTAAATACGGATTTTAAATGCTCAACAAATATGTTACCTTTTTCAGTATCGCTTCTGGCCCAACCTCCGGTAGAAGTGCACAGAGGTGGTCTATATTCAACGGGTGTTTTAAGCTTTCTAGCAGCTCGCCACAAGGAGTAATTAGATGCAGGTGTGGCATCAAGATTTTCCAGATAATTTTTAAGACATACAGTTTTTTCATATGCCAGCAGCTCTTGGAGTCGTCTAGTGCACTCTTTAAATCTAATTTTATTTTGGGGTGATCTGTGCTGTTGCCATTCCCTTCTAGCTGTCCTTTTTTCACGTAAAAGACGTTCAATGTCTGTAGAATAAATCCTATTAAACCCAGTCTGCGGATGGGAAGTAGTAGCATGTTCAGCAGCCTGTTTAATATTTTCGTTAAGATTTTCAATGTTAGATTCAATATCACCTGGTGTTCTTAGGTTAATATTTTCCGTACAATGGCTACTGAGGTATTTTTTGAACCCCAGCCAATTAACACGGTTGATCATCTTTACGTATGGGACAGGGAAGTCACTTCTTAGTGGGCTACAAATTGTAACAATCGTGGGAGAGTGATCGGAGGAGAGATCTACAGAAGCTTCAACATGAATTAATTCCCTACCGATATTTTTCATTACTCCAAAATCTATAACATCCGGAATTTTTTGTATGTCCGTAGGCCAGTAAGTGGGCTCCCCACTTGAAATGACGCCCAAGCCCATTTTTGAAATTGTGTTGAACAATGCCCGACCTCTAGGTGTAATAAGACGCGAACCCCAGAACGTATGTTTTGCATTGTAGTCCCCAGCTGCTACAAAACAAGGGCCAAGAGATTTGTAGAATTCCTCGAATTGATCCTCAGTAATTGCGAATCTGGGAGGGGAGTAAATTGATGATATCACGAAATTTGTAACAAAATTTTCGACACAAATATTTGTTGCTTGTAGATGTTCTTCACAAATGTTATCAAGGACATAGTGTTTGAGTCTTGACTTAATTAGTATTGCTGACCCACCGCATGCTCTCCCCCTCGGGTCCTTTGAATCATATAGAGTGTAACCATTTATTTTAAATAAGCTCCTTGAAGTCAAATGAGTCTCAGAGACCAACATTATATCAATATTTTTTTCCATGAGGAAGTGCTCAAGTTCATTTTTATGCTGGCGAATGCCGTTTGCGTTCCAGAAACATATTTTTAACATGTTCATGGTTTGTTTACTAATGCTTGAAGCAGTGTATTCTGCATTCGCAGCATTTCTTGCATCATGCTCGTCATATTTGTTGTGAAGTTGTTTATAGTTAGCACCAGATTCTCAATAGTAGCTTCAAGGCGACTAAAGTTAAAGCCTGAGCTTGCATTCGCTGAATTGTTTTGCGGTGAAACATTTTGTGAGGGACTAGAACTAGCCTTAGCAGCATCGGCATACGATACACGTGAAGTAACTGGTTGACTTACTTGAGCAAAAGAGGCGGAGTACGCGTTTAATGGTTGGGCTGGGGCTAACTTAGGTTTTTGACTCATAGTCTGTTTAACAAAAGAATATACAGGGCATCCTCTATAGTTAGCGGTGTGATTACCTCCACAATTACTACATTTTTTTTCTGCTTGTTCTTTTGGCTTAGTGCAGCTAGCAGTACCATGCAATTCACCGCAGATAACACAAACTGTAGGTAAATTGCAGTAAGTTTTTGTATGGCCATATTCTTGGCAATTATGGCACTGTACAGGACCTGAACGCTTACGTGGCTCTTCAACTGTGATTTTTCGGTGTAACAGAAACTTTACGCTATAAATTGGATGGGTTTCATTTTTTTTCAATTGTATGTCATTCGGCTCCAGTTCAATGCGAAATAGGGGTTGGGCGACCTTTTCTCTGTTAATTATATTAGTAACGTTTTTTACCTTAAATCCTTGGTCTAGAAGTGCACATTTTACTTCTTCGGGCTCAACGTATGAATCTATGCCCTTTAGTACTATCTGTAGGCCTTTAGCACTCTTAAGTTGGTATGTGTAAAAGTTTCTTTTATTTTTTTCAAAATCATTTACAATTTTTCGAAAATTGTTTTCATCGTATATTTGGATTTTAGTTTCATCAATATTACCTCTTTTAATTGGAATTACGTGAAAAGTATTTTCACCAATGGTCGACAGTAGTTTTTTTAGAAGCGCGTTAGAATTTTTTCCCTCACATATATTGGTGGTGGCTTAAAAGACTTCTGAGATGATGAAGCGGTCTTCTCGTTATCGACTTGCAATAATGAAAAACGATTTTGGCGATTCATGGATGATGCGCTGTTATCCCTAGACATCTTTGGAACAGATGAAATTTTAGAAGAATTCGGGCTTCGCCCACGCTTTACCACGGTTATATATCTGTCCATTCCGACTTGTACCTTTGGTTTTGAGCTACTGTTATCTGTAGTGATAACTTGGTTAGGTGATGAACAGCCCGAAGCGAATGATTTCAATGGCTTAACTGACGAAGTACTAGGCAACTGTAATGTTAAAGAATCACTAGTAGGCATTGGACAAAGCGAAGTTGATCGCTGTCGAAAAAGTGGATTTGTTGTTAGAAAAAGTGTATTATCAGATTTTTTATTTTTATTAAGAGCTTCCGAACTCACAGTAAGTCTGTCATCAGGTTTTTTATTTTTATTGTTATCGTTATGAGCATCAGAACTCACAGTAAAATAGGCATTTCTGCCGTTATAACTCACTTCACATTTATTTGTTTTTGAGGAACTCATATAGAGTATTCCTCAAGGGCACTTTTGTTTGTTTGTTTGTTTTTTTTTATTACGGTTTTTTTGTTTTTGTTATTTATGACTATGCAAAAAAATATTAACAAAGCAATTAAAGCTTATTTATCAAAGTTAATAATATGTATTACGAATATTTTCTTTTATATGATTTTTTTTGTTAAGTATGTATGTAAAAAAAAATTCCGCTATGACATTAGTTCACTATGAAGGTACAACGAGAACTGAGAAAAATGAGAAAATAAAAATGATGCGCGATTTTGACAACTGATACTCATTGAAATGAGTTGCCAAACGACTAGGAACATTGAAGGTAGCCAGAAAGTTTATGCGTTTACGAAGTGTATGCATTGTAAATATGCACTGCAACTTGCCTTTAGGAAGTCGGCCATAATAGTTCACCATCTACAACTTACACACACACACACTCAACACTACTTCTTTTGATTGTTTGTTATGAACAAGAAGTCCTCGCGACATCGCTTGTTAACATTCATATACACGAACACCAATGCATCCATCGTACTTCGCTTATAATACCACAGCATTTATTATTTGTTTAGTATAATAAAAGCTACGGAAATACATTTAAAAAACAAGACGTATTTACAATTCAAGACTGCTTAAGCAGGTCTCTAATGCATATACATACATATGTATATATCTGCAGATGATTTCGATACTTTTCCTTAAGACAGTTGAAATTGAAATTTTTAAATGTCAATTAGATTTTCATTTAATTGAAAGCATTTGTAAGCGCCAAGGACGAATTTAAAAGTGAGTATGTACTAAAAATGTACATGTAAGGTAGATAGTTTTTTAACAAAAGTTCTTCTAATAAAATATTTTATAACTCAGTCTCACGAAATTCACGAACCTTCTAGCATAGACTGTAAATAATAATTGTTTTAAAGAATCACAGCTGTGGCTTTTTTCGTCCATAGACAAGACAATACAATCGTGGAAAAAGACTAAGGCATAAGTCTCTTTTATCTAAATCCATTTATAACTTTTAAAACGGTTAATACTGACAGATTGATACGTGCGAAGGAGTACGAAAATCGGATTTTAACCGTATCTCATGATTTGGAGTTGATTGAAATATTTCAAAAATATACTAAATAATGCCTACCAGTAACACATCCGTTATTTTGGCATCATTAATTTTTGTCACACAGTGTTATTTGCATTAAAAAAAGTGCTAACAAGTTCTGACTTTTCGAACGTTAAAATTTTATTCTGGCACAGTGGTGTAAAGTATTCTGTCATTAGATACTCGAAAAAAATCAAAAAAGGACTCAACCCGTTATTATTAAATTTTACAGAAGAAATGCTTTAATCTTTGTCCCAAAAATAATTTAAAATGTTATTTATTATTTAACTGAATACTCAAATTTCCCTTTCTTCTATCTTACTTTATATACAAAGAAAAAAAAATAGAAATTAAATAAAGGATTATGTAGTCTCACTCTTTATCTTTAAATATTTTAATTTGCAATTAATATTTAAATTATTAGACTATATAAGTACATACAGACACACTTACATTAATTACTTTTAGTCCTCTGTACCGCCTCAGCTTTTGAGTTTCATGCAAGTTTGTAAAAGGTTCCTTGTTTTTTTTTCTGAAAAATACACAAAAAAAGTTATATCCACAGTTAATTAAGTTAATAATAATAAAATTATATTAAGTCATTTTGACGAACAATTTAACCCATTAATTAAAATGTTCATTGTTTGCATAATAATATAAATATTTAATTTATGTTATTGTTCTATTTTGTGCTTTTGCGTAATGTTTTTTTTTTAACCAGCGGCAGCAGACGTAATATCCTTTCTATTTACTAAAAAGTATAAAAAATGGTGAAGCTTATAAACAACACATTTTATTGGTAACAAAAAAATTTATACGTACAAACATGTGTACATATACAGACATACTTTTTTAATTTCTTAATAAGAAAAGTTTGATAAGAGTAAATGCGGTCTAAAATAAAAAATAAACAAGAAAGTTTTAATATTACTTGCAAAGGGTAATTACATAATTTTTCCAAATAAGAAATTTTAATGCCATGGAAATCATGAAACGCATAGTTTGATATTAGATTTAATTTTTTTTAATAAATTACTATAAATTAATTCCAATTACAAAACACTCGTATTGCTTCCAAAGTATGCCAGTTGGCCACGTCCTTAAGACATCTTTGACGACGGCTACAAGACAATGGTAAGCCGTAGAAGAAATATTGAAGACAGCTCCATACAAATCGTCGAAGAAATTTTCATACAAATGGCGGCGAGGTCACACAAGACGAGATGAGCGACAATGTCGCTCAAATTGTAGTCAACACAACTTTATTGCAAACAAAACTTATGACACTGTCGCTCAGATTGTCCTCAACAAAGTCTTATTGAAAACAAAACGTGTGACAATTTCGCTCAGATTGTTCTCGACAAAGACATATTGAAGACAAAAGGTATGACACTGTCGCTCATATTGTCGTCAACGCGGCTTTTTTTGAAGACAAAACGAGGGACATTGTCGCTCATATTATCTTCAACAAAATTTTATTGAAGACAAGACATTGTCGCTCAAAAAGTCATAAACGACGGTTTCCTTTAAATTGTCGATTAAAAAACATATTCGACAGGTGACATTTCGTACATTAATCGTCGAAGACAATGTGTGCGACGATTTGGTCAACTGGGATTCTATTTATTGAGAATTTACATTAAAAAATATCTCTTAGATATTAAAAAAAAGTAATTTTGTGATCACATAGACTGTTTTGAACTTATAAAAATGAACATCACAATAGTCGCGTGCTAACTGTGATTGTGTCTATTCAACAAATTTTTAGTACACGATTCGAACATTTTTTTATTCACATATGTGCCCTTAATTATGAAAGTGGTCTAAGTCATGTGTATTTTTGCTTCAAAATATAAAATAAATCTTAAAAAAACTTTAATAAATATTTAATAAATTTATATAAATTGAGAGTAGTACAACTCTAAATTTAAATGTTGCAAATATATATAAATATTTTTTAATTTTTTCAAATGTAATCTACTAAATATCTCGACAACAGAAATATATGACTTAGACCTTTTTCATAATTAAGGGCATATATATGAGAGATTTGATTGTTCCGTAATTTTCTACAACAAACCTATACTTTCTGTATTAATTACAATTGGTGAGTTTTTATTTTCAGTTTTAAATGACAAATTTTTGGATTTAATTGAACTGTGATGAATTTTAATCCGAAATAATTTCTTATTCGGGTTCAATTTCAGTAATTTCAATTCTTATGGAATGAAATATTTTTATTAATTATGTGTGTTTCTAAAGAAGAGAAGAAAAATTAAACTAGACTTTTATTAGCTGGGGAAAATACCTATATTTTTTTGTGCAGCCCCGAACTTGATCAGCGCCCACTACAACAACAAATACATGAGAATTAGAAATTAAAGGTTGCTCCAAAACGAGCGACGAAAAATGTTAAAATCTCATGTAATATACATACAATTGTATGTACATATGTATATTGACATATTTGTAAAATTAGTGTATTTTTATATAGACTACAACAATAAACATTAAAATATTAAAAAATTTAAATTAAAGGGTGGTCCATCAGTTAATGCAATTTTGACTATGTAATTTTGACAAATTGCTATATCTTGGAGACCGTAAGAGGTAAACTCTTGAAATTTTCAAAAACGGTAAAACTAAAAAATCCGAAAATTATAAAATCGCTAAACCGCAAAAAATCGCCAAAACCTGAAAAAATCGCCAAAAATTTAAAAAAAATCGCCAATATGAAAAGAACGCCAAAAACCGAAAAAAATCGCCAAAAAGCGAAAAATGCGCCAAAACCAAATTAATTGTTTATGTGAAAAAAAAATCGCCAAAATGAAAAAAAATCCCCAAAATTAAAAAAACGCCAAATTTAAAAAAAAATTGCCAAAACGAAAAAAATCGCCAAAATTTAAAATTAACGCCAAGAACCGAAAAAATCCTCATAACGAAAAAAAGTGCAAAAACTAAAAAACATCGCCAAAACCAAAAAAAATCACCTATATGAAAATAACGCCAAAATTAAAAAAAATCGCCAAAATAAAAAAATCGCAAAATTAAAAAAAACGCCAAAATAAAAAAATCGCCAAAATTAAAAAAACTTCAAAAACCAAAAAAAAAATCGCCAAAACGTGAAAATAGTGCTAAAACTCAGAAAGCGCCAATAAATTCAAAAAACCCCCAAACTAAAAAAACGCTTAAAACCGAAAAAACCCAAAAACGAAAAAAATGACAAAACTATAGTTTATATTGTTCGTAATGAATTACATATCTCGTGCCCGTACGGAACCCTTCGTGCGCGGGTCAAAGTAGCACTTCACTAAATTTTTTTATTTTTCTTTTTATGTTAGAACGAAGTTATATTACTCTACCTAAGTATGTTTAACTATTCTTGCTTATTTTTTACGATCATAACATTAATTATTTTTACATACATATTATTATATATAAGTATTATAATCAAAAATAGTTTCATATTCGGGTTCAAGTTCAGGAATTTCAATTTTTATTGAATGAAATATTTTTATTAATTAATGTGAGAAAATAAAAATTAAAATAGACTTTTATTACCTGGGGGAAATACCGATATTTTTCTGTGCAGCCATGCACTTTATGAGCACCCTAGTCCTTCTACTTGGGTAGGGATTGTTATTAAAATTAAATATTTAACGTAAATTTTTAATGAAACGGAATATGAGAAATGATTGTTGTGTATACAACTACTGATTCTTAAATATAATTGAAATATTTAAAAGAATATTTTTTAAGATTCAATTAAAAAACTAATCAAAAAAATTGTTAAAGACTCAACTAAAATAGTAAAGGTATTCATTTCAGATTTTTCTCGTTGGAAAAGTGGAAAAATATAATTTTTTTGACAACAAACACTGAAAAAAAACTGAAATGAATACCTTTAGGAATTGAAACATCGAAAAAATCTAATAATATAAAAATATAAAAAATGTTATGTACATGTGTTTATAAAAAATTTGCAAAAATGGACACATTTGTCTATTGTACGAAAAAGCGAACTGATGCATCTATTGCTTTCGAAGTTTGAATGGAGCACAAAAGTACAATGGGAGTATTTGGTGTTAGTTGTCTTGCACAAGTGTAAATGCAGAATATCGTATCTTTTCTTTGAATTGTGTGTGTATTTTGTGATTGGATGTTGAATAAGGGCTACGATATTTTCCATATGTACTTACGCAAGACCATTTACATTGAACCCCAAATACCGCTAATATAATTACTTTGCCATCCAGATTTGTTGGTCTATAAACTTGCATTTCATAATAATATTATTCATATTCATTGCATAATAATATTATTCGCTTGTTATTTCTAAACAAAAGGGAACAAAATGAATTCCTCGTTATTTTAATCGACCATGTCACAGAGTTCAACTCTGTTCAGAAACACCTGACAAATTCCCGTATTTTAGTTTTTTGTTTTAGACACCATCTCCTACAAAAACGGGGTGGATTGAATTCCATTTCGGAACGGAATTGAACTCTGTGACATGGCCGAATATTTTATTTTTATTCAACGCATGTCAAAATTAGTACGAATCAAAAATTAGGCTAAGTAGTTTTTTTTCTCCCATATAAAATATCAAAACCAATTAAAAGACTGAGTATTTTAATTGAAAATATTTTTTCAAAACAATTGGCATACTACACAGAAAAAAGTATTCACCAATTAATATTTTCAATTAAGAATTTAATTGTATTGATTAAATTTTTAATTGTTTCAATCAATTTTAGTGAAAAAACTTAATTGATATTATCAAATTGTTTATAGGTGAATATTTAATTAATTTTTTAATTGATACTACAAATATTTTATTTAATATTACAAAATCATTCATATTAATTTTTTGTGTGTATATAAAATAGTTCGGTCTTCACACATAAAAACAAAAGATACATTATTTACATACAATCAATATGTAATAATTGCTATCCATTTCATAGTATTCAGAGTTAAGTATTCAATTAAAATATTAATCAAAAATATTATTTTTTCTAAGCAATCCCTTACTTGAAAAAAAACTCAACAATAATTTTTTCTGTGTGGGCGGATCAAATAGAAAAGATGTTATTAACAGTATTTCAAAAAAAGGTTTTTGTGACTGAATTTACACGACCTATGCCTTCACATAGGAAATAGCAACGTGGTTGTCAACGAAATTCCACAAAGAACTACAAGAATATACGTTTATCCGTGACAGATCAGTCAACCAGTGCGAGCTAGAAGAAAAACTCTTTAAGGTCAAACAACACTCACAAACCTGACCGCACTTAAGATGACGCGAGAGCTGTTCTTCAGCCCATAGCTGCTTAATGACTGAATTATTTGTAATCTTTTCGAAAACTTTGGATATATTGATTACCAAAATTGCCAAACTGAGTTTTACAACCTTTGGTAGTTGAATCGAAACTATACTTCCAAGTTCGTGTGTTTTTGCACTGTTACACAGTGTTATTATTATTATTTTATTTATAACTAATCCTGCAGGAAATAATTTGTGAATTTACATTTAAAAATCTGCCTAAATGCTTAATTTTTAATATAAATAAATTTTATTTAAAAAAAAAATACAACAAAAAAACCAGCAGCTGCCAAGTTATTGGCATTCACTTTGTTTTGCTATAATTCCTACAAGAAATACAGAGCTAAAAATTTGTGTTGTTGTTGTTTGTATGGAAATTACCTTTATTTAAATTTATTATGTAGTACACATGTGTTATTATATACATACATACGTCTGAGAGCAAAGATTATTAACAACACAATTTAACTCGAAGATAAAAAAATTTTAAACCTCAGTTCAAATTCCTCAGCATTAAAAGAAGCTATCGCATTTTGATGTTCAGGCCTGTGAGTAGAAGATAATTCATAGGTCAGTCTAACATCTGATGGAACCATCAGTATGGCCTGCATGGAAGCATATTCGGAATATTTGCGTTCGGTCCAAAACGATTCTACTAATAAACAACTAATAATTGAAGTAAAATTTTACATCTCATATTACATTGAAAAAAATACTCTTTTGCCTAAACCGACTCAGTATTAAAATAATTGTTTAGAAATTAAATTACAGTGTCGTTCAAACATTTCAACAACAACACAATAACTTTTTTCTGGAAATTCACATAAATTGTAAAATGTAAATCATAACCAGAAACCATTAAAATGTGTGATGATACATTTAATTTGTCATTTATTTTTTATATACACATACAACATGTTATGTATTTAAAAAAATTTAATGTTCTATTTTCATTTTGCCCTTATTTTGCACTTATTGTATGAGTTATATAAATATAATCAAAATTAAAAATATATCATCATGGACCCAACTGAGTCTCCGAGTGGAGGTGATCCAATTGTAAATTACTATTTGTGAACCGTGAACATCAAGCTTAATAAATGGTAGATTTTGTAAATACAAAAGATTTTTTCGTTTTGAAATTTTTATGGAAAAAATATTCTTTGAATCGAATTTTTTGTTATTTTTCATACAAATTTTAAACGTTTAAAAACGAAATTTGTTACAAAATCTGACTATAAATTTAAATAATATTCCAAACAGAAATAATACGATGTTCTGCACCTGTCTTATCTATCATTACCCCTTTCCTAAAGAATATAAAGCCTAGTAATAGTAGTAATAGTAAAAATAGTAATAAAGTAAGGCCCCATAATTGACTTCTCAATTAAATGTCATTTAGCTAATTGCCACTTAAATTTAAGTTACACTTAAATGTAGTTTATTTTTTTAGTGTATATGGAAAGCTTTCCAAAGCTTTCCAAATCAATGTTTAGGAAATTAAAATTACATAAAAACACATTCTATGAAACAAAAAGGGCATCAAAACGCATTTTTCTATTTATTTTTCCATGATATGCAATAATATATTGTATATGTTATATATTTATGAAAGTTCAACGAAATTCTTTTTAATACGACCACCTGATGTTCATGTACATGTTTTCAATAAGCACATACAAGCACAATAACATATGGTATGCTCGTAAAACTTAAGTAAAATACACAAGGTTTGTACTGAAAAGAAAATGAATTGGGTAGCGAAATGACATTTAAAAATAAATTAAACTTAATTGAGAAGTAAATTATTGGGCCTAAGTCAAATGTTTTAGATTTTAAACGATGCTTTGTTACCTTGGGCACGTAAATAAAAAGTCGTCCGGTCATAGTATTGAAGCTACATCTGTGTAGTTGGGTATCATCTGAGGCTATCAGCGAAGAAGTGGTGTAACCCATATTGGCTTTTTGGTAGCTGTTCTGTTGATAAATACCTTATTTGCAATACTTTTGTTATTCTAAATAAAATTGAACTGAAAATCGTTTTTGCAGAGATCATAATATTGCAAATTAATAAAGCAATTAAACAATTAAAAATAGCAATTGTTTAAAAAACTAATCGTGGGTTACACCACTTCTGCACTGATAGCCTCATTTATTCAGTCTGTTTTGCCGAATCAACATGGACGGATGTAAGGTTCCCCAACACGTACAAATGCGCTCAGGATCATTTCTGGAAGAATCGGTACGTCAACAAACAAAATTAGATCCAAGAGGTTGCAAATCATCTCGAAAGAGTTACTGTTTCACATAGATTTCGCACTGGCGGCGTCATCGGTCCATACATCTTTGAGAACGACGTTAGTCTGGTCATCATTCGTATGCGCTACACCTAGAGAAACCGTGGCTGATATTTGAACGATGCTATATTCAACATAAAATGGCATCAATGTGTGATGCTATCACACACACATACTTTGTTTTATTTCAATTTAAACATCATAAGAAGCGCTTTATGAAAGAGCCGTTAGTTATAGAAACAAATTAATTATTTTAACAACACAGCACATAAATAATGAACAAATTCTTTAAATGGTCTATAACTCCATTTTTGTAATATGATTTGCTTTTCTTTTTCAGTTTATTATAAAAAATAATTTAAGAAATTTATTATTCGACATATTGTCATAATTATATTTTAATTTGAAATTTATTTGCTGGTGGTTCAGCTTGGTCTATATACGCATTTCATTGTTGCTGTAACAAATCATCAGTAGACTTCAACCACACATTTTGAACAGTCACAAACCTCTTACTTTATGCACAGACTTTCAAAAACTATATGAGAATTCATAGAATAATAATATTTTTGAAAATCACAAAGACAAAATAAGTTTGGTAGGCTTTGAAACTCATACAAAACCCAGCAAATAATTTATATTCGATGTGAACCACCAGCAAATAAATTTCAAATTAAAATATAAAAAATAATTTTAAAATTGCACCATAACAGCGCAAACAGCACCGCACATAATGGAGCTCTTACGGGACATTTCCGGTGAATGCATTATTTCAAGTGGTAGCGATTTTAATTGTCTGGATTAAGCCCACCCTATTTTTTCCATCGGGGTATTTGCATAAACTGCAATTAAAATTAAATTCGAGAAGAAAATCGAGCGATAGCTCATCTCCGCCAATATTGAAAAAAGTCTTGGAAAACGTAATTTTGCACGTCTTAATTAATTCATTCATGTGGGTGGAATGTAATATAAAGTATAAATTAATTTAATTAAATGTCTTTGCAATAAATAAGTTCCTCTTCATTACGGGATTTCGTTTATTCCCCGCAAAAATACATTTGCTACTAGTAAGCACTAAGACAAAACTAGTTCGTTTGCGTTCGAATTTAAAACTGTTTCAAACCCATTTAATTTACATTGATATTTTTCACCGGATTTGAGTCCAACACATCATTTTAGTTCAAAGAGCTGTTGGAGACAACTCTACGATTGACGAAATTTAACACAAACACTACGAGGTTGGTCGGCAGTTTATACTTCAATACTCAAAGTTTTTTATTGTACATCCTCTCTCGCTTATATGGATACAAATTTGGACGCGAATGAGATATTTACTTTGTGTTTTGATTTTTTTTAATTAAATTTTTTATTAAAATAAATATGTGATTCGGTGGATAGTATTCTAGCCTACCATATGAAGATCGTTAGATCGACTTCTGATTTAAATATAAAGATTTAAATATTAAGAGAGAATGTGCAGAAAGAAGCTCATACCTGTAGACCAGTGCTGGAAATATATTCGTGTATTTCTATTAATTTGTATAAGAAGCCAATTGAAGTTCGGGCACTATGTTGTTAGATGTGACGATTTTACGTCAGTTTGACGATTTTTTATAATAAATTTCCCAATATGACAATTGACGATTTTGTTTCAAATATTCCTCATATTTTGACGATTTGTTGAAATAAGTATTTAGTATTATAAATAGGCCAACAAAGCCTTGCAGAATAGAGATTTGATATCGATAACACAATTATCAAAAATTTTAATTTCATTACAGCATCAGTTATGATAAATATAGACTCTGAAATTCTTCCTAAAAAGTTTTCCAAATCGTTTATTTAATGAAAAATATTAAGACATTTAAAATGAACCAGAACCTAGAATTTTTAACTTTCAAAATAATTAAAAATGTATACATATGTAAATATATGTAAATATATTTTGGAAAAAGTTGAATCGATTAATTTACAAAGCAATAAACTTCTTTTTCATAACTTATGTGAGTTTTTTATTTACTTTTTTTGACTTTGTCAAACTCATCAACTACACGTAAAGAAAAGATATGGTTGTAGAATGGTTGAGAAAACAATATTATGTTCTCAGAAACAAATATGTGGTCGTTGAAAACAAGCTATTTTTATTTTAAACATTAATTTTGTTACGGTAAGCAAAGTAATGTTTGAATTTAATAATTACATTATTATATTCTCAAAAATTATGATATGGTTAGAGTTTAACAATATAGTTTTGTTAAAAATTTATGACTGCAACCTAATTTTTATTATTATTTAAAAATAATATAATGTAAATAACAATATAATGTTATCCAAAACCATACTATTTTAAGTTTTTAAAAAAATCTTTTTCAGAAGCATATTCTGTCAGTTCAGTGTTTCGTTTGTAAGCTATCGGTATTGCACGCGTCGTGTTGGATAAATAAATAAAGTACATACAAACAAAAGGGTAGATAAATAAAAATATATACACACGAACATATGTTCATCTCTTTATACAGACGGATAACGCACAGCTGTTTTTAATAAGAGATATAATTGAAAAATAAAATATTATTATTATATTAAATACAATAGTATTATAATATAAGAACATGGTATGGTGAGACTCAATTATATTTTAGTCATATCTAACAATATTGTTGTCATATTTACAATAATAGGACTAGGTGTAACAAAATTCATTGTTTTTGTGGATAATATCATTATTAACTCAGATAATAGTATTATTTAAAATTTGCTTTTCTATTGACAATAATATGATTTGACTACAACCATATAATTCAATCACAGTATGCTGGTGTTTGATTATGGTTACCTCAACCATATTTTTTCTTTGCGTGTAGTGTTAAATATTTAGTAATATTAATCTTACTAAAACCAAGATGTGAAATTTACTGGAAACAAATAAATAATTATGTTTTCAAAAGATTACTTGAAGTTTAACTCTTCGGAATGTTACAATATTGGCATGAAGAAAAATTTAATAAAAAACACAATTCTAAAATACATCGAGCCTTGAGCGCAACATTATCGTAAGCGACATCCGGTCAAATTTTTTTTTTATTTGAGAAATTAAGATTTCATGACATAGCTCAAAATTCGAAATTGTCAAAATATTAAAATTGCTTATAATTTCAAAAATACCGCGGCTGAGACTTTATCGTAGGTGTTTACATTTAAAAAAAAATAAAAATTATCGTAAGCGACATATATTTATTGTAATACACTATGCAACAAAAAAATTAACCTCTAAAATATGATATTTTCTTAGCTAATTTAGGGTTGCTCAACAGGAATATGGCATTCATTTATTTTTCTTAAGAAGCATTTTCGAGATATTCGAGAAAAACATGTTGTTTGCAGTTTGTAAAGATATTTCTAAAAATCTTAGGAACTGTTTATTAAAATTTGGAAAATGTAACACCGTTGCAAAGGTATATTTATTTGCCATATTTTTAATGTGTTGATGGGATAAAAATTCATTGAGTTGCGGCTCTTTAGATTTAAAAAAAATTGTTTTTGAGTTTTTTTTTTTAATTTAATATTTCAAGTTGCATCGTTACGCCAAAAAAAAATTCAAAATTTATCTTAAACCTGTTTCTTAAATAAAATTTTGTGGCCAACTTAGTAAGCGTAAAATTGTTATCATCGGAGAAAAAATTCAAAAGTTACGACATATTTACTGAATATATATGATTTTGAATTTTTTGATGTTTTCACTAAAAATTTGATTTTTTTTTATATCTAAAGGGCCGTAACTCAGTGAATTATTATCCGATCAATAAACTATAAATATGAGGTGATAAAATACAAATATATATTTTTATCAGTGTAAAATTAACGTAATATAAGTAAACAGTTCTCAAGATTTTTCGAATTATCCTTGCAAACTGCAAAATAAACTCGTTTTTGCGAATATCTCGAAAAATCTTTTTAAGAAAAATTATGTACTAAGAACTTTATTTGTTTTCAGAAGCCCCAATTATTTTAAAAACATTTATTTTAGAGGTTGTTTTTTTGGCATCCAGCTTAAAGTCTTCTCACCAACAAACATTAACCACCGTGTCATTATTTATTTTTCGCAAGATATTTAAAAACAAAAAGAGACAAATGAAATATTTGCGAAAAATATAAAACTATAAATACGAAATAACGTAACAAATTCAAAGATTCCGATATTTACAAAAATCACTAAATACCTAACATAATTATTAATAAAACACTTTATAATATTTAAAAAATACTGTTTATTATAATAACTATTTATGACCAAAATAATATTGTTGTTTTTGTTTTTGGCAACATGATTGCAATCAGATTAAAAAAAAAATAAAATGTACCAATTTCTTTTTCTATTAGATAAAAAAACACAAAAAGAAAAATATCGTAAGCGACAAAATTTTTTAAACTCCTCCATTAATATGAAAAGAAATTATCGTAAGCGCCATAGCTAGTGCCAAATATGAAAATACAAAATTTGTTTTGATCCCAATCACTAGACAGTACAAAATTATCACAAACTGCATTAAAACATATTCAGTTTGATCCATACATTTGGAAATAATCGAAAAAAACGTTCTCCTATAAAGTTTGGTTATTGTCGCTTACGATAATGTAGCGCTCAAGGCTCGATATGCATAGTTTTATTTTGAAAGTAGTTTTATTAAAAAATTGGTAGACACAATTATATATTCTGAATTTTTTGCTTTAATTTTTCTTTATAGTTTTTAACTTGGACAATAAAGTTGATGAATTGTTTTTTGTTACATAAAATAGTCTTTTATTTCTACTGAAATTTATTAGTCCCAGCAAAAATAGAGACTCCAAAAAAGTCATGAAAATGTAGAGCTTGCGATCTGGAAGTAGTGGAAATTTCGATCCGATCTAATGATTTTTACATAGGGTTGTCATTGCAAGATGTTCTCTTTTTCGATGCCTGGTCAATGAATTGGAAGCGATATTAAGAAAAATTCCCTTTTTTGTGTTCTATAACAATATTTTTATCTAGGAAAAATGGTAAATAGTTGCCTATTTTAACAATTCGTTTCTTTTTATACGGATTTAAGACCGAAACAGTGTTTTCATGTAAATTTAAAGAAATAACTTTTAAGTTTTAGACTAAAATTAGTTCATAAATTTCTTAAAAAAAATATTATTTTTTAATTCTGGTGAGTATTTTCCAACACTATGGAGGAGTTACAAGGTTTTGTATGACTAAAGTAAGCTTCTACATGGTTTTTTGCTCACTCTCGTCAAATTAAAAATATCGATTTTTTGGAAGCAATTAAAATGTAGTTCCACAAGAATGACTTCCATTTTTTTTCACTGGGTTGTTTAATAAATCGGATAATTCTTGTATGACAATTTTCGACGAATTTTTTTGAAAGTTGTGACGATTTTGACGGTTTTACTTTTTAATTTTGACGATTTTTAGAAAAAATGTCCTAACAACACTGTGTAGACCTACCAACTCGGACATCACGAACAAAAATTTTGGGATTGCAGGTTGGTAAGGGAGTGTTGGTCTCTCTCTTCCTTACAAAAACGCAAAGATTTCTGACGTCAGCGTCTTACACTAACAGGCTTAAAGTTACGAACTATTCAAAGCTCTTCGTAAATAAAGATATAGGGTCTTATGCAAAAACGATTGTTAAAGGTAAAGCATGCATTAAAACCAATTTTTCCATACAAAATTCGTTTATTAAACCAACTTTAAGTTTACCAATTGTTTTTGCATAAGGGGCTTACAGTATGTCGGTAAGAACATGGTGTCTTTTAAATTGCGTTAAAGTTTTGGATACTACATCTCAAGGCCCATATCTATAGCTTATTCAAAATTTATGGTTTTATTTGAAAAATAGTGTTTTGACACGGTATTTCAAGAACTAAATGGAGTTAAGAATAGTAATAGGAGGGGAAAGTGAGAAATTTCAGTAGAATATTTGGAAAAGAAAATTTTTTTCCATGAAAAGTCGTCTCACAGGCCGATTTGATGCCAAAGGCGTCCACAAAAAATATCTGTTTTTGTACACCTTAAAATCTATCATATTTTCTTACTGTCATATTCATAAAAAATATATCAGGTTTATTAAGCGCTTATTTGACATATTTCTATATGAAATTTGTCAAATAAACCTAAAATATTTTTTATGTATTAGACCGTACTATATAATACAAGGATATAAAAATACATTTTCTTAACAAAAAAATTTTTTGAGTTTCTATTTTTTGGTTTTCATGTAATTTGTATGCTCTCATTTTTAATTTTGCTTATAACTTACGACCATTTGTGCCCTTAAATGTAAATAAAATGGAATCTATAAGAAAAAAAAATCATAATGCAAAAAAGCAAAAAATTGTTACGATAAATGTCAAAATTTACAACAATTTTAACTATGTTGAATCATTTTCTTGATATACTGTAAATACATATTTGATTAGTAAATATTATTTTGACTGATAAATAAGTAAATAAAGAAAAGCTAACTAAAAATTTAAAATATCACATCATAAGTTCCGAATGTTTCGAACACTACTGTAGGTAGTATATAAATTTGTATTTTTGTGAACGTATACGTACGTAAACTGCGATACTCAATTCTTGTATTAATATGAAAACGCCTACGGATTAATGTCAAACACAGGATCAAATACATGTTTACCACTAAATTTACGCCTCAACGATTCAAAAATAGTTAAATAATATTTGCCATCATATACAGAACAACATCTACATACATACATATGAACATACATCCATACATAAATAGAAATAAATACAACACCATTAACAGTGATGGCGATTATGCTGATAATATTTTCATTAACCGTTGATTTCTTTAAATTATTGTTGTTAATGATTAACAGTTTTCAAGCGGAAGAGAGAGGGATAGAGAATGAAAGGACCTCATAATGGTAAATTGTATGGATGAGTGTGTGTATGTGATGTGTGATGTGATGCATGTGTGCTGGCAAATGTTTAATATCCATGTTTTGAGTTTGTAAACAATTAACGTTCATTCAGCCATTCATTCATTCGTTCGTTCTGTTAGATTATCTTGATCCGTTGATCCTTCGTGTACCGTTCGTTTAAATCGTTCGCTCTGTTGTTTAACGGGGATAAAAATATCAATGTCATTGCAGGCATTTACTTTTTTTTATAAAATTTAATTTTAATATATTCTTTGCTTTTATGAAATCCCCTGATTTTTTCATGCCAGAGACTGGATTGATTGGTTTGTTGTGGAGTTTTTGTAAGGCAAATATGGTAAGACTTAAAATAGCTTAGATGCTTAGATACAATAAAGGGTGTTTTATGGATTGTAAAACACTCCTGACATTTAAACCAGTGTGCATGCATACTTACATACGCACGTATTAATTTGTTTAAATTCAGGGATTATGTATGTATGTATTTAGAAAAATTGCATACTCTTAGTCCCATTTAATGCTAGAAACTACTATTTGCGCATATAAAGCACCAAAACCAGCAAAGAAAAATATTTTCATCGAAATATAATCTTTTGATCTTATTTTATATTGACCCCTATTCTTAGCAAAGCAGCTTCTTCTCCTTTTTCCTTCGATTCAGGTTTTTGCCTAATGCCTTTGTCGCTCGGTCTATGGTACACTAAGTGAAAAAAATGTGATAAAATCAAGATTTTACGCTCGAAATCAAATAAGTTCAATCTTAATAGTCTGTTAAATATGGAAATTCTAGACTAAAGTTCGTATTGCTTTGTAAGCCAAATTACATGTGATAATTATTAATGAAGAAATAACACCAAAGTTAATTGTACTAAATATTCTGACAAACATTTAGTAGAACGTTCTTTTGTGTTTGGAATATGTGAATTCTTTTGATTCATCGTATTACAATTTAGTGAAAGCTTTTTTTGTAATGAAAGCTCAATTTTACTGTCTCTTAATTTTCGACAGTCTTGCCATTGTCATTTTTGCTTTACTAATTACGCACATGTTAATTAATTTGCTTATTTTTGTTCTACTTCAGATAAACTTTTTTGGTTTGTTCTTATTGCTCAAAATATGATTGTTTTCGTTAAATTATGATTTTGTTCCCATAATTCTTAGCAGCGAAAAGCTGAAAGCTTACGCAACGTGTTTTCGTGTCAACATATTCTACGCATTTCATAAATTTTACGCATTTTACAATTCAAGTTGCATGTCTCGCCTCTTAGGGAGCATCAATAGTATTGAAAATAAAACAAAATCTGGCATCACTCAGTAGCAAATTCAGCTGGCTTGGTCGGAAACTGCTTATGGCGCTTGCAAAAGTAAGAAATAGAACTAATTTTTGCGTCAAGGCATCACATGCCGTAACTTGCAAATGATGGAAATTTTCGCATTTGAAATAGTATATTTTATTCTTTTAATGTTATTTAGATATTGAAAGTTAAGTTTACAATTGAAATAATCTTTCAAGTCTAATTAAAAAATAACACAGATTTTTCGAAAAAAATGTATGCTTAAAACTTCAGATTTTAGTTATAAATTCAGCATAAATAGACTTAATCCTTGCTGAGGCATGCATGCTTTTATTATGCTGCTAAAAATGTTGCTTTAATCTAACAAAATAGAGGAAAGCGGACATACGAATGAATTTAGAATGTATATTAAAGAAAGTAAAGTAAGAAACGAAAGAAAAGGATTCAATAATTTCACAAATTAATTCAATAAAAATTGCACTATGGAAGACAAACAAAAAGTATGTCTTTACAGTAGATAAATATTTGCAGCTTTGAGGCTCAGTTAGCCGACTGTAAAGCAATGTAACTGCTACGTAGGAAACAGCTGATTGATATTTTTATATGATAAGTTGGCTGCGTTCTATTACATCTCTGTAACCATTTCCATTACTTTTCACATAACAATACTGATGAGCTGTTTCCTACTGTTGCAGTGACATTACATTACAGTCGGCTAACTGAGCATAGAAATATCGATCAACTGTTTTCCAACGTTGCTATTACTGAGCCTTTATTCATGGCCGATAATTAACGTAAAAATTTTTGCTTCCATACTCAAACTTATTGGATAATAATTTAATTAATGATGTTTAATTATGTATTGTTCATAATAATGTACATACATATTTCATAGATTAATGTACGTAAAACATGAAGTAAAGCATTGTGTAAAATTTTTTCGGGCTATACAAATCTTTATTAAGAAAAATATAGCATACATATTAAATTTAATTGAACTGGAATGAATTTAAATTAGAAATGATTTTTTAATCGGGTTTAATGTCAGTATTTTAATTTTCATTAAATAATGAGATTCTAAAAGTTAAACTAGACTTTATTTGAGGGAAATACAGAAATTTTTTCGTGCAGCCAAGGTGGGCTACAGCAACTATGGATACGTTCGTAAATTAAGCAAATTTATGCATCTATGCAGCAATTCTGCCAAATTTTACTGCGTATGCGTGATCAGATGATGCACATGCTTTGCAACTGCTCAACATCTGTGTATAGTTGACATTTTTGAACGAACTGCAAACAATTTTTAAGTCAGCAAGTAATTTTAATAAAGAAAATCTTGATAACAAAAAATATGAAATAGATTAGAAAGAAAATCAAAGCGGTCATTTCTTGTAAAAACATAATTGGCGCTAAAAGGAAGACTACAAAAAGGAAAAAAACTTCTTTGATGTAATAAAAAACTACCAAGATTGTGTGTTTCAAAGAATGTTTCGAATAAATCAACCTTCTTTTTTGTTAAAATTCTAAACGTGTAGTTTAAATATCAAAATACGTGCATATACTCAACTTATTGTTCCACTTCAACTTATTGCTTCTTAAAATAATTTACTGCTCCATTTGCAGAGATTTGTGGCAGGTATGCCGCTTATATGCATTAAAAAACGCTTGTCGCTAAACAGTGCTGCCAAGTTATGCATTTTTGAAAGTTAGATGTTCGTAATGCTGCAGACGTGCACTATAAATGCATTATCTATCTATCTATCTACTTGAACAGATATTGTCGGTTAACATCAGCTATTTAACATGAATTTTTAATGAAATGGAAATATCATATATGTATGTATATAATATAAAAAAAAAATAATTCAAAAATAATTTTTAATCGGGCTTAATTAAGTTCAGTAATTTCAATTCTTATTGAATGAAATATTTTTATTAATTAATAAATTTAATTCTTTCATGCAATAAGAATTGATTGATAAATTGTTTCTGATTAGAATTTACTATAGTTCAATTAAATTTAAAATGTCTCACAAGTTACATTTCACAACATTTAATTATCTACTTAAAATAATTACAATAATACCATAGTTACATACATACATGCTTATAAACATACATGATAGAGCAAAAAACATTATTTCATGTAGGTATGTACATTTCATGTATGTATGAACATACATACATATACTTAATAACTTAATGTACCTATAATGGTGTGAAAATCAACTATAATATTAATCATATTTAATGGCATATAATAAACATTTTACATACATACATATGTATGTATATGTATGTATGTGTGGGCACATACATATGTACATACTTGTTTATGTTATATACAAACAATTTCTTCAGGTTATAGATTGCTGGAGCAAAAAAATTACACACAAAATTGTAAGGAAAGTAAGAAAGACTGACAGAGATACAAAATAGATACGTTGACTTTGTCCAAATAAGATAATCGTATATTCAAGTGTGAATAAAAACGAACAGCAACACAGCTCTTCATTCGACTCGTAAAAAAATTTGTAGCTGTTGCAGCTAAATACCCCATTTGCAGCTCCACCATTTAATCAACCATAAACGTAAATATATGTATGTAGCATCAAAGTCATCGAACGTATTGAAACACAACGCCTACTAAACTCATATTATTTAATGATACAAATACCCCGACTACATCCGCCGGAACTCACACACACACACACACTAACACAACAAAACAAACATTTGGCTTAAACAGCAACAGCACAGATAGTTATGGCGATTATAATGCGCATCATAACAAACACGGCAAAGTCTAATGTGTTTTCATATCAATGTGTATGTTTGCGTGTGTGTGTGGAAAATGTTCCTGTAATGAGCGCCATTCAAATACAGTGACATTTTGCTGGGGATTTCTGTAAATTTAATGAATGAATTTAACAAAGTAAAAACCAACAACAACTAGAATTGGGCGTTAACATTTAACAAGCACCCTTGTTTTAATAAACTCATATAAACAGGTACTTAGAAACGCTCTCTTCAACAGAGAGAGAGAGAGAGAGAGAGCAACAAAACAAAAATTTTACAGTTTATTAAGATACACTGGGTACATGTGGCTGTAACTTACTGTTAAGTACAATAAATAATATGAAACCCGGAGAATAATTAAGAGCGAGTAGCCAGAGTATTTCTATAAAACCAGATATTTTCAATATGGTAGCATGACTAACCAACAAAAGAGGCGTGATTTATTGGGAATATTTTTTTTCAAACAATAAAGTTGTTGCTGAAAACCTTTTTATACAGACCAGTTGTTAGGAAGTGCGTAAATTTAATGGATAGCACAACATTTTCGGATTTCAAACAAGCAGGAAGTAACGTGTGATAATTTGCGTGTGAAAGATACACAAATAAATGAAATAATTATTAAAATCAAAAGAACCCAATGGTAAAAAAATATACATAGTGGAATTCTTAAATGAAAACAGTATAAAAAATTTAATAAAAAATTAATAGTTGTAAAAATAGTGATTGTGATATTTTTAACCCAGCCGTTTGTAATAAAAAAATAACAAAATTCTGTCCTCACTGTGGCCTGCTCCAGACCAACTTGTTGGTAATCTGGCGCCTAAACTAACAAATTCAGCTAAATTTAAGATAACTGTTATACGTACACCCAACAATTCGCCGCCTCCCACACCACCCCTAGAAATTAATACAGTTCTGCCAACTAAACAAAATAACAACAACATTATGGTAGAAACAACTTCACCTCCTAGTGGATTAACCATAAAACGTTGTCCCTCTAGTCCTTTAAGTGATCACCATCTGCCCCTGCATCATAATTTTCATCGACAGCAGCAACAGCAGCAGCAGCAGCATCATCAACAACAACAACAACAGTTGCAACAACTACAACAACAGCATATACAAAACAGCATGAACAATCAAAATAATCCAACACCTCGACAAAGCCCCCGCAGTCCATCCACTCCAAATGCAGCTTATCTTACCACCGCCATGCTCTTAAATTCTCAACAATGCGGCTACTTGGGTCAACGTTTGCAATCCGTGTTTCAACAACAACAACAACAACAACAGCAGCAACAGCAGCAACATCAACATACCCAATCACAAACACCCTCCTCAGATGATGGCTCCCAATCCGGTGCCACCATTATCGATGATGATCGCATTACTTCTTTAAGAGAAACAGCCGTCGGGTCGGCTACTGCCACAGCCGCAGCGGCAGCTTCTATTTTTAGCATTGACAGTATTTTGGGCTCCCGTTCTATTAATCAGAATAACAATAATACTAGCAACCACAACAACGCCGCCCGTGCCAAACGTTCCGAGTCTCCTACTTCACCAAGTTCAAATTCCAGTTCTGCTGCCTCTAGTCCTTTAAGGCCGCAACGTGTACCAGCTATGCTACAACATCCCGGCTTACATTTGGGTCATTTGGCTGCTGCAGCTGCTACTGGATTTGCTGCCTCACCTTCGGATTTCTTAGGTAAGCTAAATAAGGTAATACGATATTTTTATAAAAGCAATGATAAAAAAAAATTAGCAAGAATGATGATAAGAAGATTAAAAGTTTAGTAAGAAAAGTTTTGAAAAGGTTTTACAACAAAACAATTACTTTCACTCATATTAATAGAACATTTTTTATATTTAAAAAAGGTTTACAAAACAAAATTTGTGTAAAATTATTTTTTAAACCAAAAATATTTTTTTTTATGAATAAAGCTTTTGTATTTGGTATAGTATTGGTATAATGGTAGACATAGAAAAGAAATAGTTATATGATAGATTCATATACATTAGAGCGACTCAACTTGTATGGAAGAGAAAAAAGTGATTTTGTTAGCCCTCTGAAAATAAAGCATGATATGTTTTATAAAGATTCCCAAAATATTTTGGTTCTAGCGTTGACCATCCGTGAGCTGGACCATTTTTAAAAAATGTCTTTTATCAGTTTTTCGAATTTCTTTTGTACTTTGCTCCAAGACGACAAAGATAAAATTTGGTATCATCAAAAAGAGTTTTTGAAGCAGCATCCAATAGAATTTCCGTAGAATTTGTATGAAACCCCGAAACGAAAATATGTATTTAGTTAAATATCTCAATTAGTAGGTGGCAAGTGGTCAAATCTTATGTACCATTGGATGCTGCTCTTTTTGATGATACCACATTTTATTTATGTCGTCTTGGAGCAAAGTACAAAAAAAATCGTAAAACTGAGAAAAGACCTTTTTTAAAAATGGCCCGGCTCACGGATGGTCAACGGTAGAACCAAAATATTTTGGGAATAGCGTAAAACATATCAAGCTTTATTTTAATGCATTTCGTTTCTGCTTAAGAAACTCGTCAGAAGACTTCAACCAAAAAATTCTTGAGACAAGCTAAACACTTAATATGATTATAGACAAACTTTTAAAATGTTACTAAACATAAAAAGTTTTATAGCCTGTTTTTGTAACGTAACTTTTTGTATATTGCACGCCAAATAACGAATGAATTGAAATTTTGGTTTTTGTTTATTTTATTTTGAGTATAACGAATAAACTTTAAGCTTTTGTTTGAAAATTTGGTTCACGTACGTACTACACAAAAAAAATCAACTTTCAGAATAAACAATCAGAAAAAATTTAACGGGTCGGTAAAGTGTATGAATTTTTATAAATAAAAGTAAAATAAGGGATGTTTTTAACAAAAGATGTTTTTAACAAAAGATGTAAGTATTTAAGAATAAAAATTTACTGAGATAAGGGCCTTTAGATTTAAAAAAACTTGAAGTTCTTATATTTTTTTTTAATTCGATATTTTAAGTTGCGCCCTTAAGCCAAAAAAAGTTATAAAATTTATTTTAGACATATATCTTAAATAAAATGTTGTAGCTAATTTATTAAGCGCAAAATTATTATTATCGGGCAAAAAATTAAAAACTTACGACACATTTACTTAATGTATCCGACTTTGAATTTTCGGATGTTTTCATTAAAAATTTAATTTAGCCGATCAACACACTATACATATGGAGTTATAAAAGAAAGACATATCTTCCCAGCAGTGTACAATTTACGTAATTTGGATAAACAGTTCTCAAGATTTTTGGAAATACCTTTGCAAACTGCAAAATTAGCTCGTTTTTCGCGAATATCTCGAAAACGCTTCACAAGAAAAATTAATAAGGGCCATATTCGTTGTCAGCAGCCCCAATTTAGTTAAAAAACATTTATTTTTAGGAGTTGATTTTCTTGTGGCATCCAGCAGTAGTCACCTATCATGGATTTTTTTACTAAATATGTCGTAAGTGTTTAATTTTTTGTCCTCTGATAACAATTTAACGCTTAATAAGTTGGCTAAAAGATTTTATTTAAGATGCAAGTTTAAGATAAATTTTAGATTTTTTTTTGGCTTAAGGGTGCAACTTAAAATGCTGAATGTAAAAAAAACTTTTTTTAATCTAAGCGGCCGTAACTCAATGAATTTTTATTCGTTCACTACTTCTACATCTTTGCAGTAAAGTCAATCATAATACAGGTAACTAACATCAACACAAAACTCACCAGTTCAGAGGTCAACCAAAGAGGCAAAACGAAGCAAAGAAAACGAAAAAAAATCAAATAAAGCTTTTTAAATCTTAGGTAGAACAAAATGACGCACTTGTAGATGAAATGAAGGCATATACAATAAATCTTGGTTCGATTACAAAGGCGTTATATCATTCGCTATTAATAACTTCAAACGCAACATATCCAATCATTGATTTTTCCAGCAAACACGTATTTTTTTGTATATTTAAAAATAAAATTTTTTTAAACTCTTAAATTTTATTTATTTTTAAGTCAGATTGATAGGGTTGCTTTTTCTAAAGAAACTTTTAATTTTCTATGAAAAAAGCTCTAAGAATTACAACTAAAAATGTAATGGAAACATTGTTCTTAGACGTTTAATTACGAAGAAGAAGAGCTTTTACTTCCAAACGAAAAAAGAAAATGAACTCAATTCCCAGTTCGATCGTTTGGCTAATAATCGCTTGCCTTCTAACGTAAGGCAGTTCGATGAACAGGCTGTTAAAGCCTGCTTATGATTTTGTTAACCAGGAACGACCCATTAAAAAATTACACATTACCTCACAACTACATGACTTACTTTTCTGATTACCGAATTTCATTACTCGCTTACAAATAATATTACCTAAAATTTAAAAAAAATTATGTGCAAGTTGCTAAATGAGGAGAATGATACTTTTAGATTAAATAGATTTCGTAAACAAGTTGCCAAATATAAAAAGGAAGTACGGGTACGTTCGCAAATTTAGCAAATTTATGCATCTATGCAGTAATTCTGCCAAATTTTACTGAGTATGCGTGATAATAATTTGACAATTTTGAACGAACTGCAAGCAATTTTTAAGTCAGCAAGTAATTTTAATTAAGAAAATCTTGATAAAAAAAGTGACAATTTTCTTTTAAATTATAGTAAGAAAAATATTGGAAAGAATATCAAAGCTGCCATTTCTTGTAAAAACATAATTGGCCCTAAAAAGAAGACAATTAAAATGAAAACAACTTCTTTAAAGTAATAAAAAACTAGAAAGACTATGTGTTTCCAAGTAATTTTCGAATAAATGAATCTTCTTTTTTGTTAAAATTCTAAACATGTAATTTAAATATCAAAAAACGTGCATATACTGAACTTATTGCATCTTGAAATAATTTACTGTGCCATTTGCAGAAATTTACGGCAAGTATGCCGCTTACATGCATTAAAAGCGCTTGACGCTAAACAGTGCTGCCAAGCTATGCACTTTTGATCGTTACATCTTCGTGGTGCTGCAGACGTGCACTATAAATGCTTTTACGAACTTATCCCAATTCTCAAGAATCTATTATTTTAGTCTCACGCCTTGTTAAAATCATTAAGTTGGAAGGGAAGAGCTTCAAATTCTTGATTCCAAACCTTTTATCTTTTTGAAATTTTTTTCTGGGGAAGTTTTTTGCTTAACCAAAAAACAAGCAAAATAATTCAAGTCAAATAATTCCGAATTTCTATCATGTTAAGGGAATAACTTAGAATATCGGTATTTCTTATTTTGTTGATTGTTTTGTTTGAAGCCTTAAAAATTATATTTTTTCAGAAATTGGGAAAGCCCTTGTTATAGGGAAAAAAACTTTAAAAATACTTTATGACTAAAAACATCGACCCTTCTACACTTTGTGACCAATATAACATAATCAAAAACATTTTGAAAATTCTGAAGCTGTAAAGTTTTTGATGAGCTACTTTTTGATGTAAATCGTGCAGGGATTATTAATTTCGTTCATTAAGTATGTTTGCAATGGTTTTGCTAAATATTTTAAAAAATATTCAACGAACTTAAGAAATTTATTACTTGACATTTTGCCACATAAGTCTAGCTAGTTTAATCGAAATTTTTTTGCTGGTGGCTAAGCATGTCTATATGTATTTCATTAGTGCTTCAGTAGACTTCAACCACACATTTTTAACAGTCGCATACTTTCAAAATTCATTAGAGAATTCAAAAGTAATAATATTTTTGAAAATAAAAAACGAATAAAATAATGGTGCGGAAAAATAAAATAGATTCATATCGCATATAAATTATTTGCTGGGTATTGTATAAGTTTGTAAGTCTACTACGCTTATTTTGTTCTTTTGTGATTTTCAAAAGTAAAAAGAAAATAAATGTAAATAACAACAACAGCTATTCAAAAGTACTGTTGCAAAAAAATATTTTTTTGACTGGGTGCAGATGAGTTAATAATTAGTGTTTTTATGGGAATTGTTACAATTTAAGTTTACAATTTTTTAACGCACTAATAATCCCAAATTAGTATTTTATTTACCCAGCTAAAAAAAATGTTTGGTCCACATAGTTTTAATATATTAATGTATATAAATATATATGAATATATATGAACTCATGTATGGAAACGTATAGGATTATACTAGTGATGCACGAATATTCGTATTCGTATTCGAGTTGTCGAATATTCGGCCATTTTCAGGCGAATACGAATGTATTCGTATTCGCCAAATTCAGACGAATACGAATACGAATATTTTTTCAAAGAAATTAAATAAATAAATGCTTAAATCCTAAATGAAATTTAAATAAATGACTTAAAATTTTAGTTTGTACAAATACACTAATTTTTTTTATAGAAATTTGTGCTTTGTATCATTTTCAAATATTATTCAATGACGATCATTAAAACTACAAAGTACGCCAACAAGAGTGTTAAGTCCGTTTTCATAACAATTTTTTAATATTTAATATTGCATATAATATTCGTATTCGTATTCGCGAATATCGTTTTAAATATTCGTATTCGTATTCGTATTTGTATTCGCGATTATCGTTTCAAATATTCGTATTCGTATTCGTATTCGCGAATATCAAAAATTGACATTCGTTACATCACTAGATTATACATTAAGGGTCCCATACACACATACTGCTCATGCTCATGCGGTAAGAATGTGTTGGTAAATTTTCAAATTTTGTTAATGAATTTGTCACACAGACAATGCAGTATGAAAAAACAAAATAGTTTTTTTGATTTTGAAATGAACTCATACTTCTGACAGTTTTTCAAATGAACAAAAAATTAATTTATTCATTTTTCTGATACATATGTATTTTTTTTTTTTTAAATTTGAAGATTTACTGAAAAAAAGAAATTAAAATAAACTAAAAAGGAAATAAACCAAACAAAAAATAAGTTCTGAAAAAATAATGTGTAAAGAAAATACGTTTTTAATTAATTTCTTCAATAATAATAAATAAATAATTTTGTTGTTGTCAAACGCATGTTTAATTTATAAATTTTTATTTTAAATGATGATTGATATGATTGATGGTAAAATATCAATCACACACGTATACCAAGCGTTTATCGGCAGTATTGAAATAAATTGATATAATATATAAAATGTATTATAATATATGAGCTCATATATGGAAATTTAATTAAGAAGTTCTTCATATGTGGGTCTACATATAGAAATAAGATGTAATATATGGACCCAGCTAAAAAAATTATATATGGTCCATATATTTTTAATATATGAATGTATAGAACTATATATGAATATGTATGAATTCATGTATGGAAATATATGGGATTATACATGGCAAGACTATTATATATGAACTAATATATGGACTAATATAAGAAATGTGTTATAATATATGAGCTCATATATGCAAATTTAATTATGAATCTCTTCATATGAGATTTTATATATGGAGCCATATAAGAATGTATGCATACATGATATCTCACATAAGATCGTTTTTGCAATCAAAAAAAGCTTGGAATTTTTTACTGCTGAATTGGAAATCCATTAGAAAATGCATACGGTATGCAAAGTTTATATGCGTATCCTCAACGTTTAAAAAAGAAAAACTTTTGTTACAAAAAAACCATTCTTGTATGATTTTATATATTGTGGGACCATTTAATATATCAAATAATCAAAAGGATAATCCAGTCATTAATTTTATAGAAAATAACAAAATTTTCTAGATAAGAAACAAAGTTCATATTACTGTATTGAAAACTATTGTTAGACGGATTATTTTTTCTTTTATAATTAATTGCATTAGTTTTTAATCTGATTTCTTAAGCTAAATGTTATGTACGAATATGATTTATGTGTTTTTTAAATAATTGATTCACCTTTTGATGAATGAAATGACTTTTAGTTCGTTTTGAATTATTTGTCCAAACAAATGTTTCATTAAATACAACCTCTCTCTCAAGTCAAAAAAAAAATTAATTTTAGTAATTTAATTTATTGCACACCAGTGCGCTTTTGTGAATCAAGAGTGTGTGAATATGAACTTTGCATACTGTGGAGGGAATTTACACATATGTACATACATGTATGAAAATGTATGAATATATATAATCATATATGCCTACATACCCCTCATTTTTCGGATCCGAACCATATATGGAGTATGATAAATGCTCCATACATATTTTTTAGCTGGGGAGCCATATAAGTATATCAAAAAGTATGCATACGTTATATTTCACATAAAATCGTTTTGCAATCAAAACTACTAATACTTACTTTTTTATCACTGGTGAATTGGAAATATATTAGAAAATACATACAGTATGCAAAATTTATATATGTTCGTATAGCCTCAATGTTCAAAACAAAAACTTGTATGTAAAAAAATATTCTTATTCTACGATTTTATATATGATGATTAAGTTATTGATTTTATAGAAAAAAACGTAATCTTCCAGATATTTTTAAGAAACAAAGTTCATATTACTGCAAACAATTGTATTAAAAACTTGTGTTAGTATAAAAACGGATTATATTATCTTTTCTAATTGCATTAGTTTTTAATCTGATTTTTTAAGTTAAATTTTATGTACGAATATGAGTTTTGTGTTTTTTAAATTATCGGGAATATTTATGGCCTATTTCTCAGCTGCGAAAGAAAACGTTCGACTTACAATTTATATTGAAAACAAAAACAAATTTTCATATTTTATTGTTGTTTTCAATATAAATTGTAAGTCGAACGTTTTCTTTCGCAGGTGAGAAATAGGCCATTACACATACATGTATGAAAATGTATGAAATATATATTATCATATATGGCGATATGCCCTCATTTTTCGGATCTAAACCATATATGGGATATTATATGTGCTCCATGCATATTTTTTTTGCTATGAATATTGTTTTCTGCGTTATCAAAAATTAAATACAGATTTTTCTAAATCACGTAAAAGTAAATTTCATATTCAAATATTTCTCTACAAAACTGCATCATTACATTTTTGAAATCGGGTGTTAAAAAAATTTTCAAAGTCGAAATACGTCAACCACTCAGAAAAAGTTATTGTTGAATTTTTTTCAATTAAGATATTGCTTATAAAAAATAACATTATGGATTAATATTTTAATTGAATACGAGTAATTTAATAAGAGTAAATAACTTTCCGTGTTAAATTTCTGATATGACATGACCAGGGAAACCAGAAATATGCTCCAAAAAAAGTGTTTTATGCGCATTCAATATGCACTAAAAGCTTCGAAATATGCACTAAAAATTCAAAAAATATGCTCTTAAAAATAACATAAATTGGATTATTTGGAAATGAAAATCTAATTTTAAATCCGCAATTCAATAAAATTTACATATAAAACAAAGCAAAAATAAACAGCCGTATTTAAACTTATTAAGGCTTTAAAAAGGTTTTTAGAAAAAATTTTCATACAAATTTTCCTTAAAAAGTCTTTATAAAGTCTTAATAATTTTTATAAATTAGGCTGAAAATAAACAGAAGAACGAAACAATAAAAATATTAATTAAGATAAAAATGTAACTTTTACTTCAAAAGCGATCACGATATCAGAATTAAAAGTTTGGAACTGTATGTTGAAGAATAAGATAAGCTTTTTATTTATAATTTTTATTGCAATAAGCAAAAACTATACACTTAGCTTTTTATAAAAATCATCGCCGGTCTCATCTAAATAAACTTTTATACATTGAAAATGTTCTTTTTAAACCTCAACTGATGTAATCAGGGCAGCTTTCGCCACAATTACTAAACCAAGTTTTTATTGAAATTAGAGCCCAGTGAGGATGTTAAAACTAGGGATGTAACGATACACTGTTTTGCCGATCCGATACCGATACCGATACTCAAAAAAAATTTCGACGATACCGATTCCGATACCGATACGCATATTGAACTTAAGTTAAAATTAACAAAACCTTTTATTATACAAAATCATAGTGTAAGAGATTATTAATATTTAAAATTGAATTGATTGATAATTGATTGAAAAAACAAATTATTTTTTTTAATACATACATGATTTAGCATTGAGAGAACATTTCACTACTATCGTGCAAAGCGAAACAAAAGAAACGTTTAATTTTTCTGTTTAGACTTTATGTTCTACTTTTAATATGTTATTTCTCTTAGTTTTTATGCAAAAAAATCGTTGAAAATTGATTGTTCAAAACAGCTCTAAAAAAAGGAAAATATGGCCGATATCGATATATCTGCAAATCAGAAATATCGCCGATATATCGGAATCGGTATTCGTATCCGTTACATCCCTAGGTAAAACACATCTTTACACCTCTTTAAGTTTTGGAAAATAAAAATCAATAGTATTTGTTCCAGCATTAAAATTTAGCAGAAAAAAATTGGATATGGACTATTTAATATTTTTTAATTTTCTTGTTTCGTTTTTCTCTTACATAACTGTTTACAATTGAGTGAAAATTAAAAAATTTTAAAAATTTTAATAAAATTTGGATGTCAGAACACATACTGACAATTAGTATATCTAAATTTCAACTTAAATACGTGTAGCATGTGATTTAACATCAGAACTCACAAGAAAACGTGTGAAATCGATTCGGAACTCAGAACATACACAATGGCCTTTTTTAAAGTCTACCTTCATAATGGTAGCAAAATATTGCTTCCCCATACTACTGTTTCTTTCACTACAAAATAAAATTTTGACGGAAAAATTTTTGCCCAAAAATTTTTTTTAATTAAAATTTTTTTAAAAAGTATCAAAATTTGCTCTAAAAACGCCAAATATGCTCTAAAAATTCGAAAAATGCTCAAAATATGCGTGTTAGACTGAAGTATGCAAAACATGCTTTAAAGGGTAAAATATGCAAAAATATGCACTAACAAATCGATGCCAGAATTCATAAAAAGTTCTGAAACGGATAAATATCTTAATTCCGCATTGATATATCAGACAAGAAAAAACATGCAATTGCATATTTGTGGTTTCCCTGGACATGACACTCTGTCAGCAGTTTTTTAAATGAAAAATATTTAAATAAAAGATATTTGAAATTTGATGAATTACGAAAACTTTAGTATTCTCATATTAAACAAAAAAAGTTTTATTATTTTACCAACAGAATACAAGTCATTTTGGTAATGTTTTACTGAAACAAAAAAATTCTGAGTGAAGTTCAGTTATAACAAATTTTGTTCGTTATACACCATGTATATAAAAGTGAGAAAATTTAAAAGTGTGCAGTATGTTAACCCCTCAATAATCAAGTTCAATGTGTTTTTAAGAAACAATTAATATTTTACTTGTACAGAGGGAAAGTGCGATAAAAAGTATTAAAGCTTAATCAAAAAATTCCCAAAATAGCATAAATTATTTTGAATTATGTTTGTGTTACACATTGATAGAAACAAAAATGCATTGCATTTTTCATAAGAAACTATAAATTTTTGGAATTTTTATAGCTGAGCTAAATTGTGTTTTAAAGAGGGCTTTATCCGCAAAAATTCACTATACCGGGAAATCGCTATAATCGTGCTAATTTGTGTG
Organism: Tachina fera; assembly: GCA_905220375.1. Taxonomy (NCBI): domain Eukaryota; kingdom Metazoa; phylum Arthropoda; class Insecta; order Diptera; family Tachinidae; genus Tachina; species Tachina fera. The sequence goes on along the minus strand of LR999965.1, from coordinate 47,518,967 downwards.
ACTGGAGGCGCGCTGCCTTATACGAAATAGTTCTCTATTAACAGTGTTGGTTTAAACCGAGTTCCTCTGTGCTGCGAAATATCTATATATGAAAATGTATTAGAGCTGTGCTTAGCCTTGATGTTGTAACGCTTTGATTTGTTCTCTCTTTTTAGTGCTCTTGATTTTATGAGAACACTAAAAATGGTACTCAACTTTATCAAAAGTATGCAACAGAATTTGTTTATCTGCCAAGCGAGAGCATCAGTTACAGTGATGGTATTTTGGTGCGTTTCGGGTATTTTTTGGTGCTTTTTGCCTCTTCATAAACGCGAAATTTTGGTTAATACCCTTTTTTAAAAAGCGGGTATTTACAGTGCTTTTTAACAATTTCTCACAGTGCTTTTGGTGCTTTTTTGTAAAATATAAATATTTTTAATTTACAAACCTAATGTACTTTTAAGAGCTAATAGCAGCATCTTTTTACTGAGCCTACATAAATTATTTTTAATGACTATGAAACTATGTTAAAAAACAATTTAGAAAACGTTTCATAATTGGGATTAAAAAATTAAAATACTTCTTGCAAAATAGAAATCGGAAGTACCACATAATTCTCTGCATAATAATTTATTGATAGTAGATCAATTGACAGCATGAGGTTGTCAGTTGTTTTAGACAACGGGTAGCCAAGTCCCAATTTTTTGGTATCGTATTGACGTGCTGTCAATGTTGGCAACTGGAATAAGTGTGAATATCGCAAAAATAAATATTTTTCGACCTTTTTTTAAGTTAAATTAAAAACTATTTTTTTTGAGCTTTAGGTCAGTTTATACTAAATTTATTGGTTCAATATTTCGTTAACTTTCTTCAGGATTTATATTGTTTCTCGTTTTTTTGATATTTAGTTTTTTTTGATATATAATTTTTTCTTTTTCCTCTTTTCCTTTCAAGTGTAAATAGTTTTTCAAAAAAATAGTTTTTTAATTTATCGCAAAAACAAAAACTTTTAAGTTACTTAAGGAAAAAAGTGATGCTTTTAATGCTTTTGTATGCTTAAAATATTTTTCAGTAACATACATACATATGTATCTTAATCTAAGCCTAAGCTTCACCTACCAAATAACTAACACCGATCATATAACTACTAACATTTTGAGAAATTAATAAGGGTTTTCATGAGAACTTTTAAAATTGTCATTTGTGCAATTGGGGAAATATGTTTCATGAAGCCCCTTTGACTTTTTAAGGCAATTTGAATGAAATGTCAAAAAAAAATTAATTTAATAAAAATAACACAAGAAAATTTCAAGCAGTTTTTAATTTCATATATTTCATATATGTATTAAATATTTTGAGGCAAAAACTTGAAATTATATTATGATGTTTAAACTCCAAACTCTCCTTTTTTAAGTGGCTTAACGTGAACTTTAACTGACAGTTCTTCATACATAACTTGCCGTTAAAGTCCCTGTTATCTTTTAACCATACATTGTGAAAAGGTACGTTAATGTATTAAAATTAAAAAAAAAAATGTTTGCTTCTTTACCCTCTTTTTCTTATTTTTTTGCTCTTTTTACCCTTTTCGCAACAGCTCATTGTGAGTTTGCTCTTCGTAGAGATACCAACACTGATCAGTTATTGTTGTGTCCAAGCATATTTCACTAGTGCACACCGAATAACAATTGTAAAATGAGCATACAAGCGTACAATTGTACATAATTAATTATGTGTATGTGTATAAGAAAGCACGTAAAATCTTCGTCGTAGATTATTTGAGCGTATTAGTTCGCATGCTACTGTTGTTCTAAGCATTGTGACCAAATCCTAAAAAATTTTGATGCTAAATTGACTTTAAAAAAGCTAAAAAATAATTATAGTGCTAAAATCTAATGCTAACATTTAATACATACTTCTTTTTAATTACATGCTGCATTAGTTTAGCATACATAAGTGTCAAAATTTAATGTCTTAACGAGTTTTGCTTTACAATTTCACATTAAAAACCACGCTAGGATGTAATTGTTTGTTAAAAATACATTATGGGCAAATTCGTTAAAACCTTGTTAAATTTAATCACTTATGCTAATTTGAAGTTTTTCATTGTGCATAATGCATTATGCACTAATAAAAATCATTAAAAGCAAAGCAAAAATATTAATTCGCTGTTGGTTTTTCAAAAAAAGCCTTTTTAAACATGTATTTCGTTGATGGAACAACATTTAAAAATTAGTTTTTATAAAATAACACTAGTTTACCACGAAAATGTACATATGACGAGTGGTGATTATCTTTATGTATTTTCTATCACTGAATTCGATGATCAAGGTTAAATTTTGTTTTATGAAACAGTTTTTGAGATATTATAATTTTTCATGAACATAAATGAGATGTTTTTTTTAATGATTTGTACTTTTCTGTCGGCATAGAATCACTGTAAAATATGATTTTTTTTGACAATGTGCCCTATTTTCATCGATATCTTTTGAACCGCTTTACCAATTAAAGATCCGATTATACATATTTATTCATCATCTCATTACCTTGCATTTGAATACGACCCAATTGGACATTACTAGCTCGAGATATGATTGGTCAAGTAAAAAAAGTCGAAAAGATTTAAAAATTACAATATCTCAAAAACTGTTCCATAAAAAAAACTAACCATGATTTTTGAATTCAGCGGAAGAAAATACATAAGGAAATCTAAATATCATAAAATTTATATGAAAAAATTATAATTTTGTAAACTAGTGTAAAGCCATTATGATACTTCATCTTTCCTTCATTGATTTGATATTGAATTGATAGAAAGAAACAATAAATTTTAGAAAGAAAAAATTATATAAAACGGAAACAAAATTTTTAAATGTCAAATTTTCGTAATTAGCAACCGCTAGTATTAAGACAAAAGAAACTAAAAATCGCTATTTTTGCCCATAAACCGCTAATTAGCGAAAACTTTTATGTTTCAAGCTTGAAATGTCAATTTTAAGTTGAAAAATTTTAAATTTTTATTGACAGATCTTCATTTGTTATCGATAACTTTAGTTAAGTTGTTGACATTATTTCATTTTTTTAATATAGCTTTTTCTATTACAATATGTTTGCACTTTTCTCTAAAACTTGATAAATGAAGTGTCATATGGGCTTAATCTAAAGCTTTTTTCTATTTAATTTTTACCTAAAAAGTGCTTGGGGTTACTTCCAAAGTATGAATACTTTTTGTATGCGGTATTTATGTATATCTTGCAGCAACCTGTCGATAACTTTTTGAAAGAGTGTGTGTGTGCACTATTAATATTTTGTACAAAGAAATTGACGTTTTGGAAGCCAGCCATATTTTCGTATGACCGAAAACACATAGAAAACTTGAGGCAATATTTTGTCACTCACATGAAAATTATTCAAAGTTACAATAACGTAAATTGTTTCCGTTTGTTATTTTTAATAACGTATATGTACTTATTCATTTTCGAAACACAAGCTGTTCTTATTTCCTCACAAATATCAATGGTTTTGAAGCTAATGTGGTTGTTATTTTGAAAATATCGTTAAATTAAATAGCAAATGTTCGTGTAAATTTCTACATATATTTATTTAAAATTATATACTTTGTATATTGTTACAATATTAATATGAAAAATTAAATCGATTTAAAATTTTTATTTAGTACCTACATCAACTTATAAATTTATAATCAAATGAATCATTTAAACTTCGACTTTTTCAACTGACATTAACGCAAAGACGGAGAAGGTTAGCACAATGAGTACTTTATTGACGGAAGCATTTGAACAACTTCAATAGGTTGATTCTTCATTTTATTTATTAAATTAAACTTTTTTTATTTATTTCGTTTATTTCTTTTGTTTAGTTTTATTTGTGCTGCCACAAAACACAAACACATACCAAAAAACATATCATAAAAAGCAACCAAAATCTGTCAAACTACTCAACGTGCGCAAAAAGTTAAAAGTTTAAAAATTTTTGTACTATGCGTTAACGGACACGTACTGAATGTAACAGACCTCATAAGAAAACATGTATTTCAACTTAGCTGTCAGTTGAAAAAGGCGAAGTTTAACGTATGACGGATTCATTGTGCTGAAAAGGTAATTGTTGCTCTTTAAAGGCCCAACTATAATATGAATAAGCTGGCTTAAGCTAATGGCAGAATGGAACGATAAGTCTGTCAAATACTTAAGCAATTCAGATGTGACTTTTAGGTGGCCACAATATACTTAGATGCACTTAAGTATTCTTTAGCCACAGTTGCACATATAGGTATTGTTCAATTTTTTTTATTAATTTTGTTTCTTCTTATAACTACTAAATGAATGCAATTCAATCAAATTAACTTCTTGGAATGTCTTAATCTATTAAAAACTCTCAAATAATTATATTCACCCCTTTATTACTTGTTTTATTTGTTTTGCCTACTAAAAAGTACAACAATGAATATATGTACATAAATAAACATGTATGTATGTGTGTATACGTGTATTGTAAAACAAAGAATGTAAATACAAGTTTTGCTTTCTTTTCTGAGTTTAAAATAAGAAACAATAAAAAAATATTTAAAATCAATGAATATTTTCTGATGTTGTTTGCTTGAGTTTAAAAAATGCACAAACAGTGTTTTCCGTACGGAATGTGCGTTCAGTTTGGCACTTGGCTTAAGCAAATGACATTTGACGAAACTTGACGAAAAGTTCCATAAGTACATTATAGTTTGCCATATACGTTTTATATGTAACCGCACAATTGCTGAAGTTCGCTTATTCATATTATAGTTGAGCCTTTAACAAAGTTTTGCCTAACGGGCCTTGGCCACTGTTGCCAGAATTGACGATTTCTCTGCATTTTGACGATTTTCACCTCTCAAAATACACTAGTGACGATTTTAGGTGCAGAAGTGACGATTTTTCTAAATTTAACATACATATATGGCAACTTTTCTTAGTATTGCATTATTAGAGTTGGTTTTATGTTATGTTAAGATTTTTTTTGTTCAACTAAACGAAAACAACAACTCATGCTTTAAGAAAATCAATTCAAAAGAAAGAACCGATAAGTTTGATTTTACCACATTCATCGGCAAATGTCGAAAGGATATTTAGTCAGGTGAATTTAAATAAAACCAAAGTTCGTAATCGTTTACAACGATTCTTTCCCAATAAGCACTCAAAAAATTAAAATTCAAGCACTTGAAATTTAACTGGAAACAAAGTTGAATTCAAAAAATTTTTCAAGTAATATTCAAGTTTGAAAATATTTGGAAATAAAAAATCAAACAACATACAACATGTTCAAACCTTGTCAAATAAGTAATTTATTTTTTAATAAAATGGAAATTATGATGAAAAATATCAAAAAAAAGGTGTTCAAAATCGTGAAAACAATAGTGAAGGTAAATATGCATAAAGTAATTATAAGAAAACTTCTCGATTGCATTTTCCTTTTTGAAGCTTGAAATATAATTGAATTCAATTGTAATACAATGTTGAATTACAGTATAATTCAAGGCTTGAATTGAACTATAATACAATTGAAATGTTCGAGTTGAATTCAAGTACTCATTTCACTGGAGAATGCTATTGAAATAAAGTGTAAATCAAGCGTAATTCAACCCTTGACAATTGAATATGGGACTTGAATAACAATTGTTTTGCACTTGATTTCAAACAAAATTGCTTATTGGGTTAGAATCCATCCTATACACAAAGGACTATTTGAAACTTAAAAAGTCAAACTGCTATGACACTGAGATCAGTTAAAATTTGTTAAAAATTTAAAATTTTAATATTTATACATAAAATGTTTCTATAACAAAAATACTAATTATTTTTTTTATAAATTATCTGTTTTAAAAATAAATATATGTATATGTACGTATGTGAATTATGATTTCATTTAAAATTTTTTTAACTTTTATTTTTAATTTTAAAGGTTTTCATGTTTAGGTTGTATACATACATATATGTACATATATTAATGCATATGTGTATATTTTTTGAAAGCATAGTTAATAAGTTTGAACCATTGTAATAGTTATTTTAATAAAACATTTAAAATACAAAAAAAATTTAATATTTTTGATTTGACGTTTTTTTGACGATTTTCTAAAATGACTTGACGATTTTGACGATTTTTTGCACAGAAATCTGTAGTTTTTGACGATTTCACCCCTAGAAGTTCTGGCAACAGTGGCCTTGGCTCGTTTTCTTTGATGTTTGTTCTGCGAGTATCGTTTAGCTACTGTTGAGTTTAAATTGTTGCATGCCTCGTTCTGATTCTTTATCTATCTGCTTCGCTTTACCTTCACTCAGAGTTGCAATTTATTGTATAGTGTAGCAGAGTTGTATTGTATTATATAGTTGAACAAATATGTATTTTAAAGGAACGCATGATCAACAGTCGTGAAAAGTTTTATTATCACTTAATATTTAATGAAATTTTTAGTTTGTGAAATGAAGTATTGTGCACTATGAAGTGTACAATAAAAATATTGCACAGTTGACGCAACTGTCTACTCAACTGTTGCACAATGATTGTGTGTGCTATTTGTTTCCTTGTTCTCTATTTTTGTTTCACATTCAATTGCGATCACCACTAGAAACACTATTTGCTTTTGAAAAAAATACAATACTGAGCACTTTTTTATAGCTTGTGCTCATGTCTAGTATGTATGCATGTATATTTATTGCTTTCATGGCTGACTTAATATACATTAAAAGAAATTATGATTTAACATTTTTAGCTCCTTTTTTCCACAGAGTGTATTGTGGTATTTGAATGATAATTCTACCACCACCCCACCATCACCATCACTTTAAACGTCCTTAAACCCTAAAACCCTCACCTGCACTTGAAAGACCATAATAAATATAAAGAGGCTGTGTTTTTTTCATATCTAATAATACTTGCTATAAATAATCTTTGCATACCTTAAAAAAAAATCTTCTCGCCTCAAGTATTAAGCAAAGTAGCAGTAGCATGAAGGAAGGGAATAAAAATCAAATCATCTTTTCCGGTTTATTGCTTATTGCCGCAAAAATCGCTTGACTGAATTGTATTAAGAATTGTGTAGCAATAACATAATAAGCCGTTTTTCATATTAAAATAAAAAAATATATATGTATATGTAAGTTAAGCATTTATCTTCAGCAGCGCAGTTCTAATACAAACAAATCATTATGAAAAATACAGTTGTTATTATAGTTAAGTATTTAAAATATATGATAATAATAATAATAAAAAAAGCATAGGCCTTTCAAGGCTTTTTGTTTAATGTTTATGTTAATAAAGCTTAAAAAATAATATTTTAAAGCACTTTTGTTTTTCCATAACAAGCTGTTAAGTAGTTAAAATAAAAATATAAACAAGATTAAAAATTGGATTTGAAATCCAACGCTTTGGTTAGTTTTCAGTGTAGTTTCTTTAAGGCCCAATAATTAACTTCTCAATTAAGTGTCGTCATTTATCTTTAAATGTCATTTAATTACAAAGTTGACAGACACTTCAATGAAACTTAAATTCCAAACTTAGTATATTTAAATCCTACTTAAGTTGTATGAGCATACCACATGTTATTGTGCTTGTGTGTGTTTAATGAAAACATGTACTCGTACATGAACATCATCTGGTCGTATTAAAAAGAATTTGGTTTAATTTTAAAAATATATAACATATACAATACATAGTTTCATATCATGGACAAATAAATAGAAAATTGCGTTTTGATGCTCTTTTTGTTTCATAGAATGTGTTTTTATGCAATTTAAAATTTCTAAACATTGATTTGGAAAGCTTTGCATAATATTTGGAAATTTTTTAGTGCTGCCGTACTTTCAACTTAATTTAATAAGAATTTTAATTAACCACTGAAAAAAATAAACTACATTTAAGTGCAACTTAAATTTCAGTGGCAATTGGCTAAATGACATTTAATTGAGAGGCCAATTATTGGGCCTAAGGATTCTATTAAATTTAAGACAAATTAAAATGACAGTCGTGCGATAAGAATTCAAAATTGATTTGTCGTTTAGTAAAAAATTTTTGTCAACCTAAAGCAGAATTAGTTTTGTGTTGTTCTGGCTGTTTTGTTTCTGTTGAATTGAAATTCTGTATGTGCGGTTTGTTTTTCCTTTTTCGTTTTGTTCCTTTCTGTTGCGGACACATCAGTAGAAAATATAATTCAACGTTAAGTGACAACTAAAGGTGTGTATGTATTAGTTTGTTGTGATATTTTGTGTATAAGTGTAAGCAATTCTATCTATGGGTTGCCAGCTGATTCCTTACACAGAAAAAGTAATTGCATTGTCCCTAATAATTGCTTTTGCCCACCCCCATAGAATTATTAAAAATTTACAGTCATAATACCCCCCACAAAAACAAATTTTTTTGTTACCTCCACCAGTGTAGAACTACACTGAACGGCAATGAAAATTAACAACAAAAGTGTGGCCTTTATTAAAAACACAGCAGACTTTATCGTTACTGAGTGTCGTTGCGTTTGTATTGTTAGCGTTTGATATCTGCTCGATTATCGTTAACAAAAAATCGATCCCACTACTGATTTCTTAAAATGTAACCTAATTTTAAATAAGTTTATAAAACTAGTACCAGAGCTGTAAATGAATCATTCCTTTTTTGATTTTAGTTCGCTACGAATTAGCAAATTTTGAATTAATTCTTTTCACACACAAAAATGAATTGAAAGAAATTTGAGTCAATTCAAATGAATTTGGTAAAAATTAATTGCAATTCGTTTTCAATTCAATTGAATCTGTAAAATGAATTGCAGTTCGTGTCCAATTCAAATGAATATGTTAAAGTGAATTACAGTTCATTTTAAAGATTCATTTGATTTTAATTGATTTTTAATTTATTTAAATGAATCAGTACAATGAATTGCAGTACAATGAATTGCAATGAATGTAATAAAAATGGAGTTGCAATCAATCAAATTCAAGAGCTGATCTGGGGGAAATTTCTGCTACCAAAATGAAAATAATCAGTACAAAAGTTTAAAAGCCTTGTCCTGGATACGCGCCCGATCAAAGAGAAAATGGTGTTTGGAGTTTGTTTCTTCAAGAAGAACTGATTTTTATTTTTAAATAAGCTGAACGACATAACACATTTAATATTCAAGAAGCAATAAATAATTTTTGAAATTTTTGGACCCACGACCACCCAATAACACTATTTTTGGTAATATTTATGTTATATTAAATAAAAAATAATAAAACTATCTTTCACAAATAAACAAAAAATCAGGAAAAATAAAAAAAAAATCAGTAAAGTGTGACTTTGACTCGTGCACGAAGGGCTACGTACGGACACTAGATATATAATAATATATGAACTTTAGCCTATATAATATATATAATATACATATATGAAAAATAGTTGACATATTTTTTCGTTTTGGGATTTTTTTGGTTCAGCGTTCTTTTTGTGTTTTTTTTTGAATTTTGCGATTTTTTTAAGTTTAACCGTTTTTTTAGTTTTGGCGCTTTTTTAGATTTGGCGATTTTTTCGGTTTCGGCGTTTTTTTTTTTTGTTATTTGGCGATTTTTTTATTTTGGTGAAATTTCAAAAATTTTAAGTCCGCAGCTCTTACGGTTCCTGACAAAATAGCATAACATTTGAATTAGAAACGAATTGCAATTCATTTGATAAATTGATTTGAATTGGAAAGGAATTCCAATTCATTTTTACCAAATTCATTTGAATTGACACATATGTACATATATAAAATTGAAATCTGTATTCGTTAAAATGTAGAGAAAATTCAACGAAGGCGAAACAAAATTTTACGTTTAATAATATCGGCTTCATGTAAAATTAAAATTTACATTGTGAGTTAAATAAGTACTAGTGACTGAAGAAATTGCGAAATACGCAAACAAATATTTAACAAAACTCGAGTCCCATGCTAATACCCTTGCTCGTAACATCTTGAACTTTACTGGACATATCCGCATAAAAAAGAGAGACAGACATTAGGGCTCTAATACGCAACACTTCAGATGAAACTGCTTGAAAATATTTTTTTGCTTAGCACGCACGACTCATAATTAATTATTAATTACTATCACTGAGTTTATGTCCGACACTGGTCGGGCCTAATAATTATATTTAGATTTAAGATTTGAATAGTTATTATTAGTTAATTTTTGAAGATGTAATTAATAAATATTAGTATTAAAAAAACAATTCGACGACAGTGCGAATGGATTGCACCGATCCCTCAGCTGCTACCGTATTTTGCTCTCCCCATTCATATAACTCTGACATTAGAGAACCGATTTTCAAAAATCTTTTTCTGTCTGCAAGAGGTTATCCACAGTTTGGTCTCTTACTTTTTTTTGCAAAATCGGGGGTGTGGGGAGGGGGAATTGACTCCGTCATGCATAAGATGCATACAACTTTCATTTGTAATGTGATATGCAAAAATTCATAAAATTTTCAACACCAGCACCTTCCCCCCTCTTAGACAAACATATTTTTTTTTTAAATTTTAACACGATTTTCAAAATTTTTTTGTTTGTTTGAAGAGATTTGCCTGCAGTTTTTTAACATATTATTTCCCAAAATTCGAGGAGATACTGTCCCCACCTCGTGCATTTTTATGCTTTAAATCTGATTTTAATGAAACTAAAAGTGGAGAAAAGCTTAAGACGTTATCTATCCACTAAAAAAAAAGAAGAACAAATCTTCATTAGTTCAAAAAGTTACAGAGTTTTGGCCAATGAAAAACGATTCTGAACCACTGTGCGTTTATAATTTTTTTTTATCCAACAGAGTTACAGGGCATCAAAGTGGAATTTTCATGATTTTCAATACCAAACTATTGAGGAAAAAATTCTGACACATGAATCCAAGACCGAAGTCGCCAGCTACTCTGGGGACTTCGGAAAATCGATTTCACGTAAAGCCAGACAGGTTTTTATAAAGACCCAGAATGTATAGAATTTGTGGGGCCACATATGTATATACACCTTGCAAATTACACTTGGAATGACAAAACTACATGCATACAAATATTCTAGTCTTGCCATTTTTGGTGAAGGCTATACAAATTAACAAAGCGTTTACCTGCATAATGCTGGAAATATTTTTTAGATTTTCGCTGCACTCTGACCATAATTGTAATTTAGATTCCACTTTCAATATCAAGAGTATATGGAAGACATGCACTGATTCGATGCCAATACGGCTCGTGTATAAATTACGAATATCGGGCCTGTCCTGCAAATCACGATATATCAAATCACGGTGATTTCAAAAAATTATTGAATGCTAAATCATTGCATTTGTAAATTGCACGATTTATAGCGTTGGAAGTTGGAAGAAAATATTCCATTACACTGCAAAACACTTATTTGGATGTTTAAATAAAAATGGCCGGTCCTTATTTATTTTTGTCTCCTGGTTACGATGGAGTCATTAGTTTTTCTCTGTCAGCTCTACCCAGTGAAAAAAAATGGAAGTCATTCTAGCGGAACTACATTTTCATTGCTTCCAAAAAATTGATATTTTTAATTCGCCGAGAGTGAGCAAAAAACCATGTAGAAGCTTATTTTAGTCATACAAAACCTTGTAACTCATCCATATATGTTAGAAAATTTTCACCAGAATTTAAAAAACAATGTTTTTTTTAAGAAATTTATGAACTAATTTTAGTCTAAAATCTTAAAGTTATTTCCTTAAATTTACATGAAATCACTGTTTCGGGCTTAGATTCGTATAAAAAGAAACGAATTGTTAAAATAGGTAACTATTTACCAGTTTTCCTAAATGAAAATGTTATCATAGAACACAAAAAAGGGAATTTTTCTTAATATCGCTTCCAATTCAGTGACCAGGCATCGAAAAAGAGAACTTCTTGCAATGACAACCCTATGTAAAAATCATTAGATCGGATCGAAATTTTCACTACTTCGCAAACTCTACATTTTCATGACTTTTTTGGAGTCTCTTTTTTTACTGGGTAGTTTTGAAGATATAGTGTCATTTAGGATTTGCATAATTTGCACCTCTTTTTGAATTATTCCGTTAATATATCACGAACGGTACGCCATAGAGATAGAGAAAATCGAATAACGCCATCGTAATCAGGAGATGAATATACATAAGAATCGGGCATTTTTATTTAAATATCATGAAAAAACCTCTATTTTGTTGTGTAGTGTTATAAATGACAATAGTAATAGTAGTTTACTTTTGAAAGCACGTGATTTGAAATCACCGTGATTTACAGAACATACCCGTATATTCCCTTTCGCCCACATTCAAATGTAACATACAGTATTTGTACTAGAGATGGGCGCCTGTCGTGTTTTTTATGTGACTCGAACACGCACGACCCAGCACGAAGTGTACATGACAAAAAATCTTTTTTCGTTCGTGTTCGAAAAACACGAAACGATTTTAGATGTAAAATATGTATGAATGAATTTCCAGTAGAGAAAAAATTTAATCAGGGCTATCATGAATAAAATTCCAGGTGAAAAGTTTTCCTTTTCCAATTAGAATTTTTTGTTTTCCCTGTTACTTGCTATTAGTTGGAATTGTTCCCAGGGAAAAATTTCACGCGGAATTTTATTCATGATAACCCTGAATATTTTATATCATCAAACACACAACAACAGTATATTTGTTGATATTGTATGGGCCTCTGAAGCTTAAAGTAAACGGATAGTATTAGCTGTGGTGGCAGTGCCAACTTGATGCCATATTTTAAATAATAATAATAATAATAATAATAATAATAATAATAATAATAATAATAATAATAATAATAATAATTTTCAAATACCATTACAATAATATTTCGTGCGTATTGTGCAGTATAGTGTTGACAAAATTTTTCGCGTGCATGTTTGGTACGTGCTGAGCGTCTTGGTATTCGTGTTCGTGTCGTGTCGTGTTGGAAAAATTCTAATTTGTTTTCATAGTATGATAAGATGAATGCATATTAATTTTTTTTTTAATTTTAAATTGAAGCTAATAGCCTTTCCGATGTGATGATGTCATTCCAGATTAGGCTTAAACTTTTCGTTTTATCTTCTTATTTTTTGATAGCTTTCTTTTTAAGAAAAATTTTGTAATAAATATTAATTTTTCAAGTTTTTACGTTTAACTCAAAAATAAATAAATCTTCAAACCATTTCCTAACAATTTACGCATTTTTTCATGTTTTATTCACAATTTTTAGTTACAAGGCAAACAACGGCATGTAAAGTATCAAGTTACTATGAATATTATTAAAACAGAGCAGAAATATGAAAAATAATTGGATGTATGTACATATGTATGTATATTAGACTGGTCCTTATTATCTGACTTCAAAATTTTTAATGCAGCGCACTCTTGAAATTTTATTTTTTGCAAAAAAATCATTAAAAAGTAAAAGTTTCAAATTGATATTTTTATATTAACACGTGCCGCATTAGGATTTAAAATTACGTACATATGTATGTACACAAGTCCACCTAACACATGCATTTGGAATATATCTGTGTCAAGACGAATATTTTTGCCTTTTTATATAAAAAAAACTCAAATTATAAATTCATACGTGCATATGCAGTAGGGTGATCGATTCGGTTTTTCAGCCGGTTTTAAAATCCGGTTTTTTTCACAATACGGTTGTAGGTTTTTTCAAAATTTTGATTTTTTGAATGTCGAATAGCCGGGGTTTTTTACAATTTAAGAACCGGCTGAATTCTTTTAGTTTAGTTTATTTTCCTAAGTATTTTTTTCATTGTTTTGAGCATGGCAACACTTACTGAAACATGACATTGAAACGAAATTATTTTATGAGGTGGTAGTAGAGGCAAATTAAATTGGCCTTATGGTGTGCAATGGATGTCAAAATCCATTTGTAAAAAGTGTTTTTAGGGTTCCGTACACCAAAGGTGAAAAAAGGAACCCTATTGTCTTCGCTACGCTGTCCGTCTGTCGGTCACACGGTATTTTCTCAGGAACCGTAAGAGCTAAAATTTGGACTGAGTATGTAGAACCTTGGCCACTACAAAGACAAATACATGAGAATTAGAAATTAAAGGGTACTCCAAAACGAGCGACGAAAAATTTTAAAATCCCATGTAATATAGATACAATTGTATGTACATATGTATATTGACACTTGAAATTTGTAAAATTAGGGTATTTTTATATAGACTACAACAATAAACATTAAAATATTAAAAAATTTCAATTAAAGGGTGGTCCGTCAGATAATGCAATTTTGACTATGTAATTTTGACAAATTGCTATATCTTGCAGACCGTAAGAGGTAAACACTTGAAATTTTCAAAAACCGTAAAACAAAAAAATCCACAAATTATAAAATCGCCAAACCGAAAGAAAACGCCAAAACCTGAAAAAAATCGCCAAAAATATAAAAAAAATCGACAAAATTAAAAAAAAAAATTCTAGCACTAAAATAAATCGCCAAATTCGAAAAAATCGTCTAAGTGAAAAAAAAATCGCCAAAATGAAAACAAACGCCAAAAACCGAAAAAAATCGCCAAAAACCGAAAAAAATCGCCAAAAACCAAAATAATTGTTTATGTGAAAAAAAATCGCCAAAATGAAAAAAATAGCCAAAATTAAAAAAAAATCGCCAAATTTAAAAAAAATCGCCAAAACGAAAAAAATCGCCAAAATTGAAAATAAACGCCAAAAACCGAAAAAAATCATCAAAACGAGAATAAAAAGTTTCAAAACTAAAAAGTCGCCAAAACCAAAAAAAAAAAAAAATAACCTATATAAAAAAAACGCCAAAAATTAAAAAAATCGCCAAAACAAAAAAATCGCCAAAATAAAAAAAGCCGCCAAAATAATAAAAATCGCCAAAATTAAAAAACTTCAAAAACCAAAAAAAAAAATCGCCAAAACGTGAAAAAAGTACCAAAACTAAGAAAGCGCCAATAAATTCAAAAAATCCCAAGCTAAAAAAACGCTTAAAACCGAAAAAACCTAAAAACGAAAAAAATGCCAAAACGCGAAAAATGGCTAAAGTTTGTATTGAATTACATATCTCGTGTCAGTACGGAACCCTTCGTGCGCGGGTCAAAGTCGCACTTCACTGAATTTTTATTTTAGTTTTGTTGACATATTGATTCTTATTTTATATAGAGGTACATACACAAGGTGGATGTCCATACATTCATAATACATATATGTGAATGTGTATTATATATGTATATCACACTTAATCAACAAGAGGGTATTAACTCAATATTTTAAAATTTTCAATGGAGACGAAAAACTGTTTGTGGTTACATTTTAAGAGAATTTGAAAATCCGAATACATACATCAAAATAAGCACATTTCATTTGAAAATACTTATATGTTTTGAAAAGAGTCACAACTCAAAAAACAGTCTCATTTCGAATTAAAATCATAAAGCAAAAGAAATTTTATCCACAAAAGAGTAATTGGAATATTTTGAAATTTTTACAGTAAATAGACAAATAGAAATAAAGTAACTACTTTGTTTCTTGCAAAAAAAATTAAAAATTTTAATTAAGTGCGGTATATGCAGCTAATTTTTATGTTTTACCTTTAATTTTTGTATTGTTTTATAATATTTACATGAACTAACTGTTAACTCTTTTTTTTAATAAAGCTACTTAAAATCAAAACTTGTATAATAACTTTCTTACTTAAAAAAATCGGTTGACTAGTTTTTCCTGAATTGTAAAAACCGAAACCAGGTTTTTCATAATTTCAAGCATTCGAAAACCGGTTTCTTTAAAAAGTCGAATAATCGATCACCTTAATAGGTACATTTATTCATTTAAATATGTATTTTTTAATTTTTTTATTATTATTGATTTTTTATTAATTTTTATGAATCTCCAAAGATTCCGAAAGACAGTGCGCCATCAAAAAATCGTGTTATAACTTTTTTGCAAACAGCTAATTCAGACGTATTGTCAGCGCTTTACTATATATGGAAATAATGTAGCTAAGAGTCTACTAAATAAATATCATTATCATATTATGCCGAAAAAATTATTTCTGCATTCACTTTTTTTCAAAAGTAATTTGATTAATTTCTTTTAGAATAACTAACAGGGATTCGTAATTTTTTAATATTTGGCAATATAATCTCAACGTGTATAATAAGTCTTACAAACCACTTACTTTTTAATTACAAAATGATCGTTTTTCATAATTTTTGTACGCTTATAATTTTTTTTTAGAAAATCATATAATTAATGCACACTTTTCGATTGAGTTTCATTAGCACTTTTTGCAAAAAAAAGTATAGTAAAAACTGAAAGTTTTACATCCGTATTTATTTAAAAAAGCAGTCAATCAAACCGACAAGTGTTTGAACATGTCAAATGCTGAAACTCCGTTGTGTATAGCTTTTCGTTTTATGTGCTCGCATTGACAGCGACTCACAGGCTTATACGTTAATCCAGAACTGCAAAAAACTAGCAGAGAATAAAACGGCATTTCGAAATGTTAGCATAGAAGAACATATATGGCCCTATGTATAAGCAAAAATTGGCATGAAGTTAGCATAAGTGGCGAAATTGAACATGATCTTAAAGAGTTTTGCCATGAAACTTCACAATGATAATCATGCTAGGACCACCACCTCTAAGGATTAAGATTATGTAATACGACCATTTTTAATGTCAAATTGTATAGAGGAACTCGTTAACACCTAATTAAATTTCGTCACTTATGTTAACTTCATGTCAATTTTTGCTTATACATAGGGCCGATAATGTTTTATATGTACATACATATGTAAACATATGTTTTAAAGCTCAATGCGGCACATGTTAATTTTAAGATTCTTACTTGAAATTTTTACAGAATCATATTTTTACTATAATTAATAATTTAAAAGGGCGCTGCATTAAAAATATTCCAAAAAAAATGTGTGGTCATATAAGGACCAGTCTAATGTATATAACACAAACGTATTTTTTACCATTATCAACATCATTTCTTCAACCATGTTTGCATATTTAACACGTGATTTTTTTTATTATTATTCTTTCCAGTTGCGTACCCCAATTTTTATCCCAACTATATGCATGCTGCCGCTGTAGCTCATGTGGCAGCCGCACAAATGCAAGCACACGTTAGTGGCCATAGTTCTAGTATAAATCACAGTCATGGTCATGCACATCATTTGCATCATGGCCATCATGGGCATCACATGGCAGGGCATTTGGGTCATGGGCCACCACCGAAGCGAAAGCGTCGTCATCGTACGATATTCACCGAAGAACAATTGGAACAATTGGAGGCGACTTTCGATAAGACACACTATCCCGATGTAGTGCTCCGTGAACAATTGGCTTTAAAAGTGGATTTAAAAGAAGAGCGAGTGGAGGTAAATGCTTATTTTTGTTTTATTGTGTTCATCTAAGGCAAAAGGGCTAAAGTTTTTCTTAACATGATTTCATTTGGTGGTAATTATAATATTTTAATTATGCGGTCATTAGTTAGAAGTTTTTAGTTCCGTTTCCTTAAGTTTTTTATATCTATGCTGGTGAGAGAGAGAGAGTGAGTTCGTGCAAGTGTGTGTGGGTTTGTGTACGGTTGTGTTTTCTGGTTTTATTATTAAAACGCGAAACCAATTGAGTGCAGCCATGTGAGAACAATACTTTATTTGTTTAGTTGCTGCTTTTAGGGAGAAATACATACACACACACATTCATATATCCGAGTATATGCAGACATTCAGCCCGCTAACGCACATGCAGGATTTAAAGGGCTTCTCTGCTCTGCATTTATTTTATCATTATAATTTTGGTTTTGTTGCCAAAACGGAAAACAATATTATCTTGTTTGTGTTCCAATGTTAATGATATAAATGATACTTTGGATGATAGCATCATAATTGTTATTGAGGTTAATTTGTTTTATGTCTCACTCTCTCTCTCTCTCTCTCGCTCACTCTGCTTGCCTTGAAACATATCTACACACATGCATACTTACGCTGGAAAATAAATATCATTTCAATTCTTTTATTGAAAATGTAAATAAAGTCGTTTGTTTTTGTTTGCCAAAGTGTTTATTTTTTACACACAATCCCAGCATGTTGATAAAGCCAAAGCTTTTACATTACATTTTTATATTTACGCCCCAGTTGCCTGGGAATCTTGCCCTTAAGGGTGGCTTAACGTCTTTTTTTTCTTTTACCTCTTAATATTTCACTACAAAGCTGATGCCTCGCCACCCCTTAAGTGTATTAAAAAATGTTCAAGCCTCACCAAAAAAAAAATAAGAGAAAAAAAACATTTTTATCATATGGATTTATAAACATTTTTACGAGTACATACATGCAAAGTACGGTATTTAATACATTGTGATAAACGCTTTTAGCAGCATAAGAATCAAAATAACCTTAAAAGCATTTTTATTTATCATCAATGAGTTTTAAAACATTTTCTTTTATTACTTTAGAGTATTTGTCATTCATGCCACAGAACTGTAAACAAACAAAGGACGACAGCGAGCGAGACCTTTTGATTTTGGGTTGACAAGACAATTTGTTAACATTTATTGGATAATTAAATACCAAATAGCAATAAGATTCCTTCCTCTACCATGCCGCAAATCATATAATATGTGTATGGTTTTAAGTGTTAGATAAATACAATTACACATTTTGATGTGATGGAAGATAATAAGGAAACTGTGTTAGGATTAACTAAGTATATTAGTAATGTGTATTCATAAAAGGGCACAGCATGTAACAACATATTTTTACATATTACAAGAGCAAGAAATAACTATAAAATTGTTTTAACTTTAGTTTGATGTTTTTATTTATTTTTTTTTAGAACTTAGACTTTAGATTTTTTTAAATTAGATTAAAAAGTAGAGGGAAGACTGTGACATACATAATTAAGCTGTCTCTTCACAAGAATGTTTTTTTTTTATTGAAGAAGCGAAGCGATTAGCTTGTCTGTTGTTAACATTACTGCTTGAATGCAAGAAAACTGAGAAGCTTGGTAATCAAATCGGTAGCATGGCTTTTGAGAATTCAATCACTATGGAAACTCTCCCGGTATTGAACAGAGTAGCAATCCATATTGGCTCCAATTTTTTCTAATTTAGTGTATTTAGCCCTAGATTTAGTGCTTTCTAGGTCCTAACAGTGCGCCATTTTTACAACTTGGTAAAAAAGTACTAAAGTGATGCTTTTTCACTTTTGATTTTTCTGCTTTTAGTGCGCTTTGCAACTCCAGTAAATATTAATTTGTGATAGTCTAGTAGCCAAAGCACGAATTTTCCACTTTTTTGCAATTCTAAATTTAAACACATTCACACATGCACAATGCAAATTAAAGCCCTGCACAAGACCACTTATAAGAACTTTTAAGGCATGAGGGAATTTTTAAATGCCCTACCACAGCGAAATCTTCTTAAAGAAATGCTAAACAACACTGTTGGCAGGACATTTGTTTCAGTTATTACAGCTATAGGAGTAAAGAAGAAAATACTTCATGACGGAAGAATTTGTGACGCTTGCTTCTGCATACGCATGGGCGCGTCTACAAGCGTTATGCATGAGGTACATACATACATACATACATCTTAGCTGCCCAGAGTAGCGCCAGATTGCCGAACATCAATCCGCTTTT
Organism: Tachina fera; assembly: GCA_905220375.1. Taxonomy (NCBI): domain Eukaryota; kingdom Metazoa; phylum Arthropoda; class Insecta; order Diptera; family Tachinidae; genus Tachina; species Tachina fera. Next base: position 47,499,344 of record LR999965.1, on the reverse strand, counting down.
TATACAAATGAATACACATACCCTTATACATTTCTCTCGGTTGTATTGATGTTCATTTACACAGAAAAAAAAATTATTTGTAAATACAATTAATTTTTTTGTTATATCAATTAAATAATTAATTGATTTTGAACCTACAATGATTTTTGTAAATACAATTTACAAGTAGTTTGTTGAAATTTATTTATTTATTCAGTATTTATGTTTGTTAAATTTAAAAGTTATTTCAATTAAAGTTATTGTTATATTAACAATGCGATTTGTTGAATTTCCGTACACATTTTGATTATTATAATTGTTACATTAACAATGCTTTTTATACACAAGCACAATTCTCGAAACGATTTTTTGCTTGTCTACGAAAAACACTAAATGTTTTTGGGCGGAGTTGAACCGGCAACCTCAGGGATAATAAAATAACTTACTTACCTCTCAGCTATAGAGCAACATTTTATTAGATACACAAATAATGAATACACACAAAACATGATTTCTTGTTTTTTTCCTGTGTATATGAGTTTTAACAAGCGAACCGCGAAGACTTCTTGTTCGTAACAATCAAAAGAAGTAGTGTTGATGCGTATATATTTTTTATTTTGTATATTGTGCGTTTGAGTGTGTGTAAGATGTAGGTGGTAAACTATTATGTGTTTAAGAAAGGTTTTTTAAAACAAGCGCACACAACTAATGTCAATGCATGTGTGCGTTTGTATGTGCACAGAAAAAAAACAAACACACAACTTATGTAAGTATGTGTGTATGTACATGCATGAAGTTTTTTTACGCGCCCTAGCCTAGAAAGAAGCAATGAGCACAAATAATGTAGACTGAAATTATTAGAAAACTTATACTGAAATGTTTGTACTTTTCGGTGGGGAGGGGGGTTACATAACATGTGAATAGCCCCTTTATGGAAATTTGCACAGAACTGATCAATTTTGGACTGAAATTTATAATTATAGAAATTGAACTAATGATAATCCATTTCTTAAACTTCCAATTTTTGCTCTAAGACTATTATTGACGTCGAGAGGACTTTTAACGTTAAGAACTATTTCAAAAGTAAAATTAGCAACAAATTGACTTTAAAAACATCAAATCTAATAAGTAGTAATTAGAAAAATTAAAAAAACCGTTAAATATCTTAAATGGTCATTCAAAATGAAAAATCATAAGAGAAATCTAAAGATGATTTTAAAATACCTGTCAAATAATGCCCATTTTGATATAGTTTGTCAACTTTTTATTTTTTGCGTATTTACAATATGGCGTATGTTGGCCACCATATTGCGTTTTGACTACTGTCATGTCTTTAGTAACACTCCCAGGATTAAATCATCAAAATCGGTCCACGAGTTCGGTTTATATAGTGTATATAAATTAATAGATTATGATGCAGATGCGATGAGAAAATTCGGTATTATGAATTTCACTTATTGTGATTATTCAAAATAGTACATCAGCTGAGACTAGATAAATTAAAAGAATTTATCATCCATTCGGCAGTTTTTTTTTAATTTAATGTTTTAAGAAATTCATATTCTTTAAGAGCTTTAAGTCACCCCTACATTTGAGATGAAATGACTTGAGTTTTTTTTTCAAAGGTGCGCGCAAGCAAATAAATCCAAACAACTGCTCCCCTTTGTAAATATTTTTATTTTATGACAGAGTAAAAATAGCCCAAAAATGCACACTCATAATGTTTTGTGTGTCCTTTTTTTAAACGAAGAAATTTTAGTTTTTATTATTTTTGTCTTGTGATACAATAGCAGGATTTATTTTTCAACTATTAACACATGCAACATAAACCTTTAGCCATACCGACAAGAGGATTAAACACAATTACGAGACTATAGGGAAAGTAAAACCTTAGAGAAATATATTAAATGAACAATTATTAAGCGACAGCGAACATTTTTGGTGGTCTTCATTTATTATAACATTTTTTTTTTCAAAATATATATTTTTCGTTTTTTTTACTGCAATATAAAAATAGATATTATTTTATGATGTTTATTTTTGTTGTAAACTTGATGTTTATTTTGTGTAAATTAAATCAAAATTAAATGGCAATCAAGTGGAATCAGCAGATTTTATATTTGTAACCAACACGTTTAGCCTTCAGGGATGTTTTCTGTTGGTGTATGTGTTTCGTTCCCTTACAGACCAAAGAGGCTTAATAGTATTGTAAAATAAATATGTATGTATTAATCAACCCCCCGTAATTTAAAAAAACAATTGCATATTCAACACTTGTTAATAATAATTTTACCGCTTGCGGTAGACGTAACAAAATTGTGCTCTGCATGAAATTAAAAACAGATGAATCTGTACGAAAGTGCCAAGTTATTTACAACATCGTCGGGGATAATGAGGAAAGAAAAATAAATTCATATTCATATTCCCTGTTTAGTAGACAAAAGCTTTTATCTCGGGAAAGAAGTTATACTTCAGTGCGATGGAGAGCCAGGGCATACGTCCAAAATCTTGAAGGAATGGCTTATCAACCAAAATTTCAAGCTGAGCTTGTGGCTTGCTTAAAGTGCTGACCTCAATCCAATTGAGAATTCGTGAACAGATAATTCAAAATGAAACTACAGAGAAATTAGTGGCAATAATTTCAAAAACTGAAGGAAAAGTTCTAGGTCATAAGCGAGCTATATACATATATACATACATATGTAGTTCCCTTAAATTTTCGAAACATAAAGAAACCTGTTGTTTCCATTTTTATATTATTATTTATTTTTTATTCTTATATTAAATACTCTTGAAATAAAGGGCAATAATGAAATTTAGTTGCATAATTTGTATTCACCAAAATTAAAAGGTGTTCCAAAACGAGCAACAAAAAATGTTAAAATCCTGCAAAAGGTCAAAAAATTAGATAAACCACTAAAATTTAAAAAAAAAATCTAAATTAAAGGGTGTTATATCAGTTAATGGCAATTTTTACAACTTGCTGTTGTATCTTGGAATCCGTAAGAGGCAAACTCTTGATATTTTCAAAAACGCTGAAGTTAAAAAATTCCAAAATTATAAAATCCACAAAATCCGAAAAAAATCGACAAAACGAAAAAAGCGCCAAACAAAAAAATCTCTAAAACTAAAATAAATCACCAAAGACCGGAAAAATCCACAAAATTAAAAAAAAACGCCAAAATGAAAAAGCGCCAAAAACCGAAAAAATGGACAAGACGAAAAAAAAGCGCCAAAACTAAAATAAATCGCTAAACCTTAAAGAAATCGCCAAAACAGAAAAATAACGCCAACAAAGCAAAAAATGCAAGAACCAAAAAGGCCAAAAATTTAAAAAATCCCAAAAACGAACCAAATATCCATAATTCGTATAGTATTACATATCTAGAGCAGGGTTGTCAGATTTTTTCCAACCTATTTCGCCAAATTAATTTTAAAAATATCGAAAAGTCGCCAAAAATCAGTTTTATGTAGTTCTTCTTAGTAAATATTTGATAATAAATTATATTATTATGTTATGTATATATGTTATGTATATAACACTTTTTTAATATAAATTTTCAGAAAATCGACAAAATTTGAAATAAAATCGACAAAAATTATTTCTTGTGAATTTTTCTCATCCAAATTCAAAATACATTAATGACTATAATTAATATAAGAAAAATCATCAAAATCAAATTGTTTTAAGTTCTTGCAGACGAGGTTTTAGGATTTTTGAAACTACTCCTTTAACAAAAATTAGTTTTCCTAAATTAGAAAAATTTTCAATTGTGTTAAAAATAGGCTTAATAATCGCCAAAAAATTTTTTAGCGCCACAAAAATCGTCAATAAATTTATTTATCGCAATAAAAATTGCCATGTCCGCAAACCAAAAATTTGGACGCCAAGCAAGTTGCAAAATCGCCACGTTTGGCGAGAAATCGCAATATCTGACAGGCCTGATCTAGAGTCTGCACGGAGGAATCCTTCATCTGGCAGTCAAAGCCTTACTTTACTTAATTTACTTTGTTTATTTCATTTATTTCTTTTGTTTTATTTTTTTTTAATCAAATCACACGAAAAAACCAACCTGTATCTGTCCAACTACTTATAAGAAACCACATATTTCAAAATAGCTGTCAGTTGAAAAATGCGAAGTTTAGAGTATGATGGATTCTATGGGCCTAAAGAATGAGTGATCGCAATGCATTTGTGTAGATTTTAGTTTTTGAAATGAATAGCACACAGAGTTGCTATACTAGAAATTTATATTTTCGGCGCCATATGAATAAATTGGAGTTTGCCACATTTCATAGTTTTTTTCTTATTAAAATTGTGTGTGTGTTATTAAAATTTTTTAATTCCCAGTAAAAAAGACACTCCAAAAAAGTCCTGAAAATGTAGAGTTTGCGATGCGGAAGTAGTGAAAATTTCGATCCGATCTAATGATTTTTACATAGGGTTGTCATTGCAAGAAGTTCTCTTTTTCGATGCCTGGTCACTGAATTAGAACCGATATTAAGAAAAATTCTCTTTTTTGTGTTCTATGATAATATTTTCATCTAGGAAAAATGGTAAATAGTTACCTATTTTAACAATCCGTTTCTTTTTATACGAATTTAACAGTGTTTTCATGTAAATTGAAGCAAATAACTCTTAAATTTTAGACTAAAATTAGTTCATAAATTTCGTTAAAAAATTTTTTTTTTAATTCTGGTGCGTATTTTCTAACACTATGGAGGAGTTACAAGGTTTTGTATGACTAAAGTAAGCTTCTACATGGTTTTTTGCTCACTATTGGCAAATTAAAAATATCGACTTTTTGGAAGCAATGAAATTGTAGTTCCACTAGAATGACTTCCATTTTTTTTCACTGGGTTAATTTATTTTTTTTTCTTTTACATTAAATTTAAGCCAAGAGCCTCCCTACCAACCAATTTACCAACAGCCGTAATAGCTATAATTTTTTAGGCAATATATAACACCACCTTGCCATTATTTCTGATTATTAACGTTATTAGGTTTACATTTCAGACTATAAAATAATAATAATAATAACAATAATGCAAAATCTTAACACTATTGTCCACACATATTAACCTGCCCAAGGCTTGCTATAAACCTGTTATGTTATGGCATAAGGAAAACTCACTCTGATTACATTAACTTAAATATTACCCATGCCCTTAAAACGTTGCTGCGTTAATAAGCCTCATTACCAAAGTAAATGCCCAATATTGTCACAGATTTTAAATCACACACTCACACACCCATACATATGTTTAATGTTTAAGTATTTAGCTTTAAGCTCAAGTACCTTAACAACCGAACAGAAATGACACCAACAATAAATGCAATTGCTTAACTATTTGGGGTGGGTGTTTCTTAATGCTTCATTCAGATTTTTAATGTTATCACTTTGAATTTATTCATCATACATATTTAAATAGTGTCACTTTAATTTATTTGTCAACTATTTGCTTGTGTTCATACGTAAAACCGTATAAATGTCATTTAAATGTTGTTGGGGTGGTTTATTGAATTTTAGATTGTGTGAAAAACACATAAATAAATACACACATTGCTTCTTAGTTGATGCCCGCAAGGAAAGTTAACAGCGAATTAAAATCTTTTAAAATTAAATGTATATTAAATTTGAATGAAAAAGATGTTGAATAAAATAAATTAATAGCTCACGCAAAGAAAAGATATGCTTGTAGTATGGTTGAGAAAACAATATTATGTTCTCAGAAACAAATGTTTGGTCGTTGAAAACAAGTTATTGTTATTTGAAACATTAATTTTGTTTAGGCAAGCAAATTAATGTTCGAATTTAATAATTACATTATTATATTCATAAAAAAGTGTGATATGGTTAGAGTTTAACAATAAAGTTTTGTTAAAAATTTATGACTGCAACATAATTTTTGTTATCATTTAAAAATAATATAATGTAAATAACAATATAATGTTTTTCAAAACCATACTATGTTAAGTTTTAAAAAAAATATTTTTCAGAAACATCTTCTGTAAGTTCAGTGTTTCGTTTGTAAGCTATCGGTATTGCACGCGTCGTGTTAAATAAATAAATAAAGTACAAACAAACAAAGTACATATGTTTATCTCTTTATACAGACGTGTCTGTATTTCGAGTATACACACATATGTAAGTATATATTTCTATACACACATTTTATTTCAACAATATTAATTTATTTTTATTCTGGATTTAACGCACAGCTATTTTAAACAAAAGATCTACCAATAAATATATGATTGAAAAACAAAATATTATTATTATATTAAATAATACTGTTGTCGTACTTAACAATATTATTATAATATAAAAACATGGTGTGTTGAGTCTCAATTATATTTTAGTCACATCTAACAATAGTGTTGTCATATTTACAATAATAAGATTAGGTGTTACAAAGTTCATTGTTTTTATTGATAATATTATTATTAACTCTGATAATAATATTATTAAAAGTTTGCTTTTCTATTGACAATAATATGATTTAACTACAACCATATAATTCAATCATAGTATGTTGCTGTTTGATTATGGTTACCTCAACCGTATTTTTTCTTTGCGTACTCTTAAACTATTTTTTTTTATTTGCCAAAGTGAGCGGCAGTTTCATTTAAGAATTATATGGCAGCTCTAAGATATTTACTACGTTTATATATATATGTATTTACAAATAAATTAACTCACTGCTTATACGGCATTATAAATGTATAAAAACTTGGTAACACATCATTGGAAATGTTACTTATGTTTAAAAAAAAAATTGTGTAAATGTATAAAATAACAAATAAAAATTAATTTTTATTGTCATAATTTTATCCTATCAATGATTTTTGTGCAATATTTATGAATTTATTGTGAAACATTTGTAAGTGTGGCAACCTCAAGTATTTTATTTGCAAATAGTGCGTTAATCGTGAATGGTTTTTGGAATGGTTGAATTGGCAAGTCGCAATATAAACAATAATATGGCAACAATTTACAGTTTTATTTGCAAATAAGCCGTGAGTATAAACGTAGTAATTGTCAACAAGATGATAACATAAAATATACATTAATACATCACTATACATTAATTTTTCAACCAACATACATTTAACAAAAAAAAAATTAGGGCCTAATTTTGTAAAACGAAACGCCAAGCGTTAAACAAGTTTTACAGGGGAAAAATTTAAACAAAATACACGCAAAATTTCTCAACGCTAGACCAGGTTTACATCTGTGTGCCAAATGCCACACATGCGCAAAAAAACGTAACCAAATAATTACTAATGAAAACCTGCTTTACTCAGACATGTATTTATTAAGTTAAACAGTTTCATACATAATTAATAGACAATTTTATAGAATCCAAAATGATTGCAAACTGTTTAAATCAATAAATACATGTCTGAACCAAATAGTTTTTCATTAGTAATTAGTTGGTTACGTTTTTTTTTGGGCAAATGACACACAAGAAATGCCAGATGTAAACTCAGCCCTAAGCGTTGCGTTTTAGAAAATAAGGCCCTTAATTTCTCGACAAGCACTAGAGCCTCGATTTACGTCGTTTACAGGGACCGGGGAAATTTCGACACAAATCAAACCACTTTTTTCTATTTAAATGCACTAATTCTTATTTATTGGATCGAATCAAGGCAAATTGAGAAACAGCTAACCTCATCGGTACAACATATATAGCAATACAAAAAACAATATACAGTTCGTCTGGCTTCAACTAACCCGATCTGTCAAAACCAGTTGACTAAAGTAACAATATTTATAAAATATTTTACTATTTTCATCCATCAGCAATATGCGTAAAATATAATTTTACTATCGGCCCTGCTCTGTAAACCGATCGATTTGAAACCGCACGATTTTAGAAAACTAACTCCGAGAGTAGAAATATTTTTTGTAGATTTTTTTCAATTGTTTTATTATATCTGAAAGAAAATTATCGTATTTTAAACACATTGGTCGCATTCATAAGACGTAACAGTTGCGCAACCGTTGAGTGTTTGTCTTAGAAACGCATAGTTGAGTAGTTTCGCTCCACTCAACAGTTGAGTAATTGCTGCCATTTTTTCCATCATAAAATTTTTTCGCTACCTATAGTCAACATGTTGTGCTCAGCCTGAACAGCTGATCGAAAAGACTTATGCCGTTTATAATATAATGCAACGCCGCTTTGTTAGATGGCGGCTGCAAATATTTGTTAAATTTTGCATTTAAAATGCGATAAAGGAACGAAATAAAGGAATTAAATTAAATTACTAATTTCATCAAACATATGTATGTATATCATGCTGTCTATTTGTATTATATAATACATATTTAATTCACTATTGCGTTTAAACGTTTTTTGAGCGCATGGCGGCTCAGCGTTAAAATAAAAATACTATAGGCGCAGGTCTTTCTTTTTATTGCAGTGTTGTTCAAACACAGAATATTTATTTTAGGGAGCAAATTTTTTTGTAAAAATGGAAGATTCCTGGGCTGCTGATTTCATTAAATATTCTGTGTTATACATACAGTTTAGCTAAACGAATTAATTTAGCCAATCTAAGTTAGTTTATTTGTTGCTCTTTCAATCGTTTTCAATTGCTTACGTACATCAGCTGTTCATTTTGCAGTACATCCATCAATCCGTTTCTAAGAAGTAACTGTTGGGGCCAACAGCTGCCAACAGTTTCACAACAGTTGAGCTCAACAGCTACGTCTTATGAATGCGACCATTGTCATCTGTTTCTCAATTCGCATTTCATCAAATATTAAAATCATTAATAAGCAAAATTATATATTTTCTTTTCTTAACATATCTTACTTCTTAAAACTTTGCTAAGAGTAACTTTTTTTAACAAAAAGAAATATGATTTTCTTTTTCATAAGTAAATTTAATAATTTTACGCATGTTAAGCCGAAATAGAAACGTTGCAAAGCAGATTGAGCCAAAGTTTGAAAAACAATTGCAAATCGAAACGATGCAAAACGAGGGTCTAGTGTACATATATTGGATTTATTACTCTAAATAGGACTTCAAGAATTTTGAATTGGAAATATTGGAAGCAAAGACAATGGCTTATATTTTCAAAAGACTTTTGGCAAAACACACGGACTGGGCAGTATAGGTTCGATAGTACTATCAAAGGATAGCAAAATCCTGTACTCAGTTTGGCAATTTTGCTGAGCAATTTTTTTTATAGGCCTCCAAAGATTTTGCAAATCAGAGCGCCTTTAAAGAATGTTGTCATAAGTTTTTGGCCAACCACTAATTCAGACTTGGTGAAAAGAAATTGCGATATGAAAAAAAATTAGGCAGATGATTTTCCTAAAGGGCAAAACCAGAATTGCGTTTTCAATAAAGTGATTTTTTTTTAATTTTCACTTTTAAAGTAAGTCATTAGAAAATTTCTCAAACCCGTCGAGTACAGCGATTTAGTTCTCCCATAGGTTAGGCCAGGTTAGGTTGGCATGTTGCTGAGAAGAAAAAGTAAATTTTCAGCGAACTAAGTCCAAATAACAGGTCTCTTTGTACTGCTTCAGGGTAATAAAGAGATAGTGCAAGCACAAATGGTGAAATCACAGATTCTTACAGATTTTTACAATGCCTCTGGTATTATTTTAAGCTATGCATCCATTTTATTTGTTATTTTACTTGTACGACGATTAATTGGTACAAATATTCACTGCGGCTAGTGCAGCGATGTCATAGGTGTAAAAAGGTAATTTTATAAGGGAATCCATTGAAACCCAAGAATTGTTGTTGACACCCCACCTCCCTTTACACCCATAAAATGATTAAAAATTTAAATTATTTATTTCAATATTACTCATAAAAATCAACAGTCATTATGCCTCACTAGAAAAAAATTCTAGCTACGCCAATGTGCGATATGCTTACATATCGATGGCTTAATATAAAAAGGGCATGTCTCAATTTTTTCCGAAATCGGAGTCTTAACGTTTTCCGGAAGACAACGCATATCAGACCAAATATGACTGAATCAGTTCAGAGTTTGGACTCCGGATCTCGAACACGCCATTTGCTTTGTAGTTGACGCACTAAGCACTACAGCCAACATGAATTAATGAACATTTTATTTAAATATTCTTCTGAGCTACAGGTAGTTTATTAGCCATGGGTTTATTTATATACACAGAAAAAACTAATTTTTTATTTCAAACACAAAATTCTCTGAATCAAATATTAATTTTTTCAATTTAGGTCCTACAAAGAAATTTGTAAATTCAAATGCCAAATTTTGTAATAATTTGTTTGAAAAAAGTTAATTTTTTCAATCAACAAATTGTCTGATTCAACAAAAATTTTTAATGAAAATAAAAATCAAATAATACAAATAACTGTTCTGTACAGTGTGCAATTTCTATATTGGAACAGAAATCTTCTCTTAACAATTTTGTTACAAGTGTTATTGTATATTAATTGTATGAACTAGAATTTTTCACTCCATACTGTTTTTTGTTTTGCTTAAAACATAATTGAAACAACTTTTTACTGGAGGAGTAAAAAATATTTACTGAACTTAAATTTTATTTCAAACAAACGTTTGTTTGAAAAATTTTTGGGAATAATTTTTTCTGTGTAACGTCATTTTATAAATAATAAAAACACACTTAAAGCTTGTTTTTTTTCAAATGAAATAAAAGTTTACATTTGCGAATTTATATTTAATAAAATCAAAATTGTTTTCCTTTTCACTATAAATTCCCAACGAAAAGTTTTTATTTTATTTAAAAAAAAAACAAGCAGTTAATTTTTATAATTAATGAAAATTTTATTTAAATATTCTTGTGAGGTACAGGTAGTTTATTAGCCATGGGTTTATTTATATAACGTAATTTTATAAATAATAAAAATAGACTGACAGCTTGTTTTTTTTCAAATGAAATAAAAATTTACGTTTGCGAATTTATATTTAATAAAATCAAAATTGTTTTCCTTTTCACTATAAATTCCCAACGAAAAGGTTTTATTTTATTTTAAAAAAATCAAGCAGTTAATTTTTATAATTATATTGATTTAACTAATAATATAAGAACAAACGATAAAAAAAACACATACATATGTACTATGTACATATATAATTACAATAACACTCATACGCACACGAAGTAGTAACTACCCTGCAGAAATTATTGGAGTACATGATGCGTTTTAAGTAAAAAGGAGTAGTTACAACATGATCCGATGTAATGCAAACATGGACCATGATGAGTAAAAAAAAGATATTTGGCAATACTCGCAACACATTAGTAATATTAGTAATAGTGTTAAATGGTTTTAAACTAGTTTTCTGTGGTAATCCATGGAGTAGTGACATGAAGTAATTTCAAGAGTAACCCTGTGTTAATAGTTTGCAGAGTAGTTACTTGGAGTAGTTTTTGGATTACTCTGACGCAATGTTTTATTTTTTTTTTTGATTACATGGTCCTCTCCTAGGACATTGTAATGTAAAATGGAGCATGTTTTTCCCATTAATTTGGATTACTTTTAGACTAGTCCTGCTCTTTACGCGCATGTAAGCAGTAGTCTCTATTTCTGCAGGGTACAAGTTCCTGTACATATTCGTATGCTATTTGTTAGATCTTTCCCAGTAAACAATTTTACTCATATGTTTCATCAGTTACTCCTGCACATTGTCTTAAGAGCAGTACTAGCAGGGCAATCTTGAATAAAATTCCGCGAGAAATTTCTCCCTTTTCCAATTACATATATTTTTCTTGCTATTGTTTGAAATTATTTCCTGGGAAAAATTTCTCGCGGAATTTTATTCATGATTGCCCTCTATATTTTTTATTTTATTTTCCAAAGAGATCAAATATCCTTTAGAGCATTTCAATTAAATTTAGGAAAACTTGGCATAAAAAAGTTTACTGGGTTATTTCATTTTGAGCGAATGTATGTATGTATATGCATTTACATATGTATGCTTGGTACAACACAATACAGCGCGGGTTTTATAATTATATAAATTTTCCATATGCTTAATTATGTAACATTAAAATCTAAAAACTTACATATTTTGTTTTAATTTTAATGCCATTAAACGCTTGATTTGCTAGTTTTAAAACCAAAAAAAAAAATTTCATATATACTTATTTTTACGCGGGTATGTACATATATATATATATATACATATATATTTGTATATCGTTCATTTACTCACAGAACGTCTTAACTAAAAACAAAATAATTTGCCAGAAAATGGAAAAACAACAACTTAATGGAAAAAGAAAATTTTATTTTACTTTCAAGACTTGAGTAAACAAGATATTTGTATGAAATTTTTATACAATATGATAAACGATATGTGGATTAATTCTGCAGCATTAACTAAAAAATTTAAATTTTTTGAGATATTACATTGTTTGACTAAGTTATATAGTATATTCAACCGACAAACATGAACAAAAATATAATTAGCTATTAATGAAATTTAAATATTTTTAACACTCACACACACACACAAAATTTCTTGAATAATATAATTTTGTTTATATAAAGTCGCCAAAAAAAGTTTAAATTTAATTGATTTTTATAATAAAAATTGTATATTAAAAATGTTTACTTTAGACATTTGAGCGGAAACAAATGTATTTGAAAGTTAAGTTTTAATTTCAAAAGCTGTTTTAAATTTAAATTTTAAATTACTTTATGTACGACTACTTTAAAAATTTATACAGATTTCTGGTAAACAAATGATTTTAAGGAGACATATGTATTTTTGCTTCGAAATATCATATAAATCTTTGAAAAACTTCAATAAATATTTAAGCATTATTAAATAAATTTATATAAATCGAGACCAGTATATCTCTAAATTAAAATGCTGCATAATATAAAAGCACTTTTTGATTTGTTCAAATGTAATCTACCAAATATCTCGACCAGAGCAATATATGACTTAGACCACTTTCACAATTAAGGACCAGAGTAGCAAGCCGAGCACAAAATTTCGGCGGGGCTGAAAGACAATTATTTCGGCGGCGGCGGCTGAACGGCTTAACGCCGATTTGTTTAAGCATTTGAAAAAAATTTTTAACCCAGTCTGTTTTTAGAAAAATACGTGAATTATTGAATCCCCACATTGTAACATTATTTATTTTGCAATAGTTTGAATATTGCAGTAATTGATATCCTAAAAAGAGCTTCGTAAATTATTTGTTAAATCATAAAAGCATATTCTAGATTATCAGGGCAATTATGAATAAAATTTCGCGAGAAATTTCTCATTTTTCAAATTAGAATTTCTTTCCCTATTACTTGCTATTAGTTGGAATTTTTCCCCTGGAAAAATTTCTCGCGGAATTTTATTCATGATTGCCTTCTACATAAAATTTATTTAAGTTTTCGGATTGAATTAAAAATTAATTACTTTATTGGAACACTGCTACGGATCAACAAACAAAAATCTTTGAACAATTAATTATCAAAAAGTCGCCTGACTGCTTAAACAAAAAAGTCAATGTAAACGTCCATGTATTTAAGAACGGACTCCAAAAGAGAACGTAAGTGTTGTCGCAGCTACGTTACCATTCACATAAACATTTTCTTTTTATGTGGAAGCAAAAACAACTATCTTTCCGGGACGCTCGCTATCATATTAAATACGAAATTTAAAAAATTAAAGACAAAATAACGGCTGAGTATAAGCCGCCGATAAGCCGAGTGGTTCGGCGGCGGCTCGGCTTGTGTAAAAAAACGGCTGACTGACACATATATGTACAGCAGAGTTGTTCACAGAGACAGAACCGAGAGAAATGTATAAGCGTATAACATACGCTTATACATTGTACAGATATATACATGCATACATACATACATATGTAATTTCTTAAAAAATGCAATACTTCATTTTTAGATATATTACGAGCGGATTCTGTTTTCCAATCCGACATCCAAGCGATCATACGAGGTGAACTATTTATATTTCGGGAACTGGCAACACTAATGTTAATGCTAAAATCTGGCAACACCATAATAAAGTTTAAATTTTTTTAGCATAAACGTACTCACAATGCGTTGCATTGTTGTACAAGTGCTCTTTTTTAGAGTGAGTTCAGAAAGTGAAAAGAAATTAAAATTTCAGAGAAGGTTGATTATTTTTCACAACTTTCCTCGTGGATTATATCAACAAGAATGTTTCGATGAACTCAGTTCTTTGTATGGCGATAAAGACCCATCAAAAACCTCAGTATATCGCTGGTATAGCCAATTCAATTGTGGTCGAAGTTCCGTCGCCAACAAAATCCGTTCGTCCAAAATCTGTTGTCGTGCCACAAAAAATCGATGCAGTGCGCAAACTGATAATGCAAGATCGTCCAGCGACATATTGCACATTAGTTCCACTTCAATACATTCGATTTTGCATGAACACTTAGTTGTAAAAAAAGGTTTGTTCTCCCCATTAATTTACCAATCGGTCAAAAAATACTGGCGTCAAGTGGTGTAAAGAAATGATTAAAAAGTTCAACCGTTCAAGAAGACACGTTACGAATCATGGCTATATGCTTATGAACTGGAAACAGCAATTGACCGTGTGGGTATTCCAAGACGAGCTAAATCCAACTAAAGTTATTCGTGGAAGAAGCACAGCGAAGCAAATGCTCGCTTGTTTCTTCAGCCGAATGGCTCATGTGGTCACTGTTCCCCTTGATCAACGTGAATACTGAATGATACACTACCATTTGTTTGCCCTTTTCCAGAGTTAGTCCGCAGTTTAGTTCTAAAATTTTATTCGGAAATCGATGGGGAAATCTTTTAAAATAATTTTTTTATTAATGTTTTTTATTGGGAATTGTTACAATTTAAGTTTAAAATTTATTAACGCACTAATAATCCCAAATTATTATTTTACTTATTCAGTAAAATATTTTTTTATTTCACTGTTGCTAATGCAGATTATCAGGGAACATTTACCCAAAATTTTTTAGAACAACTAGAGTTATTATGTTATAAACTTTCATTTAAACAAATGAGAAGCTAAACAAATATGTAACAGAGTTGAAACGAGAACTCTATAATTAACATGTTTTTTATATTCTTAATTCACTACATTGGCTGACTTATTTCAGCAATCTGCAAGAAAAAACGTTTGCTAATCCCGTTATGACAACTACTTAATAATATACATACATACACACGCACCTTGCAAAAAACATTCTAAGCTTAAAAAAATAAAAAATTAAATAAACCTGAGGCATATACAAAAATTGGTGATTTCATAAAAAAAAAAGATTTTTCAGCACTTGCATTTTTAGCCAAACTTTGCATTTGAAAAAAACAAGATTAAACTTTCAAAATTAAATAAACACAAATATCCTGTGATTTATTTGATTAAAATGGCGAATGGTGACTTTTAGCTAAAAATCCTTTATGTTTTACTAAAAAAAACTATACTATATACTGGTACAATATACAATGAAGCCACAAAATTGTTTAAAAAAAATATGATAGTAATACAGTGTTGTCAGTTTAGGGGATTTGTCCCCTTTTTTCGCGATTGGTGATGAAAATTTTGTGTTGGAGATCTAGGGATTTGTTGGGGATGATAACCAAATTTTAGGGGAATTTTCGGGAATTTTTTTTATAACTGATCGTAACAAGAATGATTTTTGAGCTAAGAAATGTGCATCTGGCAAGTCTAAGAATATGTGTTACTATTCATAGTGAATGGTTTCTAATAAAGAAAAAGTATCAAGGCAGATTAACTACCCAGTAAAAAAATGGAAGTCATTGCAGTGGAACTACATTTTCATTGCTTCCAAAAAATCGATATTTTTAATTTGCCGAGAGTGAGCAAAAAAACCATGTAGAAACTTATTTTAGTCATACAAAACCTTGTAACTCCTCCATAGTGTTAGAAAATACTCACCAGAGAATTAAAAAATAATAATTTTTTTAAAGAAATTTATGAACTAATTTTTGTCTAAAATTTAAAAGTTATTTGCTTAAATTTACATGAAAACACTGTTTCGGGCTTAAATTCGTATAAAAAAAACGAATTGTTAAAATAGGTAACTATTTACTATTTTTCCTAAATGCAAATATTATCATAGAACACAAAAAAGGAAATTTTCCTTAATATCTCTTCCAATTCAGTGACCAGGTATCGAAAAAGAGAACTTCTTGCAATGACAACTCTATTTAAAAATCATTAGATCGGATCGCAATTTACACTACTTCCAGATCGCAAACTCTACATTTTCATGACTTTTTTGGAGTCTCTTTTTTTGTTGGGTAGTAATGAACACTACCAAAAAAAAATACGTATCAAAATGCAATATGACTTTCCAACAAGTCACTTCTTAGAATAAAAACACACTTTAAAAATAATTCAATTTGTTGTGACAAATTTAATCCTGCTGAAATGCTTAAACTTTTTAATACAAGTACTATGTATAACAAAGTTTCTGAAGCTAATGAATCAGAAGATTTCAATTCTGAAGTTTTTGAAATGGTAGACTTTGGTTAAAACATTTTTAACACTTTTGTATATTAAACTAATTGTAATTTTTTCTTTACAAGTTTCATAAGCACAAATTAAATTAATATGAATGTATGTATATAGCTATCGATACAAATGCATTTTTTTGAATAATACCTGATTTACATTAAGCATTTTTTTCATGAAATTAGTTGCATGAAAATTTTTTATTTTTCAATAGGAGGCCTGGAGGAAAAAAATATATCAAAAGCTTTGCCGAAAATGCATCAGAGATTCATTCCACGTCCATTTTTATGTAACATTATCTGTTATATCGCTACAATTAGCAAAAAGAAAAAGTTGCGTGCAACAAAATTCATGAAATTTCATGAAAAAATGCTTAATGTAAACCAGGTATAAATATTTTATTTTTTTCATTATTTTTAAACTAAAATTAAAAAATCAAATTTTTTTTAAAAAAGAAAAAAAGAAACATTTTTTTCCACAAAAGAAAAAATTTTATGAAAATACTCAATTTAGGGATTTTTGGGGATGACAAATTAAAAATTCGGGATAATTTCTGGAAAAAGCTGGCAACACTGTAGTAATACTTCGAATGTACACAAATAGCGAAATATTAAAATCGTTTAGGTTTTTTTTGTTGATATTTGCGGTATGCAAAATAAAAATCTTCATGTTTACCTTGACGAAAATCACTTTAGAATTTTTAAAAGGGTTAAAGCTTATAAAACGCTGATGCATATTTGTTTGGCTGCAATAACGGTATATGTACATATGTATGTATGTAGCTGTTATTGTCGTAACAAAGACCGTGGCATGAAATCCATAAAACAAACATGCCACAAGCAGTTGATTTTTAATTAAAGCGCAGCATGTGAAGCTTATACTATTGTAAAAACTTTTACACACATATACACTCGGTCACACACACACACACACACACAAATAATGTTAAAAGATCTTTTGTAAAGAGGATTTGATTAAATAGTTATTATATATTACAAGGCAAATTAATGACAGGTAAAGTTAATACTACAACAATGTACAAACAATAAAAACAATATAGTATTTTGTTTTTGCATTGGGGGTTCGTGTGTCAAAAGCAGCTGATTGAACTTACTTAAGCAGAGATCTAAGCCATCATGGCTCACAGCCGGCTGAGCTGAACTGTCGATAATTTAAGTCAGCTACGCCGCCGCCGAACACTACCAAATAGTTTGGCTTATGCTGCCTGAAAAACAGCTGCCGATTCTACATGTACAATATAATCTAATAATTATTTTATTTATTTAAGATATTTTGTATATAGACAATGCAAATAAATTTCAATTAAAATAAACTTATGACAATATGTAAGAAACAATAAAGTTTGCCTTATAAATACCAAGGCACATTTATTTCCAGATGATAGGATTGCAAAAACAATGAAAAAATACAACAATGAAAAAAATAGAATGGCTTTTAGTTTGTCCAAAATTTCAATAATAGAATGTGTTGTAACACAACAATAATAAAAATTATTCAGAAAAAGTTGAAAAAATTTCTCCAGCTACCACTAACCAAAATTGGCAATGTTAGCACTTTTCACAATTTTTTAATAGTTTTTTTTTCGTATTTTTAAATTTGTTTTCAAAGAATTTTTTAATAAAACATTTTTCATATTGAAAATTTTTTAATTTTTTTTTCAATTTATCTTTCGTAAATAATTTTTGAAGTTTCGAATGAACTTTAATTAAGAAAAAATTGCTCAGCTGCATTTCCGCTACTACCTGGTGAATGTGCCTTGATAAATACTTTTATTGTTATCCAATGGATTTCTAATTGTATAAAGGTGCAGAAAAATAAAATATATTCATAATGAAAATAAATTATTTGCTGGGTTTTGTTAAAGTTTCTAAGCCTAATACGCTTGTTTTTCTTTTGTGACACGGGGTTTTTTGAAAGTTTGTGCATAAGATTAGAATTTTGTGATTGTACAAAATATGTGGTTGAAGTAAACTGATGATTTGGCAAAGCACCAATGAAATATATAGACAATGTGTAGCCAACACCATATAAATTTCTATTTTATTTCTATTTATTGCTTATTTGATCCCAGCTTCCGCCGACGATTTTCTCAAGAGCCGGTGCCGCCGAAAAAATCGCCCGGCACAGGTCTCTATGTATAAACAACTTTTGACACACGGGCCAACTGTTATATGAATTCACCTTGAATTTTGCAAAAAAAAAGTAGATCAGCTGTGTTTTCAACTTTACCTGTTATGAATTTGCCTTGATATATTATATGCAGACTGGTTGACAGTAGTAGCATAATTTTCCGTTGTGTTGCATATGTAGTAACAATTCCAAGATTTGACAGTTGATAGCGGCCAGCCATATTGTTGAAGCTCCATCTGTCGAATGGGCTGCCATTTGTTCAGCCCTTCTTTGCGAAGTCATCATAGACGGAAAAACGTTCAAGAAAAAACGCAAGTTTTTATTGTTGTTATTTCTAAAGGTAGGATCACACGATTGCCGCAATGCATCAATTATTGATCAATTTTATATGCCCATCGTGTGATTTCATAATTTATTGTCCCATAATACAATCGAAAAAAATATTCTGATGATTTGCCGCAATCAAATGCAACTTTGGTACAGCAATCGTGTGAACGTTTCATAGGCAACCAAGCCCGAATAAAAATGTTAAGAATGCGCCAATATTTATTGTGTTCTCGAGCAGCAATCAAAGTAGTCAATTTCTTATATTAATTTATTTTTTCGTGTGCGCCAAGGGTTTTCGTAAGTACAGTAAACTTAAACTTACTTTATAGGCATATAGTTATAACTTATTTGAAATGTTAACGTGGAACAGTGATCTAGCTGCTTATCTTTAACCCATATGATTACTTTTTATTCGTTTAAAAGAACGAAAATTGCCTCTGCTTTGTATATTTAATAAGTACAAAATATAGAAAACAGAGGAAACTTTATTTGTTTTAAGCGAACAAGCCATTTTCACGTACAAAATGAAACAGAAAAAAATTATTTCTTTAAACAAAAATATTTGCAAGTAAAACAAAACAAACTACCACAACAGCTGCTTGTTTGTATTGCGCAAGTAAGAACAATCGTATGACTGGGCTGCGACAATTATTGTCCCAACTTCATTCTTCACCAAACTGCGTCAATCAAATTTTTATAAAATGGGGCAATCATGTGACTGCAACTTATTTGATTGGGATAATTTAGTTATTGTGCATCAATTCAGCACAATAAAAATTGGGTCAGATTGGTGTATTTGCGGCAATCGTGTGATCCTACCTTAACACATCACAAATTGTTAAAATTCTGCTTTCATCTTGCAAATATCATGTCACTGGTTTTACCAAAAAAAATCATTTTGCTAAAACCAACTTAACAACTTTTTTGAATTGGTTTAAGTGGAGAAATGCAACCTTGTTTTTTCTGTACTAAACTCAATGTTGGCAAGTTGAAATTACAGGAATCAGCTGACAATGTTTATGTCAGTTAACAAGAATATATACCAATGCAAACATTTTAAAGTTAAAAGTGCATGTAGTCAGAAATCTAACAATAAGCTACTTGCCAGATTGCATTAGTAATTGCAAGATTATCCATTGCTGATTTAACCACAAGAGATTTTTTCTAAGTCTGCTTACGTTTCTTATAAATTTATAATAACTTCATTTCCCAGCACTTTTGTACAATTTGTTCCATAATATTAAAATATTCCTTTACAAAATCCCAGTAAAAAAAGAGACTCCAAAAAAGTCATGAAAATGTAGAGTTTACGATGCGGAAGTAGTGCAAATTTCGATCCGATCTAATGATTTTTACATAGAATTGTCATTGCAAGATGTTCTCTTTTTCGATGCCTGGTCACTGAATTGGAAGCGATATTAAGAAAAATTCCCTTTTTTGTATTCTATGATAATATTTTCATCTAGGAAAAAGGATAAATAGTTGCCTTTTTTAACAATTCGTTTCTTTTTATACGAATTTAAGCCCGAAACAGTGTTTTCATGTAAATTTAAGCAAATAACTTTTAAATTTTAGACTAAAAATAATTCATAAATTTCTTTAAAAAAATAAAATTTTTTTTAAATTCTGGTGAGTATTTTGTAACACTATAGAGGAGTTACAAGGTTTTGTGTGACTAAAATAAGCTCCTACATGGTTTTTTGCTCACTCTCGGCAAATTAAAAATATCGATTTTTTGGAAGCAATGAAAATGTACTTCCGCTAGAATGACTTCCATTTTTTTTCACTGGGATATAAAATAATTTCCATTTTAGAGCGCATTGTAAAATGTCAATTACAATACAAGTACAGTTATTTCTATAGGAGATCTATTTTATTGTGAACAAATTTATTAGACAGCTTCTGTGTTAAAACCAGAATTTATAAAATTTGTAGGGTGGTGTTAATGTTAAATTCAGGTTTTAACTTTAGTTATGAAAACACTATAATATTATTTGTGAGCAATATATACATACATACTAGATGTTAACCGATTGCTAAATCCTCATCTTTTTCTGAGTCGGAAGAATCATTGTCCATAACACTTTGATAAATCCAGCAAAGTCCGACTTCGACTCGCACATGAAGGGTTTCGTACGGCGCTTGTTTCTTTTTGGCGATTTTTTAGTTTCTTGGCGAGATTACTAGTTTTGGTGATTTTTTTATTTTATTTTTGCTGCAATTTTTCATTTAAGAGCATTTTTTACTTTTGGGATTTTTTTATTTCTAAATTTTTGAAAATTTCAAGAGTTTGCCGTTTACAATTTCTAAGATGCAGTAAGTTGCGAAAAAGTACATAGTCAAGTTTCAGGTCCGTAGCTCTTACGGTTCTTGAGCCTGTAACGGATAAACAAACATCGTAGCAAAAACAATAGGTTTTTTCTTTTGCAGGTTTGGTGTACGGAACCCTAAATAAAGTTTTTTTTTTATGAAAAAATAGTAATAAAATAGCTTATCTTCAACACAACCGGTTACATGTAATCCAAGGAATATGTTTCATAGCCAGAAAAGCTTTTATTTAGCAAAGTCAGATTACAGTAACTTCCGCATAAATGATTTTTAAAAATTTCACGGTTTCTTATACAAGTGATCAATACCTTGAGATATCTTAAGATACAAATAGGATAAATATGTGATGATATATCAACTTCTGAAACTTTTTAAAATTAAACTTTATACATATTTCTCTTTCTCTTTCTCACCATTATATGAACATCCCAACTCCACAGCTAATTAAATTGATTTTTAATAACATTCCATTTTATCAGATCAACAAACTCCCAAATTTGACAAAACCACAACAAGAGATGTTTGCATAAGTCTATTTGCGTACGTAAATCCAGAGAAATCACAAAAAAGCATATTGAATTAATAAGAAACATTAAGGAGAGTCTAGTCATGTTGAAATTTTTTATTTCAATATGGAAAAATATTAATTTTCAGTATTAATTTTATTTATTTTTAAGTATCTGAATATACATTTTCTATTATATTGAAAATTATGGAATTAATGTGACGCCTTCTTATTTTTAAGTTGCAGCTTTTCTCGCTATGAAATTTTTTTGTATTTTTTTGTTCATCAAAAAGGAACGAAAAAAGTCTTAATGTAAATGTTCGTTACTTTTAGTATAGTCAAAACAAGGCAGGATAAAAAAGCATAGTGTGAAATGGCACTAATACCACCAACTGACACCATATTGTCAGACATCTGACAGTCGGTGGTGTGAACACATTTTGTTGCCACTGTCAAATTATTGTCAGATATTTTTTCAGAAATTTTAAAATTTTTTTGACAGTTTCTGTTAAATGCCTTGAGTCTGGCAATGCTTAATAGCCTTTTCACACTTAAACCCGCCGTCTAACGAAATTCGTCTATTTTGTACGCCGACGAACGACGAAAAAACAAAATTGAGAGAAAATTCTCTCCCTCTCCCTCTCTCTGTTTTTGTGCACACAACAACCAAGGCCTATTTATTAGGTCTATGCAACTCTACAAAAACACAGCAATACAAAAAACAACTTTGTGTTTAAGTTGTCAGAAACACACACAAACATGAACTATAGTATATGGTGCAAACAGCTTTTGACAGCTTAAACACGAAAACACAGAATATCATCAGGACGATTGCATTGACCTGATAAATAGGCCTTGACAACAACCAACTTTATCAAATATGAGAGAAGAATCCGGTGAGTAAATTCGTCGTTATTGTGTTTCACACGACGAATTTACACAGCGAATGCTTATTGACGAATTCGTCAACGTGGACCAAATTCGTCGTTCGTCCCAATTGTGTTCCTAGCATTACTCACATCTTTCATCTTGCATCATGTATCTATGTACTTATATCTACATACATAGGCATGTACATATGCACATACATATGTACATGCATTCAGGGCTACCTTTTGGAATATCCTTCCTACAGAAAGATCTGTAACTAATCCAAGATTTTATTGTATACATTTGTATACGTACATATGTATGTATATAATAAAATCCGATTTTTCCAAATCGGAATAAATTACATAAAAGTAATTGCAAATTTCTACAAGCTGCTCGGACGCGAAATCTTTGTGCATAAATAAAGTGCTCGTAATATTTCTTCAGCATCATCGTCCGCTAGCGTAAATTCTACTAATCCTGCATACTGTAGCATTAATTTTTTCTGATCCTCAAGAGAAGCAATTAAATCAAGTTCTACTGAATTTTTAAATTCCATTTTATTTTTTTAATTTTTAATGAAACTTATTTATTTGACATATTGTCAGAAGTGTAAATACAATAATTGAAATTTATTTGCTGGTGGTTTAGCATATCTATATACAACGTATTTCGATGGCGCTTGAACCAAATCATCAGTAGACTTCAACCACAAATTTTGAACAGTCACAAACCCCTTACTTTATGCACAGACCTCCTCTTTATGATTTTCAAAAATGTTATTATATTATTATATATAAAGTATTATTATATATATTATAATGAATTCTCATATAGTTTTTGGAGGTCTGTATTTACACTTCTGACAATATTCCAGTTGTCAACATCGAGGACACTTCAACACAATACCAAAAAATTGGGGCTTGTCTAGTCGTTGCTATTGACATGCTCATGCTATTTTGGCAGAAATCGACAATAGCACAAAATCGTTCTCGAGAGCGAGTAGACAAGTATAAATTTTTTTATATTTCATTGATGTGACGTCGATGTGGACAACTGGAATAAGAATGATTGTAAAATATAAAGATATATGTATATACCTTAGCAGTAGTGAAAAATGTCAGACACAAAAATTAATTAAATAATTCCCTAAATACAGATTAAAAACATAAGTGAAGAAACGTTCCGTTCAACTATGTGTTGTCAGAATATTTACAACTAACTTTGATGTTATTTGTTCATTAATAATTATCACACGTAATTTGGCTTAAAAAGCGTTACGAACCTTAGCCCGTTCAAATCATAAAAGTGAAGAAAATTAGTCCAGCTATAACAAACAAAATTGCCAGGACAAGCAGAGTTGGTTATAACCAGGGAAACCAGAAATATGCTCCGAAAAAAGTGTTTTATGCGCATTCAATATGCGCTAAAAACTACGAAATATGCACTAAAAACTCAAAAAATATGCTCTTAAAAATAACATAAATTCGATTGTTTGGAAATGAAAATCTAATTTTAATTCAGCAATTCAATAAAATAAAACAAAAATAAAATAAACAGAAGAAGGAAACAATAAAAAAATTAATTAAGAACAAAAATTTAACTTTTACTTCAAAAGCGATCACGATATCAGATTTAAAACTTTGTAACTGTAATTTGAATAATAGGATAAGAATTTTATTTATAATTGTTATTCCAACAAAGAAAAACTATTCACTCAGCTTCTTAAATAAAAATCGCCGCCGGTCACATCTAAACAAACATACATTGAAAATGATCTCTTTCAACCTCAACTGATGTAATCGAGGCAGCGTTCGTCACAATTACCAAACCAAGTTTTTATTGAAATTAACGTCAATTTAGGATGTTAAAACACATGTTACACCTGTTTAAGTTGAAATTTAGAATATACAAATCAATAGTATTTGTGCCAGCATTGAAGTTTAGCAGGAAAAAAAATTGGTTACGGACGATTTAAATTTGTTTAATTTTCTTGTTTCGTTTTTCTTTCACATGACTGTTTACAAGTAAGTTAAATCGTTCATTTTAAATTTGTTTTCTTCTAAATTTGGATGTTAGAACACACACTAGTTATTAGTATAGTTTAAATTTCAACTTAAACACGTGTAGCATGTGTTTTAACATCAGAACTCACAAGAAAACGTGTGAAATCGATTTGGAAGCCAGAACTTAAATAAAGTCTAACTTCATAATGGTAGCAGAATATTGCTTCCCCATACTACTGTTTCTTTCACTACAAAATGAAATTTTGACGGAAAAAAGTAGAAATTTTTACCCAAAATTTTTTTTAAAATATTAAAATAAAATTTTTTTTAAGAACTATTAAAATATGTCCTAAAAACGCCAAATATGCTATAAAAATTAAAAAAGTGCTCAAAATATGCGTGTTAGACTAAAGTATGCAAAAACATGCTTTAAAGGGTAAAATATGCAAAAATATGCACTAAAAATCGATGCCAGAATTCATAAAAAGTTCTGAAACGGATAAATATCTTAATTCCGCATAGATATATCAGACAAAAAAAACATGCAATTGCATATTTGTGGTTTCCCTGGTTATAACCAAGCTCCACTGCAAATAAATGTTCGTTTCTTTTTTGTTTGTACGTTATATTTTATTCCACAAATTTCCTAAAAGTATTCATGATTAGACTGTACATATATATATATATATCTTCTTATTGTCTTGAAAATGAATTATAACAAAAAATTTAAAAAAAAATTCAATATTTCTCGTAGCTAAAAATAACACTACATATTTTACTTACCTTCGTATATTTAGGCACAGTTCGCATAACCATTACTGTAAAACAAGGATATTCATGTTCGACACCAATACGTAAGCAATCTCAATAGCAGCATCTTCACCCAAAATCAACAATAAATCCTGAAAATATGCAACAGAGAAAAGTAAAATTTAAGCATCATCAAAAATTATAAAAACACGCCGTTACATTTTAACACATAAATACATACATACATACATACACGTACATGCAAAAAAAACTCATGCACTCACTTGGCCATATTTATGTATGTATGTATGTGTAGGCTGACTTACATATACATACATATATTATAGGGACAGAATGGAGCCGTATAACAGGATTAAAAACTAACCGCTTACATACATATGTATGGATATGGCTTAAAACAACTGACCCTATGGGCATGTTAGGACTACGGCCTTTTAGAGAATATAAAACTTAAACAAACAATATTTTGCAATGCACAAGTACATAAATATGCGGGTGTTTGCTTGTGTTTGCATATTTACAGCTACACCCGCAACTAACCATAAATACATAAGTCATATTTGTAATTGTTTGTTAAATGAAATTTTAGGATATTTTACATTGTGTTTTTCATAGAAACATACATACATAAATACATACATACATTCATATGTAGTACATACATTCATATGTAGTATGTTCGCCTATGTTATTGGTCTCTATTACATAGAAAAATTTAAAGTACAAAATGTTTTGTTGCAAATGATCAAAATTTTGCGCTTCGTTAATCCCAGCAGATGTCATTTGATTATTTTGTGGAAAAATTTGTTTCATGTTGGACATATGCAAACAAACCAACAATGCTAATTACCTTAGTTTTTTTAGAGCTATAGCAGCCTCGTCAATATATAGACTGTTGTATACTCTCTTGCTTGCTGAGTTTAATAAAGTTTTGAACTTGTGATAGAGGGAAAAAATAAACAAGACAGTCTTTAAATGAAAACAAATTTACTTCTTTCCCTCCACCATTAGTGCAGTAAATTTTGTGGACTTTTGAAGGCGGCTGGCTGTTGTTATGTGTCTGAATGATGTCATGGCTGCATATAAAACTTCGAAATCATGTAGGAAATTGATTAAAAGTTAGTCATTTTGTAAAGAGTTTTTTTTACTTATGTACTTTGTTAATGTAACAAGTATTTTTATCAGAAACTAGTTTAGATTCTTTTTATTTTAATTTAAATTATCTGGAAAATTAATTGTTCACAATAGGCACATTTGGTCTAAAGGGCTGTCCATATATTACGTAACTCTGTTTTCTTTGATTTTTACCCCCCCCCCCCCCCCGGGGAATTACTTAAAACAATGACTTAAAAACAAATTACAGAGTTTAAAAAGTTGTTATATAAAAAAATTTAATTTAATTCATTGTATTAAAGTCATTTGTTAGACAAGCACAGTGCGTAGACAAAAATTAAATACACAGAAAAAAGTATTCACCAATTAATATTTTCAATTAAGAATTTAATTGATTCAATTAAATTTTTAATTGTATTAATTAATTTGAGTGAAAAAACTTAATTGATATTATCAAATTGTTTATAGGTGAAAATTTAATTAATTTTTTAATTAATATTACAAATATTTTAATTAATATTACGAAATCATTCATATTACTTTTTTGTATGTAATGTATGCTTACTCATGAACGTACTCCAAATATTGGCAAAAATATTTTTTAAATTTCTTCCCAAGTGTCCTCAAACTTCAAAAATTATGGTTCTATTGAGAGCTTATTCCTAAACTGTATGTATGAACATTCGGCCATTTCTAGATATGTACTCGTATTCGTTTCAAAAAAATATGTATAAAGAAATTCATAAATCCAAAACGAATTTTAAATGAATGGCGCACAGATATTAGTTTGTAATAATTAAAAAAAGAGAAATTTATTTCTATATTTTTGCTATCCGTTTTTCCATCAAATAATCTGCTATAGTATTCCGTATTGGTGACTGAGCAGTATTTTACAGACCAAGATGAGAATTGGCATTAGCCCAGTGTTGCCAAAACGGCGGTTTTACCGCTATATATGACTGTATTTTGTTGTCATTAGCGGCAAGTCTATTTAAAAAACCACCAGCGGGAATTTTAGCGGAAGAATTTCCTAGT
Source organism: Tachina fera (assembly GCA_905220375.1). Lineage (NCBI taxonomy): Eukaryota > Metazoa > Arthropoda > Insecta > Diptera > Tachinidae > Tachina > Tachina fera. The sequence continues at coordinate 47,471,785 of LR999965.1, read as the reverse complement.
TGACGGATTTTCAGCGTTTTTCTGAAACTTATAAAGAAAAGTATTGAATCAAAATAAAGTATTTTAACCCTGATATTTATGTAGAGTTTTTTTTCGATATAAGCACGCACAGAGAAAAGAAACTAACGTCACTTTTTTTGCAAATAAAAAATTTACATATTGTGGTCGTGTAGTATAATGTGAAACGTTAAGAGGTTAAAAATAAAAACATGTATATACATACGAGTATAAAAGTGAACAAATCTCATTTTTAGTGAATAAAATTTAATTAGAGATTAAAATTATATTACAAACCTATTTAATCATTATTTTCGTATTAAAAATAGTAGTAAAGAAATCTTTAAACAAACGGAAAACAAACCGGAAACTGGGTGATTGGACCAGTGAGCATGAGGAAAACATAATATCAACCAAAATGTTTCAAAACAATAACTTTTTCTGAATAATTTGTTTTTGATTAGACTTTTTTAATTAAATTTTCCTTCGAAATTAAACTTCAAGCCAATTAGAATTGAGCCACAGAGTTTATTTTATTAACACTATTTTTTAATTTCAAATAGTCAGAAAGTCAGAAAATTTTAACAATATTTTACAAATACTTCAAGCAAAACGGCAAGATATTATACTATACGTGTAGAATAATTGGGGTCTATCGCAGAAAATATTGAAAAGATACTGATTCAGCTTAAACATTAATATTATAAAATGGAAAAGTCCCTTGGATTCTACTTTTTCCTGCTTCGATGTTCGTGTATGGAAACTATGCAGGAAATAAAATATCTACTTAAAGAGTAGGCTGAGTTTTGCTTACAAATATTGGGGAAATATGAGATTCCAATATACATACATACATACATATGTATGTATATCTATGAGGACGTTACCTTGTATGTCCAACCCTGGGCACTATACATATTTTATAAAATTTATCTTATTCTCTTTTTTTTATCAATAAACCATAAAAAAGACATATTATGTTGGTTATAAAAAATTCAGCGGTTATATTAGCGTTTATTTTTATTCAGCTAGCGGTTTTTAGCGGGTTTTCAGGGGCTATATGGTGGGAAATGCCTACAACATTTTGGCAACACTGCATTAGCCTCACGTCGCTTTCAGTAGTGTCTATAAGTGAAGTCTTCATGTACTTCAAAGATACTACCTTTGGTCATCTTCATATAAATCTAAAATGCACGTGAAACAAACAAAAAATTATATCTTGGATCAATAAAGGTTTCCGTGGTGAAAAATATTTCATTATCTAAAAGAGAAAATTTTTTAACCAGTGCGGGAGGGCTTTAAACATACACATTTATTGAGGTATTTTGGTAGATCAAATTACTCAAAATGATGTCCATTACGAAATATATGTAATATTTCTTTTCTTAATTTTTGTCCTTTCTGCAACATTAAATTTTCAATAGATAATATTTGCTCATTTAAAAAAATATTCCTTAAAAATACCTTAAAATTAGAGGGGCACACAATCTAGTTCCTAGACACTGTTGTTTTCTAAATATTTTTTCTTGTTCGGTTGTATAAAAAATTAAAATAATATCCTTATGAAAATACGTATATGTATGCAAGTTTCTATTAACACATCCCTCAGACTTAAACATTCTAAGGCGAGCAACAAAATATGTTGAAATCAGCGATGGCAACTTGGTGCTTTTGGCACTATTTTTAGTGCTTTTTGAAGACTTAAAACGCCAAATTTTGAACGTTAGTGCCAAACTAAAAAAAAGCAGTGCTTTTAAAAAATTTATGTATTTCTTAAAATTACTTTAATAAAAACTTGGTGTATTTATTTGTTGAGTGTAAAGCATAACTTTTTCGTGTAACATATTTCATTAAAGATGTTGATAGTATTGCCCAAATAGAGAATCGTTTAGAAAACATTATTAAACTTCACTCGTTTTTTACGATAATGCTTTTTACGCTCTTTAGATCTCAAAATTACGCTTTTTAGTGCTTTTTTAAAACTCTAATGTGCTTTTAGAGTAAACAAAGTTTTGCATCACTGGTTGAAATCCTAATGTAGTATAAAGACAATTATATATAGACACTTTATATCTAAAAAATCAAAATCAAAGGGTGTTTTACACAGAAAAAAATTTTCCTGCAATAAACAAGTTTAATTGAAAAAAAAACAAAAATCAATTAAAAAATTTATTGAGTTAATCAAACTTTTAATTAAATTAAATTTTTAAAAATAGTCTATTTGATTTAAGTACATTTTTAACTGATTTTTGGCTTTATTTTCATTTAAACGTGTTTATTGTAAACTTTTTTTCTGTGTATCAGCTACTGTAATTTTGACAAATTGCTGTATCATGAAAACCGGGAAATTTTCAAAAACGCTAAAACTTAAAAATACCAAGTTTAAAAAAACCACGAAACGAAAAAATTTGCCAAACGAAAAAAAAAATCGAAAACTAAAAAAACGCTAGAACTGAAATAAATCGCCAAGAACCAAAAAATCACCAATAGCGAAAAAAAGAGGCAAAACAAAAAAACCGCCAAAAACCGAAACAGTTTCAGGAGTACTTCTTAAAAAATATCTGCATCAGGTTATATATTCTAAAGTTCGTATAGTACTAATTATCGTTGCCTTAACTCGTTGCCGAACTCATTATTTTTTTAACGAGATTCACTGCATTTTTTAATACACTAGATGTTCTTCTATCGAAATATACCAAAAAAAGTGATTTCAATAAAAATAATGAATTAGGTAGGGCCTTTCTATATTAAAGTAATGATATTTAGTGTCCGTACGGAAACCTTCGTGTGCGAGTACAAGTAGCACCTTACTGAATTTATTCTTGCACTAAGAGAAAATCTAAGAGAAAAAGATTACAATCTTAAATGCGATCTTGAAAAAAATTAAGATTTTATTCTTGAATCAAGAATTTTCGCATTTAACAGACTATTAAGACTGAAATGATTTGATTTCGAGAGTAAAATCTTGATTTTAGCACTCTTTTTCCCTTAGTATAGATATGTAGTGTGCACACGGAAACCTTCGTCTACGAGTCAAAGTCGCACTTTACTGAATTTATTTTTGACTATTCACACCGAGTTCATTGTGCATCAAATGTCAAATAATTTTTTTGAGTGCTCCGACAGACCAGTGGGTTATGGGTTAATTTCCTATACTAGGCTTCAAATCATGATTTTTAATTTTTAATGACTTAAGTGCAGTTTTAAAAATTTTTACTAAGCCTGTAGCAAAAAATTATTAATTTTTTCCAAATTCTTGTGAAATATTACTGTAATATACGACGAAATTTTACTGAATATTTTTCACAAAATTCAAATATGTAAAATAAAGTTTTTCGCTTAATCGTTTGACCAGAACATTAATACGAATACATACACAAATTTTTCGTTTCCTAGTTTCAAATTTACGGTTTGTTTTACCTCAATTATTATATCCATAAATACTGTCTACAAATTTAAGTTTTTTACCAAACTTTTTAACATACCCAGAAAAAACTTTATTACATTTTTTAAATAACTTAATTTACATACAAATTAAATAATATTTTTTTATGCTTCAAATCAAATTAGTAATAAATAAATTTTCTGGCGTTCTCATGACTTTACAGATTTAATGTAAAATTAAACTAATATTTATATTGCAGCCAGGAAGACACACAAACATACTTAAGCCAACTAAAAATGAATCACTCCTTTGAAAGCACTTCAAAAACCAAGTATAACGCCCTAGAATTCTAACAAGCTGGTACGCAACTATTTAAACCTGGACTTGAGAAACTTGTTTATTTTTCTTTTTCTCTTTTTCTTGTAAAATGTTTATTCAATTTTTGTATTGAAGAAACAGAAGATATCAAAACAAAACAAAGTTTTTATTTCAAGACAGAGTTTTAATAATCATCTCAAATCACTGCTTGTCCGTTTTGGGATTAGTTGTATTTGAATTTGAATGCTTGGCCACAATGCATACAAATAATAATTTTTGTTTTGCTTTCATTTTGAATTGTATACTCGTTTTTAATACTCCAAGAGAGTGAGTAACCAAAACAGTGTTGCCAAAATGTTGTAGGCATTTCCCACCATATAGCCCCTGAAGACCCGCTAAAAACCGCTAGCTGAATAAAAATAAACGCTAATATAACCGCTGAATTTTCTATAACCAACATATATATGTCTTTTATGGTTTATTGGCAAAAAAAAGAATAAAATAAATTTTATAAAATATGCGTACATACGCACAGATATATGTTTGTGGGAATCTCATATTTCCCCAATATTTGTAAGCAAAACTAAGTCCTCGTCCAGGCTTGCAATTTTTGTTTTTGCAATTTCTTAAAATTCTGCTTTGAAATTGCATAAGTTTCCACATTATGAAACTATAATTTTGCAATTATGCATTAAGAAATTTCTATTACACCACAAATTTCCTTAAAAAATTAACAATTCTATTTATTTTTTGTTATATTTTTTATTTTTCACACAACTGAATAAATAAAATCAATCAAAAACGTCAAATACAACTAACAAGTTGATATAAAAAATTACGAATTTCAAATCAAAAGAGAATTGCCGAGCACATGAAACTGTGTACCCCTTTCCAATCTTTTTACCCCTCTCGCCCATAAGCTCAAGAATTGCTGCAACAAAAATTGCAAGTCTGGACAGGGACTAAGCTTGAAGTATTTGTAAAATATTCTTCAAATTTCCTGGTTTGCTAACTATCTGAAATAAAAAAATGGTGTTGATAAAATAAACTCTGTGGCTCACTTCACATTCTTGAAGTTTAGTTTCGAAATAAAATTTCAATAAAATAGTCTCTAATCAAAAACAAATTATTCAGCAAAAGTTATTATTTTGAGAAATTGTGGTTGATATTATGTTTTCCTCATACTCACTAGTCCAATCACCCAGTTTTCGGATTGTTTTGCGAGACTACACGAATACAATATGACAATTTTTTATTAGCAAAAAAATGTGACGTTTCTTTCTTTTCGCTGTACGTGTTAATATAAAAAAAACTCAACATAAATACCAGGGTACGTGTTGCATAGCTGCGTTAAAAATACTTTATTTTGATTCAATATCTTTCCTTATAAGTTTTAGAAAAGCGCTGAAAATCCGTCAACTAAGAAATTCTTCCGGTAAAATTCCCGCTGGTGGTTTTTTAAATAGACTTGCCGCTAATGAATACAAAATACAGTCACATATAGCGGGAAAACCGCCGTTTTGGCAACACTGAACCAAAAGAAAGATTTAAGCGGGCTGTGTGGTATTTTGACATTTAGCTTCATCACTTATACAAATATTGATTATGATGTTTTAATACAATGAGAATTTTAGAATTTAGAAATCCAAACAAAATTTAATTATTTATTTAAAAAATCTCCTTCAGTCTTGCTTTTTGCTGCCGAGTATGTGTATGGTTAATATTTCAATGCAGTGGCATTGGCAGTGGTATTGACATGTACGCACAAATCCACTTAAAAAAGCACTTGTAAGAAACCCTTTTTTTTTGTAGTGTGCACGATGGCAGTAGTAAAATTAGCTAGGTATAAAATAAAACTCTGTTCAATAGTGACTTAAAAAGCTAATTTTAATTTAAATTTAAATTTATTTTATTTGCTTCTTTTATTTTGTATTTATCTTTTTAGTAATATCAAAATGATATGGCATTTCTTGTGAGAGGTGCTTTTAAGCAAGTTTTCAATCTTCAGTATTTTTTAAACAAGAGCTAACCTAAAAAAATGGTTATCGCCATTGTATTCAGCGTACACGAATTAGGTTTACCCACAGTTCCCCCGCGTGTTACATTTCTGAACTAGCACAGTGTAATCAGTGTGCCGTTTCTGTAACTTGTGAGAAGTACTCCAATCAAGAAAAATTAAATAATTATACTGATTGTCCTATTTTACATAGGGTTATTCATATAAAAACTTGATAAATCTACAAAAAAATATCAACAAATATAGTTTTTTTGCTCACCCTGTGTTTCACGGAATGATAAACAAATTTCGACTAAAAAAGATCTAACATTCCTTACAGACACGATTCACAAGGCTCAGACTTTCATGCAACTAAGAATTGAAGGAATTTGCACCTTTAGCTGCAGCCTGCAAGCGCCAAAAATTTAAATATATGGATTTTTTTTTTTAAATATTTCATTATTATTGAACACAAAAACAACAACTCATGTAATGAAATCAGAAATGTTAGAAAGAAATCTATTGTACATCGGAAAACTGCGTTTAACAGGGAGCATATTTCAACGCTGACATTTCTACACGCAAAGAAAAAATAGGGTTGAGGTAACCATAATCAAACAGCAACATAATATGATTGAATTATGTGGTTGTAGTTAAATCATATTATTGTCAATAGAAAAGCAAACTTTTAATAATATTATTATCAGAGTTAACAATAATATTATCAACAAAAACAATGAACTTTGTTACACCTAATCTTATTATTGTAAATATGACAACACTATTGTTAGATGTGACTAAAATATAATTGAGACTCAACACACCTTGTTTTTATATTATAATAATATTGTTAAGTACGACAACAGTATTATTTAATATAATAGTAATATTTTGTTTTTCAATCATATATTTATTGGTAGATCTTTTGTTTAAAACAGCTGTGCGTTAAATCCGGAATAAAATTAAATTAATATTGTTGAAATAAAATGTGTGTATAGATACTTACATATGTGTGTATACTCGAAATGCAGACACGTTTGTATAAAGAGATAAACATATGTAAGTTTGTATATGTTTTTATTTATTACCCTTTTGTTTGTTTGTACTTTATTTATTTATTTAACACGACGCATGCAATAACGATAGCTTACAAACGAAACACTGAACTTAGAGAAGGTGTTTCTGAAAAAGATTTTTTTTAAAACTTAACATAGTATGGTTTTGAAAAACATTATATTGTTATTTACATTATATTATTTTTAAATAATAAAAAAAATTATGTTGCAGTCATAAATTTTTAACAAAACTATATTGTTAAACTCTAAACATATCACACTTTTTTATCAATACAATAAAGTAATTATTAAAGTAATTATTAAATTCAAACATTAATTTGCTTGCCGAAACAAAATTAATGTTTCAAATAACAATAACTTGTTTTCAACGACCAAACATTTGTTTCTGAGAACATAATATTGTTTTCTCAACCATACTACAACCATATCTTTTCTTTGCGTGTATCAGTGAAAGTTACTTTTTTTAGTTATGCTACAGAACAAAGGAGGACGCTCTGATGTTACATTAGGATTAGTATCTGCTAAAGTCGGTACAGTTCAGAGACCAGTGTCTATGCCTTCATCAGTTGAACTTCGCTACAACAACTGATACTAAGGAACACTAATGCATATCAGAAAAATGTGTGGTGTTGTTATTTAATGACTGTTAGAAATAGGGACCTTCGGTTTTGTAGTCAACATGCTAAGTACCTCAGCCGAATAAGGGTATTGAATACTTGCAGTAGTGTCATAGTTTCACTTAAAAAATATAGTTTAATTATAAAAAAGATCTTGATAGAATTTAGTTATAATTTTTATATTATTATTTTTGTAAATTTGTATGCATAACTCATTTTGCATTTGCAAAAATATGCATTTATTACTAAAAATAAGTTAAAGTGTGGACTTAAAACAAATTATTATCGTGCACTTTTTTATGTGCAAGAATGAAGGAAAATAATTTTTTTCAGTTTTTTTTAGAATAACTTGAAGGTACTCATACATTTTTGCTATCAATATTGGGCAAAGTTGTTCCTACTGTTGAGCCCACTTTCCAGGTTAAAATTTTAGAAATGTAGTCCAAAACTAATTGAACTAAAAATCCGCTAAAATTAAGAGAAGAACCAGATTGCTTCATCGAGTTCAGCTCTCAGATTTCCACCAGGATATTAATTACACAGTAGTAAAAAAAGTAAAAACAAGATTCAATTAAAAAAACAAAGATTCAGTTAAGAAATTAATTAGTTTTCAACCAATCACGGAAATTGTAGTATTAATTCATCCATTTAATTGAATTAACTCATCCAATTTAATTGAAATCTTTTTTTGTTTTTTCAATTAAAAAAATATTACATTCACTAAAAATTTAATTGATGGTTTTCTAAGGATTCAAATAAAATTTAATTGAAATATTTTTGAAGATTCAATTAAAAAATTAATTGAAATATTTTTTAGGATTCAATTAAATAACTAATTACAATTTTTTATAGATTCAGTTAAAATAGTAATTGAAATATAAAAAATCTAAGAGAATAAAAATATAAAAATTGTAAAAATATAAAAAATTTTATGTACATATGCATGTATGTATCTTCATATAAAAAATTTAAAAAATGGAAACATTTGTGTATTGTACCAAAAACCTAACTGATGCATCGCATGGCTTTTGAAGTTTGAATGGAGGAAAAAAGTTCAATGGCCGTATCCGGTCTTGCGTAAGTGTAAATGCAGAATATTTTATGATTGGATTTTAAAGAAAGGCTTCGATGTTTTCCATATGTACTTACGCAAGACGTTTTACATCGAACCCTTAATACCGCCAATGTACTAACTTTACCATCCATATTTGGTCTATAAGCTTGCATTTTTATCACTATTATTTTGTTATTTCTCAACATAAGGGAACAAAATGAATTTCTGTTTTTTTTTATTTTCATATTTAATTTTTCATTCAACTTATGTCAAAATTACTAAGAATCAAAAAAAATATTAAGCTGAGTAGTTTTTTCTCCCATGTAAAATATCAAAACCAATTAAAAGATTAATTGAGTATTTTAATTGAAAATATTTTTTCAAAACAATGTGGCATACTACAAAAAACGGCTCGATTTTCATACATTAAAACAAAAGTTACATTATTTACATGCAATTAATATGTAAAAGTTGTTAACCATTTCAGAGTATTCTGAGTTAAGCTCTGTTGATAACACTTTTTTGTTAGAGCAGCAAAGTCAATTAAAATAAACATATATTCAATTAAACTATTAATCAAAAATATTATTTTTTCTAAGCAATCACTTAATTAAAAAAAATTCAACAATAATTTTTTCTGTGTAGAGTCTCTAATTTACAAACTCCAAAAAAAATAGATTTTTTTTTTGCGAAAAATCATTGTGCGGTTGTGCCATCGTCGTTTCTTACTGCAAATGCCACAACAAACAATCACTTGAAGTGGATGCAATGTAAATTCTCTTTCCCCAGAAACGCAAATTTTCCTTGTTAACATGACTACTCAGGTGGCAATGACCTTAGTCATTCATTATGATTTTTGATACGAAATCATCATATTCTTGTAGTTAACAGAGTATGACAATAAGTTAACCTTGTCGGACGGTCAGCAGTCAGCAATTCGTAAACATTTTTAAATATTTCACCAAAATTCGTTACAACTAACGTAAAATGATATTTTATTGTGTGCAACGCAGTCTCGCTGATGTTTGTGAATTATTTCTGACGGAGTCGGCAAAAGCAGATAAATATGTTCTCGGTCGAGCGAACACACAGGGCTTAGATTTTCTACATGTTTTAAGAATGCGATTGGTATTCCAATTCTACTTGCACTTCTTGAGCCTCCCTCGTATGGAAAACCATTTCACAAATAAAAGATTAACTACGTTCTGTTTATTTTTGATTTGTGTATAGAGCTTCCTCCACTTGTATTCTGTCTGCTATTGTTTTTCTTATTTTTGCTTTATTTTCCTTTCATAATGATGATCTTGAGTGTAATTTATGTTAATTGTATGAGCTACTGTTTTTTAGTCCACACCACAACAAAACCACTGGCGAGTTTTATACAAAATAAAATGTATGTGGAGTTTGTCAGTAAATAACTTTTTTTAATATTATATATGTATATTGAAAGAAAAATTTACATTTTTTAAACTGTTGTATTTACATATTTCACAGAGACAATGATCAAAAAGATTTTCTGTAATTATTACCACTTATGTCTTCTTTTTAAAATTCCCAAAGTAACTACGCATTGGGTTTAAGTTAAAGAAATAAAAGAAATAAAATGCTTGAAATTAAGTGGCCATAAAACTGAAAGGAAAAATGTGCATACTTATGTACATATTTATAATCGTGGCAGCAAGATGATTTTTCAAAATACTGAGGTTTCGTTTATTTTTTCAAGGGTTAAATAAATTTCATATATACATTCCTAATTACACTGTTCTGCAAAATAAAAAATAAAAAAAGTCGAGAGGAATACCTTCATTAGTGATTTCAAAAGACTTCAGTGTGCTCAATCCAAATCTGTTCCATCACGTCTATTATTTTGGGATTTTCTTATTGAATTAAAATACTGATATTGGAGTATTAAATGCGTATGTGTTGTGATAAAAGTAAAAACTTGCGCATAAATGCTTTCTATGATATAAATGAAAATCTTAAATGAAATCATACTAATATAACTCAAAATTTTAAATACGAGTATTATTTAGTATATCACTTTCTTTAATTAGTTTCATCTAGTGTATCTCGATTGTTTTTATACCCTTTACAAAAAAATGGTAAAAGGGTATAAATAGGTTTGGATCCTTATGCATGGGGAAGACGAAGCGATGTCCGTCTGTCCGTCTGTCTGTACGTTTTCCGAAGCTCCCAGAACAGCTAGAGACTTCGTTCTCGGACTGGTGTGTCAGAAATTTTCCGAATAAGATTGGTATTGAAAATCAGCAAAATCGAGCAGACGGGTTCAGAGCTGGAAAACTCAAACTTCATACAAAATAACTGCCGAAAACTGGTTTTTATTACTTTTTTATTAAATTAATTTATTTTATACTTCAGTATGAATAAAATTGGTATTTCTTATTTTAAAAAAAAATTAAAAAAATTAAACAAATTAAACAAATTAAAAAAACGTTTCCAGGGTTGGAAAACTTTAACTTTTTTCTCATAATTAAACATATTTCATGCTTTAGGAAGAAAGATATTATCTCAGCAACCGTAAGAGCTACGGGCCTGAAATTTGGACAGGGTATGTAGAACTTTGGTCGCTACAACAACAAATTTTCAAAGGTAAAATTTAAAGGGTGTTCAAAAACGAGTGACGAAAAATTTTATTTAAAATCTTATGTAATATACATACAATTGTATGTACATATGTACATATGATGGATGACACTTGAAGTTTGTAATAATTAGTGTATTTTTATACAGACTACAACAATTAACACTAAAATTAAAAAAAGTTTAATTAAAGGGTGGTCCATAAGTTAATGCAATTTTGATTATGTAATTTGGACAACTTGATATATACATACATATATTGGAAACCGTAAGAGTTAAATTCTTCAAATTTTCAAAAACTGTAAAACTAAAAAATCCGAAAATTATAAAATCACCAAAAATTTAAAAAAATTGCCAAACGAGAAAAAAGTGTCAAAATTAAAAAAAAATGCCAGAATAAAAAAACGCCAAAAACCGGAAAAATCACCAAAATGAAAAAAATCGCCAAAATAAAAAAACGCTAAAACGAAAAATATCGCCAAAATTAAAAAAACGCAAAAAACCGAAAAAAATCGCCAAAACGAAAAAAAGTCTCAAAACTCAAAAAATTGCCACAAGGAAATAAAACGCCAAAAACCGAAAAAAATCGCCAAAGCCAAAAAAAATTTCCTGTATGAAAAAAACCACCAAAATTAAAAAAATCGCCAAAATTAAAAAAACACCAAAATAAAAATAATGCCTAAAACTAAACAAATCGCTAAAACGAGAAAAAATCGCCAAAACGAGAAAAAAGCACCAAAACTAAAAAAAAACAAAAAATCACAAAAATGAAAAAAAGAACTAAATTGGAAAAAATCTAGCACTTAACTAAATCGCTAAAATCAAAAAACCAAAATGTCAAAAAACCGCCAAAAATAAAAAATCGCTAAAAACTTAATAAAATCGCTAAAACGAGAAAAAAGCATTAAAACTAAAAAATAGCCCAATTAAAACTAAATGCCAAAAACCAAAAAAAAAATTGGTAAAACGAAAAAAAGCACCAAAACTAAGAAAAGCACAAATTAAAAAAAAACCTCAAAAACGCTTATAACCGAAAAAACTCCAAAAACGAAAAAAATGCCAAAAATTATATTTTATATAGGATAAAGTTCATATAGTATTACTACGGAACCCTTCGTGCGCAAGTCAGAGTCGCACTTTACTGAATTTATTTTTAGTAAATGGAGATATAAATAAAATTTATCGCTAAAGTACAGTCCTAACTATAAAATTAATTAAAGAACATGTTCCGTTTCATTTCCCTGAAACCGTTTCTTTGTGCTGAACAAATTCCAAGAAATCCTTTAGGAATAAACGTTTACATAATACCGGGATGTATACCTTTTCCAATGGGATGTTTAAATTGAGGAAATTAACAATTTTGCAAAATCAAAGATTACTAAATAAAACAAGTTACATAGTTTACTTGGTATGGAGGTACAATACTAAAACTATTTTCGAAGTTCGAAGCTTTAGCTAACATTAGATCGAATGTCATGTCAAGTGGGATATTAAATATTGTATTCGTTTTATAGTTTTGATATAACGGCATTATTTGTTTGTGCTTTAAGTGCAACAAACGAGTAACTTATTGATCAAGCATCAAGAATTAAAATTACTCTTAATGCACCAAACTCGTATCTCAATAAATGCGCTTCATGATTAAACTTACTACTACCATATATAGATGTAATCAATTCCTTAATAATTGCATATGAACTTTTATTATTAATTATTATTAATTGTTTCTCTTTTGCTCTCTTGAAAACTTGTATATTTTTTAGAAAGTAAGGCATTGATATTTAACTTATTGCTAATATCAAAAAAATTTATTTAAGCGAAAAATATCGAGAGGTCACTTATTAAAAATTGCACTAGAGCAAAAATTATGAATTTTTTCACAAATAAATATGTACCTACATATCTCTGTGCTTATGTATGTATCTCATACTACATAAACGCACTTTGGTAAAGGGTATATAAGATTCGGCACAACCGAATATAGCACTCTTACTTGTTCAAGCATAAGCCAGTGTACGACTTGCAGTTATATCTTTTTAATTTTTTTTTTTTGATACGGCCGTAAAAATTCAACTTCAACTTCAAAAGATATCACCATATCAGAATTAAAACTTTGGCACTGTGTTTTAGAGAAATAATATAAACTTTTTATCTACAATTGTTATTACAATAAACAAGAAAATATTTACTTAGATTTCCATCTAAATCTACTTTTATAAATTGACAATGTTCCGTCAACGTCTACTAAAGTAATCGGGGAAGAGTACTTTACAAATAGCAAAACCATATTTTTATTGAAACTAACATTCGTGATAACGGCGTAATAAATAAGAAAAATGTACCCACTACATTCGTGGAACATTGGAATTGAGATTTAGATGGCGAAAAATAATAATTTTGACTAACAGGTAGATGGCTTGTAAGCATACACACATAAAAGTAATATGAATGATTTTGTAATATTAATTAAAATATTTGTAGTAACAATTAACAAATTACTTAAATTTTCACCTATAAACAATTTGATAGTATCAGTTAAGTTTTTCCACTCAAATTAATTAATACAATTAAAAATTTAATTAATACAATTAAATTCTGAATTGAAAATATTAATTGGTTAATACTTTTTTCTGTGTATCAAAGTAAAAGAAAATTCTATAAAATTCGCTCTAAAAGCGTCAAATATGCTCTAAAAATTAAAAAAAAATGGTAAAATATGAATTTAATACTGAAATACGCAAAGACACGCTTTAAATGGTAAAATATGCACTAACAAACCACACAATAAATAAATAAAAGTATAAATTATAAAATATGTAAAATATTTGGCATTTTGATATTTTTATAAATTTTTAAAAACAAAACAAAACTTTAATTCTGCATTCAAAATGTTTTTTTTTCGTCAATAATTTCTGAGTAACTTCGAAACCGTTGAAAATCGAAAAAAATATATCGTCGCTGCGCCGTCTAAAACACCTATGTGTTTTTTATGAAGTGTTCAGTAGAGGAAAAAACCCGTTTTATTTTGCCAATTCGCAACACATTTTAAAAATAAATGATTTTATTATAATTCTCATATTCCGTTTCATTGTAAATTTAAGTTAAATAGCTGATGTTAATAAGAATCTCTACCCAAGTAGATAGACTAGGGTGCTGATGAAGTGCGTGACTGCACAGAAAAGTATCGGTATTTCCCCCAGCTTAAAGTCTAAGTTTAATTTTTCTTCTCTTCTTTAGAAACTCACATTAATTAATAAAAATATTTCATTCAATAAGAATTGAAATTACTGAACTTGAGCCTAACTATGAATTATTTCTGAATAAATTCTTTTTTAATTTTTCTTAGCCTATTTAAAAATATCACGTGCTGAAAAAAATACAAAATTTTTTTTATCCTGAAGTGGTACAAGAAATTAACAAAAAACTACACATATGTAGCTGATTTTGTTTCGGACTTTTTAAATGTGAATACAACAAATATAATACGCATAGGACCTTTTGTTCTAAAACAAATTTTTAATAAATTGTAATGTGTTGTTTATACGTTTAATTCAAAAACAGTTATGTGTAAGTACCAAGCACTGGTTTTCAAGTAAATACAAATTATGTGATGCAGCATCCTCTTTTTTCTTAATAACGGAAAATCTCGAGATAAAGAGTCAATTCAAACAAAGTAATTTTTAGGCATTGGAGCTCAGTATCATATGCACGAAAATTTACTATCAAAGTACCGACCTTAAAAATCGTGTTGACCTGTGTTATTATTGTTCTAACTTCATTTGTTTCTATATTAATGATTTTTGATCAGGTTAAAGTCGTATCGCTTTATATGCCAAATTACATGTGATAATTACACTGTGCTCGAATTTGAATTTTTTTTTTTTGTAACAAGCCGGGGACCCAGTGGGTAAACCTAATTCGATTACGCTGAATCCAATGGTGCTAACCATTTTTTTGGTTAGCTCTTGTTTGAAAAATAATTCAGATTGAAAACTTGGTTAAAAGGACCAAAAGATCTAAAATTTGCCCAGCTTTCTACCATTTATCAACCTTTATATCGATATATATCGGATGATACATGTCTTTGTATTGCTTGAAAAAAATTAAAATTTATTTTTCGAATTTTTTGCGTAAATTTTTTTGCGGCAATTTTTTGATTGGGGCAATTTTATTCATAATATAGTTTTTAATTGTTATAAACATGAATGAATAGTAGAAAACTGGGAAAAAATTGCGTACTCGAATTAGGTTTCCCCACCAGGTCCCCCCTGTTATATTTTTAAACTAGCACAGTGTTATTAATGCACAAATAACACCAAAGTCAATTGTAAATATTCTGACAAACACATGGTAAAACGGAACAACTAGCTGTTTTAGAAGGCCACTACACCTTCATCATCAGCGTTCTTTATGTTTGGTCTACAGTGTGGGGTCTCGTGATGTAGATTTCTACTTTAAATACTCAGCCGTTATTGCAAATAGAATATGTTAATCGTTTTGATTCATCGTATTACAATTTGCTGAAAGTTTTTTTGTAATGAAAAGTCTATTTTACCATCGCTAAATTTGTTCTTCACTAATTATGCACATGTTAGTTAATTTACTTATTTTTGTTCTACTTAAGGCAAAACTTTTTTGGTTTGTTACTACTACAAAGCACATTTATTTAATTTACATTTACAAAATTTTTTAAGACAAACTTCGTTTTCTAGCCAGTAAATATTTAATTTAATCAAAAAGACTTGGAACAATTTCCTGTATTATTCTCTAAAATCCTAAAAGTAGTAGGTTAGGTTAGGCTAGGTAGGGGTGGCAGTCAGAAGCCCGGACTCACTTAGACCGTTTTGGTCCATTGTGATACCACGGAGACTCTGTTTATGCGGAGTCCCCACCGTTGAACCATCCAGAGCTCAGTATAAAGCTGCTAATACGTTGAATTTTAACACCAGCAACGTCAAAAAGTTCCCTGAATTCAAGAGCGCCCATTGTGGCCATTCTCTTTCCTGCAAGTCCAGGACAGTGACAAAGAAAATGTTCTATGCTTTCCTACTCATCAATATTTTGGCAGCTACGGCAAAAGTCGTTGTGCTCAACCCTTAGCCTTTGTGCATGCCTACCTATGAGACAGTGTCCGGTTAACACGGACACTAGAATCGAGATTTGTTTCCTATTCTTTGAAATTAGGTAATCCGTACCTTCTCTATTTAGGTGAGTCCATAACTGCCTTGTGATCACGCAATCATTTCTTGTGACCCATCTTCTATTTGTTTCATCCTCTGTCTTGCGCCTAAGTCTGAGTTTGCAAGAGAGTAGGGGTAGACCTACACATTCCAAATCCGGTGGAACCTGTAAGGTTGTCCCAATTCTAGCAAGCTCGTCAGCCCTAGAGTTCCCCTGTAAGCCTCTATACCCCGGGATCCAGATGATCCTAATATCAAACTGTTCTGCCATCTCATTTAGAGATGATCGGCACTCGAGGGCTGTTGTTGTTCTTAGAAGCGAGGATTCGAGGGTCATAATAGCTGCTCGACTATCGGTGTAAATGTTAATTAAAGTCGTTGAAGTGACATTCACTTTTAACCAGTTCGCAACTTTTCTTATAGCAAGGATCTCTGCCTGAAAGATACTGCAGTGATCCGGAAGTCGCCTTGCAATACGAAGACCTAAAGCCCTCGAAAAGACCCCATAGCCCACACCCTCATGTGCTTTGGAGCCGTCCGTATAAAAATCAACACTTTTTCTTCTACCTGGAGTTCCATTCATCCACATTTCTGTAGATGGTATCCAGGTTTTATAAAGACGTTCGTGTAGTAGAGCAGGGGAGGTTTGGTCAATCCTCCATCCCCTAACTTCACCATCGAGTATTCTGCAGTGGCCGGTTCCATTTCCGTTCCACAGAGAAACACATCTAAGACGGATTGCCGAGGACGTTGCCATCTCCTTCCCTACTAGATCTAATGGTAGTAGATGAAGAAGCATCCCCAGTGCATCCGTAGGAGTGGTGCGAATAGCACTGGTTACATACAAGGATGCAAGTCTTTGCACCTTGTGTAAGGTGTATAGATACGTCTTTTTCTCCAGGGATGGCCACCACACGATGATGCCATACATGAGAATTGGACGTACTATTGCAGTATAGATCCAATGAACAATTTTTGGGGTAAGACCCCAATTCTTCCCAATGGATTTTTTGCATAGATATAGTGAAATTGTTGCTTTTTTCACTCTCTCTAGAATATTCGCTTTGAAACTCTGCTTTGAATCAAGAATAACACCAAGATATTTTGCAGTTGTAAAAGTAGTAATTCCATACAAACTGAGATTTTAAAGGTCACAACAATTACAGCCATTATGAGCAAAATTATGTTCTTTCATTGCAAAATTTTTTAAGATTAACATCTTTGGAAACCGCATCCTTCCCGAAATAACAAGCAATTATTTGTCGTTAATTGATTCCAGCTAGACAGAAGTCATAAAAAAATCATAAGGCAAATATTACACTATTGAAGTTAAGTTTTTGATTAAGATAAAAGCCACTTAAAAAATGTTAAGTGTTTGCGTCAAAAGTCTTGCTGAGAATGCAGGTTTTTAAAAATATCAAGATTTATTATTGCAATGTATTTTTGTATTTAGCTAGACACTTATTTAAATCCATTTGATCAAGCTCTAGGCAACATTGAGTATTTTTGAATGTTATTTTGATTAATACTAGTCGCTATCCTATTTCTTTAAAAACTCTTTGCAAAATTATTGTACTTTTAATTTTCCATCCATTTTGTAACATGTACATACAGAAATTTTACAATTCTCTTTGTCATTCATTAAATTGTCTAACAAAAAGAAAAAGCAGTTACTAGGCAATCGAAATGCGAAAATAGCTATGATAAATAGTTCAAAGGTTAAAATATATTTAAAATTCAAAAATGTTTCCCCATAAAATTCTTCCTTTTTTTAACTGAACGTAATACCATCAAAAGGCAACACAGAGCACGAGCTGGTATTTTTTATTTTTTTTTAGTTACAAACATACTACAAAATTTTTAATCAACTTTCATTTGACATTTTTGTTGCCAAATAATTGAGACAATTCATGCATTCCCTGTCAAATTGCATTTATGTTAACAATTATACACAAAAAAATAAAAGTGCAAGGATTTTTCACACACACACACACATACAAACATACATATATACACACAAGCAAATATACACTGTGGAAATAGAAATGGAGAAAATAATACAGATATGGAATAAGATTTTTTCATCAACAAGATACATACATACATATGTATGTTTGTTTGTACATACATATGTATGTACATGTGTGTGTATCTATGTTAGTATGCGTTTATTTGGTAGCAGAATTTGTTAGTATCTCTTTTATATACTACAAGTAAACATTTATGTATTAAAATCTTCCCTTTTTTTGGAAATTCGAAAGCCATTGCCTGATTTGATAGTGTGCTGTTCGTTCATATACGCTGTATAATATGCAGCAACTCTTCTCTTATTTGAGATTTAGAGCACAAACACAAAAAGAGGGTGTGTTTTTTCTTGCTGCTTAAATTTTATGCTGTAATTCTTTGTATCTGCAGCACAACATGCCTGCCTGCCGGTATCGTTGTGTTATTTTTAAGGCAGGTGATTAGATGGTTGCTTGTTAGCTCCTTAGGGTATACGTTCGCATACTAACAGCATTTCTGCAATAATAATCTCAAAAAGCTTTGTTACTAATTATTTAAATGGAAAAGTGCAACAAAAATAATAATAATGAAATAGGGTCTTAAAAATAGATGGATGATGATTTTACTTACACAGTAGAATAGTTGCTCTTTTGTTTTAACTATACATAATTATAAAATTATCATTTCATGGCAAGCGCTGTTTTCTGCCGAGCCTTGAGTTCAACATTATCGTAAGCGGCATCAGGTAAATTTTTTTTTAATTTGAGAAATTAAGATTTCATGGCATAGCTCAAAATTCGAAATTGTGAAAAATTTTTCTTACATTTATAAAAAAAAATATCGTAAGCGACACATATTTATTGTAACTAGGATCGGCCGGTGGTCCAAATTAGACCGCTTGAACGTAAGTAAATATGTGTCTACAAGAGAAAAATCAAACAGAATGTTTGTTTTTTTTTCATGCAAATTTAAAACGCTTTTTTAGCACTTTTATGTCAATAATTTAAAAAAAAATTATATTTTGCATATCTACACAAAAATACTTTTTAAACCATGTACATATATTTAACCAATCACTGTTCATGGACGAAAAGATACTTAAAAGTTGTTTATCTAATTTTTCGACCTTTTGTATATATATAATGAAACTATTTTTTTAAGCTTTAATTATTAAAAGTGTACGACCAAAAAATGTAGGCCGTATTTATATAGAAGATATTTTATTTATTAGAGAAATTTAAATGAATATATTCACCTAAAGCAGAATTGTTAACGATTTTATTAGTGAATAAGAATTTAAACAAAAATGAACTTGCACTGTGTAGTGTAGGCACTCAAAAAATTTTGGTGATTTTTTTACATATCTCCTAATTTTTGGGTAGTAATACATATACGCTAATTTCAAGTAACTACTTGCATGTGGCAAGTAGTGGTAAACACATTTATAAGTATCACTAAGAAAAGTATCGGTATTTCCCCCAGGTTAAAGTCTAAGTTTAATTTTTCTTCTCTTCTTTAGAAAGACACATTAATTAATAAAAAATATTTCATTCAATAATAATTGAAATTACTGAACTTGAGCCTGACTATGAATTATTTCTGATTAAAATTCACTACAGTTCAATTAAAGAATCTAAAAATTTCTCATTGAAGTTAAATTTTTACGAGTATCCAAAAATAATAATAATTTGTCAAAATTTGTATGGCAATTTTGTTTTAACGGGCACTTCAAACCTAAATTATTGTTATTAATATTGCAGGTATTCTTTGTTAATTTTTTTTTATTGTTTCCTATCTTTTGTTTACTATTTTTTTTTTTTTTTGATATGAAAATGTTGTTGAATTTTTCAATTAAAAATATATTTTCACTTACAAATAAATCAATTTATTCTATTTTTAAAAGTATATTATTGTGTTTTTAGTGCGTATTTTAAATTTTTTAGTGCATATTTAATACGCATAAAACACTTTTTTTTAGCATATTTTTGGTTTCCCTGCTAATAATATTAAAGAAAGAGAAGTTGCAAAATCGGAAGCAAGCACTAATATTGATTAGAAGTCCCAGTCATAAAAAAGCTTGGTAAAAACTTCAAAAAATCGCAATGTATCGAAAAATTACTTAACATACACCGAAGGAATTTTGCTTCAGAAATCCAATCAAACAATTTCATCAAAAATTGTTCACAAATCTAATGATAATTTCACAAATCCAATGAAAACTTCATGAATATTGTGAAACAATTTCATTGGAATTGCTTTCTTGATATTCTGGTTTCGTTAGAATATTTTATTGGATTTATGACAACAATATTTTCTAATTATTAAGAAACCCCTTCATATTTAAGTTATTTTATTTTTTTCATGAAATTATTTTATTGTTTCGATGAAGTTATAGCACTGCATTAATTACATTGTTAACTAAATTTGATAAGGTTTTCAATCAAATAATTTTAACGAAACTAGTTTCATTAATCCAACGAAGCGTGACGTTGATTGAAGCTTAATGAATTTTTCATTAGATTAATGTCGAAATTCATAGAATTTCAGCCGAAAATTCTTTCAGTGTACTAAAGAAACTACTAAACAAGCCAATAGGTATGTGGACTCAGATCAAAATAAATTCCCAGTTCTGTCGAATTTTTTGTTATTTCTCGCACTCTCTGTTGCGAACGCTTAAGTACAAACAAATATTCGATTTGATTAACTTACGCAAAAAATATTAAAAAAATTTATATGTTCTTATATAGTATATTTGAATAAACTATTTTATTTTAATAAATATGAAATATTTGAAAGCGGCACCACTGAAATATATATTTATGGTCCTGCTGCCGTTTTCAAAATAATTAAGTAGCTGGCTATCAAGCAACATTTGCTACTAGCCCCACTTGTAGTGGTGGGTACACGGCCCTGCTGTGTTTTAATAATTTGCATAAGTGCACAAGTTTTAACAACTTAACTGTCATTGGAACAGATGGCGCAAGCAATTTGATGAAAAAATATCGTTTTGTACTTTATTAAAAAATTAAAATAGTTCCATCAAATCGGTTAAGTGTTATTGCCATTTACTAAACTTATGCAGCAGCTCCCAAGTGGCAAAATAAATGCCCAGTTCTGTCGAATTTTTTGTTATTTCTCGCACTCTCTGTTGCAAATGCTTAAGTACAAAAAAATATTCGATTTGATTAACTTAGGTGTGGACTCAGATAAATTTTACAATCTTCTACAAATAGCTTATGAAAAGCTGGGCAAAGAGTTTTGGACCAATGGATTGAGTTACAGCATAATTTTAAAATGATATCAAACAACAAGAATTAAGATTTTTCTTTTGAAATGGGGATTTTTTGACAACATCATCTTTTATATAAATTGGGACAAGAGCAAAAAATTTTCTAACAGCACTGGTCAGCAGTGTGATCACCTCCACAATTGCTGCACTTTTTTCCTTTTGATCTCTTGGCTTATTGCAACTAGCACTACCGTGTAATTCACCGCACACGACCCAAACAGTAGGTTAATTGCAGTAGGTTTTTGTCTCGTAAAATGTGATGAAAGATTTTACACTTTTAAATATAATAGGGAAATTCTTGCATTAGCATGGATGATTGATAATGCAAGAAGTTCTCATAGAAATTGTTCCTAGTTCGCAATACTTCTGGATTATGAGGCCCAGAATTTTAGAAATTAATTCGCACTAAAAGCAAAACGCATTTTTAACCATAATTTTCTTCACGCATCTCAAGGTAAAACCCGAGGATATGCTGTATGGCAAAGACAAAGAAAACGTAATTCCTTCCGTTTTAGTAAAACTTTTATTAATAAAGTTAAAATAAAGAAAAACCTTATCAGCTTTCCTTTATATAAATACTTTTAAACTTTCATTTACTAAATTTTCTTCCATATACTTATTACTTTTCTTTTAATTCATTCCTCAAATTTTGTTGTTTTTAATTTTTAAAAATAAATTTCTTGATATTCTTATATTATCATAGGATAATAAATTTTAAAGGAGATCAAGTGCTTCAATATATAGCTCATCATAATACACAAGTCCCTTAAAAATAATTTCCATATGGACAAGAACGAATACACACACACACACAAATTTACAGGAAAAAAAGATTTGCCAAGTCTTATAAAATACTCTTGACTGAATCTAAATGTTATTTTTATAAATTTAGTCGATTTGCTAAATAAACAGAAAAAGGACTACAGCAGCAGTTTCAAGCGCCTGTTCCCTTAGATTTCCAGCAATTTCAAACAATATCGCTTTATAATGTATATATTTCACATACATATGTATATTGTATGCATGTATGTTTGTATGTATGTATGTCTAGTTTGGTTGTAAATCTCCATTAAAACATTGTGGGAATTTTTGCACTCAATATTTATGTTGGATGATTTTTTTTTTTAATATTTAAGTGCAACTTTCAATGATATTTATGCAATATTGTTCTCTCGTTCGTTTGTATGTGTGAAGTATAAACATATTTCTATAAATGTTTTGTAAATATATTGCAAATAATGTAAATAGAAAATACAATTTGTGTTTTTTTTTCTTGTAATTATTCTAGCTATGAAAGTTGTTAGCGTAGTGTATTCAATTATTTTGTGTTATTCTCCGCTCTAAATAAACGTTGAATAAACTTGTTGAAACAATAATAACAACAACGGAAATAAAAATAATTGGAGATTTCATTGAAGAAAAGCAATTAAAAACAATTTAAATTAGATAGTCTTATATTTATGAGAACAATTTAAACTTTCAGCAAATTTTCGAAATTATGTTCGAATTTTCGATTGAAATACAAATATAAATAAAAATACTGATTGTATAAACACCGGATATTTATTTATTTAAATATACACATAGTAAACTATAATAGATAAAGGAACTGCACAAAATTTATTGGTTGAAACATTATTGGACCATGTTGGCCAAAGCCGTTTTAATGAAATGAGTTAAAATACAAGCAAAAGAGGACAAGTGAAATTTTTTCAATGATCTGGCATCAGACGTTTTAAAAATCAAACTCAAAAACGGTCAACGATATAATTAGAATATTTTCTTTAAGAAAGTCATTGCATAACAAACAAATCAAGGATAAAGTGTGTAGAACCCTCCCGCGCTTGAAGAGCAACGAAATAAACGGAAAGAATACTTTCCGGAAATTGCGAACCATAGCAACGCAAGCAAGTTCCCAGAAAAAAAGTCTGTTTTGGAAGCGCTAAGAAATGAGAGAAGCAATACATTACTTACTTGATAACAAAAGCTTCAAAAATTCTTTCTGAAAGGCCCCCCCAAACAAAGCGTATGGCTGTTAAGTCCAATAAAGGAATAACTTCTGTTATTTTAGCATCAGACGTCGGCGCAACACTTCATGTAGACTCTCGCCTTGAGAAGTCCAAAATAACGTATCACTGTCTTGAGAGTGGCGATGCCTAAAGTAGGTAGCACGTTGACTACAAAACCGAAAGTTCTGGTTTCGAGCCCGTTTTCCGACAGTCATTAAATACGATTAACAACGCAACGCATTTTTCTGATTTAATGTACATCCTTTGTGTGACACTTTGTATCAAATTTTGTAGGTACTGGTCACTAAACTACGCCGGTTTCCACGGATGCTAATTTTAATATAACATCAGAGCGGCCTCCTTCCTCGGTATTGTGTATCAGAATCAGCGGCGAAGTAAAATAATCAATAAAAAATTACTACTACTGAGGACAGCTTCAAAAAATGTAATGCACATCATTGACACCAGAAGCGCTGCAACACTGCATTATTAGAAACGTGCAAAACAGCAGAGTTGTAAGAAGAATGAAGCTTTCCTCTATCTCTTCCTTCACCACTATCACTATGCCTTTCCTAAAGAATGTAGTAATAAAGCCTGTTTTTTTAGAGTGTCACAACTTTAAGTTGTCATCACTGTTTTATTTGAGCACCCATTTAACAGCTGATACTTGGTTTTTATTTAGTTTGCTTTGAAATTTTACTTTGAATAGACTTACATCAGAGCAAGGCTTGCAAATTGTTGAAATTTTAAGCAAATTAATTGTTCTATTCATCAAACTCATCGTGCATTCAAAATTTTATTTTCCGATGAAGACGATTTCTGGTTTAATGGATACGTAACTAAACAGAATTGTCGCATTTAGAGTGAGGAGAATCTACAAGCTTTTGTCGAAACACAAAATTACTGTTTGCTGCGCTTTATGAACGATTTGAAATTTTTTTGTACACAATTAATATGTGGTTAAAATAGGATGGAGACACATGCCACACTGCCGGCGCTACAATTGATTAACTCAAAGAAAGTTTTGATGAAAAAATTATTTCACAAAATGGCCCAATGAATTGGCCACCAAAATTGTGTGACTTTGGGGTTATGTTTAGTCACTTGTCTACGTCAATAAACCATATGAACACCTGGAAATCAACATTCGAAGAGTTATCGGCGAAATACGGCCGCAAATGCTGCGAAAAGTTGTTGAAAATTGGTGTTCCAGATTGAGCCTTCTGTGCGCCAGCCGTGGCGGCCACATGGCAAAAATCATATTTAAACATTCATTTCATAAAATTTTCTTTCCAATAAAGCCGGTTTTATTATGATTTAAACTTGTGTCACTCTATAAAAAAACACCCTTTAGTAGAAGCAATAGTAGAAGGCATTCATTGCCTGTCTACGAAATATATGCAACTAAAATAACATACATATTTCCCAAAACAAAGCAAAATACTCTGTGGTTCTGAGACATGGCACGTTAAAGAGAATATAAAGTAAAAGTTTCAAACATTTACCAACAGATGCCTGCGAAACATTTTAAAAATACACTCTCCGAAAACCTTACAACGAAATTTACTAAGAAACGTCAGCATGGAACCCTCAAAGTTCGACGAAACGCGAAGGGCCAAGAATAACCCAGAAGCACACAATTTTCAACTAAACATGTAAAGCGTTTAACGACCAGATGCACAACGCAGCAAACAGAGAAACATGGAGATATATATGTAATACTAAACGATCTAGACAGGCAGACCCATTGCTGTTATTTCAATTGGCCTTTGCCACGCCCCTACGCCCGCAGACCGAAAATCAAAAATCAGATTTCACAGTGTCAGCCGCCTGAATATTCTAAAGATTCCCTGAAATTTTCATCGGCCCAGCCGTTTTGGAGTCCATACGTTACATACATACAAACACACATCCTGTTTTATATATACCCTGTAGTAAATAAAATAGTCGATTGACAAAAAACACTAGCTATAAATTCATTATTTTGCAACTGACTACAAATTGGTTTAAATCTCATGCAGATATCAACCAAACATATTGAATAGAAGCACACGTAAAAAATAAAAAAAGCAAATTAAGTAAATGAAAACAAAATAAAAAAAATCAAGAGAAGCATGCCATGAAATCAAATGCCAAATGTTTGTGTTGAAAAAAAAACTAAATAATTTCAATACTTAATATGTATAATATTTTCTGTGAGCAGGAAAAACTTTCGTATGAATGTATGCATGTATTTTTCTTTTAAATATAAAAATACTAATTAATTAGTAATTAATTAATAATTATTTCTATATATAAATACACATATATTCATTATATATGGTATATACATATGTTTATATGTATATGATATACAAATGTGTATGAAGATTTACATAAATATTTATTTAACTATAACAGATATTAATTGACTTCAGAGTGGTTGAAAAATAAGTAGCTAGTAGTCAATTTAAAAGTCTTGCAGGGATGGCCAATTGACTACTGCCTATGACATGCCTATGTTAAAATAGTGAGTCGGCGACAAGGAAAAAAGTCACTTAATCAACCATTTGTGGTTATTAAAAAACCAGTTTAAAGGTACTTACAAATGAGTTTGAGTTCCTATAGGGTATATAGATTAATAATATTGCAATAATTGAATTTTTTTTTTATTAATTGTTAAGTTTTTATACATATACATTATACATACGTATGTGCACAAAATTATTTAATCAAAAAAAGTATTAAAAAGATAAAATTAGACCATTTAGTACAATCGTACTGAAAGAAGTACAATTTTCCTTGAAAATTAGTACAATTTGTAAATCTAATTTCGCATCCCTGGTCCACATTAACATAGCTAAGACAAGAGAAACGTATGTATACATATACATATATATGTTCTTATATACGAGTTCCTACATAGTACATGTACACTTCTTTCACATTAACATTATATGCGAAATAATTTAAGCTCCACCCCCTCTTGCAAGCAAAACGGGCTAATGAAATTTGTTGATTAACGTCCGTGGAATTAAAATGAACCCTTAAATAAACAAACACAAATTAATGGAACAGAAATTAAAAAAAAAATGCAACAAACAGACAAATACCAAAAAGGGTGGAGTAATTACTCGTGATTACATTGGGAAAAGCAACATGCTCCTTTAAGAAATCATTGCCAACTAAACTTTTATTTCTTTGCCTCAATGGTATAGAGTTGTTATAGTAACTAAGAAACTTTTCTCGCTACAATTCCCCTATCAAAAAAAAAAGGAAAACAAACAACATTTTAATAAACTTAATTACAATTATAATTAAAAACATAATTACTTGTAAAAACTGTTGCTACTTTACAACACCCTTATTAAGAAAACAAAGAAACATTTAAAAATAAAGTAGAAAAATAAAAAAATTAAAATATTAAAAAAAAATATTAATACGAGTGCAAGCACTTATAAGAAAATGAAATGGCGTTATTAGGTTTAACATTTGGTAAAACAGCAAATCTGAAAAGACTTCTTACTACCACGCTCTGTTTTATAATAAGAAGGAAATCGTTCTGTAGACAACAATTTAAGGTATAAAGTGAAAAATTATTTTATTTTTTTCTCTCTTATATTATTCAAAGTAAAGATAAAATATAAATGCGAATCCTTATAAAAGAATTTCAAGGAAAACATTTTTTTATAAAGTATATAAGTATATAGTACTTTTAATAAGCTTTATATACTGCGGCAACATAACAACTCGGAATACTTATAACAGGCAAACAATGAGAAAATATTACCGCGTAACGCGACTAATACAACCATACATATTTATGAAAAAAAAAATGTTAAAAAATACTCGTTGTAAGGATAACAAATATTCATACTACATAAACAAGATTTATGGAAATTTTTAATTTGAAAAACGGATGAAAGTGTTTTTGAAGCCATATTTCTAACGTTCAACAATACAACACAGTGCAGTGTTAGAAATGGAAAAATTCACAATTATGATTATGAAGCTCTTAAGAATATTACGCAAAATAAGTCCAAAGTGCCATCATGCCATCATTTAATCACATGTTTTGTTCATATTTTTTTTTTCTTTTCTTAAAGAAAAAAGTCTTCAAACACTTAAATTTAAATATTTACATAAATATATTTTCAAGCTTTTTTTATTTAAATAAAAACTAAAAATGTTAATTAGCAATCAGTCACGAAATTATGAGAAACATCTACATACATACATACATACATACGAGTACTTTCGCTGTTACTTTCACATGCTGGCTGTGTTGCCATTACTGTTGTCAACTACAGGGTGGCCCAGAAAGACCGAAGTGGTGTAAATTCCTTATAACTTTTTATTTAAGACATATTTTTTTAATTTTTTGTTTTTTAAATACAGTAAATTTATAGGGAATATTTTTAGATTAGTTGTTAAAAATGATATCCCGCAAGTGGAGGCCATTTTCTGCTTCGCACAAATGATCTCTTTTCAACACATTTTCCATGACCTTTCGCAAAACTTCCGGTGTTATGTTGTTAATTTCGTCTGGAATATTGGTTTTTAATTCCTCAATAGTCCTAGGCTTATTAACATAAACTTTCCCTTTTAAATAACTCCAAAGGAAACAGTCTGGAGCGGTTAAATCCGGGGAACGCGTAGGCCAATTAAAATTGCTTCTACGCGAATTTATTCTTTCCCCAAAGATGTCGCGTAAAATAGCCATTGTGGCCCTCGGAGTGTGCGCTGTGGCTCCATCCTGTTGGAACCATATTTGCGGATGGTATTCCACAGCTGGCCTTACAAAATTTTCCAACATGGCCCGATATCGATCACCATTGATGGAAATGGCGACATCTCTTTCATTTTCCAAAAAATATGGACCAATGATCCTTTCTGAAGAAACACCGCACCAAACAGTACACTTAACTGGGTGTAATTGTCGTTGATGAAGTACTCTCGGGTTTTCCTTAGCCCATATCCTAAAGTTTTGCTTGTTAACAAACCCATTTAATTGGAAATGGGCTTCGTCACTCATAAATAAGTTATGAATAATGGAAATGGAAAGAGCACATTTGTGCGAAGCAGAAAATGGCCACCACTTGCGGGATACAATTTTTAATAACTAATCTAAAAATATTCTCTATAAATTTACTGTATTTAAAAAACAAAAAATTAAAAAAATATGTCTTAAATAAAAAGTTATAAGGAATTCACACCACTTCGGTCTTTCTGGGCCACCCTGTACATATATTAAATCAAAGGGAATTTGGAAATTTTCTTATATTATTCAAGCAATAATTTCTTACCCTTTTATGGAAAAAAAAGTATACGTAAAAACTGGAGTTTCTATGGAAATTTTGTTTTAACTACACTTCCAGAACACGTTATTTTTTTGCATAAGGGGATTGATTAATCCGCTTCAAGTTTCGCATTTTTCAATTACTATTATAAAATTAAATATTTTATGTGAAACATATTTAAATTTAATTGAAGTAGAATGAATTTTAATCATTAATAAATTCTTAATCAGGCTCATGTTCAGTGATTTCAATTTCTATAGAATGAAATATTTTTATGAATTAATGTGATTTCCTAATCAATTTGCAATTTGCTCAATTCACAACCTATTGTAAGTGTAGTAGGTCGTCAGGCTGTACAATAGTTGTAAAATGTTGTAGGTAATTTCCATAGAAAAGTTTGCTACAACACCTAGAACATTTTTCCCTATGTTTGATGAATGTCGAAGAATGGCATCAGGAATGCATAAGCTTATAAAAGTGCCAATGTTTTTTAATTAAATTTACCTTAATTTTTTTTATTAAATTAATAAAAATTAAATTCAGTGAAGTGCGACTTTGATCCGCGCACTATGGGTGCCGTACGGGCACGAGATATGTAATTCAATACGAACAATATAAACTATAGTTTTGGCATTTTTTTCGTTTTTGAGTTTTTTCGGTTTTAAGCGTTTTTTTTAGTTTGGGGGTTTTTTGAATTTATTGGCGTTTTCTGATTTTTGGCACTTTTTTTTACGTTTTGGCGATTTTTTATTTTGCCAATTTTTTTTTAATTTTGGCGATTTTTTTAGTTTGGACCTTTTTTTCGGTTTGAGGACTTTTTTCGGTTTTTGGCGTTTATTTTAAATTTTGGCAATTTTTTTCGTTTTGGCGATTTTTTTTTTAAATTTGGCGACTTTTTTTTAATTTTGGCGATTTTTTTCATTTTGGCGATTTTTTTTCACATACACAATTATTTTGGTTTTGGCGCATTTTTCGCGTTTTGGCGTTTTTTCGGTTTTTGGCGTTTTTTCATATTGGTGATTTTTTTTCATTTAAACGATTTTTTCGAATTTGGCGATTTATCTTAGTGCTAGAATTTTTTTTTAATTTTGTCGATTTTTTTCGATTAGGCGATTTTTTTTTAAATTTTTGGCGATTTTTTTCAGGTTTTGGCGATTTTTTTCGGTTTGGCGATTTTTTAGTTTTACCGTTTTTGAAAATTTCAAGAGTTTACCTCTTACGGTCTCCAAGATATAGCAATTTGTCAAAATTACATAGTCAAAATTGCATTAACTGATGGACCACCCTTTAATTTAAATTTTTTAATATTTTAATGTTTATTGTTGTAGTCTATATAAAAATACACTAATTTTACAAATTTCAAGTGTCAATATACATATGTACATACAATTGTATGTATATTACATGAGATTTTAACATTTTTCGTCGCTCGTTTTGGAGCACCCTTTATTTTCTAATTCTCACGTATTTTTTGTTATAGTAGCCAAGGTTCTACATACTCTGTCCAAATTTCAGGTCCGTAGCTCTTACGGTTCCTGAGAAAATACCGTGTGACGGACAGACGGACAGCGTAGCGAAAACAATACGGTTCCTTTTTTTCACCTATGGTGTACGGAACCCTAAAAATAAGTGAAAATTGATTTTTCTACCCTAAGGTCTCTTTCTCCATGGGCTGTCACATATACAAATTTGTTTGGTTTTTTTTAATTATATTATACTTTTTATGCAAAATTGATTCAATAAACATTTTAAACTAAAAAAAGAAATTCTAAGGTTGGTGCGTTTGTTTGTAAATGGCGCGTTTTATTCTCCATTTTGATGCGTTTTGAAATTTAAAAGTTGGCAACGCTGATGTTTAATGTCATCTTTACGCTCGGGGGTAAAAATCTTTTTCACAATACAATCACAAATTTTGAGTAAGATTCACACCGCGCTATCAAATCGGCGTGAGCTATGATGTATTGGTGTATTAGTGTAATCATACGAACAAGAAGTACAGACAAACTTAACAGCTGCATAGCAAATATACTCAACCGAATTTTAAAGCATACCTTCAGGAGCAATTTTAATAGAAATTGTTGCCAGTGAAGATAATTTTGTTAAAGTTGAAAAATATAAAATAAAAAAAATAAATATCAACTTTTAAATAAAAGAGCGTTTTAACTGTCAAATATTTGTTTAAAAGATATATAGCATATATATATAAAGCATATGTATATAAAGAATTTATAATATTATATTATCACATATCTATATTACGTAATATTGCCTTAAAATGAAGCCGGTGCACGACAATTGGATAACAATCCATCTCATGCCAATTATTATGGTTGGAGATTTTAATACAAATTTTGCAAACCCACAGTCGCAAGCAAACCCCCACAACTACTAATTCCACTACTATAGACCGTATTAGCCCATATTATTCGGACAACAACACACAGTTGAACGGAACAGCTAGCTGTTTTCGAACGCCACTAAACCTTCATCATCAGCTTTCTGCTGTGTTTTGGTCCACTTTGTGTATGTGTTGTTGTCAGAATATTTACAACTAACTTTGATGTTATTTGTTCATTAATAATTATCACATGTAATTTGGCTTAAAAAGCGATACGAACTTTGACCCGTTCAAATCATAAATATAAAAATCTTTTTGGTTAAGCTTTTTCTTGAATTACCCATATTTGTATGTACATATATCTGATATAAATTTTATTTTTCTTTTATTTACAGGTTTGGTTTAAAAACCGACGCGCAAAATGGCGCAAACAAAAACGCGAGGAACAGGAGCGTTTACGCAAACTCCAAGAGGAACAATGTAATGGCAATTCAAATGCTAATAGTAATGTAACAAATAACTCGGCTATAGTCAATATAAAATGTGCGCCAGAAGATTTTGTAACACAATTTCAAATAAAATCCGATCCCAATTACACAGATGGTGATGAATCAGATTTAGAAGTGGCATAAGATTAGTATTAAATTAAAACAAAACACTATAATTTATAAAAAGAAAGTTTCCAAACTTATAAGCAAATTCTTGTTTAGTTAATTCCTTAAGCCCAATAAACTTGTACATAAATATATATTTAAAGCTCCTTAAAAAGTAATTAAGTTTGTTAAAAAGAATACGAGAGAGACGAAATATGCCAACGTTTTATATTTATTTAAAATGTATTTAACATTGAAATAAACTCATTCCTTCTCTCTCTCTCCTCTTAGTCATTTAATAACAATTTATTTGTAAATATTACTTTTTGTTATTTTATATAAATATATGTTTTTTTTTTAATTTATAATAAATGTAATTTTTGTTAAATATTTTAATAATTTATCATAATTTTAGTATTTTTTAATATAAGCTAAATAATAAAAATTAGCAAACATTTGACTTTCAATTTAATTAAATTGTTACTTTATTACGTGTGTCCATGTATTTTTCTATTATTGTATTAAATGCAATTAGTTTTAAAATTTAAATTGCAAATAAAAATAAAATGGGAACATTTCTGTTTGTTTTTGTTTTCAATGTAAATTATGAAACGAACGTGTCCCATTAATGATTTTCTTAAATATATTTAGTTTAAAATTGAAAATTAAATGTTTGTTAAACTTAAAATCAATGTGAGTTATTAGCGTAAGTTAAAATTAAATGCTGAAAAAATAAACGAAATAATTAATTATAACAAAATAAGAAACGTGCTTGGAATTTAATTCTGGGATCCAGAACTGGATCATTTCAAAATCTTTTAATAAAATATACCCCTGAAAATTTTAAGTAATTCAAAAAGCTTGCAATTTTATAGAAAATAATCTAAGCTCGTTAAAACACATTATATTGGAAAAAAACTGTGCTAACTCCGGAAATATTACAGATTATCTTAATAAGCTTTCATACAGAAAGGTGCTTGAAACCGCTTGGGTGAAACCCCTGAACGTAAAATTTTTTGAATTTCTATAGAGCATTATTTTGAATATATATATTATGATATAAATACATAGCCACAGCAGGCTGCATGGCTACACGACTACAAATGCCGCCGGCAGCAAATGTTGCCGGGTATCCAGCAACTTAATCATTTTGAAGACGGCAGCAGCGCCATAAATATATATATTTCAGTCTAGCCGCCTTCAAATATTTCAGACTTATAAAAGTATAACAGTTTCTTTAAAAATGTAAAAACAAATCAGTTAATTTCTTTATATTTTTTTGCGAATTTTACTATTTATAAGTTTAGTAATTTCTTCAATATATTTAGGAAATTTTTGGCTAACTGCAATTTTTCACGTTTTTGCTTTTTTCCAAACTTTTTCGATTTCTAATCAATTTTAGCGCTTGCTTCTAATTTTGAAAATTTTCGATATTTTTTGCAAACTTCGCAAAAAAGCGACTTTTTGCATGTTTTTAATTCCTTAAAGTTTTAGCGATTCTTAAACATCGTGCTTTAATCAGCTTGTTTAGAATTTTGCAAACTCTCGCGATTTTTTGCAAGTTTGCCATAAAATCGACCTTTTATGTGTCTTTTATTTTTAAACATTATTACACCTTTTTATCATCCCACTGTTAGTAATTTTTTGCGAATTTTATGCATTCTTTATATTTTTATCGATTCTTAATCAATGTTATGGCTCTTTTTCAATTTTTAAATTTTTCGCTAATTGTCGTTTATTCGCTTTGCAGAAATATAATTACTTTTGTAATTAACATTAAGATTTTGTAACTTCCCAGTTAAAAAAATATGCATGGAGCATATATGATATCCCATATATGGTTCGGATCCGAAAAATGAGGGTATATGGGCATATATGATAATATATATTTCATACATTTTCATACATGTATGTGTAAATATTCCCTATAGAGTATGCAAATTTCAAACACAGATGTTGTATTTGACGAAAGATTTGTTTGGACAAAATAATTAAAAACACTAAAGACATTTTGGTCATCATTTTAAGAGGAAAGTTAAATCAATTATTAAAAAATACAAAACTCATATACGTACATAAAATTTAACTTAAAAAATCAGATTAAAAATTAGAAAAGATAATATAATCCGTTTTTATACAAACACAAGTTTTCAATACAATTTTTTGCAGTAATATGAACTTTGTTTCTGAAAAATATCTGGAAGATTCCGTTTTTTTCTATAAAATCAATAACTTAATCATCCTTTGGAATATTTGGTTTACCGAACAGTGACACAATATTTAAAATCGTACAATAAGAATATTTTTTTACATACAAGTTTTTGTTTTCAACATTGAGGCTATACGAATATATATAAATTTTGCATAATGTATTTATTTTCTAATATATTTCCAATTCACCAGTGATAAAAGAGTTAGTATTAGTAGTTTTGATTGCAAAATGATTTTATGTGAAATATAACGTATGCATACTTTTTGATATACTTATATGGCTCCACAGCAAAAAAATATGTATGGAGCATTTATGATACTCCATATATGGTTCGGATCCGAAAAATGAGGGGTTGCCTACATACCCCTATATGATTATATATATTCATAAATTTTCATACATGTATGTACATATGTGTAAATTCCCTCCACAGTATGCAAAGTTCATATTCATACACTCTTGATTCACAGAAGCGCACTTGTGTGCAATAAATTAAATTACTAAAATAATTTTTTTTAGACTTGAGAGAGAGGTTGTATTTAATGAAACATTTGTTTGGACAAATAATTCAAAACGAATAAAAGTAATTTCATTCATCAAAAGGTGAATCAATTATTTTAAAAAATCAAATTCGTACATAACATTTAGCTTAAGAAATCAGATTAAAAACTAATGCAATTAATTATAAAAGAAAAAATAATCCGTCTAACAATAGTTTTCAATACAGTAATATGAACTTTGTTTCTTATCAAGAAAATTTTGTTATTTTCTATAAAATTAATGACTGTATTATCCTCTTGATTATTTGATATATTAAATGGGGCAACAATGTATAAAATCATAAAATAATGGTTTTTTTGTAACAAAAAGTTTTTCTTTTTTCAACGTTGAGGGTACGCATATAAACTTTGCATACCGTATGTATTTTTTAATGGATTTCCAATTCAGCAGTGATAGAATTCCAAGCTTTTTTGATTGCAAAATTGATCTTATGTGAGATATGCATACATTCTTATATGGCTCCATATGTAAAATCTTATATTTATATATGAATCCACATATGAAGAGCTTCATAAATAAATTTTCATATATGAGCTCATATGTTATAATACATTTCATATTTCATATATTAGTTCATATATAATAGTCTTGCCATGTATAATCCCATATATTTCCATACATGAATTCATACATATTCATATATAGTTATATTCAATCATATATTAAAAATATATGGACCATATATAATTTTTTTAGCTGGGTTTCTTTTTTATTTTGCAATAAAAAATATTTCTTGGTAATAATTTGTTTCACATATTTTTCTATATTGTTAACACTGTTTTTGATTTGTAGCCATAAAAAATAGAAATTAGAGTAATATGACTACAACGACAAATGTAGCACGGACAACAAGGTGTATCCTGTTGCCTTGTTGCCTTCAAAATAATCATTCTCATGTAAACATGTGTATTCTTTAACATTTTGTAGCCGGTAGTTTGCTGTGGTGAATGTGTTTAATGCATTCGTTTCAGAATACATTTTTTTAGTTACGGGAAACCCTAATCTAGTTTTTGTAATGCTGCGGACTAACCTAAGAACAGTGTTGGCAGAATTTTTTTGGTCATTAAAATAGATAAATAGGCAACATCGGACAGATATTTCAATTATTTTTTTTATTTAAAAAGTCTGAACATTTTGTTTTCAAATTGATTAACTTTGTTACATTTAAGTATGAGACACCTATTTTGAAAAACTCTTTTGTTTAAAACACTTAAAATTGTTTATTTTCTAAAAAACTATTGAGACATCTACTTAACTGTCCTTCAGGAAATATAAAGAAAGACTTCCGTTAAATACAAATTCAAGGTTATGTTAGGTTAGCAGGCTGGTGGCAAGCAATGCTGGATTTACGTATAGGCCCTTGAGGACCGGGCCAAAGGCGACATGATTTAAGGGGCTGCAAAATTTTAAGAACCCCAAAAATTAATATCTTAAATAGTTTGAAATTGATAATTTTTGTGAATTACTAGTACTTTTGCTTTATAAATATCAATGAAAAATTTACAATATAATTCTGACCTTAGCCGTTAATTTATCGGTATAATGTAAATTTTTTTAGATTCATATAATAGTATTCTAAAGCGCTTGAGTAGACCATTGTGCATTTTGAAGATTTA
Organism: Tachina fera; assembly: GCA_905220375.1. Classification (NCBI taxonomy): domain Eukaryota; kingdom Metazoa; phylum Arthropoda; class Insecta; order Diptera; family Tachinidae; genus Tachina; species Tachina fera. The sequence continues at coordinate 47,435,660 of LR999965.1, read as the reverse complement.
ACGACAGTTCGGGTAAGTGTATTTTACATGTTTATTTACGAAACCAAAGCGTACTCTAGTTAGGAAGTACTGAGAAGCAGCGTTTAAATACTTCTGATTTGTATAACTGCTTTAACTGCTTCTTCCGAAAATGTAAGCAGTCGAAGTCAAAGCGAATACATAAAACAAAAAATTATACACAGCGGAGAGTTTCAGCATTTGACATGTTCAAACAGTTGTCGGTTTGACTGACTGCTCCTTTAAATAAATTCTGATTTTACATTTTTGAGAGTTTCGTAAAAGTCGGTTAAGTAGAACCGCGTAAAATATTATAATAAATTTTATGGGCGAAACTCCGCCCAGTTTTTCAACTTTCAAATTGTGTAATTACAAGAGCCAAAGGTGTTCGATAGGTTTCGCAGCAATCAAGTAAGTAGAATGCCATAAAATTATATAAAAAAATTGGGAGTGTCCCAGCCCACCTTTTTGCAATGGGACCAATGGGAAACAATACCCTCTCAGACAACAAAAAAAATGTTACAATCGGTGTAACATGTCCTGAGTTATGAAGATACACACCTAAAAAAAATTAAAATAGAGACGAAAACTCGTCCTTTTTTTAAGTCGGTTAAAAAACAAGAAACGAATTGTAAACCTCCTCCTTTTTTGAAGTCAGTTAAAAAGGAAACTTTCTGGAGGGATAATCTTTTGTAAAAGTCATTAGAAATGGTCCAAAGTTGCACTACTTCCGGATATTACTATATTTTTTGCTGGGAAGGGAAAATTCGATATGTGTACAATAAAAACATTATTAATAAAAAGAATTTGTATGTCAGATATAATCGAATTCCTCTGTATTTCCAAAAATAACACCGTTTATATATAATCCGAACTCTAATATATTTCAGCAAATTTACAAGTTATCAAGCAAAATTAAGATTTCATCCTTAAAGAAAACACAATAAAATATAAAAACATCTTTAACGTTTTGCTATAGTAAACACTTCAAAATTATAAAATGAAACCATTCCTGTTTAATGGTAGTTTAAAAAGGATGTTATTTGCCGAATAAATTAATCAATTTGTACGAGATAATTGTCTGGAAAAGCAGTGAATAAATATTTGTATGTACAAACATACACACAAACATATGTATGCATGCATTTAAAACTAAAAAAAAAACTAATTTTCTGCAGTAACCAATCCAGAGATATTTCTGCTCATCCCTTATTGTCGAACAGCCAGCCAGCCAGCCAGCCAGCCGTTTGATTCGAACTTGGAACTTATTGTCATTTTGTTATACATAATTATTTGTTTGTTGACTGAGTTTTGCATTTTAAATATTTGCTTACTGGAAAATGTTCTGCTGGGATGAATTTTTGAGTTTGTGACTTTGGCTACATAAACAAATGGATATTAAATTTCATAAATTACTAATACGAGTACAACAGCTATTTAAACAGAAGCATGAACTTTTATGAACCTGAACTTTGTAAAGAGGCGATATTTCTTGGAATCTAATACATGTAAAGGTACATATGTATGTATGTATGTATGTATGTTTTGAGTCCTGCCATTGCAAACAGCCTTTTAGTTTTGATATGAGAATTTTTTATTTGTCTTGTGATTGTGGCATTTTATCGTTGTTAGTAGTTCGTGTAAAAAATGTTTAAATATTTGTCAAGCATGAAATTTTCGTACTCGCATGTTTACACAGAAATAGTAGTACTGCAAACAATTTAAAAACAGTGTTTTAAATAATTTAGTTTTAACAATATTAACTTCCATATTCCTATATGTTTTGTACACGAGTATAGATATGCATTAGTTTTGTTGTTAGAATTTTTAAAATCCTGTAGTTCAGCGTAATATGAGACAGTTATTTGTCTTTTAAAAGACCAGGGAGTGTTGTTTAATATATATTTCTACTAAACTTATATCAAGGTTGGCAAACGGTATCGTAAAAATACCGATATCGATTCAAATACCGCTAAAATTACATACCAATGCCGATACCGATACCGAAATCCATTTCGGCTAGAAAATATCGGTAACCAGGGATACCGTTTACGTCTATACCGGCATGTACCGGTATACCGATTCTCACCAAAAATAAAATTTCAAAAATATATTTCAATTAACTTTCTTTTATAAACACGTTTTTGTTCTCCTTTACACATTCTTATGCAGCCCTGTTTTATTTTAATCAACCGTAAATTTCAATCATATCATACACAGAAAAAAGTAAAAACAAGATTCAATTAAAAAAAACGAAAATTCAGTTAAAAAATTAATTAGTTTCCAACCAATCACGGAAATTGTAGTATTAACTGATCCATTTTAATTGAAATTTTTTTTTGGTTTCTTCAATTAAAAAAATATTACATTAACTAAATATTTAATTGATGGTTTTCTAAAGATTCAAATAAAATTTAATTGAAATATTTTTGAAGATTCAATTAAAAAATTAATTGAAATATTTTCTAGGATTCAATTAAATAACTAATTACAATTTTTTATAGATTCAGTTAAAATAGTAATTGAAATATAAAAAATCTAAGAGAATAAAAATATAAAAATTGTAAAAATATAAAAAATTTTATGTACATATGTATGTATCTTCATATAAAAAATTTAAAAAATGGAAACATTTGTGTATTGTACCAAAAACCTAAATGATGCATCGCATGGCTTTTGAAGTTTGAATGGAGTCGTAGCCTTTCTTTGAATTATGTGTATTTTATAATTGGATTTTAAAGAAAGGCTTCGATGTTTTCCATATGTACTTACGCAAGACCTTTTGCATCGAACCCCCAATACCGTCAATGTACTAAATTTATATACCACATTTGGTCTATAAGCTTGCATTTTTTATAATTATTGTCTTGTTATTTCTCAACATAAGGAAACAAAATGAATTTCTGTTTTTTTTATTTTCATATTTAATTTTTATTCAACTTATGTCAAAATTACTACGATTCAAAAAAAAATTAAGCTGAGTACTTTTTTCCCCCATATAAAATATCAAAAGCAATTAAATATTAATTGAAAATATTTTTTCAAAACAATGTGGCATACTACAAAAAAGCAGCTCGATTTTCATACATAAAAACAAAAGTTACATTATTTACATGCAATTAATATGTAAAAGTTGTTAACCATTTCAGAGTATTTTGAGTTAAGCTCTGTTGATAACACTTTTTTGTTAGAGCAGCAAAGTCAATTAAAATAAACATATATTCAATTAAACTATTAATCAAAAATATTATTTTTTCTAAGCAATCACTTAATTAAAAAAAATTCAACAATAATTTTTTCTGTGTAATCATCACTAGTGCGAAGTACTAACAAACTTCGTGAGCTGCTTAATGCCTTTAGGAACGCAAAGCTTATCTCTAGACATATAAATGTTTTAAATTGGTGAAAAGAGCAAAGCCATTGTAAGCCATAGTTAAGTATATGAAATCGCCAAAGTTCCAGATACACAAACTAATCCGGAAATTTAAAGTTTTGAAGAGCGCTTTTTTAATAAGTATATGATTATATAAGATTTTTTTCTTTAATTGATATACTACATATGTACGCTTTCTAAAATATTAGGTTTGCTGCCATTAATGCGGTCTTAATTTTTTAGCTTGAGTCGACGGTGTCTTCTGGTACCTAGTGGGGCCTTAAGTACACAGTGGGGATTTTGTAAAAAAAAATAAATAATTCTGCAGTTTCTAAACTAGCTGTCCGATTGTTATGAAATTTTATACAACATTTGAGGAGGTGTCACAGAGCTCAAGTCAAGTGGGCATCCTTGGGTTAATGAAAAATTAAAATCGATGCAAAGCTCATGTTTCTGATCAGATAAAAAAATTTTTTGCAAGTTGATTTTTTTTCTATCCAATAGGTAAAACAATTCTGCTACATAATAATAATATGAATGATTTTGTAATATTAATTAAAATATTTGTAGTATTAATTAAAAAATTAATTAAATTTTCACCTATAAACAATTTGATAATATCAATTAAGTTTTTCCAATCAAATTAATTAATACAATTAAAAATTTAATCAATACAATTAAATTATTAATTGAAAATATTAATTGGTGAATACTTTTTTCTGTGTACATTAATGGGTTTTTGTTTAGAAAATATTCGAGAAATAAGATTAAAATTTTTGGCTTTTTTACCAACTTGGTCCACTGTTCTCCTAATGAAGAAGTCAAATCTTGTTAGATTTAAAAAAATTAAACTCATTATGAATAAGAGATAAAATCTATAATATTAAAATTTGGTATCAAAATCACAATTAATTAAAAAGTTATAAGCAATTTAAACTAAAACTTAAAAAAAAGTAAATATTCGCCGTTTTTATTAAGAAAAAATGGGTTAATTATTTCGCTATTATAAAAGAATTTTGCCAATCAATATTTTCGGCTGAAAAGCCACTCTTGGGTAAAAACTCAATACACAGAAAGGTATAACAAATAAAATTTGCGTTTGCGTTCCCGGCAATTCCCAAATAAATTACAAAATCCTAAAAATGGGAATTTACAGTATTTTTGCAGTATTCTTATTTTTTGCCGGACACAGATTTGATTTTTGGAAATATTTCCCGCAGCTATAAGTCTAGTTTAAATTTTTATCTTCTTTAGAAACTCGCATTAATTAACAAAAAAAAAAATTTCATCCAATAAGAACTGAAATTACTGAACTTAAGCCCGATTAAAAAATTATTTCTGATTAAAATTCACTATAGTTCAACTAAAATTTAAGAACTGTCTCATTTTCGGAATATTTAAAAATATATCTTGCCCTAAGGTGGCATAATAAATTTTTTGGTTACAGCTTTGGAATTTGATATTTATAACAAAAATAGGTCTAATTGATTGATAGGAATGATGGTGAAAAATTTTCTAAACTTTTATATCTGAAGTTAAAGATTGGTATCTTGAGGTGAAGAAAATTTAACGTTTTTAATATTAACTGTACCAGAAATAACTACATACACTGTATATATTTATTTTTATTATTTGTTAAATTAAGCAATATATATACTTTATATATATAAAGTTTAAACTGCAGTTTGGTTATTTTACTTTTTTTAATAAATTCTTTTTTAATAAAAGTATAAAAACGTATATAGAAACAGATAAGTTTAAATGTTTTTATTAGGTTAATGTAATGTTAATGTAGCGGTATGTACCGGTGATATCGATACCAAAATAAAAAAATACCGATACCGTTAGCGATACCGAAATTTAAAAATAGTTTAACCGGTATCAATACCGATACCGTTATTTGTTTCGGTTTCCAACATTGATTTGTATTGATATAAATAGCATTTCTTTCCAACAAGACATTCGTCAGATTTTTTCCGACCTATTTGGCCAAATTGATTTTAAAAATCGCCAAAATCAATTTTATTTAATTTTTCTTAATACAAGTATATATTTCATAATAAATTTATTTTTATGTAACACTTTTTAAAATACAAATTTTTATAAAACAATCGTATATACAAAAATTATTTCTTGTAAATTTTTCACATCCCAATTTTAATTACTATAATTAATATACGAAAAATCATCAATATCAAACTGTTTTAATTTCTTGCACACGAGTTTTGATAAGATTTATTTGTTTTAAACTACTCCTTCAGCGAACTAATTTCCTGAATTACAAACGTTTTAAAGTTAAATTTTGTTTAAAAAAATAACCATGAAAATCGTAAAAAAAATCGTCAAAAATAGCCATGCCGCCAAACCAAAAATTTGGACACCAAACCTGCATGAGCATACGAATAGCCCTTTCTCTCTTAGACAATCTCTTTAAAGAAGTTCAATCTATTTGTTAGCATGTAATATAAGTTTTTATACCCTTCAAAACAATTGTAAGGGTTTGACATTGTATGTGTAATTTTCGTAACATTCATATGCGAGTCCATAAATCATGTACATTCAGCGTCCTTATGATAGTCGAATAAGCGGTGTCCGTCTGACTGTATATGAAAGCACTCAGAAGAGCTAGAGACTTCAGTTTTGAACCGATTGATGTGTTATACCTTGTCCTTGGTATTAAAAATCAGCTAAATCAAAAAGGCGGTTCTTGGACTAGAAAATGGAAAATTGTTTGGGTTATGAAACTAAATACCCAGCTAAAAAAAATATTTATGGAGCATATATGATATCCCATATATGGTTCGGATCCGAAAAATGAGGGTATATGGGCATATATGATTATATATTCATACATTTTCATACATGTATGTGTAAATTCCCTCCACAATATGCAAAGTTCATATTCATACACTCTTGATTCGCAAAAGCGCACTGCTGTGCAATAAATTAAATTACTGAAATTAAGTTTTTTTTAAGACTTGAGAGAGAGTTTGTATTTAATGAAACATTTGTTTGGACAAATAATACAAAACGAACTAAGTCATTTCATTCACCAAAAGGTGAATCAATCATTTAAAAAACACATAAATCATATTCGTACATAACATTTAGCTTAAGAAATCAGATTAAAAACTAATGCAATTAATTATAAAAGACAGAATAATCCCTCTAACAATAGTTTTCAATACAGTAATATGAACTTTGTTTCTTATCTAGAGAATTTTGTTATTTTCTATAAAATTAATGACTGGATTATCCTTTTAATTATTTGATATATTAAATGGGCCCACAATATATAAAATCATACAGGAATGGTTTTTTTGTAACAAAAAGTTTTCCTTTTTTAAACGTTGAGGGTACGCATATAATCTTTGCATACCGTATGTATTTTCTAATGGATTTCCAATTCAGCAGTGATAGAATTCTAAGCTTTTTTGATTGCAAAAATGATCTTATGTGAGATATGCATACATTCTTATATGGCTCCATATATAAAATCTCATATTTATATATGGATCCACATAGAAGAGCTTCATAATTAAATTTTCATATATGAGCTCATATGTTATAATACATTTCATATATTAGTTCATATATAATAATTTTGCCATGTATAATCCCATATATTTCCAGACATGAATTCATACATATTCATATATAGTTATATACATTCATATATTAAAAATATATGGACCATATATAATTTTTTTAGCTGAGTAATTAAAATTAATTTTTAGTGACACATTTTTAGATTTTTAATTGAACTGTAGCGAATTTTAATCAGAAATAATTTTTAGTCTCTTCTTTAGAAACTCACATTAATTAATAAAAATATTTCATTCAATAAGAATTGAAATTACTGAACTGATTACTAAAAATTATTTCTGATTAGTTAATTTTTTATTTTTATTGTTCGAACTTCATTTGTTTCTATATTTATGATTTGAACGGGCTAAAGTTCGTATAGATTTTTAAGCCAAATTACATGTGATGATTATTAATGGAATGGAATATGTGAATTGTTTTTGATTCATATTATTTCAATTTGCTGAAAGCTTTCTGCAATGAAAGCTAAATTTTATCACCTCTAAGCTACGAAAGTCTTGCCGTCGTCGTTTGTTCTTTATTAATTATAAAAAATTGTTGGGTTTATTAATTTTAAGTATATTTATTTAACAGCTGATTAATTGAATGAGACTGATTGACGATTTTGTTTGCACGCTTCCAGAAAAGCCTCAATCAAGCAATTATAATTCATTCATTGATTGATACTTTCATTTGATCGTTTGCAGAGTCCATAACAGCAGATATGATAAATAAAAAACTAATTTGATTTTTAGGGCACCAAGAGCTAGAAATAAAAATTGTAAATCAATACTACCCTCAGGGAAAAGCTGCAACTTAAAAATAAGAACGCCTCACATTAATTCAATAATTTTCAATATAATAGAAAATGTATATTAAGATACTTAAAAATAAATATAATTAGCAAATTAATACTGTAAATTAATATTTTACCATATTGATATAAGAAATTTCAACATGACTAGATTTTCGTTAATGTTTCTCATTAAGTCAATATGGTTTTGATTGATTTTAAGCTGTTTTTTTCTCTGGGTGTAGTGATGTGGAAAATGATAGAATTAATAGATCGAGTTTACACTCCTTAACCTTTACCATTTCTTGCCATAAGCTACATAATTTTCGAAGTTCATTTTCTTACCAAAATCGATAATTTGCGATAGTAAACAGTCGATTTTCGTGTCAAAAAAATGTGGTTGGATATTATACAAAAATATCTATATCATATCATATCTAGAAAATTTTCAGGTGTACATGAATCATGTTTAGAAATCGTTTTTTGAGAGAAAACCCAGAAAATTTTATGTAAAAAGTATCACATTTTATTATACAGATTCCCAGTGAAAAAAATGGAAGTCATTCTAGTGGAACTACATTTTCATTGCTTCCAAAAAATCGATATTTTTAATTTGCCGAAAGTGAGAAAAAAACTATGTAGAAGCTTATTTTAGTCATACAAAATCTTGTAACTCCTCCATAGTGTTAGAAAATACTCGCCAGAATTAAAATAAAATTTATTTCTTTAAAGAAACTTATGAACTAATTTTAGTCTAAAATTTAAAAGTTATTTGCTTAAATTTACATGAAAGCACTGTTTCGGACTTAAAGTTGTATAAAAAGAAACGAATTGTTAAAATAGGTAACTATTTACTATTTTTCCTAAATGAAAATATTATCATAGAACACAAAAAAGGGAATTTTTTTTAATATCGCTTCCAATTCAGTGACCAGGCATCGAAAAAGAGAACTTCTTGCAATGAATCGAAATTTTCACTACTTCCAGATCGCAAACTCTACATTTTCATGACTTTTTTGAAATCTCTTTCTTTTTTTGCTGGGTTATTAAATGCTTTTAATCCTGGGATTACTTTACGGACTTCTGTCGCCATAAAAAAGTTCTCGAAGCATTTTTAGTATAAGAATTGTGTATAAAACTACATCAGCGTTTAATTTTATACATATTATCATACAAATATGTAGATACAAACATGGGTATGTACATATACACACATTTTTAAAAAATTTATACATACATACACATGTATGGACATAAATATCGTTGGTCACAAGTAGAAAGGCCCTAACTCAAATAACTGTAACTTTACAGCAGAAGGTAAAAATATAGTAATAAACTCTGCAACTGCTTGTAAAAGGGTTATTTTTTACACTATTGCAATTAATTTTTGTGATGGGGTGTATTATTTCGAAATTTTATTTATTTTTATTTTTAGTGCTTTTCTACTTGTTACCAACGATATATACCATTCGTGTGTAAGAACCTTTCATTTACCTACTACATAGAAATATTATGAATTCAGGAAAGTAAAAATAATAAATTATGCATGACCTAAAATTTTATATATTATTCTTTATACAAAAACAGTTGCTGGAAAAATTAAATGGACAGCTATAACATCTTGTCTTAATAAGACAAATTCTACAAAAACAACCAAAAGGGAATACTGATATTGAGATGGTAACGGCACATCCCATATGATTGATGTGAGTCGTACATAATCTGACCAGGAATTCCGCTTCAGGCAGGATTATACATACCCCTTTTCGTATATCGATTCCGTTTTGAATTTCTATCTCGCTTTTTCCCGCTTTTTAGAGTTTTGAAATTCTCAATCTCTTATTCGATATTAATTAAAGTGTAACTGAAAAAAATTTATTCTAAATATTATTTTGAGTATAGTTGCTGCTAATTATTGAAGTGCCATGCTTGCGGTTCAACTTTCACTATTTTGTAGAATACAATCTCATTATTAATATCAATAGTCAATAAGAGTTTAAAAGTTCTGCATTAGTTTCCAAGATACTTTTTTTAACCCACATCAAAGAAAGGAGGAGGTTATTAATTCGGCTAATTTTTTTTTTGCGGTGTAACTTTATAACTCGGTACATTTTAGACCGATTGTGAAAATTCTTTTTCTGTCTGAGAGAGTATAGCTTCCTATTGGTCCCATTGAATTTTATGATATTCTACTTATTTGATTGCTGTGAAACCTGCAAACCTTTGGTTTTTTAATTACACAATTTGAAAGTTGAAAAAATAGGCGGTATTACGCCCATTAAAATTTATTTTAATATTTCAGGCCGTTTTACTTAACCACTTTTACGAAACTTACCACACGCCTTAAGCTCTAAAATAGATACAATGCTCCATTTAAAAAAATGTGCTGAGTCACGCACATTAAAATTCCATATTTTATTTATAGTGGTTCTACTTTACCGATTTTAACGAGACTTAACACGCACCCTGAGCTGTAAAAAACACAAAATGGGCGGAGGCGCTCCCATTAAAATTTAATTTTATGTTTCACGTACTTCTTCTTATATTATCTTTTATCAGATCTTTGCGTGGAAGTTGTTTATTTTTTTCAGAATTGTTTTAAGTAAACATTATCTCTATTTGAGATTAGCCACTCTCACTTGTCCAATCACGATTATTTTCTATCGTCGGCAGAATCAGCGGAATTACAAGTTTATATTTGTAGCAGATACCAAGTTATTAAAAAATTAATATATAATTTACTCTATAATATACTATTATCGTCATTGGTGTTATAATTGACGAATCATTTTCCAATTTTTTACTGTTTTGGCTTCTAAGCTATCTTGAACTAAACGTATATAAATAGACGCATTAACAGAGTTATCCCTACAAAATGTTAACGATATGCCTATATTAGTTTTTCCGATATCTCAAAGTAAATATTTTCTGTTATGGGAGGTGCCCATGTACATATTTTCAACTCATACTTTTTTTGTAAGACAACTCTTACTTACACAAAGTTTCACGATGCAGAAATATTCCAAAATTAAAAAAAAAGAATATAGAAAGTGTAGCGCCCACGTGTTTTATTCTAAATTTTTTTCCAACATATTATAAGGTCAATGGAGTAGCTCCTACAAAAGCTCAGATGTTTTACCGTATCAGTTCCCAAGATATTTATAAATAAATATTTGCCATTTATGGTAAGTGTCAGCCCACTTGTCCACTCCTTAATACTATTACCATAAATTAAAAAAGTAAATTAGACAAATCGGTCCTGTCGGTCACCTATTTTATATTAATTAAAAAGTGGGCGTGGTAAATTTTTCCTAGAGATGCGATTACAACAAACGATATAGATAAAAAAATTATAAATATTTTTGTTAATTTTAATTAAAACTTACGAGTATTTGCTGCTTAACCACAAGCTAATAACTTTCAATTAAAATAAACTTATGACAATATGTCAAGTAATCAATTTCTTATACTTGTGTTCATTTAGGGCCAAATTAACAGTCGTTAGTTAATTATTAGTAAACTAAAATGATAACTATTATTTAACTAATACTTCATATTCACAGTGCATTGTTTAATTAAAGTTCTTAATATGAGCAAAGAATGGTAACCCTATCAAACAAGTAAGTTTCACTATCGACAGCTCTGCTATAGCATATGGTTTTTGTTTACATTTGCTATATTATTTCTTAAAAATGGATACAACAGTGCGCGCTCATCTAACTTTACGGCGCAAAATATTGAATTATTGCTGAAATTGGTTCGGAAAAAGTAAAATATAACATAAAATAAAATAAAAAGAATGTATTACAGCTAAATACAAAGAAGATGCTTGAAAATGTATGTGTGAAATGTGTAAACAAAATTTCACAATGCAACAATACTAATAAAGCAAAGAGCTGTGAATCAAATATTATTGGTTAAAGTAGTGCTATTAGTTAACTAATGACTGTAAATTTGGGCCTTCGAATAGTTTTTTTTTTTAAATTGAAAAGTATTTTTTCTTTAAGTACATACGAAACTGTGTACGTGCATATTACCCATCCCGCTTTATAAAAGATTTTTATTAACAAATTCCGATTTCTGATCGATCATGTCTAATGTGACCAGATGGTTTTTGTAAAAAGCCTTTTAGAATTTGTAATATGCGCATACAAAGTTTCGTTTGTACTTAGGAAATACAGCTTTCAACTCAAAAGAAACGCTTAAAATTCCAACCAAAATTATTTATCTATATCAATAAAAATCAAATGTCATTCGTTGGTAATCACATCAGTTAAGAGCGGTTGCACCGATTTGGCTATTTGGCACCTCCCATATAATTATATTTTTTTCATTTTGATCTAGGCGCACGCCCATACAGTTTAAGCCTACTATTTCATATACATTTGAATATATTACATATTTATAAATTTATTACTATCCGTTTCCAACGAAACTCGACAAGAAAGATAACTACTGGCCAAAGAAAATCTTGAGATTAAAAAAGTGGACGGTATCACGCCCATTAGAAAATATAATTAAAATTTGCGATAGTTAGCTGAAATTTAATAAGGAAGTAACTCTAGATTAGGAACTAGCTAAAAAGAATCTGAAAACCTGAAAATTATACCCAAGGAAGTAGTCCAGCCGTCCAAAAAGTTCAGAATTAAAAAAAAAATTAAATGCGATTAACTAAGCGATTTTATTGAAATTTGGTTTACATGTTGCAATAATAAAAGGTTATAAATATTCTTTAAACAAAATGGGAGTTGAAAACCCACAAAATTTGCATTTCTATTTCATGTATGTACTTCAAATCAGCACATTTAAATATACTATTTATGTATCTAGGCGCACGGCAGTGCAACAGGCCAAGTTCCGGCCAATGCACGCAGTGTGTATATTTACAGAAAGCCATTCGAGCTGTTTTTACCCCCCTCATAACTTTGTTCCCCGCAATCGTAAACTTATAAAATTTAAACCATAATTAGAATGTAACCTTATATGCGAAGTTTGAATGAAAGTTTTACAATGAAAGGTTCCGGAGATATGGAGGTGTCTTAAAAAGACATACTCACTGTCAAGTAAGAAGATTATCTAGAAATTATATAACAGCCTTACGATTACAAATTTATATAATGCATACCATATTGCAGTGATAGGTATTGTACTAAGCACGAACTTGGTCAAAATTTGTATCTCACTACTTTTTATGACCGAAATTTTGGAAAGGAACTTGTACTTTTTTCACATTTATGTTTTTGTGAGGATATATCTTTCATCAAGAAACGTGAAATTTTGTGTGAGTAACGATTCTTATTATGTGCGTTGTTCTACAAAAAAGTTTGAATTAGACATCTGCGTAGGTGTGAAACCTACCATAAAGAAATGTCTACTTTAAGAAATCTGGAAAATAGTGAGAAGGGCGAAATTTTTTACAGTATAATTTTTTACAGTGTACTGATCTTGCTGATTTGCCCACAGCGTACTACTGATGGTCTAGAAGGAGCAATAGGCTTTTAATTTTTTAATGCCTATGTTGTGGCACTTCCCGCAGAGAACAACGTTTATTTCAGGATTTCTTGGAAGCCACGACAGTTAAAAAATTTAAATGTTTTCATAAAGGAGTCAATAATTGAGCAAAAAGTGTGTCACCTCCTAAGTAAATTAAATATTAACCCCCATATTGGATTGCAGAGTCTCGAGGGGTTTTTAGCCAAAACTAGACTCAGGAAGATCCAAACTACTAGTGGACATGAATAGGAAGGTGATGCGAATCATGATAGGAGTGTTGAGTGGTCACTGCTCGGTTAGAGCAAGAACCAGCATTTGGGAGACTGGCACTCCAGATTTTTGTAGGATGTGCGGGGATGAAGAGGAACCAGAAACCATCGAAAATATTATCTGTCATTGCACGAAGCTGCAATGTCATAGGCTTAGATGGCCGAGCAGACGTTTCCATGGAAGCATTACTGAAGTGGGAAGTGTAAACTAGAGGACATCAGGGGCTTTATTATGGGAATTCGGTGGCTTAGTGATGGATAATAGGGTCACTTGTGGCTGCAAATGGGAGGGTGAATACTATTTTTATGGGCAACAGAAGGGAATCACAATTGGGTCTCCGAGTGAAGGTATGTTAAAGCATAACCCTTCCCAACATAACCCATATATTCATAAAATTTAAAATGAATTTGAAATTTATTTTATTTAAAATTTTTCATACAAAATTTTCTTAATGGATTTCAAATTCATTTTAAGTTTTTATAAATATGGGGACAATTTTTTAATATCTTCACACAAAAAAGTAATACGAATGATTTTGTAATATTAATTAAAATATTTGTAGTATCATTTAAAAAATTAATTAAATTTTCCAGTCAAATTAATTAATACATTAATTAATTAATAACATTAATAACATTTTTTTCTGTGTTAGTAATTAGAAATTCTGATGGTTCTGCCGATGGTAGAAAATATTCGGCAAGTGTGCGTCAAATAGAGAAAATCTTTACTTAAAAAAATATCTTGGAAACGAATGACTATTTATGTTAACAAATATTATATAAAATAGTGAAGGTTGAACTACAAGCGTGGCACTTGTAATATAAAATGTCTTTCTGTTCTCCTCACAGCGTTTACACTTAAGAAAATATTTGGATTGAATTTTTATGATTGACATTTTAATAAAAATAGAACAAGATATTGAAAATTTCAAAACTCTAAAAAGCGGGATAAGGCAAAAACCATCTGGCCACGTTAGGGATACCTGACCTAATATTTCTTTAATTGTCAATGATATTCTCAGAAAAATATTTTTATATATTAATTTCTCTTGTAATTTATGTACACCTAAAGAATTTTGCTTCCTAAATCCAATGAAACAATTTCATTAAAAAATTTTCACAAATCTAATGATAATTTCACAAATCCAATGAAAATTTCATGAATATTGTGAAACAGTTTCAGTGGAATTGCTTCCTTGATATTCTGGTTTCGTTAGAATATTTTATTGGATTTATGACAACAATATTTTCTAATTATTAAGAAACCCCTTCATATTTAAGTTATTTTATTATTTTCATGAAATTATTTTATTGTTTCGATGAATTTATAGCACTTCATTTATTACATTGTTAAATAAATTTAATGAAGTTTTCAATCAAATAATTTTAACGAAACTGGTTTCATTAATCCAACGAAGCATGACTTCGGTTGCATTTTAATGAATTTTTCATTAGATTAATTTCGAAATTCATAGAATTTCTGCCGAAAATTCTTTAAGTGTATGTATATGTATTTGGTATATTTCATTTGTACAATTTCATTAGTTTTATGTATATTCTAAACCACATTTTTCATTAACTGGTTAGTATAGTCCTAGTACCCGTTCCTAAATTTCTCCACCGAAATAATATTTATGAATTTTACTATGACTGTTAAACGGTTAAGAGTGTGTTGGTTGTACTGTCTGTTCTGTTAAATGTATCTTTACACAGGCACACAATTTCTTAGGAAATTATAATGCTTGTGTTTCCTGTTTCCAATAATATTCATTAAAATTATAAAACTATTGATTTTGATATTATTGAAATGACAATTTTCGAAGAAAATCATTAAATACTGCATGAAAATTTAACGTCAGGACGATCCACTGTAACTCAGTCATTTCTTAAAACTTAAACAGAAATGTTAAGGGTGATTTCCGATTATATTATTCTTATGGTCCTTGGAATGTTATTTATTGTAAGTATAAGCGATTGTAATTTCTGCTCGTCCTTAGCGGTTCAGAAATATGGTGAGGTATCCGTAAACACCAAGAACAATTACCGAACGGATATACTTTAGGGATATTAAAATATATGTACAGCTCAAGTAGGAAAAAGAGGATTTTTTCTAAAACCATTTGTAAAAATTTATCGCCAACTGTATTACTTTTTATATAGAAAACTGCTAAGATAAAATCAATATTATATGCTCACAGCAATATAAATATGTAGGTATGTATGTAAGTTTATACACACATAGATAGAAATTATTATAAAAACATTTTTAATGCACTAACATACATAAGTAAAGTATTTAAATATGTACATATATAGAAGTATATAAGTACATTTTACAAAAGATTAATAGTAAAATAGCCTGCAGTTTAAGATTAAAAAATTAAATTAATTTTATAATCGTTATAGGTATATTTCAATATTTTATTATAAACATACATATGTATTTACTTATGAACTAAGAAGTGAACGTAGCGTAAATTTTCCTAAATTATTAAATTTCACTAAAGACTAATGGAGTCTTTATTGATGCAGTCAAACTATGTAAATAGGTCAAATTCAAACATTTACTTTGTTCTCTCTATTAATAAAATTTAATTATAAAACAATGAATGGTTGGTAACTAATTGAGACTTCATGAAATAATATTGATATATATATAAATATATATATTATATATAAACACATATTTAATATATATATATGTATATATATATATATATATATATATATATATATATATACACACAATATATATAATAGCTGAGCGCCGCACAGTGTTGCGAAACCGGAATTTTTTGGAAATCATATTGCCCAAACTGTAATTTTAATTGTATCGATGAGAAACTTCTACAGATTGGTCAGAATGAACTCCCAAGCAGAATGAGTGAAAAAAAATTTACACCGAAAAAAATTTTTGTGTCAAATTTTCAACAAAAGTCAAAAATAAAAAAAAATTTTTCGAAAAATTTAAAAAAAAATTATTTTAATTCTTCTTTTATTTCTGATAAATACCCTATGATTAGTTTTTAAAATAAATTATAGGGTGGTCCGAACAAGAACTATAAACGTCAAATTTTCATGATTTTTCGATATTTGTTGAAAAACTCTGAAATTTTATATAAAACCAAAATCTATTTCATTTCTTACTAGAAAGGTGGCAATAAAAGCTTTAGTTTGATACCAGTTTGAAGTCAATAGCTTCAGTTTTAAGAGAGTTATGCTCATTTTTGTGGAGTGCTAGAATAGATGCGGACTAATTAGTGACAAAAAAGAAAACACTGAAGATGGCGATTAGCCGAAACCGGTCTGAAAATAATAAAAATTTGACGTGGGATGACGGAAAGTCACCCGAAAACCAATATGATTAAATTATTCAATAAGTGATTCCGAGAATTTTCGTTCTATTTCTATGGAATAAATACTGAGAGTGATATACTAAAATCATTATAACTCCCAGAAGGGCAGGTATGGGCAGCTGATTTTTTCACAGTTCGTTAAAAACAAATTATGTAACATTTCTGTAGTAGTTTGGAACTGGAACTCTCTGGGAGTTTTTAGATATTGCTTACCTAACCCAAATTTTAAGGAAAAATGGACCTTTAGTCGGGTTTTCGATCTAAAAAAAGTGCATATGAAAATGTCTCAAACAACATTCCTTTTTTTACAGAAGATACTTGTTCATAGGCAGATTTTTTTTCAGAATCAAAACATCTGTCACCAAAATCAAATGAGATCATTTTGAATACAGCCCTGAGATTCCCTCTTTTCGTGAAAATTTTGTATATTTGACTTCTAAAATCAATTAAAAATCAACGGGCCAACATAAAAATAAGCTTTATGTGTTTGTTGTTTACTTGGAATGTCTGTGACAAAATTGCATCATTAAAAGCACTGAAAAAAATAATCGGAAAAAAGTTACTTTTCCACTAGCCGCAACACAGTGCGCCGCGAACGTTCTCTTACGCCCCCACTTGAATGAATATACAAAAATTTATTTCAAACGATCCAGCCGTTTAGTTGCAGTATAGATAAGTAACCTAGATAGCGACTGCAGCTCGATTTGCCTGACTGATTTATGAATCTAAACCATCCAGGGCGCCACACATACAACAAAAATCATTCAAATCGGTCCAGTCGTTTAGGAGGAGTGTGTAAAATGATGTTTGCTTAAAAAAATAAAGGTTAACGAAGAATTTCCCAATTTAAATGTAAAGGAAACAAATTTCTGAAAATCGACTTGAACGCTTGAAATTGCTCTCCTGGCTAAGAGTAAAATATGATATAAAGAATATATAAAATCGTTGTGTGTGTTTGTTCGTAACGCATGATCTGTGAAGTTATAGCAAGAGCTGTGGAGTCGAAATTTTCAACACAGGTTCGGGTCAATACCCGGTAGGTTTTTGTTTTGTTTTTGACCCAACAAGTGACCACTTTGTGGAGTAATTTGTTGTTAAAAAAATAATTGCGGGTAGGACAACGTTTGCCGGGCTCAGCTAGTTTCTTAATAAAAATTAAAAGTGAAGGGCTTATTGTAATAAGAAGAAGAAATAAAAATATGAGAAAGCTAATGCAATGATATAGATTTTTTAGCATATCGATCCTCAGGGTTGTATTTTTTCCTAAGTCATGCGATTGTGTAGGATAGGCATTAAGGAGTATAGGTGGTTGAAAAAAATTATACAAGCAGTTAATAGCGACACACTGCCCGCTGCGATAGTCTTAAAATATGGTCTTGGATAATTTGATATTCATATCTGCATTGTCAATGTAATTTTAATATAGCGCAGAGCTTTATTATACTTGGAATTGACGTGAATTTTCTTGTAACTTTAAACTACTCGTTTTTTCTTTAAAATCGTATCGCTATTTATCCCATCACTACTTATTTTATTTTCAATGAAAAACTCGTACAAGAAGTATAATTTTTCTTTTTGATATGTACTTTTTTAACATATTTTAACATTTCATTACTTTCAATCTTCGTCATCTCTTATTTTGTTGTCAGTGTTACTTCTTTTAAAAAAAATGTCTTGGAGAGTTTGTGAATGCGATAGTAAGTACGAAATTGGCGTCTTATCGCTTTTAGCTTTCGCAACGAAATTGCTTTCGCATCGAAATAGAGCGAAACCCGTCCCCTGAGTCTTACATCATGTTACACTAGATTCTAGTGACTAGAGCTACAATAAATGAACTGTTCCATGTTGTGAAACGTTATTTTTATTTCATTCATTCTCCTACACTTTTTTATACTTTATTTCTTCTATTTCATTTTTATTTTTCATTTATTTTTATTTCACACCTCCAACGTATTTATTTTCTTTCATACAGCGAACACATTTTTTATTATTTTTTTTTCAAATTACATTAGTTAATGAAGCGAATACGTAATGAATGTATTATTCGTATTAATTTTCATAGGATATGGCATAATAAATTTGTTTCTTTCCTACGGAGGAAAAGCAAAACTTCGACCTGTGAGTGTTATAGAAAAATGTGTACATACGAGAATGTGTATGTACGAGAATGTATGTACAGAACCGAATATATGAAATATCCCAGCTGCCATTTTGAATCATTATCGAATCTTTTTCGAATCAGCTTTGCGGGAAAAATAACCGCATATGAGCTCATTTTTCGATCATAAATTATACTCTCGCGTTGTGAGAAAATGGTACCCTACAGATGAATCATACACAGAAAAAATTTTAGCCAAAATGCTTCCAATTAAATCAGTTAATGCTGTTTCAAACAATTTTATAATTGTTCCAATTAAATTTTGTGTATTGAAAACAAAAAAGTTTAATGTTTGTATGGATGCTAGCAAATATGAAAACATACAGACGAATATTAAACTTTTTACGCATTATTAAAAATTCAACCAATTTTTTGATTGTTTGAATTAACTTTAATGAAAAAAATATTTTAGTTTGTGTTTGTGCTTGTTCATGTTTTCATTGAAGAGTGTCAGCCTGTTATTCTAGAAGTATCAAGTTCAATGCATGACAGCACTGTAAGTTAAAAAAAAATATAATAAGAACACATACCTACATATGTACAAGAATTGAATAAAAAATAATTTGTCACGATAGCCTGGATGTGTGTTAGACCGTTATAATGGAGCGTAAGTTACGGAATAAAACAAATAAATAAAATAATAATAATAATAAATAAATAATAATAATAATAAAATAAATAAAAAAAAAATTACTTTTTATTTTTTAAAAATTTTTTACTTTTACTTTTTAAAATTTTATACAATTCAATTACTTTTATTAATTAATTCAACGAACAATTTAATTGTTTAAAATCTCTTAAAGTTTAATTTTTAATTTAATTGTGCCAATTAATGATTTGTTTAAAATAAATGCGTATTTTCAATTAACTCTATTAATTGATCTCGACAGCATGAAAACCTCATTTTTAAAAATTCATTAATTCATATTATCAATTTGTTTGCAGAACGAATATCAGTACAGAATTTAATTAATAGTACAAATTTCTAACTAATATATTAATTAAAGTTGATTTAAAATTTTTTCTGTGTACCAAAGAATCATTGCACGAGTACGAGTTGCTGATTAATTTTTGAGCAATTTTCTGGTAGTATTAAATTAATAAATCACATTTTTGGGGTTTCTTTGCACTTTGTTCCTCTAGTTTAAAAAAATCATTATTTGATTCTATAGATGAATCATAAGTGAATGCTTTTTCAATTACCCAAGTGATAAATCTGTTTTTAATCATCGAAAGTGATCTGAGGAGAATCAGATAACAGATTTCTGCAAAAAAAATATCATCAAAATGCTAGCTGGGATACCAGCCAGCATTTTTTGACATTTTCAATCAAATTCAAGTCTTTTTTGACTCCTTTGCGCGATTAAAAAGCTAGAATATGTGCTCATTTTCCGATCATAAAATATATTCGTAATTTGGACGGTAAGGAACGTGACTACCCGCGACTTTTCTTGATAACTCACTTATGAGCCGTTTTCTATATTAGTTTAGAGCCATTTTCAACCCCTTTTCTAGTAGTATTTAAAGTCTTTTTCGAATAGTTTTCTGATCATTTATTAGTCTTATTTCACTTCATTTGTGACTCTTTTTCGAATTGTCTTTCATTCATGTTTCTAATCATATGAAGTAGTTTTTAATCATCTACCTGCCTAAAATATGATCATAAAATACATAATCATAACCTGTGTGATCTGTTTTTGTTTAAGCATTTTCAATCTTCCAGATGAGCAAAATATGATAATAACTAACGGAATAGTCACGCTTTACACGTCTGGATGATTAATTTGCGATTGTTATACAATTTATTATTTATATTTATTTTAAATCGAACTATTTTTAATCATTAGCGCGAATCATTTTCGAGTCCTTTTTTATCGTTTCAGTGATTAATCAGTTTTTGATCACCAATAGTACTCTAAAAGGACTTAGCAAGGTGATTTTTCAAAAAAAAAAAATGTATCTTTCAAATGCTCTATGGGATGTATGTATGTAAGTATGTATGTACTATAAATAATACGAGTATACGATGTTCAGCGAATACATATGAAAGTGTTATAAAGATATTTTTCCTGCATAAATAAATCACGGATATGGCGATTGCAGTCATTCAGCGGAAGTAGGGCTACTCGTAGCCCACATGCCAGGCATGTTCTTACAATACTTAGGGCCATTTTCACAACTTGCCTTTAGTTAAGGGTAGGATTTTGTTTGCCCGATAAATATTTTTGCATTATTACAACTTCAATTTTTTATTGTTATTATTATCAATATTTATAATATTTAAAAGATAAAAAAATAATAAATGAAGGTTTTATATTGCGAAGCCATTTATTCGGCAGACAAAATCCTACCTTCATGCCATACTTTATCAAATGCCTGAGAAACATCAATAAAGAGAGTAGAACAATACTTCTTTTCTTCAAATGTTCTTCTTATAACTTGAACCAATCTATGCGTTTGTTGAATGGTGCTATTCTGACTTCTAAAACCAAATTGAATTGGGGACAATTTTGTCATGAGCAGCTTTTCGAAGAGTTTTGACATAGTTGACAGCAAACTTATTAGCCTATATGACTCAGCTTTGGTAATATCTTTGCCTGGCTTTGGAATCATTTTGACTTTGGCAAGCTTCTAGTGTTGTGGATAATACTCCATTCGCAATATGGCATTAAAAATAAACAGCAGGATTCTTATTGCAATATGCGGTAAGTTCATCAGCATCTTGTTACTAATTCCATCAATACCTGGAGCTTTCTTTGGCTTGAGTTCAGCAAATACTTTATGTACATCATGCATCTTAAACTTTAAGGCTCGAGGGGGTAAAGCAACTACACTCGGCAAATCAGAAACACCAGTACATGTGTTTGGCATAAATACGGATTTTAAGTGCTCAGCAAATATTTTCCATTTTTCCGTATCGCTTCTTGTCCAACCTCCGGTAGATGTGCGCAGAGGTGGCTTAAACTAAACGGATGTTTTAAGCTTTCTAGCAGCGCGCCACAAAGAGTAATTAGATGTTGGTGTGACATCCAGACCTTCCAAATAATTTTTAAGAGATGCAGTTTTTTCAGATGCAAGCCACTCTTGCAGTCGTTTAGTACATTCTTTAAGTCTGAGCTTATGTAGGGATGATCTGTGATGTTGCCATTCCCTTCTAGCTCTACTTTTTTTCACACGAAATGTTCAATATCCCTGGAATAAATTTTATTAAAACCAGTCTGCGGATGCGAGGTAGTGGCATGTTCAGCAGCCTATTTAATATTTTCGTTAGGATTGGCAATGTTAGTTTCAATATCTTTGGGTGTTCTTACTACTAATATATTTTTTGAATCCCAGCCAATTAACACGATTGATCATCTTCATATATGGGTGAGGTAAGTCACTTCTTAGTGGGTTACAGATTGTAACTATAGTGGGGGAGTGTTTGGAAGAGAGATCTAGAGAAGTTTCAACGTTAATTAAATCCCTAGAAATATTTTTCATGACGCCAAAATCAATAACATCCGGAATTTTTCGTACGTCAGTAGGCCAGTAAGAGGGCTCCCCACTCAAAATAACATCTAAGCCCATTTTTTAAATTGTATTAAACAAAGCTCGACGTCTAGGTGTTACGAGGCATGAACCCCAGTACGTATGTTTTGCATTGTAGTCTCTAGCTGCCACGAAACAAGATAAAAGCGATTTGTAGAACTTCTCATACTGATCTTCGCTAACTGAAAATCTGGAAGGTTAGTAAATTGATGATATCACGAAATTAGAACAAAAATTTTCTACAAAAATATTCGTTGCTTGCATATATTTTTCACTAACGTTGTCAAGGATATAGTGCTTGAGTCTTGACTTAATTAGAATTGCAGAACCACCGCATGCTCTCCCTCTAGGATCCTTTGTATCAGAGACCAACATTATATCAATATATTTTTCCCTAAGGAAGTGCTCAAGTGCATTTTTATGTTGGCGAATGCCGTTTGCGTTCCAGAAACATATTTTTAACGTGTTTATGGTTTGTTAATTAATGCTTGAAGCAGTGTATTCTCCATTCGTAGCATTTCTTGCATCATGGTAGTCATATTTGCTGGAAAATTATTTATAGTTTGCACTAAATTATCAATGGTAGCTTCAAGGCGATTAAAACTAAAGTTTGAGTTTGTATTTGTTGAAATATTTGGCTGGGAAATATTTTGTGCGATACACGGGAAGTAACTGGTTGGCTCATTTGCGCAAAAGTGGCGGAGTAACCGTTTGCTGATTGAGATGGAGCTAATTTAGGTTTTTTCACAATAATCTCCACAATTACTGCATTTTTTATTACTTTGATCTTTTGGCTTATTGCCACTAGCAGTGCCGTGTAATTCGCCGCAAACAGCAGAAACAGTGGGTAATTTACAGTATGTTTTTCTATGGCCATATTCTTGGCAATTATGGCACTGTACGGGACCTGATCGCTTATGTGGCTCTTCAACTGTAATTTTTCGGTATAAGAGGTATTTTAGGCTATAAATTGGGTGTGTCTCGTTTTTTTCAGCCTTATATCATTCGGCTCCAGTTCAACACGAAATAGAGGCTGGGGCATCTTCTCACTATTGATTATGTTGGTAACATTTTTTACTTTAAATCCTTGTATCATGAGTGCATCTTTTACTTCTTCGGGATTAACATAAGAGTCAATACCCTTCAATACGATCTGCATACCTTTGGCACTCTTAAGCTGGTACGTATAAAAACTTGTTTTATTTTTTTCGAATTCAGTCACTATTTTGCGGAAATCTTTTTTTTCGTATATTTGAATTTTAGTTTCGTCAATGTTACCACGCTTTATTGGAATAACATGAAATGCGTTTTCCCCAATGGCCCAGACTAATTTTTTTATTAGGGCGTTAGAATTTTTCTCTCTCAAATATATAGCTGGTGTCTTAAAAGACTTTTGTGATGATGCAGCGGGCTTGTCGTCGGTGACTTGCAATAATGAAAAACGATTTTGACGATTGGTAGATGATGCGCTATTATCCCTAGACATCTTTGGAGCAGATGAAATTTTTGAAGAATTCGGGCTTCGCCCACGCTTTACCACGGATATGTATCTGTCCATTCCGACCTTGGGTTTTGAGCTACTGTTATCCGTAGTGATAACTTTATTAAGTGATGAACACGAGCCTGAAGGGTATGATATTACTGACTTATATGAAGAAGTACTAGGCAATTGTAATGTTAATGAATCACTACTATTTGGCATTGGACAAAGAGAAGTTGATCGCTGACGAAAAATTGGCTTTGCCGTTAAAAAAAGGCTTTCATTAGATTTATTATCAGATTATCAGAACTCACACTAAAATAGGCATTTCTGCCATTAGACCTCACTTCACAATTTTTTGTATTTGAGGTACTCATATAGAGTATTCCTCAATGGCACTATATTTGTGTTTTTGTTGTTTTTTTACGATTTTTTTTTTGTTTTTTTATTTCTACTATGTAAAAATATTAGCAAAGCACATAAAGCTTATTTATTAAAGTCAGTATGTACCTATTACGAATAATATGTACTACGAATATTTTTTTTGTATAATTTTTTGTTTGTTTAGTAAGAATGTAAGAAAAATTCCGCTAATCGACTATTCACTATGAAGGTAAATGCAATTATATTTTAATTTTGAACAGATATTTTTAGGGCTCGAACTGAAAACCTTCGGCATCGCAAGCCTGCACACTACCCACTCGACCACAGAGGCATATTTGGAAAGTAAAAACATCAGTTAAGCTTTGTTTAATATCTTAAAATAGTTACGGTGCTGGTTCCAGAGTGTCTAGGCGGTACCATTGGAGGGAACAATGAACATTATGTTTATACTGTTTGATAGGTCCTAGATTCAACAGCAGCGAACGTGTTTAGAGCCTCTTACTATAATACTAGACCAAATTCCAATCAAATTTACAAAAGATCAATATTATACATCACGACAATGGTGAATATATAACCATACAGGATATGTCCTTTTCTCACCATACACTACTCTTTACTTTTGGTAACACTCCTATTTTCTCAAGTCATAGGACGAGAACGTTTGGATCAATTGTCACCAAATTATTTGTAGGGTAATGCGTTTTGAATTTGGATAAGAAAAATTTACAAGAAATAATGTTGGGCGATTTTATTTCTACTTTTGGCCATTTTCTGCTAAACTTTTATACAATTATTTTATAAAAATTTATATTAAAAAAAATGTTATATAAAAATCAATTTATTGTCAAATATTTATTAAGAACAACATAGAATTGATTTTGGCGATTTTTAATTAAAATCAATTTGGAGAATTAGGTCGGAAAATTTCTGACTACGAGATTGAAATGAATTAGTTTTAACTTTTGTTCGTACAAAATTGAACTAAGTTGCCACATTCTGGCAAGAACTTTAGGCATTGTGGTAATGTGTGGTAGTTTTTAATGGGTTAAATAGGAATGGGTTGCATTTATTTATTTTATTACTTTGATATGTATGTATAGCAATTACTTATTAGGTCTGTCTGCGTACACATATTTTGCATAATTTTGTGCAAAATGTTGCAAAATCTTACAAAATGTTGTCTGCGTACTCCAAATCTCTTGCAGCGAGAGAGCCAAAAAGAGAACTTTTTGACAGTTGGAAGTTAGAGAACTTGCAAAATGTTGCTGGAGAAATTTCTTCTTGCAAGATTTTGCAACTAGTTTCAACAGCTGTTTTTATTACTTTTTCAATGAAATAATTTTTGTGAAATGAAAATAGAAATTTAAATTTAACAATGGCAGAGGTAAACAGTTAGAATTGTGTTGATTTTTAACGTTTATAATAAATTATAATAAACAAAACATTTTATTTCATGCTAGAAACGTCCAAATATACAGTGCGACCGTGGCGTAATAGCAGAACCAATGTTTCCAATAATGCTATTTTTCTGGCTAAAATTCTTTTGCTTTGTTATTTCAATTGTGTACACACCGATCAGCTGTTTTCT
This sequence comes from Tachina fera, assembly GCA_905220375.1. NCBI lineage: Eukaryota > Metazoa > Arthropoda > Insecta > Diptera > Tachinidae > Tachina > Tachina fera. The sequence continues at coordinate 47,409,650 of LR999965.1, read as the reverse complement.
TGCAAGATTTTACTGGATACTGTCTGCGTACTTTTTAAGATATTTTCAGCCGACAGAGTAAAATTGGTCTTACTCTCCCAAAAAAGTTTACTGAGTATTTGCTACTGGAAAAGTACGCAGACAGACCTATTGATAAAGAAGGAGATAAGAGTTTTTTTACATCATGTAAGAAGTTATTTGAATAGTTTAGTTCTGGCAAAAATATAAAAATCAGAAAATAACAATTATTTCTGCTTAAGATTCATTTAAATAAAACATTTTTATATGTGTTACCTATACTGCTATTCGAAGTCGGTTCAAATCAGCTTAGCAAATTACATATATACTTTTATGCGTTTAGTTATCATTGTTATTGTCACCGACTTTGAATAACATTATAGGTAGCATATTTATAAAAAAAAATGTTTTATTTAACTGAATCTAAACTATTTTTAAGCTTTTAGTGCATATTTTTTAAGTCGGTTAAAATTTTTTTAAAGTTTTATTTGAAATTTTTAGAGCCAATGGTATATTTGCAGGGGCGTGGGCACGCCCATAAACAATATTGTCCGGCTGCTTTCATAAATTCAATATCGCGTCAATTTTAGAGCTCAAGGTGTGTGCCAAGTTTGGTAAAAATCGTTCAAGTAGAAGCGTATGAAATATAATATTAAGCTTTAATAGGCATGGCTCCACACACTCTTTTATGCACAAGATTATATCATTCTAAGAGCCGAAACTGTGTGCCAAGTTTCGTGGTAAATCTGATAAATGGAAGTACATATAATTCAATACTACAGCCAGAGAAAAAACAGCTTAAAATCAATAAAAAAACCATATTGAATTAATAAGAAACATTAATGAAAGTCCTAGCCATGTTGAAATTTTTTACTTTAATATGGAAAAATATCAATTTACATTATCAATTTATCAGTTTTATTCATTATTAAATATCTCAATATACATTTTTTATTATATTGAAAATTAGTGAATTAATGTGACGCGTTCTTATTTTTAAATTACAGTTTTTCCCTGAGTGTAGCTTTTCCTACTTTTTTTAAATTCAAAATTTAGTCCTTTCAGGGCTCAGTCAGGGTGTGTGGCAAGTTTCTTAAAAATATGTTAAGTAGAAGCACGTAAAATATAACATTAAAATTTAAAACCCGTGGCTCCGCCCAGTTTTTCAACTTCAAGACCGTGCCATTACGAAAGTAATTTTTGCAGCAACCGGATAAGTAAAAGAACTTGAAATGAGAAATATAAATTAGTGGGCCCACTTTTTCTACAATATAACAAAATGGAAGTTATACCCTCTCAGACAAGAAACGAATTTTAAAATGTGTCTAAACGTTACGGACTTATGAAGTAACAGACATAAAAAAACAGAAGGATTTATAACCTCCTCGTTTTTTTTGAAGTCAGTTAAAAATAAATTCCCAATTGATTTGTTTTAAATCTACAATGAGTAGACTGGGAATACCCTACAAAAAATTTACCAGTAACTGTAATGTAACGTTTTTCAACAATTCCATTGAAAAAATGCATTCTGTTTATACATATATACATATGTATGTATGTATGTACATATGTTCATACAGAAAATAAAAAAGGACTACATATGGATGTAAATATTGTAACTTACAATATCATTAAAATTTTTAACATCACATACATATACGATTTCTATTGTTTCTTTTTTTTTGCGAACAAAACATTGCATAATACACACATTTGTATGTATTTAAAAAATATTCATTCGTATGCATGGAGAGGTGTTCATGTGAAAAGTGCAATTAACAAATTTAAATTTTTAATAACACAAACTTATGTCATTTACATATGCATACATACATATGTACATAATTACATTATGATTAATTGGTTTTTAACTTAGTATGCATATTCATATAAAAACACTCGCAATGCATGCATTTTAATTAATATGCCGCATTTACTATTTAAATCCAATGATTTTGTGTACATTTATTAACTCTGCAACAATTATTATTATCCACTGAAAAATTTTAAATAAAGTCGCACTCCAGATTGATCAATGAGAATGACAAACATAATATAGGTATGTATGTATGTACATTAGACTTGCCGTTATTTTTTTTTTTAATTTTTTTATGTAAAAAAAATACAAAAAAATTTCATAGCAATAAGTTGTGTTTTACGGTGTGCCCGCCCCTTCAAGTCGATTTTCAATGTAATTTGTTTGCATATGACTATTTAAAAAATAATAATTTTATAGGAATATGATATATGGCAATATTTTAGCTCTTCCTTCTAGTCTACAACATTAGTCTCAAAAAAAGTTTTTTTTGCTAAATTTAAAATTTTAGGAAATAATTCAGAAAATAAACAACAAAATACCTAAAATTATATATGGACATTTCCTTTTGATGTACAAAAAAAATATAGGAAACAATACTTTTGCAAGCATTTTTTGGCGATTTGATAGCATTTTGGAAGCTCTATGTTTAGTGCAAAAGATGGATTTCATCGACTTTAAGTTTTCATATTGATAGTTGTGAAATGTAGTGGAATGTAAAAATCTTCGAAATGGAACAGAATAATGAAAAGTCATTAATTTTATTTTAAAAGTGTATTAATGTAGGTCTCTACACAACAGTATTTACACAACAAAATATCTCTATTGGTTTTTGTTTAATTGGCTTAATTATCGGTTACGACGTACGGGTCTAGAACGTACAATATTTCATATGTTTTTTTTTATTATCACTATGCCTTTTAGAACTTTTTTTTTTGTGCTCCTTACACTTTTATCTTCTTACTTGACTGTAATAGAGAGATTTTGAAGAAAAAGGTCAAACATAAAATACTTTTTGCATGTAAAATAATTATATATAAAAACGTCTTTAGAGAAGATATAAAATTTTCCAGCGTCCAGCCCAATTTCCTAACTAAAACAGCTGAGATATGCTATTGAACCATTCTATTATATAAACCTAAAATTTTTTATAACTATAAACAATAAAACACGATGATAATCAACCATTCGGGAAAATGCCCATATACCAAAATTATATTTATATTAAAATTATTTATATTAAGCATGTACAACAAGAGCTTATATCTATTCAATTATTTCATACATATTAGTGTCCTGCACAAGACCATTTATAAGACATTTCAAGACATGAGAGATTTTTCAAAAGCTTTACTACAACCAAATATTCTATAACAAACGCTAAACAACACTGTTGGCAAGACATTTATTTCAGTTGTTTGTCCTGCCAACAGTGTTGTTTAGCGTTTGTTTTAGAATATTTGGCTGTAGTAAAGCATTTGAAAAATCACTCATGTCTTGAAATGTCTTATAAATGGTCTTGTGCAGTACACTAATACATATACATACATAAATATAGTCAAAAGAAAACTAAGAAAAAATACGGACGGACGGACGCACCCCCTAAAATACAATATATCTCAATGAAATTTGTTTGTATTTTTTTACATAAAACTGAACCGACTTGGGGGAAGAGAATATAACAAATCCAAAAAAATTCTCTATACAACAAACGGCCACTCTAATGTACATATCTGTCGTTTTCATTAATATAGCGTATGTCCAAAAATCAAATTCTTTCAGTAGATCCAAAAAAGTTATTTTTCCAGAAAAAAATTATGTACATGTGTGCATATTTCTTTTAATTTCTTAGAACTTTCTAAAAAGCATTTCAAATATAACAATTTGATATGATACATATAATTATTATATTGTTACCCAGTGAAAAAAATGGAAGTCATTCTAGCGGAAGTACATTTCCATTGCTTCCAAAAAATCGATATTTTTAATTTGCCAAGAGTGAGCAAAAAAACCATGTAGAATCTTATTTTAGTCACACAAAACCTTGTAACTCCTCAATAGTGTTAGAAAATACTCACCAGAATTTAAAAAAAATTTATTTTTTTAAAGAAATTTATGAACTATTTTTAGTCTAAAATTTAAAAGTTATTTGCTTAAATTTACATGAAAACACTGTTTCGGTCTTAAATTCCTATAAAAAGAAAAGAATTGTTAAAAAAGGTAACTATTTACTAGTTTTCTTAGATGAAAATATTGTCATAGAACACAAAAAAGGGAATTTTTCTTAATATCGCTTCCAATTCAGTGACCAGGCATCGAAAAAGAGAACTTCTTGCAATGACAACCCTATGTAAAAATCATTAGATCGGATCGAAATTTGCACTACTTCCGCATCGTAAACTCTACATTTTCATGACTTCTTTGGAGTCTCTTTTTTTACTGGGTTATTAATGAAAATCACTGACATGTATATAATAATCATGATTATTGTAAATAAAGTGCGACTTAGGTTTCAGTCGTAAGGCTTTTGGTGGATTTTGAGCCCCTTTCCCCGAACTTTGACCTTAATGCGGCACGTGTTAACATTAATTTACCTATTAAAATATTAACTAGAAATGTGTAAATAACAATTTTTTGGCATGTACATAAGTTCCTTATGGCGCGCCATACATGTACAACAAAATTTTTTTGAAAATAAAAAAATACTTGTGAATACTGGTTTCAAATACTGGTAAGAGCTACATAGTATAATTGTGCTGCCGCTGCGGAAGTTTTAGATTTTCATTGTTGGCGTCATTTTTCGGGGAAGTGCCGGGGAACTACTAGGATTTTGCCGATTTTTAGTCTAGTTTTTGGGAATCTCCAATATGGGTTGTATATTTGCTAAAAGGTTCGTGACTTTGATAAATCGTTCAGGCAGTGATAACTGAAGGTGTCTCTGCTAAACTAATATTATAAATGCAAAAGTAAATTTATTGTTTCTTTGTTGCTTTAACGTCTAAACCACGGAACCGTTTTTGAAGAAATTTAGAACACAAAGGTTAAATGTTCTTAAAAACAAGGAGCACGACGGGAGGTAGGGGGAAATTTCTCAGAAATTATATATCTGATTTTTATTAAAGTCAAAACATGGATAGCACATGTCTATAAAATTTTTCAAAAATAGGAGGACGATTTTGATAAAATTCAAAACATGGTTAAATCTGAGTCTGGAGGGAAACAAACGCTATATATTTTATGAAAAATAAGACCACCAGGGGTAAGGGGCAATTTCTAAGGTAAATAAAACGTAAAGAACTACGTTCTTATCAGGTTTCACATGATACCATGCATTCTTTTTTGTTCTCATATTATTAAATATTGTTCTGTTCTTTTACCAACTCTATTCCTTATTTTTATAAACGACCTTCTATGTAAAACTTTCCATCCTATCTATTCTTTTGAGGACCACACCAGCATTTCCTATTTTTTCTCATTCAGCAATAGACCTAGCCTGCCGCACGTTGAAGCTATGCGACAAACAAAAAAGGAAACTTTAAACTATGATTTAGAAAAAATTTCTGAATAGGGTCATGCGAACAGGGTCGACTTTAATACCCGTAAGAGCCAATGCTGCATGGTTACCATAGACGCATGACCGAAAACGCTGCTTCCTCTGTAACTATGGGGGTATAAATATTAAGGAATCTGATGCTCTTGATGTTCTTGGCATGAAAATACAGTGTGATGTTCTATGGACTGAACACATTTTTCAAATTGCAAAAGAAGCATTCAAGTGCCTTGGCTTTTTTAACGGTACAAACGATATATTTAAAATGCATTTTAAGTTTTAGCTGATTTTTCGTACAAAAGCGAGGTATTAAAACTTGTTTAAAAGATTTGTTTTGCACAAAGTCTTATATTTTGTGTCACATTTACAACTTATACTTATTAAAAACTTAAATTCTTTCAGAAAGTGCCAAACTTTGGCCCCGTGAAATTTGTAGAACGAAGGGCCAAAGGTAGGTTTTTGAAGAAGTTTGAGTTAAAAATTAGCTTATCAAGAAGCGAACATCCAAAATGCAAACATTGTTATTTATAAATGTTCCTTAGATAAAGAAGTTTAAATGAAGAAGACGTAGGTTTCTATATAAATCAAAAAAAAATTATAAATATTATACGCAAAATTTTAATAAATTTGTCAGACAGATCTCCTTTTGGTAGCATATTGTGTTGAATTATTTGTTCCAAATGGTACAAAATTTTATGAACTGTGGGTGGCATATATCCATCCACAGCATTTTTCGTTGTAAAGTATAGCTGTTTTTTTTGGCGTACTCTGCAAATTTTTTTGCATTTATCTTTCTGCTGCATACTTTTACTTTAAATGCTCTTATTCGCAAATAAAAAATATATACAGGTAGACAGGCAACATCACAGCCAAAAAACGAGCACAAGAACTTGCGCACACACGAAGGGTTAGAAAGCCACAGTACAAACAATAGTCGTGCACCCAGGGTACAATAATACAGGTAGCGGCGAATCTACAACAAATGTACAACAATAAAACAACAGTGATTTTTATTGCTGTTTTGTGATGACAACTGTCAAAAAACCAAGAAAAGACAAAAGACATGTACTTGCGTTTTCTCTTGGGTTTGTAAAGCTTGTTGGCATTCCCTGCAGTCACACTGGGGCCAAATGTCTCTATGTCAACACTAAAACTTTAGTAATAGTTACATTGTCTACAATTTCTCTTCTATTCGTCAGTATAAAAGAGAGAGAGAGAAAAAAGATGTGATGTATTTCTGGTGGATTTTTCAACAACTTGTCAATATAAGTAAATTTGTATGTACTTAAGGTATAGAAATGAACCAGTAAATGTGTGGTTGGTATGTCTCCATGTTCCCATAAGAACTATGTAGTCGGGACCTAGTAAATTTTGCTAGTGTTACTAGTAGATTTTCAATGACAAGCACAGGCTAAATGTCTACAGCACAAAGTATTGTATGGGGAATAATTGTAGAGTAGTACTGGTGACAAAGTCAAAAGCGACTCAGTACATTTTCACCATCGACATTTCCTTCAGGGTTAGTACAGCTTTAATAGGCACTGTGTGCGTAAATTTGTAAACTTAAAGTTGGTTTAACATACGAATTTTGTATGGCAAAACTGGTTTTAACACATGCTTTAACTTTAACAATCGTTTTTGCATAAGAGCAAAACAACATTTGGCAGATCACATCACGAAACAAGCAAAACAGTTGGCGCTTCGCGGTTACCTGTATTATTGTATCATGCGTGCACCTATGAAGATAGTCACAAAAATATTTTACATACATTTTTTCCGGAGTTTCCATTTTAATTTTAATTTAATAATCATAAAAAACAAAAAAAATCCCTAATTGCGGTATCCTTTTTAATTTTGTAGTTTTACCTGACGAGTGCTTGTTATGTGCCTTTATAAACATAGTAAATCAATTAAAATAGCAAAGTATATTTGTGACCTGAATTATATAAATTTACTTTATTTTAAGTGGCAAGATACTTTTGTGACCAACTGTACATGATTTAGAAATGCGCATATCCATCTAAAAAACTAAAATACTTACAAAAATAGCATAGCAGAAAAAACATTTTTATAACTATTTTACTAAAATTTTGCAAAAAATTTGACGTTATGTCAGACAAATAATTCTGGTGGTCACGGTCCGATCGTGCCTGGTGTACAATGGGATATAGGCGTTTAGAGGAGAGTCTCAGCTACAGTGGTAATCTTTTTTTGTTCCTTTTTGAACTGTGGAAGTTATAATCTCTTAAGTAGAAGAATTTAGGAATATTTTGACCTTTTTAAAAGAAACAAAAAAAATTAATTTCTAAAAGTTATACTAAAAGCTAACAAATAATGTAATTATACAAAATTTATTTCGATTGAATATCTTATAAAACCAAAAAGTTATAGATGTTTGAAAATCAAAAGCTTACTACGAAATTTCTCATTTTAGCAAAATACTGAAAATTTCCTTTTTGAGTCACCCTGTTCACTGTGATATAATATAAGTAGTAGTGTCTACTTTCGAATGAACTTTAACATTTTTCAATCAGTGACCATAAAAAAATGATTTTTGGCCGCCATTTCGTAAAATGGTCCACAGTGGGCCGGCGCTTCAAAGTCTATTTTGGGATTGCTCGACCGCGTACAGGAGAGGGCAAAGAAGCTCATCGGTGACCAGCGTGACCGATTGACCGACTAAAGTGGCAAACTGCCACTTTTTCAACTGCCTTGGCACTTTTTTTCTTTCGTTTTAGAGTGAAATATATAAAAATACATTAAAAATAAAAAGTTTAGTTAGTTTTCTAGTTTTTTTTTTTAATTTCGTCCCTTTTTTTGATAAATTCCCCTTTGATGCCACTTTTTGAAAAATTTCATCGGTCACCCTGTCGGTGAAAGTAGGGTATCCAACTCTATTGATTCATTTCAGCATCGGCGCATTTCATTGTTGTATCATTACTACAACGGAATGTGTTCTAATGAAATTAGGGAACTTGTTCCTGAAACCTGAAAATGTATACGTAGAACACGTGCCTCCTACAGAGCACATCCATTTGTGGTCAATTAGCCAATGAATCGAACTACGCATTACAGAGAGAATTCCTTTTTTAGCCGCACTGTTCGTATGTGGAATCAACTAACTACGAAAGTCCTTCCTACCAGCGTGGGAAAGTTTAAATCCAATGTCGTCCTTCCCTATAAACTATTTTCCTAGTTCTAGCACAATGCATTTCATGGGTAGAGGTTATCCCCTGAGTGCTGGTCCTATTTAAAAAAAAATAAGGTCCAGTGTAGTCTACAAATATAGTGAAAAAACTATAACATAATACTTAAAAATTCCATTATATTCCAGGCCTTAAATATACGTTCAATTTTGTATTCTCTTTAAAGCATTTACACTTTGTTAAAAGAAAACAATGAGCCAGCAAATAGTAAATATGTACAATGTTCATAAATATGTACGAGCATGTATATATGTATAACACATGTTGCACCAGTTTGATGCCCATTCAAAGTGTTTAGCACAACGGTTTCTCAACATCCCTTTACCAGAAAATTGGAAGAAAAAAACTTTTGTTTTCTTGCAACAACTGAAATGCAAGTAAGACATTATTAAATTGCCAACACAAAGAGACCAATTTGTTTTCTCACCTTAGCCCAAATGAAACGCCTTGACAGATGATGATGAAGAAGACAAACAAATATATTAAGGATGATGTGACAATGCAACTCATGAAAAGGCGTACTTCGCCGCTAGAGATTAGATTTGTTTTTGTTTTCAAAAAATAATAGAAAATGACACTTGTAATCTGGTGCATGTATGGTTGAATGTTGGATTCTTACGTGCACATTCATTATACTTTTAAGCGGGTGGCTTAAGATCATTCACCAGTGCTGGCTGCTGTGATTGTGGTTGTTCCTACTGTTTTTGTTCAAAATTAAAAAGGCAAAACAATGAAGAGTTTAAGCAAACTAGAAAAAAAAAGGAAACAATAAAGGGTAAATGTTTTGAAATCATTTCCCTGCTAATTGAAATCTTGTTTACGAGTTATTTAAATCCCAGCGACTTAACTCGTTATTTTGAAATAAATCTTTAATGATCATTTAGTGCACGCACCTACAATAGACACTTTTTAAAGCGGGCTGAGAGATCTTAGAAGGAGGTTTAAGTATTGAATTAAGCTATCTGACAATGAAAATTCTTTGCAATAGCTCGATATTTATACAAAAAGGATTTTTTTTTATATTTACTCACTTTAATTTGTAAAAGAAAATTAAACTTGTTTCCAAATTAACAAGGTTCTAACGACTAATTTTGGCGTTTGGGAAGTTGACCTCTTAATGTATTATAAAATTGCAGTTGGAATTCCTCTTTTTGCACATTGTAATCGTGAATCAACAACGAGGAAAATATTTGTGGAATATTTTAATCCTTAAAGCGGCCCACCCATTTGCAATATAATTGTGCAATTTCTCGTATTGTACAATAATATCGCCAATGTGTATGTCATATTCGAAGGTGGCACAATATATTAGCAAATACCAAAAGACTTTTGATTTTTATTGTACAATCAAGGCAACTGTGTAATGTGGTGGCAAAATTGTTCAATGTTTTTTACTTTTTCATTGTCAGGAAAATTGAACAATATTTTTTACGTTTTTTTTCCTTAAGGTATTAACTATGTTGCGGTTTTATGACGCTCTCAAGTTACATATCAAAATGTTACTCTATATGTGTACTTTTAATTTAAAAAGAATTTATCTGCGTTTGTTTGCGAATGTGCATGGTACAGAGGGTCTTCGTCTCTACGACTAGATTCGTAGCACATGCATATTTTCCACATATTTTTTACCTTTTGTTGCCCACTGCACAGTTCATGTTTTCGATGATCCGCGATGAACTATTTGTTGAGTGATTCTAGCCGATCTGACAGCTCTTGTGTGAAATTTAGTACAAACGAAATATTATCAGTTATAATTAAGGCTAAATTAACAAAACACCAGTATTTAGTACTAAAGGACTTTATCAATTCACAATTACCAAATGCATTGCCATCTTATCATAAAGTGTTGGAGGCCAAGAAACAGTGTTATCCACCAGAGGAACATATCACGGAATCATCTGCCGAAATATAGTTACAATCTTTGCTAGATCATATAACTTCCCGTATACTAGAAAATCAAAATAATGTCCTCAGTAATGCTGACATTAGTATTATCTTATTTTACCCTAATTGGCCCATAAATACCGTAAACATAAATATTCATATTAATTTTGATGATTATGACCGCCTCCCTTAGAAACTTGAACAACTGTGCAAATTGGGCAAAGTGAATAAAAAAAAGCATTTGGTTTTTACTTAAAAATTAAAAAAAAACAAAAAACACATACATATTTTAGGTTTTAAAACAAATTTTTAAGTAAAAAGCAAATGCTTTTTTTATTCACTGAGAGACAGGCAGAAAGATAAAGTATTTCCTCCTCTGTCTTGCACACAGCTGAATTAAGACTTTGCAAAGTAAACTTTGCATGTCTAAAAGGGGTATAGGTATTTTTAATCGAAATTCCTCATAATTATTGATTGATGCCTTTGATCCTGCTAAACCGCCAACGAAAATTAAAATACTGCAACGATTTTTCGAACTACATTTAGTGGAAAAATACACTACATCGTAAAAGCTCTAATAAATAATTGAAAGCTAAAAAAAATTATTTTTTTATTTTGTATTTTTTTTTTGGTATGAGAAGTAAGCTGCTTAGAGTTTTTTGGGCTCGCGTTGCTGAACTCTGCACAACAGGACAAAAAACTACCCATATTTAGTATTTTTAAAGAATATCTAATATCTAAATATCTAACATTAAAAAAATTCGATGAATAACTGGCAAATATATTAAAAATTTTTTTAATTTCATAAAATGGGTACAAAACTAAAAAAAAATTCAATACTTTTTCTTTAAATGACTCAGAATTTATCCACCTTTCATTAGTCATGATTCAGTCATTTCACTGAATCATTAGTTCTTTTAACTTTAATAGAAATCTTTAAAGACCCAAAGCGTTATTTTTAAAATGTATGATAAATGTACAAAAAAAATTCATAAAGGGTACTCAAAGGAAAAAAAAAATAACCGAACCGAAATTATAATATCTGCAAATAGAATTAAAGTTTGTACAGCTTTCTTAAACAAAATTGACTTAGTAACCAAGAAAGTCGTGCTAATGGGCCGAGTAATGAGCATAATTCAAAAAAGTCGAGAAAGCCCGATTTTTGTGTTAAATTTTATTTTAGCGACCTCTAAACCTCTTCCAAAAAATCTGAAAAAATCAGTAAAATGCTTTTCCCTATAAGCTTTCAAAAAATGCTGGGGCAAAAGAAAAAAATTTGTTTGGACGCTACATTAGATCGACTAACTGAAAAAAGTTTTTGTATTAAGGTTCGGTCTTTTTAATGAGGTTTCCCAAAATATTTGAGGGCTCTAGCGATGAGCGCTAGTGAGCTGGATCGTGTCTAAAAAATTTAGATTTTTGTAGTCTTTTGCATATTTTCGTATTTTCTTCTAAGACAACATATTAAGAAAAGTCCAGGTCGCGACCGGTAATCGCTAGAGCCCTCAAATATTTTGGGAGTCCCTATTAAACAGACCGAACTTTAATTTGAGAGCGGTAACAAAATTGCGTTTTTCATATTCATACAATGTGAGTCGCTTTAATTTACATATACATAAATATGTATACTCGTATCTTAAATATAATGAAAAAAATATATATAAAAACATTACGCTGATTTTATTAAATATTTGCATCAAGCTTTTAAAACGAATGCTTGCAAACTTTAGCTTTTACGAAATGTATATGTAAAAAAACATTCGTACAAAAAACTATTTTAGACCAGCAGCGCAATCATGCATAAAAATTGCTCCAGTAATACTTGCATAATTATAATTGGCCATGTGAAATAAGGCGATTTTTATTTTTGTCAATTGTGGTCGTTTTGTTACGTTACACCAATGCAATTTTCGTTGAACTTTTCCAGTATAAAAGTCAACAAATCTTCAAACTTAAGCCAGTAGTCGTCAGAAATGCATTACCCACTGAAAGTATTTTTGATTTTTACATTGCTCTTGTCCAGCGTAGTATTGGCCAAAAAGTACAAAGAGGAATCTACAGAAGAAGAGGAGGAGGAGGAGGAAGGAAAAAAGTACCAAGAAGAAGAAAATAAAGAAAGAAAGCATAAGCACGAGACAGGTCAGAAAGAGCATAAGGAATGGAGTGAAGATGAGAAAAAGCATCATGAAGAAGAGGACCATAAACATCACCACGAAAATGAGGGTGGTAAAACGAAAAAAGAAGAAGATGAGGAAGAGAAATATGGTGAGGAGCACAAGCATGGCAGGCACTTAAAAGGTGGTAAGGATCATCAAAAGAAAAAGTATAAGAAAGGTCACAAAGAATTGGAACATCACAAAAAATTTCATAGAGATGAATATATCAAAGAGAAAAAGTTTTACGATGACGAAGATAAAGGTGGACATCATAAGAAACACGGCAAGGAGTACAAACATCATGATCAAGAAGAGGACGAGCAAAAGAAGAAAGAAGAACATGAGGCAGGCAAAAAGAAAAAACAGAAAAAACACAAGGGTCATTACAAGAAAGGTCATCATGACGAGGATCATACGAAATATAAAAAAGAGCATAAGCACGAGGAAAGCGAAGAGGAGCAGAAGAAATGGGACAGCGAAGAAAAGAAAAAGAACAACAAAAAGAAAAGTCATAAAAAAAGCGAGAAGAAAGATTAAGAATTGTGTAGAGAAATTTTAGCACAAACACGAGGCACAGGGGTAATTCCTGAAAAAGGTCAACCAAAACAATTTTTTTTGCTCCAAAAATTTTGTGTTTTTTTAGAATAAGGCTGTAAAAACATTTTTAATTTTTGAAATTTTTTTACAGAAATATACAGTTTTAATAAAAAAAAATAATGAGCATTTTTGCGACTATATTAATTATATGTTTTTTTTTGTAATTTGAAAATTTGCTTTAAGAATTATCTTACTCTTTAACACAAAAAAGCATTAATTTAATTTTTAACTGAATCTTTGTTTTTTTAATTGAATCTTGTTTTAACTTTTCTCTGTGTGTAATTATTACGGTGCCCCTAGGTAAAAATCTTTAGATTTTATCAGGTCTCATCCCCTAATCTGGTAACAATAGGTAAAAAAATGTGATCTGCAAAATTTCAAGTCAATTGATGAAGATTAAAGCATGCCTCAAGCCCACTAAAATTTGGGGAAAACCATAATTTCTCTGAAAATCTGTCTTTAAGGTACTTGAAAGATATTAATTTTACAGTATAAGAGAAAATTGTATGCCATCAAGTTTACAAGATATGTTACTTTAACAAGTTTTCCCCGACTCACATATTTAAAACCTTAATTGAAAAGAATTGAACAAAACCAACAAGCATGAACATTTTTATAACATAAAATTTATAGTTTGCTATATTTAAATTAATAAATTGCTTTTGCTATAAGAGAAATTTAATGAAACGTTGTGTAATATTGTTTAATATTCAAAAAAATTATAAGTTCCTATCTAAAATTTTGGCCATCAAAAGTGCTGAGATAAAAATGTTGACAAATTTCTTGTTTGGAGCAATGCCTATCATTAGAATATGCTATGCAGTAAATAAATTTGTCATCGTCAAGGGGTAATCTTATTTCTAGACAACTTTCTTACTCAACAAGATTTTTTTCATATAAAGAAGTGATCAGATATCATTTGATTTCCTTAAAACCGGAGGCGAAACTGTAGGTGATTTCTGCCTCTCCCGGCAGTAGTGACAGCATGGTTTCCCACAGTCGTTAGATCGATGGAAACCATACTGTCGGTACTGGCAGCATCTCAGCATAAACCAATGGAAACTTTTGGCCTCATTGGACGGTAGAGAGAACGCGAGTTTGCCGTAGATCAATCTCTAAGGAGACTGCAGCTGTTTGAAGGGTGTTGTGAAGTAAAGACCTGCATATATATTTATTATGCATTATTTATTATTATTTATAAGAACTTTTAAGACATGTGGGCAATTTCAAATGCTTTACTACAGCGAAATCTTCTGAAACAAACGTTAAACAACGTTGTCGGCAATACATTTGTTTAACTTATTGCAGGTATAAGAGTAAAGAAGAAAATAGTTCGTGACTGAAAAATTGTTGGTGCTTGTGCTTTTTTCTCTCATTGGCGCGTATACAAACGTCATGCATGTACATACATACATACCTACATAATTTGTGTATGCTCTCTTATTTTTCTGCGCACATACAAACGCACACATGCATTTACATGAGTTGTGTGCGCTTGCTTTAAAAAACCTCCCTTAAACACAAACATAATAGCTTACCATATGCACTGCAACTTGCGTTTAGGAAGTCGGCCATAATAGCTCACCATCTACAACTTACACACACACTCAAACAAACAATATGCACTCATCAACACTACTTCTTTTGATTGTTTGTTATGAACAAGAAGTCTTCGCGACATCGCCTATTACCATTCATATACACGAACACCAATGCATCCATCGTGCTGCGTTTTTAGTATGACAGCATTTATTATTGGCTTAGTATAATACATTCCACTAGAATACATTTAAAAAACATGACGTATTTACATTTCAAGACTGCTTACGCAGGTCTCTATTTTGAAATTCGGCCTGGGACTGTCAGACTTAGATTTACTAAGTCAGATTAACCCAAGAAGGCTGGGGGTGGTGCCGATAAACCTGCACCATAGTGAAGCATCCTCGGCTGAACTAATAATACACCTCAATAGGTCGCAAGTAGACGTGGCTCTTATTAAAGAACCCTGGATTAATAAAAATAAGGTTTGCGGATTAAGAGTCACGGGCTACACATTTTATGTCCCTTTCACATAGGATAAGGTAAGAACTGGCATTTTAGCAAGGGTGGAGCAATGACTAACTTTATTTAATTCTTTTAGTATCGGACACCTTACAGTCATTATTGGAAGGGCCAAGGGTAAGCAGGGAATTGTTCTTGCAGGTTTTTATATGACCTATGATGCTGTTGATCCTCCGGGGGCTGGCGTACAGAAGCTGACGGAGTATGCAAGAGTTGAGAGACATGAGAGCATTACTGATATCGGGAAGTGTAAACTGGAAGATATTAGGGGCTTCATCATAGGAATTCAGTGACTTACTGAAGCCGAGTACATGAAACAAAAGGCTTAAATTGTATGGGTGTTTCCATGCCCATTTTGTAAACGAAAATGTATAGCCGTGCATTATAGCAACGTGTATGCAAAATTTCAACAAAATAACGTGGGTTAAACGCTTTTAATTTACTATTTAATTCTGAACTTTATGGACGTGTCTCCGTACCAACCTCCGATTAAAATTTCAGTGTTTTAAGATTTTTCTAGATGGTTACTCACTGAGGTCTACTTGTGTATCAAATTTCAGTTCTCTAGCACAAATTTAAATTTTAATTTTTAAACTCAAGAGTTTTCTGTGGGCAGTGCTTATCATTTGTATAAAGTTTCGTAGGAAAAGGATAATGAGAAATACTTGTGTAAATAATAGATTTGAACGTGCTAAACTGAAATATGGGCGTGGTAACACTAATTTTTTTATATAAAATATATAACCTTGCATCAGTGCGACATGTAAGCAACGCATAAAATCTATTGAATTTAATGCTTTAAATAAACATTTTTTTTAATTTCCGTACTTTCAGATTTTTTCATCTAGGTCTACTTGTTTACCAAATTTCAGCTCTCTAGATATAACAGAAGTGCTTCATATTTTTGATAAATGTGTCAGTAAGTCAGTTAGTATGTCTTAAGATATGGAAGTTATGCTTTCATTGTAAAACGTTGAAACTGATGTGAGGTTAAATAAACAAATTTTAATTGTGGTTTAAATTTCATAATCTTACGTTTTATACGAACAAAGTTATGATGGGTAAAAACAGGTCGATAGGCTTCATGTAAATTAGAGCACTGCACTGAGTACTTGAGCAATGTTCATGAGTAATCTACTTTCAGTAATTTTCTCTTTTACCTATATAAATTTTACTAAACTGAAAACATGCCAGGCCATGCTCATGGTGTTGCTCGTGCAAGGCTCTAATGTAAATATACACACTGTATGCAGAGGTCGGAACTTGGCTTGGCGCACTATCGTGCGCCGAGATAATATTTTATTAACTAATTTAAAAAGATCTATCCTTATTAATACTATAAGAAATTTCGCTAAAATAAAAATCGTTAACAATATTAAGGTTGATCGAGAAAAACAACACACATACTTGATATGCATTTTAATCCTATTTTAAACACAGAAAAAAATATCATCGAAATGCAATCAACAAAACAAATTGCTAACATTTAATTTAAAAATTAACAATCATAATTGTTAATATAACAAATTTAAATTTTTATAATCAATTAAATTACTCAACAAATTTATTTGTTAAATTGTATCATAACAGAATGCGCACATGTTGAAAAAACAAGAAATCATGTTTTGTGTATATTAATTTTTTGTGTATCTAATAAAGTGTTGTTCTTTAGCTAAGAGGTAAGCAAGTCAGTTTTTTATCCTTGAGATTGTCGGTTCAACTCCGCCCAAAAACATTTAGTGTTTTTCGCAGACAAGCAAAAAATCGTTTCGAGGATTGTGATTGTGTATAAAAATAAAGTTGTTAGTGTAACAGTTATGATAATCAAAATTTGTGTGGAAATTCAACAATTCACATTGTTAATATAACAATAAATTAAAAATAGTTTTAATTAAAAAAAACTTTGAAATCTAACAAAAATAAATGTTGAAAAAATAAATAAATTTTAACAAACTATTTGTTGATATAATTCATTGAAAATATTTTTCAGATTTTCCTTTAACTTACAATTTCGTTAATTGTATTTACAAAAATCGTTGTAGGTTCAAAATCAATTAATTATTTAATTAATGTAACAAAAAATTAGTTGTATTTACAAATCATTTTTATCTGTGATCGTATCACCAACATTAAAAGTTTGTGTAAGAAATTTCCCTATCTCTACCCAAGTAGATAGATTAGGGTGCTGATGAAGTGCGTGGCTGCGCAGAAAAGTATCGGTATTTCCCCCAGCTATAAAGTCTAAGTTTAATTTTTCTTCTCTTCTTTACATGCCGACCACACGAGCAATAATCTTGGCAATTATTGCCGTTGCAATTGTCAAATTCGATTGCCCACACAAGATATTAGCGTGTCGACCGTATGAACATGTGTTTAAATATATATTCAGCAAGAAATTTTAAAATACATTGCTGAGCAATAATCTCTTAACACATGCTGTCAAACTGAAATAATATTAATTTTTTTTCAACAAAAAAGAAAAAAAAAAGAGTAATTTAACTACATAAAACAAATAAAAGTTCAGTTTAAAATTAGAAAAATATATATGTATTTATTGATAATTTAAGTGTTTATATGCATAAAAACTAAATATATTTGACAGTCGTTAAGCAGCTCTGGGTCGGGGAACATCTCTCGAGAGTTTTTCGTCTCGCTCGAACTGGTTGACTGATCTGCCACGGATAACCGTATAATCTTGCGGTGTTTTGTGGAATTTCTTTAACAACCACGTTGCCTACTTTCTATGTGAAGGCATAGGTCGTGTACAGTCAGTCACAAAACCTTTTAAAATACTGTTAATATCATCTTGGGCATATGGTCTACGTTACTCCGCCCATATTTGTGCAACACCATATTATGCAAATTTGCTTTGCATTAATATGTTTAATAAATAAATAAATAAATATATTTGAACATATGTACGTGTTCACCACCTTTTAAATACATTGTTGAACACAAGCAATTTGACGTCATCGCTCTGCCAGCGTTATTGCTCGTGTTAAGATACATCAAATCGGTCGTGTGGTCGTAGTGTTAGAAACTCACATTAATTAATAAAAAATAAAAAAATATTTCATTCAATAAGAATTGAAATTACTGAACTTAAGCCTGACTAAAAATTATTTCTGATTTAAATTCACTACAGTTCAATTAAAACTCTGAAAATGCCCTACTTTTTATTTAAATAAAAATAAAAAATAATCGTCTACAAACTAAAGAGCTGGATTATCGGATTATTTTAAAACTATTGATATATTGTTAAAAAAAACATATCGCTCCTTTATTGCAACATAGACATGTCTAAAAATAACTATTTTTGGATTTAATTATTCAGAAAAAATCTTTACATCATAATTGCAATTTTTTATAAAAATTTTATATAAAAGTTAAAATAATTATTTTTCTTGTTTAATGATTTGTCTTTTTCGTTTGTCAATGAAATTAAACAAATTTAACTAATAAGTACATTAGGGTGTCCGTTATTTTTGTTTTTTTTATTTCTTTTACTCTCACCACCCCAAATAGGTTCAGTTTTATGTAAAAAAAATACAAACAAATTTCATACCGATAAGATGCGTTTTAAGGTGTGCGTCCAGCCCTCAAATTTGGCCTTCAAGGCCATTTTTCAATGTAATTTTTTGCACTTGACTATCTTTTTAAAAAGTCATTTAACAAGAATATGACACATGCCAATATTTTAGCTCTTCAAGTCAACAACATTAGTCTCAAAGACAGTTTCTTGCTAAAATTAATATTTTAGAAAATAATTAGGAAAATAACCAACAAAATACCACCAATTTTATGTAACAAAATTATATTTATATGGAAATTTTTTATTCTAAGCATGTAAAATAAGAGCTTATATATATTAAATTATTTCATACATACATATGTATACAGTATGTATAGTCAAAATAAATCTGGCACCATAAAAGAAAGTCAGCTGTTCTTGAAAGCTACAGATGTTAAATAATACTTTATTTCTTACGTTATCGATAAATATTATTATGCCGTGGATAATATTTTTCCTTTTTTTCAATAAAAAAATTCTTAGTAAAAAAAACTTGTTTAATAAAATATATGAATATTTTCATTAATGCGATGTATTTCAATTAACTTTCCGCCATACTTTTCTCAGTAACATATTAGTTAATGATTACTCTTTAATAACAATTCACCATCAATAAATCCCTTAACTTATAATTTCTCAGGGGATGAGAAATTATAAAGTCGAATGGTGTTTATGAAAATATACATATATAAAAGATAAAACAAATCAAAGGAATAAGTTTGATGAAACAAATAAAAAGAGAGCAGGAGTTGCTTACCAGTGAGATCGTTTTTCAAGAGTGAATTTATTGTTTTCTTTTAATTACTTCGGGTCCGGCTCGAAGGACCATGTTTAATAACAATTCACCATCAATAAATCCTTTAATTTATAATTTCTCAGGGGATGAGAAATTATAAGGTCGAATGGTGTTTATGAAAATATACATATAAAAGATAAAACAAACCAAAGGAATTAGTTTGATGAAACAAATAAAAAGAGAACAGGAGTTGCTTACCAGCACAGAATATGAACAGAATATGAATTGATCCGACTACTTTTTTTTAAGCGATTTGTTAACAAACGTATTTGTACATTGGACAAGAACATCTATGTTCCTTCCAATGTACAAAATACCACATAAACGATTCACTTTACGTGGACACATATCACTTATTTTTGTTAAGAACTTTTAAAAAACACAAAAGGGACAGAACACTAGGAATCCAATAGATCCGAACACTACATTTTTATACGACTGTTAACCTGTAGCATTGTACATTGGACAATAACATCATTGCCCCTTCCAATGTATAAGATTCCTCACAGACACTTCACTTTATTTGTACACAATAGTCTTATTTGCGTGAATTATTTGTAAAAAAAAGTACAAAGCGAGCATATCTGGGATCCAATTGATCCGAACTCTTTTTTTTCGTTACTACTTAGTAACCTATGTTATAGCACATTGGACAGGAACGTCATTGTCCCTTCCAATGTACAAAATTTTAAATTCACAGTCCACATTTCTGTACACATTACTCATACAAATTCCTTATTTGCGTCAACTATATGTAAAAAGGAACACAAATCTACAATATTTGAGATCCAATTGACCATAGCACATCTTCTCTCCAAGATATTTTAACTAAAGCGGCCCATACACTACAACAGCATGCATGCGTAATCAAGTGTTTGTGCCAGCGGTTGGGTCGTGTATGGGCATTTTGTGTGATTGTACGTGTTGCTGTAGTGATGTCAAATAGAGTTTGATATTTTGCTGATGGTACAAGCTTGCTGGTGTAGTATATGGTGAAATTAGCTCAGTTGAGCAAAGTTTTCATGGAGTAAACCACAGAATATGACTACTAAATTAGACACGACACCGGCGAATTGAAGATAATTCGCTTTACCACCATTTTGCGGTAGAGATAGCAAATATGACTAATTTCTATGCCTTTCTCTGTCATATTATCTTGATAAAATGACATTTAGTTATTTACCAAATAAAAATTTTCTTGGCAGGAATTGGCGCAAATGGGATAAAAAATGATTTTGCGCCAAAATCCTTGCCAAAGTTGGTAATTTGTGGACAAAATTTGGTAGATTATCTTGTCCACAAATTGCCAACAGTGAGAAAAGTGAAAAAGCAAATGTGATAAAGACAAAATAGAGGATTATACTGGATGTTGCAAGCAAAATGTAAGTATGGAAATAAATTTTTATTTTAGTTTTTATTATAATATTATGTTCTTTTACAGGAGCCGAAGATGTATTATGGGTTGTCCTGCTGGAGAGAAGCTCCATACGTTCCCGAATGAGCCGATTCGGTAAGTGTGTCGTCTTATTTTTATTAAAAAAGTGTTGTACATTGGATGCGACAATAATGTTCTTGTCCAATGTACAAATACGTAGGTTAAGATAAAAAGTGAACATTGTGCATTGGAAGGGGCAATTATGTTCCTGTCCAATGCAATAGTAGCTACAGAAACGCGTCGCGGAAAAAAGTGTGAACATTGTGCATTGGAAGGGGCAATTATGTTCCTGTCCAATGCAATAGGAACTTCAGAAACGCGTCGCGGAAAAAAATTGTGAACATTGTGCATTGGAAGGGGCAATTATGTTCCTGTCCAATGCAATAGTAGCTTCAGAAACGCGTCGCGGAAAAAAGTGTGAACATTGTGCATTGGAAGGGGCAATTATGTTCCTGTCCAATGCAATAGGAACTTCAGAAACGCGTCGCGGAAAAAAATTGTGAACATTGTGCATTGGAAGGGGCAATTATGTTCCTGTCCAATGCAATAGTAGCTTCAGAAACGCGTCGCGGAAAAAAGTGTGAAAATTGTGCATTGGAAGGGGCAATTATGTTCCTGTCCAATGCAATAGTAGCTTCAGAAACGCGTCGCGGAAAAAAGTGTGAAAATTGTGCATTGGAAGGGGCAATTATGTTCCTGTCCAATGCAACAGTAGCTTCAGAAACGCTTTTTGGCTTTACTACTAAATATACAATTTTAACAATAAAAAAATTCTATTTTTTTATTTACATGAATGAACTCCAACAAGAAAACCTGACAGAAACTAAATAAAATATAGCTGTTCCAAAACTTTATTCTATCCCTAAAAATTTAAACTGGAAAGAAATGCATCCAAGAAGGATGAAAGTTCGCAAAGAAAACAACTTTAGACTTTGATGGCATATGAAAATAAATTATATTTAATTTTTATTGTAATTATTTAAAATCAAAAGTTATGTTAGACATTTTTAAATTGAAATGTATTTATGTATTTAAAAAATGTTAATTAATTATATTAGTAAATATTCTAATTTTGTTTTGTTTTTGTAACAATTTAAGATGATTTACAAATATATACATATACATTTATACAATACTAAAAAATTAAAAATAATAATACAATTTCAAAATTGGATATACTTCTTTTAAGATTTTGTTACTACAAACTGGGGTGAGTATAAGCTTAGTAAAGAAATAACTTGCTTCTACATTATATTAAGCAAGCGACTTGTTTAAAAAATGTCTACAGAAATCAATCAACAATTTAATTTGCAGAATAAAAACTGCACATAAATTGGTTTACTTAAATTAAGTTGTATTTTGTATTCTTACTGTTATTTGTATTTAAGTTTTTATGTGTAGATATTTAAATTCATTAATAAATATATTATTCACATTAGTCTCGATTTCTGGTGGACACATCGTTTGTTGTAATTTCGAAGATTTAAAGCTTACAGAAGTATCACTGGCGGCCGCACCAAACATGCTCATGCAATATCTAATTTACGCTAGAAAAAAAGTTTTAATTATAGTATTTTATTTTCAAAAATTTTGTAATTTAACTTACACTCTAAGCACTTGGATGCATATTGCGATGCCCGATGATATTCTTCTTTGCCTTCATAATAACTCACGACGGTACATGAAGCCATGATATAAACCCTGGTTATCAGCCGCTGGTCTTTCATCGCTGCAATACATAATGTAGCACCCAACGCCCAGCTCTAAGGCTCCAATTTTTTCATTCCGATTGGCCATTTTATACATAACACCTTCGACATCACCCACATTACATGCTTAACTATAACATTTCATGGAATTTCAAAATCTATCTAGTTTTCCATAGGTCTCTCCTAAAATGAAAATAATTTAAGCATGTATAAACAAATTATGTGTAGCTAATATGGATTCAATCAACATTTAAAACTTACCTACAGCTTTTTTATTCCTTTGTATAGCAGCATTCGTGTTTTCCAGCTTTCATGACACATTAAACTCCAAGCCGTCAGATATTTGAGATTTAGTTTCTTTGATAGTATGTAATGGCCATAAAATGATCACATCGACCTAAGAACTCCATAGGTGCCCGGTCGTATTCCCGTACATCAAAATAACATTTGGCCAAAAAATAATTGTCACATACCACTTTGTTTATGCCTTGTAATGTTGCTTCGTTGAAATTTTTCACTTTTTGCATCGATGTCTATGTATATTGCACATGGTTCCATTTCAGCCAGCCATTTGGCATTTTGGATCAGACCGCGTTTTTGCCATTGGACAATGCCGCGACGTATGTACATAGTTCGCGTTTAACATCCTCCAAAGGCACATTAAAATAGTCATATTCACTTTTCGCAGTCCGAAGTAATTCCAGCAAGTTTTCTTTTTCCACTTTCAGCTTTTTTGTTACACAAAATTGATAAATTTAACAAGCGACCATGTACTAACAATTCGTGTTTTTTATGAAAACAACCAATTCCAGAGCGATGCATTGGAAGATATCATTGAGAACACGTAATACGAATATGTTTATTACCGCTTACATTAACATTTATTGTATTTAAAGCGCATTAAGTCTAAAATGTATATTTAAATTAAATTTATTTTGTGACATGAAATGAAAACATGGAATTGCTTTTGCAAATATTTCAACATTTTCACATTATTTAGGTCGCAATTTACATTCACTAGTTGAAGAACACTACCGGCCTTTAATTAAGTAAATTAAACACAAAAATCACTGCTCTTTTATGCAAATATTTATATTTTATTGAAAATAAGGCTAAAATAATTCACTTTTGGAAAATTTAATTTTGCACTTTTTCACGATCATATGGTCACAAATACTATGTATGGCTATTGCTTTTTATACATGCAAAAGCCTATTTTTTCTCTCATGTAAATAATCGTGGTAAAGCAGCGAATTCAACACCAACCAGCTGTTATCACTATTTTCCTTAACTCAGAACTGGGAATTCTGGTTCATATTCTGTATTTAGTAGTCTATGGAGTAAACATGCATTTAAAAAATATAATTTATTGAAATATAATTTTTTTCAATGGAAAAGAGAATTTTAGCTCTTTAGTTATACATAGCTGCTAATTTTAACAACATACCAATAGTAATTGTAAGAATTTTTTGTCCATAGACTGAAAAAAATAAATAAATTGTAGCAAAAACTGTGTCACTATTCATAACCACCCTTATCGCAATTTTGTAAAAAATGAATATTGTACCAGCTTGTTGGTATAATGTGTGCTTCGAGCATGAATGCTCAATCGCTTGATTGTGCGTGCATGCTGTTGTAGTGTATGGGCCGCTTAACATATTTGTACATTGGACAATAACTCTATTGTTCTTCCCAATGTACAAAATTCCAAACACAATTTTCACTCTATTTGCACTTAGTAATCACATAAATTACTTACCTATTTGGCTGCTTCGGGAACAAATGTAGTTTCTCTCCTGGAGGACAACCCATGGTACATCTGTGGCTCCTGAAAAGTAGGTATATTTTATTAAAAACCACTGTAAATAACTGAAAAAGTTATAAATAAATACTTACATTTTCACAATTGCTGTATGACGCCCGCAGTAAATTAATGTTTTTTCATTATTTTGGTTGGTTTTTTTTTACTTCTCTCACTGTTGGTAATATGTGGATAAAATAGTCTATCGAATTTTATCCACAAATTACCAACTTTGGCTAGGATTTCGGCGCAATAACACTTTTTCTCCACTTTGCGCCAAATCCTGCCAAGAAATTTTATTTTTTGTAAACACTAAATTTTACAAATGTCAAAACCGTATACTTTGTGCGATAGAGAGAAATATATAAAAATTCTCCAATGTTCCTATCTCTATCAGATTATTTATACGGTTGAATTCGCTTGAATTCGCCCGTGTCGTGTCTAGTTGTAAGCACAGAATATCTATCAAGTAATCCTACAACAAATTTGTATGTATATTGTTGTAACTAAAGGCCACTTCATATTAATACTCTTTGAATATTAAACATTTCTCTGTTTATACCTACTATTATATTGATTGCGTTCTCGTACTAAAAAGTTTTTACAAATTTTTACTGCATTTTACTAAATTGCGTTCGCTTACCCCAAGGCGAATTCACATTTTAAAATTTTCGCAGTAAATACTCATTTACTACATTTTACTACAAAAGTAAAAAAACACACCTATTGTTGATGCAGTCGTTTGCAATTTTCAAAAATAACGGCCCAAAATAATTAAAATATATGTATCTATCTAGAAATTTTCGAGTTGATTTGTTGAAGAGTTGTATTACTCATTCCCAAAATTAAAAGTTTTTGCAAAATTTTCATGTTGCCATCATTGTTTTCTGTCTTTTTTAACGCAAACGTCATTTTGTTGGTATTGTTTTGCTACATTTCAATAAATTTTTTCTTATTTTGAGGAAAGTAAAAAAAGTATTTAAAACTAGAAATGCCACACATGGTAACAATGGAAAATGGCCAGAGCCAAACTATACAGGAGATGTTGGGCTGCATCGAAAGGTAAACAACATAAATAATAAAATATTGCACGTTTGGATCGAAAAGGAAAACATAACCTATAAAACAAATCCTTTTAGATACAATCCCGACCATTTGAAAATTTTGGAGTCGTACGTAGAAGATCAGGCCAAAAGCAATACTTACGACTTGGAAGCTAATTTGGCAGTATTAAAATTGTATCAGTTTAATCCACATATGTTGAACTTCGATATAACCTACACCATCTTGTTAAAATCTTTGACAAATTTGCCACATACTGATTTTGTTATGGCAAAGTGCTTGCTTTTGCCGCAACAAATGAAAAATGAAATCGTCCAAACAATAATTGATTTGGCTGATATATTAGAGCGTACAGATTTTACACTGTTTTGGCAGAGAGCCGAAGTGAATAAAAGCATTTTCCGCCACATTCAAGGATTCCATGATTCGATACGCAAATTTGTATGCCATGTCGTGAATATTACCTTCCAGACTATTAGAAAGGATTTGTTGAAGGAAATGTTGGGTGGAATTGAAGGTAAGTTGAAGAAGGAAATGTGTGCCAGTTGTATTAATTTACTTTTAACTGGTAATAAAACTATTTGTTAAATTAATATACACAAAAAAGATTTAACCACGCGTAACTCTGCGATGTTTGAAATAGCACTTTTCATTTCGAAAATAGAACTTGCATAATAAAATTTGTTAGAGAAAACACTTGCCAGAAGGATAAGATAGGGTGCCATAGAAAAAACTAGGATTATTTACTTCTGGATGCCTCCTATGGGAAGTAAAAAAAATATCTACAGATATGCCATTTTCCAACAGTTTTTGGAAAAAGAGGGCTGCAGAGTATTAGCAAATATAGGACTTGGATAAAAAAAATTAGCTTCATTGAAGTAGTAAATATGTAGTTTCTAAAATATGTATATACATATAAAAAAAAATCAGTAATTAGAAAATTGAATCAGCTCCCAATTGTCTATGATATAGACAAAAATTGTTGTTTGTGCAATGAAGTTGGAGCAAATTGACAGAATTATATGGAACTTTCTTCATCTAAAGCCGAAATCCCACTATCGGCACAATGTCCCTATTTTCGTCGGTTTACTGCAATAAGGTAATAAGAAATAAACCAAAATGGTCTTATTTCTCAATTAATTGCGGAATAAGTCTATATAGCTTTATTATCAATGCTGTGTGGTGCAATTACATATGTACTTGTATTTCAAATAGTTGAGACATACGGCCAATTTAGCTTATAACTTATTGCTTTATTTCAGTGAGCTTTAAGATCAAAATTAATTTGTAAAACGCCAAAAGATTAACTTTCTAAAGATTTTTTTTATAACAAAAAAGTATATATTAAAAAAATCGTGGCATTTTCCGTTGTATAACATCTTACGGTTTCATTCAGATTCTAATGAATCTGCTTTCATCATTACCTATATAGCTAATAATGTTTTAAATTATATAACTTAATAAATTTTAAACTTTTATTTTAGATTCTACTTTAGACAAATGGATGAAACAATATGGTTGGAAGCGTGATGGCAATTTAGTTATTATTGCTTCACAAGAAGAAAAGATTAAGACCAAGAATATTACAGAAAAAATCGAGTTCGATAATTTGGGTGGACTTATGGCTCAGTGCTTGTAAGGGAAGTTACAAGTATCTGTTCCAATGGTATTTCCACTTCATTTAAGCATATAATATTAAAAGAAATTAACTAATAACAAATCTTCATGTGGAAAAAACTATAAAATAAACAATTCTTTTTTAAACAAACAAAGATCTTAAATTTATATTCTTTTTATTTAAATATTTAAACTAAATTAGAAATTTCATATGAAAGGTATAGCAAAAATTACGAAAAAACTTTGTAAGACTACAAGTAAGTTTAATTTCAAGTAAATCTTAAAGTAATCTGCCTTATCCTTGTTGGCGTATTTAAACTTTAGCTACGACCACAACACTTGTTCCTATATTAAAGGAAAACTGTTGAAGTGATATTTAATCCATTACAAAAAGGCAGTATTCGAAATACATCAACCACGATAAGGGGAATATAATTAATGGAAAATGATTAAGAACAAAACTATAATAGAGATAATACACGACACAAATATGCTAATGATAATCCACAGCGACTGCATTAAATTTTTAAGTTCAACTTTTTTTAAAGTTAGTTTTGTGCAGAAATAAAGCTTTTGTTATTGCCACTCTAGGAGCAATATTTTAAGATTGTTTCTTAAACTTCTTTAAAATTGGAAATATTTTATCAAAAGCTTCATATATTTCACCGCGTACTTTAGCTCCCGTTAACACAACTTTCCCAGAGACGAATATTAACAGCACAATACGTGGACGTACCATACGATATATAAGACCGGGAAAAAGTTCTGGTTCATACGAAGAGAAGTTGCAGTGGGTAAGTACCAATCCTTCTAGTCGTATGGGAAATTTAACATCACAGGAACCAACCATATTTTGAATTTTAAAATCGAGAAATTTTGCCTAAAACAAAAGAATGTGTTTTTAAGATTTTTTTGTAATACATATTAAGAAAATGCACTTACTGGAAAACCCAACTTTTGTATAATTCTGGCATATTTGCGGGCGGCTAAACGCGAATCGTCTTCACTTTTAGCTCCGGTACAAACCATTTTACCTGAGGAAAAAATTAAAGCAGTGGTACGAGGTTCACGAATACGCATAATAACAGCCGCAAATCGTTTGGGATTATATTCCGCATTACGGGCATGTAGTGCGATCTTTTTTAAATCAAGTTTACAACAAAGATTTACAGTCGAAACAATATTTCTAAAAATCAAATTTAAACAAACAGTTTAATTAGATAATTTGCATAAGTTATGCGACTTACTGTAATTGAGGTACTATGCCGGGATCGGCTGACCCCGGTGTCATAGGTGTCATGGGAGTAGCGGGACCCATTGTTTGATGTATATTACTCAAATTATCAGCTCTGTCGCTCATCGGCACCATAGGTGACATTAAACTTTGGGGAGTTTGTGGTTGCAATAAATTCTGTGGTGTCGTTCCTCCAGAACTGCTATTTTGAGTACCCATTATATTGGCTGAAGTAGATGACATTGAACTCTGATATGAAGGTTGATACGATTGCATTTGTTTATGTGACACCTGTAATGTTGGGTGTTGTCCAATGTTGGGTGTATTGGAACCCGTTGCCGGAGAATTCCCACCCATTATGTGACTTAAGTCATGAGCATACATATTGCTGGCTGATACATTAGAATCGTGATTATTATGCTGATTTATAGCAGGGGGATGGTACACGGGATTGGCAACTATCTGCTGGTCGGCCTCCATTTGATGTAGAGGTGTGCCAATACTTGGTATTGAAAAACCTGGACTTAGCATTTGATCCATCTTTTAAATTTTATAAACTGTGCAATGTGTATATGAAACAGTTTGGCGGCAGCTGGTTTATTGGCAGCAGACGCAATTCAATTGTTGAACTTCAATTTACACTTATCTACAACTTGAACTTCGCAGCATAAACCGTTAATTGAGCTTTCTAGATGTCAAACATATTTTTAAGTTTTTTCTCCTTGCTTTGCTTTTAGTAATTCACACTAATATAAAATAAATATTTATTTCTAAAAATCAACAATTTCTCAAATGTTTTACCAGAAATTATTTGTCGGTAAAATTGCAAGAACAGTGCTGCCATATGAATAAATATGGAGGATGGGAACGCGTCCGTGATTTGGAGAAGCTTGCAATGCGGACAAGCACAAAATTTAATACTCAAGTAATTTAATTACTCAAGGCCTCTTTTTATTTATCAGGGAGATTATGAAATAGTTATGCACATGAAATTTGTTTAATAAATTAATATTATTTCTTATATATAAGGCAGTAAATAAAATGTTAAAACAGATATTTACTTGATTTACATTAGGTCGGTTTGTTTCTGTTTTGATGTATGGGACATTTTTAATAAAATTGAGTTATTGATTGATTATATATGAATAATGTGTCTTCCTCCAAATTCCTTCAAATATCAGTTTTCCGATATCTTGAATATATCTAGAGATATAGAGGTGAAAATGTGCGTCATTTCCACAATTTTTGAACATTGTAACTGTAACATTGTTTTACTGCAATCGAAAATTTTTTTCATATGTGGCACATTTCTCAAGTAAAAGTATTAACATTGTTATTCAAGTCTGTTATAATGTATACCAATGCATATTCTACTCAAAGAACGTAAATCGAATTAAAGTGCAAAAATTTAACTATTGTAAATGAAATTAATTGATATTTATTTTTTATTAATGCAATTTCTTTTATTAAATATAATCACTGTCGTTTATTTCTTCTCTAAAAGTCATGTTATATAAATAAAACTGATATTTTCACCTTTTATATCTACTTAAATATATACAGTAATTTAAACCAATTGAGCAAGTAGTGAACAATATTGTTTTTATGAATGTGGAATCCGTTGATAAAGATTTTTGTCATTTTTTCTTTACGTCCTAATAACTTTTCATGTTGGATGTAAAAATTTTATCAACACTTAGTTTGAATAAAAAACATATGTTTCTATTACTTTTATTATTAAACAAAAAATTCTATCGTGTATTTTTATAAAACTAATGAGGTAAACATTCTTCATCGATTTTCTCGAAAACACATTTTTGTCCAATACATCAAAACAGAAACAAACCGACGATATGTATATATAGATATATGGATCTGCAGCCTTGAACAAGTATTATTTATACATTATTTTTATAGTAAATTACCCTATTAGCTCTCAAGATTCACACACATCAAGTTTTCTTGTTACAGCTGTGACCCTCAACTCATCTTCTTCACCGTACACAAGTTTTCTTGCTACAGCTTTAACCAAGGCACATTTAATATGCCTTGCCTTTGATATGCCTAGTAAGCACACACAAGTTTCTTAAATAAAGTTATCGTGTGTAAATTAGGTCTTACAATATTTTTAAGTGGCAGATTCCCACCACAATCTATTGTGAATGAATGAAAAGAAAAAAATAATGCACACACCAGTGATGGGAAATGTGACACAATTGTGCCATTTTTGGCATTGTTGGATGCTGGCAAGGCGTATTTATATAAGGTGACCTTATCGCTACAACAATACAACAATACTAAAAAAAAAAACCCCCATCTGTCAAAAACAGTTGACTAATATACCAATACATACATACATATTTATAAAACACATACACTTTTCACTTTAAATCTAAACAAACATTAGATAAAAGAAGAGATTTTGACAATCGGGGTGCAAAGCAGTTCAATTAGGCTTCGAACACCTGATAATCATCTGGACTGTTAAGGTCACCTGTTATCAATTCGCCTTGAATGCTGGCTGGCACTATGGCACTATCGCTCCTTTGCTGGCACTTTTCGTGCATTTTGTTATTAAGATAATAAGTATTTTATTTTTTAATTTACGCTTTTAAGTATTGTAAACTTAGTAGGATTTGGGGCTGACGACTGTTCGGTTATGATGGGAAAGAGTCCATTGAATGTTTTCTTAGAGCATAGCTGGCCAAAGTGGCGCCAGAGTGCCGAACATCAATCAGCTTCTTATACAAATGAATACATTTACACGAAAACATTACTCTCATTGGCCAGCACTAGCCTAGAGACAATGACGATTTATTAAAAGGAATAAGTGAATCTTTTTGCAACAGCTCATGTCGAAAAGATGATTTTAAAAATTTTCGGATATATTTTAACTGAGAACTTCATTTAATTCGTAATGATAAAACTTTATTTATGTATATGAAATAGTTTGATGGATGATATAGGTTAGGAAGGGTGGTGCTATACCGCACCCCCACTCGCGTACTAAATTGGGTTCATAGTGATATGGATGATATAAGCAAATAAAAATTAAAATAAGTGATATTTATGTGGAATCGCAATCTGAAGATAAGAGTACAATTAATTTTAAAGAGGCTTTCTTTTGAATTCGTTATTTGTGTCGACATTTTTTAACAAAAAATACATCGATGATGATCATATTCATAAATTCCCACCATCTTCACCACAAAGTAAATTAACATTAACGGTTAACATTTAAATTAAGTTAAGGGTGGTTTGGCACTATTCGAGTTATTTTGGCACTATTTAGAAAGAGATTCGGCCCGAAAATAAATTACCAATTCCCATCACTGGCACACACACAGCTACACAGTGAGAAAATCAAAGAAAAAGAAAACATTATTTTGCCAATTGGTTGTTAATTTTCCTATAAATGTTTTGATAATTAATATATTTAAAATTGAAGTGATTTGTACAAAACTTTACAACAACATGTAACAACTGTCCATTTTATAGAGAATTCAAAAAGTAAAACATATTTTAAATAAAATCGAAACAAAGAAGCTTCAACAATTTTAAATTCTTTTGAAGAGTTGAATCAGCAGAAATATTGAGTAATATTTTGGATAAAAACTTCGATTAGAAGATCAAAGTATTGCATTGGAATACTCAAAATATAATACATACATAGGTAAATACTTTAATAAGAATTTGTGTTTCTAAAAACAAACATAATGATATCGATTTTTACCAAATGTATGTTCTGCGATTACTTTTGCTATTAAAATTATTATTTTCCTTGGTAACATTTAGTTGCTGGGCAAAATGAGCGCAAAATCGCGCAGACCTGGAACTGCAAGTAGCCAAACCCTTAATGAGTGTGTTCAGGTTGTAGTACGATGTCGCCCTATGAGTAATAAGGAACGTTCCGAGGGATATGATGAGGTCATTGGTGTTTATCCAAATCGGGGTGTTATTGAAATATCCAACTACTCGGATTCACTAAAAGAACAACGCAAGGTATTTACATATGATGCTGTCTACGATGCCGGCTCATCACAGACTGCGGTATACAACGAGATTGTATTTCCATTGGTCAGTTCAGTTTTGGAAGGCTACAACGGATGCATTTTTGCATACGGTCAAACTGGTACTGGCAAAACATTTACCATGGAAGGTATTAGAGGCAACGATGAACTGGTGGGCATAATACCTCGCACTTTCGAGCAAATATGGCTGCACATTAATCGTACTGAAAATTTTCAATTTTTGGTTGATGTTTCATATTTGGAAATTTATATGGAAGAATTGAGAGATCTCCTGAAGCCGAATTTAAAGCACTTGGAGGTGCGCGAATGTGCTTCTGGTGTATATGTACCAAATCTACATTCCATAACATGCAAAAGTGTCGATGATATGATGAATGTAATGAAGCTGGGAAATAAAAATCGTACAATTGGTTTCACAAACATGAATGAACACAGTTCAAGGTAAGTTCTTAAATTTTACAATTATTATATACACAAATATGTATGTAGCCTTGCCTGTAAAATTACATAAGATTTAACTTAGTAAACAAAACTGATTATCAACGGAAGGAAAACATGTAAGATTAAAGGAACGTAAAAGATAATTATCACATGTAATTTGGCTTAAAAGGCGATACAAACTTCAGCCTGTTAAGTGCATAGGGCCAGGGGGTACAATGATAAGGCAAAACTTCTGATCGGTCCGATTTGGTGGACCCAGAGTGATCCTTATTAATTGTACTTCAAGTCGACTCACTAAGCTTCTCGTGGTTGGCCCCTGCGCGATGTTCTTGACAACCTTCGGGCATCAGCGAGTCGTGAGATAATAAGCTGTTCGCTATATAAATGTGTTACTTACTCAGCCGGTCTGTTGGCTTAGATGGCAGCCCCATTATCAGAATAGGATACAGTAGGCCAATCACCTGCTTATCTGAAAGTAATTGGTTAATGAAACCTCAAGTCTTATTGTTAAGCTGATTAGTATGTGAAAGAGATAGACGAGGGGAACACAAACGTTTCTTTTCTTTTTTTTTTTAAATATCATGGAATATAATCATTTCTAAACAGTCTCAAATCATTAGTGTGTTAGGTAATTAGTTTAGAAAGTTAATATCGCTTTGAAACAATAATTTTAGTACATTATTGCAATATGTGAATTGACCAAATATTTTAAATATTTCAAAGCTTAATCTACTTTCTTATGATGACTTTAACTTTTATCTGAATTCCCATTTTTTAGATCTCATGCTATTTTTGTGATAAAAATTGAAATGTGCGACATTGAAACCAACACGATAAAAGTGGGCAAACTCAATCTTATTGATCTGGCGGGAAGTGAGAGGCAAAGCAAAACGGGCGCTTCAGCCGAGCGTCTTAAGGAGGCAAGTAAAATCAATTTGGCTCTGTCATCATTGGGAAATGTTATTTCAGCCTTAGCAGAGAACTCACCCCATGTGCCCTATCGCGATTCGAAATTAACTCGTCTCTTGCAAGATTCCTTGGGTGGTAATTCTAAAACAATTATGATTGCTAATATAGGTCCCTCGGCCTATAATTATAATGAAACATTAACCACCTTACGTTATGCATCCCGAGCTAAAGCTATACAGAATCAACCGATTAAAAACGAAGATCCTCAGGATGCAAAACTTAAGGAGTACCAGGAAGAAATTGAACGTCTTAAACGTTTAATAGGTTCCAAACAACAACACATAAAAGTAGAGAAACCACCCAAGAAGATTGTTAAGAAACCAAAGACAGAACGAAAAGAGAAATCACAGCACAAAGATATGGATGAGAGTTCATTGCAAAATAATAGCGAAATGAATGATGTAGAGGAAGATAAGGATGAGCCCGAATCTGATAAAGAAAATGCCGTTGAAGAGGAAGTGGCCAAAACAAACGAACAATTGGAATCTGAACGTTTAGAAACAGCTAAATTGGCAGCCAAACTATCGGAGCTTGAATCTCAGCTGGTAAGAGGAGGCAAGAATTTACTCGATACATATAGCGAACGACAAATTGAGTTGGAAAAGAAATTAGTAGAGATAGCAGAACGCAAAAAACGAGAAATTGAAATGCAGCAAAAATTGGAGCTACAAGAAGAAACCACCTTGGAAATTAAGGAAACTGTTACGTCCCTAGAGCAAGAAGTGGAATTGAAAAAACGAAAACTTTCTAAATGTTATGCCAAATATTTGGCCCTACAACAAGAACTTAACGATTGTAAATTTGAACACAATCAAGACTTGAGAGAATTGGAAATGGCACAAAATGAATTGGTCAAGGAACTTAAAAGGCAGCTTTTAATTATAGACAATTTTGTGCCAGTAGAAGTAAAACAACGCTTGTACACCCAAGCCAAGTACGATGAGGAACAAGAGGAATGGAAGTTCTCATCTTTGCCTATATACAATGATGGCAACTATAACAGTAAGCGACCTGTATCCCATCCCCAACGTCGTAGACCAATTTCGGAATATGCCTTGTTGGAAGCTAAAAACAATACCTCTGAAGCGTCATTACGTTTCAAAAGTGAAAATATTGTGAACTATGAATTGGAAATGCCCTGTCGTACTACACAGGAATACAAAATTCCTAAAGTGTCGGCTTCGTTGCAGGCCGTATTGGCTCAAGCCATGCAAACTGGTGATGATATCGACATTGTGGAGAATCATACAAACTCCATACGCAGTCGCTTGGAGAGCATCATTAATGCCAGTGCTAATGCAGCTGCTGCTGCGGCTGCCGCATCAGCAAATGTGAATGGGCACGTCACAAATACAAATGGCGGCATACCTGCATCGAATGGTGTGCGTAGTATTAAGTCTAGTCGCGCCACGGGAATATCTCCTCCTTCTGCCTTGGACTCAAATAGACGTCCACCAACTGGACGTGCAGCACCTAAAAAACCAGGCTCAGCTTATCCTAAAGCTAGAGGTCTGGTCACTAAATGAAGAATACAATTTATATTGAATATCTCAAATATTTCGTATTTAAATGCATTTTTCAAGTTAATTCGATTAATATTTATTTAACACATTTTCTTACTCTCAATTATAAATCGTTTTTCTTGAGTCCTTCAAGGAACAAACAAGCTCTTTTATAACAATTAGTTCAATATATTCAATATTTTACATTTAATTGTTTTTGTACGCTTTTTTATTTTTTGTTGCCTTTTTATTCCCGCTGGGTATTAATTTTTTGTTAATAAAAATATATTTTTTTTCCAAGCTGCTTTGTAGGTTTTTTATTAATTTAATCTGATATGTAAAAGTATTTTTACATTATGGTTCGATGCTTTATAAAGATCATCCAGCTTTTCCTTTGTTGTGGAAAATTTGGTGTTTCTAAACTGGTATCATGATTGAAAAATGTACATATGTATGTACATATACATATTAGTGATGCTCGAATAATCGTATTCGTATTCGAATTGTCGAATATTCGGCCATTTTCAGGTGAATACGAATGTATTCTTATTCGCCAAATTCAGTCGAATACGAATATTTTTCCAAAGAAATTAAATAAATGCATAAATCCTAAATGAAATTTAAATAAATGACTAAAAATTTTGTACAAATACATTAATTTTGATAAAGAAATTTGTGTATCATTTTCAAATATTATTCAATGACGATCATTAAAATTTTGAGTACTTTTTATTAACTTTAAAGTACGCCAACAAGAGTGTGAAGTCCTTTTTCATAAGAATGTTTTAATATATCATGTTGCATATAATATTCGTATTTGTATTCGCGAATATCGTTTGAAATATTCGTATTCGCGAATATCAAAAATTGACATTCGTTACACCACTAATACATATATGTATGTATTCGTACATACGGTAAATATGAATCATGTCCGCCAAAGTTTTTCATTATAATTTTGAAACGGTTGATGTTTGCTCGTTTTGATTTAATTCAAAGAAATGATTTAAATTTTGTAATATTTTCAGTTCAATTTAGTTATGTACATTTTCTTTTGGATTAGCAGAAATAAAAATATACAAAAAACCACAAAACGTTGTTTTATTTCAAACAAATTGCAAATTATTTTATTCTAAAATTATGAATGTACATATGTATAAGATTAACTAGACTTAAATCATAAAGTATTGATTAATAACTTCTTGTTTGTAATTGCAACAAATTGACTGAACAAAAATTTGCCTTATTTTTCTAAATTATTGAAACCCGTCTTTTCGACCAAGTCCAATAGACTCTGCAGCTTATTATCAAACAGCTCACAGCGTATAGGCATTTCCAAGGAGTAAAATGGATTTTTCAGGGCATAATCGGAATACAATTCGTATATTTTGCGCAGCAAAGTGTCCATCCCATTTATACCTGTCTCACTTATGACAATAAATTTAACACCTGTTAAAGTTTGAAAACAATGCAACGTAAATGTATCTGCCTCCAATACTTCAATGCCTGAGGACTTCGGTTCAGGACTCAATTGACTGGCAATGGCGAATAAAGGGTAAAACATACTGGCCAAAAAGATTTTTTCATTCGTAGTCATCTTAGGACGTGTAAACTTCAAGAGAATGGGATAATTTGCTGGTGACTCCAACAAACTTTTAATGTCTCGACCATCCTCCAATGTCGCTCCATTTACTGGTGCGCCATTAACAGCCACTAATACATGGCCAACTGTGGGTTTTTATAAGCAGTATATTATCAAAATTATTAAAAATTTCATTATTTAGATGAAACATACCGTTAATACCATCTTTGCCATTAAAGGTCACTGATACTTTTTTGGGATTGTAATCCAACATAAGGTCTATAGGGTATGTAAAGCTTTTTTCATGTTCGATACGTGGTACATTGTTGTCAAAGTTGAAGATAAGGCCGCCAGATTTACTAACGATATACACGCCATAGATAATCATTCCTTTTTTATTTATTATGGTCCTGAGAAAGAATATTATAAACCACGGCAATAAAGAAGTAATTTTTCTAAGCAGCTGGCTTTTTGTTTATACTTGTTTACATACGCCTTAAGTATTGCCATATTTTGATTTCGCACAGTGGCAGCCTTGAGAATATAGTACCCAATTTTTGGTTTGGTAGTTAAGATCATTTAACTCTAAAGCTGTCCTTACACGGTAATACAAAATATTAATGAAAATCAAGGCACATTTAATACTTCCCTATTAACCTTCGTTTATTCTCTTGCTCTAAATGATGAAACAGAATAAAGTCTGCAACTTCAGGAAAATCGCTGACAAATTAATAAAGCCCATAATAAAATCGACGGCAGTAACTTCAAATGCTCTCTGATTTTTGTTTTATTTTCTTTTGTGCTTAATTTTCTTTGTAGTTTTGTTTACAAAATATATGAAATTTATTGAAAGTATGGTAACATTTTTGTGAGAATCAGTATTGATATGTGAGAGAATAAGAAAAAACGTTCTCAAAATAAAATAGATTCTATCTCACGACTGCTTTCTGCGGCTGGTTTTTTGTGTCAAATTGTATGGGAAATGTGTTTAGGCCGGAATTCTGTTTAATCATTAATAGCTAATAAATCAGTGAATGTTTAAACATAGTTTAAGTTAATTTTCACAAAAAATTAAAATTGATTTAAATGCACTTTCATTTTTTCAGTGGCTAATTAAAGTTAATAAAAAATTACGTTGAAAGTATGGTAGCACTACAATATTTCCAAATATTATGGAAAGCTTTCCAAAGAACAGCTGTTTGATATAAATAAGAAAGTTGATTTATCAAATTGCAGAAAAATTAAATAGCAAAAACACATTTTATGATACAAAAAGAGCATCGGAATGCATTTTTATATTTATATATTTCATGAAATGAAAATATGTGTTACATTTGTTGTATATTTCCAAAAATTAAAAGAAATTATTTTTAATAAGACCTCATGATGTTTATGTACATGCATTCAAAAAACACACACATGCACAAAACATATGGTATGTTTGTAAAACTTAAACAACGCTTAAATGCACAATGTTGGCTATTTAAGATTCATTTAATTTTGTGGTGAAAAACAAAATTTTGTGTTTAAATCAGATTTAAAAATGAAATACATATAATCATTGACTGATTTATTTGCCCTAATAATGCTTTTCGTGTGAAAATATTTAAACATTTTTCAGATTACCTCCATCGTGACTTGACATTCCCTTGAACTTGTCCAGCTACCTACATTGATTGATTGAGAGATTTTAGGGATAGATTTCATTGATTCGTCTTACTTTATTTTATCTATTCTTTATACTTTTGCAACTTTTTTCTTTTTTCGAACTATTCTCATGATATTTTGCATTTTTGTTTGATTTTTTAATAATGAATTAAATAGTTATTTTATTTTGTTATTAAGTATAGCTTAACATTTAAATTCAGGAATTATCTTTGTAATATACTTTAATTGGCCGATAGGCTTCCATATTATTTTATTTATTTATTTATTTATTTATTTCTTCAGTAATACATATGGCCTGTTGGCCAATTAACAATATATTACAAGTTTTTGATATATTAACAATTATGTATGTAAGTATATAAATACATATGTACAATGTAGCATATACAATTAAATTCTTGAGATCAAATTATTGGTACAAAATATCATAAGTTATCAGTCAATTATTAATTTCAACTACATAGAAACTCTGATGAAAACAATACAAAAATATTAAAGTAAAAATAAATCATGATAATCGATAACTAGGCTGGAGTAAGGAAATCAATAAGCTTTCTCTTAAAAGTAGTCAAAGACATGCCAAATGAAAAATAAATAAATACATTGTTGAACGCAAGCAATTTGACGTCATCGCTCTGCTGGCGTTATTGCTTGTGCTAAGATACATCAAATCGGTCGTGTGGTCGTAGTATTAGATCGCATAGATAAATTTGTGTTGCGCAGTCCCATCTCAGAATAGTATTTGCAATAAAACAATATTTAAACGATCTGGCATTCTAATTTTCTGGCATTTCTGTTTACTCAGGTGTGTTTGACATTTGGCAGTAATATTGCACACAAAGTAATCAGAAAACAAAATCTTAAATTTTTCAATACGTCTTTAAGAAATTGAAAATCTCATCCAAAATTACGGAAAGGCTAGAAAAAATGGGCTCCGACGACGCTAGCATCGTTTCTAGCGATAGCGGCGAGCGCGGAGAACGTATTCAAAAGGGATTTCAAATTAACTACATGATTCTACGTGATGCTGACACAGGTAAGGTCATCTGGCAAGAAAATAAAGATTTTTCATCACCAGATGCTGAGCATGAGGCGCGAGTGCCCGTTAAAATCCTAGACTTAAGAGCTGTATCACGCGAAATTAACTTCAGTACCATAGAAGCAATGGAAAATTTTCGACTAGATCAAAAAGTATTATTTAAGGGGCGCATAATGGAAGAGTGGTTTTTTGAAATGGGCTGGGTTGGAGCAAATACCACCAACACTTGGCAGTCAACTATTGAAGCCGCACCCGAATCACAAATGATGCCTGCTAAAGTCTTAAATGGTAATGTCACCATTCAAACCAGTTTCTATGACAACGATACACTCATCACTAAATCCGTAGTACGACTTTATTATATTTAAGTATTTATAAATAAAAACAAGTGGAATAAATAGCGACATGAAGTTTAAAAAGCTACACAACTATATTAACAATATAAAACGACCTCGACATCGACACCCACATTTGAAATTTTTTGTTTGTTATTAAATCATCAAAGTTAACAGAACCTTAAAGTAATTAAAACATAGGCAAAAAAAGAAAAGCTAAAAAAATATTATTGGTGTAATTCTGTTTATAAACAGAAATTTTACAGTTCTGTTAAACTAAATATCACTATGAGCATAAAATGATTTTGATGATTTGTTCGATTCAGGTATTGTTTCAACATAAAACATTGCGTTACTGTTGCAGCGGCTTGAAATACTGAGTTATTCGAATCCCTTTGTATTTCATGAAATATGAGGTATTTTTTTAAGCATTTCGTAATTGTAATTAAGTAATTGTATACGTATTTTAAACTGATTTTAAAATTAAAAAAATATTGCATTTTGTTGAAAAAAGAGGAACGCCATAAAAGAAATAATTACTTTAAATTACTATATTACTATGTATATTACTTAAGATGTATTTGCTATAATTGCAATACATACTTATTTATGTCAGATTTATATCTATATTTTAATAAAAATTTTAATTAGAATGAGTAAATGATGTTTAAAAGTAAAAAACTATGAAATTGTAAAATGTTAATATATTTACAGTACATATATATTAACTCGAAATTCTGCAAAATTTGCAAACTTGAATATTCAGTCGGGGAACTTTTTCATTTGTTTTAACTATTTATAAAAAAATTATATAAGTAAATATAACAATAAATAAATACATACTGACATACCTATTAATATATTCTCTTGTTCAAACTAATTATTTTTTATTCCCAAAATAAATAACTATTTTATCTTTAAAGTAAGACTAACGAATTTTAAAATGTGTTCTCGTTAGAAACAACTTAACTGACCACATATCCATATAAAGCAAATATATACATTTCGTTGGTCTCAAGTAGTAGGGCCCTAACTCAAACAATGGTAACATTACAGGAGAAGGCAAAACATTATAGAAACTGTAATATTCAAAAGGTACATTTATTTATTCAACTGCTTGTAAAAGCGTTATTTTTTGCACTATTGCAATACATTTTTGTGTTTAGGTGTATTTGTGTGAAATGTATTGGAATCACTGAGAAACTTAATTTCGTAAAACTTATGAGTTAGGACCTTTGAGACGGTCGATATGTACTCGTACGTATGTATGGACATATCGCTCATTTTCTTAATTTGGCGTTATAATCGAAAAAGTAGTTTTACAGAAAACGAGTTTAAAATTTTCAATTTAAATACAATAGAAAAATGAAATTTTATTTTTCTCTCAATAAGTTATTTTCATGAAATTTTTAATAAATGTGAAGGACGACATGAGGACAATTCTGCATTAACTCAGAAATCGTTTGTTTTTAGTTATGACGTTGTTCAAGTAAATGAGCGATATGAACTTATCTAATACGACGGTAATCATTGACATCTATGAAAACGTAGAACGGTTTGGGTCAATGTTGATTGTATCTCTTTTCAACCTAACGTAATACAAGAGCTTTATTTTTATTTTAAAACTAAAATTAAATTCTGTATATCGATGGATTAATATAAAAAGAGCGTATCTTTCGTTTGAATTCAGTTTTTTCCTTCTGTAAAATATCAAAAATTCGAGTTACGCCTTTCCTATATGAAGCCATCGATATGTATATATGTATCGCAAGGATACAAAGAAATTGGGGTAGACACCAACAATTTAAATTTTAGAGATTCGATTGACAACAATCATATAAAAATATCGATCTGCTGTTTCCTACGTTGCAGTTACATCTCATTACTGTCGGCTAACTGAGCCTTAAGGCTCGATAAGTACACGTTCTTATATGTGGTTAATATTTAAGTAAAAATTCCCCATATCTACCTTACGTTACATCACATCTATATAACCATTTTCATTACTTTTCACATAACAATATCGATCCGCTGTTTCCTACTGTTGCAGTTACTTTACATTACAGTCGGCTAACTGAGCCTTTAAAGCGCGATTAGTTCTCGTTCTTATATGTGGTGAATATTTAAGTAAAAAGTCCCCTTATCTACAATGGAGCAAAAAAATCCCTTAAGTAATTTTAAGTACCAACACTGTTGAAAGAAGAAATTTTATTTGACAACTCTTGTTCAATCGGTTTGTATTTCATTCAGTGCTTCTTCGTATTTGTAAACAAAATAAGTCTGTAATTTTCATTAAGAATAAACAAAAAAATAAAAATAATGAAATTTTAGTTAAAAGGAGTAATCAATGTTATCAATATAGGTATCAATAACAAAAATTAAATGGGTATAAGAAACAAGTGCATTTTTTTCGCTAGTTAATGGACAACGCATAAAAAAGAAAAGTGGAAAACTAAGAAAGGTGGTAAGTAGGTATTGTAAAAATAAAAATTTCTCATATTAGAAAAATAAAAAATAAATAAACTTATCAAGCTTTATTAAGTACTTTGTATTCTCAAATGTGTAAATACAATTTTTTATAAACATAAATTTAATGCATTGTACGAAAATGAAATGATAAAATTAATTTTGTGCTAACTATTAACATATGTATATGTATATAATATGGATGTGAAATATACAGTGAGGGTAAGAACTGTTGTAAATTACATGCTACATACTAGTGATGTAACTAATGTTAATTTTTGATATTCGCGAATACGAATACGAATATTTGAAACGATATTCGCGAATACGAATATTATATGCAATATGAAATATAAAAAAATTGTTATGATAAAGAACTTCACACTCTTGTTAGCGTACTTTAAAGTTAATAAAAAGTACTCAACATTTTAATGATCGTCATTAAATAATAATTGAAAATGATACAAAGCACAAATTTCTATGAAAAAATTAATGTATTTGTACAAACTAAAATTTTTAGTCATTTATTTAAATTTCGTTTAGGATTTATGCATTTATTTATTTAATTTCCTTGGAAATATATTCGTATTCGTCTGAATACGAATGTATTCGTATTCGCATCCGCCAGAATTTAACAAACACGAATACATTCGTATTCGCCTGAAAATGGCCTGAAAATGGAATCGACAGTTCGTATACGAATACGAATATTCGTGTATGTACTAGTGATACATATGTATCTGAAATGAGAATATGTCTATTCATATGTATGTATGTACTTATTACATATGAATATATTTTTTATTCCAAGAATATTTTGATCTAAAAATTAATATTGACGAAATTTTTTTCTGATTAATAAATACTCATAAGTTTTCGAAATCGATATTTTTACATATTTCGATAGACCATTACTAGATACACCTCCTCCTAATTAATAAAACTAATATAACACTAAATATATAAAGTGTTTTTAATAAAAATTGCGTTTAAAATAATTTTGTATTAATATTGCATCTTTTTTTATTTAATTTTTTCCTCCTCCTGTAAACTATGAAAAACATGAGTTGGGGCCTGTTCGTATTAAGTTAACGATATGTACATCACTGTTGGCATTTGTGGCACAATTGTACCAAATTTGGTACAATTACATTTGCATTGGTACACTGGTACGCTTTATACTTCAGTGGTACAATTTGAAAAAATTTGTGCTTTGCATTACAGTAATAATAATTTGCCTAAGGCCGAGATTCCACTATCGGCACAATTTACCGATTTTCGTCGGTTTACTTAAATAAAGCCATAAGATATAGCTAAATTGGCCTTATTTATGAACTAATTGGGTTGCAGTTTTAAAAACTTCATACAGATTAGATCACTACTTTTCTTCTATAATGTTATGCTCACAGATTGTCCAGACTATGTCCGTAGAATTTTTACGTTTTTGCAAAGTGGTAGAAGCCCACAGCTTCTATTTCCCACTAGAAATCGTCTTATTTATGAAAGATCATTTACTGTACGAGTCGCCAAATGTTGGAACTCATAGCCACGATCCTTAAGAGCATTCCATCTTACTCGTAATTCAGTCAAAGATAAGCTTGTTGA
This sequence comes from Tachina fera, assembly GCA_905220375.1. Lineage (NCBI taxonomy): Eukaryota > Metazoa > Arthropoda > Insecta > Diptera > Tachinidae > Tachina > Tachina fera. The sequence goes on along the minus strand of LR999965.1, from coordinate 47,365,520 downwards.
ACATTTTTCACAATTGAACTGACCTAGATTCTAAATACATATAGTTAATTTCATGCGCAATTTATCTTCCAATTTATAAGTAGTAGTCTCATCTAATAATTTTATAACTACATACCTATTATTATTATTTTTTTTTTTGCAATTTTTGTGTCTAGTTTATTTGTTGCCTAAATGTATAATTATTCTTATGCTATTATTGTAGTCCACCAACTATATATGGCCCTATGGGCTCGGTTGGTTATTGTTATAAATAAATAAATAATTGAAATATAAGGACATAATTGCACCACACTACATTGGTACTAAAGTCATATAGACTTATTTCACAATTAATTGAAAAATAAAGCAGTTTTGGTTTATTACTTACGACTTCGTTGCGGTGAACCGACGAAAATCTGTACATTGTGCCGATAGTGGTATCTCGGCTTAATACTGATCATAAGTACCAAAATTTGCAACATTGGTAGTTTATGTTAATATTTTTCTGATGAATCCTACCATGTACCTCGCCAATCCTTCAATACACAGCATACAGACTATCATAGCATTTCTAAAAGCCTGCAATATATACAAAGACATCTAAAACCACACACATTCATTAAAAGTTATTTGCACATCCTTCGAATCCAATTTATCAACTATATTTCAATATATAACCATTTTTTTTCCTCTTTTTCCTTTTCATACAAAAAGCTGAAGGCCTTAGTAGCCATTGCTTTCTAATATAAGTTATTTTAACTAGTCTCTTACTACAACTTATAATGTAAATAAATAAATAAACAATTTTTCATTTGTTTTGGTACCACTTATCCCAGTTTTTTTATAGTAGGTGAAGACTCAGCAACGTGTTTATGCAACTAGGGAGGTTGCATTGTCGGTCACACAGTGTAGTCTTGTTTATAAATGCGTTCGAAATTGCATTCGAAGTTTCTAAAATATCAAAATTACTTTATGTTTTTGCAGTGTCTGTGTAAAAGTATGCAGCATATAATATAAACGTGTTGCAGAAACAGTTGATTTCTTCATGTTTTTGTTTTCAATAAATGAAAAATTGTCATGAATTCTTGTTGTGTATGCTTAGTTAGCAGATGGCTTCATTTTGGTACAATTGAAGTTAATTTGGTACAATTTTACCATTTTAATGGTACAATTTAAGAATATCCATATCCCAACACTGATGTACATATGCATGTAACCAACTTCAAATAAATTCAGTGAAGTGCGACTTTGACCCGCGCACGAAGGGTTCCGTACGGGCACGAGATATGTAATTCAATACGAACAATATAAACTATAGTATAAACTATAGTTTTCTCGTTTTTGGATTTTTTCGGGTTTAAGCGTTTTATTTAGTTTGGGGTTTTTTTGAATTTATTGGCGCTTTCTGAGTTTTGGCACTTTTTTTTCACGTTTTGGCGATTTTTTTTTGGTTTTTGAAGTTTTTTTAATTTTGGCAATTTTTATTATTTTGGCGTTTTTTTATTTTGGCGATTTTTGTATGCTGGCGATTTTTTTTAATTTTGGCGTTTTTTTCATATAGGTGATTTTTTTTTTGGTTTTGGCGATTTTTTTAGTTTTGGCAATTTTTTTTCGTTTTGAGGGTTTTTTTCGGTTTTTGGCGTTTATTTCAAATTTTGGCGATTTTTTTCGTTTTGGCGATTTTTTTAAATTTGGCGATTTTTTTTTAATTTTGGCGATTTTTTTTCACATAAACAATTATTTTGGTTTTGGCGCATTTTTCGCTTTTTGGCGATTTTTTTCGGGTTTTGGCGTTTTTTTTCATATTGGCTTTTTTCATTTAAACGATTTTTTCGAATTTAGCGATTTATTTTAGTGCTAGAATTTTTTTTTAATTTTGTCGATTTTTTTCGATTTGGCGATTTTTTTTTAAATTTTTGGCGATTTTTTTCAGGTTTTGGCGATTTTTTTCGGTTTGGCGATTTTATAATTTTCGGTTTTTTTAGTTTTACCGGTTTTGAAAATTTCAAGAGTTTACCTCTTACGGTTTCCAAGATATAGCAATTTGTCAAAATTACATAGTCAAAATTGCATTAACTGATGGACCACCCTTTAATTTAAATTTTTTAATATTTTAATGTTTATTGTTGCAGTCTATATAAAAATACACTAATTTTACTAATTTCAAGTGTCAATATACATATGTACATACAATTGTATGTATATTACATGAGATTTTAACATTTCTCGTCGCTCGTTTTGGAGCACCCTTTAATTTCTAATTCTCATGTATTTGTTGTTGCAGTGGCCAATGTTCTACATACTCCGTCCAAATTTCAGCTCCGTAGCCTTTACGGTTCCTGAGAAAATACCGTGTGACGGACAGACGGACAGCGTAGCGAAAACAATAGGGTTCCTTTTTTCACCTTTGGTGTACGGAACCCTAAAAAGGAGGTGTTCTCAATAGACATGGTCGCGTGACGAGTTTTCGCAACACGAAACTAACCGAAAATGAATACCAACACATACGATAAAACACGCGAAAAATGTTTCCAACACGACACGACACAACACGCACGATTGAGTAACAAAATTGATTGAATATCAAAAAATTTTTTTATGTTATGTGCTGTTAATTTTATCGACAAATCAACAGAAAATATCAGCTGCGTTCTATCGTTAAATGAAGTTGCAGAATCACAGAATCGTTATTTCAAGCGACAAAATGTATTGACAAGTGGAGAGGGGTACATACGTGACCGTACCAATCAAGTTTACTTTCTCATTTTGTTTTTTTATTCGTAATATTCTACTACAAGGCAAATTGATGAGACGTGATGAAACAAACTTGAAGGTGTGCATGAACGCAAATGCAGGTTCAAAAGAAAATGAACAAAAACTGATCAGGAGGAAAATCGCGGCGCTCGTTATCGAACGAAATTAGGAAATATTTCAATATAGTTTACATGGAAATATTTCATTTCGTTCCATAACGAGTGCCGCGATTTGGCCCCAGGTAAACCTGATGTGTGTAAATCAGGACTAAGTAATCAAATTACTCCAAATTATAAGTAATTGTGTAAGCTTGTGGATATATGTTCGCTAATGCCTCTTTGTGTGTATATGTTCGCTAATGCCTCTTTAATAGGATTATAAGGTGTCTTAAAATTCCTGATAAAGAGTTAAGAAAAATAAAATTTTTTCAATTATTATTCTTCGAACTTAATTTGTTTAGAACTTAATTTGTTTCCGTTCAACTATGTGTTGTCAGAAAATTTACACTAACTTTGATATTATTAAGTATTCGTGGGGATTTCCCTAGGGTAATCTTTGGTAAATTTTTTGTTTTAAATTTTTTTTTCCTTTCGTTTCGTTGGCTTTTTTTATTATTTGTTTAATAATAATTATCACATGTAATTTGGCTTACAAGGCGATACGAACTTTAGCCTGTTAAATATATAATTTTTTTTTTACAGAAAAAAATTTAAAAAAAAATTTAAAATACACTAACAGTAACAACACCAGTTGAAACAAAACGAAAAATACTGAATTTTTAATGCGTCAAAAGAAATTGTAAAGTTTAAGAATATTCAAAAACAAATATTGGCTACCACTTTGTTTGATTTCCACTTATTTATTACTTCCATTGACATATTTGACCATACCCCCTGCGAAATTTCCTTCAGAAGGTTTTTGCTGGTTATGCTTCTATTTATGGAGTGTCTGTTCACATTCTTTCACGAAAGTTCAAATATGTTGAGGTCCGGCGATTTTGGGAGATATTCCAGTTATTTTGGTGTATGATACAACAACCATACTTTAACTATTTTGGCTGTGTGAAGAGGATTTTTCACGTCTAATTAAAGCTTTCCAAAATAATACATATTGAAAAACGCTCACACCCCATTTTAGACACTCAACGTTTGCTTTGCAAAGTCTTAACTCAGCTGGGGGAAAGGCAGAGGTAGTAATAATTTCACTTTTCTTCTTTCTCCCATCTGAATCAACTGTTTGCAAAATAAACTTTGAGTGCCTAAAAGGAGTGTCAGTTGTATGTAAACGAAAACATGAATTTTATTATTTAAATTTTAACTTTACGGCTGTCCGAATTATCGCCTAACTGACCGAAACAGCTAAATGAAGGAACGCCCAAAATTGTTGGGTGATTAGTCATTGTGAAGAAATACCCAAAAAACAGTGCCCGACCAGGGAGATCGATGAAATTTTTCAAAAAAGGCACAAAATAGGGGATTTATCAAAAAAAGGAGCAACATTAAAAAAAACGAGACAACTACACCAGTGGCAATCTGCCACTTTAGTCACCCGAATTTGGAATGAATAATCGTCCAAATTTTTTTGGATTTTTTTTTAAATTTTGCGGAAATTTGGCAATTATCTATTATGAACAATTACCCAAATGTCTAAAAATATTGAGTCGCCCAAAGTCGATGAAAAATCCAAACTAGTTGCAAACTGCAGCTTTAAAATTTCCCGATTTCCGGAATTTTTTCTGCGGGATCCCGGGAAGTAATAATAAAAATATTTGACAACTTTCCATATAGGAAAAAACTGCTTTCACTTTGCCATTTGTGAAAATTTATTGTGAGCAGCGTTTTTTCCAACAAATTTTACATTTTGTCACATAGGTTGATGTTTTAAGCAGGAACATAACAGTTATAAGAGAAATGGCGAAAGTTTTTATAACCATTTATTGAATTTAAATAATGTTTATAATCGTAGCCAATATAAGTGAGAAATATTTTTTTGTTATAAATAACTATTATAGGAACCAAAAAAGTTTTTTGGTTACCAATGACCATTGTCGAAAGTAATTTTATTTTTCGGTTATCGCTACAAGAATACATATCGTATTTTAGATTTAATGGATGCATTTCTAGGGCAGGTTATTGAAATGTCTTTGGAAAAGTTAACAGAACAGCCATAATAATATATGGATTAAGGTAATTTATTCAAATCATTATTCTCTTCTATTTGTTTTTAATAAAATTGTTTCACATGGAAAACTCAATTGTATGGTCGCTTTTAAAAACAAATCTACTGATCTGCTTTGGGTCTTAAACCTCGAGTATTTTTTATTTTATATTTGTTTTATTTATTTATATTTTATTTTATATATGTTACTTATTTGTAAGTTTACTTTTTAGGGTTCCGTACACCAAAGGCGAGAGAATTAGAAATTAAAGGGTGCTCCAAAACGAGCGACGAAAAATGTTAAAATCTCATGTAATATACATACAATTGTATGTACATATGTATATTGACACTTGAAATTTGTAAAATTAATGTATTTTTATATAGACTACAACAATAAACATTAAAATATTAAAAAATTTAAATTAAAGGGTGGTCCATAAGTTAATGCAATTTTGACAACTTGCTATATCTTGGAGACCGTAAGAGGTAAACTCTTGAAATTTTCAAAAACGATAAAACTAAAAAATCCGAAAATTATAAAATCGCCAAACCGAAAAAAATCGCCAAAAAATCTGAAAAAATCGCCAAAAATTAAAAAAAAATCGCCAAATCGAAAAAAATCGACAAAATTAAAAAAAAGTTCTAGCACTAAAATAAATCGCCAAATTCGAAAAAATCGTTTAAATGAAAAAAATCGCCAAAACGCGAAAAATGCGCCAAAACCAAAATAATTTTTTATGTGAAAAAAAAATCGCCAAAATGATAAAAAATCGAAAAAATTAAAAAAATCGCCAAATTTAAAAAAAATCGCCAAAACGAAAAAAATCGCCAAAATTTAAAATAAGCGCCAAAAACCGAAAAAAATCCTCAAAAAAAAAATGCCAAAACTATAGTTTATATTGTTCGTATTGAATTACATATCTCGTGCCCGTACGGAACCCTTCGTGCGCGGGTCAAGGTCGCACTTCACTGAATTTATTTGATATCATATAACAAAGTTTTTCGTGTTTGAAAAAACCGTTAAGGAATTTATAAACTAAAAGTTAAAAAAATAAAGTTCTTGTTTTAAAACCCAATTTAAATTAACATGCGATTGTTTATGTATATGTATAAATGTGTTTTAGCAAAATTACACATTACCATCAGAACTACTACTACTACTACTTTTCTGATTAACAAATTTCATTACTCGCTTACAAGTCACATTACCTAAAATTAAAAAAAAACAATGTGCAAGTTGCTAAATGAAGAGAATGATTTTTTTTAGATTAAATAGATTACGTGAACAGGTTGCCGTATAAAAAATGTAAGTTGTTCTCAAGAATCGCTTATTTTAGTCTCACGCCTTGTTAAAATCATTAAGATGGTAATCTAGTAGGGAAGAACTCTCACCAAAAATGCTTAATTCCAAACTCGATTACCTTTTTTGAAATTTTTTGCTGGGTATCTTATAGCTCTTCCCTTTCTCATTGGGTTATTTTTCAACCGATTTTAAAATTTTTAAAATTTTTTTTAATGAAAAGGAATTAATGAAAAGGTTTTCAAATTACCTTTCAAATTGCGGAATGTAGTTAGTACAAATGATTGCAGCTAGATGGCGCAAAATTCATTTATATTGAAAAATGTATCAAAACACTCTGTATTTGTAAATACTAGGTGTGTTTCTTTACTCTACATTGGGATCCCGCGGGATCCCCAACTTACACGAAAAGCGTTCCCGTACTCAAAGTTTGGGCAAGTAAGGGAGCTTTTGTGAGAGTAATGTTCTTCTTCTTCTTGCACGAAACAGCCCGTACTTTTTCTTCGTGCTAGTTTGGGCAAACACAAAATCAAACAGCTGTTTGAAAAATAGAAAAATTTATGAAAAAATTTCTAAAAAAGGTGGTAGACAAAGTTTTATAAGTTTTTATATGAAATTAAGGTATAAAACCTATGCAAGTATGCTGAATCATGTAAGTAAATACGTGCGTGGGTATGTACATAAGTATGTATTTAGTTATGTGTATACGTATGTATATACAAACATGCATTGAAGTTTATTTTCGTGTTAAAATTTTGGTTTTTTGCGTTCCCGTACTTTTGTGCATATTTGTATATTATTGAGCGAAATTATAGTTTGCTCTCATTTTACCGAACTTTACCCAAGAAGTAAAGAAACAAACCTACTATGATTTCATATGTTCAGCAGAAATACTCGCCAAAGGATTTTGTACAAATTCGCCAAACGTTATTTGGTCGAATTCTGGAAATTTAAAGGTCAAAATTTTGATTTTCTTCAATGACCTAAAAATAACGGTAATTTTGTAAATAACGGAATTATGAAAAAGTCACAGAACAAAAGTTGCTGCTGAAGCCCTAAAGAACCATTTTCAACAAAAGTTGAAAAAAGTCGATTTTGGCATATTGCTACTCATAATTAAAAAAAAAAGAAGTAATAAACAAAAGGTTGCTTCATTTTTACAATTGCGCTAGAAAACTAACAAACGCGCATAAATTTGCGTGCACGCTGAATTGCTCTTCTTTAGCGCTGGCTACCTGTAACGGATGTTTTTTTTTACATAAAATTCCTTAATGTTTTCTAGGATTCTTGGGTATAACAAAAAATGTGTAGCATACACAATCTGTACCCACACAAATGCTTATTCCAAATTATGGTATCACTATTTATAAGAGCTTCCTAAGCCGTATTATTTTATTCAAGAATTGTTTGCAATAATGGAAACATACACATATGTACAGTGAGTCAATTAAGTGTAAGTACACCCTTCACAGAAAAGAACAAACGCATGAAACATATTGTTTTTTTAAACATAAAACAAAATTTATATTTATTTTTCAAATATGTACATATATATTGATGAAAATAAATTATGTCTCTTCGTTTAAACAAAAACTTAAAATTCTAAAAAAAAAATGCAAACCAACATCATAGCATCATTAAATTCATATCAAAAAAGTTTAAGTACACTTATTAAGAAGTATATAAATGGGAAACGAAGAACAAAGTGAATGCAAAGTCAATATTTAGTAGGCCCTCCATTAGTATTTATAACTGCTTGTAGGCGTCGAAGCATGCTTGTAACTAATCTCTAGGTGTCATTTGCTTGTCATTTTGGCCCATTCTGTTGACAAAGCATGTTTTAGAGACTCCTTGGAGCTGATGGTATGCTTTCTAATGCGTTTTTCCAACAAATCCCATACATGTTCGATGGGATTAATGTCTGGCGATTGCGGGGGTGTATGTAGTTGCTTGCAATTGTATAGGAGCCATAGAGACGCACTTTGTTTTAGATTATTGCGCAGAATGTTCAAATATAAATGTTTATCCATCGAATTTTCTATAAAAACCATTTTTCCCACACCTGCTGCAGCCATACACCCCCACACCATGACGCTACCCCCACCGTGTTTGACTGTAGGAATTACATTTTTTAAATGCATTTCTTCATTGGGCTTTCTCCATACTTTGTTCGCTCCATCCGGCCCAAAAATATTGTATTTAGATTCATCGCTAAATAATATATTATTCCAAAAGAGATCTGGCTTATCCACATGCTCCTTTGCGAAATCCAGCATTTTTTTCTTGTTAGCAGCGGATATTAATGGGTTTCTACGCGGTGTTCTAGCATTGTAACCAGCTCTGTGTAGAACATTTCTAATTGTTTGCGAGTGAACACTTGTATTTGTGCTTTCGAGTAATTCGTCCCGTAATTTAGGAGCTGATTTTTTGGGATCTGCTTTAACTGCATTTATAATTTGGCGCTCTTCACGCTTCGAAATTTTTTTTGGACGACCAGGACGCGACTTTTTGTGCAAATTTCCATTTTTTTGTATGAATTGATAATCGTTTGCACGCTTGTGTGGGGTTTACCTACAATTTTTCCTATTTCACGCAAAGACTTCTTTTCTAAATATAGTTTTAAGATCAATTTTCTCACTTCAAGTGATATTTCTTTTCCTTTACCCATTTCGTAATATCTATTGCAACGCCAATACCCAACTATAAAAACTGTAAACTAAAAATGCTTTAAATTGCATTGCTTCATTTTATTCACAAAGAATTTTTTGTAAAAGCCGTTATATAGAGAAAAACAGAAGAGAATAACTCTCAAGCTGAGAGTGTATGTAAACTTTTTTTGCATCGTAATTAGTACTCTTTGGAATTTTGTATGTAACTCTTTTTTTGTACAAAGCCAACAAGAAAAATATAAATACCATTCTGAAAACAAAGGTCTTGCGCAAAATTTTTAACAAAAACAAAACTGATTTTAAGAACAAAAATATGATAATTTTGTAATTTTTTAATTATTAGTATGCTGTACTTAAATTTAATTGGCTCACTGTATGTATGTTTGGACACTCGCATCGTTTTTAAATCGCATGTGAGTTGCAAATCGTCAAACTTGTTTCTGTATGCTCTGTAACTCATACGTTTTGCTTGCGACTTGCCATATTGATTTAGGTCAGCTGTTTGTTGAAATCGTCAGTGTATAAGGCCCCTTTCACATTAGGCAACTTTACTTGCGCAAGTCTTGTGTTTGTGGGTGTGAGAGGAAAGGTCGGTTGAAGGGGAAAGAATTGCCGAGATTTGAGTACAGACTTGCTTGAACTTGGCAATTCTGCCACAATTCTGTTTCAGCTGTCATTGTTGGCTTGGGATATTGATTTGTTTTTGACATTGTCATAAGAGACATTGAGCATAAAAAAATTAAACTTGCTAACAAATGAACTGAATGTGAACATAGAAGCAAGTTCAAAAAAAATAAATAAAAATGAAAATTATACTTGCGCAAGTAAAGTTGCCTAATGTGAAAGGGGCCTAAGTAAATAATGCAAAGAAAAAATTAACAAAACTAAAAGACATTTTCTAAATTTCAATTTTATAATAAAAATTTTATGAAACTATTACTATTTTTGATCAAAATCAAAAGAGAACATATTTAATTTCATTTATTAACCATGTTAGTGTTTCTTTAAAGTTTGGTTTAGGTTAAATTCATAAGTTCACTTCAGAATATGCTTGTGATTTGAACTCGCCAAGTGTCTTGCGATTGCGATTTGCAGAACACCTCTCTTGCGAGTTCAAGTCACAATCGTAAATGTTATGGATATGCGAGTTTCATAACATTCCCGATAATTTTATCCCTACATAAATATTAGTCATTCAGCTTATACTCAATTGTCGTAGATTTTCAAGAAAATTATCTAAGTGACTGTGCAGGTATTGTAATTTGACGGTCATGTTACATCCAAGATTTTGGAAGTGACTGCGCAAAGTAATGATCACCCTTGTTATATCATAAGAAAATTTGAATAAGCCATACAAACGAATCCCATGCATTCTTCTCAATTTCTGATAAATCAGTTTCTTTCACCAATTTGCGAATTTGTGGGCCGTCAAATATACCTGCTTTCAAATTAGGAAACTTCCTTGAAATATACTGGCAACATTCACTATCTTTGCTAGATGCTTTCACATATTGTTTCATCAGACCAAATTTAATGTAAAGAGAGGGCAATATGATGCGATCCCGTGGCACCAGATTCACATTCATATTTGGCATGCCTGGAACCAATGTTTCCCTAAAAGGACATTTTCTCTTGCAATGTTCTGATTTAGCTCTCCTGTCCCATAGGATATTTGGTAAATCCGCCTTGTTGACCTAAGAGGAAATTTACCATCTCAAGATCAACACAAATTACTCAGTTATGTTCATCATACTTATCTTCTTCATTGCCAATTACAGAGTATTCTTCTTTTACTTTGGTTAAATGTGCTATCGGCAACTACTCATCGATAAATAAAAACCATTCGTTTGAATCGTATCTCTCTGGCCACTGTTGCCAGAAAATGTTACCAAAAATCTGGAAAATTGGCTAGAAAAACCTGAAAAATCTGACAAATAATTTAAAAAAATCGGCCGAAAATCTGCAACAATAAAAATACTTTAATTTTGAATTGTTTTTCATTTTGTTTTCAAATTAACATAAATTATCTTGCTATACAAAAACATATGTACATATGCTGATATTACAAATTATTTAATAGCCCATTCAGGCTGACGCCAAATTAAACATTTTCGTGGTTTCGGTAGAAATTAAGTAATTTCCCATGTATTTTGACATTTTCCAAATTAAGTTATTTTACTTAATTTCGATGAAACTAACAAGAAATTACAATACACAACTCTGTTTTTTGTACTAAAACTACTTTTTTTCAAATATGAATAAATTTACAACAATGAGAAACTACAAATAAAAGGAATAAAAATTCTTAAATTCAAAACAAGTTAATTTGGAAAATGTCAAAATATATGGAAAACTACTTAATTTCAAATTGATTGATTGAATGTGCTACATAAAATAACTTAATTTGGAAAATGTCAAAATATATGGGAAATTACTTAATTTCAACTTGATTTCAACTAAAATAACGAAATTACTTATTTTGGCGTCAGCCTGAATGGCCTATAATGAAAATAAACATTAACAAAAGGGACAAATAAATAAAAAAAATGTTACATATACATACAAATATGTGCAAAGGAATATATGTACACACATATCATACACTAAATCATAAACAGCCACAAATCAAAAAATCCCAGATGTTCAGGAATGGCACAAAACTGTTCAAGAAGACTTTGCTGCAAAAGAAACTCTTGCGGTCCATAAAAAAAAACATTTTCATAATTTTGAGTTGTGACTGTTTATTATTTAGCATGCGTAATATACATACATATATACATTAGAGTGGCCGTTAATTGTATGGAGACTTTTTGTTTTTTGATATCTTCTGCTCTCACCCCCAAAATCAGTTCAGTTTTATGTAAAAAAAAAAAATACAAAAAAATTTCATACTGATAAGTTGCGTTTTAGGGGGTGCGTCCGGCCCACAAAGTTGCCCCTCAAGCCCATTTTTTCAATGTGATTATTGTAAGCCTCAGATTCTCTAGTCTTCGATCCTAGTTCAGTTTTTGCTACAGTATCACATACGCTTATCATTAAAATTGGTATACAGTCTCTCATCATGAAATAATAGTGTAATGGAAAATATTCTGATAAATAAGATCAAATAATTTTAAAGCAATTGTAAACAAAAGCATTACATGGTAATTATTATCCTTACAATCAGGATTCTACATTATTGTTGTATCTGATGGGAGCAAGTAGGATCAAATATTAAAAGTTTTATTCATTAAATGTCAACTGTAGACAGTATTTGAATAGATTAAGAGAAATTTATAGACATTACCAAACGAGATATTTTTAACACATTTCAGTATTACGAAGGATATGTTCCTTGTCATATAACACCCCCCCCCCCCCCCCCCTCAGGTATAACTTGCATGAAATTATCTCAACTAAAAATGGTTCATCTTATTCACGAATTAGTAGATATTAATCCTAATCGAAGTTTGAGTAACTAACTAATATTTTGTGTAAATGAGTGAATTCCAGGGATCGTGACGGTTATAAGTTTTATGTAAAAAATTACATTGTAATCATTATTTCTTGACTTTTATTTATTCCTCAAAAAATAAAAGTTATTTCTTGATTTTTACTTATTCCTCACGAAATAACAGTTACTTCTTAATTTTTAAATTGTAGAAAGCGTATTTTTTGCGTAAAAATTAATATTAACCCATTTAAAATTGAATTTATAGAAAGTGTCTGCAAAAAAATCGTATATGTTAAATTTAATTTACTTTTTTGCATTTTATTCAGTTTAAAAATTAAAATTTTTTTGAGCAAAAAAGTAAAAATCAAAAAGTAACTGTTTTTTTCGTAAGGAATAAACAAAAGTCACAAAATAAAATAAGAATGAAAAAATAACTGTAATTTTCTGACGAATAAATAACAATCAAAAAATAATCGCTAAAGTTTAGTTTTTTAATAACATGTAACATGGACAGTGTGACCAGATTTTAAAATAATATTAAGCTAAATCACGTTTGAAAAAAAGCTAAAATAAGCTAAAAAATTCAATTTAAAGTTAGAAAATAAAGCTAAACTTTTTTTATTTCTTTGATTACTTTGGAGTAGTTTTTTAATGATTATTATATTGAATAATTTTTTAATGAAAATACTTATTAATTATGATATTTTGTTTTCAAAGAAAAATAAAAGAAACGGGACTGGCCACTATATCAACAAGAAACTTTGAATATTTCGATCCACAAATTGTATTGATAACAACATATAACTAATCGATAAAAAATGTCTAGTCGATATTAGGAAAAACTTCTCAAAATAAGCTGAAAATGACTTACTTTGTTTTCATGTATACTTCAAGCACACGTTATTTTTTTGTAATATTAATTTAATTTTTAAACAGTTTAAAAAATAGAAAAGCAATAATACTCACACGTATGTATGTATCTATGTAAAACAAAGCTGACCACTGAGGGAAAACCAAGAAAAATTTATTCGCATATGTGTATTCATTTGTATAAGAAGCCGACTGATGTTTGGCAGTCTGGTGCCAGTTTGAACAGCCAGTACCTGTCTTCAGTGCTGCCAGAACAATTTTGCTTCTTGTCCCCAATTTGAAACGTCATGTCTCCAAAAAATCCCCATTTCAAAAGAAAAATCCTAATATTTGTCCCCAAAAATATTTTATCAATATTGTTGTTTGATATCATTTTAAAATGATGCTGTTACTCTTCCATTGCTCCAAAACTCTTTGCACAGCTCTTCCAAGAGATAACCATCTACGGCCCTATGCATAATGAAAAACTAGCATAAAGTTAACCCACTTTCAAATCCCATCGTGATTTTTGTAAAATTGTATGGCAAAACTCGTTTAATTTTCTCACTTATGATAACTTATGCATAGAGCGTAATGTTTGACATTTCTACAAGTTTTAAAAATTTCTTTGAGTCCACACCTAAATTAATTAAATCGAATATCTGTTTGTACTTAAGCGTTCACAACGGAGAGTGAAAATAACAAGAAATTATACAGAATTGGGAATTGATTGATTGATTCAGTGAATGGTAAACGCACCAATTTGATGAAACTATTTAATTTTTTTTAAAGTATAAGGAATTTTTTTAACTGTGGCAGTTAAGTTACTAAAACTTATTAAACATCTAGGCAACAACAGGCTACACGACTACAAGTCCTGCTGGCAACAAGTGTTGCCTGGTAGCCAGCTACTTAATTATTTTGAAAACGGCAGCAGCACCATAAGAACATCATATTGAGGTATAAATATGTATATATTTCAGTGGTACCGCTTTCAAATATTTCAGACTTTTTTTTATAAAAAACATAAAAACAAACCACCTTTTTATATTTTTTATTAATTTTACTATTTACAGGCTTTCTTTAATATAATTATTAGTTATTAGCTAATTTGCGATTTTTTTCGTTTTTACCAAACTTTTTTATTTTGAAAGGCTTTGGACATATCTAGTCCACTTAAGGACTTGTTTCCGATTTTACAACTTCTCGTGAATTTTTGCAAAACTGTTTTGCAGTTTTAAAACAATATTAAAATTTATTATCATCTCGTTGTTAGAAAGTTTTTGCGAATTTCTGCCGTTTTCGCAATTTTCAGCTAACATTTTGTATTCCTAATAGTTTTGGCGATTTTTGATCAAAATTGCTTTTGTGAGTTATTTGATTGATATACAAAAAAATCAAACAACAGTAAGAATGTTTATTGATTTTTACTAACAGCACCAAAAAAAGAGAGTGAGTTAAAGAGTTAGAGAGTAAAGTTGTTAGAAAGGAAAGGAAAGAAACAGTGCAAGCAATATCATTACTACATATTGATGTTAAAGAACAATACAAAATCATTGTAAAAGTGAGTGGACAGCGAAAGTGAATCAACTCATACAGTTCACTGATATGCAGGTGATACTAAAGAAAATTCTAAAAAAGCTAAATAAGTTTTGAAAAAAGCTAAATAAATTCAGAAAAGTGCGACTTTGACCCGCGCACGAAGGGTTCCGTACGGACACGAGATATGTAATTCAATACAAACCTTAGTAGCCTATATGAAATATAGTTTTGACATTTTATTTTCGTTTTTGACGTTTTTTTAATTTTGGCGATTTTTTTTATTTTGGCAATTTTTTTAATTTTGGCGATTTCTTTTTGCTTTTGGCGATTTTTTCGGTTTATTGAATTTTTTTCCATTTTGGCCATTTTTTTAGTTTTGAAATTTTTTTCTCGTTTTGGGGATTTTTTTCGGTTTTTGACGTTTTTTTAATTTTGATGATTTTTTTTATAATGACGATTTTTTAATTTTGAGGTTTTTTTTTTGTTTTGGCGATTTGTTCGGTTTTTGGATTTTTTTCCATTTTGGCCATTTTTTAGTTTTGAAATTTTTGTCTCGTTTTGGTGATTTTTTTCGGTTTTTGGGGTTTTTTTATTTTTTTGGCGATTTTTCGTTTTGGCGATTTTTTTTTTCTTTTGTCGATTTTCGGTTTTTGGCGTTTCTTCATTTTGGCGACTTTATTCATTTAGGCGCTTTTTTTAGTTTTGAAACTTTTTTTCTCATTATGGCGATTTTTCAATTTGGCGATTTTTTTTTTATTTTGGCGATTTTTTAATTTTAGTGATTTTTTTTTCACATTAACAATTATTTTGTTACTGGAGCCCTTTTCGCGTTTGGCGATTTTTTTCGGTTTATGGCGTTTTTTCATATTGGCGATTTTTTTCATTTAAACGATTTTTTCGAATTTGGCGATTTATTTTAGTGCTAGAATTTTTTTTAATTTTGTCGATTTTTTTCAATTTGGCGATTTTTTTTAAATTTTTTTTTCGATTTTTTTTGTTAGTTTTTGGCGATTTTTTTTTTTTTTTGTTTGGCGATTTTATAATTTTTAGATTTTTTAGTTTTACCGTTTTTGAAAATTTCAAGAGTTTACCTCTTACGGTTTCCAAGATATAGCAATTTGTCAAAATTACATAGTCAAAATTGCATTAACTGATGGACCACCCTTTAATTTAAATTTTTTTAAATTTTAGTGTTAATTGTTGTAGTCTATACAAAAATACACTAATTTTACAGATTTGAAGTGTCAATATACATATGTACATGCATTTATATGTATATTACATGGGATTTTAGCATTTTTCGTTGCTCGTTTTGGAACACCATTTAATTCTTAATTCTCATGTATTTGTTGTTGTAGCGGCCTACATACGGTTCTACATACTCTATCCAAATTTCAGGTCCGTAGCTCTTACGGTTCCTGAGGAAATACCGTGTGACGGACAGCGTAGCGAAAACAATAGGGTTCCTTTTTTCACCTTTGGTGTACGGAACCCTAAAAATAAGCTAAGAGCTAAATGAAAATTTTAGAGCTAAATCAAAAACAAATAAGCTAAATTTAGCTCCAAATAAGCTAAATTGTTCATGATTTTTTTTAAACAAAAAATTTTCTATTTTCACGTAAAAAATATATTTTTGACTACAATTTTTTTATTATAACTTCGAAACTACTGAGCCGATTGAAACTCAACATACATACAAATCAAAAAGTGCTTTTATATTATGCAGCATTTTAATTAAGAGATGTACTAGTCTCGATTTATATAAATTTATTTAATAATGTTTAAATATTTATTGAAGCTTTTCAAAGATTTATTTGATATTTCGAAGCAAAAATGGACATGACTTAGACCACTTTCATAATTAAGGGCACATATGTATGTATAAACGGATTAAAAGTTACTTATTTTTTTTTAATAGGACCAGCCCCTACTCATGCAATGCATTGTGCTAGAACTAGGAAAATAGGGAAGGAGGATAGAGGGAGTAGTGTCTGTGTTCACTTGATTTAAACTTTCTCACGCTGGTAGTGACAGGAACGACCTCCGCAGGTAGTTGGTTCCACATACGAACAGTGCGGCTAAAAAATGTATTCTCTCTGTAATGCGTAGTGCGATTCATTGGCCAATCTGCCACAAAGGGATGTGCTCCGAATGAAGAACGTGTTGTACGTATAAATGTGCGCGTTTCAGGAACAAGTTCCCTAATTTCATTAGAACACATTCCGTTGTAGTAACTATAGAACAATGAAACGCACCCCACATTGTGTCGATGCTCCAATGAATCAATAGAGTTGGATACCCTACTGTCACCGATGAGCTTGTACGCGGTCGAGCAGCACCGCGACTTTGAAGCGCCGGCCCATGCATGTGAGTTGTATTCCATTTTCGGTCGGATATAAGTGGTATAAATAGTAAGGAGATCAGATGGGGTGAAATATCGTTTGCACAGTTTCAAAAAGCCGAGGTACTTGAATGCTTCTTTTGCAATTTGAAAAATTTGTTCAGTCCATTGAACATCACACTGTATTTTCATGCCAGGAACATCAATATCATCTGATTCCTTAATATTTATACCCTCAATAGTTACAGAGGCAGCAGCATTTTTGGTCATGCGTCTATGTGTAACCATGCAACATTGGGTCTTACGGGCGTTAAAGTCGACACTGTTCCCATGACCTCATTCAGAAATATTTGCTAAATCATAGTTTAAAGTCTCATTCATTGCTTGTCGTATAGCCTCAACCTGCGCCAGGTCTATTGCTGAATGAGAAATAATGGCAAATGCTGCTGTCGTCCGCGAAAGAATAGATAGGGTTGGTAGTCTTACATAGAAAGACATTTATAAAGATAAGGAATAGAGTTGGTGAAAGAACGGAACCTTTCGATACCCCTGAATTTAACTTGAACTCATTTGATGAGATCCCATCTATAACAACTCTTATAGTGCGATAAAAATCGAGAGAAGTTATTACCGACACCAAGGGCAATACATTTTGACAAAAGTGCACGGTTCCACATTCTATCAAACGCCTTGGAGATATCTAGAGCCACCACCTTACTTTCGCCAGAATGTTTGATTGAATTGCACCATTTTTCCGATAGGAGAGCAAGTAGGTCTCCCGGAGAGAGGCATCTACGAAATCCATATTGCCGGTCCTTGAGTAAGCTGTTGAATTCCAGATACCTTACAAGATGGATATTCACCATACTTTCCATCACTTTGGAAAGTCTAGAACATATTGCGATTGGGGGATAATTTTCAGGGTTAGTAGCTTCTCTTTTTTTTAGGGATTGGCGTAATTAAAATTATTTTAAGTTTTTTTAATAATATCGGACTAACACTGAGTTATCATTATCTATTTGGAGAAACATCTAAAAAAATTATAGTTTTACTTAAACTTAAAACAAAACCTCTCCATAGAATTTAAAATTTGGACAATTTTTGTGCTACTGGAACCACAATACATCAAAATTGCATAGTAATTTTACAAGCCTTGAACATTTTTTAAATTTTGTTGCCTTTTGCAATTGTGGTTCAAAAATATTAAACTTAGTTTTAACAACTCCCAAAAGCATAAATTTTTAAGTTTTTCTAATTTTTAAACCATAACAAATATGTATGTTGCACAAATTGATTAGCAAATTTTTAATAAATCAAAGATTTACGTACATACACATTTAAAAAAACAAACATGACGAATCATTAAAAACGTTGGAATTCACCAAAACAAGCACCAGAAAATCCTGGGATTTTCAGGATTGTGATCCCAGTACTGGGATCTTTTTTTTAGCAAACACAACCCACAAAGTTATTAGCTTGTCTGCAGAAAACACCCAGGGTCTAGGTTGGAAACCGAACCCACGACCTCTGGACTGAGGCTAGCATCGCTACCACTCAGCCACAGGGGCAATAACCGGACATCCTCAAAAAATACCCCTCCCATTTATTTTAAATATGTATGGCTTCTTTGAATATTATTCGAATATGCAAAACTTTCTTATAAAGAGTCATGGAACTTATTGACCCATTTTTTCTTTTATTTAACTGTGCTATTACAATGAGCACAACTGTTGTTAGTTAAATCCATGAAATTTATACAATATTTTTAATTTTTGTTGAAAATTTTCGCGTTTTTTTGTTGTTGCCCAAAGAAAACTCAAAACACGCAATGTATCGTTGTCGTGCATGCTCGTTCACATTAAAATCGTACATTTACAAGCGAAAACAATAACAACAGAAACGAAAACTAAAAACAATAACAACAACAAAACAAATTTCTTCTTCCATGGCTTAAATCCAAGTAGAGAATTAAATGTTTGGGGCTTTTGCGGGTAGATTTGCGTGTGGATATGTGTGTTGTGTGTAAGAGCGTGCGTGTTTGTTTTTTTGGTATTCGAGTATGGTTGGGTATGTACATATGTATGTGGTATATGACTAACTGGCAGATATTTTCATATTTAGCCTAAAGTGAGTGGTTGTAGCTTGAAACACGGGAATGTAACAGCAACAGAGCACGTCTAAATTTATTGTGGACAATCTTAAAAGTTTCTGCAAAACACGTGTTTATTTGGAATAGTTGATTATTGTTTCATCGATTTTTTTTGCTGTGGTCCAACCAATGATGCTTACCGCCACGCTTCACTGGTTCTGCAACATTGTGCTTTGGATAGTTCTCCAGTAAGAAACCAGTTACAGATATTCAGGGCAATAATGAATAAAATTCCGCGTGAAATTTTTCTCGGGGAACAATTCCAACTAATAGCAAGTAATAGGGATAACAAAAAACTCTAACTGGGAAAGGGAAAAATTTCACGCGGCATTTTATTCATGATTGCCCTGATTGGATAAATATGTACAGTGGCGAGCACTTGTGGATACATATGTATGTACCAAATACGACATAAAACCAATGTAAAACCCATAAAATAAAGAAAACATCTACGTTTTTTTATTTAGACGATACAATAAAATAATAATTAAAGAAGTTAAAATGAATTTCACGAATATCAAAAGTTAAAATTAAGATTGATTTAATTTTGTGAAAAAATTCTATGTATCCACTTTTAATGCACCTACACTCAGGGAAAAGCTGCAACTTAAAAATAAGAACACGTCGCATTTATTCAATAGTTTTCAATATAATAGAAAATGTATGTATGTATATGGACATTTCCAGTGAACATAGGTCTATAACTTTGGTGAGAACTTTTGCAAACGAAAAGTTTGTTGCCACTCTGTGAAACACAGGATGACTAACAAAAAACTTAGTGACTTGCTCATGTTTCGTGTAAGCTTATATCAGGTTGTATATGAATCAGCCTGTGAAAAACAGGATAACCAATATAATTATTTGATTTTTCTCGACACGAAAACTTCTCGCAAGTTACAGAACACAGGTACTGGTGTCACGTTCATACGCTTTTGATGTACAAAGAATATAGAAAACAAAACTTTTCCTAGCATTTTTTTTGCGAATGGATAGCATTTTGGTAGCGCTATGCTTAGTGCAAAAGATGGATTTCATTGCGTTTAAGTTTTCATAATGATAGTTATGAACATGTTGTCAAGAACGTACGCAAAATAAAAGTCAATTTTGGCTGACATCCGAATTTAGATTAAAACAATTTTTAAATGGACGATTTAAAACTTTTAGATTTTTTCGTTTTCATTTTTGGCAAAAAATTCGTAATCTATTCACTTGTTAACAGTCTTGTGAAAAGAAAAGTGAAAACGAAAAAATCTAAAAATTTGAAATCCTAATTTTAAAAATCTTTTTCATCGAAATTCGGATGCTAGAACACATACTATTAATTTTTATTTTCTAAATTTCAACTTAAACAGGTGTAGCATGTGTTTTAACATTTGATCCCACAAGAAAACATGTGAAAACGATGTGGAAGACAGAACATAGACGAATATGCTGATTCATTATCAGCGTAAATGGTATAAATTTCAGTTCTATACACAGATTGTTCAATTTAAATATAATGTTTGAATTGTTTTGATTCATTGTACTCCAATATGTTGAAAGCTTTCTAACGATCGTGCCAATTGATAAACAGGTTTAAATATGAAGCAGCTTTGGTCTCCACAAAACTTAAAGCTTAAATTCTAGCATCACTAAGTTACAACTTTGTTGCCGTTGTGATGTTTGTTCTTCACTAATCGTGAATATGTCTGTTATGGCCTATTTCACAATAACGACACGAAACTGTTGACTAACAATTTATATTGAAAACAAAAACAAATTTTCATATTTTATTGTTGTTTTCAATATAAATTATAAGTCGGAAGTTTCGTGTCATTATTGTGAAACAGGCCATTAATTTGCTTATTTTTGTCCTATTTAACAAAATAATTACAAATTTATGGCTCTTGAATATAATTTTTTTCATTTTTGAATCTTGTGTTGTTGGTTCAGAAGAATGATTTATGACAATCGGCTGTTGTAAAGATTCACTTTCGATGCTAGCACTATATTTTTCTTGATATTATGATAAGCGCGACATAGTTATGGTAGAGTTAGTAAAATCGTACGCTACTGTTGTGTATTATCAGCTAATAAAATCTTTCACATAAATGCACCATATTACAAAAGTGTACATACGATTCAATCTACTGAAATACTTATCAAATCTAGAAAAATTTTGCGAACTCAGTAAAATTTTATTGATTTTAATGGGGATCAAAATTTAAGAAAATTTAAAGCGATTCATGAACTTAAATAAATTAAAAATAATAAAAATAACATACGAGTACATACTTATGTATGTGGGTTCATAAGCGTATCGTTAAATATGTATGTAAGTATACATTCGTTAAAGCCTCAATTAAGGCGATGGAAAACATTCTAACGATCGTGCCAATTGATAAACAGGTTTAAATATGAAGCAGCTTTGGCCTCCACATAACTGTTTGTAATGGGAGAATGATTAAAAAGAGAACATACAAATATAAAAGAATAAGTGGCAATATTATCAATGTCATGTGTGACAAAACATCAATTAGATATGTACAAAATAACTAAATCACCAAAAAAGAAAACAGAAATTACCCAATCGGAATTTAAGTTAACTTTAAACTAACTTTGTAACATGTATCATCACAATTTGTGTACTCAAGGCGCTACTACTCATCTAAGCTACCATCTAAAATAACAACTGAAAAATGTTAACATAAAACCAAGGTTGGCGAACGGTATCGTAAAAATACCGATACCGATTCAAATACCGCTATAATTAGATACCGGTATCGATACCGATACCGAAACACATTTCGGTTAGAAAATACCGGTATCAGGAATACCGTTTAGGTCTATACCGGTATGTACCGGTATACCGATTCCCACCAAAAATAAAATTTCAAAAATATATTTCAATTAACTTTCTTATATAAACACGTTTTTTTCGCCTTT
The DNA here is from genome assembly GCA_905220375.1 of Tachina fera. NCBI lineage: Eukaryota > Metazoa > Arthropoda > Insecta > Diptera > Tachinidae > Tachina > Tachina fera. Next base: position 47,343,419 of record LR999965.1, on the reverse strand, counting down.
ACACATTCTTATGCAGCACTGTTTTTTTTTAATCAACCGGAAAGTGCAATCATATCATAATCATCACAAGTGCGAAATACTAACGAACTTCATGAGCTGCTTAATGCCTTTAGGAACGAAAAACGTATCTCTAGACATATAAATATTCTAAATTGGTCAAAAGAGCAAAGCCTTTACAAAGACAGTTATTTTAAATAATAACTTTTTAAATAAATAACTTATTTATATGAAATCGCGAAAGGTAATGCGGAGATTTAAAGTTTTGAAGAGTGCTTTTTTATGTATGCACATGAAAGATTTTTTCTTTAATTGATATACTACATATGTGCGCTGTTTCAAATATAAGGTTTGCTGCCATAAATGCGGTCTTAATTTTTTAGCTCGATCCGACGCTGCCTTCTGGTGGGGCCTAAAGTACCCGATACATAGTGGGGATTTTTTTTTTAAATTTTAAATAATTCTGCAGTTGTTAAACTAGCTGTCCGATTTTTTATGAAATTTTATACAGCATTTGAGAAGGTGTCACAGAGCTCAACTCTGCAATTTAGGCTATATATTCTTAAAAGGGGCGGAGTCACAAAGCACCAAAATGGGTAAACTTTTAGTTAAAGAAAAATTAAAATCGATGCCAAGCTCATGTTTTTGATCAGATAAAAAGGATTTTTGATAGTGGATTTTTTTCTATCCAAAAGCTAAAAAAAAGTGTGCAACATTTATGGGTTTTCGCTTACAGTTTAGGAAATATTCGAGAAAATATGTAAAAATTTAAATTTTTACCAAGCTTTGTCCACTGTTCTGCTAATGGAGAAGGCAAACGTTGTCAGATAGAAAATGAAACTTATTATGAATAAGGGATATAATTTTTAACATTAAACATAACATTTGCCAATAAATATTTTCGGCTGAAAAGTCTTTCTTAGGTAGAAAGTAATAAAAAATAGAATTTGCTTTTGAGTTCCCGCCAATTCCAAAAAAAATTAAAAAAAAATTTGAATTGAAATATTGAAATATTCGTTTCGTCTGAATTTGGCGACTACGAATATATCTAAAAACGGACGAATATTCGAGAATTCGAATACGAATTTTCGATTTTTACTAAGTGCATACAATTCTACACGTACTTCGTATGTAATATAAATAAAACATACACTGTATGTATTTATTTTTATTATTTTGTTAAATTAACCAAAATGAGTACTTTATATATGCAAAGTTTCAACTGCAGTTTTCTTATTTTACTTTCTTAATAAATAATTTTTAATTAAAATATAAAAACGTATATAGAAACATATAAGTTTAAATACTTTTTATGTTAATGTAAAAATACTCCCTTTCCGAAGTAATTTAACAAAAAAAAAGATTTTTTGCTATGTCCACTGTCTGAATTAACAAATTTAGCAGTTATATCGGTATACCGGTATTATAAACTCGGTAACGGTATGTACCGGTAATACCGATACCGAAATAAAAAAATACCGATACCGAAATTTAAAAAATAGTTGTACCGGTATGAATACCGATATCGTTATTTGTTTCGGTTTCCAACCTTGCATAAAACTGAAATGAGTTTCAAAGTAGCTGGGAATAAATTTGTTGGCTCTCATCAAATTCGATTACATACTCAACTTAATAATTAATTTTGGGTTTCTTCTGTATGACATTGTTGTTAACTTTTAGTCAGTCTAAGAAAAGTTAACTATAAGTTAACTATTTTTGTAGTCAACCACACATTCTCCGACAGGGTAGGGATTGGGCAACAATAATGGGGAATAACCCTTGCACTGTCCTATACATAGAAAGATACAAAATTGGTAACCGATCGAGTAGCAAATTCTACGACATCCCAATAAGCAATTTTGCTTGAAATCAAGTGTAAAACAATTGTTATTCGAGCCATATATTCAATTGTCAAGGGTTGAACTATGCTTGACTTACACTTTATTTCAATAGCAATTTCTAGTGAAATGGGAACTTGAATTCAATTCGAACATTTCAATTGTATTACAGTTCAATTCAAGCCTTAAATTATAATGTATATCAACCTTGTATTACAATTGAATTCAAGTATATTTCCAGATTCAAAAACAATGCTTTTAAAACCAAAAGAAAATGCAATCGACAAGTTTTCTTACAATTATTTTCTGCATATCTACTTTCACTATTGTTTTCACGATTTTAATCACATTTTGTTTTTTAAAAAATCAATTTTTTATTTCGAATATATTCAAACTTGAATATTACTTGAAAAAATTTTTGAAGTCAACATTGTTTCCAAGTAAATTTCAAGTGCTTGAATTTTAATTTTTTTAGTGCTTATTATTACAGCTTAAAAGCTAACGACAATGTCATCCAGAACTGACCCAAAATTAATTCTTAAATTGAGTACGTAATCGGATTTGGTGAGGGCCAACAAATTTACTCTCAGCTACTTTGAAACTCATTTCAATTTTATATTAACATTTTGCTGTTATTATTTTAGAATAGAGCGTTGACTATACAACGTGTGATGATACGTAGTCCGAACCCCAGCAAAATTTTTTTTAATTAAATAAAATCAACTTTAAGTTAGTTGAAAATTAGTGCAGAGTGAGACAATTGATTATCGCCTATTACATCGCAATGTTAAAATACCCTGTAGGAAATTCCGTTAATTTTAAGCTAACTATTTCGCAACTAGTACTGACTGACACTCACTTTTCAATGTAATCAACTGACTATTCTAAAATATAAGTTGATTGTTTTTGTAGCCAACCACACATTCTCCGACAGGGTAGTTAGTTGTTTCCATTGGAAAGTCATCCAACTATCAGTCAAAACTAGTTGCGAAATAATAGGCTTAAAACTAGTTTAAAGTTAACTTAGTTACCGACAGGATACATCCACTATGCGCGTGTATTGGTAAAACATAAACAACATTTTGCAGATCACATCACGATTCAAGCGAATGAAAAACTCGATCAGCTGGCGCTGCTTCGAGGTTACCAATATTATTTTACCACGGTCAGATCTCTACTGTTGGAAGAGTGACAGAAATTCTATGCCGAAAAAGATAAAAGACATTCTTAGATTAAAAAGGTCAGCACTTCGGAAATTGATGAAGACAATAATCGGATAAACCAGGACTACGCGAAATATAATCCAAACGTATGCATAAAACATGTTCGATTTAACATTAAGATTTCCACTTCGCTCATGGTCCAACTTTGCATCACATCAGACTAACCCCAAAACTAACACATATGGAATAATTATGGACCACTCACGAACAATTTATAAGTGTCTTAAAAGAACGATTATAATCGTTTAAATAAGAACACTTGTCGTGCCGTATTGAACGCTAGTGTAATGTAAATGGTCTGTTTCATGTACATTGGGTCACGCAGTCCAGTATTATTTGTAGGGTGCGATTAGTCCATACATTCATGTAAAGTATACCCCATAAATTACCAGGACTAGTCCAAATATAAACCAAATGTATGGATAAGACATGGTCGATTTACCATTGCCAAGTCCTAGGGCTGGACCACATAGTCCAAATTTGCATTACATCATGCTAACCCAAAACCAATCCATGCTGAAAAGTTATTAACCACTCGCACACTATTTGCAAGTGTTTGGAAAGAACGACCATACTCGTTTAAATACGAACGCTTGTGGTGCAACATTGGTCCATGATATGGTCCATGAATACATTACATGGGACCATTTTGTAACTAGTCTGTTTCATCAACATTGGACCACGTTCTCCAATATTATCTGCAGGCATGTGTGTTTTTTGTGCTTATGTTAATTCTAGAGGCGTGGAATCCTCATTGTGTGGCAATAAAGAGCCCATGTGTCGGACTCGCTGAATGTTTGGCAATGAAACTAACTAATTTCATTAAGCAGCGCTGATTGAGGAGAAATTGCATCCTGTTCTTCATTAACCTCTCCAAGTTGCGCATTTAATATCCTTCATACTACTGTTATACGTAATTTAATAGATAATCTACCATTGTTGATATAGGGTTTTATATAGTTTTCTGTTTCAAAAGTAAAATTAAATAAAACGCACATATAGCTATAATTTCGATGAAACTTTTATTTCATTATAAAGCCGTGTGCCCACTACCAAGTTTTCTTGCGGAATTGAAGTGAAGTGAAGAAGTTATTTCCAAAAGTTTTGTCGTGTAAGCATGTATTAGAAGTAAACTTCCATAAGTCACGGTTTGCAGAAATTACTTGCAGCAATTATGTGGAAATGCGTGTTTGTTACTTGATGGAAGTAAGCGGTTTTTTGGTATTGTCTTCTCTTTTCAGTTTTGTTTTGTTTTTTTATTTCTTTCCAAATTTATAAAAATGGACAAAAATAAATTCGTTATAGGTAGTAGTGAAAAAACACATTTGGTAATTGAAAAACAAGATAGTTATCGTGAATTAGGGGACACGAGATCAAAAGACTATAAGAATAAAATTAAAAAACAAACACCTTTAAAGGCAATATCCAATGATATAAACGCACCCGAAAAAGAGGTTAAAAGGAAATTTGTATAACCTTCAAACTCAGTTTGGGCAAGGAAAAAGTAAAAACAAGAAACAAACCCTATTTCTTGCAGCAAGTTCGACGTAATAACTTCTACAAACTTCTTCTGGAAGCAGACTTCCGCAAGTTTCGGTTTTAGTTGAAACACTTCAGCAAATACTTGCAGAAGTTGTTCCACAATTGACTTGCTAGTGGACATACGGCTGAATGCGTGTACCTTGCCATTATGTACGCAACACAATATCATTCAAATGAACTCTTTTGGATTGGTTGTAGCAGTCGATCCTTTTGAGGTACATATTTATCGACCACTTTTTCGCACATTTCACATTTTCAAATGATCCAAAATTAGGGAATTACGCAAATAATATACGTAAACCTAAACATTCGGGAAACTTCCCATGAAAAAAAGCAAAAATCGGTCCTGTTGTGTGGCTCGTGGCACCTTCTTTTTGAAACCAAATATCATCCAGTTCGTAATCTTGAATTGCAGACCCAAATAAAGTCGATTCTGTAAATTGACGGTAACGATTCTTCGGATTATCCGACATACTTTCACTAACGGAAGCAATATTTTGCTCAGTTATCACATTCTGCAACGCTTGCAGTCTCGATTATGATGACCATACTCGCCCTATCGAATCGAGAAGTCCAATTTTGTAGTAAGTTTTTTAACTATTTTTTCGCGTTCTTCATAAATGGAATACCTTGCACCGAATATATGATACTTTAGATGACAGACAGTTAACAGCTGACAGCCTTAAAAGACCGATTTTGAAAGCACTCAATGGATAACCCTGTACTATTGAGGCTTCTCTTCCTTCCATTGCAAAATGTCTGATCTTGTTCTATGTGCTTGATTTCTGCGAAATATTCGCCTAATCTCATCTACTTGAATATACATACATATATACATATGTACATATGTATATGAAAATACATCTGTATGTATATATTTATATAAAAAGTATCTATGTACTTAAGTATGTTGGGTTAGAAAGGGTGGTGGTGTAACACACCTACACTCGGAGGCCCAGTTGGGTCCAATGTGATTTCCTTCTGTTGACACCCGTTAATAATAATTTTTTTAACATCCATTTGTACCCAGGAGTATCTAAATTATCTGTCATTAAGCTACTGAATTCCCACGATGAAGCCCCTGATATTCTCCAGTTTACACATGCATGTATGTATGTATGTATGTACATACAATCGTGTGTAAGCATTCCAAGACACATCATCTCATTTCAGAAGACTTCTAATGCTGACATCGTGTACTGTCTTGTTCGTATAATATTGATGATGTTTTGCCATTTTTCTTGTAGCCATTGTTGATGACGACGGTGCTTGATAATAAAGATTTTGGTGTTGTTATTGCCTTTAGCTCGTCTTCGTGTCGCTACTTTTTTCGATTATTTTTATATTCTTTAATTTTATTTTATGTAGGTATGTATGTAGTTATTTTGGTTTGCTTAAGTCTTGCTTGGGTGATTTTAATATTTTTCAGACTCTCGTCTAAAACATTTGCTAGAGTAGCTCTGCTTTTTTCTGTCTTCTGTGCAATTGTAGATTATAAAAATCGTGAGCCTCTTCTTGTCGTGGCCGTGGTCTTCGTCAGAGTCTGTTATTGCTGTTGTTGTTGTTGTTGTTTAGGGGTACCTCTCCTGCCCACTCTGCCATGAACAACATCACTGCTCTAACTTGTTTTATTTGCCATCTTCCTGCACAATTTGTGTTTAGTTTTTTTTTGCGTTTTATTATCAACTCTACTCGCGCAAGTACAATTTACTGCCTGCCATATTGTTGTTGTTATGTGTGATTCCAGTTTATAGTGATCACGAACACTCTAAGCACAACAACGGTATGAGAAACTGAAAAAAAACACAGCTAAAGTCCGTTGCCGTTGCCGAGCAATGTTTTTAATGTGTACGATTAAAATGTTTCATTGTTGTTGGTGTTGCTTTTGCAGTGTCGAGTGTTTAGCCGAGTAAATCAACTGTGTTTTTTGTTTTTATTTTTTGCTGATTTTATTTGTAGTTGTTGTGTGTACATACTTACATATGTATGTATATAAAATTTTTTTCTTATTAGTATATTTTTCCAATTATTTTCTGTTTAAAGCGTTTCTTTTTTTGTTTTCATCTCGCATGTTTAGTTAGCAATCGTTGTTGTGGTGACGCAGTGAAATCCAGTTGGATTTAGAGAGTTTGTTGGAAAACAACATCCAAGAAAATCGCAAGTACTTTTTTCCGAAATTAATGTTTTCTGATTTTAAGTTTTCTCAGCTTACATATACCTACCTACATATGTAAATACAAAAAGTTTAATAATCGTTAAGTGGAAAATATTTTCGAGTTCGCTATTTGTATTTCGAACTTGTTTTACGTAAGTATGCAAGTGTTTGTATAAGTATGTATGTATGTATGTATGTGTGCATGTGTGTATGTATTTGTGCATACTATGTACATACATACATGTGATATTTTCGTTTATTTATTAAGTACCAATTACACGAAATATTTTTCTTGACGAAATAAACGGTTCAAATAGTCAAATATGTATGTATATTACGTATGTACATATGTATGTATGTATTAGGTGTTTGCCTGCTTATCGCGTTAAACAGATAATAAATGTTCAAACAAATATGTAGGTATTTCTTTGATTTTTATTGTTGTATTACTGAGCTAAATGCTCGGTTATATTTCCCAATAATTTTTGTTGTTCATATTGTTTGAGTTCTTCGTATTCTTAGCTTCGTGAGAAACTCGTAATAATTGCTTGAATTGGTTCTTTGAACTGCGAATATGTAGATACTACATACAGTAGGTATGAGACACAATATACGCACGAAGTTGTAGTTACTCGTACTATCATATAACATCATAACATAGGAAAACTCTATTGAATTGAAATTCATTTCATACCTATACCTACATATGTAGGTATTTACAACAATGATATACATATCCCTATATATGTAGACCCCTCTTACTATTGCAAGACTTAACCTCGGTTTCAACAATACGGACGGCCGACTTGAGTATAAAATTTATAAGAAAAGAACTAATTTTTATGAGTGATTTTCATACCAATTTCCTGGACGAGTCTTGGAGTCTTGCTTGACTTGTTACAAAACAAATGTACGAAATAGTTCACATATTAATTCTTCATTACTTAGACCCCTTTTAGACACGGAAAGTTTACTTTGCAAAGACTTAATTCAGCTGGGTGAAAGACAGAGGAAGAAATACTTGCTCTTTCAGTATTTCTCCCAGCTGAATTAAGACTTTGCAAAGTAAGCTTTCCGTGTCTAAAGAGGTATTATAAAAGAGAAAGAAAAATATTAAGTACCTATAGGTATACCATGAGATAAAAGGAACACTCTTTTGAACATTATTAGAAGAATTGCAAAAAAATCATGTGTTTATAATTCTCCTTGATATTTCAAAGCCATATGGTCTTATGCAAAAAAACTTAACAAAGCTTTGCAAAGCAATGTTACTTTACATTTTATTCTAAAAAAATTATTATATCAAATTTCTAAAGTAGGTGCCCAAGTTTGTTAAGACTACTTTAAGTTGATATTTTCAAAATGTGTATTTTGTACCTCAAATATTTTTGTTAATTCATTTTACAAAATTGTTAGCTCTAAGCTTAAATTTACTATTTCTGTCATGTAATAGAAAACATCATCAAATTATCCAATTGATTCAAAATACATGGCAAAATATATAAATAAACATTAAAATAAATAGAATTGTACAAAAATGTTTTAGTGATGTACATACAATCAAAACAAATCGAAAAGCTGGATATTCAAATACTCATTTCATTCGAATAAAATAAATTGTGATATTTCTTCTTTGATCCTCATATTTTTTACGTATACTTCATAGAACTGTTTTCCTACCATCTCAGAAACTCATATTGTTTAAATTATATTACTTTACTTCAAGAAAATAAAAATTTATTTAATAAAATGAGGGTATTCATTTCAATTTTATTCCTCGTTGGAAAAATGGAAAAATGTAATTTTTTACAACAAACACAGGGAAAAAAAATTTTTAAAAAATTTTTGATTTTTTTTCCTAACTGAAATGAATACCCTCAATAAAAAAATATTTGAATGCCCGAATGAAATTGTATCATAAGCTGTGAAGTGGTTGTTGAACTCGGTGGTGTTACCAGTATTTATTATTAAATAACAAAATAGTTAAAGTTGTGTTTTGCATACATTTTCTTAACAAAGCAATGTTAGCCTTAAAGTGCTTGGCAACTACTATGAACTTTAAAGCTAAAGTAAAATATTTTTTGCATAAGGGGGATATTGTGCAATAGCTAACAATAAATACTCTGCGAAAATAAAACAAAAAATAATGAATGATTATAATAAAGTGAATCAGTGACGTCAATTAAAAAAATTGGAATTAATCAGTGTTATTTAACGCATTATACGCCGTTTACGTTCATCAGTACCCTCACACAAAGGTGGTCGACAAGAGAAATCCTGCAAACGGGCCCACCAGGAATTAATCCGATTAATAAAAAGGGATCCCTTTATAATCAGAAATAATTTCACTACAGTTCAAATAAATGTAAAAATTTCTAATTTGGATCACTTTATAGTATCAAGCTCAATTACAATTGAATGTTTCAATAAGCTCCATCCAAAGAAGAGCTGTTGAAGGTGGATTAAAATCATACCAAAGTGCAAAAACCCCATTAATTTTTATTAAGAATAGACCAGCCAAACTTGAATTTGCAGTCGAATACGAAAACTGGACCTCAACAAAATGCTTATTAAAATTAACTAAAATGAATACCCTTCTGCCTGTGGCAAAACTTAAATAAATATACTTAATTGTAACAAACCAAAAAAGTTTGTCTTAAGTAGAACAAAATTAAGCAAATTAACTAACATGTGCCTAATTAGTAAAGAATAAACGACAATGGTAAGACTGTTGTAAATTAGAGATAGTAAATTTGAGCTTTCATTATAAAAAGCTTTCAGCAAATTGAAATACGATGAATCAAAACAATTCACATATTCCATTTCCATCAAAGTTACGTATGTATATAAAGCAAAAATCTACATCAACAGTGGACCAAACACAAAAGAACGCTGATGATGAGGGTTTAGTGGCCTTCGAAAACAGCTAGTTGTTCCGTTCAACTATGTGTAAGTCAGAATATTTACAACTTTATTGTAATTTGTTCATTAATAATTATCACATGTAATATGGCTAAAAATCGATACGAACTTTAGCCCGTTCAAATCATAAATATAGAAACAAATGAAGTTCGAACAATAACAATTAAAAATTAACTAAAACAGATTTTCATTAGTAAAATTAAAATTAAAATTTTTATTTTATTTTTAGTTTACCTTAAGTTTTTAAACAATCTTTAATTTTTTATCTAATTTATTTTTATATATTTACATTAATGATGTTATATTTTAAATATTTTTATGTGCCTTGAAATCTCTTTGCAAGGATGAAATATTCCTATACTTTATACTTTAGATATTATCTTCTTGCATAGGCAATGGAAATAAATAAATAAACATTGATGCACATTTGTACGTTCATATACTGTACTCTGTTATGAAACCATACGTCGCACAGAGGAGTATTTGAGCCAAAAATCTGGTCAATCCTTTTTTAGATTGCTTGTGAAAAGCTATTGAGTGTCCCTAGATCAATGAAACTTGGCAGACATACTATTTCTTACGCTTCTAGGCTGTCAAACACAGAAAAAAAAGAAAAATCAGACAAAGTCTCTGAAAAATAAAATTTTTTTCTTAAGTTTTTTCATACTTTTGCTTAGCAAATGTAACTTTTAATGTCGGCAAAAGCTCAAAACCCTAAAATTTTACCCAGGAAGCACTAATATTCAATTTTCGTCCCGCTTCCTTGTATGGGCGGTGACAAAAATTGTATTTGCAAAGTAATGTTAATATTAAAATATTACTACTAATGCCTTAATATCATAAAAATTAAGCTTATGAGCTTTAATGTTCAGGGAGGAGTATCTTTCCCCTCAAAGCAACACATTTTATGATTAACAAAAAGGTTTCTTACTTAAATGTATCCATGCAAAATGAGCAAAAAGAAGAAATGTGAAATTTTCAAACTTGTGCGAGTTTATTTTTGCGTCTAAGATTAGAGATTTTAAATTTAATTGTGGTATGAAAAATAATTCTGAATGTAACTATGTACCTTCACTTTTAAAAACCTTTTTCTTCTTTTTTGTTTGCAAAAAAGTGTATAATTTTTTTCTTTTTTAGTTTAGTTTTTTCGAATTCTTTCAAAATCAGTATTCGAGATATTTTTTGTTTGTTTTATATTACAGATAGCTTTTGATCAAATTTTTCAGGAAAAAAAATTAACGTAATACCTTTATTCGTTTAGCCACAAAAAAGTTTCATATACACATTTTAAAATCGAAAAAAACATAAAAAACTCATGCAATTTTCTTCACTTTCCTGACTTTAGCTGTGTGTCAGAGCTACAAATCAATCACCACTTAAAGGCTTCATAATTTACAATATAAAATTTAAGAATTTGTATATGTATCGAACTGCGTACTTAGTTCTTAAAATTTCTGGGAACTCATTTTTGCCTTTTTGTCCAGCTTTTTGGGTCAAATACTCCTCTGTGCGTCGATTGGAATATGTCATCAAAATGGGGTTTCTAAAATGATAACGATCCAAGAAAGAAAGAAAAAAGTGAAAATAGAAATTTCCTTTATTAGAAATTATTTTTTGGCGTAAAATGTTGATAAGGTTTGTTTGGCGAAGTCTTAGCTACAGTATAGTTTAGCGCTATCACAAAGTCTGAATTAGCTGTTGCGGAAGAATGATGACATTATTTTTTGAGGACGCACTGATTTTCAAAATCTTTGGAGGCCCATAAAAATAGAATAGAATAAATTTTTATATGCATACTTTGGTGGCAATAAATCATTGGTGGGCACTGTTAATGAATTGAGGTTGCGAGCTACTCACCAAAGACAAACCCACACAGTTTAAATATAAATTAAAAATAAAACATTTCCTAAGTAAACAGTCACTTGAAAAAATCTTTTTCAAACTTTACTTTGGTATGGTCCAATATAATAGCAACAATTTATTTAATTTTTTTCAAATAAATGTTTTTATTTTTATCTAAAAATTTTCTCTTTCCCTACCATTAAACTTATGAATATCGCTATGAAAAAAACATTATCTTTTAATGACATATTCTCTTTTTTTCTTAATTTTTGATAATATAAAAGACATTGTATGTTGCCAAATGCGTTATTTATAATAAAATATTTCTCGCATATTATCAATTTGAAATGAAACACGTGTGTTTGCTAGATAAATATTCTTGAAAAAAATATGCAAGAATCCGCCTGCATTCGTCTCATCGACGGCTAAATGGAAGAGAATAACCCCCTGTTTGTGTAAAACGTTTGAGTTGGAAATCTTGGCGTTTTTGTAATAGATTAAAGGAAACTTGTACAACTTTTCTTTAATCTATTACAGAATCGCCAAGATTTCTAACTCAAACGTCTTACACAAACAGCGGGTAAGAATACGTGTGAATGTTCTCAGCACAATTGCGCACAGAAAGGCCCATCAATGCAATAACTGCATATTTTTTTAGTTTCAAAAATTTTTTAATGCATATTTAAAAATTCCTAAAGAAATTTAAAAAAAAAAGTTTTTAAATACTGTAAAGAATGAGATGAAAATTTTTCAAACGATATTCTTTAAGTCCTAATTTACAATATGCAAGTATTATTGCTAAGCTGATTAGTTTGTTAGGAGATAGAGACGATGGGAAAATAAACGTTTATGTTCCCCTCGTCTCTCTCTTGCACAAACTAATCAGCTTAGCAATAAGACTTGCATAGTGTAAATTACGACTAAGTAAGAGTATTGCATTACTGCAAGGATGCAGCACCCTGAGTAAACAAATAAATTTATTTGAAAAAAGTAGAAGTAGAAGTTTAGAATGCAAAAGATAAAAATGCAAATGAAATAAAAAAGTAATATAATACAATAGAGAAAATCATCGAATCATCGAATATTGAATCAAGAAAATAAAATGAAAATGTTGTAAACAAACTACATACATTTGTTTGTGGAATGTGCTTTCTCTGGCTCTTTCAAACACTTTTTACAACAAACACACGTGTGTATTCTATATTGACGTAAATACGCAGTAGAATTTTTTTTGTACGACTGAATGCTCAATCTTGTTTTCTTGATTCATGTCGGCTATCATATTTGGGAAAAAACTTCCGTGACACTTGAATCAGCCTCTAATAATTTAATAAGCGAACTTTCACCGATAGGGATATCATAATTGAAATACGCTCCCTTAACTTTAGTAAATATTGAACGCAGTTATTCGATGTACAATAGCTTTTTACGTCCTAACAGAGTTACTCCAAATACACATCTGGCCCATACATATTTATGTGCCCAAAAAATCGTAACCACTAATTACTAATGAAAAAAAACTGTTTGATTCAGACACGTATTTATTAAGTTAAACAGTTTCGTGAGACATTTTTAGATTTAATTGAATTGTAGTGAATCTTAATCAGAAATAATTTCTTATTCGGGCTTAAGTTCAGTAATTTCAATTCTTATTGAATGAAATATTTTTATTAATTAATGTGAGTTTCTAAAAAAGAGAAGAAAAATTAAACTAGACTTTTATTAGCTGGGCGAAATTCCAATATTTTTCTGTGCAGCCACGCACTTCATCAGCACCCTAGTCTATCTACTTGTGTAGAGATTGTTATTAACATCAGCTATTTAACGTAAATTTTTAATGAAACGGAATATGAGAAATGATTGTTGTGTATACAATTATTTCATATATAAATAATAGAAAATTGTATAGAATCCAACATTATTGGAAACTGTTTAAATCAATATATATGTGCATGTCTGAATTAAACAGATATTCTTTAGTAATTAGGGGTTACGCTTAATAATTTTTTTTTAATTATTAAAAACTGTTATATACGAGTATTTTTAACCCCCGACCAAAAAAGGGTGTGTTATAAGTTTCTAGTGTGTCTGTTAATGTGTCTGTTCGAGTGCGCGTACAGACCAAACGTCTGGACCGATTTTGATGTAGTTTTTTCTGTTTGAAAGGTAACTTCGATCAAGAGGGTTCTTAGCTATATTTAAAAAAAACGGTCCAGGCGCTTAGAAGATATCACATCTTTTCTAGGCATATTCGGGGGTTTTAAAATTTTTAATTTTTCTTACTATGCCATTTATTTTTTAAACTTCGTTTTGGATTTATTCAAAGTCGTTTGTAGTGCATTAGATTTGTATCGAACTATTTCAGTAGCTCGTTTTTGAGACAAACCAATGATCAAACCCATGTAATTTAAACGAGCTACTGAAAGAATTCGATACAATTCTATAGTGCATATATATCCAAGTGGTACACAAGGACAACGATGAAGAGATTGGGGAAATTAAAAATTACACATCAAAGTTGGTCGCTTGATCAATTCTGATACCGTTTATTAAAAATTCAAAGTTATTTATACCAAACAAAAATTGCAATGGCTACAAAACAAATACAAAGGTCGAAAAAAATAATAATAAAAAATGAAGAATTTAAAATTTATTTAGTGATGGCAGGAAACCCTTCATTATTTTTTTGCCAAAATCATTCCCATCGTAAGCCAAGCCAATCAGATATTCAATTTCACCACTGTCTGGCTGGTAATTTGATGCGCACGTGGAAAAGAAATTTTTTATTTATTGCATTGTGCTGTCAAGTATGCTGACACGGTGCTTCTCATACCTTGCTTGACAAAATTTTGGGAAAGAAATTAATTTTTTTTAATAAAAATGTGGGAACGAACTTGAGCTTATTTGTGAGACCTGAATGCAATATGAACAACCAAACCAAATAAAAAAGAAGTAAGCGTTTTGCCTATGTTTTGATACCAAAATGAAGGGAATCAGAGAATCAGAGCGTGGGGAGCCATCGTTTTGTTGTTGGAATGATCGCAGTCAACGAATCATTTACTAATTGTGAAACTGGCTTATTCTACCATGATACGTACAACCATAGCTTACCATCGCTTGCAATATGCAAATGATGAGATGATAATCATCTGAATGCTAAGCGATAAAATTAGCTGATATTGATGGGTTTCATTAACTTTAAAGTTCTCGATCTTGTCAGCCTAAAGTTTAACTTATGCAGGCTAGTCTGAGTATGAGCCTCCGTTTGCTTCATACTATTAAGGGTAGAATCGAGCATTGATTGATTCCGTAGAAGGTATGCCTTAGTGATCTAGAACTCCAACTAATGAATTTGCTACATTTCCCACGAAATAAATTGCCTCTCGTTTCTTTCTTCTTAAGAGGCTTTCGAAACTGGCATCCACTTTAAGTGTAACGAGCGCGAGACATTGGTGATTAAGATCTGAATTGTTACAACGTTCCGTTTGCCAGAAGTTGTATTTCATTGAGAAATAGTGGAAGTTCAAAGTATATTAGTAGTTTCCATTCTAAGATGATTGGTTTAACTTGACCATTCTGTTCAAAGTGCAACCCAAGAGAGCATACCATTAATGGAAGGAATAAAGCGTGTGTGGTGAGATTCTGAATTTGACAGTGGGTGATTGGTTCCTCTTGAGCTAAGAGCTATTTCCTTTATTTTTGCCGGTAGGATCGTAGTTTTCCTTGGGAAGTGGTCTTATTATTGCACCATCACTGCCCGCAGCGATTGAGGGTATATCCAGAGGAAGCGGAACAAGTGTACTTTCATTGCCAGTATCGGTTGAGGATATATCGAGAGCAAGCGGAACAAGTGAATTGCATGTTTAATGATATATGTAGATGATTTGACTGTTGCTCTCCTAACGATACCATCGGAGTCGGGGTATATTTCGTTTACCTTTCCGACTCGCCACGTCACGACAGCAACACTCTTTTAATGATCAGGGTTATCATGAATAAAATTCTGCGAGAAATTTCTACCTTTTCCAATTAGAATTTGGAAATTACTTCTATTGTTTGAGATTGTTCCCCGGGAAAAATTTCTCGTGGAATTTTATTCATGATTTCCCAATATAACTATAGTACCCACCAGCAGATTTTGAGACTTTGATGTATCGTGGGACCATCGTTTCCAGAAATGTCATTTAATATTTGATACCAACTCCCATCGCTTGACGAGGGATGGCGACAGCGACAAAGCAATTGCATAGACTTGTGCCGTGAGAGGTTCCCCAATCAAGAAACGGCCAAGAGTCAATGCAGCTGCATCATTAGGTCCCAGATAGTTAACTTAAATAAAAAATGTACGTATGAAAAGCACTAATTTTTTTAGTGATGTGATTTTCATACAAAATTTCTTGACGAGTCGACTGTCTGGCTTGTGCAAACAACTGAAATAAATAAAGATTAGTTTGGGCGAAAACAAGAATTATGTTGGTTTATTTCCTTGTATTGTTGCATTTATTTTTCACTGTATTTTTTTTCAAATTAAAAAAAAAGCATTAGCTGTAATCCCTTATTTCTTCAGAATTCATCAGGCTTCGAAATACGAGTATGATACTTAGTTCACCAAATCAGTGTATTTGGTGTTGAGTTGAACTTATTTTATTTAATAACAAAGATTTGAAAAGAACTACCTTTTTATCTATTTCAGTAAATGGAAATTATTATGAAAGTAAAATGTTCACCGAGTCCGGGAGCTGACTCCTCATCGCATTCTACATTGAAAATAGTTGATCATCACCATCAATTACAACAACATAATTTTCCAAATGTGGAGTATAAAACCAGTCCGCCACCTAACAATGTATTACCAGCAAGAACTTATTCACACAACACATATCATACTGGCAATAAATATCCAATAAATAACGTCAATACTTCGTGTAGTGATTGTTCTTTGGGCTATTGTTGCAATATTTCTACATGTTGTATTACAACACCTTCACCGAATTATTCACAAACGCCGCCATCAACATCCGCTGTCTCTCCATTTCCACATTCCGAAGCATATATGAACAATTCTCCAAGCCAAACCGTCGATGAGCCGGAATTTGTGTCCATAGATGATGAAAAGGTTAAGCAATATTTGATACGTTTGGGACAGCAGCAGTTGCAAAACCAGCAGACAGTCAAACAATTTCCAACACAAAAAGAACCCAAAATTACCCGTGTAGTTTCAACTCCTACTACCTCTTCCGAAAACACAGTCAAACCCGTGGTCTATGAAATCATAGAATTAGATGATGAAGACGAAAGAGAAAAACTAAAACAAATCAAACAGCAAGCAGAACGAAGTTTAGCTAATAAGAAATATCCATCTAATCTCACCATAAATTTTGCCAACCGTCAAACAAAGTCACTGGACATAAGTCTCATACCTAAAACTCCTGAAAAAACAACGTTAAAATCTATCCAAAAACTGCCTTTGCACAACCAACAAAGAAGTTTGCGGGAATCGAATAAAAATCCATCAATTCATAAAATTATAGCGGAAATCGATTTAGTCGAAAGTGATGAAGATGATGAGTACATGAATGATGATTGTGACGATGATGAGGATGATGATGATGACACATTGCCTCTGGCGGCTGTCAGTTGTGAATTGCAATGCGATGACGAAGACATAGAAGAAGTTTGTAAAAATAGTTCTTCAAGTTATAGTAAAAATCCTTCATACAACATCAACTATACGGATCAACGTCAACCTTCCACCATTAAGTACTCAAAACCATTAGTAGACGACGTTGTCATTATGGGTTCGTATGAAAATAAAACTTCTGATGATATGATGGTGCGCTGGGCGGAATACGAAGGTCACAGAGAGCGTGTGTTTTTTGAGTGTTTTCTATGCGGCAAAAAAGTACAATCTAGCTATAATTTAAGAAGGCACATGATGATACATACAGGTGAGTATCAATTTACACAATTTTTTAAATTGTGAAATCAGGAATAATGAAAACTAATAATTTACTTATTTCCTTGGTTAGTCCTAATTTACACTATGCAAGTCTTATTGTTAAGCTGATTAGATTGTTTGGAGAGAGAGACGAGGGGAAAAGAAACGGTTCTGTTTCGGACTTGCATAGTGTAAATTAGGACTTATTACATACTCCTAAACTTCTAGTACTGTGTAGTTTTTTAAGCAGAAGAGAGATTGAAGATCATTCTTTATGTCCAACCTATAGACATTCGTATTAGATATGAAGCAGCCTTTGCTGATGGGGGAATGGATCGGAAAAAGACAATCAATCTACCACATCATCAGATTATATGGACGTCACTGGACGGATATGACCATACATTGACAATGTCCGACCGGGTACGTGAGACTAGAGTTATAACTGAATGCGAGACATTGATACCGGAAAGACACTCTTGGATCAATCGAACCCTAGAACAAACATCCGTGGAAGTTTGCTGCTAGGGGACCGTAGACCTGACCATAGTACATCTTCCCAGCGGAAACTCGTGCGATGACGGAGGTTTTAAGATGGATCACTGTGGATATTAGGTCCACAGATGTAATCAGAAATGAACTTGCAAATAGATTGGCGAAGAAGGCCAGAACTTTACTGACTGTAATATTAATTAATGCAAATTCTGACAAGGCAGAGAAGATTGAGTTACAAGACACAATGGAATATTGAGACTATATTTAATATAACCAAGTTTCTATGTTGAGACCATGAAGAAGACAAAACTAGGGGGCTGTGGAAACTAAACTAGCGAGCTAAACGAGCTAGGAAAGTTGACCGGCATCTTAACTTGGGTACTCTAACTTTCGAGGGAACTTGTACAGGATTGAAGCCACAGATAACAATGAATGCATGGAGGACAACGAGATAATGGAGAACTTTCTTTGTCATTGTCCAGCTTTCACCCAGTTGAGATCCCGTTATTTTTAGAGATGACACCTTACCGAATATTACCCACCTTAGAGGCATTGAGTGGAAAAGTTTTAGGTACTACGTAAATGCTACTGAACGTAATGGTTCCTCTCGTCAACCTAATCTAATGATTGAATTCGAATAAAATTTCCAAATCGCAAGAATTAAGGCTCAAAACTAAAATATTTTATATAATGAAATAATTCCCAATTTATTTGAATCTAGTACTAAGTGTTTTTTTAGCAATTTTATTTTCTATTCGCAATTAGTTAATTTCGTTAAAAACTACAAATGAAAGAATTCCAAAAAAAAAATATTTTATGGTATTTCGTTTGGAAAGAAATTTGAGACTTATTCCGTTTTCTTAAATTTAATAACTTCTCATTGAGAAAAAATAGATTCTCTGAGGTTTGTCCAACAACGTTTTTGTTATCTATATGGATGAAGGATTTTCTTCATGACGGTATATGCAAAAACGCGGTGGGAAATGTAGACTCTTTTGTGTTTCGTAGACCTAGAGATTTTCTACACAATTTTCTTTTCATATTTCACAAGCCCATGATATTTTTATGACTAATTTCATAATTTTTGGTTGTTATTTCATTAGGACTTATTTCATATTTTCGCATGTGTCGCGAAATTAGTCTTGAATATTGGGAATTAGTTTATTGCGAAATTTGGGACTTTATTTAATTACATATATAATTTTTTAGATCTCATTTCATTGAAAGTCATTTCGTTAGGACTTCTTTCACTGCGCGTTATTTAACACTTAACAACATTATTATTAAACCCAAATGATCTGGATATTTATTATTTTCTCAACGTCCTTAGCAGCCTAACTCAACCTAACCTAACCCTTACTCTTTTTTGTACTTGTTTTAAACTTTTAAACTCTGTCTTCTATAAACTATTCTCTACATATTTATATACATATTTCATTTAATTTCCACACTTGTCTATTATTCCAGGTGAACGTCCTTTTGGCTGCGATTTGTGTGATCGTAGATTTCGTGAATTTAGTGATATGAAAAAACATAGACGGCGTCATTGCCACGAGCCGAAGTATTTGTGCATGATATGTAATGAACGTCCGCCGCTGGATAATGACCCTACACGTTGCATCAATTGTTGTACACAATCAAAAAATGCGATTATAGTGGCTTCCATGAATCGTGCCACGGATGCCGATACTTCTTCCGACAAAACTACTCCTACAAAAGCAACAAATGTTGCAGCGATAACTCAAGCCTCTCCTACAAGTCAACAACAAACTCTTCCAACCATCTCTTCAGTAAGGAGTTATAATATAGCGGCAATAAGAACAAAATCTCCACCTGCATTTACATCTACATCGGCAGCAAATGGCAGTAGCATTAGCAGCGGCAGCAATAATTTTGATTCA
The DNA here is from genome assembly GCA_905220375.1 of Tachina fera. NCBI lineage: Eukaryota > Metazoa > Arthropoda > Insecta > Diptera > Tachinidae > Tachina > Tachina fera. Next base: position 47,323,566 of record LR999965.1, on the reverse strand, counting down.
AAAAGTTCCGAAAAACCCCAAAGCCTCTTAGAAAACATACCAGCAGTACATCGTCCAGGCCACAATGAATTAGGTATGATTACGCGTAAAGAGTTTCCGTGCCCCTTGTGTAATCGCGCTTTTGGGACTCGCCATAATCTGAAGCGGCATTACATGATACATACAGGTGAGAAACCATTTAGCTGTACCAAGTGCCGCAAACCTTTTAGGGAATATTCGACGCTTAAAAAACATATGGTTACACACATGCGCGAACGCTGGTACAAGTGTATGCGCTGTCCCATGAAATTCCGTGATTTCCTTAAATACACTGAACACAAAGAAAATCATGGCAGTGACAGTGACAGCGAGGAAAAACCCATGGCAATATATACAAAATATAATTTGATGCAGTCCGATGGTTATATGGATTCAAATGATGAGGATTCTGGTGGTGAAGATTGGCTGGAATGTTATGAATGTGGTCAACGTTTTAATGAAATCGATATCTATAATGATCACGTAAAGGAGCACGATACTAGCAATCAATTGTTTCAGTGTTATATATGCAAGCAACAACTTAAATCACGAGCAGTACTAGACCAACATATAAAGCAGCAACATAAACTGGACATGACAGATTCTATGGACGAGGATAATGATGATAAAGAAGATGCAACTAGTGCATGAGTATTCAAATGTACATTTGTACATAGTATCTTTAGTTTAAAAATTTTTCATGTCTTTATGCTTTGGAAGTTAACTCTATTCCAACAACACATTCCCCAGTTTGCATTTGTCTAATGCAATAGTGATAGAAAAGGAATTCTCCATTTTATTTTGAAATTATACATACATACATATAAAATAATTTTTATACATGCATACATATCGCTCCTTTATTGCAACATACACATAACTCAAAAAAGCTAGTTTTGCAGAAAATAAGTTTAAACTTTTCAATTTGCATACAACTCAATGAAGATATTTATTTATTTATTTTAAACATATTAATGCAAATTAAATTTGCATAATATGTTGTTGCACAAATGTGGGCGGAGTAACGTAGACCATATGCCCAAGATGTTATTAACAGTACAATGAAGATATAAAAATAAAAATTTTATTTTCTCAAGACGTGAGTGTAAAAGCGCTTTGTATGAAATTTTTACACAACTCCGAAAATGCATTTTTTTTTCAGATATGACTGTGTTGCAATGAAGGAGCGATATTATGTATATAGTACATTAGGGTTTTTTTAGAGTTGGAGGAGTTGGTAACCTGATAAGTAAGCGTTCATTAATTTACGGAAGAGATTATGGAAAAATTTAATGTTTCCTGAATATGATTTCAATATTTTTTTTGTGGCTTATCTCGTTATTGCCTTAACATTTTAAGTATTACTGAAAAGAAGTTAATGATGAATTAGAACTCTGGCGACTTATAAATTTCCAAATTTATTTCGAATAAAAATTTAAAACACCCCTGAATACCTATACTATTTAGAAAAGATGTGACATCTTGTAAACGGCTGGACCGTTTTTCTTAAATCATAGCCAAGAACCCTCACGATCAAGACTCCTTTCAAACAGAAAAAAATTAAATCAAAATCGGTCCAGCCGTTTGGTCTGTACATGGACAAGGACTGATACTTTTTTAGTCGGGGGTTAATAAAGAATAATTTGGTTTTGTCTAGTTTTGAAGGTAGTCTATATTTGATTACGAGAAGTTCACTCAGAGACCGACTGCTTCAACCGTAGAACTAGAATTCTGGTGTCTTTGAATTTGAATAACTTTTATCAAATCTATCAAGCACACCGAGTATATGTTTTATAAGAAAATTATCATCTTTATCTATGCGTCTCTTATAATAATTGTAAAGGGTTATATCAAAACGAACGGGCAGCAGTCCTATTTCTCAGTGGTCAGTAAAAATGCCTACGAGTATACCGATGATTTATGCTCACCCAAAAAGTTATAGTAATTATGCACCCTGTATATTAGATCGGGTCGGCATGCATACAAAACAATTGTTTCATTCACCCTCTAGAATGAAAGATATGCCAAGGAAGTTTCTAAAACAAACAAAAGAAATTGTTGCCACTCCCTGAAGGTCGATCTCAATATGTTACATATGTATCGTTGTTCATGGCTGGACTATGCCTGAGTTTAGACGGGCTAACATTTGGAAGAATAACGTCTGGAATTTATTTTGTTGTTTCCTTCGCGTTCACACAGACGAAAATGATGCCGGCGACATTCCAATAATATTGAATAATAGCAATCATATTGTTATGATTTTAAGTATTCATAAAGTTTATTCAAATATATTATTCAAAATTACGAAACAAAAATGACTTGAATATTTTATACTTTGATCTCATCTCCCATGTTCTTCTTTTCTCCTTTACCGGTAGAGTTGCCATCTTCATATATATATTGTTGCCAAGACCTTCCCTTCTTATTTAGTTCCTCTATGGAGTGTACCTTTGCACAGGTTTTCGTTGTCTATGGCGAAGTGTTGGAGTGTTCGGAACATTATTGCGTAAGGATTCTCTTTGCACGGCTGGTGCCTCACAGTAAGGGATATCAACCTGTGTTGTCTCGGTGACCTGCTCTTCTATGGGTATTCCCTTTCTAAAAGATCTCCAAGTGCAATCCTTGGCTTGACTGATGGTGGTGATGAGTCTTCACAACTTCGCTGGTGGAGTTGATTTTTGTGAGCACGAATCAGTCTACCATTGTCGAGCACGACATTGTACATTACGCTACCTTTACGTTCGACTATTTTGCCAGTTTTCCATATAAATTTGTTGTTGGACCCATAAATGCTTCTTATCAAATTGATTCTTCATTCTTTGGGCATAACTGTTTAACTGTTTGCTGTGTTGTTGTTCTGATGGTGGATGTAAGAGGTTCAGATGAATTCGCATTTTTCTGTTGTACAGGACTTCTGCGAGTGATTTATTATGAATGCAGTAACGATTTGGTGTTGAGCGATAACACTACAATAACGTTTGTAAGTTGTTCACGATATTACCTTCGTCTTTGAGTTTTTCTTAATGGAGAACACTTATTTAATTCCTCTTCCTGCTGCAAATTCTCCGAAAAGTGAACTCTGGCAGTCGGAAAAAATATAGTGTTAGGCAATCCGTGTCTACTAAATATTTCATTCAAAATATCCAAGGTTTGTTGAGCGTTTATTGTTTTCGTTGGGAAAATTTCTGGCCATTTTGACAGACCATCGATAACAATGAGGAAGTAAAATCCATCTATCGGACCAGCGTAGTCTATGTGAATGCGTTCCCAGACGTTGAATGGTGTTGGCCAGGGACTGAGTGTAGTTTTTGTTGACATTTTTGCTGCGTACGCGCATTGGTTGCACTCTTCCACAAATTTTTTTATGTCTTCGTCAATTCTGAGCCAGTACACGTAGCTTCGGGTAATGGATTTCGTACGTTCAATGCCTGGGTGACCTTTATGAAGGTCTTTCAGAAGACGATTACGATGTCTATTGGTCAGCCATTTTGGCAGAATTCCTTTACTAGACACAAGGTAGGGTCTCTGGACGACTCGTCTTTTATCATTTTGTGTGTTATGGGAAGTTTATTGATATTAGTAATCAAAACTTGATTGACTTCGCTTTTAATTTGAATTGATACAAGTACAAATTCCTCAGATTCACTGTTTTGGTTGTTGATTAGGCGTGGTAACACATCTGCATAACCAAAGCTGCTAGTTGACTCAAAGGTTATTTCAAAGTCATATGCTAATAATTTTGTTGCCCATCTTTGTAGCCGATTGGCTTGATGTGTACTTATGCCGGTTTTTTTTACCAAAAATAGCTAATACAGGCTTGTGGTCGGTTTTTAACTTGAACCGCCTGCCGAAGATCATTTTATGGAACTTTGTTGTTGTAAAAATAAGAGAAAGGGCTTCCTTTTCACTTTGGCTGTATGATTTTTCTGCTGGAGTGAGTGATCTCGATGCATGTGCAATAGCTTTAAGTGAAGTGAAGTATACAGGCTCCTACGCCATAATTTGAAGCGTCAGCTGCAACAATAATTTTTTTGGTCGGGTCATAATGTGTTAACAGTAGATCTGACATAATAATTTCTTTTAGTCTCATAAAACTACTACGACGTTTTGAGTTCCATTCCCATGGCATACCAGCTTTTAATAACTCCAGTGGGCCACATAATATGTGCATTTTATCCACAAATTTCCCGTAGAAATTGATAGCACCCAAAAACTAACGTAATTCCGAAATATTAGTAGGATCCGGCATATTGTTAATTGCTGCTGCTCGTACAGGATTTGGCTTCAAACCATATCGGTTAATTTTGTAACCCAAATAATCCATTTCTGTGGTTGATAATCTGCATTTTTCAAATTTTAATTTAAATCCGTATTCATGGATCTTATTTAACACTTTAAAGAAGTTTTCATCATGATCCTTTCGATTTTTGCCAGAAACAAATATATCATCGATATATACCGCGGTACCCTCCAGCATTGTGTCCATTATCTGTTGAAATATTGTGGGAAACGTTTTAACTCCAAACACCATTCTATTGTATCGGAATAACCCCATGTCTGTATTTATAGTTAAGAGTTGTTTTGATTGCTCATTAACTTCTCTCTGAAAGAAAGAATCTGCTAGATCAATATGACTAAACACTTGAGCGTTGACCACTTTTGAAAAAATATCACTTGGGTGAGGTAGCTCTTTCAGCCACAGTCTTATAAATATAATTTTATTAACAAAACAACTGCATTTTTGGTTTGATTAAGATTTATTTATTATAAAAAAAAAGAAAAAGATAACTTTTTGCTGCAGGCTTTTGTGGAATAGGGTGGTTAGTTAAGTAACCACCGTGACTGTTGCCATAAAAAGTATTTAAGTAAATCGTAGAATTCGCAGCCAAACTTTATAACAAAAAAATTAATTCTGATGAAAATCGGAGAAACATGTTTTATATGTGAGTATGCAAAGAAGAACTTTGCAGGTTCTGCATTGCCATATAGTACGCACCGGATTCGTTTTGGTGCTGCACTTTGCACATTTTCGTGGTGTGGATTGCTCTGGCTGATGCATGCTGCTTTCCAAACGCAATTCTCTTGGTACTGATGGTTTGTGTTTCTTTATTTGTACCGGTAATGGAGAAGAGGGTCCCGAAATTTAGCGCTTAGCGCCTGGTTTTGGTTTTTTTTTGCCTGAACTGGTGCTAGGAAGTAAACACTTCTTCGAAACTATTTGGCACTGAGCTGATCAAGATGGTGGAGTGTTTCCTGTAGATCTTTATGAATAATACAAGAGTTTATGACTGCGCAGTCCAGAAAATGAAAAAAAATTCGGTGCCACCATTTTCGGGATTTTCGGTCAATGGCATAAGCGCTTTTCAGCTGATCAAATTTATCAACATAGTTTATACATCTGTTATATTGTATGACAGCTTCAGGACAATTTATTTCATTAAGTTCTCCATTTGGTTCTCTGCGAGTAACAACATCTGCCTGAGTTGGATCTATGTTGTTGGTGAGAATAAAAACTGATCTTTTATCCTTCCATTTTAGAAAAGCCACATTCTCATCACTGACCCTGTAATCATGTTCTCCTCGTTTTAGACGTTTATCCTCTTTCAGCTGTGGTAGAAATTTGCAATTTGAGTTGACAGTGCCACAGGCCGATATATTGTCCTTATACAAGTCTAGTTGCAAAGAAAAAAAAAAAACTTTATTTATTTTTTGATTTCAAGTTCATGAAAAATTTTCGAACAACTTTTCCTCCTAGATGAGTTTGAATTTTCTCGCCATCCTTTCCAGTATATATTTCGAAATCTAAACCATATCCGGACTCAGCACACATCATCCAAACTTTATATCCTCGTTTGATTGCTTTCTTTGGCATATATTGTTTGATTGAATTTCTACCTTTGAACTTTATCATGCCACTTTTTCTGGTGCGTGATAATTTTTATTAAAATATATTTTTAGTGCATTTAACATAGGTCTTATTTTATAAAGTTTGTCGTAATTATCATCGGTTGTTTTGGGCATTAGGACATTGTCATTCAAATGTAAATTATTGATATGCGATCCAAAGCGGTTGAGTGGCATAAAGGAAGATATGTATACGTCCTTCATATCAGAGGCAGAAGACCAGTAATCCTTATAGCTGGGCGATTTTTTTATACCCATCACTAAATTCAAAGCAAGAAATACTTCAATTCATTCAGGTGTAGTGGGTGTAAATGGTGCTCCTTTCTGCGTAGCATATAAATTTGTTTAAAATCAAATTATGTCAACTAAGTTTGCTGTCCAAAATAAACGCAATAATTTTGTTGGTGTTACATTCTCTAGCTCTACTATATCATCTGGAACACCTCCGCCTCCTGTATATTCATACGGCTCTTCCATTCTGAAATTTTTTTCCATGTGGTTGCAGCACTGCGGAGCTCATAGTGGGTAATTTACTAGCAGAAGCACTCGTATTACACAAATTTGATAAAGGTATATCATCATCCGAGTCAAAATAAACGTCAAGTTTTCTCTGCATTCCCGAGTACCATCAGATCGGTTTCTTTGTCATTATTTCTTTATTTGTCTGATTCGAAAGTGCACACACTCTCCATCAGAAGGTATATCTTCAAACAATATATCTGCGATGTCTTGTTCATTGAGTATGCGCGGCATTCTATATAGAATGTGCTATAGTCACAGTGGTTAGTAACGTAACCACCATATTACTTACGTTATTTTTTCTATATTATGCTCTTGTTATATATATATATATATATATATATATATATATATATATATATATATATATGTTATTACAAAACAAAAAAACAAGTACTAAATAACTAAATACCACTGATTTCGTTGAATAATAAACACTTTATGCTTCTTTACTTCATCTTCATCACAACCGACCTGTTAAAAAACAAGGGAAAGCCCCTGGTTCAAATAAAGATATAAATGTAATCAGCGCACCCTAGCGACGAAATCTCGCAACAAATGAGCAACGATGTCTTTAAAAATTTAATTATTTAACAGAAACGCTTAATAAAATACAGTACCACAGTACATACCAGAACCAACACACAAAAACTGGTGCAAACAGTTATATCTGTGCATACCTATAATTTGTATATGTATGCATGTGTGGATATGTAGCAAAGAATATTCCTTTTATGAAAAGTTTAACAATAGAGGGGGAGGATCCGAGATATCATAAATGTCATCTATAGTTTGACGTTCGACTCAAAAACCATGAAAGGCAAAAATAAAGCTTTATTCAAACCATGAACAATGACGTACGATATGTTGAGATCGGACTTTAAATAAAGTCTTAGTCAAACCATGAACAACGATATGTAAGTCCCAGTCCAGGGTTGAAATTTTTGTTGCAGCAATTCTTGAATATGTGTGAAAGTGTTGAAATAGAAATATATACTTTTTTGTAATCCCCTCTCGCTCTTTTGCGCTAAAAAAAATAAAAAGTTGCTGCAACAAAAATTGCAAGTCTGGACCGGGATTAACATGTTGAGATCGCTCTTTTACTGGCGGGGCTAAAACAAAAAGTGGTGGAATTTGGGGCGTGGCTATATTTTTTATTATTTTATAAACATCATCGACATATATATGTATTTCATTCTAGGAGGTGACTGGCATCCCTTTTTTCATAAGAGCCCGTTTAGATGCGACAACGCTTACATTCTCTTTTGGAGTCCCTTCTTAAATCCACACGCGTTTACATGAAAACTTTTTTGACGCTTTAGTCAGGCGAATTTTTGATATTAATTTGATCAACGCTTTTTATTCGTTCATTCTGTTGCCGTAAAGGAACTAATTGTTAGTTTGGGGGATGTAGAATTAATGTGACCATATATTTTTATTTGTTTAATTTATGACCAAAATACAATAATTCCTTTTCTCTTCTTACTTTACTTGCTTACAATTTTTATATTACATCTGTTTATTTCATGTAGAGAGAAGAGTTAAAATTATCGCTTCAATTCCCAGTACGTGCCATGAATCAAGAAAACAAGATTGCTCATTGCGCAGGTCCGTTATTTTATTTTCTGCCTGTGACGTAGATGTAGAATTTTGTTGTACACAAAATACATGCATTTGTTTGTGAAATGTACTCTCCGTCTCTCTCACACACTTTTTACAACAAACACACGTGTGTATTCTATATTGACCTAGATGCGCAGTAGACATTTTTTTTTGTACGGCTGAGTGCGGAATCTTGTTTTATTGATTCATGAGTACGTGCTACTTTTGCTACCCCACAAGCTTCTCTTCACTTCCCGCCTTCTGAACGGCCTCTAAGCTAAAAAACATTTTTTGGATAGCTACACACTATCAGCCTTATTTATAAAACTTATTAAGGCTTTAAAAAGGTTTTTAGAATTACCATACAAGTTTTCCTTAAAATCTTTATAAAGCCTTAATAATTTTTATAAATAAGGCTGTATGTATCCTTAAAATCGATGTCCATAATTAAATATGTATATCTAAAGTAAAATCTAGCTTTTTTATTTTATGACCTATGATTGTTTTAGGGTCTCTCTTGGCATTGGTTAAATTGCCGCTCTCGAAGTGTGCCAAGTTATGGGTTTTGGTGGCGTTATATTAAGCATACGTATGCGTTTTAAAATAACCTAATTTTTGGCTACTCAAAAAGGTTTTTATTTATTAGACACTTGAGAATTTTTTTAAATGTGGTGAATCATTTAAAACTCTGCGGCTTATATGCGCTGGTGGAAAGAGATCTTATAATAATAATCTTGCAACTGTTGGAGATCCTACATTTACAAATAGATGTACATATGTCTAGGACTTATACTTCTTAAACGAAACGAATGTATAAATCTAATTCCTACTTCTGGAGTAGGCTCCTATTTGGATAACACCCTGGCAATATAGAGCTGCCAGTCGTTTAATTTGATTTTTATAACTAAAAAAAAGTTATTGTTTGAGCTGTAGTCGAATTCTATTCATCATTAACTGCTTTTCCTTTCTGATATAGGAAGCTTAGTATTTAGTTATAAGTACATACATATGTATAAGTATATTATTACACTACACGGCATAAAAATCAAATTTTCTGAATCTCATTTGCAGTATTTAAAAGTATACAAATAAGTTTTTATTTATACTTAATATATTAGATTTTTTGCCTTTTCTCTTAAATTTGTAGCACCGGATTCTCTTTTTAATAGAAAATGCAAGAGAATTTTAATTTGAAAATTTATCTGGAAAACTATTACACATATTTTTTTTCGTTTTATAAAAGCAGACAGTAACTTCAACAATTTTAATTTAACTTCATTAATATTTATTTTATATGTAATTTTATTCCGAACCTGCCTAATAACACGATTACTTCAAAACGATTGAACCGAGTTTTTTCGAACATGCGTTACAACATTTTAGATCAAAGAAAAAAAATATATACTTAAATCGACCTACTGGTTTGGAAGATATAGCGCCACAGACTTACTTATTCAAGAGGATACAGCTAGAAAAGATGTTATAACTTCAAAACGGTTGAACAGAGTTTCTTCAAACACAGATGTTGTGTGATAACTAGGGAAAGGATTTTCATGTAAGTACATGTTTTCTGTCGTTGGTCGTAGATCAGCGTAAATAAAATATCTGCGAATCAACAAATTTGGGACAAAATGGCATCGATTTGTTAATGCATATTTTTTAGGAAATACATATTTTTGCATATTTGATTATAAATGTATATTTTTAACACATTTTTTAGTTTTTTCATGCTATGAAACTAATTTTGGTTTTTTGTTAGTTTTATAGTATGTAGGAGTTGCAGTTTTTATGACTGTGTAAGAACAAAAATTTACGATCCCTTTCGATATTAAAAAACACCGGCTCCCTCAAATTATTTGAAAAGTTCAATACCTTGAATTAAGTCAAGGATACCAATTCCATTGAAAATTAAAAAAAAAAACAGGAGCAATTCTATAATAGCCCTTTTAAACCGCATTAATTTCATGTCGATATAAAGTGCGTTTCAAAGCTCCGTTGCGTGTTTCCGCCTTATATAAGCAAAAATTGGCATGAAGTTAGCATAAGTGGCGAAATTTAACTTGATCTGAAAGAGTTTTACTATCAAACTTCACATTAAAAATTATGCTAGGACTTAGAGGTGAGTTGAAATTAGGTAATACTACCGTTTTTAACGTCAAATTGTCTAGGGGAACTCGTTAACACCTAATTCAATTTCATCACTTATGCTAACTTCATGCCAATTTTTGCTTATACATAGGGCCGTATATTTCTATTAATAAAATTAAAGAAATTTTAGTCAAAAAAGTTTTCCCCCTTTGCAAAAAAAAAAAAAATAACGTCTGCTTGAAGTGTACGATGAAACAAAATTTTCTCACAAAAATTGGTTTTAACGTACACTTGAAGCACACGTTATTTTTTGCATGTGGGGCAAGTTTTTTACTTTAAAATTTCTTTAATTTTATTGATAGAAATATACGGCCCTATGTATAAGCAAAAATTGGCATGAAGTTAGCATAAGTGATGAAATTGAATTAGGTGTTAACGAGTACTTCCATACAATTTGACATTAAAAATGGTCGCATTAACACCTCTAAGTCCTAGAATGATTTTTAATGTGAAGTTTCATGGCAAAACGATTTTTGATCATGTTTAATTTTGCCACTTATAATAAATTCATGCCAATTTTTGCTTATACATAGGGCCGATAGTATCCGACAGCCTTCTGCTTAAATTGATATTTGTGCACACATAGTATTGCTTTCTTGTTCACACTACATTCCAATTAGAGGCTTTCGTTACTTTAACACCTCAGGTTGAATTAATTGAAGATCCTTTAAAAAATTAAAATTAAAATATATGCAACAAATTGTATCAATATACTTAAGTAGTTCTAACAACGAAAACATAGAAACTGAATATTCCACAGAAACAAAAGAGCAGCATTTCAATGCGCACGAATAACTTCATTTTTATTACAGAAAAATTTTTTCAGAAAAAATCTTCAAATATTTACCTTTGGCAATTTAAAAAAAACATTTATTCATTCATATATGTAAATAAAAGTTTGAATGAACTTTATTTTGTATTCCATATGATTTGACAAAATATTTGTTAAAAAAGCATTGAAGCTGAGATTTTTATGGTTTTGAAGCTTTTAATGACAAAATGTTTTTTAGAAAGCAATGAAGCTGATTTTTTTAAGTTTTTAATGTTCTTAAATGTTGAAAAAAAGTAAATAAATGCATATTTTATTAGTTTTAAATACATATTTTTATATTTTTACTGCATATTTTATGTACATAAAACGTGATTTTAAATGCATGAAAATCCTTTCCCTAGTGATAGACCGACTTTCTTCAAACATACCTAAGAACAATATTGATCAAATCGTATTTTAAATTAAAAAAATTTAAATCACAATCGTCCCACCCAGGCAGCCACACTAATTAACAGATACATCCTTCAAACTTATAAATTAAATTAAGTTTTTAGACAGTTTTTGTATAAAACCATTCACCAAATTGAAATTTATATGGAAAAAAATTTTTGTTTTCGTACTTCATACAAATTGTTCACCTGAGAAGCGCAAAAAATTCGGCACTACTTTGCCTTTCATAATTTTTGATATTGGTATGAAAACCGAACAAATTTTTAATTTTTTTTAATTTCGGTATAAATTTCAAATTGACGAAGTGTTTTACATGATTAGGTCCCAAAAATGTTGTGTTTTTCGTACAAATTGCAACTGTACCACGAAATCAAACTTTTTCCAAAATACATAGCAAGATTAATGAAGACTGAATATAAAAAAATTACGTGCATCGGAGTTTTGAAAATGTTTGTCTGAACCTGTTATAAAAGGTTATTAAAGGTCCCTGGAGGAAATAACGTAAGTATAAGAACTGTAAATAATACAAATATGTATAAACTTAAATATTATGATTAATTGGATTCTGTGTACGTACGAACGTATCTAAATTTTTAATAAAAAATTTTAAAAAGTGCTGCAAAAAGTAAATTTTGTCGAGTAGTGTTATTAGAAAATGATTAAAACATATTTGTGACCATCTATATCACATAATTATGAGAATATATTTATTTTAAAATAAAATATAACGCTTAAGTTTAAATTATTTTGCATTATTACTTAACAAAAGAAGAAAATACATTCCAAATAAAATACAGACATACATGTTATTATTAAGCCAAGTTTTTAATTAAATAATTATATTTATAACCAATAAACAATTTTTGAAATCCAGTGAGCGTTTTACGTAGTAATAAAAATATACAATATTAAGCTAAGTCTAGACGATATGTTGAATCAGCAAATATGTGCTTACATTCATAAGTATGCTTAAAAATAACAACAAATCCTGCTGTCAGCATATACATACATACATATATGTTATGCCATAATATGAATTAAAAATCGCTAAAACTGTAAGGAATACAAAAAATTCAGTAAAAATCGCGAACATTACGTAAATTTACAAAAATTTATTTCACTTTTCAAATATTTTAAAATTTTCACATTATTTAGGTCGCAATTTACATTCACTAGTTGAAGAACACCACCGGCCTTTAATTAAACAGTAAAATTACTGATCTTTTATGCAAATATTTGTTGAACACAATGGTCGCATTCATAAGACGTAACAGTTGCGCAACCGTTGAGTGTTTGTCTTAGAAACGCATAGTTGAGTATCTCCGCTCCACTCAACAGTTGAGTAATTTTCCATCATAAAATTTTTTCGCTACCTATAGTCAACACGTTGTGCTCAGCCTGAACAGCTGGTCTAATAGAACTATTTCTTTTATATGCTTTGTTAGGTGGCAGCAACAAATATTTGTTAAGTTTTACATTACAAATGAGATGAAGTAATGAAATAAATGTATACAATTTTATTATATACATCAAGCCGTTTCTAAGAAGTAGCTGTTGGGGCCAACAGCTGCCAGCAGTTTCACAACTGTTGAGCTCAACAGCTACGTCTTATGGATGCGCCCAATAAATGATACAATATAATTATACCATGGAAGAAAATCATATAGGCGTGCCACCTCTGCTATAGCAATTTAATAGTCCTGTAATTATTATTTTTCAAAACAAAAAACATCTGCTTCTGACAATTAGGTGCTGTTTATACCAACAAAATGCATGTGTTTTTTGGTGTTGTAATTTTGTTGTAGTTCTGCATGTACCTAGTGTAATTGTATCATTGGCTTGTGCATGTACCTAGTATAATTGTATCATGAACTAGTTCTTTTTGTTGTTGGGAATAAAAAGGAACAATTCGCAAAAGGAACAACTATGCCCAACTCTAGTTTGAAGTGTACCTATGTCAATGGATGGAACTTCAAGTACGAAATTTAGTAGCGTTTATGTCCTGTATAGCAAAAATGCGACTACATGACGGTAATTGTGTAATGCAGCCCTGACGACCACCGCTGCCAGAGTTCTTTGTATTTCAATCTATGTAAATCAACCCTGTTTTTCTTCTTTCCTCTTTGTGTTGTTCGTATTATTAAGCCAGCTGACTTCCAATAACATAAACAACAATATACACGTGCAAGAAATTAATCAATAATATTGTTTACTAGAATAAATATAAAATCCACAGATTTAGTTTCAAATAAAATAAAACATCATGGATGTAACTAAAGGTTTTTACGATATGTGTATACCTTTCAACAAAGATGGAACTGTATTACGAGCTATCTGCAAGGAATTGGTTGATTGTAAGTTACATATGTATATACATATGTACATACATACATTCATATATGTATGTATGTATCGCTATAAATAACTATTTTATTCAAATAATAAATTTAATTACTTAAGTGGGCTATAAAACTGTAGCCATAGAACAGCAATTTGATCATAGTAAAAAGGAAAATGTTAAAAGGTCTTCAGATATATTTCCGGAACCAATAAACATAAATTGGCTGCAAGATGAATTTAAGAACAAGTTGAAAATTTTACAACGTTTAACCATTATCTATGTAGATGTAGCTGTGGCACATGCCATGGTATGTATTAAAAGGTATACATACCTCTAGTTCGTTTAATAAATAAAACAATTTTAGAGTAACTCTCTGAACTTAAAAAAATATAATTTAATAGCCGGGCAGCCTAAAACTGATGTTGCCTTAACGGTAAGTTTTTAATTTGATAAAAGTTGCTCTAGTTTTTGATATGTTTTTGTTATAGCACTGCTGCACTACATTCAATGGAGATATTGTAACATTTGATGCCAAAGCTGGCAGTCGTTTAAATGTAAATCGCAAGGCTTACCAAGTGGCTGTTAAACGAGGTGTATTCTTTGAAATCAAATACTCTCCTCTTATAGCAGATTCCTCCTGTCGCAAGGATATGATAAAGGTGGCACATAACTATTTAGTGAAAGGAAAATCGAAAAGTATTATAATCTCAAGCGGAGCAACGACTACTTTTGAATTAAGAGGCCCTTATGATGTAGCCAATTTGTAAGTAATTCCTGATTTTACTCAATATAAAAAATTTGATCCCAAAATGACTATTTTCAAGATCTTTCATTTTTGGTTTATCAGAAGACCAGGGAAAGTGTGCCATTGACCGGTTTTGCCGCCAACTGTTTCTAAAAGCAGGTTAATATTTTGAATAATTTTAAATAAACATATATGTATGTACATAGTATATAAATATTTCCATAATATATAATTTCTTTAGAATCTCGACGATTGGGTAAAACCATTATGTTTGTTAAAGGCGCGGGTCCAGTGGTTTTTTCAGACTCCTCTGATAGCGATAGCGAAGATAACATAGAGGAGGGTGACAAACAACAAAATCAAACAGAGTCTGAGGATGTAATTAAATTTAGTAAAGATCCAGAAAGTTGTGATAACGAGAGTCCCGGTGAAGAACAACCAAATAAAAGAAAAAAGTTATCTTAACTATTCAAAGTAAATAATTTTTAATTATAGCTCAAGTAATGCATAGAGACTGCAATTAAAAATTTTGATTGGCATATTTTCTGATTATCTATTTAAATGTGCCCATAATTATGGAAGTGGTCTAAATTATAGGACTTATTGTGTCGAGATATTTAGTAGACAGTAGATTACATTTGAAAAAATACAAATTTTTTACTATGCAACATTTTAATTTCAAAAATTCATATGAATCATACAATTTTCATAATAAAGGCACATAAGTGAGGCTATCAGCGCAAATGTGTTGTAACCCCAAACTAGTTGTTTAGCTTCATCTTTTGAATACCAAAAGGTGGCTTAATCTACTTTTTATAGTTAGTATTGTAAGGAATGTATTTATCACCAGAACAGCAACTAAAAATAACGGGATGTACCACATCTGCGCTGATGGCTTTAATTAATACAAATTTTGCAATATCGCTAATAGTTATAGTTTTACATAAAGTTCAATTCGTACCAAGGCACATCAAATTAATTAAATGTATTAAATGTGCCTTGATTCGTACGTTACATACTTTATAATTTTCCCTTTAAAAAATTTGTAAGTGGCAGCATTGAATTAGGCATACACGGAAAGTCCAAAATCTGGCACTATCTTTCACATGTTAATATATATTCATCTCTTTTTTTACTAATGCAGATATTGAGGGCTGGAAAAAATGCCTATCTTAGGACATTTTGCCGATTTTTTCATCAATAAGCAAATGCCGATTTTAGCTAAAAAATGGCGATTTTGATCAAACCAACTGAAAATCCATCAATCCGTGAAATGTTAATCATGTTTTAGACATGACATCATTTCTATAAGCATTATAAATTTCACTTAATTAAAACACATATCTGAACTGCTTAATCTGCTTCTTTTTTTGATTACATATGCATTGGTAAACTATGACTAGTAAATGTTTACATAGAAACTGGTCAACTATTACTAGTCAATGTTTACGTAGAAGCTGGTAAAATGTAACTTTAAAATAAATAAACATAATTTTTATGTTATTTCAATTGTTTTTTATAAAGAATATAGAAATAAGTAATATACATATATATATATATATATATATATATATATATATATATATATATATATATATATGACAGCGCATAGAGAAAGGGACCTAACGGTAAAAAAAATCAATTGTTTTTTTTTTTTTTTTGATTTGATCTGAGCATCGAATGAGGCCGATCTCATGCCTCAAAAGTGTTCCTTTCCAGAGATATGCGCGTTTTATGAAATTGAAGTACACCAAAGATACACGTATTTAAATCTTTAAAATGGCTCTCCTGAGCAAATCGGTTTTTACCCTTAGGTCCCTTTATATTTTGCGCGTCACATATACAATTTAATATATAAAATAAAGTATGTGGTACCTCTCTAGTCCTCTTCACGCTTTTTGTAAAAACCCAAGACTTTCTTAGCACTTGTATAAATTTTATTTCACAGACCGAATCAAGGCACATTTAATAATTTAATGATATGCTTTTGACTGAATTAATTAAATATTTTACAATAAAATGTGATGTCTTAAAAGTTTTGGCATATGTACATTAGATGTTAGAGATGGGCAACTATAATTGATTAATGTGTCGGTCATCTCTACCCATCAACTGACTTGCAATCTTAAATTCAATGGAAAATTATTGCAAATGTATTATTGAAAAAATGTCGTTTGTGATAGTTTCAGTCATTCATTTTTTGTAGGGCAGTGTAGTGTATAATTCCTTCGCAGTTGCGTTAGAAGTAGACTGCAAGTGCCGAAAGTGTAGTTGCGTTTGTAAGAGTTTGAGTGTATTGAGTTTTTCGATCTTGCACTTGCACGTGTAAACCCTAGGCAACACTGTTTTGAGATTTTGGGTTTTCTTAATTTTTATTCATTTTGACACGTTAAATAATAAATTAAAACCAAGGCACATTCACCAGGTAACAGCGGAAATGCAGCTGAGCTATTTTTTAAATTTAAGTTCATCCGAAACTTCAAAAATTGTTTACAAAAGAGAAATTAAAAAATATTTTATTAAAAAAATTCTTTGAAAACAAATTTAAAAATACGAAAAAAAAATTAACAAATTGTGAAAAGTGCTAAAAGTTACAAATTTGGTTAGTGGTAGCTGCTGTGGAGAAATTTTTTCAACTTTTTGTAAATAATCTTTATAAGTATTGTATTGCAACAAATTCTATTTTTGATATTTTGGATGAACTAAAAAGCCATGTTGTTTTTTTTTCATTGTTTTTGTAATCCTGATATTACCTGGTAATAAATGTGCCTTGATTAAAACATAAAATAATATATGTAATAATTATGTATTACCATTTTATAAAATACCTAAAATTACACATGATTGTTATGTTATTTGTTATTGTTATACGTCTAATTAATAAACATTAATGAAAAACTCATGCCGATTTCCTTGACGATTTTCGAAATTAATATGCCGAAAATGCTGATCATGATACAATTACACTAGGTACATGCAGAACTACAACAAAATTACAACACCAAAAAACACATGTATTTTGTTGGTATAAACAAAACCCAAATTGTCGGAAACAACTGTCTTTTGTTTATAAAAATAACAATTACAGGGTAACTAAAGTAGAATTGCAGACGCGGCATTCCTGCATGATTATAGTTATTCAGTGTTGCCAATATGGATGTAGTTAGACAGTGTGTAATTTCTACTCACATGTGTAGGCGATGTAATTAAATTCTTGTATAATAAGTGTGTAATTCTACTTTGGGTTCTATTTTTATTAATTATTGTTTTAATTTTAACCTACACAAAAGATGTGTAGTGTAATTTTCTTCAATGTGTAATTGGAGACACAGCCATGTGTAAATTCATTGGCAACACTGTAATCATTTTATTTACACACATACATTAACATTTTTGCAGCTTGTAAACAAAGTTTGACAATTAGGGGCAATGTTTACAGTGACAGGCTGGGCTTGTGCATGTACCTAGTGTAATTGTATCATGATGCTGATGATTTTTCAAATAGTGCAGATATTTCAGAGGAATCTTCTGGCAGCCCTGAACGCAACTCTGTTTTTTTAGCTTTTGCGCTCTCTCCTTTTTTTCTGTAAAATTTGGCTAGTCGGCAAAAAGAATAAAAATTCTTAAAACAAAATGGTGGTCTTTGATATGGTGCGTACATTATTTGTCTTGATTGATGAATAGAAAAATTGCAAAAAACGGTAAATAAAGTGTAAATTTATTAAAAAGATTATTAATATTGTATAATGTAAAGCAAATGTTAACAAATGAATTAAAATTATTTTGAATTGCATAAAATTTAATTCTGAAAAAGCATTTTAAAAATTTTGGCTAATTGAAATACAAAGATGATATAAAAAATGTGTGTGTGCATGATGGAAAGAAAAAGATAAAGAGAAACCAAAAAGTTATTTCTGTGCATATAAAATTTAAGACAAAAAGTGAACTTATGGACTTGAAAAAATTAATAATTGATGTTAATAAAAGTAGAGGAGATTACAAAAATGTGTATCTACGTTAAAAAATTGTCTATACTGCATAATAAGGCCTTCCCCATGGCTTGAAAACCTTAAGAAAAAAATGACAGCAACAACATCAAGAAAAAACGGACAATAACGACAACGTCGTCGATAATGTTAACGAACGCCGCGAACGACAATTATTTACCCACGAATATACATACATACATATGTACATGCAAATGCATTAGTATATTAAAAAATCATACAGTTTTATATTCCTCATATTTAACTAAGCTTAACTAAAAAGATTAATTATCAATCCGTCTGTTTGTCAAAGAGAATTTCTAAAATTGTCTGAAAATACTGTGATAAAAAAACAAATATTCTGCAGATAATAAATACGTGTAGAATGTACCTTAAAATAATAGCCGCATGTTTGCATCAGCGAAAAATAAGTAAATTTGATATTTTAAACAAATAACCTCCTAATTTTTTGAAGTCGGTTAACTAACATGTTTTTTCACTACACAAAGGAATATTTTTGACACTCATACAATTGAAGAAAAGTACTGGTGTGGTTAATTTCTTTGTACATTTTTTTAATTTCTGTCTGTGCTTTAGCTCAGTGTAGAGAAAATTAATAAATATAGTTTTCATACTTAACGCCGCTATTTTGTCTCTGTTCCTCTGCTGTTGATTTTTCTCTTTCAACGATTACCATCATAATTATTAATTGTTGAGGTAAGTTTTGTAACTTAAAAAATTTTTATATATGTACATACAACAATAGATATTAATTACATTAATTTTTTGTTCATTATGCATTTCTTATTACATTTTGTATGTAGGAATTTTTGTATCTTTTTTTAGTATATTTTCATATTTTGCCTACATGTACCTATATCTGCCAATTATTTTGTGAAATCGTTGCACCTGTAAAGTGGTGCAGTTTGATATTCATATGTAGATACATATCGTTAACTTAATACAAAAAAGCCCCGACTCATAATTTTTCGAAATCGATATTTTAACATATTTCGATAGACCATTACCAGATACACCTCCTCAAAAAAATCAGATGAATTTAACACTAAATTTGTAAAGTGTTTTTAATAAACATTGCGTTTGAAAAAATTTTGTATCAATATTGCATCTTTTTTTATTTACTTTTTTCCTCCTCCTGTAAACTATGGAAAACATGAGTAAGGGCCTTTTCGTATTAAGTTAACGATATATCACTGGTTTATTTGAATGAATATGTATAGAACGAGAGAGATTTTTACTTTTACTAGTCGAACAAGCTAATAAAGATTAGCTTTTACTCAAAATTTCTAAATAATAAATAAAGTTTTCTTGATTACATTACGATCCAAATAGTGTTAAATAACCTAATATATTATTCTATAATATAACAGTCCTAATGACTTTCTTAGGATATGTTGTAAATTGACTTAATTAGTTTAAAAATAATTTATATATGAAAATAAGTAATATTTCAGTAAGAATTAATATAGGTACCTACATATTTTGCAATTTAAGTAATTTGCAGTTATGTATCTATCATCTTTTATTCTTTTATTGCTTTCACAATTTGCTTAAGTATTCGTACAATTAAATACTATTCGTCTTTTGAATATAAATTTGTTTTTCAATAGACATACATAAATATGTATGTATGTATATACATTCGTACATACATGTGTACATACATATGTATGTATGTATATATGTATGTACATACTATTAATCTGGTTTGTTGTTTTTCACAATAATTTCTTTATCTTTGTTTATTGCTTTTTGGTGTCAATCGTCGTCAGCCATTGTGTTTTGTAAGAGTAGATAGATGTACACCTTTTCTCAATCTACATATCGATGGTCCAAAGTAGAAAGGCCCTAACTCGTATTTTCACGAAATTGAGTGTCAGTGATTTCAAAATGCATTTTACAAAAATACACATCGCCACAAAAATTTACTGCAATAGTTTTAAAAATTAAAGCTTTTACAAGCAGTTGTACTTTTTATTATTATTTTTTTACCTTCTGTAAACTTACAATTATTTGAGTTAGGGCCTTTTCACTTGTGATCAACGATATATAGCACATACATACATACATATGTACTTATATGCGCCTGATAGATATAAACTATTATAAAAATATACTAAATATACTAGATATACCAACGGACGACACACGCCCGTGTTCTAGAATCTAAATGTAAATAATTTTATTAATACATATTTAAAGAAAATGTATCTAAACGTCATAAAAATGCATTAAAACACAACCACCCACATGCTTACATATGTACATATGCATAATTAAATAATACATGAAATTAAAAACTAATTCAATTTATTGAACTCTCTTCCTTTAAACACAATAAAAAATAAGAGAAAAAAATTTTTAGATCAAGAGAAATACTGCAAACACACACACAATCTCATGTTTTGTTTCTTGTTTACTTGTAAGCTCATAAATGCTTGTGTCATATGTGTGCATGTAGTAGTAGCAACTTTAAACGGTTATAACTCCCAAATTACTAAACCGATTTCAATAAAATATAGATTCTGCACATCTGTACCAAAAACCCTTTAAACCCATCTAAATCTTTTTAAAATCGATGCAGTAGTACCAGCGTAAAAAGGATTACAAAAAACATGTTTGCCTATTAATTATATAGATAAGATAGATAGATGTACATAAATACATATGTATGTCATGTGTATGTACATAGTTTTTGCAGTTTAATTTTATAAATGACGTACTATGTAAGAACAATAAAGGGATTCATAAAATGTTTTTTATTCTTATAATTTCAAATTCATTGTTTAAGTGACGCATTATATGCAAATAATTACACATCTAATAATTTTGCATGCTGTCGACTAGAAACATACATACATATCGGTAATTTACTCAAAGAACGTAATAACTCAAAAATGGGGCATCCATACGTCATTAAATTTGAGTTTAAATAATTAAATTTTTATTATAATGTTATATTCTTTAATACATACTATAGAATTGCATTAACAGTTTCATCAATGAACTTATTCAACAAACAAAAATAAAAAATCAAACAAAAATGAGAATACTGAACATACTTACAGTGTTGCCAGAATTTCTAAGGCTAAAATCTGCAAAATTAAACAATTTTTCACGAAAAAACCTTCAAAATCTGCATTTTTTTTTTTAAATCTTCCAGAAAATCTTCAAAGCTATTTTTAAAACTTTTTTGTATATTATTAAAAAAATTTACATAAATATGGATGTACATGTGTAATATAAATATTTTTTCATTACCCATATTCATAAAATTTAAGATCCGCTTAAAATGTATTTTATTTAAATTTTTTAGAATTTTTTTTTTTAAATAACAATCACATTTTTTTATGTACAGAAGCCTTTAATGTTCCAAGAATGTGCATTTCGTTTCTGCTTAAGAAACTTATCAGCAGACTTCAACCAAAAAATTTTTGAAATAAGGCAAAAAACTTCATATGCTTATGGAACGACTATCAATGTGTTTTTAAGAATTACGTACCCAAACATAAAAGGTAATATTTATTCACAAAAATTATTTTGGGTTACAAGACGTTTAATAAACAAATTTCCATACAAAGTTTGTTTCGTAAACTTTTTGTAAACCAAAACTATTTTTTATGAATACGCAGAAAAAGCTTAAAAACTTCAAGCAATAATCTTTACAAGATAACATCTTCAATTTTGCCACATTGGTTGAAGTGTACTGATAAGTTTGACCGTTTTTTCACACGCAAAGTTTACTTTGCAAAGTCTTGTTAAAGAAAAAGAATATAGAAAAAGATCTCTTATCTCGTCTCTCCTACAAACTTTAGACTTTGCAAAGTAAATTTTTGTTTGCAAAAACCGTCTTTATTTGGAAAAACGAAGTGCATAGTTTTGTTTTATTCAAGTTCACTTGACTAAAAATTCTTTCGACATTTGCAAATGAATGTGGTAAAAAAATCAAAATAAGCTGGTTTTTAATCAGATATTCTATTCCAGAAGCTTGTCAGTTACTTCTTCTTTTTCTTTAATGATGTCTTCTAAGTTCAAAAATTATAACTCTCTAAAGGCTATTCCATACTATAATACAAGTATTAATACTTTTGACGAAAATTCATTTCTGCTCTTATATTTGTTTCAAAAATTTCAAAAAAACAATAACAACTCAACATGTCAGAGGTGCATTTTCCACAAAAGTCTTTATAAATGTAAAATAGTCTGAGTGGCCCTTAAACTGTGAGTCGTTCACACATAAAGAATCAACAAGTAGTAACAGTAATAGCAAAAAATTTAAAAAAAAATCACTATAATAGGAGTTGAAAAATCTGCGTTTTTAGGCCAAAAATATTCAAATCTGGATTTCGTCTATTTGTAGAGTAAAAATCTGCAAAATCCAGATAAATCTGCATTTCTGGCAACCGTGCATACTATTTACATACGCAGAAAAATTCAAATCGGGTTAACGTTGGCAAAGCGTTTTCTAAGGTGGTTTAAACGTTGGCATCGTCACAAGTTCTACTTTTGTAGTGTTGTGCCAACCAATGATAACCTCATGATGGGGTGCCCAAATACATATCTTTACGTCGTTGGCTAGCTAAACACTATGACAGCTACAATTTAAGTGCTTTCCCATCATAATTTGTATGTTAAGTGTAATATATTCCCAATACTTCAAAAGCTAATTGCAAACAATTCAGTCCCTTATATTTCACAACTATGTAATACGCGTTTTTGGCCTTAAGGCTTTTTTTTGCATTACATTATAGATATATCGATATGTATCTATTTTATTTTTCTACACCTTTATACAATTAGAAATCTGAAAAATATTATTATTTGTGAATTCTCAAATAGTTCTTGAAAGTCTGTGCATAAGATAAGAGGTTTGTGACTATTCAAAATGTGTGGTTGAAGTCTACTGATGATTTGTTACAGCAACAATGAAATGCATATAGACCAAGCTGAACCACCAGCAAATAAATTTCAAATTAAAACATAATTATGACAATATGTCTAATAATAAATTTCTTAAATATAATTAATTTAGCAAACTGGAAAGCGACACAATTCCGTTTCTTCTTGTTATATGCTGGTGGAATTACTTTAAAAATTGTATTAGATGTTGAAATGTACAAAAAATTTTAATTTTATTTACTTGCCGTTTTTTTTAAACAATATCAAAAAAATTTTGAGTAATTTAACATCCTTTTGTTAACAAATATATATATATTTAGCATAGCATCTGTAAATATTTTTCTTTTTATTAACATTGTTATATTTTTGTATATTATACATATCAACCTTACATTTTGTATATATATTATTAGCATATATGTTTCATACATCTATTCTTTTGTACTACTACTTCAATCGTACATGGCCCCATGGGCTCGGTTGAAACAATAAATAATAAATGAAATGAAAATGAAATGAAATTAAAAAGTTATGAATTGTAAAATACTTTTTATACAATAATAATAATTGTTTATTCTAAATTTAAAATTTTTATTCGTTCGAACAAAAATTAAAAAGATCGAATATTCGAATAATTTTTGTTCGAATGACACACCACTAGTATTTAGTACATACATACATTGAAAATTCGCCTTCATGTACATACATATGTATGTATGCATAGAAACAACACTAAGACTACCTGTTTAACTACCAATATAATATTCAATCATAACATCCAGCCTAACTTTAAATATTTTTTTCCTGAGAATTTAATCTTTATCTAAACAGATGCCGAGAGAAATAAAAAGTGGGAGATAATTTTGAATTTTCGAAGTTATCTAGGTATTTCGTTTCCATTTGTTTTATTTTACCTGAAAAATTTTAAATATTTTTTTTAATACCTCTGATATTATTTACTTATATCTAGACAGTTGGGAGTCAGTTACAAACATGTACAAACATACATACATATATGTATATGTATGTAGTATGCTAATAAAAGTACATATGTATTAAGAATTGAAGTAGATATGCATATCGCACTCAATCAACATACCACTCTACTGGGAAAATTTCAACGTATCCCGATTACTCTTTTGTTGATAAAATACGCTTTACTTTAGGATTTTAATTCGAAATGTAACTTTTTTTATGATACAATTGCTTAATTTTTGCTTGAGATGTTACTATTTTCAAAACGTAGGTATTATTCCCCAATAATTGCAAGGTTTTAAAATAAAAACAATGTAAATAAATTGGAATCTGCTTACCATTATGTATTCGGATTTTCAAATTCTCTTAAAACATAACTACAAACTGATGATGTTATTTGTTCATTAATAATTATCACGTTCAAATCATAAATATAGAAACAAATTAAGTTCGAAAAATAATAATTAAAATTAACTAAAATTAATAGCCATGGGCCTGTGGCAAAAATTAAATAAATATACTTAATAGTAACAAACCAAAAAAGTTTGTCTTAAGTAGAACAAAAATAAGCAAATTAACTAAGATGTGCATAATTAGTAAAGAATAAACGACAATGGTAAGTCTGTTGTAAATTAGAGATGGTAAATTTGGGCTTTCATTACAAAACACGTTTCAGCAAATTGAAATACGATGAATCAAAACAATTCACATTTTCCATTTGCAAGAAAGTTTCGTATATAGGGCAGAAATTTACATCAACTGACACCACACACAGTGGACCAACACAAAAGAACACTGATGATGAAGGTTTAGTGGCCTTCGAAAACGGCTGGCTGTTCCGTTCAACTATGTGTTGTCAGAATATTTACAACTAACTTTGATGTTATTTTTTCATTAATAATTATCACATGTAATTTAGCTTAAAAGAAAGAACAGCTGGAATAATGTATTGAGACACAAAATATACTTTCGAAGTATCAATCAGGATTTCGTAAAAAATACTCCTGTGAGACGGCAGTAAACTATGTCATAAGCAAATGGAAGGGCATAGGAAATAATAAAAAAATAATGGCAATATTTCTCGATTTCAAGAGAGCGTTTGAAACAATAGACCGACAAATAATGCTCAGAAAGCTATATATATATATATGGAATAAGGGGAAAAGAATTAGAATGGTTTCAATCATACTTGGAAAATAGAAAACAAAAAACAAAAAACAAAAGTTAATGGTTCGATATCAGACGAAAAAGCAAATAATTTTGGTGTACCACAAGGTTCAATATTAGGCGCCCTGATGTTTATAATATATATCAATGACATGTCATATATTTTGGAAAGATGCGAGATGATACTCTGATATTTACTTCTTAAAAAATAAAAAAAAGCGATACGAACTTTAGCCCGTTCAAATCATAAATATAGAAACAAATTAAGTTCGAAAAATAATAATTAAAAATAACTACAAACAGTTTTTCGTCTCTACTGAAAATTTTAAAATTTTGAATTAATAAGTGCGAAAAATTCGGTATGGTCATATTTTCATTTCATTAAATTTTAAAATTTATAACCGTTGCCACAAACCTTGTGCTTTAACAGACTCTGTTAAGGTGTTAATAGAGCGACAAATGCCTTTCCAAAGGACCTTTCCATTAAATGATGCAACCGAGACGGAAAAAAATAAAGCAAATTTATAGATAAGGTCTTCCTTTATTAAAACACATGAACCTATTACATGAATTTGAACCAAATATTGTCAAGTTTTCAACTTGGAAATTATTAAGGGTTACGCACTTTTTTTTGGGAAGGAGGCGATGCGTGTGGACAAAAGTGGTCACTTATTATGGACCACATAGTACTCTAAAAACGAGATTTTCGAAACTTTAAAAGTAATAATGGTAATGCAGATATGTTTATGTGTGTGAAGGTAAGCACAAGGTTTGTGTCAAGGGTTATACATTTTAAAATTTAACTTCACACACATAAAAAATTATATATATATAATTATATTATGAATACACTGAACCAAAAAAAGCATTATTAAAAAAATTTTGCGTTTTCGTTTTAAAAATGCTTCATTTTTAAAAATAATTATTTTAAATAAGAATTTTTCTTATAATCTAACGGCCGCACAGTGGGGCCTTTTGACTTTTTTCGTTGCAAAAATCCTAACTTTTGAACTGATAAAGATATTTAAAAATTTTAAAAAGCATTTGCATTTAGCTTTAATATACATGATTTGCACGGTCATAGGTTAGGCGCGGCACTGTGCACACGATACGATATACGATTATATATATTTCAATGAAATAAGGCTACATACATATTTATAAGTAGTCACATATGCATACATTAACAAAAATATGTCAATAAGTTCCACTTATATTTACATTTTTATGCTGTAAGATAACATAAAATATAAAAAATATTAAAATTTTGGTAGCTTTTTTCCTTATTTGGCAATATTTTTTTTAATTTTGGTTGCAATAATATCTTGGCGGCAGCGCTGGCTATAAGATTGTAACATCTTTCTTCAAATTTCAAGAAAACCTGTAATTTTTTGTGGCCTAATTTAGCTTAATTATTTAAAGTACTGTGTAGTAAATATGCTAAGAAAATATGGGCGTGACCATTTTTGCCCATTTTTAGATATTCTCTATTTTATTTGTAAAAAGTACCTAAATATAGGGTGTCTGAAAAACGGCAACTGCCGAAAAAGTAGGATATCTGGTGGACATTTTCTTACTTTTTTTAATAAACAATAAATATACATTTAAAACAATACCAAAAAAGTAGTGATCACAAGGCAATATTTCTGACACTTCAATTCTAAAATGTTTTTTTTTCTTTTCAAAATCAATTTTTTTGGACTTTCTAAAAAACTGTCGACTTTAAGCAGCTCCACCAGCTATAATTCTTATCCAATTAAGAAAAACTTTTTTGAATTCTGATCAGTAAAATAGTCTTTATACGATGTGTTCATTCATTTTACATAATTTTGTCATCAAATTTTGTATATTTGCCACGGTTTTTGGGAAAAGGCGCCACAGTGGGCCGTATCAAAAAAAAAAATTGATTTTCAATTGTTCTTTTGTCAAATTTTATATGGATATTTAGTTTTAACTTACACTTCAAGCTCAAAATGTTTGTTTTTTATACGACTAAATATATAAAACTATCCATTTTTTTTGTCACGGCATCACGCGTGAGTGACAACCGATTCCCTCATTCATTTCTTGTTTTGTTTGTTATTTTCTGGAGAAGAATGAAATGAAAAAAAATCAAGAAAATTGCGCGGTAATGGATAAAACGTACAAAATTTGAGCTGTTGGTAATTTCTCTGTTTTTGATAATATGGGTATTGTTAAAAATAAAAACAAACTAAGTTTTATCCAGCAGTTTATCGCTTTAAAAATCTAAAACGATAATTGTTTATTAATTAATTTTTTTTAACAATAGTTAATGATGTTTACCTTAGTTTATGCTTTTATTATTTTAATTTTTAATTTTAATTTTTGAGCTCTTCTTAAAATTTAGCAAATGGCAAACGCGTTAAGTATGTATAATAAGAAAAAGGGTTTAAGATAACATTGAATGTAAATGGTGTTGTAAAGCGATTTAAAAAATTTAAAATGAATAATGTTGTAATAAATAGTAGTAGGGTCTAATATTGGAGGTAACAGGTATAAATAAGGATTAAAACAGGGTTAAGCAAAGGCCGCTAGTGGGCACTTTGTTATGCTCTTTTTTACACGTATGTATGTATGTACATTCCTACAAAACCGTTAAAAGTAAAAAAAATCTCGCGAGTATTTGCAAAATCGGAAACAATCTGCTTTTATCGCAAATATTGCAAAAATTCGCCAGAATTTGCAAAATCGGAAAACCACATCACTAGATTTTTTTTTTTAATATTTTCGAATAAAAAACAAAAAATTCTTTCAACGACGTGTTTATTTTCTGTCATTTGAATTTTCACAGCGGTGCTATTAAATAGTAATTTTTCACTTATGACTTTAGAAGACTTAGTGAATTGGCTAGGTACATACATATGTAAGTATGTATACATATGTATATTGCTTCTTTAATTTTCTTATATTTATGCCTACATAATAAGTTAAAAAAATTGTAGATCTCATCGTAAAATATCTAAATTTTCATTCACTTCAAATTCAGTTAATGTGTAAAATTTTTTTGAGAGTATATTTTGCAAGTGCATTTTTGTTGAATTTTCATTATGCTGCTCCTTTTACAGTTGTTATTTTTTGTTAATGTTAGTTGTCCGTTGTATCACTTCTCATGTTTTTATTTCTATTGCCATTCATTTTTTAGGTGTTGCTTAATTTTTTATTTTCCTCCGTTCGCCGACCCGACCGAACAACCGATGGTGTCTTTCTAAGTATGCACTAACAAATACTTGTTATGCTTTTTATCTTTCTTTTATAATCGTCGTGTGTATACTAATGTTTTCTGCCTCTTTTTTGTTAATTTTTTTATTACTGTAAGAATAAAAATTCACAGAAACAATAATTTATGCGTGTGTTGAAAATATAATTTGAAAAGTATGCCAATGTTTTCGTGAAGAAAATTTTATCTTTTCGAGTTTTTCAGTCTTGCATAAATACGAGTACATGGATTATATTCTTATGTATGATGCATATGGAGACTTGATTTTTGTATCCTTATATGTAGGTAAACCTATGTATGTACATACATATGTATAACAAAAAATTATCAATAGTTTCCCTGAAGGAAATGTCGATGGCGAAAATGTACTGAGTCGCTTTAGACTTTGTCACCAGTACTACTCTACAATTATTTATTTATTTATTTATTTGAAAATCTCTTAGTAACACTAAAACAATTGACTAGGCAGTGAATTCATAGTTTTTATGGGAACATGGAGACATACCAACCAGACATTTACTGGTACATTTATATATCTTATGTACATACAATTTTATGTATGTTGACAAGTTGTTGCAAAATCCACCAGAAATACACCACATCTGTTTTCCCTATTTCTTTTATACATTGTAGACAATGTAACTACTACTAGAATTTTAGTGTTGACATAGAGACACTTGGCCCCAGTCTGACTGCAGGGTTATACACTACGTACACATATATATATCACAGTGAAATTGGCCCACCTTCAAAAAATTTAAATTTTCGGATTAAAACACTCACAATTTAAAAAATAGTATAAAAACTCAACTTCAGCACAACTACAACAAAACTACATAAGGTTAAAGAAAAAATGTAAAATTTTTAGCTCACAATGAAAATGGACCACCTAAAAAGTAGTATGTAATATGATGTGACCGACTATGGCCCATAGGCTATAATTAATAAATAAATGAAACAAAACAAAATTATTTATTAAAACATTTATGAAACGTGTTTTTAAGAATAGTGATTGTAATGTAGAATGTAGAATTATAAAAATATGATGAAAAGGTTTAAAAAGGAAAAGCAAATCACTTATGGAAAAAAATCAGTAAAAAAACTTTTTTGACAGGGGCGAACCTTAGGTACTCTAAAAGTTCAGAAATACTCCAAAATAAAGTGGTTAAGAATTAACAAACATGATTGATTAATTGGTCTTTCCGGTTCTATTAAAAGAATTTTAGATGTTTTGATTGGAATCTATCAAAGGCTTTTGATAAGGTTGTGTCATGCTATTTTAATCAACTAACTTTGCAAATATTTCTATTTCTCTGTATCCGCTTGCAGATAATCTATTCTTTTTTGAGTTGCTCATAATATGTTCAATTCGGTAACCTTAATTCGAGTTGTCCAGCAGTAAATATTGGTGTACCGCAAGGCTGTTATTGCAACTTCCTGCAAAGTCAACTTCATGCGTATGCGCTGTTTCTGTTGTATCAAAGTTTATATTTGTTTTCCGAACATGCAACCAAGGATGCTAATTTAGTAATTTTCTGCTTGATTCGGCGGTTATTTTTCAATTTTGATAAGCATGAAGTAATTCATAACATTAGACATTAGACCATTTTATATGAGCTGTATGATAATTCTAATCATTACGTATTGTAGTTACGGTTCCTCTATTTACTCTCCATTACGTGACAATGCATTTGTCATTCGTATGACTGAATACGACTTTATATGAGCTGTACCTTTTTTCACAAACTAAATTCAGGAATTCTAATCATTACGTATTATAGTAAGTGTCCTCTCCATAAGTGCCATTTAATGCCAATCCTTCGTTTGGTCACTTTGGCCACATCCCTCAGAGGTCATTCGTATGACCAAAGGCGAATTTTCAGAAAACCACTTTCAAAATTTTTGGTATATTAAATATAACTAGATATACCAACGGCCGACCACAATCGTCCGTATTCTAGAATCTAAATGTAAATAATTTTATTAAGATTCATAAAAAATGCATTAAAACACAGCCACCCACATACATACTTACATATGTACATATGCATAATTAAATAATACATGAAATTAAAAACACAAACGAAATCCCTTTAACTAAGCTAATTCAATTTATTGAACTCTCTTCCTTTAAGTATTATGGCTTTCATACAATAACAATTAAAAGAAAAAAATTTTAGATCAAGAGAAATACTACAAAACACACACAATCACATGTTTTGTTTCTAGTTTACTTGTAAGCTCATAAATGTTGTAAATGAATTTGGAATGTTAATTTTCACTTTAATATTGTTCTACAGGCTATGTTTATTTATATATATTTATTATATCTACGTTGCCTTTGATATTGTTACTTTTAATATTTTTTCAATATTTGATAGTTCTTAAATAAAACTCAAACTAACAGGTTATGGGCCTTAGAATACGCATTTTATAAATTTTTTTTTTTTTTGGATATTTTAATTTAAAAAAAATGGCAATGGTACCAGGAGCTTTACAGATGGAAATTCTACATGGGCGTGAAAACTTTGATGCTTGGAAAAGACAAGCGAAATCTTTGTTGGTGATTAAGAATTGCTGGTCCGTGGTAAAGGAAGGTATTGGTGAAGGCCGTGATGAAAAATTAGACGAACGTGCTCTGGCAGAGATAACGTTGATGGTGGACTCAAGCAATTATGGTCATATTGCTACGGCAACAACATCAAAACAAGCTTGGGATGCTCTTATGAATGCATACGAAGACACAGGATTGACAAGGAAAGTTGAACTATTAAAACAATTAGTAAATATAAAATTAGAAAAGTTTAGTTCAATGCAAGAGTACGTCAATGAATTGGTTATCATCGCATTAAAGGTGAAAAATGCTGGTCTCAAAATTGACGGCGAGTTGACAGCTTCCCTTATGTTGGCTGGGTTACCTGATGATTTCAAACCCCTTGTGATGGCTGTTGAGAACTCCAAAGAAAAACTAACCGTTGATGCTGTGAAAAATCTTCTCCTGCAGGACGCAAAGTTCGATCAAAAAGCGGAAAGTGAAGCAGCATTATATTCAAAAAACCATAAGAAGAATAAAAAACAAATTCAATGTTTCAATTGTAAAGAATTTGGGCATGTATCAAAAAATTGTCCAAACAGAAATAAAAGCAGTTATAATAATTACAAAAAAGGAAACAAATTTAGAGGAAATGTAGCAACAACATTAATTGTCAAAGCGGGTAAAATTATGCATGCGTGTATGAGCAAAGAAGTGAACCAAAGCCGAAATGAAACGAATTCAATGTGTTGGTATGTGGACAGTGGTGCAAGCAA
This sequence comes from Tachina fera, assembly GCA_905220375.1. Classification (NCBI taxonomy): domain Eukaryota; kingdom Metazoa; phylum Arthropoda; class Insecta; order Diptera; family Tachinidae; genus Tachina; species Tachina fera. Next base: position 47,291,472 of record LR999965.1, on the reverse strand, counting down.
CCATATGGTGGGTACCAGTAGTTATATGTACAACAAGCGGAAGATAGAAAATAAGAAGGTAATTATAGCAAACAACAGTGAACTCTCTGTAGACTCTGCTGGCGATATTGATCTGGAAATTTGCTGTGAAAACAAGAAGAAGGAGATTACAATTAAGAATGTAGAATTTGTACCAAATTTGTGTGCAAATTTGTTATCCGTAAAACAAATGACAAATACCGGCAAGAAAGTTATATTTGAAGATCAAACTTGTAAAATCTTTGATGAATACAATAATCTTATTGTAACTGCTACAGCTTTCAACGATCTTTATTGTTTGGATAGCAAGATGCTGGTGAGAAATGAAAGGGTTTTCATAGCGAAAGAAAATTTTAACCTATGGCATAGAAGAATGGGCCATGTCTGCAACCAAATGTTACATAAGGTAAAAGAAACAAATGTCGGTATTGACTTTGGAAAGGAGAATAAAGATCATTGTGTTACGTGTGTAAAAGGAAAGCAAACTAGAAGACTAACAAGAGAAAGTGGTACTAGAGCTACACAACTATTACAACTAGTTCACTCAGATGTTTTGGGTCCGTTGAACACGAATTCATTTTCCGGTTCAAGATTCCTTGTTACTTTTGTAGATGATTTTTCTCGAAAAGTTTTTGTATACCCTTTGAAGAATAAATCTGAGGTATGTAATACATTTATAAAATTTAAGAACATGGTCGAAAATCAATGCTCTACTAAAATCAAAATTTTACGCACTGATAATGGAGGGGAATATGTAAACAACAAGTTTTCTAGTTTTTTAAACAACCATGGCATTGTACACCAGAAAACTTGCCCGTATACTCCGGAACAAAATGGTGTTGCGGAGAGAATAAATCGAACTATTGTAGAGAGAGTTAGATGTATGCTAATTGATAGCAATTTAGATCAAAAATTTTGGGCTGAAGCAGCGAGCACAGCGTGTTTTTTGATGAATAGGACACCGTGTAGAGGTCAAAATTGTACTCCTGAAGAGAAATGGACTGGTCGGCGACCAAATTTGAAATTTATAAAAGTTTTCGGTTGTCCTGCTCTTGTACATATCCCAAAAGAAAAACGTCACAAGCTAGATTCAAAATCAATAGAATGTATAATGGTGGGATATAGCTTAGAAAGCAAGGCCTACAGATTGTTTAATCCGCAAACTGAACAGATTTTGATAAGTCGTGATGTGGTATTTTTTTGAAGAAAAGAGAGTGAATCTTAAAAAGGTTAATAAATATTTTTGGTCGGGATTGTTTATGGATGAAGAAATTGTCAATTCTGGGGAGAGTAATAACTATGATGAATTGACATCTGAAGATTTTGAGCAGCCTGTTGATGAATGCAGTATATTGCCAATTGAAGAATCTGATCAACCAATTGAAGAAACTGAAAGCAGCAGTGACATTTCGTATAACTCAGAAGAATGGTCATTAGCTCTATCACCATCAAATAATCAAATTCATGACGAATGGGTTCCAGGATCTTACGAAGGCAAAAATGTACAGGCGAATGAAGTTGTTCGACGGTCAGAAAGAATTGCAAACAAAACTTCGCATTCTCACAATTTTTGTGCAATGCAATTTATTACTGGGGAACCAGCAAATGTTCAAGAGGCCATGTCGTCAGAAAAGTCAGCGGAGTGGAAAATTGCAATGAAGAGTGAATATGATTCTCTAATCGCTAACAACACATGGGTGTTGACAAAACTTCCAAAAGGAAAGAAAGCGATCAAATCAAAATGGGTTTTCAAAACAAAACAAGCTGAAAATGGTTCTCAACCTAAATTGAAAGCGAGATTGGTAGCAAAAGGTTTCTCACAGCGTCCAGGTATAGATTTTAATGAAACATTTGCTCCAGTTGTAAGATACGAGTCATTTAGATTTTTATTGGCTTTGGCTTTAAAATTCGATTTGAAAATACATCAAATGGATGTAGTAACCGCGTATTTAAATGGAACCTTAAATGAAGAGGTTTTTATGGAACAACCCGAAATGTTTGATGATGGCTCTGGTAAAGTTTGCAAATTGAAGAAATCAATTTATGGTCTCAAACAATCTGGCAGAGTATGGAACCAGACAATTAATAAAGTTTTCCTTGAAATGGGACTCGTGAGAAGTGAAGTAGATCAGTGTATTTACTACAAAGTGACCGAAGGCCAGATAATATACGTTGCTTTATATGTTGATGACGTTTTATTATTATCAAATGATATGGCATGTATCCAATCACTGAAGAGTACACTCTCATCTAAATTTAAAATGAAAGATGTGGGTGAAATATCATCTTTTCTTGGTATGAAGATAACTCGTAAGAAAGATGCAATAAAAATTGACCAGTCAAAGTATATATCAGATGTTTTAGTTCGATTTGGTATGAATGATTGCAATCCGGTTTCAACACCTATTGATTACAATCAGAAGTTGACTGCAAACATGATTCCTACAGATGAACAAGCTAAGGAGATGATGTCAAAGATACCATATATGGAAGCTATAGGCTGCTTGTTATTTGCTGCACAAATCTCAAGACCAGATATATGCTATGCGGTAAATCTTTTAAGTAGATTTAGTTCGAATCCTGGAAAACCTCACTGGGAAGCCGTTAAGAGGGTAATGCGATATTTGAGAGGAACGATAAATAAAGGTATCGTATATAAAAAACAAGTAGATGATGAAATAAAAGGTTTTTGTGATGCTGATTGGGCCGGAAACGTTGACGATCGTAGATCAACAACTGGCTACGTTTTTATTTTTCAATCGGGTGCAATAGCATGGGCTACTAAAAGGCAAAAGACAGCAGCACTATCTTCTACGGAAGCTGAATTTATGTCTGTGACTGCTGCAATTCAAGAATCTATTTGGTTGAAACGTTTGGAAACTGAAATAAACCCCGATAGCAAACGAAGCATGACTCTATTTTGCGATAATAAAGGTGCTATACAAGTAGCCTTAAACAATAATTATTCAAACCGAACAAAGCATGTGGACATCAAAGCAAAATTTATCCAACAAAAAATCGAAGACAAAGAAATTGTGCTGAAGTATCTGAACACAAATGAGATGATAGCTGATGTTTTAACTAAAGCAGTAACCCCTCAGAAGATGAAGTTCTTTGCAGATCACTTTGGTCTTCTTTAAGATTGTTGTTATTTTTTTTTTAAATCAATAACTAAATCGTTTAAATTTATATTTGTTTATTTTAATTGAGACTTGGAAATTTATCATTCTGGGAGAGTGTTGTAAATGAATTTGGAATGTTAATTTTCACTTTAATATTGTTCTACAGGCTATGTTTATTTATATATATTTATTATATCTACGTTGCCTTTGATATTGTTACTTTTAATATTTTTTCAATATTTGATAGTTCTTAAATAAAACTCAAACTAACAATAAATGCTTGTGTCATATCGCTCATTTACTTCAATAGTGGCATAACTCAAAAAATGGGTTTTTTGAGTTAATAATGCAGAAAGATGCGGCATTTCGTATTTTATCTTGTGTAAAAATTTCATACAAATAGTTTTTACCATCAGCTCCTGAGAGACGATTTTTTTTTCATTTCTCCATTGAGTTGTATGCAAATTGAAAACTTAAAACGCGTTTTCTGCAAAACTGTTTTTTTTGAGTTGTGCCACTATTGAAGTAAATGAGCGATATGTGTGCATGTAGTAGTAGCAACTTTAAACGCTTATACCTCCCAAAATACTAAACCGATTTCAATAATATATAGATTCTGCACATCTGTACCAAAAAACCTTTAAAACCATATAAATCTTTTAAAATCGGTGCAGTACCAGCGTAAAAGGGATTACAAAAAACATGTTTGCCTATTAATTATTAAAAATAATTATATTACGACAGAATCGGATATACATAAAAATTCTGCAAACATCTTTTATATGTGTTTTTTTTTCATATTATTAACTGGCATGTCTTTACGTCATAGCATATTTACGGGCATGTTCTGACACTCGCAAATCGCATAATATTTGCAATTGTGACTTGAACTCGCAAGAGAAGTGTTCTGCAACTCGCAATCGTAAGACTTTTGGCGAGTTCAAATCACAAGAGTATACTGAAGTTAATTGATGAATTTAGCCAAAACATAACTTTAAAGAAACACTAAAATGGTTAATTAATGAATTTTAATATGTTTTCTTTTCATTTTTGTCAAAAATATTAATAGTTTCACAAAATTTTTATTACAAAATTTAAATTTATAAAATGTTCTTTTATTTTGTTAATTTTGTCTTCGCATTAGGTATGTCTGCGTACACATATTTTGCAAAATTTTTTGCAAATTGTTACAAAATCTTGCAAAATGTCTGCGTACTCAAAATCTCTTGCAGCGAGAGAGCCAAAAAGAGAATTTTTTGACAGTTGGAAGTTAGAGAACTTGCAAAATGTTGCTGGAGAAATTTCTTCTTGCAAGATTTTGCAACTAGTTTGAACAGCTGTTTTTATTACTTTTTGAATGAAATAATTTTTGTGAAATTAAAATAAAAATTGAAATTTAACAATGGCAGAGGTAAATAGTTAGAATTGTGTTGATTTTTAACGTTTATAATAAATTATAATAAATAAAACATTTTATTTCATGCTAGAAACGTCCAAATATACAGTGCGACCGTTGCATAAGAGCAAGACCAATGATTCCAATAATGCTATTTTTCTGGCTAAAATTCTTTTGCTTTGTTATTTCAATAATTTTTACACATCGATCAGCTGTTTTCTTGCAAGATATCACTGGATACTGTCTGCGTACTTTTTGAGATATTTTCAGCCGACAGAGTAAAATTGGTCTTACTCTCCCAAAAAAGTTTACTGACTATTTGCTACTGGAAAAGTACGCAGACAGACCTATTATTTATTTCTATACTGACGATTTCAACACAGCTGACCTAAATCAATATGGCAAGTCGCAAGCCATAAAAGAAAAGTGTTTTATTTTAGCAACAGAAAATATTTTAAACTTCATTTTTGTAAACCAAATTAAATGTAACAAAGCTGTATTTACAAGATAAAAACATAATTGACATTTTTACGGTATCAAAGAGAAAATATGGATAAAAATGAGTGTTCAAAATAACAAGTACATTAATATAATTAAATAATAAGTTCAAATTCAATGCTATATTGCTTTATTGTGGATATTTGCTTAATGTTCAGAGTATCCTCCCTTATTTTGAAATCATTTACGTCCCTATATATAATCAAAAAGTGGCATGAAGTTAGCATAAGTGGCAAAATTGAACATGATCTTAAAGAGTTTTGCCATGAAACTTCACATTGAAAATAATGCTAGGACTTAGAGGTGGATTAAGATTATGTAATTCGACAATTTTTAATGTCAAATTGTATAGAGGAACTCGTTAACACCTAATTCAATTTCGTCACATGCTAACTTCATACCAATTTTTGCTTATACATAGGGATGTTATGCATTCGTCTTAAAATACTGCTAATAGGTTTGCAAAAGGAGTCTAACGCAATTTCGTACCAAGTTTTATAAAAAAATTCAAAGATTTTCTTTATTTTGAAAAGTATTCTTTGATATCCTTTCCTTTATTTCTCCTCAAAGGTTTTAAATAGGGTTTATGTCTGGGAATAGACGACCAGTCCAGAAGGTTAACCAATTCTTCACACAGCGTTACGTATTCTTCGGGGCGTTATCCTGCTGAAACACCTATCGAAACGGTATATTTTCTTCAGCATATGGACAAGGTCGGGTAGTCCGTATAGTTACAAAGGTTCCATTGCACCGGAGAAAAAATTTCAAAGCGAGGCTGATCTTCGCAAAACGACATTTTAGTTGGTCTCAACAATTACTTATGAACAAAAATCATAACATTCTTTTTAGTAACGAAACCAAAACAAATTTTGTTGGGATAACTGCCGAAATGTGCGTCGCCCTACAGGCAAATAATTTCATATACGGTACACAAAAAAGACTATCACTATTTTTCGTAGTATGGCGTTGATCCAAGTTTTCGTAGTACCGATACTATGACACGATTTGAGTACAAATACATATTGTAGAATATAAAACTGAAGAAAATGTGCCGCTTCGATTGGGCTTCCACAAGATAACGCTCCTAAAGCACACTTCACGTTATGTGAAGGATTGGTTTCAAGTCAATTGTGTTAACATTATGGACTGGCCAAGTCAATCCCAGGACATAAAACTTACTGAAAACCTTTCGGCAGAGCTAAAGCAAAGGATATAAAAGCATACTTTTCAAAATAAAGAAAATCTTTGGAATTTTTTTCAAAACACTTGAACAAAATAAGGGAGGATGCACTGGATGTTAAGAAAGTATTAAAAATAAAGCAAGATAACTTGAATTTAAACTTATTAGTTTTATTATTATTATTATTATTATTCAAAATGTACTTATTATTTTGACTACTCATTTTTATAAATATTTTCTATTTGATACCATAAAGATGTCAACTTACGGTTTTATCTTATAAATATACAGCTTTGTTACATTTAATTTGGGTTACGAAATCAATTTTAAAATTTTTCTGCTGCCAGAAAAAAAAACTCTTAACTTATATTAAAGAGTAAAACATCGTCGTGTACTTATTTTTTTGTCCATATGTGTACATATGTACATATCTACATATCTCTTCATACCCATGTGCAAGTTGACTTTTTATGAAAACATAATGATGAAAAATTTTGGTAAGAATTTTGATTGAATTAGACTAAGGGCGAGTTTTTATCTGCCACACATGTGCCCAAAAAATTGTAACCACTAATTACTAATGAAAAATTGTTTTATTCAAACTAAAGACCTGCAAAAGACGTCTTATAAGAACTTTTAAGACATGAGGGCAATTTCAAATGCTTTACTACAGTGAAATCTTCTGAAACAAACACTAAACAACGTACAACGTGAAGTACTCTCGGGTTTTCCTTAGCCCATATCCTAAAGTTTTGCTTGTTAACAAACCCATTTAATTGGAAATGGGCTTCGTCACTCATAAATAAGTTATGAATAATGGAAATGGAAAGAGCACATTTGTGCGAAGCAGAAAATGGCCACCACTTGCGGGATACAATTTTTAATAACTAATCTAAAAATATTCCCTATAAATTTACTGTATTTAAAAAACAAAAAATTAAAAAAATATGTCTTAAATAAAAAGTTATAAGGAATTTACACCACTTCGGTCTTTCTGGGCCACCCTGTATATGTATACACAGCTTTGTGTGTGTTAGTGTTTTATTTATTCATTTGAAGTTTGGTTTTCGTTATAAACGTATGGGAACATACTTGCAGCAAAAATGGTAATAAAGGAGCAATTGTTTATTATTGGCAATATTTACTAAAAAATCAAAATGAAACAATTGTTTTCATTATCTTTTATGAATTAATGAATACATTTTCATTCATATTTCTAAATAGTTACATTATCCAGCAGTACTTTTTGTAACTTCTTTTAAAAGAATTAAATAAAATCTCGTTCATTTTATTTTCATACAGCCTTATTCATAAAACTTATTAAGGCTTTAAAAAGGTTTTTTAAAACAAATTTTCATAAAAAATTTTCTTAAAAAGTCTATAAAGCCTTAGGGTCTTATGCAAAAAAACTTAATAAAGCTTTGCAAAGCAATGTTAAGTAAAGTTGTATTCTAAAAAAATTATTATATCAAATTTCTAAAGTAGGTCCCCACGTTTCTTAAGACTACTTTAAGTTGCTATTTTCAAAATGTGTATTTTGTACCTCAAATATTTTTGTTAATATAACACATATTGATTCATGTTACATCTGAAAATAAAGCTAAAAGTGCTAGCTCTTATCTTAAATATATTATTACTGTAATGTGATGGATAACATCACCAAATTATCCAACTGATTCAAAATACATCGCAAAATCCATAAAAAAATATTAAAATAAATACAATTGTACAAAAATGTTTTAGTGATGTACATACAATCAAAACAAATCGAAAAAAGCTGGATATTGAAATACTCATTTCATTCGAATAAAATAAATTTGTGAAAATTCTTCTTTGTTCCTAACATTTTATTTACTTTTACTTCATAGAAATGTTTATCTGGTTTCCTTCCATGTCAGAGGCTCATATTGTTTAAATTAGGTTGCTTTACTTCAAGAAAATAAAAATTTATTTAGTAAAATAAAAAAATATTTGAATACCCGAATAAAATTTTATTCAATTTTGTACATCATAAGCTGAGAAGTGGTTGTTGAACACGGTGGTGTTACCAGTATTTATTATTAAATAACAAAATATTTAAAGTTGTGTTTTGAATACAATTTCTTAACAAAGCAATGTTAGCCTTAAAGTGCTTGTCAACTAATATGAACTTTAAAGCTATAGTAAAATATTTTTTTGCATAAGGGGGTTAATAATTTTAATAAATAATACTGATATACTTAATTTAACACGAAAAAACAATAAATTCACTTATTAGTTTTAAAGTTTGTTGACGCGACCTTCTTCTTTTAAATTCATGTTTCCACTACGATGGCCAACTAAAGACTAAAGGCTCAACTATAATGTGAATAAGCGAACTTAAGCAACTGTGCGGTTACATATAAAACGTATGTGGCAAACTATAATGTACTTATGGAACTTTTCGTCAAGTTTCGTCAAATGTCATTTGCTTAAGTTAAGTGCCAAACTGAACGCACATTCCGTACGGAAAACACTGTTTTTAAATTTTTTAAACTCAAGCAAACAGCAGCAGAAAATATTCATTGATTTTAAATATTTTTTTATTATTTCTTATTTTAAACTCAAAAAGAAAGCAAAACTTTTATTTCCATTCTTTGTTTTACAATACACATATACACACATACACATGAGTTTATTTTTTATGTTCACTGTTGTACTTTTTGGTAGGCAAACCAATTAAAACAAGTAATAAAGTGGTGGATATAATTACACGTGAATTTTTAATAGATTAGGGCATTCCAACAAGTTAATTTGATTGAATTGCATTCATTTAGTAGTTAAAAGAACAAACAAAATTATAAAAAAATTGTGAACAATACCTAAATGTGCAGCTATGGCTAAGGAATACTTAAGTGCATGTAACTACATTGTGGCCACCTAAAAGTCACATCTGAATTGCTTAAGTATTTGACAGACTTATCGTTCAATTCTGGCATTAGCTTAAGCCAGCTTATTCATATTATAGTTGGGCCTTAACACATATGTATTGGTTTTGTGCTGCTAATGCGGGGTTGAAGCTAGTTGAAAAATTATGCCAACCAAAAAACCACTCTCTTCACCGAATTTGCCTACAAACGGGCATGTTGTGCCAGCATAATTAATCCCGTGAAACTACCTCTATATGTATAAAGAATTTCATAATATGTTTTCGTGAAACTTCCAGAAATTTGCAATAAATTTCTGGCAAAATTGCCGTCAAGAAAATGAAAACTTAATTATGTATTGTATGTATCTTTAAAATTAAAATGCTACTTGCTCACGTTCGTAGATACATGTGTACTGAAAAGACATTGATTATAATGAACAAATTTTTATAACATGTAATAAAAAAATAACGAAAGCTACAACCACCAGCTGAAGTCTCGAAGAAAAGCACGATGATTTTGTAAACGACGATTTTTCGCAAACTGCATAGATACATTCAAACACACACCGAAACGATGAATGTTTATATGGACATATGTATGTATTAGGGATGCCAAACGGGGTAGATTTTTGGTAATCTCGGGATTTTCGACATTTCGGGATCTAAATTTTTTTGATAAAATAAATTATTATTTTTTAATAAATATTACTTTAATAAAAAAATTTGTGCATTTTAAAACTTTTAAGTTCATTGATCACATTTGATTTTAGAGAATTTACACTGAAAACCATAACTACATAAATATGAAATTTTGCTTTTGTTTTCAATATACTATGTACATTTTTTCTATAATCTTAACAAAAACGAACATACATACTACATACCTATGGGCTTTTTTTAAATTTTAACGTTAACCCGACAACAAAAAGTGTGCACTTGCCTTGTATTGTATTCTACTTCAATTGTAAGGAGCTGTAATTGTACTCAATTGTTACCGAAAAGTAGATAAGTGCTAATTTTTACATACAGATAGTTATTCACTGCAATTATGAATGAATTTCCGCAAGAAACTTCTCCCTTTTCCAAATAGATTTTTTTGTTTTCTTCAATTATTTGCTACTGTTTGAAATTATTCCCCGGGAAAAATTTCTCGTGGACTTTTATTCATAATTGCCCTCATAATAAAGAATAAGACAGAATAAATTTGTAAAACTTGTGAATACTTTGAGTGAATTTTCCAAATGTTATTTTCGTTCCAAAGCTCATATGCTTCTTTTTGTTTTCAAAATAATTCTTAGTTTTATATTGTAGCCCCTTTGATGAAAATAACAGTGAAAAAGTAGTTAATTTATTTTGCTCTTGTTGTTAATTAATAAGAAATATGTCACGCATAGTCATTAAATTGTTAAAACTGCAGGTAAAAGATTGTCTGGGACTTTTATATTTTATAAAAAAATATAAAATCAACGAAAATTTCAATTTATAAATGGTTTTTATATAAAAATTGCTAAGAAATACCTAAATTGAAATCTCGGTCTGGAATTTTACAAATCACGGGAACCGGGATTTGCCAAATCCCGAAAATCCCGGGATTTCGGGATTATCTTTTTGGCATCCCTAGTATCTATGTATTGTTTTCGGTTTATTTTTCTGTCTACATAAAATAAAATACAAATAGCTACTGATGATTGTGTTGTCAACTACTATGAAATTGAAATGGAATTGCGATATTGTAATAAAATCGCAAATAGAAATTGTAACTAAATATTAAATAAGAAATAACTACTACATATTTATGTAAGGTGGATTTTACACCTGGCATTTCTTCTGTGCCATGTGCCCAAAAAAGCGAAACCACTAATTAGTCCCGGTTCACACAGTTCAACTTTTGTTGATCAACTCGTAATTCAGCTGTAAGAAAGACGGGGAAGAAAATACAAAATATTTCTTTTTTATTTCATATGAAGTACGAATTGATCAGACATGTATTTATTGATTTAAACTGTTTCCAATTATGTTAGCTGAACTAATTAAATAAATAAATATTGTATATAAGTTACATATGTATGCAAATGTTGTAACTTAATAAATACGTATCGGAATCAAAAAGTTTTTCATTAGTAATTAGTGGTTACGTTTTTTTCACGCATGTGTGGCACATGACAAATAGTATGTCTTTGATTCATTTTCATTTCATTTCATTTGTTTATTCATTATGTATACCTAGCCTACGATGGGCAATAGTCGGTCACATCATACTACTCAAAATAAAAAATTATCTACATACAATTTTAAAATTATAAATAGTAATGAATTTTTTAAATAAATTATACATATACATAACTAAATACAATTTAACGAATTAACTACCCTACAAGAACACTACCAGTCAATTGACTGCTCATTTGATCGATAGTCAGGCAGGATATATTCATCATTGCGTAGAACAAAGTTTCCATCACTTTATTAAGGGCAAAATGAAAAATGTGATGGAAACTTTTGTGTACGTGTGATCTTGCATCTCTCTCTAACTAACGAATATAACATATAGTTGAACTGCTCACTTAAGTGCCAAACTTAAGTTAAGTGCCAAACTTAAGTTAAGTGCCAAACTGAACGCACATTCCGTACGGAAAACACTGTTTTTGCATTTTTTTAAACTCAAGCAAACAGCAGCAGAAAATATTCATTGATTTTAAATATTTTTTATTGTTTCTTATTTTATACTCAGAAAAAAAAAGCAAAAATTTTATTTTCATTCTTTGTTTTACAATACACACATACACATGATATTATTTATGTATGTTCATTGTTGTACTTTTTGGTAGGCAAAACAAATAAAACAAATAATAAAGTGGTGGATATAATTACACGTGAATTTTTAATAGATTAGGACATTCCAACAAGTTAATTTGATTGAATTGCATTCATTTAGTAGTTATAAGAAGAAACAAAATTACCAAAAAAATTTGAACAATACCTATATGTGCAACTGTGGCTAAGTGCATGTAAGTGCATTGTGGCCACTTAAAAGACACATCTGAATTCCTTAAGTATTTGACAGACTTAAGGCCCAACTATAATATGAATAAGCTGGCTTAAGCTAATGCCAGAATTGAACGATAAGTCTGTCAAATACTTAAGCAATTCAGATGTGACTTTTAGGTGGCCACAATGTAGTTACATGCACTTAAGTATTCCTTAGCCATAGCTGCACATTTAGGTATTGTTCACAATTTTTTTATAATTTTGTTTGTTCTTTTAACTACTAAATGAATGCAATTCAATCAAATTAACTTGTTGGAATGCCCTAATCTATTAAAAATTCACGTGTAATTATATCCACCACTTTATTACTTGTTTTAATTGGTTTGCCTACCAAAAAGTACAACAGTGAACATAAAAAATAAACTCATGTGTATGTGTGTATATGTGTATTGTAAAACAAAGAATGGAAATAAAAGTTTTGCTTTCTTTTTGAGTTTAAAATAAGAAATAATAAAAAAATATTTAAAATCAATGAATATTTTCTGCTGCTGTTTGCTTGAGTTTAAAAAATTTAAAAACAGTGTTTTCCGTACGGAATGTGCGTTCAGTTTGGCACTTAACTTAAGCAAATGACATTTGACGAAACTTGACGAAAAGTTCCATAAGTACATTATAGTTTGCCACATACGTTTTATATGTAACCGCACAGTTGCTTAAGTTCGCTTATTCACATTATAGTTGAGCCTTTATCGTTCAATTCTGGCATTAGCTTAAGTCAGCATATTCATAGTACAGTTGGGCTTTTAGTTTCAGTCATTCATTTCTCGTAGGGTACATACATATTTTCATTTGTTATTTATTTATTCATGAATGAAGCAAGCAATGAAGAAAGTTGCATCTTTTCAAGCAAATTCAAAGAGCTTTTTTTTACCATTTTTGTGCAATAATTTTTAAAAAACACTTACATACATATACCTGATTTACATTAAGCATTTTTTTCATGAAATTAGTTGCATGAAAAAATTTTATTTAGCAATAGGAGGCCTGGAAGAGAAATTTATATCAAAAACGTTGCCCAAAATGCATCAGAGAATCATTCTACGTCCTTTTTTATATTAAATTCTCTTTTATATCGCTACAATTAGCAAATAGAAAAAGTTGCGTGCAACAAAATTCATGAAATTTCATGAAAAAATGCTTAGTGTAAATCAGGTAATACTGTGCATCTTTGTACAAAAATACCCTTTAATCCATATATCTGTGGTTTTCATGAATAACAGCGTATGTCCGGAAATTAATTTTTTTCATTATGGTCAAAAAAAGGTAATATTTTAAGCTTATTTAAAACAAGGTACATACATAGATGTTGTGTTGTTTCAAAAAATTATGTACACACGTCCATATTGTTTGGAAAATTTCAAATACAGATTGTTGTTATACTCGACAATACCTACCAGAAAAACAGTAACACTTCGCAGGTATTTTTCTGTCACACTGTTATCAGCCTATATATTTAATGTGTTGATCAGATAAAAATTAATCCCTTTGAACTAAAAAGATTTTGAAGTTTTTAGTTTTTTTTAAATCCAGTATTTTAATTTTATTTTTTTAAATCTAAAATGACGTAATTCAGTGAATTTTTATCCGATCAACACAGTTTTAATTTTGGGGCGATAAAAGAAAAACATATTTTCAGCAGTGTAAAATTTGCGTAATTAAAACAAACAGTTCCCAACATTTTTGGAAATATCTTTATGTTATTTATTAAGTCTGTAGAACGGTGTTCCTTATAGACTAAAATAAATATGTTATATTAATGTATTTATACGCCAAAAAATTAATTTAATGTATTTATAAGGTATAAAATAGAGTTTTTAAAGTTTTGTTTTGATGAATTACATTCAACCATTTGAATATTATTCAATTTATTAAAATCAGCAAAAGCTCTAATTAGAGGAATATTTAAAATACTACAATTTGATATTACAAACTCCAAATGTAAATATGTATGTATGTATATAACATACATAGGTTGTTAGTCATAAAAACCACAGATACATATGTATGTATTAGAATGTGTGTGAAGTTAGCTCCGTCAGTTAGAGTCCTTTTTAGCATCCCTGCCTTACTTGAGGTAAGAATAAATCTCTCACTTGTACACTGTTAACTTAACAGAGCAGATATTTTATAACATTTTCAAGCAAAAATATTAATGTACAAATTGTAACTTATTTTGGTGGTCAAAATTTCGGTGAAAATCGAAATGGTGGGGTTATAAGGCAAATTGAGGTCGAAAACCAAGGCTTCAAATATTTCAGAACGATATAGATTGTATTCAGAAACAGTACAGTTTTTGAGATATATGACTTTGAAAAATGTGTAATAATGCATTTTCATATGCATATGGAAGCTTTTCTTGGTTGTCAAAAATTTCGGCCAAAATCGAAATGGCGGGGTTATACGGCCAATTGGGGTCAAAAGGTAAGGCTTCAAATATTTCAGAACGATATAGATTGTATTCAGAAATAGTATAGTTTTTGAGATATATGACTTTCAAAAACGTGTAATAATGAAATTAAATCTATACAAAATTCTAAGAATATTACCCTAAGAAACTATGGTTCTAAACTCAAAACCTAGGTAAAAACATTTTTATCCAAATAACAAAAGTAATATTTTAAAAGTTTTCGTTTCCGATTTTCGTGAAATTTTGTACGAATGTTGGCTCTGACATAACTATCGTTAGTGCGAAATCAAAAATCGGAGAAAACAGCGGGAACATAAACGTTTCTTTTTCCCTCGTCTCTCTGTCCTTACAAAACTAATCAGCTTAACAATAAGACTTGCATAGTGTAAATTAGGACTTATAAATAAATGTTTTTATTCAACGAAAAGCTTGAATTTTGATGCCTCTCGGCGGGAGCTAGGTTTTAATTTTAGACCTCTAGTTTCTTATGATAATATTCTTAGAATTCTGTGTAGAATTAATTTTTGCTAAACGCCTAAACAAATCGACCCACTCTAATATATATGTCCCAAAAATATTGGTGGCTCCGTTCGCGTTAATCTGTTTAAAAAATTCATAAAAACCGGTTTTAAAATTGATTAAACAAACAAACCCGAAATGAAAACTAACAAAACCAACCAAAAAATCGGAGAAAACAGCGTTACATAATATATGGACAGCCTCTAAGCCACCTTTTGTTATTCTAAAGAAAATGGAGCTGAACCATTGTTTTCGCTGCGATCATAATATTGCAAATTAATAAAGCAACTAAATAATTAAAGAGAGCAATTGTTTAAAAAAGTAAATGTGGGTTACACCAATTCTGCACTCATAGCCTCAATTATGGCCATGTATGTAATTATGTAAATATCGTCGATTTGTTATTGGTTTGCGGGACAGTATATTCAAAATACATTCAGGGCTGCTTTCATGAATAAAATTCCGCGTGAAATTTCTCCCTTTTCCAATTAGAATTTTTTGTTTTCCCTATTACTATATAATGACAAATTAGTTGGAATTGTTGTTCCCCGGGAACAATTTCACGCGGAATTATATTCATGATTGCCCTGATTGTGTCTGCAGCAAACCAATAACCAACCGACTATAAGTATCTACATATGTATGTACATAAGTACAAATAATATAAATAAGCATAAAAAACAAGAGAAAAAGTACAGTTGGGCTAAATAAAAAAATTAACATTTAATATAATCAAAAAACTGCAACAACAATAATACATAAAATAATAAAAAGTAGCTTAAGTATAAATACAAATAAAAAACCGTGGCAACGAAAAAAAAAACAAAGCAAATAAAGTAAAAATGCAAAAGCAATACTAGGTAGCACCACATACAGCACTAAAATAAAACAAAAAATAAAAAAAGCAAACACTAACAACAGTAATAGCAATAATAATACAAGGAATGATTGGATTTTAAATGATTTTTGTGGAGCAGCCGCAAATTTTACTTTATATTCTTTTTTTACAAACTCTCACCAGCCAAACATGTATGTATGTATATCCATAGATAGACCACCACTTCTTGGGGTTTCTTTTTACTGCGCCTGCTGTAGCTGGTTTTTTATTACGATAGTATGTAATAGATATTTACATACTTACGTACATACATATCAGGGATGGTAAAGTTGGTACAATTGTACTTTTTTTGGTACTACATACAGTATGTCAAGTAATTGTTTTTACATAGTTAAAATCGTTGTAAATTTTGACTTTTATCGTAAATATTTTTCTCCCTTTTTGCATTATGAAATTTTTTTGTAGTTGACTTCATTTTATATACATTTAAGTGCACATATAGTCGTAAGTTATAAGCAAAATTAAGAATGAGATCATAAAAATTACATGAAAACCAAAAAAACTCAAAAATTTCTTTGTCAAGAAAATGTTTTTACATCCTTGTATTATATAGTATGCAAATGGGAAAGATTTTAAGGTGTACAAAAAATAATATTGTTTTTGGCCGCCATTGGCATCAAATAGGCCTGTAAGACGACTTCTCATAAAAAATTTTTTTTTTCCATATACACCGCTGAAATTTCTCACTTTCCCCTCGTATTGATGTTCTTAACTCCATTTAGTTCTTGAAATATAATTTGGAAACACTATTTTTCAGTTAAACCCATAAATTTTGAATAGGATATAGATCTGGACCATGAGATGGAGTATCCACAACTTTACCGCAATTGAAAAGACACCATGTTCTTACCCAAAGTGCCCTACATTTTAGGTCAATACATTAATACAAATTTAAAACTTCCACGTTTACCAGCAATAACGCCAACCTTACTCAAGCTCTCATCCAAAAAAATACTTCAATATATTGAGCTACTGCCCCGCATCCATAATATTTTCAATAAAGCAAATTTATTCCTCCTTTTACAGCATAAACATATATACGTATACATACTATATATACGTCCAATCCATCAACCAAATTATTTTAAATTTTACAGTTGGTTTAATGGTTTCACTTCCCAATATTTTATAAATTTTTTTCATCCATACTTTGTTAGATCTGTAGTTCTAATAAAGCAGAAGTTTGGTTTCGTCGCAGCAAATCACATTATCGTAGTAGCCATCAAGTATGCGTTATCGCAAAAGGCAATTGTTGTTCTTTGTGCTGCACTCTAAGAGGCGGGGATTTGCGAGCAGTTCTTGAAGTACAATCTATTTATTTATTTATCTTTTTAGCAATTGCCTTTGTCTCATGGGAGAGTGTTACTGAGCGGTACTTCAATACATTGAAATGGTTTTTGGTTGACAGCGCGAGTAAGGTTGGCTTTATTGCTGATATGTATGGACGTTTTAGATTTTTATTAATGTATTGACCTCAAACATGAGGCACTTTGGGTAAAAACATGGTGTCTTTTCAATTGCGGTAAAGTTGTGAATACTCCATCTCAAGGTCCAGATCTATATCCTATTCAAAATTTATGGGTTTAACTGAAAAATAGTGTTTCCAAATTATATTTCAAGAACTAAATGGAGTTAAGAACATCAATACGAGGGGAAAGTGAGAAATTTCAGCGGCGTATATGGAAAAAAAAAATTTTTTTATGAGAAGTCGTCTTACAGGCCTATTTGATGCCAATGGCGGCCAAAAACAATATTATTTTTTGTACACCTTAAAATCTTTCCCATTTGCTTACTATATAATACAAGGATGTAAAAACATTTTCTTGACAAAGAAATTTTTGAGTTTTTTTGGTTTTCATGTAATTTTTATGATCTCATTCTTAATTTTGCTTATAACTTACGACTATATGTGCACTTAAATGTATATAAAATGAAGTCAACTACAAAAAAATTTCATAATGCAAAAAGGGAGAAAAATATTTACGATAAAAGTCAAAATTTACAACGATTTTAACTATGTAAAAACAATTACTTGACATACTGTATTTAAATTCGGAAAGTACAATAGTAAACCAATGACTAGTTTAGTACATTTAAGAAATCTCCCCATTTTCACTCTTCTTTTCTATTCAGACGATTGCATATGTCAATTTTCACTTTTGAACAATGAAACTAAAATTTTTCTCACTTGAAAAACAGCCCAGTAAAAGCGAAAAAGAGCGAGAAAATCAAAAAATGTGAAGTCGTCCATTTCCAAATAACTTCTTCTAAATTCGGATACTAGAGCACATGCTTTTAATGTGTATACAATAATTTTCTACTTAAATTAGGTGTACCGTGTTCAGACAGACCCCTAATTGCGCAATTAGGGCATATGCTTTAATATCCCAACTTAAAAGCAAATTTATGAAAACAATTCAGAAGCTAGAAAAAATTCGATTATTTTAATAAAAGCAAATTAAAATATGTAATCTGAACTAAAAAAATCTTTTAGTACGATTAAGGTAAAAAAAGTACAATTTTTGAAATTTGTTTGTACAATTTTAAAATTCTCAATGCCGTGGGGGAATTTGAAAAAAAGTGGAAATAATTCTGCAGACTCTAAACCAGCCGTCCGATTGTAATGAAATTTCATACAGCTTACCGAGCATATGTCTGGAATTTGGATTATATATCCTTAAAGGGGGCGGAGCCACAAAGTGGGCAACCTCGGGTTTTTGATCTGATAAAAAACATTTTTTGGAAGAGGATTTCTCTATCCAAGAGCTAAAAAAATCTCTCACATTTATGTAGTTTTGCTTACAGTTTAGGAAATATTAGAGAAAAAAATTTAAATTTTGGTTTTTTTTAC
This sequence comes from Tachina fera, assembly GCA_905220375.1. Lineage (NCBI taxonomy): Eukaryota > Metazoa > Arthropoda > Insecta > Diptera > Tachinidae > Tachina > Tachina fera. The sequence continues at coordinate 47,272,648 of LR999965.1, read as the reverse complement.
CAACTTTGGTCCACTGTTCTGCTAATCGAAAAATCAAATCTTGTTCGATGTTAAAATAGAAACTTGGTATGAGTTAAGAACAACATTTTTCATTTAGAAAAAAATTTGAGTATAACTCAGGAAGGGTAAGAGCAAAATCAAAATTTTTTTCTTTTAAATTATTTAAAACAAATTAACCTTTTAACTCATATCATTACTTTTTTAATATTTATAAAAATGTTAAAAGTTATAAAGCGTTATTTTAAAAATTTATGGAAAAATTATGAAAAATTTTAATGGGTGCCGTCCCTGATACATAATCCATATACATATGTATGTATGTATATAAGAATGTACATACTAGTGATGTGCGAATATAAGTGTTCGTATTCGAATATCTGAGTATTCGGTAATATTTGGATATTCTTCTTCGTATTAGTTAAATTTAGACGAATACGAATATTTCTTCAAAAAAAAAAAATAAAATACATAAATAAATGAAAAATAAATCCTAGACGAAATTTAAATAAATAGCATAAAAATAATGGTTTGTAATAATTAAAAAAAATTATTTAAATTCAATTAATTCTTGTACTCAAGTTGAAAACAAACAAAATAAATTAGAGAAATATTCTATTTTAAAAATAAAGGTTTAGAACAGCGACCTTCAAAACCGCGCACGAGTACGAGTGCTCTCACAATAATGAAGAGAGCAATAAGAGATAATTTGTATTAGCGTTGTCAATTTTTAAATTAAAAAAAACTTTGTTAACGCACTAATAATCCCAAAATTATTATTTTACTTATTCGGTAAAATATTTTTTTTATTAAAATACATTGAAATTGATAATTGAGGGGTTTAGCTGGATCCTATGCGCATTTCACTGTTGCTAATGCAGATCATCAGGGAACCTTTACCCAGAACTTCTTAGAACAACTAGAGTTATTATGTTATAAACTTTCATTTAAAAAAATGAGAAGCTCAACAACAAATAACAAAGTTGAAATAAGAACTCAATAATTTCATAAAAAATCAAAATATTTCAGGTTATTCTGTTTCCTAACAGTTCTGCCGATTTTTAAAAAAAAATATTAGACTTTGTTATCATTCCGCTGTTAGTAGCTTTTTGCCTATTTTTTTCTTGAATTTTTTCGCGATTTTTTGCAAAGTTCGCAATAAAAGCGGCTTTTCATGGTTTTTAGCGTCCTAACAAAGTTGCTTTTTGCCAATTTCCTTGCATTTCGCGAATTGTTTTATTTATTTGCATATCTAATTGCACTAATTTTTATTAGTTTAATAAAGAAAAATTAAGGTAAATGTAATTAAAAAACATTAGCACTTTTATAAGCTTATGCATTCCTGATGCCATTCTACGACATTCATCTAACATAGGGAAAAATGTTGTATGTGTCGTAGCAAACTTTTCTGTGGAAATTACCTACAACATTTTACAACTATTGTACAGCTTGACGACCTACTACACTTACAATAGGTTGTGAATTGAGCAAATAATAAAAGAAAATTTTTTTATTTGTATATTTTTTCACAATTTAAAACTATTTTAATGAATTTGAAATAATCAATAAAGTTTTTGTTCAATAATATAAACTTGACTTATTAACAAAAAATTATTTGAATTTCTATAGACTACTATAGAAATATAATTTAAACATATTTTAGTTGCTTTATTCAAATAAATCATTAATTTGTTATATTATTATTTGAAATGCTGAAGGCATAATTTTTTTAAATTTCCTGACAAAAAAAATAAATTTATAATTGATAAATTTTATTTCAAATTAATAACAACAAATTTTAATTTATATCATGAGGAATGTGAATGATTTTAATAAAATTATATTCCTTTAACAGAAATAAAATTTAAGTTTAATTTTATGGGAAAAATCAAATAAAAAATCATATTGAACAACTATGATATGTATTATATTCTTGTAAAATGTTTTTTAAGATAGTCATATGAAACAAATTACATTGAATATATGGGCTTGAAGGTAACTTTTTGTGTATTTTTTACATAAAACTGAACTGATTTGGGAGGAGAGAATATAAGAAATAAACAAATAATAAAAAAATAAATAAATAACTCTAATGTACATATGTACATATGCAAGTGCCTTAACCGCCAAAATAACGTAACCAACAAAAAACAAATTTTACAGAAGTTTTTTTTAGGGTTCCGTACACCAAAGGTAAAAAAGGAACCCTATTGTTTTCGCTACGCTGTCCGTCTGTCCGTCATACGCTATTTTCTTAGGAACAGAGTATGTTGAACCTTGGCCGCTACAACAACAAATACATAAGAATTAAGAATTAACGGGTGCTCCAAAACGAGCATCGAAAAATGTTAAAATCCCATGTAATATACATACAATTGTATGTACATATGTACATAGGTATATCGACACTTGAAATTTGTAAAATTAGTGTATTTTTATATAGACTAAAACAATTAACATTAATGCAATCTTGACTATGTAATTTTGACAACTTGCTATATCTTGGAAACCGTAAGAGGTAAACTCTTGAAATGTTCAAAACCGGTAAAACTAAAAAATCCAAAAACTATAAAATCGACAAACCAAAAAAAATCGCCAAAAATTTAAAAAAAACCCCCAGTTTAAAAAAATCTAACACTAAAATAAGTCGCAAAATTCGAAAAAATCGTCCAATTGAAAAAAATCGCCAAAATGAAAAAACGCCAAAAACCGAAAAAATCGCCTAAACGCGAAAAAAATGTCAAAACTAAAAAACGCCTAAATGAAAAAAAAAATCGCCAAAACGAGAAAAAAAGTGTCAAAACTAATAAATTTGTCAAAATAAAAAACTCCAAAAAACGAAAAAATTGCCAAAATAAAAAAAATTGCATAAATTAAAAAAACGTCAAAAACGAAAAAAAAATACAAAAACTATTTAATTACATATCTCGTGTCCGTACGGATCCCTTCTTGCGCGGGTCAAAGTCGTACTTCACTGAATTTATTTCCGATTCACTTGAATTTTTTTTGGTGAAGTTCTTATAATAGCCTATAAATATTCCTATGCTTATTTTAGATTTGTATTATCGTTAATTTTCCATGTTTTCGACCATTTACAAAAATTTTTTTGTCACTTACGTTAGTTTGGCGATCATTATTGTAACCAGCTAATAATAAAATGTACTACTTACGTTTTATTATCCTCTAATTAAAATTTTATTTTCAACTTAAAAATTTACTTTCTTGAATTTTTTTAATACATACTTACATATGCATATAGAATCCCTACAAACATTTGGAAGATATCTTACCCAGAAGATAAAAATACAATATCTCATTTTTATGATTTAGAAGAAAATCATCAAAGCAATACTTTTTTAATATTAAAATATTTTCATTCTGGTGAAACTTTTTGAATGAACAGTTCAAAATGCATTGACTATTTATTTTTTCCTTTAACAAGGTATTTTGTGTTATTAAAATATTGCATTTTGTTCAGCTTGGTGTTTTATCACATGCGCAATAAATTTATAATATCAATATGTTTTTAACTAAAAGATAAAAAAAATTTAATTTAAAATAATAACAATCAGAAAATTTTCAAAACATTATGTCAGGAAATTTCTTTTTTTGCTAAACATATGATGGCTCCCGCGATGATAAATTGAATTTAGTTGATCATAAAAAATTGCTTTAAATTTAAATTAATGGTAGTTTTATTTATACATACAAATATACATACATATATACATATGTTTGTATATATGAATATTTTCTTGCTTCAGATAATTTAGAAAAATTCTAAAATTGTACTTTAGGAGATAATCTATCGTTATAAATAATTTATCTTCCTAAAGATAATCTGGCAATATCATGAAAAATTCTATTAGACGATTATCTAGCAATATCACAATTTTATCTTCTAGAAGTATTGCATTCGTATTTCTTCGAAGTATCGCCCTGGCCGCACAAACTCTCCCGAAAGGGGAATCTTCCGCAATACGAATATGATTGTTGCCGCAATAATATTTTTCTTCCAAGCAATACGATTTCGTATCATTTTGGTATTACTTTGCTTGTAGGGATGTATATTTACATACACATATCGTCACATAAAATGCAAAAGGCCGTAAGTGACAAAAAAATTTAAATCGGTTATTTTGTTTTGAAAGCTGTATTTTTAATAATATCAACTCTTTCAATCAAAATTAAGGATTTGAATTTTTTGTTAGGTACGGTCTTTTGTAGTTTAGGTGATGATATATATTTTTACATTATAAATGCTTATATATTTAAATAAACTAGGATCGCCCGGTGGTCTAAATTAGATCACTTGATACGTGTGTTAACTTGTGTGTACATGTTTGTCAAAACAAAAATCAAACATAACGTTGTTTTTTCATTCAAATTTAAATCGATTTTTTAGCACTTTCATGCTAATAATTTTGAAAAAACATTTATGTATATTGTGCATATGTACACAAAAATACCTTATATGTATGTTTCACCCATGACCGTGGACGATAAGATACTTAAAAATGTACGACAAAAAATGTGCGCCGTATTTATATGATATATCTTATTATCATATATTTATGATTAGCTTACTGGTTTTTTCTTATGTCTACTATTTGTTTTTGTTCTTTTGACTGGTTTTGGCTTAATACAAGAAGAAGCCAATCTTTCTGTGTTAATTTACTTAATCTCCAAAAATTTTTGTGAATTGCAGCGCGAGCTTCTTCAGATATTTTAGCTGCGCAATCATTTCCACATTGTTTATTAATACAATAATTACAAGAGATGGCAAGAGATGTTTTCCTTTTTTTCTTTCACGCTCTGGGGCAATGAATATTTCATCTTGCACTGCATTATTATTTACATATATCTGAAGCACTATCGGTATCGCTGTAAGGAACAAGAGTCATTTTGCAAACATATAACCAAATAAAAACATCACTAACAAATTAAACATATACATATGTAAACCAAAACACGCAACAAAACAATCGGGCCTATTCTCGTTCCAATATCGTTTTAAAACGACACATAAAAACGAGAATTTTATATTGAAATGGTAATACGGTGCTAGGGTAAAACGGTATCTTTTCAGTGTAAAATTGTCGTTTTTGTGTCATTTTAAAACGATACTGGAACGAGAATAGGCCCGAATATTAACGATATCCTACTACACACTTTTCAAGAAAGCAGGAATCATTAAGGCAGAAAACAAAAAATTAATGACTTCCAATATTCTTTTTAACTTCAGATAAAATATTACAACAGAAAGTTGTAATTTAAATAAGAAATTTTTAATATATGGCAGTTTCTCGTTGTTTTTATGTTACTTACGTTATTATGCGGTCACTAATTTAGGCGTATGTGGGTTACCTTAAAATTGAAGGGCTCGTATTTAGCTCAAAATGTGGATTATTTATTTATTTATTTTTATTAGTTCATAAAAGTAATACAAAGCCTATAGGCCAAATAATATATTACATAGCATAAAATAGTACCTTACTATAACAGCTTGTACAAATAAATGTTTACAACAAATTATCGACACTATATTTTACAGGACAACGTGTTTATTACTTACAGAACAATTTTGCATCAAAAGCTCAGTTTTGAAAAATATGTAAGTACATATGTTGGTTACGTTATTTTAGCGGTTAAGGCACTATATACATACATATATGTATGTACATACATATGTATTTACATAGTATAAACGTAAATTGAGTCCATGTTTGTAAATACATATGCCGACAATAAAGTAATAATTTGGTCTGCCACGGGAAAGGTTTGCATTATCATTCAATCAAGTCGTAGAAATCTTAACTGATATAAAATATGCATTTATATATGTACATACATATGTAAGTATGTATGTATACTTTTATTGAACATACATATGTACATATGTATGTATGTGAGTTTGTATATACATATGTTTCTACATTTGTGATACGTACATATACGAATACATATAATATATGTACATACTTATGCACATATGTACATATGTATGTATGTATAATGATTATAATGTGTGTAAAAACCTCATCATCTTGCATTGGCATTTAAAAGTTAGTATTTTTGTGCCTGTTATTTTTAAATTTTGTTTTATTTAATACATATTATATGTACATACATACATATGTATGTACATATATGTATGTATGTACACATGTATTTATATGCATACTTCTATAAAACGCGACACATTAAAATGTTACATTTAGTAGCGAGACTGTACTTTAGAGTACGTGGTGTCTTGTGTCTTGTAGATGTTTGGTGTTATTGCAAATGAGAGCAAAAATCGATGATATAGTACACAGTTGTTGATAATATAAAATGTATGCATACATATGTACATATGTATGTAATATTTGTTTGTTTCTTGGTTTGTTCGTTGGCAGTTTAATTTATTTTAAGTATCTTTATACAACTATCCAAGTGCATGTGCATACAGTGACTAAGATAATAATACGTACATCAACGAAATATGATGTAATCCAGCATGGGAAATATTTCAAGTGACCAAAATGTTCCCCTTTTATTCCCGATTAGAGTTATTATTATATATGTACATACTTACACCTCTTAATATTAATTACAATTTTGTTAATTTTATTTATTTAAAACATATTTAAAACCCTTTAAAATTCTCACATACTTATGAATCAAAGTTTTAATGTTTTTAAAAATTTTTATTAAAAAAAAATTGTTCAGAGAAACTACCAAACGAATTCGTTACGACAAGTCTGGGTACAGAAAAACTACCGAAATGTCTTAACGAAATCGGTACGAAAAGTCTGACTTCAGAAAAAGTCGACACATACATACATATGTATGTACATATGTACCTACAAAGGCGGACAAAATTATTCACACATTACTTTGTAATTATATTATCAAGCTACATATGTACAATAGACCGTCTCACTTTTTATTTTTTTCGAAACTCCTTGATGAACATCGATTTTCTGAATCCACTCTAAAAACCAAGAATTTTAGTATATAACACTCAAATATTGATGAACCGGAAGTGCGCTCTCAAATCGTTTTTTTAGTTTGTTTTTTGAAGAAAAATGCTTTTTAGCAAAAAATTAAAAAATCTTGCTTTAGAAATTTGCCTTTAACTCATGCAGTTCTTAAGGAATTTTAACCTTTTTACATGTATTAAAAAGCTTATCTAAATCTATCTTAAAGCAACATTGCTATTTTGTTGGATGTTTTTTTATTCATAGCATTACCAATCAGATTTTCAATACGAAGTTATATTTTTTTTAATTTTTGCTTACCTTTTCTAATATACAAATTTAACGAGACAAAATTTTTATATTCTATAAATGCGGTATGGTAGGAAATTTTAAGATAAAGATTTTGGTATAAATAACAGTAGCATTTTGTTAAAACACACTTCAGTTTTAGGCGAAATGCCGAAATGACTAAAGTTTAACTGATCTAGGCATGTGGCGTTCTTCGTATTTTTTGGCTGTAAACCAGTGTTATTAAAGTGGATCAAAATCAGGCCGTTTCAAAACCGCAAACATTCGCGAACCATAGCTTGAGCGACTTCATTTCAAGCAAGACTAACAATTTCTTTGTGCGGTTCAGTTTGTCGCCGGAGTTTTTGAAATTTGACCCATCAACATGGGAAACTAACGAGAGTTTTAAAAAAGACTGCATTTTCTGCAAAAATTTAGCCGTAGTTAATGACACCGCTGAAAGAGGAGTGAAGTTCATGAAGGACTATAATCGGATATTGACCAACAAATAAGACGAAAAGCAATTCTTATTTCAAGTTGTTGAAGCTTATCTCAAAAAATATCCATCGTTCAAAAAAAAAAAACATCTTTAGTTAATGTTTAAGATATTGTAACATTATTATTTTTTATCAGATTTTTCTGGGTAATAGCGTAGTGAAAAGGTAACATAAAAATAAGAAAATTACAAAATGTTGACAAAATTTTTACCAAAATTGATTTTTTTTCCAAAAATGCCGAATAAAGTTCCTAATTTCTTATAATGAAACCTTACTTATTATTCAACTCAATATTGGGTCCACTTACGAGTCGTTGAATCGATCCGAAAATTTACATGGAACATTGTGTGATAAAATAGAAACTTTTTGGACCCTTCTCTCCTATTCGCCGCCATTTTGAAAAATAAGTGCAGGTGTAATGTACTTTCATATGTTCTCACAAGGTTTTTTCTTGATAAAAAACAAACGGCAAAAGAGTTTTTAATAATTTTTTGTAGTTTGGTTTATTAAATATTTGGGAGTATAACAAAAGAAAAACTATTCAAAATGGCCGCCATTTGCCCTCCAACTGGATCGAAGTCTGACAAGCCAATCATCCATTGCAGTACGCACGACTTCTAGGGGGAAATTGTCCACTGCGCGAATAAGTGCACGCTTTAGAGATTCCAAATTTCTTTGGTGAGTAGTACAGACCATGCTTTCTAAGACGGACCACAATTTGTAGTCTAAAGAATTTAGGCCAGGACTACCCGATGGCCAATTTTCCGTAGAAATGAAATTTGGAACATTGTTTTTTAAACCAGTCTTGAGTGGTTTTGGCTTTATGGGCTGGGGCAGAGTCTTGTTGAAAGGTCCACGGCTCGTTTTTGAACAGAGCGCTATTTAATGGCTTCACAACCTTTTCCAAAACGTCAGATTGGTACATCTTTGCCGATGTTTTAACACCTTTTTCGCAGAAATGGAGTTTGGTGACCCCATCATAGCAGATTCCCCACCATACCATTACAGAAGCAAGATGCTGACCTCTCTGAACTCTCGGAACCAATTCATTTGCTTGTAAAGACGATTGAGCATAGTCTCTATCATTTTGTTTGTTGAAAGATTCCACAGTAAAATTTTTTTCATCGGTAAAGAGAATATTTCTGTGGCCATTATTTTCGTACTGGCGAATCAATGATTTTGATTTCTGCTTGCATTTCTGCTTCAGTGCCGCGGTAAGTAGATGCCCCGTGTGCCTTTTTTTATAATCCCGAAGTCCCAAGTCATATTTAATAATGTGAGAAATCGATACCTTCGATATATTCATCTCCCGCGACAATATTTGCTGCTTTCGGAGTGAATTTCTATAAATTCTATTCTTTACAGCTTTGACGGCTCCAGGAGTTCGCACACAGCGCGGACGGCCAGATCTCGGACGGTCTGCTACTACGCCGGTATCATCAAACAGTTTCACAGCACGATAGAGTTACCCCGAGCGGCTGCAACGTTCGATATATGTCTACAGTTTTCATTCCACATTTTTTAGTCCAATTACCACGATACGGTTTTCATTATATCCCCATTCCATAATTATAGGTAACAAACTCCAAAAACTTTTTAGGCAAAAATTAAGTATAGATATCAGTTGTAAGGAAACTGTCAACGTATATGGAGTATGTTCAGTGAATTTCTAAGAGTGGGGTGATTTAAACTGTGTTAGTAATTATGAAACTACTAGGTACATACATACATACATATGTAGTAGGTAACATATTTGACATTTACAATTTTAATTAAACATGTACTACGAACTTAAGCTTAATCAAACTCAAACATGTACGGCCCTATGTATGAGCAAAAATTGGCATGAAGTTAGCATAAGTGACGAAATTGAATTAGGTGTTAACGAGTTCCTCCATACAATTTGACAATAAAAATGGTCGCATTACCTAATTTTAATACACCTCTAAGTCCTAGCATGATTTTCCTAGCATGATTTTTAATATAAAGTTTCATGGCAAAACTGTTTAAGATCATGCTCAATTTTGCCACTTATGCTAACTTCATGCCAATTTTCGCTTATACATAAGGCCGTTAGTTTTTTAAGTTTTCTATGGTGAACGTAGTATTATCTCTGTGACTGTATGTAGGTACATATGTACCTATACTCATGCGTACGTATACTCATGCGTATGTAGGTAAATGAAACTGTGCATGTGTTGAGTATATTAAACTCAAAAATATGATGACGTCCAATAATTAAAATAAACGACAACGACGACAAAAACATCAATAATCAAACTAGAACGTTTGTGTGGAAAATAATAAAGATAGACAACTAATTGAAATTTCAATACCTATATACATATACATAAGTACATACATACATAGATGTTCTTGTATGTATGTATGTATTAGACTTCTCCAATTATTTAGCGTTTTTGTTTCTCTCGGATCAAACGTGAAAAGTAGGGTCGTCAGGTTTTATTTATGTACATCTCTTGCCACAAAATCTAAAAAAATCGATAAAAATAAATAAATTTTGTGTGGGTATTATGTAGGGTTTTTCCACTCTCAAAATTTTCCGATTTCCCAGGATTTTTATGCGGTATCCCGGGAAATAAAAAAAAATTGACATCTTTACATATCGTCACTTAAAATACAAAAGGCCCTAACAACTAAAAAATTAAAAATAGGCTTTTTGATTGATTATGCAGTGAATAACCAAAATACATCTTTCCTTAAAATTTTACACACATACAGACATATGTATGTATGTATGTACATACATATGTATGTACATACGACAGAGCAATGATGTCAACCCAAAATCTTTCTGAGAGGTAGGTTCGATATGAAAAAGATGTAGCTTCTAACAAATCTTATTTTAAAAAGAGGTAGATCTATAACACGCACGTTTTAGGGTATTCTAAACACCTTAGAAAAATAATTTCTTACCTTAATTAACCTTTCGTTTCGATAAGAAATATGTATTTTATAAGCGATTTTATGATAATCTTAATTGCGAATGGTTAATATAAATTTGAATATAAAAAAGAAATAAAAAGTATAAGAATTCATTATGTCATCGTTATTTAATTACAGCCTTATTTATAAAAATTATTAAGGCTGTAAAAAGGCTTAATAAGAAAAATTTTTTATGAAAATTTGTTCTAAAACCCCTTTATAATTTTTGTAAATAATGTCGTTAATTTTAAAATTTTTATTATTTTCATATTTAAAGGAATGAAAATTTTCATTAAATAATTTCTAATGCTCTTCAGTAGTTGTAGGCTGCCCAGCGCTAGCGCTGATATATCGTGTAGCTTTCCTTGCAGAATATCAGTAAAGATTGCTTCTACTATTTGCTTCTACTATTTTTAACAAATTAACTTTCAGCATTCGAACTACATACATATGTATGCAATTTTCTCACAAACTGGCCCTGTGAAGGAAATATTTGGGATTATAGCAGGCTTAAAATAGTGAAGACAACACAGCGTTATTTAGATGCATTGCTAAAATATATTTCAGTTGAACTTCTAGCTTGGATTAGATAAAATAAACTCGGGTAACTATAATTTAACATTATTATTGAAAAAGTAAAAAAGTGGTAGATTTCTCTCGGAAAGTGGTAGAGTTGAGTGAGATACCCAAAAGAGGTAGATCTACCACAAAAGTGGTAGAGTTGGCATCGCTGCGACAGAGGTGCCCACAGAGAGAGAACCGAGAGATAATTTGTAAGCCTATGTGTATTCTATTCATTTGTATAAAAAGCGGATTGATGTTCGGCATTCTGGCGCTTCTCTGGGCACCCTGAAAATACGAGTATTTTCAAAAATACCGATTTTATTCATTATTCAATTTGGCACCTAACAAATAAATAGTCCTAAATTTATAAAGTTTTTTTCTTCTCCTCTAAAAAAGTAAAAAGTGTACTTACGGCCTTTTGTATTTTAGGTGACGATACAGAAAACAGATGCTTTCATTTTGTTATATGTGTAAATTTATTGCTAGCAGCGGTTTTGCTGACAAATTTTACATTTAAAGATATTTTGCCAAATACTCGTATGTAGATTGATGTTTTAAGGTAATTTATTGAAATCATTATTCTCCTTTATTGTTTTCAGTAAAAACAAACGAAATTGTTTTAGATGAAAAACTAAATTAAATGTAAGTTTTTTTAAGAAAAAATCTGAAACTTTAAATGTAAATGCCTAGACATCGTTTAAAATCAACTATGTACTCTGATTTATGGTTAATATTAATTTTAACGCAATAAATGCGCATTCTATAGTTTTTAAGGAATTGATGTAACCCCTATGTATTGGCTTTTCAAAAACGCTAAAACTAAAAAATCCCCAAATTAAAAATCGCTAAACAAAAAATCTCTAAAACTAAAATAAATCGCCAAAATGAAAAAAACGTTCAAAAATCCCAAAACGGAAAAAAACACTAAAATAAAAAAGCTCCAAAAATAAAAAACCGATTAAAGTTTACCGGTTACTTAGGCCACACAATCGTAAAAAAACGTAACCAACAAATTACTAATGAAAAACTGTTTGATTCAGGCATGTATTTATTGGGCAAAAGACACACAAGAAATGCCAGATGTAAACTCAGCTTGATTCACTTGTATGGCACATGGCACACAGATGTAATCCCGGTCTTAAATTATTCATTCGATTATATAAGCTAAAGATCGTATAGTATCACATATGTACATACATATACATAGATACCTTAATATAGAAAGGCACAAACTCATTATTTTTATTGAAAATATACTAGATATACCAACGGACGACACAATCGTCCGTATTCTAGAATCTATGTATGTAAATGTAAATAATTTTATTAATATTTAAAGAAAATTTATCTAAACGTCAAAAAAATGCATTAAAACACAACCACCCACAAAAGTTATATACAATATGTACATATGCATAATTAAATAAAACATGAAATTAAAAACGCAAACGAAATCACTTTAATTAAGCTAATTCAATTTATTCAACTCTCTTCCTTTTAGTATTATGGTTTTTATACAATAACAAACAAAATACAACAAAAATAGAAAAAAAATTTATATCAAGGGAAATACTACAAACACACAATCTCATGTTTTGTTTCTTGTTTACTTGTAAGCTAATAAATGCGCGTGTAATATGTGTGCACGTAGTAGTAGCAACTTTAAACGCTTATAGCTCCCAAAATACTAAACCGATTGCAATAAAATATAGATTCTGCACATCTGTACTGCAAACCCTTTAAAACCATATACATCTTTTTAAAATCGGTGCAGTAGTACCATCGTAAAAGGTATTAAAAAAAACATATTTGCCTATTAATTATATAGAAGATGTATGTATATTAAGGTAGCGATATGTAGTGGCCGTTCGAAACCTTCGTGGACGAGTCATACAGTGCGTTTGAGTACTTTTCCAGTAAAATCCAGTAACTGAGTAAATACTGAGTGATTTAAAGAAATTACTCTCAATAAAAAAGTTTGCATATAAAAGTACGCGAACGGAAAAATTGTAAAATACAGTAAAATATACACAACAGCTGATTGGCAATTTTTTGCTAAAAATTATATGCCAAAAATATATACATATATGCATTTACACACATACATAAGTATAAATATATACATATTACCCATCAAAAAAATCTGATTTGGAAGCACTAACAACTGAGGGAAGCAATGTATTGCTTACTTGATAGCAAGAGCCTTACTAACGTAAGTGTTTCCGGGAATCATTTTCGAGTCATAATTTAAGCGCAAAACTGATTAATCAGTTTTTGATCATCTAAGGCAGTGTAAAAAGACTCAGTTTGGTGAAACAATCTTCCACATGCTGACTGGGATATATCACGTAAAAACACATATGTATGTATGTATAAGTAAATTCAGTAAAGTGTGACTATAACTGCGTTCGAGAACTCAAAAATTTGTACAAATTTGTAAAATTTTTTACTGGATACATATGTATGCACATAATTAAGTAGATCACTATTCGGAGACGATAGCAGTCATCAGCATTTGTAGTCGAGTTGTTATGTACCCTGTTTAATTCTGCTTTTCATGTTACAAAAGTACCCTGTAGGGAATGTCACTAGTGAACCAGGAGGCAAATCACCGCATTCGAAATCGAGTACTTTGTCATCGAAATGTTATAGTGGATCACGGCAATCATTATCAAAACGTATCTACTCGAAGTTGCACTCGATGGGTAATCTACTATCGAAAATAAGTAAACTCTAGAGCTTTTTGCCCGGAAATAAACCAAAGAAACAAAACGAAAGGGGGAAAAAGAAAGAAGTAATAAAAATATAAGTATTTTTCTGATATTTTCTCACAATTAGTTTAGAAAATATAATTTTAATTGTTTTTATGGAAAGTGAATAACAATACAAAGATTGCTAATACAGAGTGAAAAAAAAAATAAATAAGGAAAAAATCGCTTCCAGAACAAACACAAATAAAGTAAATGGCAAACAAAAAGAAGTATTGGAGCAATTTATAATGGAACATCCTGTTTCGTTTTGTTTTTCTTATTGTCATATCGTCGGTTTGTTTCTGTTTTGATGTATGGGACATTTAAAAAAATAGAGTTATTGATGGATTATATATGAATAATGTGTCCTCTGGAAATATAGAGGTGAAAATTTGATGTGCGTGAAGATAAATTTTTAAATTTATAACCCTAGATACAACCCGTCTTCTTTAACAGAGCTCTGTTAACAAAAAACAGAGCTCTGTTAACTTAACAGCCTGTTTTTGTAAAAACTACAACACAATTTCAAAAAATAAAATTTGAAATTTGAAAAATAATATTTATATATATGGTATGTTAACTGGATTGTTAAGACTCAGTTAGCCGACTGTAATGGAATGTATATCAATAGCTATATATATAAAGCCTTATTTATAAAACTTATTAAGGCTTTATAAAGGGTTTTTAAGACAAATTTTGATACAAAATTTTTCTTAAAGTCCGGTATAAAGCATTAACAATTTTTACAAATAATGCGGAGAAAAACAGTTTTGTATCAGCTTTTTATATATTCCTTTCATTCGCTTTTCTTGTGCACCCTGTGCCTTACATAAACAAAGAATGCATTATTGCTTTGGGTATATACAATAAAAAATTTCATTTTTATTGACATAAATATTAGATTTTAGCCGCGTCTCCGCTAGCGTTCATCTGTTTAAGGAATACATAAAAATCGGTTCAAAACTGGTTAAACAATCAAACCCGAAACGAAACTTACCCCCAACCAGCCAGAAAGAAAACACGGTTCCGAACCGCATTAAAATATCCTATATTTTATGCTGATAATGTAGTTTAGCATTTTGAAAATCCATGCCAAATATAAAAAAGTGGGTTCCGAACCGGATAAACAAATAGCCTATGTTTGATGCTAGTAATGTTACTTTCTGTTGTACTGCAAGAACTTTCAAAATCGGTTAAGTGGTTTGGGCATGAAAGCGCAGCAAACAAACAAACTCACTTTCAGATTTATAATATTAACAATGATGTCATTTGTTACTTTTTAGGGTTCCGTACACGAAGGGTGAAAAAAGGAACCCTATTGTTTTCGCTACGCTGTCCGTCACACGGTATTTTCTCAGGAACCGTAAGAGCTACGGACCTGAAATTTTGACAGAGTATGTAGAACCTTGGCCACTACAACAACAAATACATGAGAATTAGAAATTAAAGGGTGCTCCAAAACGAGCGACGAAAAATATTAAAATCCCATGTAATATACATACAATTGTATGTACATATGTATATTGACACTTGAAATTTGTAAAATTATTTTTATATAGACTACAACAATAAACATTAAAATATTAAAAAATTTAAATTAAAGGGTGGTCCATCAGTTAATGCAATTTTGACTATGCAATTTTGACAACTTGTTATATCTTGGAGACCGTAAGAGGTAAACTCTTGAAATTTTCAAAAACGGTAAAACTAAAAAATCCGAAAATTATAAAATCTCCAAACCAAAAAAAATCGCAAAAACATGAAAAAAATCGCCAAAATTTAAAGAAATCGCTAAATCGAAAAAATTAAAAAAAAAATTCTAGCACTAAAATAAATCGCCAAATTCGAAAAACTCGTTTAAATGAAAAAAAAATCGCCAATATGAAATAAACGCCAAAAACCGAAAAAAATCGCAAAAACGCGAAAAATGCGCCCAAACCAAAATAATTGTTTATGTGAAAAAAATCGCCAAAATTAAAAAAATCGCCAAAACGAAAAAAATCGCCAAAATTTAAAATAAACGCCAAAAACCGAAAAAAATCCTCAAAACGAAAAAATAAGTGCAAAAACTAAAAAAAATCGCCAAAACCAAAAAAAAAATCACCTATATGAAAAAAACACCAAAATTAAAAAAAAACGCCAAAATAAAAAAATCGCCAAAATAAAAAAAAACGCCAAAGTAATAAAAATTGTCAAAATTAAAATAACTTCAAAAACAAAAACAAAATCGCCAAAACGTGAAAAAATTCCAAAACTCGGAAAGCGCCAATAAATTCAAAAAACCCCGAAACTAAAAAAACGCTTAAAACCGAAAAAAACCCAAAAACGAAAAAAATGCAAAAACAATATAAACTATTGTTCGTATTGAATTACATATCTCGTGCCCGTACGGAACCCAAAGTCGCACTTCACTGAATTTATTTTATTTTAAAAAAAATTTGACTTGTGATGATTTTTTTTCTTTAAAATATGATTTTCTCTTAGAAAAATTATGATTTTCTTAGCAAAGCTTCTGGCAGACCTGCGTTCAGCTAGTAGGGATTTGTTCCGTCGTGTCTATTAAATGTAAAAAAGTCACAATTGACAATTTCACTTAAAATTATCTCATTTTCACATTTCCTCTTTTTACATCTACAAAATGGATTGCTCTTTTATTTGTCTTGTAATTTCGTATTGTTTGATTCTGTGAATTATTGTTTAACACATTTATGTTTACCATTTAAATTGAATTCGTAAAATAATTTATATAAAAACTTAAATTTTGCTTGACGTCATACGTTTTTCTTTTCAACAAACCAATAAAACACTGAAAAGAAGCATAGTAATGTTTTTTTAAACATCAGTTTTCTTCTTAAATTGTCTTTTAAAACTGCTGGTTTGTTTACACGCAGTCTGTTTGTTCAATTTTTGTATAGGCTTAATGCAGCGAATGAAATAATAAAAGAGAATTGAAGTAACTTTTCGGTACAAGCTAGTCTGTATTCTTCCTTCTTCCCTCTCTCCCAAAAAACTCATACTTGCTTCAAGAAAGACTGCCGTTTCTAAAACATGTCATACGGGCCTGTTCTGCAAATCACGGTGATTTAAAAAAAAATAATGAAAGCTTTATCATTGCTTTTATAAATTTCTCGATTTAAATAGATGAAAGTTGAAATAAAATATTCTATTATAGGTACATGACAAAAACTAAGAAAAGCCCAATAACAAGTCAGCTATTAACAGTTTGTTTTTGAAAGCACCGTGATTTTCAGAACAGGCCCGGTAGTTATGTGTATGTGTAATGTTTTATACAAATCAAAAACAATATTAACATGTAGACGCTTTGTTGACAATGTCATCAAAAAGTCGCCAAAATACTCCACAAAATTGGTGACTTGCGAACAGTTAACATCTTTAATCGTACAAACAAATGATGTTAACAAAGATGGATACTAACAAAATAAATACATTTATTTGTATACACATCTACATATGTATGAGGTTTGAACAAAAGAAAAGGTGAGTTTTGAATTTTCGTGGGCTGTGTACATTTGATTATCGAAATTTTTTTTGTTATGTTGGTACACATATTTTAGACATATGTATGTATGCATTATCAGTCAATTTGGATTAGTAGTTGTTGACAACTGAAAATATTAGTCACATTTATGTGAATAAAAGTCACAAAAAAATGTATTAAAATATTTCTCCAAACTAAAACATGCTATATGTACTGTGATGACCTTACTATTATATATATTTGTGAATCTGAGTCAAAAGTGACTATGATCTACGACAAATTTATAAATTTCAAATAAATCAAAAAAAAAAAAAAAATTATTGCAATTATTATATGACTACAAAAAGTCCCAAGTCTCTCTCTCATCACGTTCCCGAGATATCATCAATAAACTTTGAAGACGTTTATATCTAAACTAGCTTTATTGACTTAGCATGTTTTAGAATGGAGCCGTTGATATAGATATTATATTTTGCGTTGAAAATGGAATAAAGTGCTTCAAGGCACTTGAAATTTTGACTGTGGCATTCGGCGAGTCCACTTTGTCTCAAAAAGTGTTATAAGTGATGCAAGCACTTTACAGAAGGCCGAGAAGATGTGGAATTTTGGAAAATCATAGATTCTGCATCATCGTGATTTTTTTGGCCAAAAACAGCACCCTAATCATGCCTCAACCACCTCATTTACCATATTGAGCTCCCTGCGACTTTTTCCTATTCCCAAAGCATAAGCGACCAATGAAATGAAAGCCTTTTGCCGCAATTAATGAGATAAAGTCAGAATCCAAGAACGAGCTGATGGCCATACCAAAAATCGCATTTCAGAAATGCTTCGAGGATTGGAAGAAGCGCTGGCGCAAGTGCATTATATCTGAGGGTGGTTACTTTAAAGCAGAGCTGTTAAATTTCGATTACGATTAGTAATCAATTACATTACATTTTAAAAAGAGTTGTACTGATTATATAATTCCCTTTAAAATAATTTCTGATAAATAATTGATTACGATTACTAATAATCGAAAAGTAATCTGAATTACTTGAAATTACAAAAAGAATCGAAAGTAATCAAAAAATAATCCGACTACTTTCAAAGATTACTTTTGATTATTAATAATTAATAATCTTCAAAAGTGATCGGATTATTTTTTAATTACTTTCGATTATTTTGTATTATTTTTTGTAATTTCAAGTAATTCAGATTACTTTTCCATTATTAGTAATCGGAATCAATTAGTAATCGTGCGAAATTGAATACAATCGTAATTTAATAATTACTTCACCTTTCAAAAAAATTAATCAAATTAGTAATCAGTACGATTAATAACACAGGTCAACACGATTTTTAAGGTTGGTAATTTGATAGTAAATTTTCGTGCATATAATACTAAGCTCCAATGCCTATAAATTATTTTTTTTGAATTGGCTCTGTATCTCGAGATTTTCCGTTATTAAGAAAAAAGAGGATGCTGCATCACATAATTTGCATTTACTTGAGAACCAGTTCTTTGATCAAATAAAAAAATACACAGAAGGCTAGAAAACAAATTCACCTTTCAATTACGTCCTAATTAATTTTTTAACAGTCTTATAGTTTCGGAGATATTTGGAAAGTTTTATTCAAAAAAATAAATTTTTTCAAAAAAATTGAGAAAATCGTTTTTTAAAAGACTCATTAAAATTTTAAACTAAAGAAAATTTTATATTTTATTATTAATTGTGATACATTCATATGTTATAAATAAAATGAGCCAAATTTATTAAAAATCATTCCATGAATTCTGAATTCATTGACAATTGAGTGGTAGCATATATACTCGTATTACAGCTTTTTTAATTATTTATTTTAAATTGAACAAAAAATTAAAAAAGCTAAAGTAAATGCAAATTATGTATTTTTAATAACGGAAAATCTCGAGATACAGAGCCAACTCAAAATAACTGATTTAGAGGGATTGATACACAGTACTCTTAGTGCATACAAATTGACTACGAAACCTTTGACATTACACAATAATTTTCATGTTGTTGACCTGTGTAATCATTACTTAACAGCTATGCTTTGAAGGGACAAAATGGATATTGATGAATAAATACTTTTCAAAATACAATTTTAAAATTCACCTATTCTTTTGAACGAACCTCGTATGTATGCATGTACATACTTACATGTTTACCAACTCTACCATCCCTGGCTTGTGCCATTCGCGTCTGATTTTAATATACAAGTTTAAAATCTTTTTGACACTTGTTTTATTTTGAGTTTCTTTCTATCCTTTTCGCTCTTTTTGTTTTGTTACGTCTGCAATATTTGACAGCATCCTTTTTTCTAGTTCTCCAATATTTTACATCCTTTACAAAAGAGAGTTTAAAGCAACCACAAACAAAAACATTATAGAAAATTAGATGAAAGAGATATAATTCATGATTATGATGTGTGCTCTTTTTTATCTCTCTTTGAATTTTTTTTAGTTTAACATGACATGAAAGTTTTTCCTTTTTACAAAAAGCAGCAACAGCTAAAAAATTTCTTAAACATTTTTATTAAATAAAGAAATTTTAAGACTACACGAAAAAATATTTTCTAAAAAGTGTTCAAAAGACTTTCATATTGTAATAATAGTCTTGTGAATAAAATGCAAAAGAAAAAAGTTCTTTGTGTGTTCAATTTATTAATGTCTAGTAATTTTTTTTCTCAATCAGAAAGTGTATTTTAGATTATGTTGTTGTTATTGTATTATTTATTTAAAAATGTTTTATACTAACTTTTGGTGTTGTGACCAAATATACTTAAATGTAAGTATAAAGTTTTGCTTTTCTGAGGAATTTTTAAAGGATTTTCGGAATAAAGGTAACTTGAACATGAATTGAATATTGAAAATGAGTTTTAAAAGCTATTTGGTCTTTATTAATTTTTAAAGAATATTATTTTTTATTATAAAGCTGCTTAAATATGTGTGTATAATATACATATGTACATACATACATACATACATATTAAATGCACATATCTGTATATAAAAATTTGTGGTTTCTAGGGTTGTTTTTTATCATGCCTTGTGTATCAAATTAAAATTTTGCTTCACTTTTTTTCATCAGTTTGCTGCTTGTCCTGTTTTTAAATCATGTTTTCTCTTTTGAAATATTTTGGCTTTTCTGTCCATTTCTGTCTAATTTTCTTCTTTGTTGTTCCTGTCAAAGCAAAAATCCCTGAAATGTAATATAAATTTTATTCAAATTTTTTTCTTTGATAACATACACACATCTATACGTATTTGCGTATGTACTATGTACTTTTTTACATTTTATGGGTTTGTACATGTCGGGTTTGCCACCTTTTTATGCCGTTTTATTATTTTTGTTGTAGGTAGTTTATTTCGAGACATAAAAATCAATAACTGTTATTTAAATTTTTCGTCGTTCTTATTGTTTTTTTGTTGCAATTATTTCCTGTGGGTGGACCAAACGTTTTGCTCGGGATAATGTTTGAATATAAGTACAACATACATATGTATGTATGTATGTATGTACCTATATGTATAACATTGAATAACTTAATTAATTAACTAAGATTTGTGACTTAGTAAGTAAAAATTTTCGCACAGGTTCTTTTGATATGATATGAAATGACTTTAAACTAACAAAAAGTGCACAGAAAAAATTCCTTTTCCAATTCAAACACTTAATTATCTGAATAAAATATTAATTTATTCGATATAATTTCTACAAAGAAATACGTAAATTCAAATGCAAAAACTTGTATAAATTTTTTTGAAAAAAAAAAAACAAATAACTTACTTATGTATGAATAATAGTTTTTCGCTCTATTTTTTTGCATGTAATAAAATTGGAATTAACAATTTACTGGAACAGTAAAAAATATTTATTGAAACTAATTTTAATTTCAGTTTGATAACACTTTGATAATACATACATACGTCAAAATGACACAGAAATACGCCACGCACCCCAACTTAAGGCCCCTTTCACATTAGGCAACTTTACTTGCGCAAGTATAATTTTCATTTTTATTTATTTTCTTTTGAACTTGCTTCTATGTTCACATTTAGTTCATTTGTTGAGCAAGTTTAATTTTCTTATGCTCGAGTTTTCTTAATTTGTTGACTTTTTATTCACAAATAAAATTTTCTTAACACAAAATTAATTAATTAGACACACCGAAGAAGAAATAAAAGACAATGTCAAAAACAAATCAATATCCCAAGCCAACAATGACAGCTGAAACAGAATTGTGGCAGAATTGCCAAGTTCAAGCAAGTCTCTACTCAAATCTCGGCAATTCTTTCCCCTTCAACCGACCTTTCCTCTCACACCCACAAACACAAGACTTGCGCAAGTAAAGTTGCCTAATGTGAAAGGGGCCTAACTTTTGGGCGTAGAACACAGTAGAACACACTCACACAGTAGAACACACTCACACTTTTAACAGATTCCGTCAAAATCAAGAGATATTCCATTTGTGTATTGTCTCGCAAGCTACATATTTTTATACTATATGTACATTGTACATACATACATATATGGAAAAAGGCTTCAAAGATTGAAAGAGTCTTTTAATAACGGTTATGTTAATTGTTTATGTATCGATACTTAACTCTAACAATGATACACAGTCTGAATTAATAAACTTAACAGTAATGCCGATATACCGATACTGAAATAAAAAAGATACTGCCACTGAAATTTAAAAAAAATAGTTATACCGGTGTCAATACCGATACCGTTATTCGTTTCGGTTTCTAACCTTGGAATATTTACAATTAACTCTGGCGATTTTTGATCCTTAAAAATTATCATATGCAATTTGGCTTACAGAATGATATGAAGTAACTGATATTAACCCATTTTTACAAAATCGAGCTTTCACTATATTTCGACGTTTTGAGGTCCTGAAAGTGGATTCTGAAAATTTTTGCGACGATGTCAGTATGGATGTATGTATGTATGTATATATGCATATGTGCATGTGTGTGTGTATGTGCGTATGTATGTAAACATATCGTAACTTAAGAACGGCACAACGGATCGGAAGCAAATTTTGCCGCATTCGAGAGATGTTGACATCACTTAGATGTCTTAAGATAGTAAATCGATTGGGTCGGTAGATTTCGAAAAGTCGAAAATAAAATTTTTACAAAACTGTTTTTCTTGGAAAATTTTCTCAAAAATACTCGTCGATTGCTGGCAATTTGAAATTTTATATATCAGATTTTATATATCAGTGAATATCTTACTTATAGCGGATGCCTCAATTTTCACGAATGAATTGCAAAATCAAATTAACCTCAAAACAACAGAGAGAAAACAGTTTATTAATCTGAAGATCACCGGTCCCACATAAAAACTCCCCAAAGAAATGATTGTACGTTTGAAAATGTGATGTGAAATAATTCTTAGTGCACATGTTTTGATCTTTCGACTTCATTTTTGAGGGGTAACGCTGTACGTTATATGTCTCTTTTCTCCAATATATATGATCATTTTATATTCATAAGCGTATAGCTTTTCCCCTTAAACGTGAATGTGATAATACAGCAAGTATGTAAACAAAGTGAAGTGAAAAATTATAAAAGTGAAAAAATATTGCAAGGTGAAAAGAACATTGTAAAGTGAAGTACTGTGTTGGGTGTTCTCTTAACTTAATTTACAATAACATTACATTATGAAAGTGGTCTAAGTCATATGCATTTTTGCTTGAAATATTAAATAATGGTTTAAAAAACTTCTTGATAAACATTAAATAAATTTATATAAATGGAGACTAGTACAACTCTAAATTAAAATGTTGCATAATATATAAATAGTTTTTAATTTGTTCAAATGTAATCTACTAAACATCTCGACCAAAGAAATACATATTAGAACACTTTCAATAAAACATAAAAAACAATATTTCAATAAAACAATAAACAACATTTCAATAAAACAATACACAATATTTTAATTAGTTTGAAATGAAATCCACAATATTTTGAAATAGAAACATGTCTGAAATATCAAATACAAAGATAGAAGAACTCAGCCTGAGGACAAAGGGTGGCGTTGGCTGAATTAGTTAGTACGTTGACTACAAAACCGAAGGTCCTGGGTTCGAGTAGGGTCTCCGACATTAATTATATAACAACACTGCACATTTTCCTGATGTGCAGTAGTTGTTGTAGGAAAGTTCAAGTGATAAAGGCATAGCCACTAGTCACTGAAGTATACCGACTTCAGAAGATGCTAATCGTAATGTAACATTAGAGCGCCCGCCCTCCTTCGTTGGTATTTTGTAGCAGAATCATCGGCGAAGTAAAATAACCACTAAAATGGCTACTATACACAGCTTGGTAAATTTAATGCGCCTCATTGACACCAGAGGCACTGCAATTCTGCATTAATAAAAACGTGCGTAAAACTGAGTTGTAAAAGAACGAAGCTTTCCTCTATCTCTTCCTTCACCACCTGTGTTCTATCACTATCCATTTCGTAGAGAAGGTAACACCTAGTAATAGCAGTAGGCATTAATTGCCAGAGTGTTAGTTCTCTTTAAAAAAATAGTGTTTTAAAAACGCATATTTGCTCTAAACTATTAGGTTTAGTAAGACTATAATTTGGCAACTAACCGTAAAAAATGTGTGTACAACGTACTACAGGCTATTTGAAGTACTGAAAAATTTTGTAAAAGTTTGAAATTGGTAACCAAACGCCTCCGAAAATACTTTTTTAAACAAATAAAAATAAACTGAGTGAAGTGCGTCTTTAACCCGCGCACGAAGGGTTAAGTACGGACAATAGATATGAAATTCAATACGAACTTTTGCCTATATGTATAAAATAAAGTTTTGGCATATTTTTAGTTTATCATATCATATATGTTATTTGTTGAAAAGCCTATTTAAGCTTTTCAGCATATTTGATAGCAAATAGAATTGATATTTTAACTCTACTCATGTATGTTGTGTAGTCTGATTTGTAATTTTTTCTCTTAAATTCGGCAATTTACTGCATATTAAACTTATGGTACCATTGATTAAAACGAAACGGTAAATGTGAAAAATAAACTGCAGAAATATTAATGGTGGATTCGGGTGAGTAAAACATAAGGGAAATTACAATTTCGTAAAAAAAATTCTGGCGATTCTGAAGAAGATAATCACTCTTATTCCAGCTTCCTTCCGATTTTGCAACTTCTCGCGAATTTTTGTAAACTTTGCAAAATAGACTTTTTGCATGCTTTAAGCTTCCTAAGAGTTTTGCAGTTTTTGTAAACTTTGCAAAATATAATTAAATAATTAAATAGTAAAGAATAAACGACAATGGTAAGTCTGTTGTAAATTAGAGATGGTAAATTTGATGAATCAAAACAATTCACATATTCCATTTGCAACAAAAGTTTCGTATATAAAGCAGAAATCTACATCAACATCAAAAAAACGCTGATGATGGAAGGTATAGTGGCCTTCGAAAACAGCTAGTTATTCCGTTCTACTACGGGTTTGTCAGAATATTTACAACTAACTTTGATGTTGTTTGTTCATTAATAATTATCACATGTAATTTGGCTTAAAAAGCGATACGATCTTTAGCCCGTTCAAATCATAAGTATAGAAACAAATTAAGTTCGAAAAATAATAATTAAAATTAACTTCAATTAATAGCCATGGGCCTGTGGCAAAAATTAAATAAATATACTTAATAGTAACAAACCAAAAAAGTTTGTCTTAAGTAGAGCAAAAATAACAAAATTATCTAACATGTGCATAATTAGTAAAGAATAAACGACAATGGTAAGTCTGTTGTAAATTAGAGATGGTAAATTTGGGCTTTCATTACAAAACACGTTTCAGAAAAATTGAAATACGATGAATCAAAACAATTCACGTAATCCATTTGCAAGAAAGTTTCGTATATAAAGCAGAAATCTACATCAACTGACACCACACACAGTGGACAAAACACAGATGAACGCTGATGATGAAGGTTTAGTGGCCTTCGAAAAGGGCTAGCTGTTCCGTTCAATTATGTGTTGTTGTCAGAATATTAACACCTAACTTTGTGTTATTTGTTCATTAATAATTATCACATGTAATTTGGCTTAACAAGCGATACGAACTTTAGCCCATTCAAATCATAAGTATAGAAACAAATGAAGTTCAAAAAATAATAATTAAAATTAACTGAAAGAGAATTGTAATTTTTTTATATTTAAGCAAATGCTCACATGACTCAACATATGTATATGTATATCAGAATACAAAATTCAACATATTGTGTAGACACTAACCGCCTTATGCAAAAAAGAATGGTAAATTTAAAGTTGGTTTAACAAACGATTTTTGTATGGCAAAACCGGTTTTAAAGCATGCTTTAACTTTAACAATCGTTTTTGCATAAGAGCATAAAATTGTATGTTAACTCATATGTTGTATTATCATTTGCTGACATACATATGTTGAATTTAAAAAATTTGGTTCTTTCAGCACACTATGTAGACGACTAACATATACATATGCATATATGCTGACAGCAGGATTTGTTATTATTTTTAAGCATATGAATGTAAGCATATATTTGCTGATTCAACATATCGTCTAAAGTTAGCTTTAAATACAAAATATAAAAATTATTATTATAAAAATTAATATAAATAAATATTTATTTAAATATTGTAACCAAGGTGTATTTAAACAGGTGGCAGCGCTACTTCAGCTGATAATTTTTTGCTCTATGTGCTTTGTAGCTAACGAATGTCAGAAACTTCGTTTTGTTTTGGTTTTGGTACAAAAATTTTTGTGCTTTTGACATTCTTCGGTTCTTTACACAGCTATGGTTGCCGTATTATTGTTTAACAAATCCTTACGCAGTCACCCGTATAATTACACCATGATTGTAACTGTTTTAATTTTTTTTAGACGTAATTAGTGATGTCAATGCGAAAACGGTGGTTTTCCCGCTATATATGACTGTATTTTGTTGTCATTAGTGGCAAGTCTATTTAAAAAACCACCAGCGGGAATTTTAGCGGAAGAATTTCTTAGTTGACGGATTTTCAGCGTTTTTCTGAAACTTATAAAGAAAGATATTGAATCAAAAGACAATATTTTTAACGCAGCTATCCTGGTATTTATGTTGAGTTTTTTTGTATATTAACACGTACAGCGAAAAGAAACTAACGTCACTATTTTTTGCAAATAAAAAATTGTCATATTGTGGTCGTGTAGTATAATGTGAAACTTTAAGAGGTTGAAAATAAAAACATACATATGTATGTATGTATGTATGTATGTATGTATCTATGTATGTATGTGCATACATACGAGTATAAAAGTGAACAAATCTCATTTTTAGTGAATAAAATTTAAATCGAGATTAAAATTGTATTACAAAAGAATTTAATCATTCTTTTCCTATTAAGAAAAATATTAAACAAAAATCTTTAGACAAACGAAAAACAAACCGAAAACTGGGTGATTGGACCAGTGAGTTTGAGGAAAACATAATATCAACCAAAATCTCTCAAAACAATAACTTTTTCTGAATAATTTGTTTTTGATTAGAGACTTTTTTTTATTGAAATGTTCCTTTGAAATTAAACTTCAAGCCAATGAGAATTGAGCAACAGAGTTTATTTTATCAACACTATTTTTTAATTTCAGATAGTCATTATTCCACACGTGTAGAATAATTAGGATCTATCGCAGAAAATGTTGAAAAAATACTTAATCAGCTTAAAGTTTAATAATAGATGGAATAGTCCCTTGGATTCTAATTTTTCCTGGTTTGATGTTCGTGTATGGAAACTCGGCAGGAAATAAAATACCTACTTAAAGAGTAGGCTAAGTTTTGCTTACAAATATTGCGGAATTACTTACATTTTATAAAATTTATCTTATTTTTTTTTTACCAATAAACCATAAAAAAGACGTTGGTTATAAAAAATTCAGCGGTAATATTAGCGTTTATTTTTATTCAGCTGACGGTTTTTAACGAGTTTTCAGGGGCTATATGGTGGGAAATGCCTACAACATTTTAGCAACACTGTCAATGTGTGTTGAAAAATCATAATAGTGTGCGGAAAACCTCTCAAATATCATTTAAAATCGCTAATGAAGTACATTAATGATAAAATGTAACCGTTGTAATTAAAAGCAGTGTATTTTATTTCTGAAAAGAAATCGCCATAAATTTACAACAGTTGCCATTGTCGTTTGTTCTTTACTAGTATGTTGTGTGTAGTTAATAACATCATAGCATTAAGCTAAGCCCACTGTGGGGTGTCTGATATGAACAGTGTACTTTAGAACCTTATTGTGAGGGGCATTAAAGGAAACAATCGCAAACTCATTTAGTACTATTTTGTTTTGTACTTTATCATTACAAAATTTTAGTTTTGATTTGGGTGGTACATTTCTTAAGAACACACTATTTAAAAATACAGAATGACTTCTTTAAACCGGGCAGTTATAGTTTCAACCTTTGTCTGGATTACCGAATCGACCGGACTATAGTTTAAAAAAAATGCAAAACTCGTAAATGTAGTTATAATCATAGTCCCTAATGTATTAACTGAAATCAGTCAGACCTGGAAATTTGCGGTATTCCACAAAGTTCCTCAAGTCCAAAAAGTGAATGAACTCTAAAGTTTTAGAGTTATTAAAATAAAGGTCTTTTTCAAAAATATATGAATTCTCTAATTTATATTCTTCGAAAATAGTTGTTGTCTTAGATAATGAAAAATAAAAATATTATTGCCATGTTCTT
The DNA here is from genome assembly GCA_905220375.1 of Tachina fera. Lineage (NCBI taxonomy): Eukaryota > Metazoa > Arthropoda > Insecta > Diptera > Tachinidae > Tachina > Tachina fera. The sequence continues at coordinate 47,244,385 of LR999965.1, read as the reverse complement.
AAAACATAAACATAAAATTGAATTATTATACAATAGTTTGAAAAATAAATCAAAAATATGTTTTTGAAATAATGTCCGGAACAAAATCATAAAGCAAATACACGAACCTTCTAGCATAGACAATAAGTACTAATTGTCTTACCCCCTAATTCAGTAAGAAGATTTAGGGCGTTTTTGTTTGAAAATGCTTTTGAGTTCTTGTGTTTGACATCTCTAAACTATTTTCTTCAAAAATAGTTGTTGTCTTTGATAATGAAAAATAAAAATATTATTGTTATGTTTTTACAACATAAAAATTAAATTAAAGTATTATACAAAAGTTTAAAAAATATATGTTGGAAATAATGTTTGGAACAAAATCATAAAGCAAATACACGAACCTTTTAGCATAGGCAATAACTAATTTTTGTTTTAAAGAATCATAACTGCTGCTTTTTTCCGTTCATGGACAAGGCTGCACAATCGTCGAACAGAATTACGGCATTAAAGAATCACAACTGAGAATTTTTTTCTTCCATAGACTTAGGCATCTAAAGGTAGTTCATGCACGTAGCACTTCTCTTTTAGTTTGATTTTTTTAGTTTAAATTTGGAAAATGAAAATAAAAATTATGGCCTATGCGTGGTTCCAAGATATTTATTTAACATTAGATTTAAGCTGCCTGACATGATTGATATAATAAATTAATTTATTTCCTTTTTCTTGTTTATTTGCAGATTTGAAGATAAATATCCATCGACGTGCCACACACAAATAGTTACCATTAATTAGACTCGATAATGTCTTCAAAATTTATTTCTTTATTAAAATAATTTGAAGTTTTTTCACGAATTGTTATTGAACTACTAACTGCCTTATTCACAAAAAATATTTCTGTTTTATTAGAGGATAACCTCGGTTACTGCAACTAATAAAAACCAAGGCAGTTTCAAGAACCGCGGTTGTTGCATTGACTGAGTCACACATATATAAACACTGCTTTAAGTATTTATATACAAACAATATCTAGTTTATATTGTCCTAAAGATAATTTTGTGCATATTTGAAATATAATTTTTTTTAATAAAACTTCAGTGTTATCAATTTACTTCGAAAATGATAATTTTTCAAGAAAATTTAATTAATGTTATTAATATTAATATTAATATTAATTTAATAATATTTTAGTTGTTGCAATAATCGAGAAGTTGCGCTCACCGAGGGTTGCAGTAACCGAGGTCATACTGTAATTTTTATATGTATTGAAAATAATTAAAATCCCTGCAGGAGAATAGGTGTCGATTGTCTAAAAGGTACTACTATAATTACTAGAATAGCAAGAACTAGTGCGAAAAGAGTTAAAGTTTGTTGTGAAAAAGTATTAGTTCTAATGAGTATTAGTATATGAAGTAGTTCCAAGGTACCACATTGCAAAATAAATTTTGATTGTCTAACAGACCCCTTGCACTATACGAAAATTGGTATTATACAATTATTAAAGTTTTAGGTTCACCTAAAAATAATTATAATCAAATAATTATAATTACCCTTTTGTATTTTTGAATTTTGATAAATCATTGCGAATTTTAACTAACAGTTGTCAGTGGCAGTGCTTCCACAACCAAAAAATTTTTACAACCACAATTCGGTTTAAAAGTTACCAAATGAGAAAAAATATAACCAAATTTCAATATGTAGTATTTTTATTAAATAACATCCCAGCAAAAAAGACACTCCAAAAAAAATCATAAAAATGTAGAGTTTGCGATCTGGAAGTAGTGAAAATTTCGATCCATTCTAATGATTTTTACATTGGGTTGTCATTGCAAGAAGTTCTCTTTTTCGATGCCTGGTCACTGAATTGGAAGCTATATTAAGAAAAATTCCCTTTTTTGGGTTCTATGATAATATTTTTATCTAGGAAAAATTATAAACAGTTACCTATTTTAACAATTCGTTTCTTTTTATACGAATTTAAGCCCGAAACAGTGATTTCATGTAAATTTAAGCAAATAACTTAAATTTTAGACTAAAATTAGTCCATAAATTTCTTTAAAAAAAATAACTTATTTTTTAATTCTGGTGAGTATTTTCTAACACTATGGAGGAGTTACAAGGTTTTGTATGACTAAAATAAGCTTCTACATAGTTCCTTGCTCACTCTCGGCAAATTAATAATATCGATTTTTTGGAAGCAATGAAAATGTAGTACCATTTAAATTTTTTTGCTGGGATTTAAAATGCATACGTATTTATAATGTAATGCATGCGATTTGAATACAGTTAATAATAATAACAACAAAACAAATACATATGTTTGTTTTTTTTATTTACCTACATATGGATGTATGTAATAAGTTAACGCTTGTACATGTATGTATATAAAAAAAAACAGTTTTTTTTAATATAAAGTAAACAAAACTTTCAGTTCACAGTATAATATTTTGAATGTGTGTGATGTTAAATTTTAAAATTTATAACCCTTGACACAAACCTTGTGCTTTAACAGAGCCTTTGTTAAGCTATAAAAATTCGAATAATGCTTTTCCAAAGGACTTTTCCATTAAATAATTCAACGGAGACGGGAAAAATTAATGCAAATTTATAGATAAGGTGTTGAAAACCCATGAATCTTTTTCTGAAAAACATGAATTTGTCCAAATATCGTCAAGTTTTCAACTTGGAATTTCCTGAGGGTTACGCACTTTTCTTGGGAAAGAGGCGATGCGGGCGGACAAAAGTGGTCACCTATCATGGACCACATAATACTCTAAGAACGTGCATACTCAGAATTACTGGAAGATCGAGTTTTCAGGAGACTTTCGTAAAACTTTAAATTTGTCCAACTAATTAACATTTTCCAAGATGTGACCAATTTTTTTAGGAAGGAGACGATACTGGCGGACAAAAGCGGTCACCTCCTATGAACCACATAGTGCTCTGTAGTACTGAGTTGCGACCATTTAGTTAAATTAAGAGTTGTTGACAGTGTTGTAAAAGAAAAGTATTGTAAACAAGTGAGTAGCAATCAAGGCGAATTCATAACAGGTGGCTGCACTAGCGATTTTAGTCACAGCTGTTTTATTTTCAGTTGCCTTATTAGCAATACTAAAAATTTAAGAACATAAAAACTTAAAAAATATGTACATGTGTATCATTATTTTGGCAAAAAAAAAATAACCAAAATGAGAAAAATATTCACATCTCCACATTAAAGAAAAAATAACCACTTTTGGTTAGAAATAACCATAAACGGCAGCACTGGGTAACAAAGGAATAAAATCACCAATTTTATAGAATTTTTCTTTGCAAAAGAACTGGTAATAAATTAGTCCTAAATTAGTACCAATGGCACTAGTAATTTTTCTAGACACGCTCAATGCTAATTTGAGCATTAAGATTTTATAGGAAAGTTTACAGTTGGGAACTAGTGGTGGTGGTTTCTGTACTAGTAAAGTACCAGTTGGACACTAGTTGAATCTCCTGCAGGGATTTTTCTAGGTGTGCTAATTTATGACATAAAAATGTATTTATGTATATGTATGTTTATTTTTGTACATATGTGCATACATACATACATAATTATATTTTGCTTGGGAAAATTATAATTTATTTATTTGTTTCTTTCTTTATTTTTAGTTGTTAATGAGAAAAAGTAATATCTCATTAGTAAAATGAAAATTGCAGTTAATATAAACAACATGTCATCGCACACCATTTGTTAATTTAAAACAATATAACTCAAAGTAAAATTGTTTTAATTAACCTAAAATAAAAAAATACATCAAAACTATTTAAGCATATGTATAAAGACGTTAGAAGAAAAGCTGTAAGAGTAATATATATTAACGTGAAACTGGCAAATCTTGGTATTAAAAAAAATCTGCATGCAAAAAAAGTGTAAAAATACTAGTTTTTCAAATTCGTTTCTTTTTTTATTTTATTTTTTTTTTCATAATTTGAATGTAGAAAGTTGCAATGGAATAAAAATTTTTACTTCTAAACAGAAAAATAATTAATCAGCAGAAGCAAACAAGTAATAAATATGATAAAAAACTAAATTGTATGTCATTAAATATACTTAAAATATTTTGCAACAAATTAAAAGAAAATAATCATCTCTAAATTAAAATTGTATTATTTATTTTAACGTGTCGTCGTCGTGGTGTATAGTTTAAAAATATTAAATTAGTTTAAAAAAATATATAACAAAAACTAAAAATTGCACTCTTCAAAACAACAAAATGGATTCACCAATTGAAGAACTTTTTCGAGAGTAATAAAGGATTTAAAATCCTTAAATTACAAAAAAAAAAACCAGCGCATAAACATAACAAATAAATTGTGGATCTAAATACTTTGAAAGGTATAATCGAGAACGTGGGAACGAGAGACATTTCAACAGTTAATAGAGTTATTTAACTGATGGATGGAAATGCCCAAAATATGTTTCACGGAAATCATCAAGGGTAAGTTATTGGATCGCTTGTAGGCAAATAATAAAATAAACTTTATTAACACGCAATACTTTTTGTATAGAGATCCCTACTATCGCTATGATCCTGCCGCAGCAGCTGCTGCGGCTGCAGCATCTCCTAGACCGATGGGACCGCCCGGCGGCTATCCCCGTCATCGCGCTCCGCACCCGTTGCAGCAGCAACCGCAGTATCCCTCTTATCAACCACCAGCCGAAAATATTTATGGTCTAACTACAGCCGATCAACATGGTGGTATGGGAATGGGTGATTTAAGCGGTTGGGGCGCAGCTCCTTCAGTACCGGGTCAGGCTGGAGCCTATCCAGGTACTGGCCTAGGAGCTTATGGTCATCCTCAAGCTGGTCCGCCAACGCAGCAAAGGCAGACATCATCTCAGCCAAGGTAATATAGTTTTTTATTTAATACTAGATATGCCCGCGGCGTTGCCCGCTTTCAACTAATTTTGATGTGACTACATATAGTGAAAGTAAAAATTGAAGATTGATTTTAGATGCAAATCATAATTTATTCATAAGAACCATCAAATTGAAAGAATCGACAAAACGGCGAAAAATTTTTTAAACATGAAATGCTGTGGCCTTAAAATATAAAAACCTGTACTTCCTTTCTGACGCAAATTTATCTATGTTTTAAGATTCATCAAAATGTGTTGGACAGTTTCGGAGAGGCAAAAATGGCCCCCTATAATCCTCTAGATCCTAGTTTGTCCTTTTATACGTACATATGTATATCTATTTTTATACACATATTTCTGTATCATCAAAATCTGTTAAATAGTTTCGTATAGGTAGAAATTGCCTCTATACTCCTTTCTTAATCCCAGTTTTAAAAATTCATAAAACGGGTGTGTTTTTACACGCAGATGTATGAATCTATGTCATAAATTTGAAAACAATCTCTGTAATTGGAGAGAGAGAAACTGCTCTCCTGGCACATTCTTAGTCCTAGCTATAATTTTGATTACATATAAAGTGATTGTGATCTTTAAAACAGAGATGTACTATCTATGTTTCGAATTTCATAAAAATTGGCTAAATAGTGTCGGAAAGGCAGAAATCGACCCCTCCCTGCCTTCGTCTTGGCCATAGTTTTAAAAAATATATACATACATACAGTCCTTAAGCAGCTCTGGGTCGGGGAACATCTCTCGCGTCATCGTAATTATTTCTTAAGTGCGGTCAGGCTTGTGTGTGTTGTTTGGCCTTCGAGAGTTTTTCGTCTCGCTCGCTTTGGTTGACTGATCTGCCACGGATAACCGTATAATCTTGCGGTTTTTTTGTGGAATTTCTTTAACAACCACGTTGCCTACTTCCTATGTGAAGGCATAGGTCGTGTACAGTCAGTCACATAACCTTTTAAAATACTGTTAATACCATCTTGGGCATATGGTCTACGTTACTCCGCCCATATTTGTGCAACACCATATTATGCAAATTTACTTTGCATTAATATGTTTAATAAATAAATAAATAAATATGCATACATACATACATTTGTAAAGCCATGTTTTTTTTCCTTCAGATATATGTATGTATATGTATTTAGAATTTTATGGAAATCTGTTGGATAGTTTCGGAGGGACTTCGGATTCCCTAGTTAACCTCTTACAGAGATGCAAGCTTTACCTCCATATAATATTATATAATATAGATATACATACATAGATAGCTAACTGATTTCGTTATTTTTTAAAGTTACCGTCAACATATGCCCGCCTACGGTCAACAGGATCCCCAAAAATTACCTTATGCCACTCAACAGAGTATGATGAGCAGTTTATTGCAACAGCCAGGGGCAAATGTTGGACCTACCGGTTACGGTGCCCTAACACAACAACCACAGCAGCAACAACAGGCATCGACGCCACAGCAACAGCAGCAACAGAGCCAACAATCGCGTCTGCCACAGCATTATCCACAAGCTCCAACGCAACATCCACTCTATCCCGGTGCTCCTACGCAAGTGCAGCCTGGTAGTTCAAGTGGACCAGGAGTTCCAACTGGTACGCAGAGCTATGCCCATAGTCCTTACGGTGCACCAATGCAACATCAACCTAGCAGGTCATCACAGCATATTGGCTATGGTCATGCTGGTCTTGAGCAGCCAAGTCCGTATGGGCAACATGTACCAGGTGGAGCAGCAACTCCTGGTGGTGTTCCCACACATCATTTGGCAGCACAACAGCAAGCTGGCCAATTAACTTCGCATCCTTCGCCACATATGGTGAGTGCAGCATCCCAACAACAACAACAGCAGCAGCAACAGCAACAACAACAACCACCACCCACAGGTATGCAGCATGGTGTACCAGCAGGTTTAGGCACACCCCAACAGCAGCAACAAAATTCTTCACATTTACTACAGAATCAACAGCAACAACAGCAGCAGTCGCAAAATCATGTTAGCCTTATGCAGGGATCAACCCAACATCAGCAATTACCGCCCCCGCATGCCATGGGAGTACCGCCTACTTATGGTGGTCATCATCAACAGCAACCACAGCCTCAACCACCTCCATCGCAGCAACCGGTTAGTGGAGCTCCTCCCTATATGACAGCTTCGAGTAAACATCAGGCAACTGCATCGCCACAATATAGAGCACCGTTTCCACAACTCTCTCCTCAAATGTCGCCACGTCAGCCGACTACGTCTCCGCATCCCCAAATGTCGCCCAGGCCAGGTATGAGCCCAGCGAAACCACCACCACCCACACAACAACAGCAACAGGGTGGACCTTCGGCACAGAATCAACAACAACAGCCTCCCGTAAATTCCCCAGGTCAACAGCAACAACAACCCACACACCACAGTATTTCTGGTATGGTCGGATTGACTTCTCCCAGACAGCCAGCGGGGGGTAGGGGACCCGAACCACCCAGTTCTAAAGCTAGTTCGACACCGGTGAATACGTTGCAGGCTTTGGAACAAATGGTTATGCCCGGGCAAGGGATGCCAACAGGTCCAATGGATTATCCTTCCGCTTATCGTCAAGCGGCAGTTCAACATGGTCCTATGGGACCACGATTGCCAGTATCCCCACAACATCACCAACAGTGGTCTGCTCACTTAAGTATGCAACAAGCTCAACAGCAACCACCTCCAAATCCAATGAGTGTCGGTCAAATGACTGCTCCTCCACAAATGCCACATCCTCAACAGCAGCAACATCAACAGCAGATAAGTATGTATGGTCAGCCACCACCGCCGCAAACACATCATCAACAGCAACAGCAGCAACAATCAACATCGCACCAGCAGCAACAGTCAACATCGCACCAGCAGCCACAACCGCCAACGCAGCAGCAACAACAACAGCCTGTTACACAACCGCCAACTTCACATGTTGGTCATTTGGCTACACCTTCCTCTCAGACAAACCAACAGCAACAGCAGCAAGTGAATTCACCCCATGTACAGCAGCAACAACCACAACATCAACAACAACAGCAGCAACAACAATGGAGTGAACAGTTGCAGCATTCCATTAACGATATAGTGGGTAAGACTTCAAATGCTCAACAGGCGCAACCACAGCCACAACAACAGTCATCACATACCAGTTCTATGACGCCCATGATTCACCAACCAGGGAGTATGAGTTCATTGCATTTGATGTCAACAGCATCTGCTGGCGGTGGTCATCAAATGACACCAGATTCACATCATACCCAAAGCTCGATGTTACAGTCGAGAATAACACCCTCACAGGAAACGCAAATGCCTCCAACAACACCATCAAGTCAACAGCCACAGCAGCAAATTCAACAGCACCATGTACAGCAGCAATCACCTCTACAACCCCCTTTACATCTACAACAACAGCAGCAACAACAGCAAAAACAGCACAGTCCCCATCCCCATCAGCAGCACCAGCAACATAGTCCTCATCCCCACCACCAGCAACAACAACAACAACAACAACAACAAAGTCCTCATACCCACCCACCGCAGCAAAGTCCTCATACCCTCCAACAACAGCAATCTCCTTTACATACAACTCAGCAGCAACAGCAGCAGCAACAACAACAACAACAGCAGCAGCAGCAGCAACAACAGAGCTATCAACAGCAGCAGCAACAACATCAGCAACAATTCAATGCACAGGACCCTTTTTCAACAATGATGCAGCAGCAACAAGAACAACAACCAGCAGCAGCACATGTTTCCACACAAAATGAAGCGCAAATATCTGCGTCGGCTACGCCGATAGCACAAACTACACCGATATCTCAACAGCCTCAACAAACAACACCAGCATCTAATATAATGTCGCCAGCACATGTGTCCTCTCCTCTGACAACAATATCAAACTCTCAGCAAACCCAACTGCATGCAACACAACAGCCTTTAACTCCTTCCACACCCACGCAGCATCATCTAATCAGTGGAATACTTAATGAGACTGCCAATTCAAATGATTCATCAACGCTTGCGGTCGCAGCCAACGACAGCAATAATAGCAGCAGTAACTCTTCGACCAACAGCACAGTCAACAATCATCCCACATCAATACATGACAGCAATTCACAGAGTTCCATCAATAGCAATAACAACACGCCAGTTACTCTAAACGCCATAGAGACAAGTTTGGGAGCCACCAGTGCAGCTCTATTAAACTCCAATTCAAATTCAGCCACCAATGCAGGAATAGCTGCATGTGGTGGAAGTAATAGTGTTGGTGGTGGTATTTTGGATAGTGCTGGCGCTAGTCTATTCGATAATAATTCCATGTCTTCAAACAGTGGAGCAGTGAATACCCAAGTATCTGCTTTATCCACTGCTGCGGCGGCCATAATGGACAGTAATTCACAAAGTTCGTTTATGGGAGCCATGTCTGGACAAGATTTTAGGGAAGAAATTTCAATAGGGAAATCCAAAGAATCTGACGAACCACCCATGGATAAAATAGAGGCACCCACGCCAACCAACATGCAGTCTGAAATGACATTAAACGAAGAAACTAGTGGCTCAAAGGAAGTCGCGACGAAAGCGTCGGAAGAGGAACAACCACCTCTAACAACAACACAAACTCAAGATATCGAACAAGAATCGTTGGTTGTCACAACGCCTAGCGAAAATCCTATTGAATTGAAAACGCTTGATGTAATGGCACCGCCCGAAGTAGTAGCAGTGCCCGAACTAGCAAAAGAAGACATAACAAGTGAATTAAAATTACAAGGAAAAGTAGATTCCTTAACAATAAATCCACCTAAACAAGAATCACCAATTCCAACACCATTACCAAATCAAACAATAACTCCTCCGGTAGTAAGCGAAGCTACATTATTGGGACAAACTCCAAACCAGCCAGCAATACAATCTATACCACCACGTGCTCCTCACACGGCCATGGGACAATCCACAACTCAACTTCCTAGTTCTTTGACGGGAATGATGCCTCCTCATGCCCTACCGCCACCATCACTTGTTATGCCCCCAGGACCTGGAATGACGGCTTTGGGCTACGATGGTACTCCTGTTGGCCCTACAACAGCGCAGCAAACAATAACACCCCATGGCTTGCCACCACATTCAATGATGCCGCCATATCCACCTCCGCCACCAACACAAGGAACACCACAGGGTCCACACATGGGTTATCCCCCATATCCCATACTACATCAACAAGAAATAGCTGCTTTGCAACAGCAACTGCAGGAACTTTATTGCATGCCACCACAGCACGATCATCAAGAGAAAATTATGCGCCTACAGGAACGCCTAAACATGGTGCAGCAACATGAAATCACAGATCAATGTGCAGGTGGACCGCAATGTCTACTATATCAATCGATGCCACCACAATTGTACGGAGCTTCGGCTATGCATCAAACCCATATGATAGAAACACCTCAAGTTTCGAGCACAACAGGCAGGGGAAGAGGTAAAGGAACAAACAAACCGCGGAAACCACGTATGAAAAAAAGCGAGAAGGCTCTACTTGCTTCGAGTAGCGAGTTAATGGATATAAGTGGCAACGTGGTAGTTCAACAAGCACTAGTTCCGCCAAATCAATTACCCGTATCAGAAGATTGCGTTACCCAAGGTGCTGGAGATACTTCAGTAGTTGGAATCGCAGAGTACCATGAAGGTAGTGGTGGAGATCTTTCGCAGGATGTGCATTCGGCAAACGAATTGGATACATCTACAGATGGAACGGGAAAGAAAAAGAAACCACGAAAGCCGCGTACCCCTAAAGATCCAAATAAACCACCGAAGGAAAGGGTACCTAAAGTTAAGAAAATTAAAGGCGTACCGGTAGAAGGTCAAGAAGGCGTACAATCAACTCCAGGTAGTGTTGGTCGTAAACGTCAAACTGGTGCAAGTCGCAAAAAGAAATTGGCAGATGAAACGGACAATGAAAAGCCAACGATTTTGGCAGAAGGTAGTGAAAATGAAGATAACAAACCTTTGGTTACAAAAACGCAAGCCACAGAAGGAAAAGAAGAAGATGGACAGGGAGAAAATAAGCCTGAAACTACCACAACTGATGCCGACATGAAATGTTCAGCTGTAGATGGAGAATCTCCTGATTACGATGACATACCAGTATCGAAAATTCCTAAAGGGGAGGATAGTGGCAATCATGAAGCGGGAGATGAAACCATTGACTCAATTCCTGACTCAGCTGGGGATTCTACTACAACCCCCACTAGAAGAACTAAGAAAAGGCGTGGTCGAGGAGCCAGTAGTAATCAAAGTGAAGACGGAGAAGTTTTTAGATCCGGGCGAAGAAGGTCGCAACTTTCGGCTAAAGCTTTGAAAAAGCGACGCAATAGAGGCCGCATAGTTCCCGAATCAGATGGTGAAGATGACAATCTCCAAGCCACACCACCTCCATCTCCGCCACTAGATAATGAACTAGACACCAACAAACGCAGATCCTCTCGTAATACTCAGCGTAAAAAATATATTGATGATGTTATGCTTAGATTCTCAGATGACGAGAGTGAAACATTGTTGGGATCAACACCACAGAAAAAAGAGAAGAAAACTTCTGCAGCTTCGACGTCAGCTGCCGCTGCTCTAGCGGCATCAATTGTTGGTGGTAACTCTAGCGATAATGAAAAAGCCGAACAATTAATTTCTTCCCAAAAATCAGAAAGAGGCGATGAATTGCCATCTACCAGTGATGATAAATCTAATAATGCCGAAGACCTACCCGGAGGAGAAGCCACCTCAAGCACGGCATCAACAGCCACATTCCTAAATGAGAAAACGGAAAAATCACAAGAGGCTCCGCCACCAGCTTCGGCCAAACCCAATTATGTGTATATCAATACAGGTGATGAGGATAGTATGGTGGTACAAATTGTGTTGGCGGTGAGAATTGGAAAGCGAGAATTATTGCCCGAACCACGGCAACCACCAACACCTATAATAAAAGATGAAAAGACTTCGGAGGAAGAAAATAAAGCAGCTGAAGAGGACGAGGGACAGAGTAATCAACCTATGAAATTAGAAGCGTTTAAAGAAAAGGAGGACGAACAAGAAACGAATGATGAAAAGAAAGAAAAATCTTCCATACATAAAGATGCTGGAGAGGAAGAAACTAAACCAAATGATGACGCTGAAAATCATAATTCTGAGATAGAACGTAAAACATCTTTATCGGAAGAGAAAATGGAAGTGGATGAAAATCCATGCGAAGTAAAAAAGGACGAAGACGAAGCTTTGGCCGCAGAGAAAGAAGCTAAAGATATAAAAGAAGAAGAAAAAGAAGAAAAAGTGGAAGAAATACAAGAGGAAAAGAATATGGAAACAGACACAATTCCTGAAAACGAAGAAAATATAAAACTAGAAGATAAAGAAATTAATAGCGAAAAAGTTGAGGTAGAAAAAAATGAAAATGAAATATCTGCAGCACATCAAGAGAGTGAAACAAAGATTACGATTGAAGATGAAGAAATGAAAGAAAAAGAAATGCAAAAAGTATCTAAAGAGGAGTCAATGCAAATTGATACCACAGAAGAAGAAAACAAAGAAGCAAAATCCGATAAGCTGGAAAAGGAAGAACCTAAAGAGAAATGTTCTGAAGAAATGAAAAACGATATGGCTTTAGAAAATAAGATTGGAAAGAAGAGTGAAGATAAAGTCGATAAAACCAAACCAGAACCTGTATATATAGAAGTAGAAGAATATTTAGTTAAATATCGTAATTTCTCTTATCTCCATTGCGAATGGCGCACTGAAGAAGAACTTTTCAAAGGTGATCGCCGCGTAGGAGCTAAAATACGTCGGTTCCAACAAAAGCAAGCTCAACAAATCAACGTTTTCGAGAATCTGGAAGAAGAGTATTTTAATCCTGATTTCGTTGAGGTAGATCGTGTTCTTGATATGTCCATACACACGGATGAACAAACAGGTGAAACTACGAAGCATTATTTAGTTAAATGGAAATCACTAGCATACGAAGATTGTACGTGGGAGTTGGAGGAAGATGTCGATAAAGACAAAATCGACCAATATATTTGTTTCAATAAAGTACCACCCAGAATTGAATGGAAGAGTAAAAAGAGACCCTTGTGTGATCAATGGAAAAAATTGGACAAAACTCCAATTTACAAGGGCGGTAACACGTTGAGGCCGTATCAGCTGGAAGGCTTAAATTGGTTAAAATTTTCTTGGTACAATTCGCACAACTGTATATTGGCCGATGAAATGGGTTTAGGTAAAACTATACAAAGTTTAACATTTGTGCATTCCGTTTACGAGTACGGCATCAAGGGACCATTCCTGGTTATAGCACCTCTCTCCACTATACCCAATTGGCAGAGAGAATTCGAAAGCTGGACTGATATGAATATAGTTGTATACCATGGCTCTGTAACCAGTAAGCAGATGATTCAAGATTATGAATTCTTTTTCAAAACCGAAAGCGGCAAAATTCTTAAAGAACCCACAAAGTTTAACGTACTCATTACTACATTTGAAATGATTGTAACCGACCACATGGATTTGAAAAATTTCAACTGGCGTCTCTGTGTCATTGACGAGGCTCACAGATTGAAAAATCGCAATTGCAAGCTTTTGGATGGTCTGAGGCAATTGAATCTGGAACATAGAGTCTTGCTTTCTGGTACGCCTCTCCAAAACAATATGAGTGAATTGTTCTCTCTGCTCAATTTCCTGGAACCCAGTCAATTCTCTTCGGCGGAAGAATTTATGGCCGAGTTCGGAAGTTTGAAAACCGAAGAAGAAGTAAACAAATTGCAGGCTCTCTTAAAACCAATGATGTTGAGACGATTAAAGGATGATGTCGAAAAGTCACTGGCTCCCAAAGAAGAAACTATTATAGAAGTTGAGCTGACGAACATACAGAAGAAATATTACCGAGGTATTTTGGAGCAAAATTTTGCCTTTTTGAAAAAGGGTACAACCTCAGCCAATATACCGAACCTCATGAACACCATGATGGAATTAAGAAAATGTTGTATACATCCATATCTACTTAATGGAGCCGAAGAACAAATACAATATGATTATCGCCATCAACATGGAGAAGATCCCGAATCATACTACAAAAACATAATACACTCTTCCGGTAAAATGGTATTGATAGACAAACTGTTGCCCAAATTGAAGGCCAACGGTCATAGGGTATTGATATTTTCTCAAATGGTTAAGTGTCTAGATATTTTAGAAGATTATCTTATATATCGTAAATACTCCTTCGAACGTATAGATGGTCGTATACGTGGCAATTTGAGACAAGAAGCTATCGATCGTTACTCGAAACCGGGATCGGATAGATTCGTTTTCTTGCTTTGTACGAAGGCAGGTGGTTTGGGTATTAATCTAACTGCTGCTGATACCGTCATCATTTACGACTCTGATTGGAATCCTCAAAATGATTTACAAGCTCAGGCAAGATGCCACCGTATTGGTCAACGAAAAATGGTTAAAATTTATCGTTTGTTATGCCGTAACACATACGAACGCGAAATGTTTGACAAGGCGTCGTTGAAATTGGGTCTCGACAAGGCTGTGTTACAGTCCATGAACACGCACGCATCCAAAGAAGGGGGCAACAAACAGTTGACGAAGAAAGAAATTGAAGATCTTTTGAAAAAAGGAGCCTACGGTGCTGTTATGGATGACGATAATGCCGGCGATAAATTTTGCGAAGAAGATATTGATTCCATTCTTAAACGTCGAACTCAAGTTATCACAATGGAACAGGAAAAAGGTTCCACATTCTCGAAGGCCTCGTTTGCTGCTTCTGGCAATCGTTCCGATATCACCATCGATGACCCAGACTTTTGGACTAAGTGGGCTAAAAGAGCTGATATTGATCCAGATGCATGTGAAAAAGATGAAACTGAAGATTTGGTTTTATCCGAGCCTCGACGTAGAACACAAATTAAACGATATGGTCACGAAGATGTTATGGAAATCAATTCGGAAGAGTCTTCAAATGAGAATAGTGATGAAGAAGGCGGTATTGGGTTGCGATCAACGAGAAGGTCGCGCAAAGAAAAACGTGAACGATGTCGCGAAAAGAAGGCCAATGATGAGTATATACCCCGAGAAAGGGATGCCTTGGCAGCTCTAGGTCTGGAAGAAATACACTACGGCAACTGGGCCAAATCGGAATGCTTCAAAGTGGAAAAGGGTCTATTATCTTTTGGGTGAGTATTATTACTGAAAGTAAAAGCAAATTGAAAGTCAATAGCGGAATTAAAAGTTGGCTATTGTAGATCTTTTAAATGTTGCAGCTTTGGTATATCGTGGTAAATTTAAAACACGGCAACAACAAAATGCATACATTTTTATTTAACTACAGAGAGTAGCTCTCTCTCTTTTTTTTGAACAATAAACATTCTTTAAGTTATGATTTATAGTGTTTTCACACTGACATGGTTTTAATAAAAGTTGGTTTTAACGTTAGAACCAACTGTCAAAACCCGGTTTTACCATACAAAATGATTTTTGTTAAAACCAACTTAAAACCGTTTTTGAATTAGTTTTAATACTACATATGTTCACACTTGTTTTTAAACATGTTTAAAACGAGTTTTCTAAAAACTGAAAACAACCGTTCACATTACATTTGATATGTTTAAGGTTGATGTTATGTCAATAAATTATTGTGTTGTAAGAAATTTCGAACAATTGTGTTTTTTAATTGCTTTATTATTTAAAAAAAACAAATGTTTTTGTAAATAATTTATTATTTTTTAAGCAATTGTGTTTCAAATAATTTTATTAACGTGCCGCCATTTAATAACAACACAAAGTTGCCAGATTTATCAAAAACCCACTGAACATACACAATTTACGTGTTTATAGAAGTTTGTTTAAATATAAAACTCCTAATCTGAGATGTTTAATACCATGTTCACAATTATGACATTAAACGTGTTTAAGGCAAGCGTTTTAATAAGCTACACACAAGCGTTCACAATACATTTGAGATGTTTAAGGCTGATGTTTTGTCAGTAAATTATTGTATTTTTAAAATTTTACGAACGATAATGTAAATAATAATTGAGTATTTTTTAACTAATTGCTTGTATACGAAATAATTTTTCACGTGCCGCCATTTAATAACAACAGATCTATCAAAAAAGAAACTGAACATACTCCATTTGCGGGTTTAAGGAAGTGTTTAAATCTTAAACACTTCATTTGAGATGTTTAACAAGACAAGTCAATGTATGGTAAAACATCTCAAAATCGTCGTGTTTAAGCTCTTAAACACGAATGAGGCGTTTAACACGTTTTAAAACATTAGTGTGGACATAGTATAACAAAAGAAAAAAATTTATGGCAAAAGATCTAAATATCGTCGTGTTTAAGCTCTTAAATAGAATGAGGCGTTAAACTCGTAAGTGCGAACTTATTATAAGTTGCTTTTATGAAATGCAACCCTGTTTTCACTGTGATAAATTCAGTGCTGCCAAGTTAAAATGCCCGGAAGCAATTGATAATGTTTATGCCATTGAATAAGAATAGATACCAATTGACAAATGTTCAACTTAAAAATGATTGCAACTGCAACAATAATGAAAAAAATTGCAGAGAATAATTCTTTTTGGAGGAAAACAACGAAAACATTTTCATAGAAAAAAGACGATATTACTGGCCGATAAATCCATATATTTCAGTTTTTCTACAAAAAAAAATAAAAAAATACTGTTGTACAGTTTGTGAAATAATGACCGTTATTTCTACCCATAGATATATATTAGTGTAAAGATATCTATCGTGTAAGTAAACATTTATAAGACAAACATATAGGTAAAAACCTTAAGTAGATTACCTATTTGTAGAAATAACGGGAGTAGGTGTTATAAAAAATACAGCAACAAATACAAGTACATATTTCTACAGGAGATTTGTTTTATTATTATATTATGAACAAATTTGTTAGACAACCTGTGGCTTAACACCTCTTTTATCGCACTTGCAGTGTGAACGCAAAAGCATCTGTTTATGGATTTAACTTTAGGTGTGAAAACACTTCGCTCACGCTTAGATTTAAATTCTATTATGTACATATGTACACATATTTAAAAGGGTTTTAAACAAAATACGAACAGTGAATTTCGCAGACTTGTTTTAATTGTTTATTTACTACTCAATAATATTTATGAACATTTCCGAATCGATTTTTCGTCTACATTTCTTTTGTGTATTATCTAGCTTCATGTTTAATATATTAATTTTGCGTCTTAGCATTTTCTCTTCCTTCTCTAAAGCCAATACCTCATCTTTCTTTTCGATGTACTGACTTATGCTGGGCGCTTCAAAATGTTCCAATTGTGTGCGCAAGTTTTCTAATATTAAAATATTATTTTTGTTCTCCTTTTCTACAAGTGCGGCCTCCTTCTCTAATTTATTTATGGCCTTGACCAGTTCAATGGTCTTATTACTCAGTTGCTTCGATTCTTCTTCAATGTTCATCATTATTTGCTTTTCTTCAACCATGGAGAGGGCTGCTCTTCCTGTAACTGCCTTTAAGCCGGCCATGTGAGCATTTTGCTCTTCTAAAGCGTTTAACAGTTCTGCACGTTTTATTATTAATTTTTCAAAGTCTATAGCTGTTAGTATACCACTAAGGTCAGCCTTGGTGAGCAGTTCATTACGTAATTGTTGGCAGTGTTCTTTAAGAGATGATATCTTTAACCGCATTGTAGCAAGTAGAGCTCGAGCATTCTTTATCCAATTGTTAACAAACTTTTTGAATTTACGATCCAATTGCTTCTCTGTGGCATTGCTCAAAAAATGTAAATCATCTTCATCCCGTAGAAAATGAAGCTCGAAATTTGTAGTAGTTTCTTGAGTTTCGATTTGTAAAAAATGCATTTCTTCCAATTGGCCACGTAAAAGTTTTATATCTTGAGAAGCTAATATGGAATAAAAAAAGTAAAAAAAAATTAATAAATAAACAATTGTTATCTTTAAGTGCGCTCTAAACGTCTATTTTCTGTAATTAATGTAGGTTGAATGCGAAAACTCCTTTCTTTGTGTTGTTAATATGTATATCAAGGCATGATCGTTGTAAGTATGAAATTATTTGGGGCTAAATCTCACAAGATGCCGAATGAACTCGGGCATAAGTTTGTCCATTCGTTTCTATGAATCCCAACTCACCATTTTTCTCTGTTTCATGTAGTCTTTTTTCAATATCATTTGCCAATTTTTCTGCCATTTCAGCTTTAGCTCGAAAATTCAATTTATACTCATAGGCTGTCTTCTTTTGCGATCCCACAGATAACGAGTCTTTAAATGATCTTGACATCGCACCCTTGGATCTAAAACTCCCTAAGCTACCAGCGCCTTTTCCTGATAGTGACATTGTACTCGATTTCGATTTTCCAGCCGATCGCAATACACTACCCTGCAAGGATTGGGATGTATTACGACGCCTTTCTAAACCAATCAACAGTTTTGGATCATTTTTCTGTAGAAAATCGATTAAAAAATAATTTTCTAATTGTAACATCCCTAATTCACGATTTATGTTCTGAACAGCATTAAATAGTTCTAATGCATCAATTTTTTGCAAACGTTCATTTTGCTCTTCTTCAGTTAAATTGAAAAATGTGTTCAATTGCAAACTATTTATAAATGTTTCTAAAGCTAATTCATTGCTTTCAAAATAGTTGTTGGTTCGATGATGAGATCTTAGCGTTGGCGTTGGCGTCATTAAGGCATCGCTTGTAATTGTTCGGCCGGTTAAAGATGAAAATTTTGAGGTCAGCGAACTAGACATGTTTTTCTTGTTAAATTGGTAAGATAATAGCAAATAAATATATGTTGTTTTGAGCTCCGATCGTTTTTTGTAATATGCTTTATTTATTTTCTTTGTCAATTATTTTCATGTCACTTTCCAATCTTTACAATTTTATAGGCATGTCACAATTTTTTGAAATTTGTATTTGTGTATAAAAATACCGACGCATTCATCAGGTAGTAGCAAAGAATCAGCTGAGCCATTTTTATTCCCCGACCAAAAAAAGTGGTGTTATAAGTTTGTAGTGTGTGTCTGTACAAGTACTCGGCTGGACCGATTTTTATTCTGTTTGAAAGGTGACTTGATCGAGATCGATCCAGGCTCTTAGAATATATGTATCACATCTTTGCTGGATATATCGGGGGTTTTTAAAATTTTTAATTTTTGTTATATTTTAAATGAAATGAATGTGTGTTGATGTACAGTTCAGATGTATATTTTTTATAAGTTAAATCTAAAGTATAGCTAGCCAAAGTGGCACCTGAGTGCCGAACTTCAATCGGCTTCTCCATCAACAAATTTGCAGATTTTTTATGTTTGACGATAAAAAATAATAAATTTTTTTTAACTGGATATTCATGGATATACATACATATATATTTTAAACCTGAAAACGTTTCGTGTTTTATAGTGTAAATTTTGCTTAACACGATACAACACCGAACACGCATGAAATCTGATTTTCTGCCACGAACGCTTCGTGTTGAGTCGTGCGTGTTAGCGTCATAAAAGGAAACACGACTCACGCCCGTCTCTACAATACAGCATGTTCGCGAGCACCAGAATAAATTAGTTTTTAAAGAAGACGCCAAATAGCGTTCATATTTGTGGCTGCATTAATTTTAAAGGAGTTAATGGAAAATGAGTATACATAAAAACCAAAGAAACCAAAGAAATAAATACAAATTTATATCATAGTAAACGACGGTTTTTAGTTCCCATATCTGGGGCAAACTTGAAAACGATTGTAGTATTTCGACTACGACATTGTAAATTTTTTTCTAGTACAAAATTTCGCAATCGAAGTAGAAATACGACACTTGTAATTAGGACCATTATTTCTCTTAAAAGCCCTTATTTTTTAACACAAAGAGAGCATGGAGGCAGTAGTCCCCCATCTAATTTTCATTACGTGCATCTTGTTTTATCCAATATCTCACGCTTAATGATGAGAGTACGAAAAGGGCAAAGAGAAATATCTAAAATTCCCTCGAATTTTCATTACGTGCCTTTGGTATATCCCGCAAACTTCTCACCTCCTCTCACCGACAAACTAAAAAGCCTGCCTGCATAAGCAAGTAGAAAATGCACAGTGTAAATTACGTCTTGCCAATTAATTGGGAATTTTTCCCCGTTCCTCTAATGTATATGATTAAAATGATATTCTTTAAAACTCAAAAGACATATTTTTAGATACCGTTAGTAGGTTTTGTTGAAGCGCTGATAGTGAAATATAACAGAATGAATTCTTTACAATTAGCTTTTGAAGAAATTGTTTCAAGTATTGGGAACATATTACAAAAAAATAACAAAAAAATCATTTTGGGAAAGCACTTAAATTGTGGTTTTCATAGTGTTTAGCCAACGACATAAAAAATAGTTGGCCAACCCCATCATGAGGTTATCATTTGTGTGTTGGCACAACACTCCAAAAGTAGAACTTGTGATGTTTTTTTTGCCAGCGTTTGAACCACCTTAGGAAACGTTTTGCCGATTGTATTCTTCTGCGTGGGTAGTTGTATAGCATTACTATGAACGGGGTATTTGTAAACGTTAAGTTATATTTTTGTGTTTACAGTACTGTGGTGGTACAAAAATTTTGGAAGAGTGGTAATTTTGTATTTGCAGTTTTGTGGTGGTACAAAGTCACAATTTCTGCCTGGGAAATCACTGCTGAACTCTTGCGTTAGTGCAGAACAATATGTAAACTTTAAACACTAATTGAGGGGGTCTACTCTGTAAATAAAAGACTGTTGATTTCACTCAGAAAAGTTGTATTCCATTGTTCTCCACTTATGCATGAGTTAATTGGAATTTAGTAGCGCTTTAGGCATTGACAGAATTCGAATGTCAGGTAGTATTTTTTTTACAAAAAGTTGCTCTGGGCTTAAGATATGGTTGTTTTTTTTTTCAAAGAAAACGAAAGTTTTTACTTCTTTATAAATTAGTGTAGGCCGTCAGCAGCTTTGCTTTAGGTAAGTTTTTTTTAGAAAAATCGGGTCACATTGTAGAGAAATACAAGTTTAATTGCTTGCTGTCGCACGTGACAAAAATGTGTATGGTTTCCACACAAAAAACAATAGCCCAATTCACTAACTTGTGCACATTAGCATGTGCAAAATGGTTTTATTTATTTATTTCAGTCTATGGACAGAAAGTCCTTTCAGACAACGATATAAAGTTAACATTTTTAATAACTAAGAATATATAACTTATATAGATAGTAAAAGATAAACAAAAAATAAAAATAAAGAAGGGTAATTACAGTGTCATTATACATGCCACGAGTGGCATGCAATTATTGTACACGTATTATTAACGAAAAATTGTTCGAAATAGTCGAATCTCTTGCCATTTTCTTTACTGTTTACACATGCAATTGCAAGTTCAATTTGAAAATGTCGGCGAAGAGTACACGTGTCAGCATTTGTTTACTTCTCCAGAAAAAACATTGCTTCCTTTTTGTTTATAGAGTTACCGAGTTCATCATGTAAGCACATGCTTCGGGAAATGCTTAACAATTATTTTTATTATTATAATTTTGATAATGTTAATGCTCCATAATTAGCAAAATTGCATTTTTTATGCGCATTACAGTAAATAAATCATAATAAAGGTATTCACGTCTAAAGTTGCACTGTTGCGGAAAAGAAAAATTGCAAAATTTTCAAAAAATATAACAACGACATAGAAAATTATTTTGCACAAATGATGCAAAAATGTCAGGGTGTGAGTAAGTGCAAGATTATCAGGGTAAATTTTGCAAAGTTGTGCAACTTTTTATGGCATTGCCAATCCAAAAAAAATTGACAAAAAGTACTTATAAAATGAACCATACATCAAATTACAACGCAGAAATACCTAAATGTTTTTCTTTTAAATGAAAATACAAGTGGTTGAACATATTTTCGGACCAAATAAATGTATTAAAAAATCATGAAATAAAAATTTTTTTTTAAATTCTTAGCTAGAAATTATAAAGAAATCTTTAAATTCGATTTTAAGATAACAAGTAAATAGTTTTGTTATTTTCCAAAGACCTATGTCTCAAATCGTTATTAAAATTTTGTTAAATAATTCCAATACTATTAATATTGATATTTTTATTAGTGAATTAATTACAGAATTAATCAGCAAGTTCCAACACTTTGTTTCAGCATTTAAAGAAACTCTTAACAATTAAGAAACATACGAGTACAATATATCTTTGCACATATTGTGTTGCTTTATATACAGCTAAACAAAATGGGTTGCTCACGTCAGAAAGTGCAATTATGCTTTTTTGCACAGTTGCAAGAGTTGACGTGAATTCCTTTAGTGACAAATTGTGAGTGTATTGAGTTTTTCGAAATGGCATGCCACTATAGTGTCATGTGTAAATGGTTAATTACTTAATGAATGTATAAACAAAGTTATGAAATTAAAGCAAAATTTCAAATAACAATATTATTTTATTACACTTAGGGCGACTTTTTGAGTTGAAGATTCGAGATTAAATTAACCTTAATCTTCATTTGCAATTTTTGGGTAGTCGATTATATTGGTTTACTTGCTAGTTTAAGCGACCAATCGTGGTGGTTTAATCTTACTTTACAAACACTTGTGAAACATATAAATTTTTGTAAAAATTATATGATAAAATAATATAAAACACATAAATATATATATTTATTTTGTATTATTTATATATTTCCTTTAACATGCGAAATATTTACTTGTAAATAATAAAATATGACAGTTTCTTCTTCTTCCAACAAAAAAATCAAAGTGTGTTGATAACATGTATGACTTTTGCATAGAAATTGTTGCCACTATTTTGTTTCTCAGTATGGTAATACTACACATAACAAGAAGTTTAAACTACCACTCAAAAACATCAAACTCAATTATGTGAGATTAAGTTAATTTTCGGATTAGCTAATTAGAGAAATAAACTAATCTTAATCTCGAACCCAAAAAGTCGCCCTTAGAAGAACAAGTTTAAACTGATTTTTAGTAGTGCTGAACTCTATATAGGCATTTGAATCTCTTTGAAATTTAAAGTTAATTTCATCGAGAAACACGAAGCACTTAATAATTCTTAGTGGTGAGTGCCAATATACTATACCATTTGTAGAAGGTAAGTGAATTGGGCTAATATGAACGGCGTTGCACACATTCACCCTTATTTCAGTTGTCGTCATCGACGTCACTTTAACACAATACCAAAAAATTGGTGCTTGTTTACTCGGTCTCGGTCTCACAGTTTTGTATTTATAAAATGATGATCACCATGCTAATATTGAGAAAACTTTAGGTTTTCGCTGAGCAAAAAAAAACTTCTCACTTAACTGATTGAAAATCAAAAAATAATTTGTATCTCCAAAATATTCTTGAAGTGATTTTTTTATAAAAACTTCCTAATTTATTTAAACAGCTGGGGACGTTGGCCAGAAATCCTAGAATTGGGGCAATTTAAGCGAGGTTGGCGTGAAATCGATGTTGAGGATTGCGCCCGAATAATTGTAAGTAATAAGTGTATTCGATATTTCTATGTATAAAATAATTAAACCAAATAAATTAGTACGCAATTTAGTACAAACTTAAGTTAAAGCTAATAAATTGTAAAACGATTCGCTGTCAACCACGACATATACATTTAGTATGTACGTACAGCTGCGGTAAAAAATAGCAAAAAATTCATTCAAAGATAATTAGAATACAACAAATATTTATGTTACATTAACAAGATTTTTATTAATTTTAAGAACTTAAAAAAATGCTTGCAAGTTACGTTCAAAAGTAAATAATGTGGACATTTTGTAATTGTAATTAAAATTTTTTGAAGACTTTTTTTGTAATTGTAATTGGAAAAATATTTAATTGAAATCTCTAATAACATACGTATGTACATACATACATACATAAGAAGAAAAGTCTTCTTTTTTAATATTTGTTTGATATTTTTTTAACTTAAATTGAATTACAATTTATTTATAACTTAAAAAAAATTACTAAAGGCTACAACTAAAATGATGATTACCATGCTAATGTTGATGAAACTTAAGGTTTTCGCTGAGCACAAAACTTAGAACTTCTCACTTATAACTGATTATTTAATATAAAAGAGCCTCCAAACTGAAACTATCAATTGTAAATAAATTAATAGTAAATTATTTTTGTTAATTTGTATTCCCTCTCGGAAATCCTAAATATTTCTTATCAGTACGGTTATTTTTACTTATAGCAGTTGTAAAGTTTTACATATTGGAAATTTTTATTCAAAATTATTTAAAAAAAAAAACGAAAGTAATAAGATTCGGATGAGACGGTTTTGAGGCTTTTCTTTTAAATTATTATTATTATTATTGAAAAGCTAATAATTGAAAACACTTATTAATACAATTTATTTCATAAAATTCTCTGTGCTATTTTAGCTCCTCTATTGTTTGCAAGTTTACAAAGGCGATGAGAAGATTAAAACTTTCATTTGGGACCTAATAACACCCACTGAGGATGGTGAACTACAAAAAATTAGTCGTGATCATAGTGGTCTCCATAATTTGGTGCCACGAGGTAGGAATGCAAAAGGTATGGTAAACAAATAGATACAAACACACGCACTTATTTGAAGACAACTCCCTCAAATGAACAAAAAAAAAACAAAAATCAACTGCACGGATGTAGTTAAACTTTTCTTGTAATTAAAATTAAATAAACGCGTCAAGAAAAAAATTTAAAAAGCACGTATTAAAAATACACTCACATAAAAAATCCTTTAAAATTTCTAAACTTTTCATTTAAAAAGAAAAAAAGTGTTGGCTTTAAAATTTCCTTCTTTCCTAAATTGGTGTTACTTTACTAACAGTTCTATATTGTATAGTTTTGTACTAATTTCTTCCATGGCTTAATTGTATTGAAAGTACATATTTAAAAAAAAAACTTAAGTAATTTTCTAAATTTCATTAAAACGAAACAAAAAGTAAATCTACAATATAATTTTATGTTAAGGTTAAATTGAATAATTTTCTAAATTTTATTATAAATAAATAAAAAGTAAATCTATAATATAATGTTATTTATCTTAAGGTGAATTCACAATTGCTTCGGATAATTTTTGATGTATTTTGTAGTTTTTCTTAATAAGATATAGAGATACAAAGAAAGACATTGAGTCTTTTGGTGATTGGGGTATTTTGAATTCGATTGCGACATTTTGTTCCCAGTCTAAAGAAACATTTTTGTCGATATTCGTTACAAAAACTATAAGGGGGATTATATAAAGATACTACAATACATACATACATACATGCTAAAAAATTTTCTATAACAAATATGTTATGTCAGTTTTAGAAAGTAAATTAAAAGAATGGACAAAAAGTACTTATAAAATCAATCAATCACTAAAATACAACGCAGAAATACCTAAATGCCGTTCAACTATGTGTTGTCAGAATACTTACAACTAACTTTGATGTTATTTGTTCATTAATAATTATCACATTTAATTTGGCTTAAAAAGCGATACGAACTTTAGCCCGTTAAAATCATAAATGAAGGTCGAAAAATAATAATTAAAAAAAAAGTGGTGGAAGATATTTTCGGACCAAATAAATAAATTAAAAAATTTATGAAATAAATTTTTTTTAAAAATTCTGAGCTAGAAATTCTAAAGAAATTTTCAAATTCGATTTTAAGATAACAAGTACATAATTTTATTATTTTCAAAAGACCTATGTCTCAAATCGTTATTACATTTTTTTTTTAAATAATACCAATACTATTAATATTGGTATTTGTGTTAGTGAATTAATTACAGAATTTAACAATTAAGAAACATACGAGTACAATATATCTTTGCACATATTCAGCCTTATTACGGTTCTCGAAAATGTTCTTCGACTATTACTATTGTCGTAATGGTTTTCGAATTTGTTTCTTTGTGGTACTACGTAAAATTTTCGACTGCAAAGAATTTGTAACAGAATAAAAAGAAGAGGGAGACACAAAATATTAAAATGGGTTAAATGTTGTGAAGCAGTATATTGCAAACTGTCAAAAATAATAACAAAAAAAAAATAAATTGGTTTTGGAGTCTAAACACAATGTTTGCTGTGCGGTGCGGTGCGATTTCTCGTTGCGGGAGAGAAAAATAAACATAATACAACAAAGGACGGCGACGGCAATGCTTGTCATTGTTTGTTTAAATTTTCATTGATTTTTTTGTGCATAAATTTTTATAACTAAAAACAAAAAATGATTAACATTTTATACATTCGCAGATATATTTGATATATTTTTTAAACTTTTATAATCTATGACAAAAATGTTTGAACTTCAAAATCATGTGTTTTTTACAAAAATGTGAACACAGCCAATTATTCAAAAACTACGGCAACGTCAGCAAGAGAAAGAGTATCAAAAATTTAGAGAATAAGAAACTCCGCAATGAAAATAAAATAGATTTTAATTTTATTCCGTCCCGCACTGCGGTTTTTTACTTCAAAATCGTATGGAAAACCGCACCGCAATAAATAATCGTTACATTGTGTTCAGACTCTTAACAAAAATTAAAAAGTTTAATTCTGTTTGTGATAAAAAATTAAAATGTTGAGTTGTGCCTTATTTTTATCCTCTGTTGATGAACATAAGTATCTATTTATCGGTGTCAATATATATATATTTCTACCCATTCTCTATTTATGTCCATTTTTCATATGCCATTGTGTTACAATTTGGGCTAGTAATGTATTTTTAAGCATTTTCCTAAACTGCTTCCATGTGGTTATTTTCAATCTAAGATAAATTTCATTACATGCAATCAGTTTCTATAAAGATTATTAACAAAAATTCTTACTCTTTTGATCCTTTAATAACTTGTAAATTCTGGTTTCTTTTTTGTCGAATGAAATAAAATGAACGACTATTTTTCCAACGTTTGACATTTAATTTCGAGAATCGTAGTAAAAAAAATTGTAAAAGAATTCTTAACAGCAATGTATTTTTATCACTTTCGAGAAACGTAGTACCATAGTGTAAAAAACGAGAAGCTTAAAGCTCGAATACGAGAATCGTAATAAGGCTGATTGTGTTGTTTTTTAGACAACTAAACAAAATGGGTTCCTCACGCCGGAAAGTGCAATTATGCTTTTTTGCACAGTTGCAAGACTTGACGTGAATCCTTTATAAAGACATAAAATACACTATTACTTTTTTATTTCACATTTATTTATTTATTTTTTGGCAATGCCAATTACATTAAAAAAATATTTGTTATGGGCAGTCAAAAAATAAAAAGGTGGAAGAAATAGCATAATTTTACGACTTTTGTTGCTATTTCGACTGCAGTTTTTTTTTAACACTGACAAAAAGTGTATTTGATTTGATACAAGATAAACGATACAAATTGTTGTGACTTAAGCATACATACTCAAGCAGAAATTGTGACTTTGCCGAAAAAATATGTACCACGTTTACAAATACCGCGTCCTTAGTAATGATATACCACTACAACACTGTATTCAAAAAAATTCGACATTAGTTTCCCAATACCCCGTTTACAATAATTCTATACCGCTGCAACACCATAAATACAAAAATTTTACTTGAGTTCCCCAAATACCCCGTTTACAATAATTCTTTACGGCTTCAACACCGTAAATACAAAAAAATTTACTTAAGTTGGGAAATTTACATTGTGACGACCTTAAAAATTTGTATTTAGAGTGTTTTGACAACATTGAAAACAAGTAAGAGTGCTATATTCGGCTGTGCCGAATCTTATATACCCTTCACAAATCATAAAATGAAGAGACATGCATGCATATGTATGTAGTATATATGTATGTATGTACATATCTACATACATACATATGTATTTACGTAGACATTTGTAATTTTAGAGAAGATCTGTTCATAAGGATACAGAATAACTAACTTTATGTGTTCGCAAATGAATATTGTAGAAGTTACAAAAATCTGGACAAACCAACATATATATTATATATATTTACCATTTTTGGTGAAGGGTATAACAAGAGTCGGAGGACGGAGATTTGGCGTTATCATTTTAATGTTATGTACATTAAAATTTTGGTAAAGGAATGTTGTACTGATGTTAGTTGCACCCGCAGACAATCGTAGCAACGTCGTGCTGATTGTCTTTTTCTGCCTGGGTATGTTTTCAAATAGTTGGCCAGGTTTGGGAATACATATTTCATTTGTTAGATTAATTTGTAAAAATCTTTTAAATACATACATATGTATGTGATATACAGTATCGGCCAAAACCTAAGCACCCCCTCAGTACATTTTTTTAAAATGATAATTTTTTTAAGAAAACAAAGTTATATTTTTGCGGCCTCAAATAAATTTTCTTTGGTTTTGCAATTTTCTCGGTTAATTTTTAAGTTAACGATCTCCCACAAGTTCTCGATTGGGTTAAGATCATGACATTGGGTAGGCCAACGGATAACTTCTATTAAATTGTTCTGGAAAAACTCGTTTTTTTACACTTTTGACGCATGTTTTGGGTCGTTATCTTGCTGGAATGTCCATTTAAGTAACATCTCTTATTCAGCATAAGGCAATATCGCGTCTTTGAATATTTCACGATACATGAAACCATCCATAATTCCATATATCTTATGAATTGGCCCAATTCCTTGCCCAGAGAAACAACCCCAGACCATTATGTTGTCGCCTCCATCCTTCACAGTGCCTTTGCAATATTTAGGATTCAACCGTTGTTCATTTGGTCTGCCTTATGCTATCTGAATCCTTTAAATTTAACTTAGATTCGTCAAAAAACATCACAGTCTTAGATTTTTGGACATTCCAGTTGAGATCGGCCTTGGCGAATTCAAGTCTGGCTTTTTTATTTTTTGACGATAGTCGGCTGGTCGCCGACTGCATAATCCGGCCTCTACCGCCCTTCTGCGAATCGTTCTTTCACTAAGTTTTAAATCTAAGCGGTTTCGTATGTGACTAGAAGATGCTTTGGGATCATTTTGGATTGTCGTTTTGATTAAGAAGTCTTCACCAGTCTGCAAAAACTGTGCCACCAGTCTGCAAAAACTTTTTAATTAGCCTAAAAATAATTGATCTGTTGATCGAATATTTTGTATTCAATTCATGTCTTGATAAGCCGGCTTTCCAATTATCCAAATATCAAGAGAAAATTTGCAAAACCAAAGAAAATTTATTTGAGGCGGCAAAAATAGCCTAAGAACCCAATAACATCTGATAAAATTAATATTTTTTAATATCCTCTATGGCTGAAAGATGTGCATGTGTCATCCAGAATAAAGGATTCGCAAAGAAATATTGATTTCAATAGTTTTTTTTTGCACCTTAAATTGGGGGTGCTTTAGTTTAGTCCGCTTATATGTATTTGCGACTTAAAATGTTTTTTGAATTTTAACTTTTTTAATTAAATTCTGAATTCCTTAAGTTTGTGTTTTTCAATAATAAAGATATAAGTAAATAAAAAAATAAAAATAAAAATTTTAATAACTTTGTTTTCTTAAAAAAAATTATCATTTTAAAAAAATGTACTGAGGGAGTGCTTAGGTTTTGGCCGATACTGTATGTATAACAGCAGTAAATAAATTCGTCTCAATGCTAAATTTTCAAAGAATTTTAAACAAAACTGCTTACAATGAAAAGCTTATAACCATTTCACATCAAATAAAAGTTCCCATACCTGGTTAAATTTCATCTTTTCAATTTCTTATACAATAAATTCACAAGCGCATAAACAAATATCGCGTTTTTAAATTATACGACTGAGTTTTTGAATTAAAAAAATATTTTTGAGAAAATATTTAAAATACAAATTATTAAAATTGTAATATCTTCCATTTATGTTTTTTTAAATTTTTGTTTGCACTAGATTGTGTTCCTTAGTCTAGTACAAAGTCGTCGCTGTTGAAGCCGAAATACGACACTGGAAATTAGACCCATTGTATTGAATTGAAAGCAATTAAATAGATGACTATCGAGTCTATCATGAGTTACGAATGTTTTAAATTAGCAGGAAAATTTCCGAATAGCAAGAAGAAGATTTTTTACTAATTTTTTTTAACTTTTTCGCAAGGCAATTTAGAAACGGTTATGCAAGAATACCGTCTGCACACAAGCTAATTTTGAAACTCAAGTATAAAGTTATTTTGTTTCTTTTTTTCGAATATTTTTGCAAAATTTGTTGCTAATGTGGGAATGTTTTTCATATCTCCCTTTCTTCGTATTAAAACCAAATTAGGTAGATAATATGTAAGTATGTGTATCAAAACTAAGTCCAAATAAGATTTTTAATTTAAATTAAATTAATTTTATTGTTTAAAAAGCGATTCTATTTGATTTCAAACAGCTTGGTGCAGTCGAAAGCAAAACGAAAAAATTATTCGGTAGTGAATGTCAGGACACCAAAATGTTCGGAAAAGATTCACTTTCAAACGGATGTGAAACTCATGACTGACGTTTATATAATATTATTATAATACTATATTATAGATTTCTACTATTTATTGAAATAATAAAATTTATCTGTATAAAATACTTTTTTTTTATTTATTTATCACTAACACTTCTATAAATTGTAATTAAAAGTACATCTTGAAAATATTACACAAATATTTACTATATACTATATACAATTAAATTAACTATTAAAATTGCCTAATGGTATATTAAGCCATTTTTGTGAGTGTTATTATTGTTGCTAATTGTAAGTTTTAATTAAAAGCGTCGTTTGTTGATGATCGAAAATGTATTCAAATGTGTTTGTAAAAAGCTCTGTCTTGCAGTACCATATCTTTTTCCATATTGTTTATTTGTACAAATAAATTAGCAAATCTTTACTTTTTTTCAATTAGTCTTATTAAGTAATTAAGTTTTCAAAGATAAAATGATGGATTTTTTGTAAACAAATATAACAAAAAAAAAAAAAAAAAAAAAAGAACTAATTTTGAAGATGAAAAATATAAATCTGAAAAAATTTTTTAAGCCCGATTAAGAAATTATTTCTGATTCAAATTCAATATAGTTCAATTAAATTTAAAATGTCTCACGATGAAAAATATATTTATTTATGGAAAGAAATATCCTGTTTAAAGAGATTTTGGCGTAATAGAAAAAATGTTGTTTCCGCGAATTTGAATGTACTGAAAATACGTACTCTACTGCTAACGCAACGCTTTACGCTCTAATTTAGGTAAGGTTACTTGCAAA
This sequence comes from Tachina fera, assembly GCA_905220375.1. Lineage (NCBI taxonomy): Eukaryota > Metazoa > Arthropoda > Insecta > Diptera > Tachinidae > Tachina > Tachina fera. Next base: position 47,213,238 of record LR999965.1, on the reverse strand, counting down.
AATTCACTTAAAGTTATCAGTGGTTTAAAAAAACTTAGCAAGTTCATCAATAGCAATATTTGGTGTAAAGTTGAGACCAGAAATATAAAGGTATAACATTTATAAAAGATGAATGAATAAGTAAAAACTGCTCCTAATGAAAGTCAGTACTCATGGTAGACCAGTCACCTAATATACATACCTGAATAATAAAGGACATAATAAGAGACCCATTAGAGGCCATTATTCACAAAGCACTTGAGTCGTTCCTTCATCTACTTTCAAGTACAGATCACACAAAAGTGAAAGAACCAGGTTATACACAAAGAATAGTTTAGACTGAAAGCACATCAATACACCCTTATGGGCTTCTATCCCATCTACTTCTTGCATCCGCATCCGTATGGCATGAAACTACATATGAACAGCGTGACCGTTTGACCGACTAAAGTGGCAAATTGCCACTTTTTCGACTGCCTTGCCACTTTTTCGAGTGCTTTTGCCACTTTTTGTCTTCCTTTTTTAGGTTGAATTATATATATATATATATATATATATATATATATATATATATATATATAAAAATACATTAAAAATAAAAAGTTTAGTGTAGTTTTCTCGTTTTTTTTTTTAATTTTGCCCCTTTTTTTTGATAAATCCCCTTTTTGTTGCTACTTTTTGAAAAATGTCGTCGGTCACCCTGCATATGAATATTATTAAGAGCGACAGAGGAGAGGGAAAGAGAGAGAAGTGAGAGAGACTAATTCGATATGCAATAGAAACATATTTTTTCCAATACTTTCCATTTCATTAATCTAAAAATAATAAAGGTATTCATTTCAGTTTTTTCGTTGGAAAAAAGGAAAAATTTAATTTTTTTTACAACAAACACAAGAAAAAAATTCCACCAAAAATTTAATTTAAAAATAAACAAAATTTCAAGGTTGGAAACCGAAACAAATAACGGTATCGGTGTTGATACTGGTACAACTATTTTTTAAATTTCGATAACGGTATCTGTAATTTTTTATTTCGGTATCGGTATTACCGGTACATACCGTTGCCGAGTTTATATTACCGGTATACCGATATTACTCCTAAATTTATTAGTGGGCGTGGCAAGAAATCTTTTACATTAACATATACATATATATGTTTTTATACTTTTATTAAAAAATAATTTATTACAAAAGTAAAATAAGAAAACTGCAGTTGAAACTTTGCAAATACATATAAAATATAAATTTTGGTTAATAAAACAAAATAATAAAAATAAATACATTGTATGTATTCGTATTCGAATTCCCGAATATTAGGCCTTTTATATATATATATATATATATATATATATATATATATATATATATATATATATAATAATACTCGCTAAATTCAGACGAAACGAATATTTCAATATTTCAATTCAAATAATAAACAGCATTCTTGTAGCCAACTTAAAAATAAACAAAACAAGTTTCTTGCACAATTAAAATTCAAAAAGTTAAAGTAAATAATTTGCTTCACCTCAAGAGAGCAATCTTTAACTTCAGATATAAAAGTTTAGAAAATGTTTCTCCATCATCCCTATCAACCCATTAACCCTATATTTGAATTAGAACTATTTTTGCTATACATATCAAATTCCAAAGCTTTGAACAAAAAATTTATTACGTCACCTTAAGACAAGATATGTTTTTAAATATTTCCAAAAATTTTATCTTCGCCCGGCGAAAAATAAGAAGAATACTGCAAAAATACTGAAAAGTATCAGTTTTAGGACTTTGTAATTTTTTTTTTTTTTTTTTTGGAATTGCCGGGAACTCAAAAGAAAATTCTATTTGTAATTACTTTCTGTGTATTGATTGCATCATTTTCTACCTAAGAGAGACTTTTCAGCCGAAAATTTTTGATTGGCGAAATACTTTTATAAAAGCAAAATAATTAACGCACTTTTTTTTAATACTACAAATTTTGTCCATAATAAGTTTCATTTTCTAAATCTAACAGCATTTGACTTCTCCATTAGCAGAACAGTCGACAAAAGTTGGTAAAAAAACAATTTTTTATATTTTTTCTCTTCCATAAATGTAACAGACTTTTTTCAGCTCTTGAATAGAACAAAAAATACACCCAAGTTTATCCATTTTGGTGCTTTGTGGCTCAGCCCCCCTTAAAGATATATAGTCTAAATTCCAGACTTGACACCTGTGACTGTGACACCTCCTCAAATGTTGTATTAAATTTCATAACAATCGGACAGCTCGTTTCAAATTGTTTAAAAAAATCCCCACTGCGTATCGGGTACTTTAGGCCTCACCAGAAGGCACCGTCGAATCGAGCTAAAAAATTAAGACCGCATTAATGGCAGCAAACCTCATAGTTTAGACAGTGCACATGTGTAGTATATCAATTAAAGAAAAAAATCTTTGCGACCAGTCTAATGTGCATACATTAAAAAAGTACTCTTGAAACCTTTAAATCTCTGCATTACCTTGTGTATCTCGAACAGGCAATATACTAACTTTCGCGATTTCATATACATAACTAACTGTGGCTTACAAAGGCTTTGCTCTTTTCAGCAATTTAAAACATTTATATGTCTAGTGATACGTTTTTCGTTCATAAAGGCATTAAACAGCTCACGAAGTATTTCGCACTAGTGATGATTATGATATGATTGATTGAGTTTTTATAAAAGAAAGTTAATTGAAATATATTTTTGAAATTTTATTTTTGGTGGGAATACCGGTATAGACGTAAACGGTATTATGTATACCGGTATTTTCTAACCGAAATGCATTTCGGTATCGGTATCGATACCGGTATCTAATTATAGCGGAATTTGAATCGGTATCGGTATTTTTATGATACCCTTTACCAAACTTGCAAAATTCTCCAAAGTTGAATTTAAAAATTCAACTTTTGGTGGAATTATTTTTCCTGTGTTTGTGGTCAAAAAAAATTTAATTTTTCCATTTTTCCAACGAAAAAAACCTGAAATGAATACCTTTAATAATTTAACAAAAATATGAATAAAGTTTTTGAAAAATAATTCATATTGCATTCTCGTTGAGTGGTATTATTACAAAATCTGTGGAAGAATAAATAAATTGGAGTTTATACAAAAAATTCTCTTTAAAAGATTTTTCCGAATATTCTTACATTTAATTGTAATAATTATGCAAATGAAGTTGATTAAATTTTAAGAGTACAGACTTAAATCTCAAAATCCATCATTTTCATTTATCGACTTTCTTTTAATTTAAAAAAATTTTCTACCTTTAAATAGTTTGAATTGGCTTTTGTTCTATTATGTACATATGTATATGATTTTATTTAGCTGTATAAATCTATTTATTAATCGACATTGTATAAATTTCGTAATACAATATGTATGTTAATACATATCGAGCTATTATAATAGCCAAAAAGCTTGAGCGACATATTTTGTGTACTTATAAATAAGCGTTTTCGTCACAAAAAAAAAAAATTAGTACGAAAATGATATCGCTTAAGCTTTTTTGGCGGTTATGGCGTGATATGTACATTGAATACAAAAAAAAATTAAGTGCGCTGTAGACCTTCGAATATGAAGTATTATTGCAAGGTAATTTACAAAAAAAATTTATTACGATTTTGTATTCCACGTGATATTAATGGCCTGTTTCACAATAACGAAACAAAAAAATTCGACTTACAATTTATATTGAAAACAAAAACAAATTTTCATATTTAATTGTTGTTTTCAATATACAGGGTGTTTTTTTTAGAGGTATAGAACTTCGAATTGAAATAAAACACAAGAAAATCGTTTTAATGTCCATCAATTTGGCTTTATTGGAAGGATAATTTTATGCCATTAATGTTTAAATATGATTTCGGGCATGTGGCCGCCGCGGCTGGCTCGAATAAAGCCAATTCTACAGGTCCAATTTTCAACCACTTTTTCGAGCATATGGGGCCGTATGTTGGCAATAACGCCACCAATGTTGGCATCCAAGTCCCCTAACGTTTCTGGTTTGTTGGCGTAGACGAGCGACTTCACATATCCCCAAAGAAAATAATCCAATGGTGTCAAATCACACGATCTTGGTGGCCAATTGACAGGTCCATTCCGCGAAATTATGCGCTCATCGAATGTTTCCTTCAATAAATCGATTGTGACGTGCGCTGTGTGGCATGTAGCGCCGTCTTGTTGGAACCACAACTCATCCACATTCATGCCATCCAATTCGGGAACAAAATAGTCGGTTATCATGGCTCTATACCGGTCTCCGGTGGCGATTCGATTCATTCGGGTCCTCTTCAACACTTTGCTCTACAGCGGCAATTGTTTCTTCGGTGCGCACTGTTCGACTTCTCTGCGGATGCGTATTATCACATAGAGTAAACGTAGTGCGAAAACGATCCATGGTTAACCGAATTAATTGCTCTGATGGACGATTATGTCGACCATAAAATGGACGGAGCTTGCGGTAAACTTCGCGAACTGAACCATTATTTTCGAAATAAATTTGCACGATTTGCAAGCGTTGTTCTTTTGTCAACCTGTTCATGATGAAATGGCAAACCAAACTAAATATTAATCACTTGACAGCTGACAAAATGGCCGCCAGTTAAAAAAGTGATGCCAACTTAAAGTTCTATACCTCAATAAAAAACACCCAATATATTTTCAGTCGAAAGTTTTCTTTCGTTATTGTGAAACACGAGATAAATTCTTGTTATAAATAAATACATATTTCCAACAACAATTCTATGTGGAATACAGAATATACCCGATTTGCGTGGTCAACTTAAGGTTCGCTTTTTTAAAGTTTTCGTTATATTTTCGTCATTTGCAAATCGGATCTTATAGTATGATACATATATATATATATATATATATATATATATATCGATGTTTTTATCTTAAACAGGCCAATTTTTAGCCTTGTGGGTCTCTGACCACAAGAATCCCGTCTTTGTATTCACACAGCAAATCCCAGTTTCTATCACCCTAATGCGAGAAAATTAAACCTAGCAAAAGAAGTATTTCTATAATTTTTAAAGGGGTCGCCTTTCTTTATAACTTCATTTAAATTGTTCGTAGACCAAAACTGCAATACACAAAATCATACAATTGATATTGTTTTATAGGTATAATGTTTTCGAATTCGATAATTAGAAGTTTGAAAAAGTGCGACGATTTCTAGAGCACCCCTGATAACATTGTAGTTTTGCGAGATTGACAAAAACTTTTTACAAAATAAATGGGAACAATTGTAGTCTCGACACAGTCACTTATTTCAAAATCAAAAAAACTGCGAAAATTTGCTAAATATGTTTTTTCACATATGTATGTATGTACATACATACGAATTTGTATATAATGTCGATTGATTTATGTATGTAGTTATAATTTATTATAAAATGAAAAGTATGTGCTATACTGTTGTACTCATTCCTTAAACTATTTCAATCTGCCGTATTAGGACGTAATGGCGGTAAAACTCAGAAAGAATTAGCCGCACAAGCTGTTACTGATGCGGCCGAAGCAGCTGCTGCTGCAGCCGCTGCTGCATCTTCACCGGTTGGTATGAAGCCGACGAAAAAAGAAATTGGCACTCAAGGCCTGCAAAATATACAGGATCCGAATCACTGGAGTAAAGATGAAAAGTACGATGCCGATTCGTATTTGGAAGGAGCCTATAAAAAACATTTAAGCAGACACGCGAATAAGTGAGTCGTGTGGAATCGAATTTATTTTATTAACCCCAAGAAAAAGAATGCATTTTAAACTAATAACATTTCTATCTTCTTTCTGCATTTTTTGCTTCTTAATTTTTTGTTTATTTTTTTAATTATATTTTAAATTTTGCTTTACATTATTGTATGTATTTTCATCAAAACAGAGTTTTACTGCGTGTTCGTATGCTTTATTATATTCAACATGAGGTGATTGGAGATTTGGTGCAGCAGATTAAAGATAATACTCCAGTCAGGTATGAGCATATTTGTTTTTATCCTTTATTCTTTAAGTCTTCTTTTATTTTTAATAAATGTTATATTCATTTGTTTAAAATAAGCCATGTACATACATATATATTTCATATAAATCCATATGTGCATACATAAATATTTATGGCCTTATGTATAACAAAATATTGGTAAGAGTAGACACAGCTGCCAACTAGAATGTCGGTTTGTGCTAAGGAATTTTTCGCATGTAGATGATTTATGCATAACACTAAAGCTAAATTCTTACATACAGCCTTATGTATAAGAAAAAAAAACTGGCATGAAGTTAGCATAAGTGACGACATTGAACTACATGCTAACGATTTGACATTACAAATCAGCGCATAATGTAGTTTTAACTCACTATTAAATCCTAGCTTTATTTTTAATGTAAATTTGTATGGGAAAACTCTTTAAGATAATCATAATCAATTTTAACACTTATGCTAACTTCTTGCCAATTTTTCGTTATACATAAGGCTGAGTTATGTTTGTATTTTCCTCCCAGTGCGGCATGTCTCAAACATCTAGCCAGACAGATGCTCGACAATGTTAAAGCGTGGATGGGCTATTGAGGACAGCTTAAACAGATCAGTGAAGCAATTTTCGAACAAATGGTGTCTTGTGACCTGGGGGTCGCTTCTCGTTATGTTAAACTATGAAATAAAAAGTCTTTTTCACGATTTCATAGCATTTCTGATTCCCGTTCAGTGAAAAATTAAAATAATTTAAATACATTTTCATTATGAAAAAAATGGGGGATGGAACAAAATTTTTCACAGTTATATCCCAGCAAAAAATTTCAAAAAAGGTAAACGAGTTTGGAATTAAGCATTTTTGGTGGAAGCACTTCCCTACTGGATTACCAACATTAAGTTGGTAACATTAAGTTGGTAATCCAGTAGGGAAGTGCTTCCACCAAAAATGCTTAATTCCAAACTCGATTATCTTTTTTGAAATCTTTTGCTGGGTAACTCAGTCGATTTTAGTTTTAGTGTAACTGTGAAAAAAAAATTTAAAAAACTTTTGATATGATAAATTATTTTACACAAAAAATATTTACGTGAAAAAGAGTAAAGAAGCTAGAAAAAATTCGCGCAACAGCGAAAATCAAATTTTTTTGATTTTAAATTATTTAGGCGATGTCGAAATTGTTAATTGCAAGTCCCAAATTTAAGTACATAATAAAAAATAATACCTTGTGAATTATTTAGGGGTGGATGTTGATTGAAATTGCAAGCGACAATTCCGAAATTCAGTTTAAAAAAATATACAGTAATCTTCGTCTGCAGACAGTGAGTACCAAGATCAGAGAAGAAAAGTGCAGAGAGCTACATATAGGTCATGTCTTTGGGTCATGCTAAAATTTAAGATTATATAATGTGGAAAATTAAGTGCGGTGGTCCATTAACAGTCACGGTGAGCATCAGTTTCCTTTTGCAAAAACATAACATTTTACGAGCATATCAAACAGTAGCATCATAAGTTTTTAGCCTTCAAAGCTGTCGGTCGGACTAAAGGGGGTTCTCTCCTAAGTATTGGGTGTTTTTTATTGAGGTATAGAACTTTAAGTTGGCATCACTTTTTTAACTGGCGGCCATTTTGTCAGCTGTCAAGTGATTAATATTTAGTTTGGTTTGCCATTTCATCATGAACAGGTTGACAAAAGAACAACGCTTGCAAATCGTGCAAATTTATTTCGAAAATAATGGTTCAGTTCGCGAAGTTTACCGCAAGCTCCGTCCATTTTATGGTCGACATAATCGTCCATCAGAGCAATTAATTCGGTTAACCATGGATCGTTTTCGCACTACGTTTACTCTATATGATAATACGCATCCGCAGAGACGTCGAACAGTGCGCACCGAAGAAACAATTGCCGCTGTAGAGCAAAGTGTTGAAGAGGACCCGAATGAATCGAGACCGGTATAGAGCCATGATAACCGACTATTTTGTTCCCGACTTGGATGGCATTAATGTGGATGAGTTGTGGTTCCAACAAGACGGCGCTACATGCCACACAGCGCACGTTACAATCGATTTATTGAAGGAAACATTCGATGAGCGCATAATTTGGCGGAATGGACCTGTCAATTGGCCACCAAGATCGTGTGATTTGACACCATTGAATTATTTTCTTTGGGAATATGTGAAGTCGCTCGTCTACGCCAACAAACCAGAAACGTTAGGGGACTTGGAAGCCAACATTCGTGGCGTTATTGCCAACATACGGCCCCATATGCTCGAAAAAGTGGTTGAAAATTGGACCTGTAGAATTGGCTTTATTCGAGCCAGCCGCGGCGGCCACATGCCCGAAATCATATTTAAACATTAATGGCATAAAATTATCCTTCCAATCAAGCCAAATTGATGGGCATTAAAACGATTTTCTTGTGTTTTATTTCAATTCGAAGTTCTATACCTCTAAAAAAACACCCTGTATAAGAATAATAATAATAGCGACTTTGCTGCCTTCTGCAGAACTTAATGGCTGACAAAGGTTTTCTTCATTAAAGGCTACAGGCAAGATAAAAAGAAAAACTTTACTCAGCACAGCCACTGTTCGATATTTAAGCTCGACAGGAGACGTGCACGGCATAAAACATTTCCCTATTCCCACAGTAGAAACGAATGATAACTCCTAGGGGTTGAAGTAAAGTTTGTCCTAAGTTCTGCTTATGACGATGATTCAGAACAAACAATCGTCCTTGCAATTAGAAGCGTAAATTTTACCCAATCTATAATAAAGAGAAAAATATTAAGTTAAATTATGTAGCGAAAAGCTTTTAAACACTTTTATCATGTCGAATTCCTTGCAATATGTTCATAAATAATAAATAATGGTGGCTATTCTGGAAAACGCGTCGAAGAAGTAAACTTTACATTAAAACAAAAACAAATTTTCAAAAATTGTTTTTGTTTGCTATACATTTCTAAAAAAAAATAAACGCGAGAATTTCATCGCGTTTCTCTCTCTCTTTAAAAAACTGATGATTTTGTATGAGAAACAAAAACAAATTTGTTACATTTACACATTTTTGTTTTTGTTTTCCATGTAACTTTCACCAAGTCGACGCATATTTCAGAATAGACACCAATATTATTTATTTACATGACATACATATTTCAATAGTATAAAAACAAAAGTTTCATAGGCACAACGGAATAAAACAATGTTTTCATAATAGCAACGAGAATCGCATTTTATGTAATTGTGAAAAGTATTATGAAAAATGGTTGTGAAAATGAATATGAAAAGATTTTTTTCATTTCACATTATCACAGAACCAGAATCGACCCCATGCTCTTCTTTTTTCTTTGGCAATATCCACAAATCGACAAATATCGTGCATGTCAAATGTCGGTTGTGACACACATTAACAAAATTCTATAAATGCCCATTGAAAATTATAATTAAATTATTTTTTAAGTTTATGTACGGATATAAAAAGGGGACAAAAAGGTTCTCTAAAGAACTTTATTTGAAGGCAAATTTTTATTTTATTTGCTTCATTGAATATATTTTGTTTATATTGACAGCAGCTCATTATCAACAATCTAAACATAGTTTTATAAATCCTCAATATGCTAACTTTGTGCCAAATATTTGTTATACATAAGTCTGTTAAAGCATTTTATTGAATGTTTTACTTGCGTTAATTTATCTGCTGTTTGCTTTACATTTAAAAGAAATATTTTTAAATTTTAAAATTGAAAGCGTTTATTTGTGTTGTGATACCGTATAGACTAATTAACAGGGAAACCGCAAATATGCAATTGCATGTTTTTTTTTGTGTGACGTATTAATGCGGGGATACGATATTTATCCGTTTTATGCATTTTTTTTTGCATCGATTTGGTAGTGCATATTTTTGCATATTTTACCCTTTAAAGCATGTTTTTGCATACTTCAGTCTAAAACGCATATATTTAGCATTTTTCGAATTTTTAGAGCATATTGGGTATTTTTAGGGCATATTTTGGTACTTTAAAAAAATTTATTTTAATATTTAAAAAAAATTTGGTAAACATTTTTTACTTTTTTTCGTAAAAATTTCATTTTGTAGTGAAAGAAACAGTAGTAAGAGGAAGCAATATTTTGCTACCATTATGAAGTTAGACTTTAAAAAAAGCCATTGTGTGCAATTTTTTTCTGCTAAATTTTAATGCTGAAACAAATGCTATTGATTTGTATTTTCAAAATGTGTTTTAACATCCTCACTGAACGTTAACTTTAATAAAAGCTTGGTTTGGTGATTGTGAAGAACTCTGCCCCGATTACATCAGTTGAGGTTGAAAAAGAAAATTTTCAATGTATAAAAGTTTACTTAGATGCGACAAGCGACGATTTTTATTTAACAAGCTAAGTGAATAGATTTTGTTTATTGCAATAACAATTATAAATAAAAAACTTGTCCTACTGCCAGTTCATACAAACCATGCAAAGATTCTCGTCTGCGTATTTATATTGAAAACAAAAACAAAGCACTCAAAATTAGTTTTTGTTTTCAATATAAATAGACAGCCAAGAATTTTTACATGGCGTCTATGAACTGCCAGTTATTCTTCAAAATACAGTTCCAAAATTTTAAATCTGATATCGTGATCGCTTTTGAAGTAAAATTTAAATCAGAAATAATTCATAGTTAGGCTCAAGTTCAGTAATTTCAATTCTTATTGAATGAAATATTTTTATTAATTAATGTGAGTTTCTAAAGAAGAGAAGAAAAATTAAACTTAGACTTTAAGCTGGGGGAAATACCGATACTTTTCTGTGCAGCCACGCACTTCATCAGCACCCTAGTCTATCTACTTGGGTAGAGATTCTATTTAACATCAGCTATTTAACTTAGATTTACAATGAAACGGAATATGAGAAACGATTGTTGTGTATACAATTGATTTACCTTTGGTAAACACATTTATAAGTATCACTATTAATTTTCTGTTTTTTCCATTTTTTTCATTTTTCTATTAAGTTAGCACGAAATTATATTACTCTACCTCAGTATGTTTAACTATTCTTACTTATCTTTTTACGATCATCACAAAAAACGCTTGGACGTTTAGAATCATAGTACATACATATATTTAAAAGGGTTTTAAATTTAATACCGCTAATATTGTCCCAATGGCAAGTAAACAATTTTAAACTCATTGGATTTAAAATCCGGATCACAAAATTTGAATATTGTGCTCCCTCTTGCTAAATATACTAAAGGTATTCATTGTTGGAAAAATGGAAAAATTTAATTTTTCTTACAACAAACACAGGAAGCAAAAATTTAAAAAAAAAATTGATTTTTTTTCCATTCCATTCCATTTTTCCAAAAAAAAAAACTGAAATGAATACCTTTACTGTTTTGTATATTTTCATGATAATGAAAATAAATTTCAAGTTTTTATTGTAGAAATGTGTAAAATCTTTCCCTCTTTTATTTATGCGATAAAACATTCCTTTTTGATAGCAAAATTCAAACAATTATCCTTAAAGCTGGCATACATTTTTATGCTCTTTCATATAAATTACTTTTTTTATTTTATTATCTTCTTTTGTTTTTTTACAACAATGAGTTAAATTTTTAAATATTCATCATATATTACTTCCTAAAAATATTTAAACAAATTTAGCGAGCTTCCTATACGCCCTCCAACAATGGCTGAAACAGTGCCTGCATCATGGTGGAATCCTCCCTGCTGTGACAAGAGTCTTTTGGTGGGAACTTTCAAACATGGCTGTGAAATGTATCGTGTTATGCGTTCAGATCCTGCACTATGTTTTACCAGTCATGTGGGTTCAACAAACGATGATATAACTGTAACCAATTTGCCTATGTAAGTTTTCTTTCAATAATTCATTTATTACATTATTAATCAATCATTTGTGCATATATTTTATGTAAATCAAGTAGTAAGAGAAGAAACAAAAAGTGTAATTTTTCAAGATATGTGTGTAGAGTAAATATATACATACGTATGTGTGTATAATTTTTGATATTTAATTTGAAAAAAAGTATTGAAAGTACGCGATGTATTATAAATAAATCCAAGGGAAAAGTAAAAAAAAATACCCATGGAAATATTTTCCCTTTTCCCTAAATTGCAATCGTGAATAATTTTTTCCCCTATATGTGCTTCCCATTTTTTTATATTTCCCACGAGGATTTTTTCCCCTTGGTTTTTGACTTTACTTTTGCATCCTAATTGAATTAACAACATTGCGTAATTTCAATATTTTCCTTCCAATTATATATCAAAAGTTATAAATATATATTTTTTGAACAAGATTAATAAATAAAGTTCACGATTATTAACAATAATGTTCCTGCAAAAAATTTTTGTACAGAGTATAGAGTATAGACTTTTGGGTTCACATACTGTAAAAGCAAAAAATAAACAATAAATAATAAATAATAATAATAACAGCCTTATTTATAAAACTTATTAAGGCTTTTCATACAAAAAATTTTCATACAACATTTTTCTTAAAGCGTTAACAATGTTTATAAATAAGGCCGTAAGAGTCTAAACTGAGTCTTACAGCCATAATGATGCAAAACAAAATGTCTCCATTAATTTTATAGAATCGAAGACGATGCGAACTCCAAGCAATTTGCCGATGTTGAAGAAATTGATGATGATGGTACAGCCACCAAAGACTCAGATTCCACCAAACTGACAACGGGCGATAAAGACAAAGATTCTTTAGATCCTCCCGAACGTCCCAGCTCTTCGGGTAAGAATAAAAAATTGGCGAAAAAGGCAACCGCTGACGAAACAGTTTCAATCAATGATAATGACAAAGCCGTGGAGAATAAAAAGCCTGTAGATGAGTTTGCCAAGGAAACAGAAGAAATATCAGAAGTTATCGCAGAAGAGTCTGATGAAAAAGATAAAGAAAATAAAATTGTAGACCAAACCATTGATAGTGATAATGATAATGACAATGACAACACAACAACTAAATCTTTGTCTATAAAAACTTCTGATATTTCCGAAAGCAACATCGATAAGATGGAAGAGGATATAGAAACAGTGGCAATTGCTGCTGTGGCAGATAAATCTGAGCCAGATGCCATCACTACTGACAATAGTAACGATACAACAGCAGCCGCTGTTACCGATTCCAATTCGATGGATGCCACAGTTTCCGAATCTGGTGCTACAACTACAGCCGGCGCAGATTCTCCTACAGCTAGCACATCGACTGAAACTGTTAACGTTGAGGAAGCTTCTTCAAATTCGGCCTCTAATACGGCCATCAATACATGTACTACCACCACCATCACCTCAACTACCACTACTACCAATTTAACAACTACCACTACATCCATCACCACATCTTCTACCACCACTACCACCACCTCAGCTACCACCAATTCATCTTCCAATGATCAAACGCAAAATGACACTGTTAATACAACAACCTCATGTTTAGGCCTAGATGAAGAAGAGAGTGGTGCTGGTTCATATCCACCCACACAAGCTCCCATTGATGATAATTCCGCCACGTTGTGGCCCTCCATGCAAGATTTGAATACACGTCTAAGACGTGTGATCACCGCCTATCAAAGAAACTACAAAAAAGAAGAACTGAAACAACAACAAAAAGCCAAGGTAAGTTTTCGAATGTTCTGTTTTTTAACGTAACGTAATTTTCATAACGAATTCGAAACGAATTCGCCAACTAAAATTTATTTAAATTTTGCACATTTTTTGTATTAAATTCAATTTGGATTTTAAAAGAAAATGTGTGTGTGTAGTCTGAAGTAGTTTTTGTCTAAATTTATTTATAATTTTAACTATTGGGTATTTTGGCTGTAAACAATTGGTAATTAGAATTACATTAAAAACTATTCGTTAATCTTAAAATGTGCAAACTTACAAACTTAATTAAATTAAACATTAAGATCTCTCATTTTATTTTACAAAAGATAAAGAAATTTGGTTTCAATAAAATAACAATTCCCCAGAAAATGTTACAATTTTCTTTGTAATATTTACATGTACGTAGTAGTAAAGTAGTAAAAGTAGTCATTAATAAAAAAATTGTGTGATGTGTAAAATTAATGATGTATAACAGTTTCAGCAACAGTCAGTAGTTTTGAAGTACTAAAATGAGATACCGAAAATAACTTTAAATTATGTTTTTTAAACAGCAACAAAAAAAAAATCATTATGAAGACAAACTGTGAGAGTTACTTTGAGCGTTTTGACTAAAAAACTTTTATATTTTTATTATTTACTCTTGTTATTTCATTGAGTTTTAAATAATAGTTATCTACAATTGCTTAAATAAAACTCATTTAAAAAATTAAAATTATTCAACGACAATGGAAATCTTAATGTTTCTGCAATAGCTAAAAAAAAGTTGTACATGTTTTCCTTAATCTATTACAAAAACAAACAAAAATGGGTTATATGTACTTTGTTTCCACAAGTCAGGCATGCGACTCGTCTAGAAAATTTTTATGAAACTCGCACAAAAGAATTTGTGTTATTCATATAAATTTTATACTCAAGTCGACAGTCCGTATTGTGGAAACAGGGAGTTAACCTTTTTGGTTACTTGAGGCTAATATTATTGGATAAAAAATACTGCTAATATCAGACTTTGGACTGCCAATTACAATTACATTTTTAATTAAATTACGAAAGGCCATGACTCACTATCATACAAAGTCGTGCGATCTACGAAAAAATACAACCCTGGTGTAATGAGTTGATATTATCTTTTGGAAATTTTCATAAACTCCATTATACCAGGGTTGTATTTTTTCGTAGATCGCACGACTTAGTATGATATTGTATAACAGCCTTTACAGGTAGATTGTCGAAGACAAAACTGAAACTCGACAAGCCGAATAAAAAGACGAATATATCAATACTATATAATAATATATCAACATTGTGTCAAATCTTTAAGTTGCAAACGTGTTCAAATAGTTTTTATATATCTTTTTTCATAAAAAAATATATATTGCAGGCCTATTCTAAAAAAAAGGTAACTGCCTAGAGTAAACAAGGGAAATTCGTCATCAAAAACTCATTTATTTAAAAAAAATTTATTTTGTTTTGAAAAGTGTCAGATTTTTCTCAAAACAAGTAATACTTATATGAGTGTATTGTATTGTTATTATTTTATTTATTTTGGACACGACTACAATTTTCTAATCGCCCAATTTGACCTTTTTAACGAGACAAACCGTGATATGCAAACAAAAAAAATAAAAATTTATAGCTGTAACGTTTTTAATAAAAATAGTCAACAGTCGCGATTTTGGTCCAAAAAAAAACACATGTTCGCGCTTAAGAGACGAAGCCCGTTAAAAAACTCTCCTTTATTATGAAAATAATGAAAAGTTGTTTCAAAAATTCATAAATCGGAATAACAGCTTCCAAATTTAATCAAAATTACTAAAACTAAAGAAACTAAAAAAAATATAAAAATGTTAATGCAGATGTGACGAGTATTTGAAAAAACAAATTATTCGGAAACAATTCTTCAAAATTGGTACAAAATCACTAAAACAATAAATAATGTGATGAAAATTTACAAATAGTTATAAAAATAATAATAAGAAAGTCTAAAACATGAAAAAATTACGTTTATTGTAGATATAACCGAAATTTGCAAAAAAAAAAAAAAAAAAAAAAAAAAAATTGCGTGTCATATGCTTGTCACTTAAGCGCAATATACACGATCAGAATGGATGAACTACATTAGAGCTGTATTAGTGAAATTGATGATGCTTGAATCAAAATTAAAATTTATAATAAGATAATGTACTCAAAGCAGTAGGTTGTGCATAGAACTGTCAAATTCTATACGTATAAAGTTTTTTTGCATCTAGTTTGATAAATGAGTTGCACTTGACTTTTAATAAAGTTATTTTAATTTCTCTTGCAATGTTCATGTATGCTAAAAGCTTAGAGGGGACACGTACACGATGCTTGTGTCATGCCTGTTGATGGTTTATACTGCGTTTTAAAAGGAGACGTACAAATAAATACGTCAAACACCATTTTTATTTTGGGCTGAGCAGCGTTCATATCAAATCATGTTATCGGATGATGATTTATGGTTATTAAAACTGCACAAGTAGTGCGTTGTTAAAAATAAAGAAAGAAAGAAAGTATGAAAAGATGAAAAACATTTAGATAAAAAAAATTATAAATTTATTAGCAAATCATGACAAGAATCGCAAAGAAAATTATATATTTTGTCAATCCGAGCTGTCGTCAAATAAAAATATTAAATCTTTTTTATTGTTACCGGAAAAAAACTCGAATACGCACACATAGTATAGCTATGTGCTTGATGAGTTTGTGTGATGATGACGAGTTTGTTTAATCAATTCCAAGACACTTAAAATTTTATGAAAAATCTTTTTCAAGACGCATTTCTGTCTTATTATTTATCACCCAGCTTTTATAATTTATATATGTATTTCCTAAACCGTTGTCGAGCATATGCGAGAATCGAATCCAATTATCAACAAGTTAATTAAGTTAAGAAAAAATCTTATTTTTGGGTAATAGCGTAGACAGACGACTGCGTGTTAATTTGCATTAAAAGCTCACTAATGTGAATTAAAATATACCCTGACAGACGACAGTATTTGAATTAAGTGAACAACTAACAAAATTTGTGAATCCTTTCGTACACACACACTTCGATAATTTTCCTTGGAAATCTTAAAATGGAAGAAATTTGTGTCGAAATTTTAATATATCTTTTTCTAAAAATAATTAAAATAACTTATACAGGGTGGGCCAAAAGAAACCAAGGGATGTAAAAGTTTAATAACTTTTTTGTTTATTAACTTTTTTTTATTTTTTTTTTTCAGATTATATAATATACAAAATGGAAATTTTTTTACACTAAGTATGAAAAATGATGTCTCTTAAATGACCACCGTTTTCAGCTTCGCACTGATGGGCTCTTTTTAGAGCATTTTCCATAACATCTTTCAAAACTTGTAGCTGTAGCGTTCGAAATTCTGCAACAATGTTTGCCTTGAGTTCAAGGATTGTCTCTGGCTTGTTCACATACAATCGCTCCTTCAAAAAACCCCAAAGAAAATAGTCGGGTGCTGTCAAATCTGGCGATCGCGCTTGCCAAATAATTTCCGAATTTTGAGAAATTATTTGCTCTCCAAAAATTTGACTTAAAAGTGCCATTGTGTCTCGGGCAGTATGGGCAGTGGCTCCGTCCTGCTGAAACCACCTACAGGGTCTGTTTTCAAGAGCAGGACGTAAAAAATTTTCTATCATAAACCGATACCGCTCTCCATTTACGGTTACAGCACTTCCATCTTCATTCTCGAAGAAGTAGGGCCCAATGACATTTTCAGATGTGATCCCACATCATACTGTACACCTGATGGGGTGCAATTGGCGTTGATGAATGGCTCTTGGATTTTGAGAACCCCAGAACCTACAGTTCTGCTTATTAACAAAGCCATTCAAATGAAAATGAGCTTCATCGCTCATAATCAAATTTTCAATAAAGTTGATTTCTGGTTTAAATAATAAAATTCTTTTGTTCTGGTTCTCTGTTCAGTTGTGAACCTCTCCATTATAAATTATCCAAGTGTTGTCTATATAATCTGAAAGAAAAAATAAAAAAAAATTAATAAACAAAAAAGTTATTAAACTTTTACATCCCTTGGTTTCTTTTGGCCCACCCTGTATTTCCTGATTTTGAATCCATTTTAATTTTGAAAATTAAAAATTAATTTAATTTGGATTGACTTTTGATGGTATTACCATATTGAAATAGCTAAATTCAGTATTAATTCAGTTTAAAGGCAGAATTAGTTTGTACGTGCTGTTCTGTTCTGAATCAGCTGTGTTGCTTCTGTTTAGTTGAAAATCTGTATGTGTTGTTAGTTTTTCCTTTTTCGTTCTGTTCTGTTGCGGACAGATCTGTAGAAAATAGAATTCAACGTTAATTAACTTAAGTGACAGCCAATAGTGTGTATGTATTAGTGTGTTGTGATGCTTTTTGTACAAGTGTAATCAATTCTATAGGTTGCCAGCTGATTTTTTTCACAGAAAAAGTAATTGCAAAATATTTTATACGGAAAAGAACGGCACAGAACAGCAACAGAAAGTAAAGACTAATGAAGCCTTTATTTAGTGCATTTACGGTAAATCTAATGCGCATTGGGATATGGATAATTCACAAGTTAATTTGAATTAAGACAGTTAATGCAAATTAACGCTGTCGTCTGTCTATGCTATAAAGGTCCCCTGATGATCTGCATTAGCATTTTCTATAAATGTAGCTGAAATGTGAGTGCATGTATTGGCTAAGTCCCTGTCCATACTTGCAATTTTTGTTGCAGCAATTCTTAATTCTAGGCAATTCTCTTTTGTTTGGAAATTTGTACTTGTTTAATTTAAAGTTAGTAGGTGCATTTGACGTTTTATTTCATTTAAACAAAAAATATAACAGAAACTAAATAGAATTTTTAATATTTTCAGTGAAATTTGTGATGTAGCAAAATTTTTTAATACATATTTTTAAAACTAGATTTTGATTTCAATTGTGAACACTAATGTAATTTCAAAGCAGAATTTGAAAAAATTGCAGCAACAAAAATTTCAAGTGTGGACAAGGACTAATTAATATATAGAATAACTTTGACTTGAAGTGAACTCAATCGGTTCAATCTCTACAACTTTTTATTGTTCTCGTTGTTTCTTTTTGCACGGTTCTAAAAATGGACAGACAATAGACTTGTCTGTTACAATGAGAAGCCGCAAACGTCCAGGGAGTCTACTCTGTAATTCGAAGCGAAACACCCCCTCCTCGCCCATCCCTGGGGGTCTGCTCTGTAATTCGAAACGAAATAAAAGGCTTTCAAATTTACATGTTATTAACTTAGCATTTGCACATGTAAGTGCAAGTTGGAAAAACTCAATACTCTCACACGTTTTTACTAACCCAATTACATTTTTTGTACTTACTGCTCCGCTTACAACACAATTTCCTTGTAAGTGAATTATTGTAAGTAAAATGACAAATGAAGAAACATTGTTACCGAGAATGAGTTTTGAATAAATTTATTAGTACTTCGTATAATAAAAGCAATATTTATTGCAGATTTCCCACGTATTTATAAAAAAATAATGTATAAAAAATACAACTATATAACAAGGCATCTAAACATATTGTTACGTAAAAATATTCCTACAGGGTTAATGCAAAGAACTATCTAGAAGTATTTAACTAAAGCACTAAACGTACACACATATTCACGTGCAAGCACTATAGCAACAACAATTGTGTACAAAGCTACAGACATACACGTATACAAATAAAAGTGCGAGCACTTATGGTAACCACCCTGTACTACCAGTAGCACACCGCATGGCCAACATACAAGTCGTTATTTTGAAGATTCAAAAACTAACGGCCAATCGAATCACCTACAAACATCTAGAAACGGCAACATGAATTTTCACGATTGTGATAGAAGACTGTTTAATCATCTGGCTACCAATAGACAAACACGCCTAAACAGCCAAATCGTTGTGCAGAAATAGTTTCTTCCAGTTGGGTTTTACTAAGTACATACATGCATGCATGTTGCTACGCCATCTATTAGCGAACATTCTAGATCCGGTTTTGCAGTATAAAAAGAGTTGCCGTATGTGAGAAGTCATTCAGTGCTTATTGGAATTTAATGGAGTGAACATCGTTGAAAGCAGAAGACCTCGAGCGCTGGATAATAACGTTAAAAAGTAAATAAGAAACAAAGAAAGAAGAATAAAAGCAAGTTCAGTTGCAAATAAGAAAATCGTGTTATTTATTTTTATTTTTGAGCAATCAAAAGAACTCACACGTTTAATAAAATTTAAACGTAACAATATTTTTATATATGAATTTCATGCATTTTAACAAAAAAAAGTTGTTGAATAAAGTATTCTTTTCAGTAATTTTATGATATGGAGAATACGACAATACTGGATTCATTTATTTTTAAAATAAAAATATTTTTTCATTCAAAAGCAAATTTAATTTCATAAGACGTGTACGTTTCGAGAACGTTTTTAAATTGAACTTACAACTGATTGTGTAAACTCTCAAGTAAGTTGCAAGCCTTTCGGTTATTTCTTCGAAATTTTCGTTGATAATAGATATACACTACTTGCAAGCAATTACTTACATGTGTAAATGCAAGGTAAGATACAAATTCGAAAGCATTTTTTTTTCGTTTCGAATTACGCAGTAGACCACCACGTCTTAGCACGGGGAATCTTAGTTTGTGGGTTAAAGATATGATGTTGTTACTAGTAGTAGTGACCAGTTGCAAACCTCAGATCTTTATTACTTCATTCCACACTAAAATATATGTGTACGTATATCTTTATATATGATATATATTTTTATATAAATTGCCATGTCGAGTTGTTAGTGGAGGCAATGTGTTTAATTGGGGCAATGTGTTTAATTGGTGGGAAATCCGCTCGCCAAATCAGGCCATGGTGGATAACCACGCTAATCCTATCCATTTCGGTCTGTCCAATTTTATTGAGTGAAATTCGAAGGTAACTGTCGTTGTCAACTGATTAAAAAAATTAATTGAAATTTCCGGTAGCCATCTTATGTTTGGTTGATATCCACAATCGTACAATATATACATATGTATATACAGTCTTCTGGAAATGACCTTGCATCGTAGCATGTGCAAAATGTGGTAGTATATTGAGTATTACCACTAAGAATTGTTAAGTGGTGAGTATCAATATACTATATCATTTGGCACATGCTACGATGCAAGACCTATTGCACAAGTTTGTGAATTGGGCTAATGTAAGTAATAATATGAGAATTAATTCTGCAATACTTGCTCAAAAATCTGTTATTTTGTGTTATGAATTTGTTTGAGTAAATGGGCAAAATCTAATTACCTTTATTCCAGTTGTCGACATCGACATCACGTCAATACAATGAAAAAAATTGGGACTTGTTTACTCGTTCTTGAGAAAAATTTTGTGCTACTGACAATCCTATTTCTGTTCCCTAAGGTCTAGAAAATAGCATAAGCCTGCCAATACGAGTTAGTTGTTTTCGACAATGGCTACACAAGCCCCAATTTTTTGTATTGTGTTAAAGTGACATCGATGTCGATATCTGAATAATTTTCTGCATGCATTTCCTTCTTCCTGAGTGAAATCAAAAATTATTTTCGTAAATTTTAGACTTTGTCAGATGATATGAGTTCTTGACTAAAACTACAATTTACACACTCCTTTCCGTATAATGTTTTAAATTTAATTCCCTCTTGGCTAGTAGGCAGTAGAGATGGGTAAATGGAAAAAATGTATCGATATATATACATACATACATACATGTATCGTATCAATATTTTTGACAAGTATCAATAGCCAAATTTGTTGTGTTTTCACAGGTTTTATATTTATAAATTGCAAGAAGAGGTTTCGTTGGGTTCTTTTTTTAAATTTCGATACAACAGAAGACATATCTCTTTGTACAAGCCAACTTAAATCATAACAAAACAGCATTCATAAAAATTTAAGTTTCTCCGTATTGACCAAAATCAAATATCAAATACCATACAAAGTAAATATTTGTAGAATGATGGCGATAATAAGAGAACAGTTTTATGCTTGTAGCTAGATATCAAATTTGAAGTTTAAGCCTAGTACTCTGTTCAAATTTGTAATCAATATTAACTAGCCCTTGAACTGTGCATATGAAACAAACGCCTCTCGTATTATTTCGCATGAAATACCTGGGAACAAAATTTTTTCATGAAAAATTCATGCCAATTTTTTTTACAACAACTTTTTACAGAGTTTTTAGAAATATCGAAATCCGATACTCGTAAATAAGAATCGATGTATCGATATATCAGTTTTTGAAATATCGGCGTTATATGTATATCGATATTTATTAAACCGATATATTTTGCCCATCTCTAATAGGCAGCAGTGTAGTAGTCGGAGGGTCGTAGACACTTCTGCAGACAAGCCCAAGCAGCTTTGCAGTTCGTGTTTGTTAAACAAAAACATGATTAAGATGTCGTCTAATGGACGTGTTCGAATAAGCAATTATTGTAAGTCAGTAATTCAAATTGTCCCTGCCCAATACATATAAAACAAAATTATCCACTGAATGATATTTCCAAATGAAAAAAACGAGTATTGAACTTTGGCGTGTGTTTATAATACAATTTTAATAATAATAATGCTATTCTATTCAGAATCATTTAAACATTTTAAAAACCATAGAAAACCCAAAATGATACTACATATTTAAATATAGAACAATTATAATTCACTACTTTACTACTGCTGGTTTATTACAAAGAAATGTGTAACAATTGCTTTTACTTAAAATTTTTTTCCTCTTACCCACACTTTTTGTCCCAAACTCATCAAACATCATTTTGTTAAATCTCATACAAAATGGACATTTATTTATATAAAAATAAAAATCTTAAAAAAAATCCCACCTACTCATTCCTTCAATGACAGCTACAGGCATTGGTCTCTTCAACACCTCCACTGTCAGTACCAACTACACCGACACTGCAGTCAATGCAAATGCAGATGCAAAATACTGCTGCCGGTCCTACTGCTACCATATCAAATCAAGATCCTGGTAGTCGTAGTTTACAGTCACTGATACAAAATAACAATAGTACTTTAGCAACGGGGCCAAGCACTTCGGCCGCTGCAGCTGCTGCTGCTGCCGCACAAAATGCCGCTCAAAACGCTTCAATACAACATCAACTGCAACAACAGCAACATCAGCAGCAGCAGCAACAACAACAACAGCAGCAGCAACAACAACAACTTCAACTACAGCAACATCAGCAGCAGCAGCAACAACAACAACAGCAACAGCAAAATTTGCAACAACAAGCTAGCGCTGCTGTTGCTGCTCTTACGTCTACGCCCATGCCCACAGCGGCCGACATTAGTTTAATGCTAAACATTTTGAATACGACAGACGTTAGCCAGTTGGCAAATTTGGATATCAATAAACTGGCCATGTATTTGGTTAGTATGAATAATGTAAATGTTCGTTCCAAACAAAAAACTATATATTTCTATTCTTGATTTTTTACGACATCCTTTAATTTCGTTCTCATATCATCACTCCCATTACTAGACGTATTATTTCACCATAATTGCACTCACATATTCTCACACATTTATATATGTATGTACTACCTACTTACACGTATGTATGTATAATAGAAACACGATTATTTATGTATACATGTTTGCAAAATATTTAATTGTAAGTAATTTTTATTGAAAATATTTTAATGCTTTTTAATTAATCAAGCATTATTTTAAGAAACAGCTGTCCCCGATTATCTCCAGGTTATATCGAAACATACATACAGGTATACTTATGTGTACATATTTAGATCTATTTTTAATTAGAGTCTAGCGGAAATTTTCATACGCAGGTACATCCTCAAAAAATTGGGGGAACAAAAAAAGTATACATTTATATGGGGATTCATATAGTTTTTTTTTCGCCCAATGTCTTATACAATTAGGATGATTGCTTTGAAAATTAAATAGTGAATGAACAAATTGTATCTCTACAACATCCTTGTAGCCAGGAGGCTTAGTCTGAATTGCGATGCGAAAATCAATGCGATGCGAAAGAAAATTGGTATTCTGTTAGACTTTCGCAGTTGCATTCGCAATTTATTTGAAATCGTGGCAACGCTGATCAAATAAACGTCAGTCTCAACAAAGGTCAAATTAAAAATAAATAAATTGTTTGTGTTTGGCTGTGAAAATTGTTTTAATATTTATTTAGGAAATTCTGTAAGAAATAAAATAATAAAAATGGATTCTGTGGCACGGTGGTTCGACGACGAAGAAAGGCATGAGCAAAATGAAAGGAGGATACAGAGAATATTGCTTAGAAGCAAATCCGATATTCTAGAAGAATAAAATAATAAAAATAAAATAATAAAAATGGATTCTGTGGCACGGTGTTTCGACGACGAAGAAGGGCATGAAAAAAATGAAAGGATACAGAGAATATTGCTTAGAAGCAAATCCGATATTCTAAGCTTGAATGAAAAAGCAGTTGTTGCCTCGAAGGAAGGTGCGCCCACACAATTTAACCACTTGCTTCTCTAACCCTCATACCCAAACAAGAGCGGCAAGCGTTGCGTTAACAGAAGGGTACGTATTTTCAGTACAATCAAATAATATTTTAACATTTTATTGTACTGAAAATGCGTACCCTGCTGCTAACGCAACGCTTTCCGCTCTTGTTTAGGTAAGAGGGTAAGGGAGACAGTGGATTATATCGTGATGGGCCACCACCAGTGCCGCCAATGTCGGTTTTATTTCGTCTAAGCTTCTGTTTGGTGTTCACTTTAAAATCGGCTCACACCTATTAAAATTAAAGTTGCATATTTGACTTGATTTGGTTTAGCTTCTCTAATAGGTGGTCCATTGATATTTAGCTCTTTAATTAACATTTGCCGACTGACGTGCATTTGGTGTTTTCAAATGGCCTCTTGCCAATTGGATGTCCCCCCAGGGGAGTCTATTTTTTAATACGGGTGTGTGCAAGCCCGGGGCCCCAGCTGGGGTGATGTGGCTTTTTCCATTGACGTACCTTTGGTACATTACCCATAGAACTTATGTGTTACTACCCGATCTCTGAAATAACAGCAAAGGATTTGCACATATTTATAAAAGGAAGACAGGTCCTGTTGATGTCAGTTAGGTGCAGCGTCACTTAGAGCTGCCCCTGAGTTCAAAAGGCGATAGAGGTGAAGCCCTTGTGGTGGAACTTCGAGGTCTCACCAGAGGCTACTTCTGGTTCCACGGATGCCGGTGGCCCGACAGCCGGGCTGCTTTGAAGTTTTGAGTGCATGTAGCGGTCGTCGGTGTTCTTTGCTTAAATGCCGAGTTCGTCCTACCCCACGGGGTTTAAGGGATGATTTTAGTATGTGTGGAGTAGGCACTGGATATTTGGCGACACAGGCATGCGTTCATTTCGGATGAGTGGTTGGGCTGCGCCGGCAATGGTTGAGGAATTCTCTCGGGGACCTCGCTATTGGTGTATACACAACACCTTAGCGTGGATGCCGGAGAATTAACGTGGTGGCTGTGGTTGCTACCAAAATCGCTGGGAGAATAGTCTTGGCTTCCCAGTGTTAAATCAATGATAGTGATTGGCGTGACGCGGTCAGCCAGACACTATTCTAGGTGCTGTTGCCATTCAACAGAAGCTGCTATGGGCACGGACATAGCAGCAGCTATGACTTGACATAGCAGCGTAGTTTAGATAGCTCAAAGTACCTAAGCAAGGTACTTGAATATAGTACAGGGATAACTATATACAAAGATTGCAACCTGTGTGCCTTTGAGGAGTGGGCATAGGTTCATTCTAAAAAGGGTGCATGGGGGCGATGGTCTGGCGTCTAACCTACCACCCGATGCTTTGGCACCCGTGAGATTAGGCCGTCAAGGCAGGTGCTCACGGAATGCTATTGCATATCTGCCAATTGGATGTGCTTGTTCATAAATTCTATCATTATTTCAAATTGCCGCTTCCCTGAATTAAATAATAAATATATGATGAATAAATAAATAAAATATTATCTTTCACTTACATGTTTGTACTTTGCGAATGCTATTTTGTTGTCGAATAAATTTTGCGAATTTGACATTTATTTTCGCTATGTAGAATACCGACTTGCCACCTTCTCGCATTTGAAATGCGATTAAAAAAGAACTTTGCGAATATCGCAATACAGAATAGTAATTGTTCGCATTTATTTATTTTCGCATCGCATTGATTTTCGCATCGCAATCAGTGTTGTTAGGTAATTTTTTCTAAAAATCGTCAAATTTTAAAAATAAAATCGTCACAATTTTCAAAAAAAAACTCGTCAAAAAATCGTCACACAAGAATTATCCGTTTTATTAAACAACTGATCATCAGATTAGAAATAAAAGAATATTTTATGTAGCAAAACACAATTCATCGACTTTATAGTCAAAGATAAAAACTATAAGGCGAAATTAAAGCATAAAATTCAGATAATATAATAGCTTGTAACAATTTCTAAATAAAACTAGTATCAAAATAAAACTATACATACATTTTAGAATTGTGTTTTTTATAAAATTTGCCTTAATGTCAATACTATAGCACTCGGAAGATTTGCACTTCAAATAATCCTTTGAAAACATAAGGTTTCTGTTTCCAGTAAATTTCAGATCTTGGTTTTAGTAAAATTAATATTACTAAATATTCTTTCAACAGTAGCCGATGGTAAAGTAAAAAGCAAACTCACATAAGTTATGGAAAAGAAGTTTATTGTTTGGTAAATCAATTGTTTTAACTTTTTTCCACAATATACTTAAATATAAATGTCATTATATTGAAACTTAAAAAAATCTAGGATCTCTTATTTAATTTTGAATGTCTTAATATTTTCCTTTGTACAAAAGATTTGGAAAAGTTTTTAGTAAAGGAACAATTTTAGAGTCCATATTTAAAATAACTGCTGCCGAAATTATATTAAATTTTTTGGATATTTGTGTTATCGAAACCAAATCTCTTTTCTGTAAGGACTTGTTGGCATATTTATGTCAAAATATGAGGAATATTTGAAACGAAATCGTCAATCGTCATTTTGGTATATTTTTTTATAATAAATCGTCAAAATTACGTAATATCGTCATATCTAACAACACTGATCGCAATTCAGAATAAGCCTCCAAATTTTTTAAAATCAAGCGGGGATAATAACAGTGTGACAAAAAAAATATCTGCGAAGTGATAGTATTTTTCTGATAGGTATTGTCGAGTATAACAGCAATCTGTATTTGAAATTTTCCAAACACCTCCAAAATCTTTAGTTACAGATGAAAACCCGGGTTTTCGTACCCGTAAGCACTTTTCAAACTCTAACTTAGTTAAATATCAACCGATTTTAAATTTAAAACGGAAAAAATATTCGTAACCGAAAATTCGTTGTTCGTCCCAGTTGTGTTTAGAGCATTACTCTATCGTTGCTAGTTTCTGCTGGGAAAGTAAATGAACGGACCTATAATTTTTTAGATTATTTTTTATGAATTCATATTGGTACTCAATTACTAAATAAAATAATGAAATGAATTTTTTAGTATATGTAAATGGTTGTCCTTGTTTGGTAGACTTTTTACTGATTGTGAATCTAAAAACCGAATGTTAGTGGTACTAACTGTATAGCAGTGATGCCAACAATTCAAAGGCAAAACGAGCCAACTGAGTAGCCAAAAAGAACTAAAAAGAGCTAAATTTAAAAACTCAAGATTTTTCCGTTTTAAATCTATGAATGTACATATTTATTATTCAATTTGCACTTCAAGATTTTTTTACATTAATAAAAATAATAGTAAGAAAAAATAAAAAATGATAGTAAGAAAAAATAATAATTTAAAATAAAATCATTTCACAGCAATTAATGCAAATATTTATCTGCATTAACAATATAACCATACACATTTACATATACTTGTATATACGTTAAGTTACAAAACAAGAACAATCATTTTCAAAAAGAGTTATCTTTAGAAGGATCTTTTGTTGGTTTAATCCATTTTTTAAACGCGGTATTTGATTTCCATGCTTTCCTATATTCTTGGCAGTAAGAATCCATTTCAATAATTTGTGGAAAATTTTCTAATTACTCAGAAACCAACACTTTATAATAAAAACGGGGTTTTACAATTTGAAATATCTAAATACATAAATATATGTATCTTACATAATTGCGAAAAAAAAGTATCTGCATTTGCAAAAACATAGTTGACAAAAATGTAAATGCCCAAAAGCAGAAACAATAGGGTAAAAACGGAAAAATTTACTATAAGATCAAAAAAGTGCCAAACGTGTCGCTTCCACAATTAAAAAGAGCTTTGTTAGCTCTTTTTATTAAAAAAGAGCTAAAGCGAAAAATTTCGAGTTAGAAGCAATCAAAAAGAGCTAAATTTAGCTCTAAAATAGCTAAGTTGGCATCGCTGCTGTATAGATTTGTTTATTAGCCGACACAATGTTGTCAAAATATCCGCTAAAAACTAAAAATATTGGCGACAAAAACAAAAACTAAGAAAATATAAAGAAATTCAAATAGACACAACATCGCTGCTGTGTGCAAATGTAATTTATTAAAACGAACGCCTGCTCAATGGTTACAGAATTTAAAATGAATAACGAAGAAAGTAAAAAGTAAAAATTAAAACAACCAAACCCAATCTCGAAAAGGAACACAAAAAAGCAATAATTTATTGGTGTTCATTTCAACCCTCAAAACAATTTTATAAATTTAAGATAATTTTTTCTTGCACAATAGCTTGTGTATGTACATATGTATGTATGTATGTATGTAAGTATGTATGTAAGTGAGTATTTTACCTTACATTTTATGTAGAATAATAATGGCAAAGAAATAGGAAAAATTACCATGAGCCAAAAAGGAGGGCAAATAAAATACTCTTGCGAAATAAGTTTGCTTTATCCCACACTTTACATATAATACCAGAAATAATAATAATAATAAAAAAGAAAATAACCCCGTATTTTGGTTTAACCTCTTATTGTCACTAACCATTCACCGCCAACAACGCACACATCGCTGAGATGTGTTTTGGCTGGTTCTCTCTCTCTACAATATTTCTTCTCATTTTATAAATTTTTAATTTTTTATTAAGAATTTGGTAGACATTTGCTCGTTTTATTTGTATTATGGAAATATGTACATATTTATTAGCCCCTTCAAACGAAAATTTAAATTATAAAAAAAAAATATGGACATCTTTCCATCAAAGATTATTTATTTATTATCCATTATTTGATTGCAACAATTTTTAATTTTTATTATTTTATTACACTGCGAGCGAGTACTTATTGCTTCTTCTAAGTAGTTTTATTTATAATGAGTGATTTGTGTTATTTTTTTTATCCTTTTCTATTTTTGTGTAGGGTGGGATTTGGTGGTTGTTTCATTTTTCAATACACTGATTTTTCCAGTTTATTTATACAAATTATGTATTGCTGTAAAACGGTTTATTCCTTTCCTTTGTCATAGTTGGTCCAGTGGACAAACTCAAGGATGTTGACAATTATTGTCAACTAATGTACGTGCACATGTATGTATGTATGTACATATGTATGTATGCACACTAAACGTGTAAAGAATTTCGTCATGCGAAAAACTGTACCTTTTGGATTAGTTATTTAAGTTATATTTTCTAGGGTACAAAATAATTTTTGTATTTCATTCAAAAAAAAAAAAAAAACAATTATTGAATTGTAATTTGCTGTTATGACCGAATATTACAATATGTACAATATTGCAATTTTAAAAATTGAAATCTACTGGATTTCATTGTAATTTTGTTTTACATGTGTTAAATCTAATTTTTGATTTTCTATATATAAATCAAAAATCACTTAATAAATATGACATGACATGACAGTCACACACATAATAATGCGTACACCCCCAAACTATTTTGTAATCCAACGAAAAATTTACGAATTTTTAACAGGTTTTAATACAATAAGCAAAGAAAAAACTTGTACATCAAACGCTCCGCTCAGCTTTCTATGAAAGCCTTTCATTTTATTAACAAATTTATTTTTAGTGTTAGTGTTGTTAGTGCGTAGAATAACTTCTTTTTCAAGAAAAAAAAATAACTTGTACACTAACTTTTCCTTTAGAAAGGAGCTATGAAATCAGTTATACATTAAAAGTTAATACTAAATGTGGCCACGTCTAGCATTTAATACATTATTCTCATAGAATGAACTGGGTTTTTGGTAATATTGGGAGGTATATTTACCCATATGCCCTGGAGAGCACGTTTGAGTTAATTTTTGCCCCTAATCTACCGATCGCGCAACTTCTTCACTATATACGCCCTTATAATATTCTTAATACAGGCCAAGGATTTAGGGTGTATGTGCCTGCAATTTTTTGTATTGTATGGAAGCCATTCTCTTGCTATCGAGGACGAACACTTCGGGTATTTATCTTGAACTAATCAATCATCTCCAGTTATATTTAATTTGGTAGCTAACTGTGCTAAATTATCTTTTAGTATTTTTAAATAGTTCAGTTTATTTATTGTTTGTTTTATAAAAACCGGATTTTTTACATCATTTGATCACATTGACCCCCCCCCCCCCCCCCCCCCCCCCCGGACCAGCACATTACACCGGCTAAATATCTCCGTTTTATTCAGGTTTTTATCATTAAGGCTGCAGCTTCTCTGCCATTTTTACTCAAGAGTTTTTTTATATTTCTTCAATTTTAATATGAAAATCTAACCATTAACTTATCAATAAGTCCGTGACTTTACGAACTTCCCTCGTAGTGATATGAAATGCAACACTGTTCCCATCACCATACTACGCCAAATTTTGAGCAAGTGTCGTCATATACTTGGATTTTAACAGCTGTTCAATACATTCAAACTCGTGTATGTATGTATTCTAAAAATGGAAAAGAGTGAATTTCGGTTGTTCATTAAACATTATTTTTTGCGAAAAAAGCCGTCAATCAAACCGAGGAAAAGCTCGATAAATGCTATGGGCACTCTTCGCCATCGGTTTCAACAGTAAAAAAGTGGTTTACTGACTTTCGTTGTGGTCGCACAAGTACAAATGACGCTCGACGACCAATTAAGGTCAGTACACCCGTAAATGTCGAAAAAATCCACGATATGGTGTTGGCCGATCGAAGAGTAAAAGTACGTGAGATTGTTGATGTTATAGGCTTCCCACATGGCTCAGTGGTTTCTGTTTTGAATTATTACTTGGGTATGATAAAGCTTTCCGCAAGATGGGTGCCGCGTTTGCTCACAACGCATGTGCAGTTTCCATGGCAAAAGTCCATGAATTGGGCTTCATGCTCCCTCATCCGCGTTATTCTCCAGATTTAGCTCCTAGTGACTACTTCCTACTTCCAAACCTAAAGAAATTG
The DNA here is from genome assembly GCA_905220375.1 of Tachina fera. NCBI lineage: Eukaryota > Metazoa > Arthropoda > Insecta > Diptera > Tachinidae > Tachina > Tachina fera. The sequence continues at coordinate 47,182,252 of LR999965.1, read as the reverse complement.
GTCGGTGTAAAGAGATTTACATAGCACCAACGATGAAATTATTGACCAAACAAATGCATATTTTAAGGACCTCGAAAAATCTTATTTTTTGGAAGGGATACAAAAATTGGAACGAAGTGGATTAAATGTATTGAGTTAAAACGAGATTATGTTGAAAAAAAACTGTGTTTCATTCAAAAAGTCACGAACTTATTGATCCAGCCTCGTATGTCAGCACAATTAATTTTTCAAATCGATGGTAATACTACGCTGACAGTTTGCAACGAGTTCTTATTAGTTTTTAGTGAATGTATATACATAACATAAAATATATTGCTAAAGAATAGTCATAACTACAAAATTAATTAAAATATATGCTCCATATCCTTGTATCTGTTCCTTTCTTCTGCACAACAACCGAAAAATTTTTTGGGAATAAATATCCATGTTTGACTGTTTTAGCCTGGCCGAACAAATTTTTTTATACTCTTTTAACTTGAATTCATTTATTTAGGTTTTTTTTAAACCAAATTTCATGTAAAATTTTGTCAATCTTAACACACCTTCTATAAAATTTATGACATTCACATTCAGGTAGTAAGAACATTTGAAACGGATGTAAAAATATGAATTTCACAGAATAATTAAACAATTGTGGGTGCAAACAAAGATACGTTATTTACAGTGGACAAAAAAACTATTCGACATTTAACAATATTTTTTTTTGTTTTCATCAATAAAAAACAATTTACTGTGTAATTTTAAAAAATTATGTTATAAAGCATTTTATTAAGGAACTTCAAATTATATTCAATAAAACATAAATTATAATGTAAAGTATTTAGCAGTGAATTAATTTTTCGTTGTCAACGTATGACTTCTTTTAAACAATTTATAATAGATATGTCCAAGATTTTAGTGTATTCCGGACCGATTTTTCGTCACTCCTCTAGAGGACTTTTTTCATTTAATTTTTTCTTATGCTTTTTCAAATGATCCCAGATGTGTTCAATGGGGTTAATATCCGAGCACTGTAAAGGAGTTGTTGTTATTTTTGGGCAGTTATATAGAAGCTAAAGCCTTGTATTGATAGCACAATGCTTAAGATCATTCATTGTCTTTATAAAACTGAAATATATCCGACAGTCCTAATTTTTTACGCTGGTCCGCAAATTTGTTTGAGCTGATCAATATAAAGTCAATGAATCATTATTCCATTAATATACAATTTGAAGTTCTTTATTAAATGTTTTTTAATTTCTTTTTGTAAAATTGGACAGTAAATCGTTTTTTATTGATAAAAACAGAAACATTTTGGGCTACATGTCGAATAGTGTTTTTTTGTCCACTGTATGTTTTTACATTTAAAATATAATGGGCAAATTAAACGTGATATATGGATAATAAAAGAAGATTGAAAAGAAAAAGAAAACAAATAAGTTGTGGGACAGGTAGAGCAAAAAAAGATAATTAAGACTAAAATGGAAATTCCTATATGTATATCACTTTTCGCAGCATAAATTAAGTGGTTTATCTGTTTATGACTGGTATGCAAGTTTGTAAAGATGTATGTATGTATATGTATGTATGTATGTACAAATGTAATACATCTAACCCATGAAAAATATTAAAATATTCTATTTAAAAACTTAAGGACTTCCGAAACAAAATACGAAAAACAATTTCCTTTATAATGAGGAAATAAAGTACGTACATAAAGTGTTTTATTTTTTACATGTAGAGACCCAGGCAGAAATTGTGACTGCCCAAAAAATATATACCACCACAACACTGCAAATCCAAAATTACGACTCTTCCAAAATTGTTGTACCACCACTGTACTGTAAACACAAAAATATGACTTAACGTATACAAATACCGCGTTCTTAATAACGCTGTACCACTACAACACTGTATTTACAAAAATCTGACGTTAGTTTCCCAATAACCGTGTACAATAATTCTATACCGCTACAACACCGTAAATACAAAAATGTTACTTAAGTTGAGAAATTTACATTGTGACGACCTTATAAATTTGTAATTAGAGTATTGTGACAACATTGAAAACAAGAGTCGGAGACAGTCATTCGGCGTTATCATTTTAATGTTATGAGTACATTAAAATTTTGGTAAACGGAATGTTGTACTGATGTTAGTTGTACCCGCAGACAATCGTAGCAACGTCGCACAGTGGCTGAAAATCGTTTTTCATTGGCCAAAAGTCTAATTTTTTTTGTCACCGATTTTTAAAATTTTTACGCCTTTTTGTAGCTAATATATCCAGATTAAGGTAGCCAAAAACTTAGGTTAAACTATTGATAATTGTGGGCGTGGCATGCTGTCAAACTCAACCGTTTTTTTAATTTCAGAAAAAGGTGTTTTCCTTTTGTTTTTTATCAAAAATAAATGGTTACTACTCGCAAGCTATCATCGATAACGGCCTGCGGTCTTTTTTATAATGTTGGTAGGACTATAGTCTTTAGTTGTTGTAAGTGGTCACAGCTCTAGCGTTTAATATTACGGGCGTTATGAAATATTTTTGAAACTACTATATTTTTCTCAAATTTAAATTTTAGTGGAATAGAACTTCTAGGGAACAAAAGGGAACAAGAAACGTATACCACGAGGAGAAAGGTGAAAGTGTCCTCTTTAACGCTATATATACTTTTGCACCCGTGACGACCCGTGGGTAGAACACTTTTTTCATTTTAATGAAATTACTCTAAAAAAAATTCAAATTAATTTAAACAGCCCTATAAGTACTCGTATACAATAGTGTCTTAAATTTTCACTTTTTTGCCTAAAAGTTTGTTTTTTTTTTTACTTTAGACTACGTAAAACGAAAAAAAACTAAATATAATACCTGCGAAAGGGTTTAATGGCTTTGTTTTGATCAGCAAAAAATAAGTCATAAAATTATCACAATAGGTTCTACAGTAAACATATGATCTCTTTCTGAATTTACCTGTTATCAAATGTTAGGGTCAACCAAAGTCATAAACATTTTTATAACAATAATGGCGACATTAAACCACTAAAGATAAAAAACAACCCCATATTGGCGAGATACTAATCAGTTTTACCTGATATTAAGGTCTGAATAACATGTGCAGTTTTGTTCAATTTAAGCACTACCTGCGATGAAATTGAAGATCAATGTGTGAATAACATGTATCTAAAAATGTATAAAACTACGGATTCCATAAGGGGTTACTCAGTAATAAGTTAATCCTTTAATTGTACGGATAAAATATAACAAATAAAAATATTCAGATAAATATGGAGAGCTTCAGTTATAAAGAACTGGCCGAAGAGTATTTTAGAAACAAAAACCAGGAAGATGTTCTTAGTTACGTTAAAATAAAATTAAACTTAAATTCGTGTAGCACCGAAATGCAAGAGCAATTATCTAATTTCGTCAAAGCACTAAAAAACGCTACAAAGAAGTTAGCTACAGTAAACAAAACTTTTATATAAAAAGTGCAAACTGGTTAGAAGGCCAACTTACTGTCGCTGCAGAAACAGCAAAGCAAGATAAGGCTGGAAGACCACGCAAATCATTAATGGGCAACTGCAGTGATAGATCTAAGAGGCGGAAACTTAAAGATTTTAACGATGCAATTGGTTGTACAAATATAAAAGAATCTTTCCTACATCAATTACGACCACAGAACCAATTATCAAAAGTGGATATCATTGAAAAAGTTGTTAAAGCTAGTCCAGTGAGAACAAAACGGATTCTTAAAAGTATACCAACTCCGAGTGATGCAATACAGTACACAAAAGAGGAGGCATTAGCATTATTTCTGGATTTGAAATTAACAAAACAGCAATATATTAAGCTCAGACTGCGTGCGATTGAAAAAGGGTCAAATATGTATCCAGCATATCATTACATAACCGCTGCTAAAATAGACTATTTGCCATCAAAGGACACTATTACAATCACACCAATTTCGGCAGAGGTACAACTACAATCTCTACTTGATCACACAGCCGAACGCTTGCTACAATCAATAACAGGAAATGAGTTAAAGAAATATGGAAACACAAAGTTAATTCTTTTTTGTAAATGGGGATGTGATGGTTCCTCGGGACAAAAACAATACAAACAAGCTGTATGTGAAAATATTTCGGACTCAGATATGTTCATGGTATCATTTGTACCATTGCGATTGAAAAAGATTTTGGAAGATTCAGAGCCTTCGACTAGTACAACGCAAACAATGGATATTTGGAAAAATGAGACACCATCTTCTACGAAATACTGCAGGCCAATTAAATTTGAATTCAAAAAAGAAACTCATGATGCCATTAACAAAGAAGTTAGTGATATCAAGGCCCAAATTGCAACACTACAGCCATTACAATTACAGTTAGATGGGCAGCAAACTGAAGTAAGCTACCAATTAGTGCTGACAATGATAGATGGAAAAGTAGGTCAGGCTTTGACTAACACGAAGGCTGCATCCAGCTGCATTATATGCCAAGCAACATCAACCCAATTAAACCAAGTCCCGACAAAATCATTAGATAATACCGATGCATATGAATTTGGATTATCACCACTACATGCAAGAATACGACTTATGGAACACATACTAAAAATCAGTTATGATTTGGATTTCAGGTCTTCAGGATCAATAAGAAACAACGAAACCAACAAAGAGTTAAGAAGTTCAAAAAAGAAACATGTTCTAGATGAATATCGCAAATTAGGATTGATTATAGATCAGCCAAAACAAGGGTCAGGCAATACAAATGATGGCAATACCGCAAGAAGATTCTTTTCAGATCCAGAAACAGCATCTGAAATAACAGGAGTGGATTTAAACCTTATTTTCAGGTTTAAAATAATCCTAGAAGTACTTGCGTGCAATGAAGAAATTGACTCTAGAAAATTTGGAGATTATGCTAAGGAAACTGCAAAAATATATACAACCAACTACCCATGGAGAAATATGTCTGCAACAGTTCATAAAATCCTTTATCATGGAGAAGATATCATTAAATATCATTTGGTGCCACTTGGAGATCTATCAGAGGAGGCTCAGGAAAAAAGAAACAAGGATTACAGATTTTATAGAGAGCACAATACTAGAAAAATTTCACGAAATTCAACAAATGAAGATCTATTTAATATATTATTGGCAACGTCAGATCCGTTCATCTCCAGTATTCGAAATCAATGGAAAGTGGAACATCGGGATTTAGATGAAGAAGCCAAAAAACTACTAAAGAACAGAAATAGCACAGAACAAAATATGGAATATTTACAATCAATATTTGAGTCAAATGAATAATAATCATAATTGCCTTTCATTGTTATTTAAGGTACGAAAAGCATACTATTAGTAAAAAATAATAATAAACAGAACCTACCATTGTTACAAATGCTATTAAAATTTATTGCAGTTTTTATTTTTAATATGTTTTTTAAAATGATCAAATTTGACAGCAAAAAATAATAAATTTTTCTGTAGTAATAGCAATATTTTTAGATAATATTATTAAAGTTTTTTTTTAAGTGTAACTATTCTTTGAGTGTAAACAAAATTGCAAATTAGACAGCAAAAAATTTTTAATTTTTCTGTAATAATAGCAAAATCGTTGATTTTACTATTTTTTTTTAGTGTAAAATTTTTTTTGAGTGTAACATTAAATAAATTCCATTATTACAAAACATATTTATAATTATTACTAATTTCCATATATTAAATTTTTTAATAAATAAAAAAATAATAAACCCATATTTCACTCTAAAAGTTAAAAAAATTCAAAAGTTCAACTTTGAGCTAGAATTCCTTAAAAAGTCCTCAATCAATTTTAATGTAATTAAAACTGAGTCAAACTGAACTAAATATCTATCCACTAAAATAAAAATTACTTCAATATTTTGATCAGTTCAAAAGTTACAGAATTTTGGCCAATGAAAAACGATTTTCAGCCACTGTGCGTCGTGCTGATTTTTTTTCTGCCTGGGGAGTTATTCACTAAGCGCTAACAACTCGTATCTTTCAATTTAAATAAAAAAAGTTTGTGTGAGATATCATCGTAATTTCTTATTCCTTTGAAATGCCTTTCGAAGCCGTTATATATGTAACATCGTGCAAATGTTCGTGTCGGTTTCTCATCCGAAATGTTAAGTTCACACCACCTCCACGTGAGATGACCGGCAATTCATATTGGTCGTGCAGAATGAGTGGCTGTATGGCACTTTTATAAAACGATTTTATCATTTCTTCTTGTGTTGAACGCTATATTCATCCGTTGTCCATTGTGATTTGGCCAAACAGACTGAATAAATGACAGCCAATTCGACAGATTTTGCCTCGGCAATATGGCCGCTATCAACTTTCAAATTTCGGAAGCCCCTGTTAGAAATATTGGCCATTCGTTCTAGAATTTAAAAAAAAAACTAAAATCATGTATGTATATAAAGATTAAATTAGACGTGACATAACCATAAACATAAACTTATGGGCAACATTTTGGATTTGTTTATGACTGGCATTATGACTATGGCACGTATAGTTTTAGCTTATATCGCTCCTTTACTGCAACATAGCTATATTTCTTGTGCTTGTGTATTTGGACTTAACCCTCTGTGACTGACGTGATTTAGTTCTCACAATTCCACTGACGTGGTAGTACACCAGACACCATTTCCATGGCTTATATTTTTAAAGTTTCTTTTTGTAAATTTGATAAAACTGTTTGTGTTTATTGTTTATGAGAGTTAGTTGCTATTTAAATAAAAAAAAAATCCAATTCAACACGAAAATTCGTGTTAAATGTTGTTTACTAGCATTGCATAAATTTCCTTAAAAAAAGTAGACCTGTACTAAAACAACAAAAAATATTCAATTTTAAATTTGGTTAAAGAAATCTTTTACATTTATTATTTCTTACATTTAAATTCGACAGTTTCCAAAAGAAAACATTATTTTCAATGGTTAGATAAAAAAAATCATATTAACTAGCCCATAAGCCTATATTTTAAAAAACAAAAAATATTCCATACCACAGTACCATCGGTTGCAAATATTGTTCGAAGATCTGCGTCATTACATTTAAAAACTGAAGTGTAGTACAGTAGACAAATGAACGCTTTCATTTCCGTTTCATATGTGTCCATAAGTTCTAGCTTTGTATTATTTTTGAACTGTGCACGGTAGCTACTGAGTTTTTGGTTAGTGTGTTGTACTAAACTTTCCAACATGGACATGTCGAAAAGTTTGGACCAAAGCTGAAAATATCCTTCAAAGGTAGAAGTGTGAAGACGACCTGGTAATTTGATTATATTGTGGGATGTCGTTCTGGTTGTTCTTGGACGCTCCTTTACAGTCCATATAAATCCGTTCTTACCGATATAATATTCGGCTGTTGGGTTCTGAAACAATTAATTAGGAGTAAGTTGTCGTTCAGAGATGGGCGTGTATTGTTATTGATCTTCTTCATCATATGAAATTTCATCGCCATCTAAAAGTTCAGTGTCTGGCTAAAAGTTGGGGTTGTTGAAATCATCATCCACGTCACTGAACTCATGCTAGCTCATTTCCTCCAACCACTGTTCTATCTGTTCATCGCGGCTCTTGAAAGTTCCATATGACGTTCTCTTATAACATTGAGGGTTTTGAGATGTATTTGAATGCTCCATAATAACAAAGCTAAAAAATTGGATAGCATAACAATTTTATTGATGTGTTGTTTAGGAGACACTAAGAAAATATAATTATTTTACTGACGTGTTGTTTAGGAGACACTAAGAAAATATATCAAAAATATTGATGTGCTTGTTTCTGATACACCTCCCTTAAAGGTGATGTGGTTGACTTGTAGACACTTTTTCTCTCACACTGACACGTGCCCTTTGTTCGATCTATTTTAACACACTAACGTACGCATGAGTACACAATACGAAGGTACAGGAAACGCGAGTGTAATTCTTTGAAAAATAACGGTACAAAGCACTTTTTTATATTTGTTGGTGTCTGTTAGACTACCACGTCAGTCGCAGAGGGTTAATAATGCAGAAAAATAATTTTCATATACTATATACACACATATCGTCGGTGTGCCCACCGAAACACCTATGTGTAATTTTTCGAATTTTTTTTATTGACCCATTAGGAAGCCTATCTGGTAATGCATTTATCCCCCAAAGCATTTCCCGTTATCTCAAATCTCATTTTACAAAGCAAAATGAACGAAATTTTTTTTTGTAGAAGTTAAGTGGTTGTCTACTGGTAGTGTGGCTACCGACGCTTGGTTATAAGTACACATAACTGTTTTTGTATTTGATTTAAACGTAAAAACTTTACAATTGCCTTATTTTCTTTCAAAATAAAATTTAAAAAAAAATTATTTTAGAACAAAAGCACCTATGTGTATTATATGTATTTGTTCTATTCACATTTTAAAAGTCCGAAACAAAATCAGTTATGTGTAGTTTTTTGTTAAATTCTTGTACCACTTCAGGATAAAAAAAAGATTTTGTATTTTTTTAAAGCATAATATTTTTAAATGGGCTAAGAAATATTTACTTTAAAGATATGTTGCGAATTGGCAAAATAAAACGGTTTTTTTGCTCTCCTGAACACTTCATAAAAAACACATGGGTGTTTTGGTCGGCGCACCGACCATATGTACATTTGACACATAACTTTTTTTTACTAAAAATTTGACAGGCGCGCAACGCTATGGGCAATATTCACCCTTATTCCAGTTGTCGACATCGACGTCACTTTAACACAATACCAAAAAATTGTGTCTTCTTTACTCGTTCTTGAGAAAAATTTTGTGCTACTGACATTATATTTCCGTTCCCTCAGGTCTACAAAATATGATAAACGTGCCAAGAGGAGTCAGTTGGTATTTTTTGGTATTTTTTGGTATTGTGTTAAAGCGACGTCGACGTCGGCAAGTGGAATAAGGGCCATTGTACTGATTATAAAAACCGATATCTTAGGCCAGTTTGAAACACCGAATGAATTTCTAAAAGCTCCCAAAGACTTGCAAAGTGTAAATTAGGGCTAATATACACTGCAATCAAAACAAAATGTAACTCCAAACTTCATCCCATTTGGTGTAGAACCTTCCTTTACTACAGCAAAATGTTCTAAAATAAACGCTAAACAACACTCTTAGCAAGGCAAACAACTGCAACAAATGTCTTGCAAACAGTATTGTTTAGCGTTTGTTTTAGAATATTTCGCTGTAGTAAAGAATTTGAAAAATCCCGTGTCTTGAAATGTCTTATAAGTGGTCGTGTGCAGGACTTTAATATGTACATACATAGTATGTGTAAATATTTTTTTACAAAATTTAGAAAATATCTACGATAAAAAATTCGCTTATCGTAGAGATGTGCGCGTGTCGAATTTTTCCAACACGATACGATCCGCACACCAATACCAATATGTCTGTCCAACACGTACGAAAAACGCACGCGAAGAATTTTCCCAAAACGAAACTGCAAATCACGCACGAAATCAAATTGAATAGCAAAAAAAAAATATTTTTATATATAAATAGATAAAAAATTTTGTTTAGTTTCAGAACTTTAAGCTTAAAAGTTCCCTACACTATCAGCAAAAATAAAATAGAAAATTTTTTCTTTACTGGAAATATATTATACCTAAAATCATTTCGTGTTTTACAGTGTAAATTTTGTACAATACGATACGACCCGAACACGCACGAAATCATATTTTCTGTCACGAACACTTCGTGTTTAGTCATGCGTGTTCATGTTACAAAAAACAACACGACTCGCGCCCATCTCTACTTCAAAGTTAAGATAAGCATGTGTATGTATTTAAATTTGTCTGCCATATTAAAATTCGTCTACCAAATACATATAAAATTATTCCTCTGTCTTTTAAGATCCTTAAGTCACAAATTTTAACCTCACATTATTTCTTCTTTGCTAAGTTAACAATAAACAGCATTCCAAATTAAAGCCCAAAAAAGAAATCAATAAAAAGTGCACAATAAAGTAGATAGTAATAAAATATCTGCATCATCATCATACGAGTACATAGTACATGCATACACATGTCTATATGTATGTACATACATGCGAGTACATATCCCCATACATGTAATTATTTCACAAAATAGAAACAAAATTTTTAACTGATGCACATTCGAACATTATGGCAAATGAATGTATGCAGTAAAAAGTATCTGTACAAAAATAATGACGATATGATGGTACGACCGTTGATGACATGGCCCAGCCAACAAATCAACACAAAATGAATCCAATACAAAAACATAAATATAAAAACTGGAAACAAATAAATGAATTTAATGCTCAAAGATATTTGCCAGAGATGGAAAATGTACGAATCAACTGAATTTGAAAAACCCCAGTAAAAAAAACTTCCAAGGAAGTCAATAAAATTCCAAACTTATGATACGGAAATAGTGAAAATTTGACATTCCAAACATGGAAAGCATGAATTTCGACATGAATATTTGGGTGTATGAAAATAAAAAATAAAACTAAAAGCTGATTACAAAAATATATATATACATATGTACATATAAGATATACAGCTGTTCTCAAAATAATAGCACCATGTGGAAAATCTAGCTTTTCGGATTTTTTTTTGTTCATAACTTCTTTGTTCCATTACTGTCAAAATAATAGCACCAAATTCAAAAGGTTGTGCATAAAAGCCTCGTGAGTTAAAATTTTCTTTCGTTATTGCTTATAAAATGTTTAAATTTATTTTCATAATTAATATTGCATTCAAAATTTAAGTAATTTCCGTGAAAAATTGCAAAAAATGGGTAGACCCAAGTATTGTACAGGTGAAAAACGGAATCTTATTAATATAACTCATATCGGAGGGAATAACTTACTCCCAAATTAGTAATCTTATTGGCTGTTCAAACAAAATGATAAGAAACGCAATTCGTGAAAGAAAAACGTTTACACCATCTTTAATAATCAATCAATAGTTCGTTTTCTTTTCTAGAAAAAGTGAAATATTTTTTACATTTTTTTTTTCAAGAAAAATTAAATTTAATGCTCTTTTAAAGTAAAAATTTAAGCTCGTAAGAGGTGATACAATAATTTCTAATAAAATTTCTATTTCAGAAAAACATTTTATTGGAAATTTTCATAGGAGAAGTGCAATAAATGCAAAATTTATTCATAGAAAAGAAAACGCCAAAGTGCGTAATATGAAATTAATAAAACATTTACATGACATAATTGAAGCTGTTATTATAAAACATAATAACAATAATTTTTTTTAATACAATAAAACTTTTATCGTTGATACAATGAAGGGTTACAAATGCATTACGGAAAAAAATAGACTCAATTCCATTTCTGGTGAAAACGAAAAACTTGTTAGAAAACTTTTTCACAAGTTGTATGAAAATTTATATTTTCCAGAAAAAATGCATTTAGTGAGAAATTTTTAGATTCTTTAATTGAACTGTAGTGAATTTTAATCAGAAATAATTTAAATTCTTATTGAATGAAATATTTTTATTAATTAATGTGAGTTTCTAAAGAAGAGAAGAAAAATTAAACTTAGACTTTAAGCTGGGGGGAAATACCGATACTTTTCTGTGCAGCCACGCACTTCATCAGCACCCTAGTCTATCTACTTGGGTAGAGATTCTTATTAACATCAGCTATTTAACTTAAATTTACAATGAAACGGAATATGAGAAACGTTTGTTGTGTATACAATTGATTTACCTTTGGTAAACACATTTATAAGTATCACTATTAATTTTCTGTTTTTCCATTTTTCTATTTTTTTCATTTTTCTATTTAGGTTAGCACGAAATTATATTACTCTACCTAAGTATGTTTTAACTATTCTTTCTTATCTTTTACGATCATCACATTAATTATTTTTACTTAAAGTCTAAGTTTAATTTTTCTTCTCTTTAGAAACTCACATTAATTAATAAAAATATTTCATTCAATAAGAATTGAAATTACTGAACTTAGCCTGACTATGAATTATTTCTGATTAAAAAATGCATTTTTCAAAATCATTACAAAAATTGTAATTATTATTATCCTGAATAATTGTTGATATGTCCCTTATCAACTAAAAAGTATTATTTGATTAGTTTTCCCAACCCTGTTATCGAAACAATTTGTCAAATATGTATTAGTATGCACTTAAAATACAGTGGTTACAAAATATGACACTTAATTTTTTCTTCATTGATTTGATATTGAATTGATAGAAAGAAACAATAAATGTTAGAAAGAACAAACTATATAAAACGGAAACAAAATGTTTAAATGTTGTAAAATTTTCATAGTATAGAGACAAAACAAACTAAAAATCGCTATGTTTGACCATAAACCGCTAATAGCGATCACTTTTATGTTTTAAGCTTGAAATGTCAATTTTAATTTGAAAATTTTTACATTTTTTTTTGACAGATCTAAATTTTTTATCGATAACTTTAAGCAAGTTGTTGACATTATTTCATTTTTCTGAATACGGCTGAACCCTTTGCACCTGTTGAATTTTCCTATACAATATGTTTGAACTTTTCTATAAAACTTGATAAATGAAAGAAAAATTAAGTGTCATATGGGCTTTAATACATAAATATTTATGCACATATGTATACATTTTGGTGTACAATACACACATACATACGTATAATTACGCACACTAACGTTCATCATGTGCATAATCCAAATACAATTACACAAACTAAGAACTTAGGTTAATAATTTTGAACAATATAATAAATATAGTACACCACAGGTATTAATGTTATAAAGTTTGTCATTCCGTTTGCAATTTATACAATACATGACAATGTTCATTTTGCATCTTTAAGGCTGGCTGCTGTCTGTTTTTTAATCTTCTTAATCAAATTTTGTTACATATCAGTTGAAATTTTACCAGGATGAAATTAAAAAATTTTTTGCCAAGATGACATAAAATGAAGTAGGTTAAAAAGAGATTTAGCTCCAACGATGAAATTATTTACCTAAAAAAATACCTATTTTAAGGACATCGAAAAATCCTTTTTTTTTCAAGGAATACAAAACCTGGAACTAAGTGAACTAAGTGTATTGAGTTAAAAGGAGATTATGTTGAAAAATAAATTTTTGTTTTGCAAAAAAAGCTGTGTTGTTTTCAAAAAGTCATGGACTTATTGATCCGCCCTCGTATTACCCAGTTTGTCGAATGCGTTTTTAATGAGCTCAAAAACTATAGAATTTTTTACAATTTGCGATGACACTCGGAATTTATTCCAAGAAACAAATGCTCAAGAAATCATGAAATAGTATTTCATTTTGAACGCATTCATTTATTTTTTGCTCAGATTGCCAAAGTTGAAAATAAATTATCTCAATTCGTTGTTTTTTTTTAAATTAATTTTTACGAAAAAAAAACCTTTTTCCACCAACACTAGAAGAAGCATTTTTGTTTTGAAGGGTAGACAAGAGTCGGCGTAACCATGCAATATAGCACACCTTTCATATTTGGACTAAACCCATATTGGATATTAAATATGCCGAATGCTTGGTTGAATATGTGGATGGTTGGCGACAAACATCCATTTTTACATAATCACACAGATGTTTAAATTCAAATTTATTTAAAGACAAAAAGAGAGAAGCTGTGAGAAAGAAAGCCTGAGATGAGTTGGTTGATGTTTATTATTATTTTTTTTTTGCATTTCTTTCTTCTCCTTTTTTTCATTTGCACTCTCCATATATAATCTGTATTAAGAATTCAAAGTTTTTTATAAGTACACACGAAGACGACAGACATTTATCCGTCCGTAGTCTATACACTTGAACAGATTCTTAAATGTAGATACATATGTACCTATATCGAATAAAACAATAACAACAACAATAAGAATAATACGACTAATAATCTTATGAAGAATATCAACAAACGTCAAGTGTAGTGGTTTGACCCTGGATATAAAAAAAATAAAAAGCTCATACTACTTCTACATATCAACACCTCAGCTAGCTGGCAGGGTAAAAGCAGACAATAGGCAGTTACAGTCATGCATAGCTTCAAAATTGGGGAAGTACACCTTAGAACTTATATGTATATTAATATTGTCAATTTAATAGTGTCATGTCAAGTCAAGTATCATATAAATATGTACATAGGTACGTACACAGGCGTTCTAAAATTGTTATCGGTTGGTATCAAATTGAGAACGAATCATGAAAAATATTTTGCTAACTTTCGGGATCAAATTAAGATCAAACCTTGCAAAAATATCATAAGTTAATAAATAAATCAAGAACGAATTGTAGTAAAATCTTGAAGAATGTGTACAAAAATCCCATAAGTTGATAAATAATGATATAAATTAGTTGTTATTTTATTCATTACAGGACATTTATTATTACACACATAAAATAATTAGATAAATAAGTACCACTCATTACTTTGTAAGTCATTAAAAGAGTACTACCCATTAAATTGAAAATTTTTTGCTGGGTATATACTATATGTATGGGCATTTCCACGAGAAAGTCCTTATTTTTGTCGCATGCGACAGCAAGCAATTAAGCTTGTAATTTTAGAACAATTCGACTCGATTTTTCTTAAAATTTTATTAAATCTAGAGCTGCTGACGGCCTATGCCTATATATAAAGAAGTAGAAAAAAAGTTTAGTTTTCTTTGAGAAGACAAGCATATTTGTTTGGTGTCACACGCTAAAAAAAAGTTGACATTCCTGTGGAAATGCCAATATGCATTGTTTTTGTGATTCTTCCAGTTGAATATGTTATGTATTAGATTACTTTTCTAATTAATTAAAAATTTAAGCATTAGTTGCTTAAAGGGTTTCCTTCCCATTTTTCTCTGTAATATTATTACACATTGTGAAATGAGAAACGACGCTTGAAGTGTAAAAGAACAAAATTGTACACGTAAACCATTAACAATATTCGTACATAATCAACCACCATTTTCTTACCATAAAATATAAATTGTAAATTTTCTCTTACTCTCATAATAATTAAAATAATTTTCGAACACACACAGACAGTCGCAACCATATTTGCCAGATGTAACGATTTATCACAATTTCAGCGATTTTAAAAGGAATGCATAGTTTTGAGTTAAGATACCCATAGACTACAGAATATTTGACATTGAATACTTTATTGATGTTATTTATATCGCTTTCTTACATAATATTTAATAAGTTGCACAATATTAAAAAAATATATTATGTACGAGTATGTTTAAGAAAATTTTAAAATTAATTTTTTGCGATGAGATGACAGCTAAAATTTTAGGACCATCGCAAAGAGTATTTTGTCCTCATAACAAAAATGTCAACATTAAAATATAAAAAGTTTGTTTGAAGAGTATGTTAATTCATTTTCCTAGAAAAAGACGAAAAGTTTTAATTTTTTCCTGCGTTCACTACTTTTAACTTGGTGAAAATATCCGCCACGAAGTTGAATGCAATCACGAAGTCTACATGTCAAGCCGTCATAAGAAATACAATACTGGTGAACTATATGACAGCCGTCAAGTTAGGACGATATTATTTTTTTAAGAAATAAATTCCCAAATATGGTACTTAAATAAGTAATATTGTTTCGCTAAAGAGCTTCTAATTTTGTAATCCATTCATTTAATATAAACGATCGTTTTGCACATCCTGTATAATGTCCACCCGAAATTAAAACGTGCGGAGTTGCAATAGAATTGTTGTTGTAAATACAAATGTATATCAACAAATATATGGCTATTCCTAAAGATTTCATTTCACTTGGAATACAGAACATAACCGATAGTCTGACGTTTTTTAAATGTATTGATGACATTTCCACCCAAATTTTCAATATTCCCCGGGAAATAATTCCCCGGAATGATTTTTTTTAATCCACCTACCCTAAACAGATAGGTTAGGTTAGCAGGCTGCTGGTAAGGATAGAAAGTTAGAGTCCAGCTCACTTGGGTCCAATATGATGATCCCTTTGTGCTGCCTGAAAGTTGAGAGGAGAGAGAGAGAGAGAGAGAGAGAGAGAGATAGAAGAAGAAGAAGAAGGGGAGGGTGAGAAGGGTAGAATTAGAAAAGAGACAGACTCTGCAGTAATTTTAGTTGCATAGATTTCCAGCTGGAAAATACTACAGTAATACAGGAAGTTTATAAGACTCCTGTATTCCAAGATCCGGACAGTAAAATGCATCTCCCACTCGTTCATCCATCTTTGAGTCGTCAGTGAAAAGGCTTAAACTAGCACCACTTAGTTAACATCTTCTAGATAGCTTTCTTCTTTTGCAGTGATGTGTAGTTTGGCCAAGAAGTTCATAGCTGGAATGATATAGTCCCGGTTACACTACATATCTTCCGGTAGTCTAGCGTGGCCAAATGGTTTGTACGACATCTGCTCTATTGCCCTGATGCAAATAAAGAATTCACATGCCGCGCTTACTACGACTAGTTTGATAGGTTCAAGGGTCAATATAATGTCTACAGCTTCTGATAATCTTTAGATAATCTCAAACTCTTTCTAGTATGCCATTGTCTCGATTGCCCTCCACCATACAAGTATTCTGTACAGCAGAATAGGTTCAGTTACCAATGTATAGGTCCAATATGTAAGATTAGGCTAAAGGCCCAGTGGACAAAAATGGATTTTCCTAATACTTTGTTCGACAACAGCAATATTCTTGAGCGGCGGTTATGAGTTCGATTCTTCACATATCTAAATTGTTTCATCAGCTCAAATTTTTCCATCAGTTTCACAATAGTTGGTCGTAAGGTGCCTCGCGACTATCCAAAAATGCTTTACTTTTGCGAACTGTTACTGCGAAATTGCATCTTTTTTTCGAGTAAATTTTAATAATTTTAATGCTTTTCTAAACCGCAAATTCTTCCATTTTTATTAATGGCGTAATTTTTAATTTCCGCCTGTCAAGTAGCTACAGGTAGCATCATGACAATTATGAAAATGGTCTTATTGGAACACCCTGTAGATACAGACGTAAAATGCTATATATATATATATATATTCATATGTTTCACAGTGTATCTTGTATATCGAGGGTTTATATTAAAAAAGTGCTATCTGCAATTCTTGAATATTTTAGTAGGCAAAATAAAACTGTTATTAGCCCTTGCACTTTGAGAACATAACAGTTTTTTGCGCTCTTCTAAAATTTTCCAGCCTTGCAGATAGCAATTTTTGCAAATAAAACAGTCAATTGTGATCAAAACTTTAGAAAATGTGTGTATTTTGTTATATACGATAATATAAAATAACCTTTGTTTTAACCATCCCGCCATTCCGTAATTTTTAAATGTGAAAGTCACATTATAAAGGGTTTCGCAAGAAAGTTAGGTTGATTTTGTAATCCAAGAAAGTGTGTATAAACTCGTATTAGAATTTCGCCAAGTCCTAATTTACACTATGTAAGTCTTATTGATAAGCTGATTAGTTTGTTAGGAGAGATAGACGAGGGGAAATGAAACGTTTCTGTTCCCCTCGTCTCTCTCTTGCACAAACTAATCAGACTTGCATAGTGTAATTTAGGACTAATAATAAGTCGTAATTTACACTATGCAAGTCTTACTGCTAAGCTGATTAGTTTGTGGAAGGGAGAGACGAGGGGAACTTAAACATTTCTTTTCCTCTCGCATCACTCTCCAAACAAACTAATCAGCTCAGCACTAAGACTTGTATAGTATAAATTAGGACTAAGTTTTATTTGTCTATCATTATTACAGTCGTGGTAACAGTGAATTTGAGCGAAAATCTGGCTGGCTTAACGAGCATGTTCTGAAAATCGCGGTGATTTCAAATAATAACTGGCTCGTTAAGGGGATTTTTATCGTATTTTAAGATTTTGTCATATATAATAGAATATTTTATTCCAAAGTCCAACGCTATAAATCGTGCAATTTAATAAAGCATAAGTGTAAATGCAAAATATTAGTGTTTGTATTTTGTTGTTGGATTTCAAAGACAAGCAAAATAAATCGTTGTTGCAGAATGGTGTTCACTGTATCGTGGAAAAAATATTGCTTATCTTAAACTACAGTGTTCGTCACGGTTTCGAAAAAGTGAGGATCATAATACGCATCTTAGCTTAGTGTGAGTGCCACATAGAACCCATATCACACACTAAATCATAAGCAGTCACAACTAAAAAAATGTCAGATGATGAGTAGTGGCAAACAAATGTTGATACTGTTCAAAGACGCATGTATGTACATATGTATGTCCCATAAAAATAAGCATAACGGCATTTTATATCCTTCAAAAAGACTAGGTATATTGCAAAATAAATTGTTGCTGTCGTTGGAGATTTGCTCAATTAACTAGTTTATGAAAAAACAAAACTACTTACTTTGATCATTTTGAGTTGTGACTGTTTATGATTTAGTGCGTGATAGGGGGCATTTAAAACTATTTCTTTTAACAAGCCATTCATCCTAAAACAGACCTCGACCGCAACTAATGCAACATTTACATTATAGAATACTAATTTCGATGATAAAGCTGCACAATTTGGATGAACTGCTCATTCGTATAACTTTACATGGACTGTCAGCGTCATTGTATCTTTATTGATAAACCCTTTACCTTCTTAGTGTGTGAAACAGACTAATACTATGTTCACACTTATGGTCTTAAACGTGCTAAAGGCAAGTGTTTAAAAAAACTAAACACCGTTCACATTACATTTGAGATGTTTAAGGATGACGTTATGTCAGTAAATGATTGCATTTTTAACAAATTAAGAACACTAATGCTTTTTATTTGGTTTATTATTTTTAAAAAACAAATCTTTTTGTAAATAATTTAGTATTTTTTAACTAATTACTTGCTTACCAAACAATTAATCACGTGCCGCCATTTAATAACAACAAAAACGCACTGAACATACTGCATTTACGTGTTTAAAGAAGTGTTTAAATCTAAAACACCTCAATTAAGATGTTTAACAAAACAAGTCAATGTATGGTAAAACATCTCAAAATCGTCGTGTTTAAGCTATTAAACAGGAATGAGACGTTAAATACGTAAGTGTGAACATGGTATAACTCACAAACACAAAAATCAATTTTTTCAGTATCATCAAAAAGCAACAAAACAGGCTCTTTATAATCTTATAGTTTAGTTTATGATTATTTTTTATTTTGTTGTTGTTTATGTTTGGCTAATATGCATATGGCTGTATGTATTTGCAACAACAAACACAACAGCGAAAAAGGTTTATATTATATTTTGTTGTAGTTGTAGACAGTGCTGCCACAACCAAAAAAATTTTACAACCAAACTTCGCTTTAAAAGTTACCAAATGAGTAAAAATATAACCAAATTTCAATATGTAGTATTTTTATTAAATAACATCCCAGCAAAAAAGACACTCCAAAAAAGTCATGAAAATGTAGAGTTTGCGGTCTGGAAGTAGTGAAAATTTCGATCCATTCTAATGATTTTTACATAGGGTTGTCATTGCAAGAAGTTCTCTTTTTCGATGCCTGGTCACTGAATTGGCAGTGATATTAAGAAAAATGCCCTTTTTTGTGTTCTATGATAATATTTTTTATACGAATTTAAGCCCGGAACAGTGATTTCATGTAAATTTAAGCAAATAACTTTTAAATTTTAGACTAAAATTAGTTCATAAATATCTTAAAAAAAATTTATTTTTTTTTTTTAATTATGGTGAGTATTTTCTAACACTATGGAGGAGTTACATGGTTTTGTATGACTAAAATAAGCTTCAACATAGTTTTTTTCTCACTCTCCCTTGACACAAACCTTGTGCTTTAACAGAGCTCTGTTAGCGTGTTAACAGACCTTTGTTAAGCTATAAAAATTCGAACAATGCTTTTCCAAAGGACTTTTCCATTAAATGATGCAACCGAGAAGGGAAAAATTAATGCCAATTTATAGATAAGGTGTTTAAAACCCATGAATCTATTTCTGAAAAACATGAATTTGAACCAAACATCGTAAAGTTTTCACCTTGGAATTTTCTGAGGGTTACGAACTTTTCTTTTGAAGTAGGCGATGCGGGCGGAGAAAAGTGGTCACCTATTATGGACCACATAGTACTCTAAAAACGTGCATACTCAGAATTACTGGAAGTTCGAGTTTTCAGGAGACTCTAAAAACTTTAAATTTGTCCAACTAATTAAGATTTTCCAAGATGTGACCAATTTTTTTAGGAAAGAGACAATACGGGCGGACAAACGTGGTCTCCTCCTAAGAACCACATAGTGTTCTGTAGTACAGAGTTGCGACCATTTAGTTAAATTAAAAGTTGTTGACAGTGTTGTAAAAGAAAAGTATTGTAAACAAGTGAGTAGCAATCAAAGCGAATTCATAACAGGTGGCTGCACTAGCCATTTTAGTCACAGCTGTTTTATTTTCAGTTGCCTTGGTAGCAATACTAGAAACTGAAGAACATAAAAGCTTAAAAGTCTTGGCAAAAAAAATAACCAAAATGAGAAAAATATTCACATCTCCACATTAAAGAAAAAAATAACCACTTTTGGTTAGAAATAACCAAAAACGGCAGCCCTGGTTGTAGACAAACTCATTTGTAAAAATCTTTTATTGAAGAGTAAAAATACATATCTGAACTGAATCTAAATAACTACACAAATTTGACTCTCTCTATGTGCCTCACAACAACGTCGTGCAATAATTATATGTAGCAACAACATAAAGAAGTAGTAGTAAAGTTTTAAGCAAAAATAAAGCGAAAAAATCAGAATACGATACCTTAGTTTTGTTGTTGTTGTTGTTGTTTACGATTTGGCTTCAATTGTTTTTGTGTTTTAACTAAGCATCGAACAGCAATTGCACTCAAATGAAGGGAAGCAGATACATACTTACTTACATATAAAGAAGATACAATACAGTATTCCCCGTTTAATTACCTATCGCTTATTCACCCCCCCCCCCCCCCCCAAATATTGAATCCCAGTTTTTTTAACACTAATTTTCACACAAAATCCACGCTAAATTAACTTTCGTTTAATTACCCTTTTTGGTAAATTATCCATAAATATTTTATCTCAAAATAAAATTTAATCGTTTATTTTTTAGCTAATTTTTTTTAAGAACAAACACAACCCGCAAAGCGTTTAGCTTGTCTGCAGAAAACACCCAGAGTCTATGGTGGGAATCGAACCCACGACCTCTGGACTGAGAGAATAGCATCGCTACCACTCAGCCAAAACTACCTGCGTATATATTTATTTTTTCTAATATGAATTGTTTTTGTTATTTAATTAATTTAATTTTCGAAGAGATGGGTATATACATACATACATACATATGTATGAATGTGCATTTTATTTAAAATAATTATGTACTACATACCACAGTGAGTTCGGATAAATGCATTTCTAAAGGTATTTAAGCGTATTCTCATAATTACCTATATGAGGTAATTAAACGTCTTCGCTTTAATACCTTTCCCGGATAATAATTTTTATCAGTTAATTAACCGACGTTTACTGTACACATGTATCTATGTATACATACATACGTACTTAAGGAAATATGTATAGAAAATATGTAAAATAAATTTTAGGGTATCTTGAATTAATAAACAATTTTGTCAGGTATCTCTATGACAAAACCTTGAAATTTCTGCACTCACCTTTTATGGACAAGACACAAGTTTATAATATTATAATTTCCAGGTACATACATATGTATATATCGATGCTCACAAGTAGAAAGGCCCTAATTCGTATTTTCACGAAATTGAGGGCCTAATTTTGGAAAACGCTACGCCAAGCGTTGTCAAATTTCATATGGAAAAAATTTAAATTACAAAAACAAAATACATACAAAATTTATCAACGCCAAGCTTTGCGTTTTACAAAATTAGGCCCTGAGTTTTTCAGTGATTCCAATACATTTCACACAATACTGTTTATTATGTATGTTTTTATATTCTCCTGTAAAGTTACAACTATTTGAGTTAGGGACTTTCAGCTTGTGACCAACGATATGTACATACAATACAGGTATAAATTGTTTGTTTACAAATTCATTAAAATTGATATTGAAGGGATCCTATGCGCATTTTAATGTTGCTAATGCAGATACTCAGGGAACCTTTATCCAAAAATTTCTTAAGACAACTAGAGGTATTATTTTAAACTTTCATTCAAATAAATTAGAAGCTTAACGATTATCATAGTTGAAACAAGAACACAATAATCAACACGTTTTTATTTGCTTACTTTGTTTTTACTTTTCAAAAAAAGTATTTATTATATTTCATAGGTAGGCGCAAATAGATTCATATCGTCACTTAAAATCCAAAAGGCCATTACAACCAAAAAAATTCACAATAGACTTTTTGATTTTTTGTGAGCTTTCCTTAAAATTTTACTCACATATGCTCTAAAATACCGATTTTATTCATTATTCAATTTGGCGCCTAACAAATAAATAGTCTTAAATTTATGAGGTTTTTGCTTCTCCTGTAAAAACCTCATAAAAAGTGTACATACTTAAGTGCCCAGGAGACGTACAAAAACACCCATCAATCGGTAAGAATGTGTTAGTGTCGTTAAATTGATGATTTTTCGGAGGCGTACAAATAAAATCGTCAATCAGCATTTTGTGTGCGATTGCATGTACTTAGGTATGTCTTCATCGGATGATTTTTGGTTATTAGCGGCATTAAAACTCTTTATAAAATCTTAATATTAAAAAGCACATTAAACAAATAAACAGAGATAAATAATAATTTTTCTATCTTCCACTCTAATTTTTCATCTATTATTATTATTATTTATAATAATAATTCTTCTAATTCTTCAAACTATTCTAAAAAAACAAACATACATACATATATGTATATTTTCCTGAAAAAATATTGAAACATAAGCAAAGGATTTTTAAAATAAAAACAAGACATTGGGTAGTGTGAATAAAAAATATGTGTGTACATTAGAGCGACTCACAAAAAAAAGTACTCGATGTACCCTCCAAAAAATGAACCTTGAACTTTTTTAAGATGACATTTAAAATATTTCGGCTCCAGCTTTGACCTCTCGTGAGCTGGACCATTTTGAAAAAGGGTCTATTTTTTCATGTTTTGTCAATTTCACAATCTGTTTCCTTACCAACATATACAATATGGGTATCATAAGAAAGGTTTTTTAAGGCGCGTCCAACTGTATATACAATTTGTCCAAGGACTATCATCCATGACATTTTTTTAAGGATATTCTATTATTCGGGGTTGTTTGTAATAAAAATGCCAAATTAACATATTTTTATCTTTGGTCAATTTAATTAAATAGATTCATATCGAATTTAGATTATTTGCTGGGTTTTGTATTAGTTTCTAAGCCTACTATGCTTGTTTTTCTTTTGTGATTTTCAAATATATTATTATTTGTGAATTCTCAAATAGTGCTTGAGGGTCTGTGCATAAGATAAGAGGTTTGTGACTATTCAAAATGTATGGTTGAAGTCTACCGCACAACAAATAAAAAAAGTAAATGACGTTTTTTTCGTCAATCAGATTTGGAGACGTTCAAATAATCAGCCGTCAAATAAAAATATCAAAATTTTTTGATTCTCATCAATCAAGTGCCGACAACGTGTACTTGTAGCTGAAAAAAACGATTGCACGCACACAACTATGTGATTGATGGGTTTTTTTTTGTACGCCTCCTGAGCTTTTTACGGCCTTTTGGATTTTCGGTAAGGATATGTATGTATGTCTGAAAATATCTGCCCTCCGAAACTATTCAACAGAAATCTATGAAACTCAAAACATAGATTCATCTGCGCCAAAAATTAATTCCGAGCGGATAACGCCGCGGGCAAAGTTGTGGCTTTATGTGAGAATCTTTGGTTATTTGTATAATCATTGTGTAAAAATATGTATGATTAACAAAAATCTATGAAAAACGAAGAAAGATTTAATTAAAGTATCGTTCGGTACAAAATTGATTTCATAACTAGATTACTTAGAAAATGAGGATATATTGTCGAATTCGTCATATACATACATGCATTGCATAATTGTGTATTGTTATAATAATATTTCCGGGTTTCGTGAAAACTAACGAAAGGCAAATAATTTAAAATAAACTGTTTCCGAATAGTGATTGCTTTATATTAGTACCCGTTTATAAAAATATAACCCCCAACTGTACCCAGAAGAGCACGTAACTGTCTGTCATTAAGACACTGGATTCCCATGATTCCCTCTGCTCATTCATCTAAGACTAATAGCCTTTGGGATCTTCCTGAGTCAAATTTTAACAACATAGCCCTCGAGATTCTGCAGTTCTGCTTACTTCCCCATGAGCGGTTGCTTCTGCTCACAACAAAATTATTGAGTTCCCTTTAGTTATGACCCATCGATAGTTTAACCGATCTGTCATACATTCCCTCATGTAACACCGACCGTATTCTTGCCAGATCATCGGCAAGATCATTTCCCTTAACATTGCTGTGGCCAGGAACCCAGAATAGCTTGAGTTTACATCTGTCATTTCATGTGCCCAAAAAAAGTAATCACTAATTACTAATGAAAAACTTTTTGATTCAGACATGAACTGTTTCCAATCATGTTGGATTCTATAAAATTGTCTATTATTTATGTATGAAACCGTTTAACTTAATAGATACCTGTCTGAGTCAAACAGTTTTTCATTAGTAATTAGTGGTTACGCTTTTTTACGCATGTGTGGCACATAACACACAGATGTAAACCCGGTCATAGTCTGACACTACATTTGTCCACAAGCAACTAGTCACTAACTAGTTTCGATTTAACATTCTACCTTATCGTGGTTGGCGTATTTCAAATACGACTACGACTTTGGTAATAGATTAAAGAAGACTAACAGTTTTTCTTTAATCTATTACCAAACCGTCGCAGTCGTATTTGAAATACGCCCACCACGATAAGGCATATTATGTCCCTTCAAAGCTTTTACCTGCCTGAATGCCGACGTGGCAGGTTGTATCCTCGCCCTCAGCCACATTTCTGGCCACAAGCTATGTGCCCCTGAGGATCGCCAAGATCTCAGCTTGGAAAACGCTGCATTCATTAGGCAGTCTTAAAGAACTACAAATGTTCGTTCCGAAGATAAAGAGACCAGCACCTGTGCTTTCCCCCATTTTTGACCTGCCTGTAGAGAAACCAATACCCTTATCAAGCTTATCAGATTTTACCCAATAGTGCCTATCTGGAATTACCAGTAAGCGTGTTATACTAAAATCAACTTCAGCGACCTTATAGCCCGTGAACCCATATGTTACGGAGCTCCGACCACTACCACTAAAACTGATATTATTTAAGGTTGATATGTGACCTGTTACTCCTATACGAGTCTCAAGACGTCTAGTCGCCGTTCTCACCACAACGACCTCTGAGGAAGCAGTTGAAGAATATCATCCGAGGCAATCTGAGTTGTGCTCCTCTGGGCACCTGTGAAGCCCAGCTAGGCACCTCTGACCCTTACAAAGCAATCTTATATGACTCCTTCCTCAATGCCTCCCACCATACCACACAACCATAGGAAATAACCGGTCTGACCACCGTTGTGTAAATGCATGTAGTAACCTACGGTTGCGGACTCCGGTTCCTTCCTATGGAGTTCCTGCATGTGTAGTAAGCATGGGGCACTAGCCTTTCCTTCGTGCTCCTTTTGAAAGAAAGCTTGTTTTTTGAGTTGTGACACTATTGAAATAAATGAGCGATATGACTACTCCGTCATGGTTAAATAAAATTATTTTGGAAAAAGTGATGTTGAGACATATCGTCGCTGTTTTAACTAACTAATTTAATTAACATTTTAAAACTTTTACAGGGAATCTGCTTTTATGATTATTTTATATTGTTTTCTTATGGATACATGTGAACTTTTTACTTTTATATACACAATAGTAATTTCAAATACACTTATGGCATTTCTTGTGTTGTCATTTTCAAAATTTGTGCAACGCCGTTTCCGTTATATTTACTTTATTTATAAATCGGAAATGACGAACGTCGCCACCAGTATATTAACACAATTGCGATGTCACAAAATGACATAGTGTGTACTCGGTATAATGCTTACAGTCATAAAATTTTTTTACAAGTTGTATTATGATGACTTACAAAGTATAGAGGTCTTAACTTATTTTCATAAAAAAAATATTAGGTCCGTTAGTGAAAACAGCGACGATATGCGGTTATTCAAGCAAACCACAAACGTACGCTCTGTACATACACATGTATCTATGTATGTACATATGTATATAATATATGCATATGTATGTAGATACAAGGGTGGATCAGTAACTCAGTTTCTTTTTGAATTTCTCGCTTCTTTATTGAAATTGTAACAGTGCTTCTGTTAAAAGGCAACTGTCAGTTGATTCCTGTCTAAATTTGAACAAGCTGTGTCATTTAGTTTGTGTTTGGCAACCGTTAATAACAGACTATCTCGCCTTTTGAGAAGAAAATGGAAAAAGTAAATGAGTAAATACTATGGGAAAAAATCCACGAATTGGTGTTGGCCGATCGAAGAGCAAAAGTGCGTGAGATTGTTGATGCCATAGCATTGTGGTTTCGATCTTAAATGATCAGCTGGGTTTAAGAAAGTTGTCTGCAAGATGGGTGCCGAGTTTGCTCTCAATTGACCATAAACGTAAACGTGTGACAACTTCAAAGGATTACTTGGAGTTGATTAAGTGCAATCCGAATGAGTTTTTGCAGCGTTTTGTAACTGTGGATAAAACATGGATCCATTACTGTACTCCGGAGACCAAGCAGCAGTCTAAACCTGCTCCGAAGAAGGCCAAGGTGAGTTTGTCGGCCAATAAGGTGATGGCAACATTTTTTTTTTAATGCACGCGGGTTTAATCCACATCGATTACCTTCAAAAGGGAAAAACAAAAAACGGCGAAATTATGCCAACTTATTAGACCGATTTAATAAGGATTTAAAAAGAAAACGACCCCATATCGCCAAGAAAAACTTTATTTTTCATCAAGATAATGCACGAGTGTACACGTGTGCAGTCCCAATGACAAAATTCTATGAATTGGGCTACGAATTGATACCCCATCCAGCCTATTCTCCGGATTTAGCCCCTAGTGACTACTTGCTATTTGCAAACCTAAAGAAATGGCTCGGTGGAAAGAGATTTAGCTCCAACGATGAAATTATTGTATATTTAAGGACCTCGAAAAATCCTATTTTTTTTTTGGAAGGGATACAAAAAATGGAGAAATGTTGGACTAAGTGTATTGAGTTAAAAGGAGATTATGTTGAAAAATAAATTTTTGTTTTTGCAAAAGAAAAACTGTGTTTCATTCAAAAAGTCACGGACTTATCGATCCGCCCTCGTATGTATGCCTTAAAATAATATTTCTAACACATCAAAGTTGTCTCAATTAACTAATAATCGATTAGTCCACTTTGGGCATCATTCCCTTTGTAATATTATCATAAATGCACCGTGTTCTTATGTACCTACACACAATACGTACATGCTATATGTGTCTTTTTTTATTATTATTATAATTCTCAACTCTACCTATGGTGCACTAGCATAGTAGTAGTAGCATTAGCCAGCCTGCCTGCCTGCCTGCCTGCCTGCCTGGCTGGCTGGCTGGCTTGTACTTTGTTTGATGATGATGGTTGGTTATATCGTTGGATGGATGATTGGTAGTGATACTAGTATACTACTAGCGGTGGTAGCTATAATAATAGTAGCTGCTTGCTTACGTTCCTGACTTGCTTGTGCTCCTCTTTGAAGCCAACTACAACAAATATGTATGAAATATAATAAAAGTCATACGGAAATAACAACAACAACAAGAAGAACAAAGTAAAAGAAATAATATTCTTCACTCGCTCGTCGCACAACAACACATGGTGCCTGCTTCTTTTGCTGCTGCTGTAGTGGGTTTGTGTGATTATTTGTGCAATGTACAAGCATATAACAAACAAAAACGACGTTTATCTCTCTTGTATTTAGCGCGTTGTGCTCATTATTTGTTTGAGCGCCGCGCTGTAAAGTTGTGAAAAATTTCAATTCATTAAAACAACGACGACAACAACACAAACGGCACCACACATAAGAATATATAATAATCATTAAATTAAAAAAGAAACAACTAAAATCGAAATCAAGAAATATAGAATTATAATAAACTAAAGAAAAAGAGGAATTATACCTTTTTTTCTGTAGCCAATCGAAGCGGCCAAAAAGAAACCTACAGAAAAAAAGTAGTAGAACCAGTGGTAGTGAGTGAGTGCCGTAGTGGTAACAAGAAAAACGACATACATATGTACGTACATATGCATGTGTGTATGTATGTATGGCTGTATGTACGTAAAGGAAAAAGGAATTTTTAACTGCCAAAATTTTAATTTCAAAATGAATTTACCTATAACAATAACAACAAATATACATACGTATAATAAAATAATTTTATATGCTAGTCAAGTGCAAAAAAAATTAAACAAATAAAAGAAAAAAAGAATTACCTATAATGGCTTCGTTCTTATTAATTAATTAGTTATTAATTTATGTAAAAATATAATTATAATTAACATGCAAAATAGGTAAAAAAAGCAGCACC
Source organism: Tachina fera (assembly GCA_905220375.1). Taxonomy (NCBI): domain Eukaryota; kingdom Metazoa; phylum Arthropoda; class Insecta; order Diptera; family Tachinidae; genus Tachina; species Tachina fera. Next base: position 47,153,681 of record LR999965.1, on the reverse strand, counting down.
TGTGATGATGAAATAAAAATATAAAGCAAACTACGACTATATTTACTAGTTAGGCCTAGTATTTATAATAAAAAATTAATTATCATTTATCAATTAATATCCAAATGTGTTTAAGTCTCAAAATAATAAAAGGCATTAAAAAGAAAGAGAATTAATTAAATAAATTGAAATTTTTGCTACTTGCATATGTGCGTTTGTTTGATGGTGGTTTGCTAGCCTAGCCTGCTTGTTTGTTTGTTTATATGTTTGTTTCCATTCTTCTTCTCTAAAACAAAATGGAAGTTATTAAACCTATGGATTTTAGCAGTTTTACTGCTTTTTGTGAGCATTTAAATAAATCAACAACATCTTCGACAACTACAGCAGCAACAACAACAACAACAAACACACAACATACGGTGGCGGTGGTGACAGCAGCAGCAACAACAACGCCACCATCATTATTATTACAGCAACAATCATCATCATGTACACCGATGCCGCCATCATCATCATCATCACTACACTTAACGTCTCATATTAATGGGACTATTTATTTGGAGGTAAAAAATAAAAAAATTAGCATAAAAATTATCAATGATACATTTTTCAAATATATGTACATACTTACACACATACATACATAAGTATGTATGTAAGAATGTGTACGTGCGTGTCTCCATAATTGAAAAATAACTACATAGGCACCTACATACTTATATATGTACCTATAAACAAAACAAAATTAGTCAGCTTAATTATTCATATTTTTATTATTTAAATTTTACATGTGCCAGTTTGATTTATTTTTGTAATCTATTAAAAAACCAGAAATTTTAGCTATTTTAATTTTAAACCAATCAATCCTATGAATACCTTAATTTGTTTTCGCTAAAATTTATATCATCTTCTTCTTGTATGTCTGCTTAATTTTAATTTGTTTTATTTCGTAATTTTTCCATTGTAAACAATTTGTTACATCTCACTTTTTTAACTGTATGTAAGTACATACATATGTATGTATGTACATGTGTACATACATTCGCATTTGATGCATCAATCTTTCTGTGTTTCTCACACTCTCTTTTTGGATTTGATGTTTTCTCCCGGTTTCGTTGTGCTTCATTTACATTTTATACAAAATTTGGTGCTAGTGTGTGCGTGTATTTGTGTATCTATTGGCCTGTGTTTACAATTGTTGAAATTATTTTAAATAATTTCTTTCCTTTATGGAGTTTCCTCATCCATGCAACAGAGTTGTCAATTAGACGTTTTTTTTCCTAATTATGATGAACCTATATTAGGGCTGCCAAAAGTATTAGCTCGTCAACTAGGACACATATACAAACCACAAACGAACGTACAACAAAACCGTATTTAGTATAAACATATCGTACACTAAATCATAAACAGTCACCACTCAAACAATTTCAGATGCTGAGTAGTGGCAAACAACTGTTGATACTGTACAAATGACACAAGTGCATATGTAAGGCTGAGTTTACATCTGGCATTTCTTGTGTGTTATTTGCCCAAAACAACGTAACAAACTAATTACTAATGAAAAACTGTTTGATTCAGACATATATTTATTGATTTAAACAGTTTGCAATCATTTTGAATTCTATAAAATTATTAATCATTATTAATTTTATATGAAACTGTTTAATTTAATAAATACATGTCTGAATCAGTTTTTCATTAGTAATTAGTTGGTTACGTTTTTTTTACGCTTGTGTAGCATTTGGCACACAGATGTAAACCCGGCCTAACATAAAAATAAGAAGAACGGTATTTTATATTCTTCAAGAAGACTTTATAACAAAAGAAATAGTTGCAGTCGTTCGAGTTGTGTTCAGGTACATAATTGGTTTATAAAAAAGCAGAACCACTTTGATCCTTTTCAGTTTTGACTGTTTATGATTTAGTGTGCGATATGTACATATACTCCAAGAACTAATTGTTTAAAAATTAACTCAAACAAATTTTTATTTTGATAAAAGTATCAACCACATATTGCAGAATTAAGTCCAACAATTACTATAGATAAACAAAAATAAAAAATTCATGTAAATTCATTTACTTAGTTGAAACGAAAATTGAATCGGAGTGGGCCTCGTTTAAATTTATTGCAGTCGCTGGTAAATTTTTCTGTACAAAAAAAAACAGGACAATTTAAGAGCGGACCAGCACACCAGGACAATCTGTCTAAATCCAAGATAAATCCTGGAAAACCAGGACGTAGGGCAGCCCTAACCTATGTATATGAATGTGAATTTAATAAATAATCAGATGAGGCGAGTTAATTCTTTAAAAAATTTAAACCATTTAAGGAAATGTTCGGTAGCTTTTCTGTTGAACAGGTACTTAAGGATTTGGAATAAATGGTAGGCATTTTATACAAGAGGAAGTATACCTACCTATGCAGAAAGTATGGCTCTTAAATTTTAATCCTTATGTTATTATAAATGAATCCTATATATAAATATATCGCCATCTTAAATCAAAAATGTCTATATTGTTAGTTTTTTTTTTACATAGGAGAATCATGAAATAAATTTTTTGGAATATTTATAGATATGTATACAGTAGACTTTCAAAAATGAGAACCACTTTGTTCCTAGGATGATTATAATACTCGAAACATTCGTTTCGAGAAGTTTCTTTTTTTTCAATAAAATAATAAGAAAATAATCTAACTGTTTATTTTGACATAAAGTAATTTATTATTGAGTTTCAGCATGTAATTCATACATAAATATGTGCTAGTGATGCTCGAATATTCGTAACGTATTCGAATTGTCGAATATTCAGAATGTATTCGTATTCGCTAAATTCAGGCAGATGCGAATGCGAATACGAATACGAATATTTTTCCAAAGAAATTAAATAAATAAATGCATAAATCCTAAACGAAATTTGAATAAATGACTAAAAATTTTAGTTTGTACATATTTTTTTATAGAAATTTGTGCTTTGTATCATTTTCAAATATTATTTAATGACGATCATTAACATTTTGGGTACTTTTTATTAACTTTAAAGTATGACAGCAAGAGTGTGAAGTCCTTGTTCATACAAATTTTTTAATATTTCATATTGCATATAATATTCGTATTCGCGAATATCATTTCAAATATTCGAATTCGCGAATATCGTTTGAAATATTCGTATTCGTATTCGCGAATATCAAAAATTAGCATTCGTTACATCACTAATATGTACATATCTACATTACATATTTTTTGTGCAACTGCTTGTAATGTTTAATTTGAAATTTAGAAAATAAAAATTAATAGTATGTGTTCTAGCATCCGAATTTAGATGAAAACAAATTTTAAATGGAAGATTTCAAACATTAAAATTTTTTCGTTTTTCACTTGTTTAAATTCTTGTGAAAAGAATAAGAGTTTTTTGTTCAAAAGTGAAAACGAAAAATCTAAATGTTTAAAATCTTCAATTTCCAAATTGTTTTCTTCTAAATTCGAATGCTAGAACAATACTTATCTGCAGCTATGCCACTTCGGTCTGACTTGTGTCCAACAAGTCTAATATTTATCTACATATGAGCATATATCGCTCATTTACTTCAATAGTAGCATAACTCAAAAAATTAGTTTTTTGAGTTAATAATGTAGAAAGATGCGGCATGTCGTATTTTATCTTGTGTAAAAATTTCATATAAATAGCTTGTACCTCCTGAGAGAAGAATTTTTTTTCCTTTCTCCAATGAGTTGTATGCAAATTGAAGACTTAAAATGCGTTTTCCGCAAAACTGGTTTTTTTGAGTTGTGCCACTATTGAAGTAAATGAGCAATATGTATGTATGTATGTACGTATGTACGTGAATTTTCTTCAACTTTTTTCTATCTTTCAATACATACAGGGTGGCGCAAGAGTAATATAATTTTGGCGCCAAATGTTACTATGCTTTAGCGTTTATGATGTAGATATGTATACATGTATGTACATATGTACATACATATATACAAGAATTAGTTGTCAACAAGCCATGGGACGATACACACCTCGAATAAACTTTTTATGAAAACAAAGTATTTTTCTTTCATACGAAAACTATACCCAGTTAAAAAATTATATTAATTTTGCACCATCTTGTATTATTTGTGATACAAAACTACTAGAAATTTCAAATGTAAATTAAAAAAAATTTAAATGAATCGTAAAAAGTTTGATAAAAACTGCTGAACCTAAAATTAATTTAAAAGAAGATTCCTAGTGAAAAAAATTGGAAGTCATTCTAGCGGAAGTACATTTTCATTGCTTCCAAAAAATCGATATTTTTAATTTGCCGAGAGTGAGAAAAAAACCATGTAGAAGCTTATTTTAGTCACACAAAACCTTGTAACTCCTCCATAGTGTTAGAAAATACTCACCAGAATTTAAAAAAAAATTATTTTTTTTAAGAAATTTATGAACTAATTTTAGTCTAAAATTTAAAAGTTATTTGCTTAAATTTACATGAAAGCACTGTTTCGGGGTTAAATTCGTATAAAAAGAAACGAATTGTTAAAAAGGCAACTATTTACCCTTTTTCCTAGATGAAAATATTATCATAGAACACAAAAAAGGGAATTTTTCTTAATATCGCTTCCAATTCAGTGACCAGGCATCGAAAAAGAGAACTTCTTGCAATGACAACCCTATGTAAAAATCATTAGATCGGATCGAAATTTGCACTACTTCCGCATCGTAAACTCTACATTTTCATGACTTTTTTGGAGTCTCTTTTTTTACTGGGATTTCGAATATTTTTTTTTTCATAAATTATAGGTGGTGTGTTGGAAAACTTGCGATTTGGAAGTATGTAAGCAATTTTCACACTCGAAAATACTGTCATATTGATAGGACGATTTTGCGTATTGGAAGTTAAGATGGCTCTTACACACGCAAAGTTTACTTTGCAAAGTCTGTAGTTTGTAGGGGAGAAGAGTAAATTTAATGGAAGATCGTTTCCCTTCTATCTGTGTGTGAAGTTTGCAAAAATTATTTTAAACATCCAAAACACAAATTTAACAATTAAAGAGTTTATTACAAAAAATCTGAAGTTATCAAATAAATGTAAAAGTGGTCTAAGCCATATTATATATTATATTTTTTGATTTGTTCAAATGTAATCTACTAAATATCTCAACCAAAAAAATATATGACTTAGACCACTTTCATAATTACGAGCCCAAATATAATTTTTTCAGAAGGGACAATAATTTCAGTATTTAAAATAGGTTAACAGGTATTTTTTTATTTCGGAAAATTACGTTTTATGTTATTTTCCTGTAAAAAAAACTAAATGATCTATTAAATGAAAAAAAAAGAGCATCTATCCAAACAATTTTTTTTACCACGTATTGAATTTTTGATAAAACGGCACCATTACATTCTTTTCGGATCTAAAAAGAATTAATTTTTATATTATATAGAAAAACAGTGCAGAGTCCTATTAAGGTATAGTGTTTTCATACGTATAGTTAAGACCTGGTTTTGACGTAAAACCCATAAACAGTTGATTTTGCGTTCACACTGCAGGTTTGATAAATCACATTCTGCTTATACGATTGACGTATCACTTATTTTGTTTTCGTACAATGGGCGATTCGATCATTGATGTGACGATTTGTTTAAAACAAAATAAATCTACTGCAAAAACTGGTGTATTTGTTACTATATTTTTTCTGCTTTTTGTAACACTTATTTGCTAAAAATTTTTTTAATAGGCAGACGAATTTCAGAGGTCAATGAAAATATTTTTATTGTTTTCCGTTTAAAAGATATTTTTTGTCTTTGCTGCAATCTTTTTTAAGTTTACAATGCTTCAATTGGCCTTTATTTCTGTTAGCTGGCATAAACATTATCAGCTGCTTCCGGTATTTTTAACTTGGCAGCACTGAATTTAATACAGCGAAAACAAGATTTTACGAAAACATTTTGTTTAGTAAAACCAGGGGGCAAATTACGGCACTCGTTATCGAACGAAATTATGAAATATTTCAATAGAGTTTATATGGAAATATTTTAAAATTTCGAATCGTTTCGAATGCCGTAATTTGCCCCCAGGTTTTTACAGTTGGATGTAGAGTTGAAATCAATTTTTATTAAAACCATGTCAGTGTAAAAACACTAGTACTTAAATCTCTAAATTGTCAACATTTATAAGTTCCTTTATTTTTGTCTCCTTTGTTGCCACATTTTGTTCTCTTCCTTTTTTGTTAAACATTTTTCTGACTCTTCTTTAGTTCTAGTGAGAGTTTTTATGTTTAATATCTTTACTCATTTCTCAAATGTATTTTAAAATGGGAGTGTGTGTGTGTTTGTGTCCATAAATTTTTTCATGTTTGCATTTTATTAAAAAAGGACACTAACTTACACCACAACCCCGCACTTTTGTATTTATAAATCATGCACACATACATATGTACATACATAGATTATTGGTACGTGTAACTGTGTGTGGGGTTCTATATGTGTATGTATGTATGTATACGTTGTATGTATAAGTACGTTATTTTTTCAATGCTACCTTTTTAATTATAAATCATTGTGTCTTGGTTTAACCCATTCAGCGTTAATAGGGGTTGTTTGGAGTAGAATTGAAAATTTGGCATAATTATATGCCATTATTTACACTATGCAAGTCTTATTGCTAAGCTTTGTTAGGTGAGAGATACGGGGGGTAAAGAAACGGTTCTGTTCCCCTCGTCACTCTTTTTTCACAAACTAATCAGCTTAGCAATAAGACTTGCATAGTGTAAATTAGGACTTTGCATAATATGATGTATTATAGGTTTATTTAACAATTAACATAACATAACATAGTAATAATGAAGCGATTTAATTTTTGTTTTTTGGATTATGTTTATTATTCAATTGCTAATATTAATGCATTTAAAACAAAATAAAAAAACTAAATATTCAAAGAAAAAACAAAATGAAAAGAAGTCGGTTAATAAAATAAATCTTATGTACTCACTTTTGCACCTTCAGGCAACATTTAAAATATGTTGTATTTTTAGTACTTGATCCATAGCACGTTATTTTCTAATGCACTATTTATTCGTTTGGCATAATTTTAACTTAATATTTTTTGACAATTTCGTCTGGAATTTTCTGCCACTCCAGCTGCACACATTGCCACAACTCGATTCAGATAGATGTAGCGGTTCGATAATGTGCCAACCCTATTTTCGGAATTGACCACAAATTCTCAATTGGATGGAGGTCCACTCAACCATTCCTTAACGATTTTTGAGGTGTGTTTCGGGTCTCCATCCTATTGCAACACTTCTTTCTCATGATATTCGATCACGTCTAGAAAATCGGGAATATAGGATTGCAATATATTTAAATGTTATCAATGATCTTATGATGCTATAATTTTTTTTGCAATGGACCAATATGCTACCATGTAAAACAATCCCGCACCATGATGTTGCCACCGCCCTCCTTGACCTGTTTGTTTAATATATTGTCGTTGAATGGTGTCCTGCCAGGCAACATAATGATTGGACCGTTGAAGACTGGAAGCGCGTACTATGGTCAGATGAGTCCATATTTAACCGATATCAGTTGGATGGTAAACAGTGAGCCGAAAGCAGGTGAGCCAACATCATGCTTTGGGTTGTGCATCACGGTGTGAGGTTTTTTTACATGGTGGCATATATGTACATAGGTAGATCCATTGCTAAAAATTTATAGAAAATCTTCTGAAAATATTTGGAATATAATGAACGGAAACAATTTATTTTTTTTTAACTAAAAAAGGTTTTATTATTACTAATACAATGCGAAGCAGCAATATTTTTTATTCTTAATTTCCTCTCAAGCGATAACGTGTGAAATTCTTAAGGAAGTTGTATCATGAAGCCTCCTGAAAGCCACTTACTTATGTTTGTTGGGGTTTTCATTAAAGAAAGAATATAAACAATACATTTTAAATATAGATTTATTAAAGCATTAGTACAAACGTATCGCTCTTTTATTGCGATACAATAAACCTTGTTTTATTTTGAAATACTTTTCACTTTATATATTTTTAACTCCCGGCAAAATAGGGGTGTTATACATATCTAAAGACGTACAGACCAAACGGCTGGTCCGATTTTGATTTAGTTTTTTTCTATTCGAAAGGTGACTTGATCCAGAAGGTTATTCAGCCATGTCTTCAGAAAATCGGTCCAGCAGCTTAGAAGATATCACATCTTTTCTATATATGTACATTACGGGGTTTTTAAGATTTTTAATTTTGGTTGTGTATAGTCTAAATTTAAATATACCTAGCAAAACTTAAACAAATATAGTTTTCCAGAAAATAAGTTTTTGCATTTTTAATCGAGATTTAACACAATTTTCAATAACTTTTGTAAAATATTTTCAAAATTATTTTATATTGTTTGTTTTTGAAATTTTTATGAACTTTTTCAGAGTTATTAAACTTGAAAACTTTCCAGAACGAATCGTTTTGAAGTCATTAGATTTCCATCACACACCTGAATATCACGAATTATTATTCTGCATCAGAAATGTTATATGCATGTAAGCGAAATGCGAATAATGAATTGTAATTTTTGCATTTTTGAGAAATTTCCAATGGAAAAAATTTGTCAAATAAACCCTTAAAGTTGAGTATATATTTATTTATTGGATTTTTGTTTCATTTTGGTACTCCTGCCAACTTATTTTTATATTTATATCGCTTGAAATATTCGCTTTGATTTCAATAGAATTTATATGGAAATATTTTTAAATTTCGAATCGTATCGAATGCTGTAATTTGCTCCCCCCTTCCAGTTCACTGAACAAATTTCCAAAGGCTTGGAAAATTTCTTTTTCAACACAATCTTCCTGAACAATATTAAAACCATTATACCTGTATTTATGTTACATATGTATGTACATACTTGCGTCATTTATACAGTATGTATAAAAATTTTTTTGAGTTGTGACTGTTTAAGATTTTAGTGTGCATTATGTATGGCCTTCATAAAAGAATGTGTAATCGTTATTTTTTTCTGATTTTAGTTTCTTAAGTCAAAATAATCCTTATTAAATTTTGGGCATTTATGATACTAAATTCGGATTTCATTAACATATGAATGTACATACATATGTAATAAATGTATGTTCCGAAATTAGCAAATATTCGGAGGTCTATCATATCATATTTTAATTAATAGTTCTTAAGGGGTTAAAAATAACTACTTAAATTTTATTTCATATTGCATTTGTGTTTTATATGCATATGTAAGTAACTATGTACATACATATGTAAACATTTACCTATAGTCTTTCGAAATATTTCTGTTTAAGGAAGACAGAAAAGAAGGCAGGCAGGCATAGAAACAAAGCAAAAAAAATCAAAATTTATTACAACTAAATGTTGCTTATTCTTCTGCTATTTTCTAACAAATAATAAAGTTTTTGTTTTATGCATGTTTGTTTACACCTCTCTCTCTCTCTCTTACTACCATGCTTTCCATATCTGGCAATTCTACCATCTTTTACACATTCATACATACTGATTATTATGACTGTGACTTCCTCTATTTTGCCGTTGGTTTCAATTCGCATTTTGTTTATGATGATGTACGTGTGGGGTGTTTGGTTTAGGAGGTTCGATACCGTTTATTCCAAAGTTATTTTATTTCTTTTTGTCAAGTAGATTTTAAACCGTGCAATTGGTTTTATATAAAGTATTTTATGCACATACATACATACATACATATGTAGATACACCCAACTCTTTTTTTACACGATTGGTACGTTCCTAAGAAAATCATGTAAGATCTGAATCGTGTTAAAAATACTTAGGGTGCGTACAGAGTGGCCGCTTGTTGCCGAGCCGAGCTTGACGCTTGTTGCGAGAACTAATGCGAGAAAACTGGTACGATACAAATTAGTACAAATAAGCGCGAACCGTTCATAGTGGGCGCCGAGATGGTCAGAGCGCAAAGCTGATTGAATGCGAGAAAACAGTTCCAAAGCGTTTTTCAGCGCCGAAAACATTGTTTATGTTCTTTTGTTATGATTTCAACTTGTTTGGAAAACAAAAAAAATTAAAAACAAAAATTTGAGAAAAAGTAAACAAAAAATGCAATCAAAAAATAAATTTCAGTTTATTTCTAAACAAAATAAAACTCAAGTCATAATTAGTATTTTCTTTAAACTTTATAACCACAATCATCAACAGCAGGAGCAGAGATTCTGCGAAAAGCTAGAACGCACAGCAACATTAAAAAAAATTTTGTTCTCTGTTGTTGTAATTTTGGGTATAAAATTCTCTGGAAAAAGTGAAAGCAAAAATTATATGCTGTTGTCATTCATCAAATAATGGCATTCTTGTTGAACTTTTCTTCTTCTTTTCACGAATGAACAACAAACCCAAATGCATACAAACATTCATAAAACACAAATAATAAATAAAATATCAGTGCTGATTCTCGCATCCACTATGCACACTCAAACTTGTTTCTCGCATGAAAAATTCTCTCAATAAGCGTCAACCAGCTCGGCTCGGCAACAAGCGGCCACTCTGTACGCACCCTTACACTTAACGTGTGTGGGACACAACTATAATTCTGATGTTGCTATGTTTGGAACGAAAAATAAAGGACTTGGTTGAATTTGGAAACTTTCAGATAATATATTCTAATTTATGAAATTTATTATTCGTATTATTGTCATAAGTTTATTTAATTTGAAGTCTACTGACGACTTGTTACAGCAACAGTGAAATGCATAGATAGATAACGCTGAACCAGCAGTAAATAAATTTCAAATTAAAATTTTCTAATTTACTAAATACATAAAATGCATAAAGCCAAACCATATAAGAAATTCACTCAATTCAATAAAAACAATATAAAACTATACATTTCACATTTCGTATGTCAACTTAAAGCGAAGCTCACACTCAAAGTGGTACACTATAATTTTCATATCTGTATATAGCGTTGAATAAATTTTTAACACTTGGTTGACTTTCCCATCACTTGATATCACAACTTGAAGACGCCTTGCTATACTTTCAAGCAAATTTTTTATAACTCAGGTTCAATAATATACCATTCTTGTGTTACAACTTCCCTCAGTGCCTTAAAACCCTTTGCCCGTCGCCTGGCCACCATTTTTTTAATTCTGCCGCATATGCTCTATAAGATTCAATTCTGGTCAGGAAGGAGTAAATGCCATTGCTTTTGGGCAAGTATAAAATAGCAAATTTCGTGCATTCCAATACTTATTGTTGGTGTCGCTGTCCTGATAGAATACGAAATCGTCTTTTATACCAAGATTTCTGGTACTTTCCACCACGCTTTTCGTTTTTCAACACAAGGTTTGCGTCAAGAGAGTCCTTTTTTTTTTTTTTTGCTAATAATTTAAAATTCGAAAACATATTTGTAACTTGGTCAATGCTTATGAGTATACGAAGGACTAAAAAGGCCTTACAGAATAATAATGTTTGTTTGTTTACAAAAAATAAAGTAGTACTTGAATTATTATTAGCGATTTTTATAATTAAAATGAAATAGAAGTTACAATTAACGATGTCTGGTACAGAAAGGTACATATTAGTATACCTATGCGGGCGAATTCTGACGTTGTACGAAAAACTACACACTACACATTTTTATTAAGTTCTGGATTTTTTTTAATTCGCCGATGTCTACCTGATCTTAATTATGTATATACATCAGGTACACATCTTGCAAAAAATTTTGCTGTATTTCATTATCTTGAAAAGAAAGAGTCGAGTGTATACGTATGTACTATTTATGTGTGTTGATATGTAGATATGTTTTAAACATATCTACAGTGTGCCAGAAAAAAAGGCGTACCGAACCAAATCGATTTATTCTCTTACGACATCTAAGTGAGCTCAATGCGATACGTTGACCGGTTCTTAAATGATGAGATGTTTACATCAATACATAAATATACAGACACACTTCCAGGACCTTAAAACGTGGAAATATGAAACTCGATTTGCCAAAATTAGGATAAAATCAGTAACTTCCTATATTTACATAAATTACCGGAAGAATCAGGTAGTAAACAAATGTGATATTAAACATTATATTTTGTAAATCCAATAACTCAAAAAATCAATATTTTTTACATTAGAAAGCGACAGGTATTTCAAACAATTTACTCAAGTTATTGGTTTACTTGTGTTTTTAATGTTTTAGTTGTATAGTGTTTTCACACTGACATGCTTTCAATAAATGTTGGTTTTAACGTTAAAACCTGGTTGTACATAAAAAATGTTCTTGTTAAAACCAAATTAAACAACCTTGTTTTTGCTTTAATAAATTCAGTGCTGCCACGTTATAATGACCGAAAGCAGTTAAAATAAATTGAGTAAAGTGCGACTTTGACCCGCGCACGAAGGGTTATTATAAAATATAGTTTTGACATTTTTTTTTCGTTTTTGACGTTGTTTTAATTTTTGGCGATTTTTTTTATTTTGGCGATTTTTTTAATTTTGGCGTATTTTTTTGTTTTTGCGATTTTTTCGATTTTTGTATCTTTTTTCCATTTTGGCCATTTTTTTAGCTTTGACATTTTTTTCTCGTTTTGGCGATTTATTCGGTTTCTGGCGTTTTTTCCTTTTGGCGATTTTTTTTTAATTTTGGCGTTTATTCATTTTGGCGACTTTATTCATTTAGGCCCTTTTTTGTAGTTTTGACACATTTTGGCGATTTTTTTCGGTTTTTGGCAATTTTTCAATTTGGCGAATTTTTTCATTTTGGCGATTTTTTTTTCATATTAAAAATTATTTTATTACAGGAGCCTTTTCCGGTTTTTGGCGCTTTTTTCATTTTGGCGTTTTTTTTTATTTGGACGATTTTTTAGTCTATACAAAAATACACTAGTTTTACAAATTTCATACAATTATACGTATATTACATGGGATTTTAACATTTTTAATTGCTCGTTTTGGAACACCCTTTAATTTTTAATTCTGATGTATTTGTTGTTGTAGCGGCCAAGGTTCTACATACTCTGTCCAAATTTCAGGTCCGTAGCTCTTACGGTTCCTGAGGAAATACCGAGTGACGGACAGACGGACAGCGTAGCGAAAACATAATTTTTTCAACTTTGGTGTACTTAACCCTAAAAAGGAAAGGATCAGAAATAATTTCTTATTCGGGCTTAAGTTCAGTAATTTCAATTCTTATGCCCGAATAAGAAATTATTTCTGATTAAAATTCACAGATATGAAAAATATCTCGAATTCTGGCAATATCGATAAAATTAACGTAAACAACTAATCTTCAAAGTTATTTATTTTTATTTATTATAATTTATATATTTTTGATTTTTGTTTTTTTTTTTGCATATTGCATTATATATTATGCATTGCAGATTAATTTGCTTTAATAAATAATCATTTTTAACCTCGTATGTCGTCGGGTGGTTACTGGTTTGCCGCAGTAAATAATATATTCTTAATATACTGTGCGGCAAACCAGTAACCATCCGGCGATATGCAAAATTCAAAAAACCGTTGAAGTATTGAGTAGTATCAAGTACCCAATTGAAAAAGTATCAAGTAGTATTGAGTATTCAATTCCGTAAAAACACGAGTTAGGGCATATCTACTTGACACCACCGATATACATATGTATAAAATTTTAATTTCCCAGCAGTTCTGCGCTTTGTATAAGTATGTAGTTCCCTGTTTTAAAATATTCATTTGTGAAATATAAAATAATTTTAATTTTAGAATACAGTTTGTCAAAAAAGTGTTATAAAAAGTAGAAATAACTATGGCAATAAATACACTTATTTCTATAGGAGATTTATTTTATTTTCCACAAACTTATTAGACAGCATGTGTGTTAAAACCTGAATGTAAGTTGTAGTGTGAACGCAAAATCCGCTTAATAGGGGTTTTGATGTTAAAACCACGTACATGAGGATTGATTTAAGCTTGTTTTTATCATTTAAAATCTAAGGATACTAGTACTCAATATTATATAAAACTAATCCACTTTTCTTAAGAAAATGTGTAACAGTTTGTTTCGCTCACTGTAAGGTTAAAATATATATGTATCTGTGCAGTGCACACTGTGCACATAGATACAATTGAAAGATATAAAGGGTAAATATAAACCCACTTGGCCAAGTATTTAAAACATCTTAAACGATGGTACACGAAACAAAAAATCGAGGAAGCAAAATTGACGGCAGTTCAAGTAAATCGCTGAAGAAATTTTTTATCAAATGCCCAGCACCATATCGCGGTCTTTCACAAAATGATAGTGTGAGTTCTTGAGCGACAAAATCACTCAAACTCACACAAATTTCATATATTTTGCTGAATTGTTTTTTCCGTTTCGTTTAAATTATTGACTGGAATTCGAACTTAAGCTGCATGTTTATAGGATTTGGCGCTTAACTCCTAGCTACAGCGCCACCTACAGCTTTGTCAACAAGATACATATTCATGTGTTTGATTGAAGATAAAACAACGACTTGTCACGCAGATTGTCATCAACAAAGTCAAAAGTGTTTGATTGAGGACAACATGCAAGGCATTTTCACTCAGATTGTCGTGAACGAGGATTTTCTTAATTTTTATTTTATTTATTTATTAAACATATTAATGCAAAGTAAATTTGCATAATATGGTGTTGCACAAATATGGGCGGAGTAACGTAGACCATATGCCCAAGATGGTATTAACAGTATTTTAAAAGGTTTTGTGACTGAATGTACACGACCTATGCCTTCACATAGGAAGTAGGCAACGTGGTTGTTAAAGAAATTCCACAAAAACCGCAAGATTATACGGTTATCCGTGGCAGATCAGTCAACCAGTGCGAGCGAGACGAAAAATTCTCGAAGGCCAAACAACACACACAAGCCTGACCGCACTTAAGAAATAATTACGATGACGCGAGAGATGTTCCCCGACCCAGAGCTGCTTAACGACTGATTTTCTTAATATTGTCGACTAAAAAAATAAATACAGAGGATAAGTCATACAATAATCATAGATGAAAATGTCGTGCAAGCCAATCTGGCCAACTGGGAAATATCAGCGGATTTTGCCATCGTTTGCTGTAGTAGCAATCGCATACATCATTATTACTCGTATAATAATCATCTTTATTCCGTTCGAATCGAACTCATTTGAGTGTGTATTTTGTTTTTACTCGAATTTAATATATAAAATAGAAAATAATAAAAATTCAACGTATGTCACACAAACATCGACGACATCGTATCGTCTCCTCGTTATATATTCTCTATTTTCATCATGTACCTTTTTTGGCTTTTTTAAAAAACACACAGCACTGACTTTTTTAAATGGATTCACATATTTGGTGGCTGTGATGTTCATGTTGACGTCTCTGATGATGATGGCGAAGAGTACAACAACAGAAGCAAAAACAAGAACAACGTTAGTTGGTAATAATGTTAATGTAAAATTTCGTTTTTGAAATTAGGGGTGCAAAAATGAATTTTTACTCTTAAATTTTATTATTACATACAATATGTTAATTTGAAATTTTTTTACATTAAAACGTGAATATACATTGCATATTGCTCATTTACTTCAATAGTGTCACAACTCGAAAAATTAGTTTTGCAAAAACGCGTTTGAAGCAGGTATTATAACTTATATTTGTTAGATTTATAAATTATATTTGATTATTATCAGGGACAGGGGTTTCATGCAAATGCATGATAATGGCAAGAACTAAATATCTTTACGAAACAATGAATTTGCGTTAAAATGGCATCGATTTGTTAGTGCATATTTTTGCATATGAAAATACTGAAAATGCCTATTTTTGCATAATTGGGCCATAAATGCATATTTTTGTCACATGTTTTGGTACAAATCCATGGTTTTGTGTCATATTTTGTCAAGAATTCAAATTTCCAAAAAAAATTGTTTGAGAAATTAATGCAAAACTGACTTTTTTTGCAAAATTTATTCCCTTGCGTTGTTGTAGAATTTAGGAGGCGTCGAACAAAACAAGACTTGTCCCGTTAACTGTTTTTAAGGGATATGCAAACTTAGAGACTAGCAAGGAAAAGTCAGTTTTCGTTATTTTTAAGGCAGGATCCAACTGGTTTAGAATGAAAATATTTTGTGACTGTGTGGCCTGTGCCAAACGGTAGCAAAGTACTATTTTAAGTAAATTTTTGATACTTCTGAGCTGAATAAAATTTCACTAGCCCTAGGGTCTAGTAGAATTTTTGACACAACAGATATTGTATATTGTTTTATAACAAAAAGTTCTTTTAAAAAATTGTTGGTAGCCGACGGCTTGTAGTAAATTTTTGTGCTTCGCCGTCGCAGCAAATTTTTTCATCAGCTTCTTTCTATGCTAAAGCGATTTTGTAAAAATTTTACATTGTCAAAAAGATATCATTTGGCACAGCAGAAAAATTAAATTTTTTCCCCACAGGCAAATATTTTTTTACCATAGTACTTTTCTACGGTTTGGCACACGCCCTCTATAGATGTGTACTTGGAGATCCCGAAAAAAATTAAACAAATAATTTACTGAGGACGTGTCTAGTTTTGTTCGTTAAGCTATGTACAGACGGTTGTCAGATCTTACAATATTGCCAGTAAAATGTGTTCAAAATTTCTTACAACCGTGTGAACTGACAAATTTTGTCAGACATCGTTGCCAGAAAAAATATTGTCAGTCCATTGAAAGACTAGCAGCTGACAACAAATTGTCAGATATCTTACAATCGTGTGAACACATTGTAAGATTATTGCCAGATATTTGTCAGACATTTTAATATTGTCAGATGTGCAAAGTTTATGCATCTGACAATGGCGTCATTGTAAGAGAATTATTTCTATGGGCAACACTGCATACGCTTTTCTTTAAAGAAAAAATGTATGGTAAAATATATGCACACAAAATCATTGCAATTGCTTCTTTATGATCCCTAATAATTTATAGTTTCACTTTTTACATTTAACACAGACACAAACGTTTGATATTTAACAATTTTTAACAAATGTTTTGAGTCTGGCAACGCATAACAACAGATCTGACAATTTGTGCATATGACAACCGTGTGAACTGACAATTTTTTGACTGACGATTTTCTTACAACCGTATGAACTGACAAGGAATATTGTACTGGCAATTTTCGATTGCCAGTACATTGTCAGCACATTGCTAGATCTGACAATATTTTAAGATCTGACAATCGTCTGTACATAGCTTTAGCTCTTTAATTCTAGAACGATTATACAAGCACATACACCTACAAAACTTAATGGAAATTGTCATTTTGAGATTTCAGGAGGAAATTATCTGATATTGTTTTTAAAACTGGTTCAAAAACAAATCTAATTGCTAGTATTCAATTCATTGTAATGGTTAGGTTAAATAAATATATAAGATTATATAAGAAGATTAATTTTAATTTGAGCCGATTACATCCACAGGCGTTACAATACCCTTTTTAATGTACAAAAGCTTTCTTAGAATAAATTGATTGAACTTCACATTCGAGAATACATAAAAAAATATAAAATTTTTAAACGAAAATAAGTTAATAACAACACTTTTCTTTTTCTATTTGTGTATCGCTCCTTTACTACAATATAAAACCCAGTAAAAAAATTTGAAAAAAGGTAATTGGGTTTGGAATTAAGCATTTTTAGTGGAAGCTCTTCCCTACTGGTTTACCAACTTAATGATTTTAACAAGGCGTAAGACTAAAATAATCGATTTTTGAGAAGTACTTAATTTTTTTTTTATTTGGCAACTTGATCACGTAATCTATTTAACTAAAAAAATCATTATCATCATTTAGCAACTTGTACAGCATTTTTTAAAATTTTAGGTAATGTGATTTGTAAGCGAGTAATGAAATTTGGTAATCAGAAAAGTAAGTCATTATATGGCAAGTAGTTCTGATGGTAATGTGTAATTCTTTGCTGGGAATATCTCAAAAAATGCGTTTGGTGTTAATAATGCAGAATATATCCTTATATCATTTTTAATCTTGTGTTAAAATGTAATGTAAAAGGCTTGTAGACGAACCTCTTGAGAGAAGAAAATATTTATATATCTTTATCTTTAGTTGTATGTAAATTGAAAAAAAATTTTAAAAATATGTGCTTATTTTATTGTTTTTAGTGCACATATTGCGTTTTTGATGTCATATTTTAGGCGCCTAAATTACCTTTTTTAAGTGCATGAAGTCCTTGTCTCTGATTAATATCAAAGATATTGATTTGGAATGTAACGATGCTTTATTAATTTCTATCGCTGTTTATTTTGGGCTTTTTATTCCTTAGGTAGGTAGGTACGTACTAGAGTTGTGTAGCTCATGAACGAACTAGTTCAATCGAACGATTCACTTAACTGAGCGCTGTGAGCCGTTCAATTCACTAAGCGGTGTCGGCTCAGTACTGAGTGGTTTCTACATTTGTATCGAACATTTTCAGTAGCTCGTTTTAGACACAAACCTACAATCCAAGCCACTTAAATAACATGTGGGCTTATTCAGCAGCTCGTTTTAGACACAAACCTATGTAATTGAAGTGGGTTTGTGTCTAAAACGACCTAATGAAAGAGCTCGATACAAGTCTTGTGGTTTTTCAACGTATTTTTTGTGTCGCACAAGTACATACATAAAAAAAGTATACATATGTAGATATGTATATTTATTAACCAATTCCACTCATTAAACTATTTTACTTTTATCTTTTTTTTATACTTCACCTGCCTTGTTTTGCAATGTATGACACACACACGAACACACTCTATATAAATCTGTGACTTTTTATGTTTCAGTTTTCGCTCTTTATTTATGCTTGAAAAAATGTTTCACTACAAATGAACTGAGCTACTGAGCTAACTGAATGAAATACTTCAGTAAAGTGAGCTGAGCTGAAAAGAGCGGTCACTCAAAAGAGCTGATAAACACAACACTAGTACGTACTAGAGCTGTGCAAGAAGTGCTTGTTTGCTTAGCCTTCATGTTTTACAGCATTGAATTGTTCTCTCTGTTTTGAGTGCACTTAATTTTATGAGAACACTAAAAATGGTATTCAATTTTATCAAAAGTATGCAAAAGAATTTGTTTATCTGCCAAGCGAGGGCATCAGTTATTGTTGTGTCCAAGCAGTGTTGCCAAAACGGCGGTTTTCCCGCTATATATGACTGTATTTTGTTGTCATTAGCGGCAAGTCTATTTAAAAAAACACCAGCGGAAATTTTAGCGGAAGAATTTCTTAGTTGACGGATTTTCAGCGTTTTTCTGAAACTTATAAAAAAATATTGAATCAAAATACAGGAAGGTTATTATGTAATCCGAATCGAACGGAAATGTGTTCGAACTGTAATGTTAATAACATACAATTTCGAATCGAATTACATAATAACCCCCTAGTATTTTTAGCGCAGCTATGCGACACGTATCCTGGTATTTATGTTGAGTTTTTTTTCCCATATTAACACGTACAGCGAAAAGAAACTAACGTCACTTTTTTTGCAAATAAAAAATTTTCATATTGTGCTCGTGTAGTATAATGTGAAACTTTAAGAGGTTGAAAATAAAAACATACATAAATACGAGTATAAAAGTGAACAAATCTCATTTTTAGTGAATAAAATTTAAATCGAGATTAAAATTGTATTACAAACGAATTTAATCATTATTTTCGTATTAAAAAAAAATAGTAAAAAAATCTTTATACAAACGAAAAACAAACCGAAAACTGGGTGATTGGACCAGTGAGTATGAGGAAAACATAATATCAACCAAAATCTCTCAAAACAATAACTTTTTCTGAATAATTTGTTTTTGATTACAGACATTTTTTATTGAAATCTTCCTTCGAAATTAAACTTCAAGCCAATGAGAATTGAGCCACAGAGTTTATTTTATCAACACTATTTTTTAATTTCAGATAGTCAGAAAATCAGGAATAATTAGGGTCTATCGCAGAAAATGTTGAAAAGATACTTAATCAGCTTAAAATTAATATTAATAGATGGAATAGTCCATTGGATTCTATTTTTTCCTGGTTCGATGTTCGGGTATGGAAACTCTGCAGGAAATAAAATACCTACTTAAAGAGTAGGCTGAGTTTTGCTTACAAATATTGGGGAAATATGAGATTCCGACATATATATATCTATGTATATGTATACATATTTTATAAAATGTATCGTATTCTCTTTTTTTACCAATAAACCATAATAAATTCAGTGAAGTGCGACTTTGACCCGCGCACGAAGGGTTCCGTACGGGCACGAGATATGTAATTGAATACGAACAATATAAACTATTTAAGTTTAAAAAACACTAATTAAATATAAACTATAGTTTTGGGATTTTTTTCGTTTTTGGGTTTTTTCGGTTTTAAGCGTTTTTTTAGTCTGGGGGTTTTTTGAATTTAGTGGCGCTTTCTGAGTTTTGGCACTTTTTTCACGTTTTGGCGATTTTTTTTTTGTTTTTGAAGTTTTTTTAATTTTGGCAATTTTTATTATTTTGGCGTTTTTTTATTTTGGCAATTTTTTTATTTTGGCGATTTTTTTTAATTTTGGCGTTTTTTCATATAGGTGATTTGTTTTTGGTTTTGGCGATTTTTTTAGTTTTGGCACTTTTTTTTCGTTTTGAGGACTTTTTTCGGTTTTTGACGTTTATTTTAAATTTTGGCGATTTTTTTTTAATTTTTGGCGATTTTTTTTTCATTTTGGCGATTTTTTTTTCACATAAACAATTATTTTGGCTTTGGCACATTTTTCGCGTTTTGGCGATTTTTTCGGTTTTTGGCGTTTTTTTCATATTGGCGATTTTTTTCATTTAAACGATTTTTTCGAATTTGGCGATTTATTTTAGTGCTAGAATTTTTTCTTTAATTTTGTCGATTTTTTTCGATTTGACGATTTTTTTTTAAATTTTTGGCGATTTTTTCAGGTTTTGGCGATTTTTTTTCGGTTTAGCGATTTTATAATTTTCGGATTTTTTAGTTTAACCGTTTTTGAAAATTTCAAGAGTTTACCTCTTACGGTTTCCAAAATATAGCAATTTGTCAAAATTACATAGTCAAAATTGCATTAACTGATGGACCACCCTTTAATTTAAATTTTTTAATATTTTAATGTTTATTGTTGTAGTCTATATAAAAATACACTAATTTTACAAATTTCAAGTGTCAATATACATATGTACAGGGTGGCCCAGAAAGACCGAAGTGGTGTGAATTCCTTATAACTTTTTATTTAAGACATATAGCCTGTTTGTAGAACACGACTCGTCAATAAAAAGCGCTAACATGTTAGCATTATTTATTTTTTGGGGTTTTAGAACACGAGTGTTGACGATTTTAATCAAAATACGTAACAGATGTCAAATTATTTGCGTTTGTAGAACACGATTAGACTCACAATAAACGTCAATATGGGCGTTTAAAAAATTCTAGTCGTGTTCAAAATAAATAAACAAAACATGAGAAAGTGCTTTTTTTGAATTTAATTAATAAAAATATAAAAACAAAAAAAATTCAAAAATAAACAAAACACTATAAAAAATTTAAATATAATATAAAATAATACATAATTAATTAAAGAAATGGAACTTACAACAAGAAAAAGGTAAGTAAACTTTTATATAAAGATTGTTCTTGTTTTGATTGCTTACATTTTTAGCATCAAAACATCAAAATCACAACAAGGCTGCAGCTTAGCGAATTGATGGCATGAGTGGAGCAAATTTCACATTTGCCACGGGAACTCCACAGTTTGGTAGGTGTGTTATAAGTTTGTATTGTGTGCATATCTGTGTATCTGTACAAGTCCATGTACTGGCAGAACCGGTTTTGATTTAATTTTTTGTGTTTGAAAGGTGACTTGATCTTGAGTGTTCTTAGCTAGATATGTCTAAAGAAAATCAGTCCAGCGGCTTGAAAGCTATCACATATTATGTAGTTATATGCAACGAGGGTTTCTTAAATTTTCAAATAAACAAATTCTTCCACTTTCAAACAATTTGTAATAACAAATTTATGATAACTTCCAAAAGCCTCGACGGATTTTCTTGAAGTATAGACTAGGAGATAAACGATCAGGTCGGCTTTCAAATGAAAAAAGATTAAAATTGGCCTAGCCGTTTGGGAGGTACTTTGTCAAAGACAATCAGATTCAATAAAATATATCCAGAAATGATTTGATATCTTCTTAGCAGCTAGAGTGACTTTCTTCAAACAAAGCTAAGAACACTCTCCATAAAGTAACCTTTCAAACAGAAAAACTAAGTAAATATTGGTCCAGCCGTTTGGTCTGAACGTGGACTTGTACAGACACACACATACACAGCCACACACTAAAAACTTATAACACCCATTTTTTGGCCGGGAGTTAAATATGTCCATTTGTTTAAATGTATTTTAATTTTGTACTTAATACAATTTGTACAATATCTTCAAATAAAAGAATAATTTGCAAACAAATTTGTATCACGTTTTTTATGGCAAAAAAAGTATAGTCTAACTAATAATAAACGAAAATTTTTAAGGTACGAAGTGGTCTTA
This sequence comes from Tachina fera, assembly GCA_905220375.1. Classification (NCBI taxonomy): domain Eukaryota; kingdom Metazoa; phylum Arthropoda; class Insecta; order Diptera; family Tachinidae; genus Tachina; species Tachina fera. The sequence goes on along the minus strand of LR999965.1, from coordinate 47,131,153 downwards.
ATGAGGTATTTAGGGTGCCTAGGCACTATCGGATTGTATTCATGTGTTCACAAAATTTATCCAATTTTATCGTAGCGATAATTTCTCCAAATATTTTAAGTAAAGTAAAGTAAAGTGTAAGTTATTCGAAAAAAGAAAAAATAAAATATTTTTTTTAGTTTTTGCAAAAAAAATTGACCGAAAAGCTAATTTTTTGGTGTAAAATGATTCAAGTATTTGTTCAGTAGACTTTTGGCTACATTATTGCCATATATAGTTTAGAGCTATCACCAGGTCTCAACAAGATATTGGCCAAAAACTGAACATAATTTTTTTAGGGCGCACTGATTTAAGAAATCCTTAGAGGCCCATAAAAAATGGTCACCAAAATCAACAAACAGAGTATAGGGCCTCTGGTAGTACTATCAAAACTGTACTATACTTGACAAGAAACTCTATATTGGATGGCTACTTCAAGAATTTGCATCGTTTTATGGATTATTATCTTACCTTTTGCTATGTTTTGTTCATGTTTTTTACTTATGTTTGGTTTTTTAATACAAAAAAGAAATCTTTAAAACAGTTTTTTTACTTATTGGCTATTTTTTATTACACAAAACATATAATATTTATATTATCTTATATTATAATATAATAATAATAAAAATTAACAATAGGTTGGTCTTCTAGATCTTTTACATATTGTACATGTGGTAAATTTTGTTAAATTTAAAGCAAAGCAACAACAGTTTACCAAAGCTACAAGATGTAAAAAATCTACAAGGCCAACCGTGAATTCCGCTAATAATACTAATAAAATTTATGGCCATTATTACAACTTAAAGTTAGTTAAAAGTAGGATTTTATCGGACGTATAAAAAGTTGTCCACCAGTACAATTTGAGCTTAACCTAAATTGAGCGCTAAGTAAAGGCGAATGTATCCTTCCTGGTAAGTTGAATTAAAATTATAATAATGAATTGCGTTTTAAACGTTCGACAAAATCCTAATTTTAACTATCTTTAAGTTGTAATAATGGTCCTTACAATGGTAGCAATAATAAAAAATCAGCTTCCTTCCATTAAAATCGTGTTTCTTGATTTATTCGTACATATGTATGTACAATCCTAAACAAAAGAACACAATAAATTTCCACAATCTATGAGCAGAATATTTCAGTTATTACCTACCGGTTTATTAAATCACATAAAACTTTACCATTCGTAAACACGTCTGGCACATCTTTGAGTTCCTTGACAAATTTGTAGGCATGTAATTGGGCACAGATTCATCTCAGTAACGCAGCATTTAAAGGCATTGTATTTATAAAAAAAGTAAAGGAGATTTATTTTTGATATTGTGCAAGTCAAGTTGCAGACTTGCAACTTTTGTTGCAGCAAACTTTTATTTTTGAATGCAAAAGAACGAGAGAGGAATACAAAATATGATCTCCCACAAATTCAAGAACTGCTGCAACAAAAATTGCAAGCCTGGACCGGAACTAATTATGAAAACTACAGCATACCTTCACTGCGACGTATTTTGCGTACAGGAATATCAACCTGAGTAGCTTTTAAGGCATTTGTATTTATTTAAAGTTTGTTCCAAAACGCTGTTATCATCTGCATCGATTAAATGTTTAACCTTCCAAACATTTACTGATGTACGATTCAAATTTGGATAACGCGTGGCAAGATCACACAGCACACACATATGAATGTACATACTTATGTATATTTATTTATACACATCACTTATGTACATCGAACTTAATTATTAAAATAAATTGCAAAACTTTCTTTTTTAAATAAAATTGTTACACAAAATTTGTTTACTTTTTTTACATGTCAGTCGTGTTTTTTATGCACAAGAATAGGGTTGCTGAAAACACAATTTTGTATGAAAAAATGTAAACTAAAACTATTTTTTAATATGTTGGCAACACTACGATTTAGTACATATTTGACATAAGGGCGAGTTAACGTAAGCTGCACGACAAAGTCGAGTCGCGTTATATAAACGCTTTTCATTACGTAGTCGTCCATGAAATGGTTCGTCGTGAGTCGCCCTTGTCGCGTTCTACAAACAGGCTAATATTTTTTTAATTTTTTGTTTTTTAAATGCAGTAAATTTATAGGGAATATTTTTAAATTAGTTATTAAAAATGATATCCCGCAAGTGGTGGACATTTTCTGCTTCGCACAAATGTGTTCTTTCCATTTCCATTATTCATAACTTAGTTATGAGTGACGAAGCCTCGTTAACAAACAAAACTTTAGGATATGGGATATTGAAAACCCGAGAGTACTTCATCAACGACAATTACACCCAGTTAAGTATACTGTTTGATGCGGTGTTTCTTCAGAAAGGATCATTGGCCCATATTTTTTTGAAAATGAACGAGGTGTCGCCATTTCCATCAATGGTGATCGATATCAGGCCATGTTGGAAAATTTGGTAAAGCCAACCGTGGAAAACCATCCGCAAATATGGTTCCAACAGGATGGACCCACAGCGCACACTTCCAGGGCCACAATGGCTCTTTTACGCGACATCTTTGGTGAAAAAATAATTTCGCGTAGAAGCAATTTTAATTGGCCTCCGCGTTCCCCGGATTTAACTGCTCCAGACTGTTTCCTTTGGAGTTATTTAAAAGGGAAAGTTTATCTTAATAAGCCTAGGACTATTGAGGAATTAAAAACCAATATTCGAGACGAAATTAACAACATAACACCGGAAGTTTTGCGAAAGGTCATTGAAAATGTGTTGGAAAGAGCACATTTGTGCGAAGCAGAAAATGGCCACCACTTGCGGGATATAATTTTTAATAACTAATCTTAAAATATTCCCTATAAATTTAATGTATTTAAAAAACAAAAAACTAAAAAATATGTCTTAAATAAAAAGTTATAAGGATTTCACACCACTTCGGTCTTTCTGGGCCACCCTGTACATACAATTGTATGTATATTACATGAGATTTATACATTTTTCGTCGCTCGTTTTGGAGCACCCTTTAATTTCTAATTCTTATGTATTTGTTGTTGTAGTGGCCAAGGTTCTACGTACTCTGTCCAAATTTCAGGTCCGTAGCTGTTACGGTTCCTGAGAAAATACTGTGTGACGGACAGACGGACAGCGTAGCGAAAACAATAGGGGTCCATTTTTCACCTTTGGTGAACGGAACCCTAAAAAAGACGTTGGTTATAAAAAATTCAGCGGTTATATTAGCGTTTATTTTGATTGCTGACGGTTTTTAGCGGGTTTTCAGAGGCTATATGTTGGGAAATGCCTACAACATTTTGGCAACACTGTGTCCAAGCATATTTCACTAGTGCACACCGAATGACAATTGTAAAATGAGCATACAAGCGTACAATTATGTGTATGTGTAAAAGAAAAAACAAACAACGTAAAATCTACGTCGTAGATTATTTGAGCCTGTTAGTTCGCATGCTACTGTTCTAAGCATTGTGACCAATTCCTGAAAAATTTTGATGCTAAATTGACTTTAAAAAAAGCTGAAAAATAATTATAGTGCTAAAATCTAATGCTAACATTTAATACATACTTCTTTTTAATTACATTCTGCATTAGCTTAGCACACATAAGTGTCAAAATTGAATGTCTTAACGAGTTTTGCTTTACAATTTCACATTAAAAACCACGCTTGGATGTAATTGTTTGTTAAAAATACATTATGGGCAAATTGTTCATGTAAAATTCTGTAATGGAATTCGTTAAAACCTTGTTAAATTTAATCACGTATGCTAACTAAGCGCCCACCGTCTGACCAACTATATCTCAATATAAAGCTACTAATACTTTGCCGTTCAACACTAGCAACGTCAGTACACTTTTCTCTTCGTCGATATCCTGGCAGCTGCGGGAAAAATCATTGTGTTCGATCTTTAACCTTTGTGCATGCGTACTAGTGATGCACGAATATTCGTATTCTAATTGTCGAATATTCGGCCGTTTTCGCCAAATTCAGGCAAACGCGAAAGCGAATATTTTTCCAAAGAAATTAAATAAATAAATGCGTAAATCCTAAACGAAACTTAAATAAATGACTAAAAATTTTAGTTTGTACAAATACATTAATTTTTTGTAGAAATTTGTACTTTGTATCATTTTCAAATATTATTTAATGATCGTCATTTTTTTTTTTTTTGATTTTTGATTAACTTTAAAGTACGCCAACAAGAGTGTGAAGTCCTCTTTCATAAAAATTTTTTAATATTTCATATTGCATATAATATTCTTATTCGCAATTTTTTTTGTATACATTTAGCTATTTTTGTTGAAGGTATTCTGGCATCACTGAAACGATGTGAAAGCCAGGGAGCAAATTATGGTACCCGTTATCGAACGAAATTACGAAATGTTTCCATATAAACTCTATTAAATTATTTCGTAATTTCGTTTGATAACGAGTTCCGTAATTTGGCCCCAGAACATAGACGAATTGTTTGCGATACAATTATGATTATACGCAGTTAATAAAATTAATACTATTTGCTTATGTATACGTTTCGTTGAGTATTCATTGTAAAAATTTTTACTAAATAAGATATTTATGTTAATGTACAAAAAAAAAGTTTCGAATATCCGTTATGGGATTTGAAAAAGAGCGTCCTAAATATTAAGAAATGAAACGTTTCATTTAACTGAACGATAAAATACATAAGATATGCACATGTATGTTTTTACATACATAGATCTCTAGAGTAGTTGAATTGATTTGGGAAATGAATTATCAACACAATTAAAAACATTTCCAAGTTTAATAGGAAAATCAATAAATTCTTACACAAGCTCACAATTAATTTATTTTCATTTTGTAAGTTATATCAAACATCTAAACTCATGCACATACATATGTGCTATTAAAGAAATTAAAACGAACTTTTGTTCACAAGTAAAAAATCCATAAATTTATTTCGAAAGTAGCATAAGTGACTTTTCTAAAAACAAAAAAAAATCCCAAGATATGTGTACATATGATGTATATTAATTGATTATTTATTAAATTATGAAATAAATGCGTAATTTAAAAATATAGTCACTTCGATGGCTACATCGAGCCCTTTTTCGATTTTATCGTAAGCGACATGTTATCGAAAATAGGGTTTTTATTGAATTTAAAATTGTATGGGCCTATCCATAGTTTAGAATTATCAAAATGCCAAAATTGTTGATAACTTTTGAGATACAGGGTTCAGGTTCAATTTTATTGTAACCAACAATTTGCGTACAAAAACAAATTTGAATATTTAAAAAAAAAAACTTCTGCTGAAAAATTTAATTTTTGCCGCTTACGATAAAATCGAAATTAAGGCTCGATATGTAAATTTTTATTATTCTTTTTATTTTTGGTAATGGTACTTGTACCACTTTCAAAATTAATCACGTGAATGTCAACCTTATGTATAGAAACTATGTACATATGTATATGTACTCACTCAAACAACAACAACAGCAAATGAAATAAAAAATAACGATTAAAATGGAATAGCAAAAATTGTACCTCCTAAAAAGTAATTTAATTTGTTAATAGTACTTTGCTTGCTGTTTTAAGTAAGCAAAAGGGGGTGTTAGTTATAAATTCAGAAATTCATGTGTTGGTCCTTTTTGAACTGAAAACAGAGCAAATGAAAATTGAAAAAAATTACGATTAAACAAACCCTTGTATTTGTGAATGTATGTGCTTATATCCTTCTACGTAGGGGTTTAATAATATTTATAATACTTGAAGCAAATTTTATACATAAATTCTAATTTTAACCCCACAATACACTCTCTCACACGCTCATATATCTCTATAAAAGGAACAGAAAATAAATACAAGTAAATTAAAAAAATAGTAGACTCTTTAGGAAGCAGTACAAATCCTACAGTTACAATTTGACGTACACGTATGCTTCGATTATTTAAACGAAATCCAAAGATTTGCGAAAATGTTTAATTTGTGAGCGGACTAATAATATTACAAATTGCCAATATTTATTAGAATTGAAAATATTAAAGATCAATATTCTCTAGAGTTGTCATTTGAAGAGAAATAATTCGAATATTTGAATAACTTTAATAATTTAAAAACAAAAATAGAAATACTTTGAAAATTTAACTATGTATATATGTATATATAATTTTTATTAATTTTCTAGGGATCAGAAACCAACTGCACATAGACACATATCGCACCTGTTTCTCTAAAGAGGGTGAAATCAAAATATACTCAAACTTTTTCTAAAGTTTGAGAATGAATAACTTTATATTAAATATTAATTTAAGCTAAGCAAAATATATGTAGTTAGCCAAACTGTTTATTTGCTATTTACCATCAATATATGTATTTTATAAACTTATGTACATTACAAGATATTATCAAACAAACAAAAAGTGATACGAATGTTACCAAAAGGAAGTGGTGTTGATTCGCACCTATGAAAATGTAAAACTCTGCGAAATGATTCATGCTTTTTCTAAATCACGAAACTTAAATTGATCTGCATTGCGTTTGATTTTGGCTTTGCGTTAGTGCTTGTTGCGTTGAAATCATTTTATTAGCCTCTTTTATACAAGCAATAGTTGATACGTAACGTTACATGACATATTTTTCCATAGTAATGAATTTGAGTAAAATATAAAACAATTTATGTATTTATTTATTTAATACAAATAACAATGCAGTTCAGGATATTATGTACTTATACATCGTCTTATAAAATAATAAAGGGCCTATCATATTTTTTAAAAAATTTTCAACAAGTGTGATACATATTAAATTTAATTGAACTCTAGAGTAAATTTTAATCAGGAATAATTTCTTGAATGAAATATTTTTATTAATTAATGCACGTTTCGAAAGAAGAGAAGAGAAATTAAAATTAAATTCATCTATGTTCTGGATTCCACATCTTGTCAGTTCGGATGTTAAAACACATGCTACACCTGCTTAGGTTGAAATTTAGAAAATACAAATTAATAGTAGGTGTTCTAGCATCCGAATTAAAAAAAAACAATTTGGAAATGGACGAATTGAAGTTTTAGATATTTTGGTTTTCACTTTTAAGCAAAAAAACTTGTATTCTTTTCACTTCATAACAGTCTTGTGAAAGCAAAACTCAACAAGAAAATCAAAAACTTTTAAATCGTCCGTTTCCAAATTGTTTTCTTCCAAACACATACGAACTTAAACGATTATCTGACCTTCATTTTTTTTGTCCCGATATCTTTTTGTCTAACGAGATTTTTTCCTCTTTTAAAAATTGTTGTCATCTTTGGTCGACTTCAACGCCCTTTTCCCATATTTCCTCATTCTTTATTTTTTGATCTATACTATTCTATCTTTTAAAGGTACTTTTTTAAATTGGTTTTATAACGCTTTTCATTTTCCTTTTTCTTTTCCGCCAACGTTTTATTCATCTGCATAAAAAGATATGTTAACCCATAACAATATATTTTTGTGAAAATAAAGCATTACTTACTTTTTGAGTTCAAGATTAGAGATCAAATTAACCTTAATCTTCATTTTAAATTTTTGGGTAGTCGATTATATGGCCTTATTTGCTAGTTTAAGCGGCCAATCCTGGTGGTTTAATCTTACTTTAGTATTGACAACAAGCACTTGTAAGACATATAACTTTTTGTAAAAATTATATGCTAAAATAATTTAAAAATTTTTTAATAAATAATAAATATATATATTTTATATTATATATACATATATTTCCTTTAACACGCGCAATATATTACTTGTAAATAATAAAATATGACAGTTTCTTCTTCTTCCCACAAGAAAATCAAAGTGTGTTGATAACATGTATGACTTTTGCTCAGAAAATGTTGCCACACAACAAGAAGTTTAAACTACCACTCAAAAACATCAAACTCAATTATGCGAGATTAAATTAATTTTGGGATTAGCTAATTAGAGAAATAAACTAATTTTAATCCCTAACCCAAAAAGTCGCCCTAAATAAAACAATTTTATAAATTTTATTTTTTGTATAAAATTTTACTTACAATGACGAACGCTACAAACTTTGCCTACCTCTAAAGGTATTTGTTTTGAAAATTTTTGTAAAGTGCAAAATATTTTTAAATTCTGTTCCTAAAATTTGTTTAAAAACCAACTTTTAAGACACTTCGTCCTGACGAGTCAAATGTAACTATAATATTTCATCCTTTTTGGAAACGAACGTTATATTAAAATATCACGGAAAACAAGTGGAAAAGATTAATGTTAAAGGATATTTGTTTGCTCTCTCTTCATTTGTTCGTATTAGTTGTAGTTTTAAGAACATATTTATGGAAAAAGCATAACCACTACATACTTATTAATGTTTTGAACATTAAAGAGGAAATATGATTATATATTACTAAGGGCCAATTTCACCAACCCTATTTAAATATCAATTCATATTTAAATGTCGATTTTCATTTATTTTTGTATAGAAAAATGACTTTTAAATATGAAATGATATTTAAATAAGTTGGTGAAATTGGCCCTAAGAGTTAGAAAAATAGAAATTAGTTTTTTGCTGCCATATTTTTCTTCACTACAACTGAGATGTCATATAAATACATTACAGTCAAATTATTTGAAGGGTTTTTTTATGATACTATCGGTCAAGCAAAGCTTTTCAATAACATTTAAATTTTTGGTCATGGTTTACCTTTTGCTGGAGATGCCCATATGTACATACATGCGAGTATATACATATGTATATACATACATACTTATGTGTGCATGTTAAATGCATGTTACTAGACTTGTATCGAACTCTTTCAGTAGCTCGTTTTTGGCACAAACCACTGATCAAACCCATTTAAATTACATGGGTTTAAACGTTGTTTTGTGTCAAAAACGAGCTACTGAAAGAGTTCGTTACAAGTCTACATGTCAATAAGTTGTCGGAAATTACTTTGGGTCGTATGCAAAAAAACTTAGCAAAGCTTTGCAAAGCAATGTTAAGTAAAGTTGTATTCTAAAAAATCATTATATCAAATTTCTAAAGTATGTCCCCACGTTTGTTAAGACTACTTTAAGTTGATATTTTCAAAGGGTCTTATGCAAAAAAAACTTAATAAAGCTTTGCAAAGCAATGTTAAGTAAAGTTGTATTCTAAAAAAGTTATTATATCAAATTTCTAAAGTAGGTCCCCACGTTTGTTAAGACTACTTTAAGTTGATATTTTCAAAATGTGTATTTTGTACCCCAAATATTTTTGTTAATATAACACATATTGATTCATGTGACATCTGAAAATGAAGCTAGAAGTGTTAGCTCTTAGCTTAGATTTAATATTTCTGTCATGTAATGGAAAACCTCATCAAATTATCCAACTGATTCAAAAAACCTCGTAAAATCCATAAAAAAATATTAATATAAATACAATTGCACAAAAATGTTTTAGTGATGTACATACAATCAATACAAATCGAAAAAAGCTGGGTATTCAAATACTCATTTCATTCGAATAAAATAAATTGTGATAATTCTTCTTTGTTCCTCATATTTTATTTACTTTTACTTCATAGAAATGTTTATCTGGTTTCCTTCCATGTCAGAAGCTCATATTGTTTAAATTAGGTTGCTTTACTTCAAGAAAATAAAAATTTATTTAATAAAATAAAAAAATATTTGAATACCCGAATGAAATTTTATTCAATTTTGTACATCATAAGCTGTGAAGTGGTTGTTGAACACGGTGGTGTTACCAGTATTTATTATTAAACAACAAAATAATTAAAGTTGTGTTTTGCATACAATTTCTTAACAAAGCAATGTTAGCCTTAAAGTGCTTGGCAACTAATATGAACTTTAAAGGTGTAGTAAAATATTTTTTTGCATAAGGGGGTTTAACTTTAAGCTAACTTTAAGCTAATTATTTCGCAACTAGTATTGACTGACACTTGGATTACTTTTCAATGTAATCAATTGACTATTTTAACATTGCGCTGTCCTAGGTGTTAGTGAATTGTCTCACTTTGCATTACTTTCAGCTAACTTAAAGTTGATTTTTTTTAAACCACCTGTTAGTCAGTAAATTAAAAAAATTTTTCTGGGGTTCGAACATGTATCATCACAAGTTGTGTACTCAACACGCGACGGCATAGGTCGTGTATTATGCAAATTTACTTTACATTAATATGTTTAATAAATAAAATAAATGAAAAACTGAAATGAGTTTCAAAGTAGCTCAGAATAAATTTGTTGGCTCTCATCAAATTCGTTTACGCATTCAACTTAAGAATTAATTTTGGATTTGTTCTGGTTGACATTACAGTTAGCTTTTAGTCAGTCTAAGGAAAGTTAACTATAACTTAACTATTTTTGTAGTCAACCACACATTCTCTGACAGAGTTGAAAACTACGTCAAATGTATTAAACAGTGTCATCAATGCAATGAAAGAACTTCATCGAAACAACGAAATAATTTCATTAAAACTATGAAATAATTTCATTAAAACCACGAAATAATTTCATTAAAACAACGAGATAATTTCCATTGAAATAATTTCATTAAAACAATGAAATAACTTCACAAAAAAATGAAATAACTTTATTATAACAACGAAATAAATTAATTGAAACAGTGTGTGTAAATAAGCGTACAAAGAGTACAAGAACAATCATACAGAACTACCTTTGATGCAAGCTTTTGGTTGACAACTGTTAAAATACATTTAATTTATCTGACTTTCATGACTGCAATGAAATTTTCATTGTTACAACGAATACATTTCATATCTATAATGAAATTCTAAATTGCTGTATATTTTATTGCATATTTTGGTTTTAAAGAATTTACCCCCATATGCAAAAAAAATTAAAGTGTGTTGAAGTGTATGTTATGACAAAATTTCCATACAAAAACCGGTTTAACGTACACTTGAAGCATACGTTAATTTGTTTGCAAGATTAACCCCCACATCTTTAACTTAATTGTTTTAAGGTATGTACTTATCTGTATATATTTATTTCCAGCAACAACTGTAAATGTTTCTTAAATAAAAAGGGGTTTCTTAATAATTAGAAAATATTGTCATAAATCCAATGAAATATTTTTATGAAACTAGAATACCAACGAAGCAATTTTTATGAAATTCCTTCACAATATTCATGAAATTTTCATTAGATTTGTGAAATTATCATTAGATTTGTGAAAAAAAAATTTATGAAATTGTTTCGTTGGATTTATGAAGCAAAATTCTTTCGGTGTAGATTACTTGCGTTCAAATTCAAAGGACGTGGGTTCGTATTCCAACCGGGGCTTTCATACAACATTTCGTATATTTTACGAAGTAATTTATTAATGAGAAATAGCTAAATATTTCATAAAATGTGCAAAAGGTTTCGTTCAAAGGTAGCGCATTTCTTTCGGTATACAAATAATCATCTTGTCTTTTTCATTAACATAACCTCTCAATAATTTATTTAACATTAATTTTAGTTTTTATTTGAGCATATCTTCCATCATAAGACAGCAAAAAATTTCTTTAATAGACTTTCATATATTTTTTTTACTGATGTCAATGCTTTTTTTTTTTTGCTTACAGAAAATGGAACGTCAGGGTAAAATGGAAATAGCTGCCCGTGAACGAGAAATGCAACGTTTACAGTGTATACCGAAAAAATGGAATCGTCGTGAAGAATATGAATTCTTACGAGTTCTTACCGGTTATGGTATAGATCTTTTGCCACACTCTGCCTTAACGCCTGGCTTGACAACTTTGGTACCCGATTGGACCAAATTCAAACAAATGGCACATTTAGAAAGAAAAGGTGATGAAACACTTTCGGACTACTATAAAGTATTTATAGCCATGTGTAAGAGACAGGCTGGAGTAAAGTTATCGGAAAATGAGAAAGGTTTGGAAGGCATAATTGAAGATATAAGTGAAGATCATGCTAAATTGATATTAGATCGTTTGGAAATGCTTTCGAAATTGAGAGAAATCTCCAAACATCCACAATTAGAGGAACGTTTGAAATTGTGCATGGTTAATGCGGATACTCCTGATTGGTGGGAACCCGGCAGACATGATAAAGAGCTTATAGCGGCCGTACTAAAGCATGGCCTCTACCGATCAAAAACTTTTATATATAACGATCATACATTTTCGTTTGCTGATTCGGAAAAAAGATTTTTACGTGAATTGGAGGCTCAAATGCAGCGCTCCATAAAATTGGAAACCTTAAATGCTGAAAAATTATCATCCTCTTTAAAGGATGAAATAATCGACCTGGATGAAGAGCTTTTAACGAAAGATAGTTTAATAAAGAAGGAAAATTTCTCACCCATAAAAACTGAAATAAAAGCTGAATCCGTTTCGGAAGAAACCGATGTCAGAAAAAAGAGGTTTGATGAGGAGGACACGGAGGACACGGAAGTGAAATTAGAAACTGCTGCAAATGCTAAAACGCAAAATGCTGAAACTGAGGATTTAACTCAGGATGAAGATGACGAAGTTTTGATTAAAAGAAAAGAAAAAAGAGAAGAAAAAGAAGCTGAAACTAAAAATAAAACAAATGAAGAAGACCAAGAAGAAGTATCTGAAAAGGAAACTGTGAAAGAAGAAAGTGAATGTGATGAAGACAATCTCGATAACATGGGGCAGGTTGACGATAAGGAAGCTGTCACGGAAGATTTAAGTAAATCCAAAGATGACGATAACCCTTCAGTAGACGAAAACACAGAATCCGAAGATCATAAAATTGATACTGATGTTGAAGCTAAAAAGCTTGACAACAGAGAAAAAGAAGAACTTGAACGTCTGGACAAACAAAAGTCTGAAGAAAATGATAAAAAACAAGACTTGCCTAAATATAAGATGCAAACTGATGATTTGGATGCAAAAGAATCATCGGAAGGCGAAAGAGAAGCTGATAAAATAAAATTAACAAAAGGAGCGGATGAAGATATGCTTGATTTATCTACTGCCACCACAGGCTCTAATGATCCCGATGACGAAGAGGTTATGAAGGAAAAAGAAAAGGCTGTGGAAGAAGAATGTAAAAAGCAAGCCGAAGAGCTTAAGGCTAGATTCCCCGACTTGGAAGTCATACAGCCAGGAGCTGCCAAACAGAAACAAGAAAAACCCAAAGTAGAAGTTTCTATAAGCTGGTTTAAAGACTTCGCCTTAGAAAGACGTATCTATCACATCGTTTCCTGCATTGATACTGGCAAATGGCCGGTAGATAAATCCTATTCAGCTTTGGTGGGTTGCAAGGGTATTGAACTTAACATCGGCTTACACGAAGCCATACCCCACCTTAGCGTAGTGGTTGAGAAACGTTCTACCACTCCCGACGTTATCACTATAACTACTGATCAAGGTGTTACCAAACACTTGTCTTCTTCCCAAATGCAACATGCCGTAGCACCAGTCGCTAGTGTAACAACGACCCCAGTTGTTTCCACAAATGTGTCTATAACCACAATTAATACAACGCCTACCACCACCAAGCCCACGACGGCTTTGCCAACACCTACGGTGGCGGTGCCTGTTATAACATCTCCAGCGCAACCTACTGCTCCACCTGTATCACCAGCTCCTACAAGTTCGCCATCAGCTGCTGCTACCGCCGCTGCCGCTGCTGCAGCTGGCTTAGGTGGCTTAGATGCTAATAGTTTCAATGCTGCTATGGCTGCTGCTGTTGCAGCGGCTGGTGGCAATGCTAATGCGTTGAGTGCTTTATTGCCCGGTATGTCTTTAACTTCCTTGCCCGGCTTAAATATACCAAACTCTAGCATCCCGTCGGCTAGCAATAGCAATAATACAACTACAAATGCTGGCAAAAAGCGAAAACGTCACATAGCCATTGATGTTGAGACTGAACGAGCAAAATTGCACGCTCTTCTTAATAGTGCTCAAACATGTAAGTATTTTTTAATTCAAATTATATTGGTGATCTTTAATTTGTTATTTGTTAGTGGCACCTAAAGACTGGGAAACAGAAATTGCTAATATGACAGCTGCTGCAGCTGCTGCTTCTGGTGTCAGTACCTCCTCCAGGCGGTCATCGTCTGCTGCTTCGCCAGTTGCTAATTCTCCCTTGAGCAGTGCTCTGCAGCCACCACCAGCACACCAACATGCTCCATTGAGTCGACAAAACTCTGGACAATTTAGTAAACCAGCTGTGCCACCACTAAAAACACCACCTCCCTCTTCAATGGGTGGTGCCATGGATTTGTCATCGAGGTAAATGTCCTATTACATTTTATTACTTCATTTTGTTTTCATGATATCTTAATTTATATTTTCAGCTTACCTAAAATGAATATGACTGATATGTTAAAATCGGCTTCATCTGCGGGAGCTATAGATTTAAGTGAGGTTCAAGATTTCTCCATGGGTTCGAAAAAGCTGTCGACTACTGCCTCATCTTCGTTATCATCTTCACTATCGTCAGCCAATACCTCAAGTATACATGCAGCTTTAAGCTCGGCTTTCCCTTCAATGAGCAGCAAAGGCGGCAAACTTGATGATACATTAAACAAGTTGATGAAGAAGAATAATTGCGTAAGCTGTTGCAATAAAACACAATACAAAAGATATACATATAACTTAATTTAATTTTTATTTTCGGCAGACCATTGAAGAACCTGTAGTGGGTAAAGAGAAAAAACGCAAAAAGTTGGATGAAATAGTTCTCGGTCTTTCCGCTGCCAAGGAACAGAAAACTTTCCCCGATCCTTCGTTGCCTTCGTCGAAGAAGCCACAGATACCACCAAGTGTTTCGGTTACACCCGCCAATATACCAACATCTTTATCTTCACAGCAACAGCAAAGTCAGAAACCTTTTACTATCACTGTTACGACAGTGCCCGGAAGTGAGTTTGAGTCTCTGATTTTTATTTATTTCTCTAAGCAAAAAATGGGTGGGGGAATAAGAAAAACATTTTTTGTACCCCACCATGAAGAATTTTTACTAAAATTGATTTTTTTTTTCTTTTAATTTAAAATAATACTCACAGAAGGTAAAAGTGGATCATCATCATCACAGGGGCAATCTACTTCCACATCATCCTCTTCATCGTCATCGGCCAACACAGGACTGTCAGCTTTGCAGAGTATGGCTGGCATGGGTGGTCTTTCGGCCAAGGATAGTTTGAACGCTTTACTAGCTCAAACAATGGCCACTGATCCGCAAACATTCATTAAACAACAGCAAAAAATGATGCAGTGCTTGCCACCAGCTCAGCGTAAACTGTATGAAAGCATGCTGGCCGATATGGAACAGGCTATGAAATCAAAGTAAGCATTATCATTAAGTAGATAATTTGAGGTTTTTAGTATTATTTTGTTCATGTAATAAATTTGTTTCTAATTTCTTCCTTCAGTAAATACAGTTCCCCACATGAAACCAAGGCGGACAAATGGCTCACTGATATTAATACACCCTTAACAATGGATTATAGTGGAGGATCGTCAACCAGTAATAATAATAGTAATAATACTTCCAGTTCGAATAGTCGTAGATCTGGTCGCCAACAGTCTTCGACTCCCACACAGCAAACGTTAAATGCCTCACAAATGTCATCATCGAAATCTTCAAACACTTCTTCACATAGTCAATCGCACCAACAGCAGCAGCAACAACAATCTGCAATGTCGGGCCCTCAAGGTCTGACTGGCGACGAGCCAGTTCCAGTAATAAATAAACAAACTGGCAAGCGATTGACTGGTAATAAGGCGCCTCAGTTAAAGAGGCTAATGCAATGGTAAGTTAAGCTTAAAAACATACTTTGGGATATCTACTTATCCATCGTTCTCATTACAATTTTTTAGGCTAACTGAAAACCCTAATTATGAGGTGGATCCCAAATGGTTAGAGCAAATGCAAAATCCCATGTCTGCTCCTTCGCCAAAACCTATGGAAACCAGTTATGCCTCTTCCAGCAAGTCCCATTCTGGCAGGCCTTCTTCTACATCAAGTAATGCCTCCTCAGGCAGTCACTCAAATTCCCAGCAGCAATCCTCAACACAGTCTTCATCTAACACCAGTTCATCGAAAAAATCTTCAAGGCAAACTGCCATGGACCAGGCCAATGCTGCTATGCAATTCGGTTCATTGGCAGGCTTAAATCCCAGTCTTTTGGCCGGTCTCCCGAACTTGGGAGGATTCGATCCCAAGAATCCTCTTTCAGCATTTGATCCCAAGAATCCTTTACTGTCAATGTCGTTTGCGGGCATGCCAGGAATGGGAAATATACCCGGTTTGGGTAACCTCAATAATATGAATTTGTTTGCCAGTCTAGCTGGTATGGGAGGCTTGGGTAATTTGGCCGGCATGGATACACAGTCTTTAGCCGCACTCATGGCTGCAGCTGGGCCTGCTTTAAGCGGTTTAGGCGGTGTTACCGGTTCCTCAGCAAATACTGGTTCAAACAGTAAGGGTTTATCTCAATCTAACAGTTCGTCGAGTAAAAAGAATAAGAACGACCAACAAGCTCAGCAAAATGCTGCAGCTGCAGCTGCTGCCGCAGCGGCCGCCGCTGCTTTAGGAGCAACATCATCATCAGGCGGAAACAACTCATCTTCAGGATCTAATGCAAAGAATTCGGCTGCTGCTGCAGCAGCTGCAGCTTCTGCTTCGCAATTGGCGGCGGGCTTTCCGTTCCTATTTGCCAACCCTTCTTTGCTGTATCCACCAATGGGTATGAGTGGTTTAAATCCATACTCTTTAGGTTCCACCGGTTTGGGTTCTGCCTACGATCAATTGGCCCAACAGTATTTAATGAACGGTGTTTCATCCGCCGGTTCAACTTCCACTACGCAGTCTAAGGCCCATCAATCACAGTCCAAATCATCGAACTCAAGATCATCAGCATCTTCTGCTGCCGCCTCATCAGCGGCCCAAGCAGCAAGTCTAATGAATGCTATGGCCGCTAGCATGTCTGGATCGGGCGGCCAAGGCTCCAGCTCTTCTCAATCGTCATCTCGTGGCAGACAGTCGTCGGCCAGCCGAGCAGCAGCCCAAGCTTCAGCTGAAATGGCTCAGTTATCAAATCTTTTAATGCCCCCTGCAGATGCTCAACTTTTGGAATCGTTTTCAAGAATGGCAAATATGGATTTGGCTCAGGCCACAAGGCTAATGAGCTCTCTTGGTATGCCTCCCATATCGGGAGCATCTACTTCATCTTCCAACACTCTCAGCGATAAGAGATCTTCAAACTCGTCAGCTTCAAATGCGGCTGCCGTAGCGGCTCAACAGGCCGCCAAGGAACAACAAAAACTTATGGAACAGTTGGCTAGAGGCCAATTGCCTACCGACTTAGCAACGCTGCAAGCCTTGTCCCAAGGCAAACTACCACCCTCTATGACTGTATCCTCAAATAATTCTTCAAGTAATACCTCCTCTTCCAATACCTCCTCTAGTAAGAGTGCAAAGGCTGCTGCCGCTGCAGCCGCAGCAGCTGCTGCTGCTCTACCACAAATACCCGGCATGCCTGCTGATTTCAGTCAAGCATTTTTGGCAGAAATGGCGGCTCAAGCTATGGCAGCTGCTGGTAGCTCCTTACCACTCACCGGTCCCGGCTCCTTAGCCAGTTTAACAGGCAGCTTAGCTGGGCTTACGGGAGGCTCCTCAACTTCCACGAGTTCTTCATCGTCAGCCTCGAAGAGACAAAGAGACCAAGATGCTTTAGCCAAGGATGCCTTCCAAAAACAAATGGACTATTACACCAAGCAGTTGGGCTTAGGATCTGGAATTTCTCTAATACCCACATCTGCATCAGCTACCACATCATCTTCCTACTCGAGCACATCGTCTTCGCAAGATGACCATCACAAGTCAAAGAGACAGCGTACTGAAACATCATCTTCTCTTAAAGATGATTTGAACACAGCAGCTGCTTTAGCTGCAGCTGGTTTCCCTCTTAACTTGGGTGGTGGAATGACAAGTATAGAAAAATCTATACGTGGATCGTCGTCCATGTCCAATCAACAACCCGAAGCCGATAAAGTCACTTTAACACCTCTAAACTCGGCTGGTATAGCCGCTAATTTACCCTCTCAAACGACGATAACAATTGCACCTCCCATAAGCTCAGGAGCCAGTTCAAGCAGTGAACGGTCCGAACGCAGTGAGTCTAGAATATCTTTAACAATTACTAATGCGGCGGAGGCTGCTAAAATGCCGCCACCCTACGAGGAAGCCGATGAACTGATAATACAACCAATACTCAAGAAACCCGCACCACCAGCTCAAACACAATCACAACAACAAAATCCATCCACATCCACCTCTCAAACACCCACCTCGACTGCAAACACGTCAACAGTCAGTACAGGTTCCCATTGCAGTAGCATAGAAGATTTAGCTAATCAAACCAACAATAACAATTCAGCACCTTCACACAACGAAGAAACACGTAGATCTTCGGGCCGACTAAAACGTCCACGTTCCGGTGCCGATCATTCTCTAATTAGCGAACAGCCACCAGAAAAAAGGCGAGAGTTGAGATCAACGCGACATACACGTCAATCATCATCAGGTAGTAATGACAATTCTTTAAATCTGTCCACAACTAGTGAAAATGAAGAAAAGCCAGAATGAGTTTTAAGGCGCTTAAGGCGCACATCTATAAATAAATAGTAGGAAATTACTGTTAAAGAAGGCAGGAGGAGAAAAAGATAAAAATAATTAAAAATAATAAATTGGCTTCACAGCAATCTCTGTGCAAATGACTGGGTAAAGAAAGCAAATAAATAAATGCTTAAAAAACTTAAGGTGCACAGAGAAAGTTCATTAACTGCTGCTTAGTAGCATTAAAATGGGATAGAAAAAGCATCGTATCAGAAAAAGACTCTTTATAAAAGTAAATTTCGAAAGCAAGTAAAATATATTCAGAATAAAAAAATTATTCAAAAGTGAGTAGTTTAGTTCTTAGAATTAAGATATAAAATAAACAACCCTCCCCCTTTTCTAGTTATTAACATTATACAGTTTTAATAAATTTTTATGCTAAAATAATAAAATAAAATAACATAATCTAAAAATCGACAAAAAAAATATATATACGTGTGTATATCATATACATGCATATATATTTTTTTTTAATTTGTAATATACTACATAAGATAAAAATTCGTTTTATTATTATTATTATTTTTTAATTTTATTTTTTAACGTTTTTATTTTAAACTTCTTTTTTCAAATAATTTTATTCATTTTACACAACACACTATTTAGAAACTACAAATTATACAACAAATACAAACATAATTTTAAGAGTTTTTAATATTTTATTCTTTTAACTTTTTTTTTAAACAAGATAACGATAAACGTAGTTTCTTTCATAAGACCTTTAATATTTTCTTAAAGAGATATTACTAAATCATTGCTGCTGTTGAATATTTTAATTTTTAGAAATATCTTGGGCAAGAAATATTTGTAGGGTTTTTTTTTATTTGAGAAATTTTCATGGAAAAATTAAATAATGTAAATAAATTTGAAGCCGAAAATGTTGCAAACAAACTAATTTTGGAATTTCACTTATTGCTGCGGTGATCTTTCATAATTGAATAAATGACATTGGCCTAAAATAAATTTACATTTATTTTGGTTTTTACATTAATTTAATAAACAAGAAATATTTTATAAAAATTATATTCGTATTTATTCGATAATCACTTGTAAAATTATTATTATTGTAACTATTTTAAAAATTTAAGAAAAACCAACAAAAAATTCTGTAATAAAACATGCAAAACAAAAAAAGAGAAACAAATTATTCTCATATATCACAAATGAAATGAAGAAAAAGAACTAAATTGGCATTTATTTTCAATACAGAGAGGTTATTGGGTTTATTTAGTAAAACAAAGAAATTGAAATGGACTGGTACAGGTAGAGCGAAAGATTTTATTAATTCAGCAAAGTAAGGATAAATCAATTAATGTAGTTTTATAGATATTGTATCTATTCAGGCTTTCAAGGTCATTCAACTTCTTCAAAATGTAAATAAAGGATATATAGTTGATTATGATTAAAAGAAATTTTAATTTACTGAAAAGTTCGTCAACCCTATACAGCAAATAAAACGGTCCATTCTATGTGAATCGAAAATATTCAGAGGCGAATGAGGACATCTTTGGAAACATTACGAGTAATGTCGTTTTTCGAGTTCGACTACGACGATTTTGTACTAGTAGGTTTAAAGAAAAACTATATTCTTTAGTGTAGTATGGAAGTCGTCGTAGCCGAAGTCGAAATACGACTCTCGTAATTAATTAGGTCCAATATAATCTCAAATACAGCCAAAGCTTTTCACAGCCGGGCATATAAGATAGTCAAGCGAGGCTACTAGCTCCATCCACAGATTGACTTTTATACGATAAGCGATCAGTTGCATGTATTTGTGCGCCGTATTAAGAACAACTTCTTGTGATGAAGAGACGGATGAAAATATGGAACACTTGCTTTAGACGAGAAACGGGTGCTTTTTTAGGTGGAATTCCAATTCAACAGAATCTTGCAAGAGCATTGGAATATGATGCATATGGCATAATATTTGCTATTGTGACTTGAACTGGCAAGAGAGATGTTCTGTAAATCGCAATCCAACGACTTTTGGCGAGTTCTGTAAATCTTAGTAACAATGCTCTTGGCGATTTCAAATAGCAAGAGTATGTTGAAGTAGACTGTTGTATTTAGCCTATTTAGCATCATGTTTAAAAAATATAAAATTATTCAAACGGGAAATGACTGCGTACAACAAAAAATATGTTAATGTATTATAGTCTGATTTTTATTTTTTTATGTTAATTTTGATACATTTTTTCATACATACATATCGTTAACTTAATACGAAAAGGCCCCAACTCATAATTTTTCGAAATCGATATTTTTACATATTTCGATAGACCATTACTATATACACCTTCTTTATATTAATAAAACTAATATAACACTAAATTTTTAAATTGTTTTTAATAAAAATTGCGTTTAAAAAAATTTTGTATCAATATTTCATATTTTTTAATTAGTTTTTTCCTCCTGTAAACTATGAAAAACATGAGTTAGGGCCTTTTCGTATTAAGTCAACGATATGTACTGTGTTTAATAAGCTTTGTGTCAATTTGGTTCCAAAAAGAAAAGAAATTAATCCCGAAGGCAGAAAAGTTATTGTTTTCCTTTGAAAGCAAGGGAACCTCCTTAGAGAAATTTGCAAAATAGTAGAGCTTACATTCCTTTATCCAAAGAGTCATTAACTATTACAAAGAAATTGGAGTTGGCCGCTCTTCAAAGTTAACTTCAAGAGAAAAAAGTTACATTGTCAATGCTGTCCAGCGACATCCCAAAAATAGCTGCTTAAAAAGGGCAGAAGATATCGAGATAAAATTTAGTAAAACTATTTTGGACGATACAGTCTGAAACATTTTAAACCAAAATGGTTTTCATGCCCAAGTAGCATGACAGAAATCCTTTATATCAGTAAAATAAACTGGCAAAAGGGAATATTGTTTGCTAAAGAGCACTTAATTAAATAAACCACTAGAATTTTGAAAAAAAGTCGGATTTTCAGATGAGAGCAAGCAACGTAAAAAAATAATAAATAAATAAAATAAAGTCCGATACAGCACCAAATAAACCTTATTTGTGTTGCAGGTGTTATAGTTTTGGGGGTGTATAGCAGCTAACTGTGTGAAATGTCAGCAGTTTATTGACTCCACAATATATTTTAAAATGTCATTCGACACAGAAATTTGTTATTTGTCTCCTGTTTCATGAACTTTTTATAAATTAAAAATAGGTTTTATATCGATAGCTTGACATGTAAAAGGCGTAACTCAATTTTTTCGAAATCGCGCTTTTAACGTTTTCTGGTGGTAGCCATGTTCAAAGAACCAAAAAGGGGTTTCAGTTAAAAATAAAAGATTTATTTTCACTTAAAATTTGTATGTAAATCCTTCAGCTTTTATTGAGTTTCTTTTATTAAGCCAACAATATATACAACTTCCTAAATGAAAAATTAGTAAATTTTAATGAAAAACAAAATAAGAAACTCAAACTGCGAAGCTATTTTGTAATGTTTCTGGAAACACCCACAGTATCCGACAGGAATCTAACCTGCGACTCTACTATTATCAGACTATATAGTATACTGATTAATGGTAAAGAAGGCCATTTGCGAAAGAAAGAAGCTTATTAAATAACTGTTTTTTAGTCGTTTTGTATACTTGCTCCTGACTATATAAAAAAAATTTCTGCGTATTCTTACAGAAATACATCATAATCCTGAAAAGTGTTTGAAAATTCGGTCTTATTTTTGAACATTCAAATATTCGAAAATTAAAAAATTGCAAATAAAACTCAAATTGTTCAAAAAATTATGCTATTGCAAATTTTAAAACTTTTGCTTGAAGTTCGATTCATCAATAACTGCGTTCAACTTATATCCTATAAGTTTAGATGACCTTTTTCTTTTAATTGTTTAGTTATATTAAAGATTGTTATATCATGTGCGTTATGCTTGTACATACAATGCTGCTGTACAACAGAATTATGTATAAACTTTTAGAATTTTTAAATAAACTGATCATATGTAGTTGTTTTCCTTTGCTGCTGGGGAACAAACTTTGTGAAGTTAAAAGAATAAAAAAATTTCTTCTCTTTGAGAAAAATAAAAATTTCAGTAGATTGTTTTAAGAAGCTGCTGTAAAAACAATTTATTGCAAATTATTATTTTTATTTAAAATTAAACTTTTAACTTTAAATTATATTAAAAAAAAAATTATAATACATATTAAATTATAATATTTGTAAAGCGCTTATAAATTTAGAAAATAAAAGAAATGTTCTTTATCATTTAAACATAAAATATTATAAAATAAATTAAAATTGCATGCTTATTAATAATTATTCTATAATCTAATATTTTTTGATTCATAAAAAAATTAAAAAAAGCACAAAAAATAATAAATCAATAACTACAGAAAGAAATATGTATATTTTCTTAAATAAATAATAATGATTTTGTAAATAAATATTTCATAAAAAACGATTCTTTTTTTACAATTGGGCAATTGATCGGAACTATTTTTTTGTAAACTTTAATTTCCATTTCTATTATGCAATCTTATCTGAGCTACCAGAAACCACAAAAACATACATGCAGAATTTATCTTATTAAATAATAAAACTATTAAGAAGTACATAATTGGAAATATGTTTAAATTAAAACCTGTTGCTTCATTTATATACATATGTACGTGAAATAAAAAATAATAATTCAGAATATTTATAAATAACTTTATAAGAGGCAAATACATATTTTTTAATCCAACAGCAAAGAAATAATATTAATTAAAAACATTACATGCTCTGTTACCAACCATAACTATACAAACCTTTAAACATGAAAGAGTAAAGTTTTTTGAAATTATAATTCTCCATTTAAATAACAAGGAAAGAATGTATGAACATTTATAACATCTTTTTTTAATACTTACTATTAAAGTATAAGTATGATTTCATAATTCGTTTTCGTAAACAAACAACCACTATTACTACAACAAATGATATTGAATTATATATACAACAACAAAATAAAAAATGTAAAAAAAAATTGTTTGTTTTATTTTAGATATACATATGTACGGTCCTCTTCTGCAAATAACGACATACTATACCACGGTGATTTCAAAATTTTAATAAGAGCTAATTATTGCTTTTGTAAATTACACGATTTATAATGGAAGTTTTAATAAAATATTCCATTATAAATGACAAAAACTTAAAAAAACGATTCTTTTTTAAAATTAGAGATATTTTTTTGTAAACTTTAATTTCCATTTCTATTACGCAATTTTTCTTTTTGTAACAAATCTTATCTGATCTACCAGAAACCACAAAAACATACATACCGAATTTATATTTTTAAATAATAAAACTATTATTAATTAACACAATCCATAAACTTTGTATATATGTACATACTTACATACTTAACTATCATTATAATTGATCATAAAATTTATTTCTTTATTCTTTTTATTCTAAATAACTAATCCAAACCATTATCAAAAGCGAGATAAATTCAATAAAAACCCAACAGCACGTCAGCTATTAATAGTTGGCTTTTGAAATCACCTTAATTTTCAGAACAAGCCCTATATCTCGTGATAATATCCGAAAAAACTGGGCTCAAAGGGAACAAGACATGGCCTGATTTTTTACATCAAATTGCGGCATTGAATATCGAAAAAAATTCAAAACTTTTTCAATCCTCAGTAATCTAATAATGGTCCTTATTGTGTTTCTAGCATGAGAACGGTTGACTTTACTTTAAACTCGATCAAAATAAGGGAAGTTCTCAATTCAGTTGTATTTTTAAGCACCATTCTTCTTGACACTTTTCTCAATAAAATATCATTTTGTCGCACTTTTTGAAATTTCTCAACGGCAACGCTGCTTCATTGCTATTTGCATGCCGTTAGTTAATTTTTATCCGCACAGCAAGTCGGTCGGCTCCGTACTGATATTTTTTTCCCTCTTTATTCTGTTTTATTCATTAAAATGGTGAAATGTTAATAGTTTTAAAATTAAAGTGCATAATGTTATAAAGAAATGTGTGTAGAAAAGGTGTATTGAAATCCTTTTTCGCAAAGTGTGTTTCTGGAGAAGAAAAATTTGTATAAAGTTTGCTGGAAATTTTTTAAAATTTTAGGTATCATTTTATATTGCAGTTAGTGATGGAAAATTTGTGCTTTAGCTTTCTCGATAAATAAAAAAAGTAGTAATCGGTACTAAAAGTTCTGTTGGACTTAATACATGCAAAGAAAATGAATTAATCCTCCAAGTGAAAAAATAAGGTAAATATTTTTTTAAATTAAAAACACAAAAAGGATAATTTTTGTATTTTCGCATTGTATAAAATAAAAAAATAGGGAACAAATCTAGTTTAGGAGCACCTCCCAGAAATGAACAAAAAGTATCCTATCCTATATTAAGTTGAAAAATAAGAACAAAAAATTAAATAAAAATATTGGCGGAAAGGCTTAGTTTCCGAGTTATGGGCCTCTGAAATTTTAGTACAATATTTTAATTATACGGTGTTTTTCAACGAATATGACTCAAAAATAAAAAAAAATCCTATCCTATAGAAAATTCAAAAATTAGGAAAAAAATTAAATAAAAAATTTGGCGACGAGTCCTAGTTTCCGAGTTATGGGCTTCTGAAATTGTATACATTAATATAGAAATGATCAAACATGTAAACAAGTATTGAAAGAAGAAAAAAATAAATTTTTATTTTAAAATGTATTACATACATATGTATATATGTATATGTATATATATATATATACATATATAGTTCGGCCGGGCTTAAGGATTTTCTCCACCATGGTGTTTCCCGAGACGGCGCAGCCTAGTAATGATTTTCTGGATTGCAAAGTTTTATGGCTTAATAACATTTTCTTGCATTGCCGGGCCTTCGGCCGGGCTTAAGGATTTTCTCCACCATGGTGTTTCCCGAGACGGCGCAGCCTAGTAATGATTTTCTGGATTGCAAAGTTTTCTTGCTTAATAACATTTTTCAGCATTGCCGGCCTTCGGCCGGGCTTAAGGGTTT
This sequence comes from Tachina fera, assembly GCA_905220375.1. Taxonomy (NCBI): domain Eukaryota; kingdom Metazoa; phylum Arthropoda; class Insecta; order Diptera; family Tachinidae; genus Tachina; species Tachina fera. The sequence goes on along the minus strand of LR999965.1, from coordinate 47,105,577 downwards.
TCTCCACCATGGTGTTTTCCCAGACGGCGCAGCCTAGTAAATATTTTCTGCCTTGTAAAGTTTTCTTGCTTAATAACATGTTTCTGCATTGCCGGCCTTCGGCCGGGCTTAAGGATTTTCTCCACCATGGTGTTTCCCCAGACGGCGCAGCCTAGTAAAGATTTTCTGCCTTGCAAAGTTTTATTGCTCAATAACATAGTTCTGCATTGCCGGCCTTCGGCTGGGCTTAAGGATTTTCTCCGCCATGGTGTTTCCCCAGACGGCGCAGCCTAGTAAAGAGTTTCTGCCTTGCAAAGTTTTATTGCTCAATAACATTGTTCTGCATTGCCGGCCTTCGGCCGGGCTTAAGGATTTTCTCCACCATGGTGTTTCCCGAGACGGCGCAGCCTAGTAAAGATTTTATGCCTAGCAAAGTTTTCTTGCCTAATAGCATATTCCTGCATTGCCGGCCTTCGGCCGGGCTTAAGGATTTTCTCCACCATGGTGTTTCCCCAGACGGCGCAGCCTAGTAAAGATTTTCTGCCTTGCAAAGTTTTCCTGCTTAATATCTTTTTTTTCAGGATTTTTTCCACCATAACAATATTTTCCTGCATTGCCGGCCTTCGGCCGGGCTTAAGAATTTTTACCACCATGGTGTTTCCCGAGACGGCGCAGCCTAGTAATAATTTTCTGGATTGCAAAGTTTTATTGCTTAATAACATTTTTCTGCATTGCCAGCCTTCGGCCGGGCTTAAGGATTTTCTCCACCATGGTGTTTCCCGAGACGGCGCAGCCAAGTAAAGTTTTCCTGCTTAATAACATTTTTTTAAGGATTTTATCCACCATGATAATTCCCGACAAGGAAACCAAAGTATAATCACAATATTATACTAGAATTTCAAAAGCCCATAACTCAAAAACTAAGCCCGCCACCAATTTTTTTTTTAAATTTTTTTGTCTTATTTTTAAATTTTCTATAGGATAGAGTATTTTTTTTAATTTTTGAGATACCAATATTAATTTTATTCGTTGAAAAACACTATGACAATATTGCACTAAAATTTCAGAAGCCCATAGCTCGGAAACTAGGACTCGTCGCCAAATTTTTTTCCTTATTTTTGAATTTTCTATAGGATAGGATTTTTTTTATTTTTGAGTCATATTCGTTGAAAAACACCGTATAATTAAAATATTGTACTAAAATTTCAGAGGCCCATAACTCGGAAACTAAGCCTTTCCGCCAATATTTTTATTTAATTTTTTGTTCTTATTTTTCAATTTACTATAGGATAGGATACTTTTTGTTAATTTCTGGGAGGTGCCCTTTAACTAGATTTAAGCCAAAAATAGTAAATAGTGAAAGTAAAAAATGTACCAAGATATTCAGGGGTGTCACAGAAACCAATGTTATCAGAATTGGTTTTGAAAACGATACGAAAAAATGCTTTGGTGTCATGAAAACCAATGTTGTCGTTCTTATGTTCGAATGGAATTGATGTTGGTTTTAGGTGTCATAGAAACCAATGTTATCGGTTTGGTTATTGGAAATAAACCAAGTACATAACAGCTGTCAGTTTTAATTAGGGCGTATTTTTATTTTTATTTTTTTGTAAAAATTCAGGTAAATTTACTTATTTTTTTAAATGTTTTCTTAATAAATGAAATATTTTAACATATTTTATGGGATACTATAATACTCCTTGCAACTAACTGTAGAAGAAATCATATAAGAACATACATATGTATGTACATATGTACTTATGTATTGTAAAAATACTCTCTTGATTTGCATTTATAATTGATGTGCGTTTCCAATCGGACCCACTATTGATAAATGAACCGATCCATAACGTTGAGCACATTACCAAAAATTATCACTATGCTTATATATGGACGACTTATATAGTTACCGGCAGATATTTGATAAGATCCTTGCGATAAAAGTCGCAACGAAGCCATTTGTTTCAAAACCGGAATATTTTAGACTATCGGTACCATAGCAAATGCCAATGCTTCGCTTTAAATCTGCAAAGCAGCTTTTAACATATGTACATACATAAGCGCAAAATAAAATAAACGTACACTTTCTTGGACAGCTCAGGTGGATTGATGCAATTCATATGTAGCTGACCAGTGCCACTAGAGTGCCGAACTGCAATCGGTTTCTTATATAAATAAATCAATATACATAGTTGAATGCACTTCTCGGGGTGGCCAGCAGTGATGCAATCCCTCAGACTTTCTCATCACTTTTCCTAAGCACTCTTCTAATAACAAAAATGCTACAACTGATGATGTCACTTTAATTTATTTATGACCACTTAATCTCTTTTATTATACAGGGTGGCCCAGAAAGACCGAAGTGGTGTGAATTCCTTATAACTTTTTATTTAAGACATATTTTTTTAATTTTTTGTTTTTTAAATACAGTAAATTTATAGGGAATATTTTTAGATTAGTTATTAAAAATTGTATCCCGCAAGTGGTGGCCATTTTCTGCTTCGCACAAATGTGCTCTTTCCATTTCCATTATTCATAACTTATTTATGAGTGACGAAGCCCATTTCCAATTAAATGGGTTTGTTAACAAGCAAAACTTTAGGATATTGTCTAAGGAAAACCCGAGAGTACTTCATCAACGACAATTACACCCAGTTAAGTGTACTGTTTGGTGCGGTGTTTCTTCAGAAAGGATCATTGGTCCATATTTTTTGGAAAATGAAAGAGATGTCGCCATTTCCATCAATGGTGATCGATATCGGGCCATATTGGAAAATTTTGTAAGGCCAGCCGTGGAATACCATCCGCAAATATGGTTCCAACAGGATGGAGCCACAGCGCACACTCCGAGGGCCACAATGGCTATTTTACGCGACATCTTTGGGGAAAGAATAAATTCGCGTAGAAGCAATTTTAATTGGCCTCCGCGTTCCCCGGATTTAACCGCTCCAGACTGTTTCCTTTGGAGTTATTTAAAAGGGAAAGTTTATGTTAATAAGCCTAGGACTATTGAGGAATTAAAAACCAATATTCCAGACGAAATTAACAACATAACACCGGAAGTTTTGCGAAAGGTCATGGAAAATGTGTTGAAAAGAGATCATTTGTGCGAAGCAGAAAATGGCCTCCACTTGCGGGATATCATTTTTAACAACTAATCTAAAAATATTCCCTATAAATTTACTGTATTTAAAAAACAAAAAATTAAAAAAATATGTCTTAAATAAAAAGTTATAAGGAATTTACACCACTTCGGTCTTTCTGGGCCACCCTGTATAATGAAATATAATTAATTTTATTGATATTTTAATGAAAACGTAAGCAAAAAGTAAGCAAATGCGAGCAACAGCTGATTCGATCATTGGTTTTAGTTACATTCGACATTAACAAAACCAACTTGGTTTCATGACACCAAATATAAAAATTACAATCAGCAAAACCGACATGGTTTCTGTGACACCCCTGATTACCTCTATAAACGCAAATAAGTTAACACAAATAGTATATACATACATACATACACGCATATGTAGAAAATAGTGTCCTGTACAAGACCATTCCCTATCGGAATTTACGTTAACTTTAAATATTTCGCTGTAGTAAAGCATTTGAAAAATTTTCCATGTCTTGAAAAGTCTTATAAATGTTCTTGTGCAGGACTTTACCCGGCTTGTGTGTATTGTTTGCCTTCGAGAGTTTTTCATCTCGCTCGCACTGGTTGACTGATCTGTCACGGATAACCGTATAATCTTACGGTTCTCTCGTGGCATTTCTTTAACAACCACGTTGCTACATAATATGTGAAGGCATACATATGTCGTGTACAGTCAGTCACAAAACTTTAAAATACTATTAACATCTTGGGCATATGGTCTAGTTACTCCGCCCATATTTGTGCAACCATATTCTGCAAATTTACTTTGTAGAATATGTATTAATAAATAAATATTTCCTTTTTATTATGATTAAACTTGTGTCGCTCTATAAAAAAACACCCTTTATTAAATATTAAGACCATTCAAAGTAGCAAACTACCTACCGCCTACAAAGTGTGAAGGATAGGATCAGTGTGACCATATTTTAAAATAATATTAATTAAATCACGTTTGAAAAAAGCTAAAATAAGCTAAAAAATTCAATCTAAAGTCAGAAAATAAAGCCAAAACTTTTTTTACTTCTTTGATTACTTTGGAATAGTTATTTACTGATTATTATTTTGAATAATTTTTTAATGAAAATATTTATTAATTAAGATATTTGTGTTTTCAAAGAAAAATAAAAGAAACGGGGCTGGCCCACTATGTCAACAGGAAATGTTGAGTATTTCGATACACAAATTGTATTGAAAACAACAATGTAAGTAATCGATAAAAAGTGTCTAGTCGATATTAGGAAAAACTTGTCAAAATAAGGTGAAAATTATTTACTTTGTTTTCATGAATACTTCAAGTACACGTTATATTTTTGCAATTGCTACTCACTTGTTTACAATACTTTTCTTTTACAACATTGTCAACAACTTTTAATTTAACTAAATGGTCGCAACTCTGTACTACAGAACACTATGTGGTTCATAGGAGGTGACCACGTTAGTTGGACAAATTTAAAGTTTTTAGAAAACTCGAACTTCCAGTAATTCTGAGTATGGACGTTCTTAGAGCACTATGTGGTCCATAATAGGTGACCACTTTTATCCGCCCGCATCGCCTCCTTCCTAAGAAAAGTGCGTAACCCTCAGAAAATTCCAAGTTGAAAACTTGACGATGTTTGGTTCAAATTCATGTTTTTCAGAAATAGATTCATGGGTTTTAAACACCTTATCTATAAATTTGCATTAATTTTTCCCGTCTCGGTTGAATTATTTAATGGAAAAGTCATTTGGAAAAGCATTATTCGAATTTTTATAGCTTAACAAAGGCTCTGTTAAGCACAAGGTTTGTGTCAAGGGTTATAAATTTTAAAATTTAACATCACACACATTCAAAATATTATACTGTGAACTGCAAGTTTTGTTTACTTTATATTTAAAAAAAACTGTTATTTTTTATATACATACATGTACAAGCGTTAACTTATTACATACATACATATGTAGGTAGGTAGAATATATAAAAATATATGTATTTGTTTTGTTGTTATTATTATTAACTGTATTCAAATCACATGCGTTACATTATAAATACGTATGCATTTTAAATCCCAGTAAAAAAAATTTAAATGGTACTACATTTTCATTGCTTCCAAAAAATCGATATTATTAATTTGCCGAGTGAGAAAAAAACTATGTAGAAGCTTATTTTAGTCATACAGAACCTTGTAACTCCTCCATAGTTTTAGAAAATACTCACCAGAATTAAAAATAAATTCAGTGAAGTGCGACTTTGACCCGCGCACTAAGGGTTCCGTACGGGCACGAGATATGTAATTCAATACGAACAATATAAACTATAGTTTTGGCATTTTTTTCGTTTTTGGGTTTTTTCGGTTTTAAGCATTTTTTTTTAGTTTGGGGGTTTTTTGAATTTATTGGCGCTTTCTGAGTCTTGGCACTTTTTTCACGTTTTGGCGATTTTTTTTGGTTTTTGAAGTTTTTTTAATTTATGGCGATTTTTATTATTTTGGCGTTTTTTTATATTTTGGCGATTTTTTTATTTTGGCGTTTTTTTCATATAGGTGATTTTTTTTAATTTTGGCGATTTTTTTAGTTTTGGCACTTTTTTTTCGTTTTGAGGATTTTTTTCGGTTTTTGGCGTTTATTTTAAATTTTGGCGATTTTTTTCGTTTTGGCGATTTTTTTTCATTTTGGCGATTTTTTTCGGTTTTTTACGTTTTTTTCATATTGGCGATTTTTTTTCATTTTTCATTTTTTCGAATTTGGCGATTTATTTTAGTACTAGAATTTTTTTTTCAATTTTGTCGATTTTTATCGATTTGGCGATTTTTTTAAAATTTTTGGCGATTTTTTTCAGGTTTTGGCGATTTTTTCCGGTTTGGCGATTTTATAATTTTCGTATTTTTTAGTTTTACCGTTTTTGAAAATTTCAAGAGTTTGCCTCTTATGGTTTCCAAGATATAGCAATTTGTTAAAATTACATAGTCAAATTGCATTAACTGATGGATCACCCTTTAATTTAATTTTTTTAATATTTTAATTTTAATTGTTGTAGTCTATATAAAAAGACACTAATTTTACAAATTTCAAGTGTCAATATACATATGTATGTACATACAATTGTATGTATATTATATGAGATTTTAAAATTTTTGTCGGTCGTTTTGGAGCACCCTTTAATATTTGTTGTTGTAGTGGCCAAGGTTCTACATACTCTGTCCAAATTTCAGGTCCGTAGCTCTTACGGTTCCTGAGAAAATACCGTGTGACGGACAGACGGACAGCGTAGCGAAAACAATAGGAGGGTTTCTTTTTTCACCTTTGGTGTACGGAACCCTAAAAAGTTTTTTTTTTAAGAAATTTATGAACTAATTTTAGTCTAAAATTTAAAAGTTATTTGCTTAAATTTACAAGAAATCACTGTTTCGGGCTGAAATTCGTATAAAAAGAAACAAATAGTTAAAATAGGTAACTATTTACAATTTTTCTAGGTAAAAATATTATCATAGAACACAAAAAAGGGAATTTTTCTTAATATCGCTTCCAATTCAGTGACCAGGCATCGAAAAAGAGAACTTGCAATGATATATACACATACATACATATATACATTACATAGGTGCAGAAAATGAGCTAAATCCTTCAAGTGAATATAAGAACTTGTATAGGGCATCGATTTTTTGACCCGAAAAAATCGTTATAATCCTGTGAGTAAGAAAAAAGTATATGTACATATGTATATATTTTTTTAAAGAAGTGTAACACTCAGGCAATGAATGCCTATTACTATTACTGGGTGTTACCTTCTTCAGAAAAGTGATAGTGAGAGAGAAGTCAGGCGGTGAAGGAAGAGACAGAGAAAAGGTTAATTCTTTTACAACTCTGCATGTTTGCACGTTTTTTAATAATGTAGTGTTTTAGCGCCTCTGGCGGCAAATGAGGCGAATTCAGGTTTTAAGCTGGAGCTAAGTAGCCATTTTATAGGTTATTTTACTTCGCCGGTGATTCTGCTACACAACGATGGAGGGCGCTCTGATTTTACATTAGGATTAGTATCTGCTGAAGTCGGTATAGTTCAAGTGACCAGTGACCAGTGACTATGCCTTCATCACTTGAACTTTTCTACAACAACTGATACAAAGGGACACTAATGCACATCAGAAAAATGCGTGGTGTTGTTATTCGGTTTTGTAGTCAACGTGCTAACTACTTCAGCCGTTGGCGTTGGTTTTGATATTTTTTCAAAGTTTATTTAAGTTTTTATATGAATAACCCTGCGTAACATAGGCCAATTTTTCTCGGTGGAAGAACTGCTCACAAGTAACAGAAACGAGGCTCAGGTTTCATTCCTGGGGGTCTACTGTGTAATTCAAAACGAAAAAAACCCTTTAAATTTGTATGCTTATAATGGCTCCATGAAAAATCGCCCAATTCCAAATCGCCCAAAAATAAAAAATCGCCAAAAATTTCAAAATGAAAAATCACCCAAAAAAAAATTAAAAATCGCCCAAAATTTTAAAAATGAAATATCGCCCAAAAAAATTAAAAATCGCCCAAATAAATGAAATATCACCCAAAATTAAAAAAACACAAAAAAAATATTCAAAATTATAGTAATTTCATTTTTATACAGGGTGGCCCAGAAAGACCGAAGTGGTGTGAATTCCTTATAACTTTTTATTTAAGACATATTTTTTTAATTTTTTGTTTTTAAATGCATTAAATTTATAGGGAATATTTTTAAATTAGTTATTAAAAATGATATCCCGCAAGTGGTGGACATTTTCTGCTTCGCACAAATGTGTTCTTTCCATTTCCATTATTCATAACTTAGTTATGAGTGACGAAGCCTCGTTATGTAACAAACAAAACTTTAGGATATGGGATATTGAAAACCCGAGAGTACTTCATCAACGACAATTACACCCAGTTAAGTATACTGTTTGATGCGGTGTTTCTTCAGAAAGGATCATTGGCCCATATTTTTTTGAAAATGAATGAAGTGTCGTTATTTCCATCAATGGTGATCGATATCGGGCCATGTTGGAAAATTTTGTAAAGCCAACCGTGGAAAACCATCCGCAAATATGGTTCCAACAGGATGGACCCACAGCGCACACTTCCAGGGCCACAATGGCTCTTTTACGCGACATCTTTGGTGAAAAAATAATTTCGCGTAGAAGCAATTTTAATTGGCCTCCGCGTTTCCCGGAATTAACTGCTCCAGTCTGTTTCCTTTGGAGTTATTTAAAAGGGAAAGTTTATCTTAATAAGCCTAGGACTATTGAGGAATTAAAAACCAATATTCGAGACGAAATTAACAACATAACACCGGAAGTTTTGCGAAAGGTCATTGAAAATGTGTTGGAAAGAGCACATTTGTGCGAAGCAGAAAATGGCCACCACTTGCGGGATATAATTTTAAATAACTAATCTTAAAATATTCCCTATAAATTTAATGTATTTAAAAAACAAAAAACTAAAAAAATATGTCTTAAATAAAAAGTTATAAGGATTTCACACCACTTCGGTCTTTCTGGGCCACCCTGTATTAAAAAGAAAAAACAAAAGTTATAGAGAAGCGTAAATAATATTCGTTCGTTCCCGAATTTTCTACACAATGGTGTTTCCCGACACGGCGCTGCATAATAAAGAATTTCTGCCGTGCAAAGTTTTCCTTTTAAAGAACGATTTTATGCACTGCCGGCCTTCGGCCGGGCTTAAAGATTTCTCCACCATGGTGTTTCCCGACACGGCGCTGCATAATAAAGATATTCTGCCTTGCAAAGTTTTCCTGCGTAAGAACGTTTTCTTGCAATGACGGCATTTGGCCGGGCCTAAGGATTCTCTCCACCATGGTGTTTCCCGACACGGCGCTGTCTAATAGAGTTGTGTAGCTCATGAACGAACTAGTTCAATTGAACAATCCACTTAACTGAGCGCTGCGAGCCGTTCAATTCACTGAGCGCTGTCAACTCCCTACTGAGTGGTTTCTACATTTGTATCGAACACTTTCAGTAGCTCGTTCTAGACACAAACCAATAATCAAATCCATTTAAATAACATGTGGACTTATTCAGCAGCTCGTTTAAGACACAAATCTATGTAATTTAAGTGGGTTTCTGTCTAAAACGACATAATGAAAGAGTTCGGTACAAGTCTTGTGCTTTTTCAGCAAATTTTTTGTGTCGCAAAGTACATACATAAAAAAAGTATACATATACATAGACACATATGTAGATATGTGTATTTATTAACAAATTCCACTCATTAAACTATTTTACTTTGTTGCCTTGTTTAGCAATGTACGACACACACAAGCACATTCTGTATAAATCTGTCGCTTCCCTATCGGAGAATGTGTAGTTGACTACAAAAATAGTTAACTTATAGTTAACTTTTCTTAGACTGACTAAAAGCTAACTGCAATGTCATCCAGAACAAACCCAAAATTAATTCTTAAGTTGTACGTACTCAATTCGAATTTGATGAGAGCCAACAAACTTATTCTCAGCTACTTTGAAACTCATTTCAGTTTTATGTTAACATTTTGCTGTTGTTATTTTAGATGGTAGCTTAGCTGAGCGGTAGCGCGTTGACTACACAAATTGTGATGATACATGTTCGAACCCCTGAATTTTTTTTTAATCTACTGACTACAAGTTGGTTTAAAAAAGTGAACTTTAAGTTAGCTGAAAGTAATGCAGAGTAAGCCAATTGACTACCGCCTAGGACATCGCAATGTTAAAGTAGTCAGTTGATTACATTGTGAGGTAATCCAAGTGTAGTCAGTACTACTTGCGAAATAGTTAGCTTAAAGTTAGTTTAAAGCTAGCCAAATTTCCGAAAGGGTTATGTTTCCGTTTTCGCTCTTTCACTACAAATGAACTGAGCTACTGAACTAACTGAATGAAATACTTCAGTAAAGTGAGCTGAGCTGTAAAGAGCGGTCACTTAAAAGAGCTGATAAGCACAACATTACTGTCTAATAAAGATTTTCTTCTTTGCAAAGTTTTTCTGTTTAATGACATTTTTCTGCACTGGCGGCCTTTAGACGGCCTTAAGGATTTTCTCTACCATGGTATTTGGGTGTATTTTTCCCTTTAATTTTTAAATGTTTGAAAAATTTTTGTCCGATTTTTCATATGAAAAATTACTTGTATGAAAAAATTTTTGGGTGATTTTTCATTTTCATTTTTGGGCGCTTTGGTTTTGTGTGATTTTTCATGGAAACATTTTTCATATGAAAAATCGGCAAAAAATTTTAAGGCGATTTTTTATATGAAAAATCACCCAAATATTGTATGGACAAATTTTGGGCGATTTTTCATTTTTATTTTAGGGCGATTTGGTTTTGGGTGATTTTTCATGGAGCCGCTTATAACATGTACGATCCAAAGAATTTTCTTTAATTTTGCATTACAAAGTAGACCTCGTACTCTTATGTAAATGTAAGAAGAATAATAAATTTTCCTCCAGGAACAGCCTCATGAATAATACGCTGATATTGATCTGCCTGCGAGAAAGTATTCGCTATCGTAATACCAAGAAATTTAAAGGATTAAGTACTCGTAATTTCAATGGGTACGTAATCAATTGACAAAACAATCCTTTTAGATGAGGCTGCACGAAAATGCATTAGACCTTATCGTGATTAACGTATTTCGACTTCGAGATTTTGGTCCTAGATTAAAGAAAAATGTTCTTTAATCTATTACAAAAGGGAGAACCACGATAAGGGGCATTACCTAGTTATTTAGTGTTATTTTCCATTATTGGGTGTAACGATTTCAATAAGACGTATACTGGTGGATACCATTAAAATGGATGGAATGGATCATCGAATCTCTTACTTCCTATGCGAAGGTATAAATAGATCGTATGCAGCTCCCGAAGGAAACACTTAATGTGGGATAACTTGGCAATTTGCCTACTTGCTTCTGCCGTTTACACTAAACTAAACAAACAAACATGTAGGTTAGGTTAGAAAGGTTAGTGCTATAACTCACCTCCACTCGGCCTCACTTGGGTCCAGTGTGATTCTCTTCTGTTGACATCTACTAACAATAATTTTCAGCCCCCATTTATACCCAAAAGTGCCCCAATCATGCCATTAAGCCACTGAATTTCCATGATGAAGCCCCTGATATATTCCAGTTTACACTTACCGACATCACTAATAGTATCATGAAAATATGTTCAATGGTTTCTGGTTAACCTTCATCCTATCAAGTTTCGCATAGCCTTCTTTCCTTCATATCCAGTAGCAGTTTGGAAATTCCTGAGTCAAGTTTTGGCCATATAGCCCTCGAGACCTTTTAGCGATCTGTAACACATTCCTTCATCTAAAGCCAACCCTATTCTTGCCAATTTATCGTTTCAACACTGCGGTGGCCAGGAAACCAACATAATCTGGCTATATTTAGCTTTTAGCGATGTTTGGCTGTCTACGTAGAAGGTTACCTTCTCGCTTTCAGCTACATCTCTGGCCACTAGTTCCGTGGGCCCAAGGAGCGCCAAGATCATCTCAGCTTGGAAAACACTGCATTCATTGGGTAGTCTAAAAGAACAACGAAGATATGTATATACAACAGCCGCTGTGCCTTCCGCCATTTTTGACCCGTCTGCAAGGACCGCACTACCCTCGTATACAGAGCTTATCAGATTTGATCCCATAGCCCCTATCCGGAATTACCAATGAGTGTTCTACTAAAATAAATTTCAACGACCTTATAGTCCGTGAACCCAGGGGTTCAAAATGTAGAAGAATTCTCTCCTTAACCATGAAGTTAATAAGTTTAAAGAAAACTGACTGAATGAACCAACCCTACAAGAACACTACCAGTCAATTGACTACTCATTTGATCGATAGTCGTGCAGGCTATATTCATCACTGCGTAGAACAAAGTTTCTATCAAATTATTAAAGACAAAATGAAAAATGTGATGGAAACTTTTGTGTACATGTGAAGTTGCATCACACTTCCGATCAAATGACTAGTCAATTGACTGTCATTATTGAATTGAATGTAAAACTGTTTTAAATGTGTTAGTGAAAAAATTTGTTTGTGTTAGTTTCAATCCAGTGTTCCCAGTTTAAGGGATTTGTCCCCAAATTGGGGATTTTTTTTCGCGATTGGGGACGAAAATTTCGTATTGGGGATCTGGGGAATTGTTGGGGATGTAGCCAAATTTGAGGGGATTTTCGGGGGATTTTTTGTATAGCTGATGGTCAAATAAGAATGATTTTTGAACTAAGAAATATGCGTCTGGCAAGTCTAAAAATGTGCGTTACTAGTGTATGGTTTCTAATAAAGAAGAAGTATCAAAGCAGATTAACGAATAATGAACGCTACCAAAACAAAAATACGCAACAAAATGCAATACAACCTTTTGAAAGCATTTCTTCGAATAAACACACACTTTAAAAATAATTAAATTTGTTGTGACAAATTTAATTCTTCTGCTGAAATGCTAAAACTTTTTTACTATCTACAACAAAGTTTCTGAGGCTGGTGAATCCGAAGATATCGATTCTGAAGTTTTTGAAATGGTAAACTTTGGTTAAAAATGTTTTATACTGGTCTATATTAAACTATGTGTAATTTTTTTTTTACAAGTTTTAATAAGTACAAACTAAATTTATATGAACGTAAATATACTCGTATTGAATAAAAATTTCTTATTTTTGTCATTATTTTTCAAATAAAATAAGAAAAATATTAAAAATTTTTTTTTTCACAAAAGAAAAAATTTGTATAAAAAATATAAATTTGGGGATTTTTGGGGATGAGAAATCAAAAATTGGGTATAAGCTCTAGAAAAAAACTGGCAGCACTGTTTCAATCATTCATTTCTTGTAGGGAATGGTCTGTCCCTTTGCTTACATATTGTTGATTCAAAACCGAAAATGATGAATATTTGGTATCACTAGAAAGGGCACGAATCATACAATACAAGACTCTACCTATGCCATCAGCAGAATGCTCAGTTAACCGACTACAATGGAATGTAACTGCAACGGTAGGAAAAAACTGATCGATGTTGTTATGTGAAAAGTAATGAAAATTGTTATAGAGATGTAATGTAAAGTAACCGGGATGTACGAATCTGTACATTGCTGTCCACATAACAATATCAATCAGCTGTTTCCTACCGTTGCAATTACATTCCATTACAGTCGGTTAACTGAACCTTAACTCTTAGCATTATGCAATGGTTGTCTTACCTGAACATGAAAGTCGTAGAAAATCATTATAGGCATTATTAGAAACTTGGTCACCAAGTATACAAATATACATATGTATATATATATATATATATATATATATATATATATATATATATATATATATATATTATTTCCTTTTGTCCCTATAAGGAGCATAGGGCCGATTACGATTTCATTAATTATTTAAGCTTCAGATGATTAGCTGATTGGGCTAAAGCATCCTAGTCTGGTGCTAGGGCTGCTAGCTAAGCCTACCAGAAAGGCACGGATAACATCCAACACATATATGTGTCGAACCGATGCAAGAACAGACGCCCGCTTGCAGACGTACCAAATCGGTGACGCCCGTTCATAGCTATTGGTTTTGAATGGCGCCAATGACTCGCCATGTCATTTCGGGTATCATTGACACTCAGAATTTAGGTGGAGATCGGCGCAATCCGAAATCCCTCTGAGACTCTATTCTCGAAACCGCTGATTGTCCGCGACTGCATAAAGCAGCTACCCCGCATATCTGCGGGACGTACCACTATCCGCAACATGTGACGCGTCCGGTAGCATTCAGCTATGCTTCCCGCATCCAGACAATAAATCGTGCAACCTCTATGCAGGTAGAGAGTAGTGCCCGAGTTATTATCCGTAATTGGGCGGGTCACACAAGTGCTGAAGGAAAATTATATAAATGTCATGATTTCATGATGAAGGAGGATTGTGTTCTTTGACGTTTCTTCCAAAACGCCAAGCATCCATCCTCAGTTAGCCGACTGTAATGAAATATAACAGGTCGGTAGGAAACAGCTGTTATGTTATGTGTTATGTGAGAAGTCGGCTAACTGAGCCTTTATTAAGTGCAGTCATTGTCCTTGTAACTTTGACTTTTAGCTTTACGCACAGCACGTTTCCAGGACCCATAAGCCAAAAGAGCATTTTAAAGATATGCTAGAGCATCTGTCCGTCGATTGTCTCTAAACGGGATGGCAGAGCAGTTTAATATTTGGATCATCTAGATTCCGATCATAGAGAATTTGAGCGGAAATTCCAAGCTGATTAGTTTGCAAGATATGGGACAACCTTACAGGTTAAATTGGAATGGGAATGTGTGTGTTGGTTTACCCCTACTATAGTGCAGATTTAAACTCAGGCGCAAGACAACAAGAAACAAATAAAAGGTGGTCCGAGGTAATTTGTTGCCCGGCAGTTATGGACTCATTTTAATGAGTAGGACATAAATCTGGACTTCTCGGACACTGCCTGATAAGGTGACATGGTTAAAAGTCGAACACAATGCTTTTTACAGTACCTGCCAAGACATCGATGAAGAGCAAAATTAGCAAATTTTCCTTGTCACTAGACTAGTCACCTAAGGGGAATCTCTTCGGAGATTACGGGTGTGGCAATCCCGAGGACCCTACCCGGTTTAAATTTCTTTTTTCTCGGCGTACCTTTGATTGTTTATCCATTAAACTTATGTCTTACTACCCAATCTTTGGCAACAGGGCAAAGGATGTGCATATATGTATGTATTTATAAAAAGACTTAGCTTGTTATAATGTCGAGCAGGTGAACCGTCACTTGGAACTGCGCTGAGTTCAAAAGACGATAGAGGTGAAGCGTTTTGGGGTGGAACTTCGAGGTCTAACAAGAGGCTTGTTTGTGGTACCACGGATGCCGGTGGCCCCACAGCCGAGCTGCTCTAGGAGTTGGATATGTGTAGCGTTCGTCATGATCCTTTGCCAAAAGGTCGATTTAGTTCTACACCACGGGCTTAAAGGGATGATGTTGAGCTGTGTGGAGTAGCACTGGATCTTTGGCGGCACAGGCATACGTCTGGCTCCGATGTGTGTTTGAGCTGTGCCGGAATGTGAGGAATTCTCTTGGGGACCTTGCATGAGGAATTCTCTTGGAGGCATCGCTGTGTGTGTCGCAACTACATGCCCGGCATATGAACTTGGAGAATCGTACGTGGTGGTTGTGGTTGCTAGCAAAAACGCTGGGAAAATAGTATTGGCTTCCCACTGTTAGATCAATGCTAGTGTTTAGTGTGACACGGTCAGCCAGACAGTACTCCAGGTACTGTTGCCGTACAACAGAAGAATGTTTTGACAAATCCTTAACAGCAAGAGTTTAGATAGCTCTAAGTATCTCAGAACACAGTACAGGGACAACTATGATGATAGATTGCAACCTTTGTGTTCTTGGAGTGTCACATGGTGCTTTCTAAGGGTGCATGGAGGCGATTGTAAGCGTCTAACCTTCACCCGATGTGTATACCGTAGGCCTTAAGGGCAGGTGCTCACTTTAATCTGAAACACATCGGTCATGGACTAGCAAGCACGAGAATGTCCACTATAGGCGCTCTTGACTTCAGGGATCTTTCTGACCTCGCCAGGATTAAACTGTAACGTATTATAATTATATATCATATTATTATCGATATATAACTTATCGATTATTAGGTATTCCGTATCAGCAGTCTCCGTGGTTTCAAAACGGATAAGAAGGGTCTAAAAATTTAAATAAAATAGCTTTGTTTTTATTAAAAAATTTTTTTCAAATTTTTTCAAATTTTTTCCCCTGTTTGTTGTAAAAAATTACATTTTTCCATTTTTTCAACGAGGAAAAAAACTGAAATGAATACTCTCATTAAAAAAAATTTTACTTCACCATTAACATATTTTTATGTGTGTATAATGTAATTGAATTTCTTGGCTTATCTCTTCTTTAATAAAAATTAATTTGAAAATATTTTACTAAATTTTATATTTGTGTTCCTTATATTTTGTGTATAACATACAAATGTATGCATGTACATGTGTAATATTTCGTTATAAATTTTACGTTTTTATTATAAAATAATTGATATTTATATATAAAGGAAAAGTACATAAAATATATTTCGAATATGTGAAAAGTTTATTATGAATCATTTATTTTTTTGTAAGAATAGTTATTTTTTAGGCCTTTGATTTGAGGCGATTTCTTAAGTCAATTTTGCATATGCATTTATGTATTTCTTTTAAATTTAACCAGACTAAACATAAAAACATAAGAGAAAATAAAAAATTAATTCAAATAGAACACGAATGTCTTGGAAATACAAAATTACCAAAATATGATAATCAGGTATGTGATGAAAAACGATTTAGACACAAAAACAATTTGAAAACGATGAAAGGTGTGATATGTTTTCTACAGTCGTTTTGTCAATAATTTTAAAATTTGTTTTTAATAATAGTTTTTCCAAACATTGTTGATCAATTTCTTTTCACATCCCTATTATATGGTTTATATTTTATCTTCTAGCGTGATTTTTAGAAGTCGGTAGTTAAAAATTAGCTCAAAAATTATAATAAAAATCTATCGGATTTTTTATCATAAATCATTTTGAAAATTATCGCTTTCCATCACATACCTGAATAAAACAGGCAGATTAAGAATATATATATATTTATATATATATTAGTATCCTGCACAAGACATTACATCGTTAGCAAGACAAAAAAATGAAACAAATGTATGCCAACAGTGTTGTTTAGTGTTTGTTTTAGAATATTTCGCTGAAGTAAAGCATTTGAAAAATCTCTCATGTCTTGAAAGGTCTTATAAATTGTCTTGTGCAGGTCACTAATATATATATATATATATATATATATATATATATATATATATATATATATATATATATATATATATATATATATATATATATATATATATATATATATATATATATATATATATGTATACATGTGTATGTGTATAAAATGTGTTATTCTGATATTTTGCGTGGTCGTTATAAAAATTGTATTATATTTTTACATATATTGCAAAAACATGGAACGTTCATAGGCTTCCTCTAACCACTCTTGATTGCGTTTCTTCTCTTCAGGTGATTGCTCTCTAACCAGTTCATCGAAATCATCATCAAATTGTACTGGGGAATTATCAATGTCTTCCGTTTCCAAAATAGGTTCTCCTATAATAAGTCTTATTTCATTTGGCAAATTTTCAGCTTCTTTAATTTGATAGTATATGGCTTCAGCTATTTCGAGTGTACGTATCAAGTCGATATTACCCGATAGTTCGTTGACATGTTTCAGAATTTCGGTAAATTCATATTGGCTTTCTATAATAACATCCGTTTGCTGATCTAATATTGCCACAGATATTAGTATGTGAAAATTAGGACAAGGCAATTTGGTCCATAAGCACTCCCATAATTTCAAAATATCGTCATTACAAAATTCTCTCTTGTACCAGACCAGCAGCCAGCGGAAACAAAAGTACATATTGTCTGAATCATGTGTTATCATGTATTTAAATAGCCTTGGATTTGCGAATTCCAATAGATAGCGCAATTGATTAAATTGCGATTTCATGCCGGCTTGATCGATATCGAAGTTGATAAACACCATATCCATGAATCCAACAAAACACCAAAAGGCATCAACTTCATTTTCCTGGAAATTCAAAGCGAAATCAAAATGACATTATGAGTATTACTATGAGGTAGAGACAAACTCAACAATTACTTAAAAAATATTTTGATTTTTAAAATCGACTAATAGCAGCCAAAAAACCATATCACGGAGAATTACATATCGAGACCATTTTTCTATTTTATCGTAAGCGAAATTTTATCAAAAATTTACTTTTTGATTGAAATTTAAATATTATGGGCCTATCCATGGTTTAGAACTATAAAAATGCCACAATTTTTGATAAGTTTTAAGATACAGGCTGTACAATTTCATTGTAAGCGACAATTTATGTACAAAAACAAATTTGAAAATTAAAAAAAAACTTTTCCTGAAAAATTTAATTTTTGTCGCTTACGATAAAATCGAAAATAAGGCTCGATATATATATATATGTACATATGTATATATAACAATACAGCTAATGTCAAAAACATTAAGGGATTTTTTCGGATTTTACAGATCTAATGACGCTCTTCTAGCACACAAATTAGAAAAAGAGTATGGGTCAGTTCGTAAATGCAACACTGCTCTGCATCTTACGAGCAAAATAATTTAAATTGGAATACAAGTTCACCGGTAATCTTTTTTAGTAGTGGCCATGTTTGTACCTTATATTTGAGATTTATTTGTGCGTTATCTACTTCAGTGAAACAATTTAGAACATTTCACTTTTTATTTGCATTTAATTTACGAACAGGGCCTATCTGTTTTTTTTAAATTTATCATACAAATTCTAAAGCATTTTCTTTCGTTTACAGAATAGAATACGCCTGTAGATTATATCTAATTGAAATATTCCAACTAAGGCTTTCTTCAGGGAGGGGGGAGGGTTATTATGTAATTCGATTCGAAAGGGAAACTGTTCGAATTTTTATGTTATTAACATTACAATTCGAAAACATTTCCGTTCGATTCGGATTACATAATAAACCCCCTGGATCATACAAGCGACCTATACCTCTGTTTAGTAAGTTGGAGTTCCCAAAATTCACTCCTACTATTGATATCCAAATAATCTAAAAGACTTTCTCGAAAATATCCAATCGAGATATAATATTTCAAAAGTAAGTTGTGTAGCAATAAAATGTCTTTTACAGATAAAAACACGCCGTAGAGAATTTCGTTATAGTGAGATAAAAATTATAAGAAAACAAAATGTAGTGTTCTCGAAATTAATTTGTTATGGAGGATGTTTTGAAAATCACATTTTTCAAATCACTAGTGATTTTAAACGTAATAATCAGGGATGATAAATCAGAAAACTAATTACGTACCAATTATCTTTTAAAATTGTAATTTTTCGACCCCAATATTACTAAACTCGGTTTTTTTGTTTTAATTTTTTTTATTATATTTTTAGAATATATCGCTCATTTACTCAAATAACGTCATAACTCAAAAAAAAATAATTTGCCAGGACACAAGTTTAGAGTTTTTAATTTACACACAACTTAATGAAATAACAAAATTTTGTGTTTGTTTCAAAAAATAAAATAAGAGGATTAATCTGCATCATTAACTCAAAAATTAAAATGTATTAGATTTTGAGACAGTGGAATCGATCGTTGGTATCAAGTGGAAATCCCCAACTCAAATAATTGTTATTTTAGAGGAGAAGGTTTAAACACAATAGAGACTATATATAAAAAGCGTTATTTTTGTGACGAGGTGTATTTGTGTGAAATGTATTGAAATAACTGAAAACCTCAATTTCGTAAAAAATACGAATTAATGCCTTTCAATAAGTTTTTTGTTTGTATTAGAGTTTCGAGTCTTCGTTTGGATTACGAAAATATTCTTTCCACATTCGCTGATGTGTGTGGAATTGATAATATTCTCGTGATAACTTTCGAAAACTGCGGTAACATTAGCTCATTTTTAAAAGCTCGAAACTTGTTATTTATGGTATCATAATTTCCATTTCCTTTTGGAAATATTTTTTAATAAGAACGGTACTATACTACTAACATTTTCGAGAGTGAATTTTGTTAGCCAGTTTAAAATTTCGTCATGAAAAGCACCTTTATTTAGTTTAGCAAAAGTTTATACAGAACTTTTCAACATTTCTTTCAAAATCAGTAACTATACAATTTTCAATTTTATTTCTAGATATACATACATATGTATGTATAAAGTTTTTCATTTCAAAGTAAATTTTAGCTGTTTGCATATCGAGCTATAGCAGCTAAAATAGCTTAAGCGACAAATTTTTTCGACTTAATTTTCTTATGAAAAAAAAAATATTTTGGCTATTTTGGCGG
This sequence comes from Tachina fera, assembly GCA_905220375.1. Lineage (NCBI taxonomy): Eukaryota > Metazoa > Arthropoda > Insecta > Diptera > Tachinidae > Tachina > Tachina fera. The sequence continues at coordinate 47,085,514 of LR999965.1, read as the reverse complement.
TTATGGCACGATGTATATGTATATAGTATATATAGCTTCATTTAATTCCATCTCTTGAACGATTGATATGTTATTAATATAGCAAGTTTTTTATTTCTTATAAATTTTATATTAATACAACAGATAAAATAAATCAAGACGACGCTATCATATTGAAAACGAAACACTGCTGAAGTTAGATGTAGTTATTTATAATAAATCAAACAAGTGCAATGCATATCTAAGAAAGTAGTCGTTCTCAATGACAAATCAAATTCGCCACTTTCGTGTCAAGCTGGATATACTCGTACTTTAAATTATCAAGAGATAGTCTCTGGCAAAATGTTTCAAATAGTACTAAATGAGTCATGGGGTACCAACGTACTTTTAAGGTTTGAATTGTACCAAAAAAAGTACGATTGTACCTGTAGACGTTTTTAAAATCATATTTTTTACATTTGTTTCTGTTACCATTTTTTTAATTTCATTTTCACTTCTTCAACATTTTTTCACACATTTTTTGCATGTTATCCATTTTTTTAAATCTTGCATCATATATTTTTTCGATGGCTTCTAATAATATTTTTATTTCGTTTTCATTTTGTTTAAGTGAACTTTCAAACTCATTTTTATATTCATTTAATGTTTGCTTGTTTTTGTTGACAGTATCTTGTATTTTTGTTTTAACATCAGATCAACATTTTGGATATACTGCATGCAGTCATCACATATAAATCTTATAAAGTTGTTTTCATCAAAATTTTTAGCAGAATATTGGTCAATACCCGCGCATTTTTTACTAAAATCATAGATTTTATCACACACACAATTACATCTTATACCACTTTTAGCCCTGATCACTGATCTGCATTTACTGCACTCAGCCATTTTATTACCAAATTAATTTATTTCAATATTTTCTTATTTCCACTTGATAGCTGATGTTTTGATCCTTATATTGACATAAAATCTAGTCTTTTTTTATCACTTTATTAAATAACTTTTATAATTTTGTTCAGAATCACTATAATTATATTGTTTGTTAATCAGTGTTACCATAGTATTATATATAAATTTTTTAAATTTCTTTCAGAAATGATATTTGATGCTCTTTACAATAGAAAAATTAAAATAAAAAGATGAACAAATATCGTCATGACCACCATTACTTTTAAAATCACTAGTAATTTCAAAAATTTGATTTTCAGAACATGCCTGATAGTGAAGTTTATTATAGGGAAGTTTGACTGTATGTAGGAAAATGCACAAATCCATCACGATAAAAATATAAAATTTGATTACACTTACCAGTATTGCTAAAATAGGCGCCAATAAATCTGACATACCCTGGACATAGCCCAAATCGAAATTATACATAACGTACGTCATCAAAATACCTTGCAATGTCAACAAATTTGGATTATCTTCGCCGGAAAAATAGCTTAACGAACGATCGGTTCTCTTAACATCCTTTTCGATTTGACACTTGCGATCGCGGTAGCCCGAAAAGTTTGCCTCTTGAATTGAGGTCATTGACAACCATTGCGCCTTCATACTATAATATTCTACGGATTTTTGTTTTCTTCTAGCAATACGTTCCACCTCAGAATCATTCCATTGATAGTAATTCAGCAAGTATTTCCATACCTCTGAACGAAGTTTGGGCTCAATTCCACCTTTGAAAATGATTTCTAAAACGCGAGAAGGATCCGAAATACGTCCATCAAAAGTTCGAAACTCAAGCCACTGATTTTCGTTAAGAGGGAAACCTCTGAGCACTGGTTTCCGCTCAGGTAAGGGAGGTATAATTTTCTCATCGATTTCCTTCCCATTTTCCATTTCACTTGTATCCATTTCGGGCGACTTGTCTACGCTACTGGCTCGACTTCTTGAAAACGATGTGTTAGTGCTGCCACTTATGCCCACAAGTTGGTAGTTGTCGGAGGGTGGTGATGATTTCTGGCGTTCTCTATGATCAGTGGTACCAGGTCTATCCCTAGGTGGCGCTTTATGAGCCATATAATCCGGTATACTAGCCAACAAACCCACAACTTTATTTGGCCAACCTTCATTGCCCAAAGAGCTGGCTTTTATTTCCCCAATGTCCAACTCGGCAAATGTTTTTTTCAGTTTTTGTGTCTCAGTAGTTAAAATAACATATTCTTCACCTGAACGAGCTGAAAGAGCAATATCAATTATATGCAGTTTCTTTAAACTGCTTAAAAATAGATCAGCATTGGCATGTTGGAAAAAGAATTCTGAGTGCAAGGTGCCATCAATTTTTTTTATAAATTTCATGGTCTGCCGACGTTGCTTAACTTCTATACCGGATAAATCTTCCAAGTTTGTACGTATAACACGAGGTTTCAGAGAACCCGTAGATGTGTCCATTGGTTTCGTATTAAAAACTTTACATTCCGAAGGAGTTCGTTTTCGTTGCGAAATGGTATCAACTAAGGCCCAGTCACCCTGATCTTGACTGTCGTTTGCAATTAAAATATTTTCATTTGGCTTCCATTCAATATACAAACGTTTGGGGGGACCATACTCTACCAGTGATAAGGAGCCGCTAGTATTTAAGTCAGATATATGTTCAGCACTTGCCTTTTTTAACAAAACTCCATCATGAGTGCACAGAACCTACATATGATATACAGATAATCATTACACAATGTTTTTAAAACATATTTTTGTGCTGAAGCTTACATTTCCTATACCCACGGGTTCTTCGTTCACACTATTGGCAGGTGTTATCGATATTCGGCCAGGAGTATGTGGTGATTCACTACCATCGATACTGTTGCCACCGCCACTGTCACCTAAAACATTAAATTGCATTTGTTCACTGCTATTGCTTCGTTCATAACGTACGGAACTTATCATTTTTACAGTTCAAATACGAAATGTAGTCGTTTTAAAAGATTTTTGTTAGAATTTTTTAAGTAAAATTGTTTAAAGTTTCTATTTTTCCAACAGAAAAATTGCTGCAAAAATTTCCTTTATTTCGTCGTTGTTATTTCTTTGCTATTAAACAGATGTTCGAATTGGAAAAAAAACAAAGAAAATTTCATTTATACAGTACTTTTAACTATCGCTACCAGATCTAGTGTTAAAATCCATGGAGTTACGCTACAGTTACACAACCAAATTGTCTGTTAAGTTTTTCACACAATTCAGATATTTATTTATGTCATGTTGACTTTAAGCGGGTACCAGACACATTAATATTCAGCTCAATATATGTAGTTGTGTGCGTTCTCTTATAAAAAATATTCACACCAATAGTGTGTGTGACTATTTTTGGTAAACAAACGCACATAACCACATATGTAAATTGAAGTTGAAAATTGATGCGTCTGGCATCTGCTTTAAAAGTCATTTAAATCGAAAATTTATTTTTAAAATGCCACTGCCAAGTAACCAACTTAAAACAATAGAGCTTCAGGGTTTTTATATAGTTACATAATACGCGACACATCATTGTACTTATAATATCGTCGGCTTAGAGCAGAGCGCCCCAAACGTGACTGAGTGCTTTTGAGCATGTGTATGTTCTTTCTGCTTTTCATGCGTGTTTGTTGTTCTTGTGTGCGCACAACATCACACATACTTTGTACGAAGTAGCTACGTATACGTGTGTCACCATAACGTCGACTGCGCAAGCCCATGGGCTTGCAAATGAAATTGTGAGTGGCTATGGCTTAGAGTGTAAACCTGCTAACTTACTTCCACAAAATTTTACAGGAGATAAAATACTGTTAACGGTTTCCATACAAAGATTAACCCCCATATGCAAAAAAATTAACGTATGCTTCAAGTGTACCTTAAACCGGTTTTTGTATGGAAATTTTGTCTTAACGTACACTTCAAGCACACTTTAATTTTTTTGCATATGGGGGTAAGAAATTAGCTTGATATATTAAGTTTATTCTACATATAGAGGTTCAAATTAAAATAAATATTTAATCAAATCGATGAGCCGGCCATAAAATTTCATTTGATATAAAAAGAAGATTCAACAGGTTTAGACTCTAAGCCGATGATTTTTGTTCGCAAACAAATTTATTTAAAATAATTAAAATTTCTGGCCGAATATATTATTTGTGTATATTCTGAAAAACGCATCGACTTGGAAAACAAAAATGTGTAAATGTAACAAATTTGTTTTTGTTTCTCATAAGAAATTAACCGTTTTTAAGAGAGAGAGAAACGCGTTGAAAATCTCACGTTTATTTCATTTTGGAAATGTATGGCAAACAAAAACAATTTTTGAAAATTTGTTTTTGTTTTAATGTAAATTTTCACTTCTTCGAAGCGTTTTTCGAATAACCACCATTATATGTGATATAAAGGGGCCCATACACACACATACTGCTCATGCTCATGCGATAAGCATGTATTGGTAAATTTTAAATTTTTGTTAATGTATTTGTCACACAGACAATGCAATATCAAAAATCAAAACAGTTTTGATTTTGAAATGAACTCATTCTGCTGACAGTTTTTCAAATGAACAAAAAATTTATTTATTAATTTTTCGGATATGTATTTATTTTAATTTGAAGTTTAACTGAAAAAAAGAAAGTAAAACAAACAAAAAAGGAAATTAAACAAACAAAAAATAAGTTCTGAATAATTAATGTGTAAAAAATTAGGTTTCTTCTTTTTTTTGTTCTCAAACACAAGTTTAATTTATAAATTTTTATTTTAAATGATGATTGATATGATTGATAGTAAAATATCAATCACACACCTATACCAAGGGTTCATCGGGAGTAGCTGCAAGCAGTATGTGTGTATGGGCCCCTTAAGAACACAAAGAACATGATATGGCTGGATTGCAGTCTTCATATTAAAACTTCGTCTGGCAGCATTGTGCAATGTTTTTCTTTCCACAAATGTCATCATGAACATAAAATAAATAAATCAACAATCACACGTGTATTTCCACATAATTTTAGAAAAATATTAAAAAATTTTGAAAATTACAATAAAATATAAATTGCCTATAAAACATGAGTGATAGTGAGGTTGATGAACAGCCCAAAAACAGTAATGAACCAGTCGAAAACGCTTGGGCTATGAAAATACCAGCGTTTAAACCAAACGATAATCCTAATGGCTTAGCTGAGGAATCTTCTTTTGCTACGCTTTTTCCTAAGTACCGCGAGAAATACCTTAATGAAGTATGGCCATTAGTGCAGCAAGCTGTTGCGGAACACAATTTAAAAGCTGAATTGGACTTAATTGAAGGCAGTATGGTGGTAAAGACCACACGCAAAACTTGGGATCCATATATCATTATCAAAGCAAGAGATATGATTAAGTTAATGGCACGCAGTGTGCCATTTGAACAAGCAAAACGCATACTGCAGGATGAAATTGGATGTGATATTATTAAAATAGGTAATTTGGTAAGGAAGAAAGAAAAATTTGTCAAAAGACGTCAGAGGTTGATTGGGCCAAATGGAGCTACTTTAAAATCCATAGAATTGTTAACGGATTGTTATGTGCTAGTGCAGGGTAACACAGTAGCTGCTCTGGGTCCCTACAAGGGTTTGCAGCAAGTGCGTGATATTGTTGTTGACACCATGGAGAATGTACATCCTATTTACAATATCAAGGCTCTGATGATCAAGAAAGAATTGATGAAAGATCCGAAACTGGCTAACGAAGACTGGTCACGCTTTCTACCCAAGTTCAAAAATAAAAACATTAGCAAACGCAAGCAACCCAAAGTCAAGAAACAAAAGAAGGAATACACACCGTTTCCACCTGCTCAACCCGAAAGTAAAGTGGATAAGCAATTGGCTTCTGGTGAATATTTCCTCAATAAGGAGCAGAAACAACTGCGCAAGCAACATGATCGTGATTTGAAACAAGCCGAAGCCAGTAAAAAACAACAAGAGAGACGCCTGCAAGATTTCGTACCACCCACCGAAGAAAAACCATCTTCATCAAAGAAACGAGCAGCTGATGATAAAAAAGTTGATATTGGAGCTCTAAAAGCTAAAGTGGCAAAAGCTAATAAGAAAATGAAATCGTAGCCATAAGACTAAATTAAGATTTATGTAAGTGTATAAGAAATGTAATACATATTCTTAACAAAATAAGAAATTTTTTAAGAAATATTTAATAAACAGCCTTATTTATAAAAATTATTAAGGATTTTTAAAACAAATTTTCATGCAAAATTATTATTATTGCGCCTTTATAAAGCCTTCATAATTTTTATAAATAATGCTGTAAAATATTAGTTTGAATTTCAAGCATGTTTTAGTGAAATTTTTTCTGTTGTTTTAACATAAACTTCAGACCCAAATTATATTTTAGAATACGCGAGTTATTAAATTTTTGTCCGGGCTCAGCTAGTATGTACCCATATAAACAATAAATTCCTAATTAAATAAATTCAAAGTATAAGACGCCTCTTTCATCATTATGAGAGTAATGTAAACCAATCAATTAACTATAATCTTAAAGCCAATCTTACGATTTATTAAGGAATGGGATGACACCCTGAAACAATTGAAATAAATCTTATCGTAAATAAAAGATTGCTCAAACTTTAATTTGAAATGTTTTTGAAGCATTTTTGAAGCTCATGGCTTTTACTGCAGGTTAAGGTTGAAGACAATTTTGGTATGCAACCTCTACATAACTCAATTCTGTCTGAAGTCTAATTAGGCGATTACCGCTTGTAATCATTGATATGGACTTAGTTTTTTTACTATTCACACTCATCGTAAAGTTGATTTCAAAAAATTAACCTACCATTTCATTGCAGTTAGTGATGGAAAACTTGTGCTTTACCTCTCTCGATAAATAAAAGAAGTAGTGATCGGTTCTAAAAGTTCTGTTTGACTTAAAACAGATTTTAAAATAAATGTTTCTATGAACATGCGCGGCAAACTAAAAACTAACTTAAAAAGCATTATGCATCATGAAATTGTAAATTGTATATAGGTATCTATAAACACATACATACGTATGCATTCATTTACATACATATGTACATATAAAAATGAAGAGAAAAATATTTTTTATTTTCATAAAAAGGATAAATTTTTTCGCATTGTAGGTATGTAATTAAAATAAAAAATAGTGAAAAGTAAATAAAAAATATTACAACTTCTATAAAGGCAAATATATCCACACATAAATATATATACATATACATATATGTACATACATACATATGGATATACATACATACATATGTAGAAGTATACCTAGTACATATGTAAATATCGATGGCTTAATATAAAAAGGGCGCATCTCAATTTTTGTTTTGAAAAAGCGTTTCTAACGTTTTCTGCAAGACAACCAAGCAAAAAATTTCAAAAAAGGTAATCGGGTTTGGAATTAAGCATTTTTTGGTGGAAGCTCTTCCCTACTGTATTACCAACTTAATGATTTTAACAAGGCGTGAGACTATAAAATAATCCATTCTTGAGAAGTACTTACTTTTTTTATTTGACAACTTTTTCACGTAATCAATTTAATCTAAAAAAATTATTCTCGTCATTTAGCAACTTGTACGTAATTTTTTTAAATTTTGGGTAATGTGATTTGAAGCGAGTAATGAAATTATATGGCAAGTAGTTCTGTTGGCAATTTTTTACTGGGAACATATCATTGCATCCTCCTTTAAGATCTTAGTAGGTTACAACTAAAAATGAAGGACTTATGGCAATTAAAAAGTTATTTCTGTATGTAAATGCTTTAGTTTTTCTTCAGTTATTTGCTTCTATAAAATATTGAAAATTCGATTACATATATAGACACACATATATACATATATATATATATATATACATATATACATACATACATATAGTTATGTACATACATATGCATATATGAAGGTTGTCCTTAATTTTTTTCGATTTTCCAAAATCGTAGTCCAGTTTTGTGTTAGGTTACGGTAAAATAAAATTTTGGTAAAAATTTGAGCTCCATTGGTTGAAAATTGCCGTGTTATTACACACACAATAACAATACAATAACACAATTAACAAAATTATTTTTCTAATACTTTCACAATTATATTTTCTTTTGTTGTGTTTCTATAAAGTTTCTTACTTAATACTACTATATTTTGCTTACGTTAATTGGGTTTTATTTTCTTATTATTTCTATATAATTCTCTGGTGCCGAATTTCTATTAATTTATCTATTTTCCGTTTTTATCACGATCTTATGACCTATCCTAAAGAGCTCTCTAAGACTGGTTTTATAAAATTGTATGATATAAATATTCTTTTAATTTTAAAATCCCCCTCGTATACTTTGCTGACAAAAACCAACTAACGCACAACAAAAACTTAGCCTATCCTCTAGGTTTACCTAAGACAAATGTACTGTACAAACTTAAAACTACAAACAATTGCATTCACAGACCTACTCAACTAACTTAAATTCTAGAATTTCCGTTTTGTTAAAATTATTTTCTTTCTTTTAGAAAAATGTATATTTGTATATATTTTTTCTTTTTTAGGGTTCCGTACACCAAAGGTGAAAAAAATCGTTTTCGCTACCCTGTCCGTCTGTCCGTCACCCGGTATTTCCTCAGGATCCTTAAGAGCTACGGACCTGAAATTTGGACAAAGTGTGTAGAACCTTGGCCGCTACAACAACAAATACATGAGAATTAAAAATTAAACGGTGCTCCAAAACGAGCAACAAAAAATTTTAAAATCCCATGTAATATACATACAATTGTATGTACATACGTATATTGACACTTGAAATATGTAAAATTAGTGTATTTTTGTATAGACTACAACAATTAACACTAAAATTTAAGAAAATTTAAATTAAAGGGTGGTCCATTAGTTAATACAATTTTGGCTATGTTATTTTGACAACTTGCTATATCTTGGAAAACATAGAAACGGTAAAACTAAAATATCTGAAAATTATAAAATCGCCAAACCAAAAAAAAATGGATAAAAATTCAAAAAAATCGCTAAAACGAAAAAAATCGGCAAAATTAAAAAAAAGTTTCTAACACTAAAATAAGTCTCAAAATTCGAAAAAAAAACGTCCAAATGAAAAAAATCGCCTAAATGAAAAAAGCGCCAAAAACCGATAAAAATCGCCAAACGCGAAAAAGGCTCCAGTAACAAAATAATTGTTAATATGAAAAATAAAATCGCCAAAATAAAAAAAATCGCCAAAGTTAAAAAAATCGACAAAATTAATAAAATCGCCAAAATAAAAAAATGGCCAAAATTAAAAAAAATTTCAAAAACGAAAAAAATGCCAAAACTATATTTTATATAGGCTAAAGTTCGTATTGAATTACATATTTCGTGTCCGTGCGGAACCCTTCGTGCGCGGGTCAAAGCCGCACTTTACTGAATTTATTCCTTCTTTAGGCGTTTTGACTACTTCACGCCTTGCTCTGTTTTTTTTCTTCCTTTTACTGTACTGTATTTCACTCGGAATAGTAAGTATGAGAATTTAAACTTTTACCTGGCTATATGAGCTACCCTCTAGTGATATCTTATCCCGATATTACTAGAGCTGTGTAGGTCAGGAACTAACTAGTTCAATTGAACGATTCACAGATTATCTAGAAATTATGTAACACCCTTACGATTACAAAATTTATATAATGCATACCTATTGCAGTTATAGGTATTGTACCAACCACGAACTTGGTCAAAATTTTTATCTCACTACTTTTGATGGCCAAAATTTTGGAAAGGAACTTGGCCTTTTTCACATTTATGTTTTTGTGAGGATCTACATCAACGCTGATGATGAAGGTTTAGTGGCCTTCGAAAACGGCTGGCTGTTCCGTTAAACTATGTGTTGTCAGAATACTTACAACTAACTTTGATATTATTTGTTCATTAATAGTTATCACATGTAATTTGGCTTAAAAAGCGTTACGAACTTTAGCCCGTTAAAATCATAAATATAGAAACAAATTAAGTTCGAAAAATAATAATTAAAAAATTAACTAAAATAACTTATATTTCCTGACTTTGAATCGATTTTAATTCTGAAAATTAAAAATTAATTTAATTTTTATTGACTGTTGACGGTATTACCATATTGAAATAGCTAAATTCAGTATTAATTCACTTTCATTTATAGCGTAGACAGACGACAGCGTTAATTTGCATTAAAAGCAAATTAAAAATCTACCCTGGCAGACGACAGTATTTGAATTAAGTGAACAACTAACAAAATTTGTGCATCCCTTACACACACTCTGAGATAATTTTCCTTGGAAATCTTAAAATGGGACAAATTTTTGTCGAGCTTTTAATATTTCTTTTTCTAGAAACAATTAAAATAACTTATATTTCCTGACTGAATCCATTTTAATTTTGAAAATTAAAAATTAATTTAATTTTGATTGACTTTTGACGGTATTACCATATTGAAATAGCTAAATTCAGTATTAATTCACTTTCATTTACTGCATTTACGGTAAATCTAATGCGCATTAGGATGGGGATAATTCACAAGTTAATTTGAATTAAGGCAGTTAATGCAAATTAACGCTGTCGTCTGTCTATGCTATTAGTGCATTTACGGTAAATCTAATGCGCATTGGGATGGGGATAATTCACAAGTTAATTTGAATTAAGACTGTCTGTGCTATTATATATAAAGGTTTTCCTTTATAAAGGTTTTTTTTAAATGCAAAATTTTTCTTAAAAAGCCTTATAAAGCCTTTTTAATTTTTATAAATAAGGCTGTAAGTAAATAAAAATATATAGGTATATAAATAAAAAATTAATCAATAAATAAGTACATATTTACAGTAAAAAAAGAGACTCCAAAAAAGTCATGAAAATGTAGAGTTTACGATGCGGAAGTAGTGCAAATTTCGATCCGATCTAATGATTTTTTCATAGGGTTGTCATTGCAAGAAGTTCTCTTTTTCGATGCCTGGTCACTGAATTGGAAGCGATATTAAGAAAAATTCCCTTTTTTGTGTTCTATGATAATATTTTCATCTAGGAAAAATGGTAAATAGTTAACTTTTTTAACAATTCGTTTTTTTTATACGAATTTAAACCCGAAACAGTGTTTTCATGTAAATTTAAGCAAATAACTTTTAAATTTTAGACTAAAATTAGTTCATAAATTTCTTTAAAAAAATAATTTTTTTTATTTTCTAACACTATGGAGGAGTTACAATGTTTTGTGTGACTACAACAAGCTTCTACATGGTTGTTGCTCACTCTCGGCAAATTAAAAATATTGATTTTTTGGAAGCAATGAAAATGTAGTTCCACTAGAATGACTTCCATTTTTTTACTGGGTATTTACATATGCATGTAAGTAAAAATACCTTACAGCCGCAAAATTGTGAAAAGAATAAAAAAAGAAAAAAGAGATAAATAAAAAAAAACAAATAAAAAAAAAAATAAATATGTAAATAAATCAATAAATAAATATTTACGTATGTACATATGTAAGTAAAAATGTTTTGCAGAAGTATGCTGCAAAATTGTGAAAATTTGAAAAATTATAATAAAAGTGTTATTCATATACATACATACACAATGTATATTGAGGTATGTGCATAATTTAATATAGTAAAACAATTTTCAAAACATACGTAAGTAGTATTTTCGTATTATTTTGAGTTTTAATTTTAAATAATTTCATTTCATTTTCAAATCTGTAAAAAGTCTCTAAAAGAAGATTAAAATTAAGTAATTGCGATATCGGCATGTCAAAAATTATGCAGTCTCATAAAACGACTCTCTTCTTTTTTTTGACAAGGGAGTCGGAAATTTACGTATACATATCGAATATTTACTTCACCGACGTCAGAATTAAAAAAAATTGCCATTTTAGAGTTATAGTGCTGAATAAAGCTTTCGTTTTCTGTAAAATTAACTTTTTTTAGTAAATTTCCAACTCAAAAACCCTAAAAATTTTATGAATATTAATCAATATGAATGAATATTAAATGAAATAATCGACTACTTTTCCAGTACATTCCAGCAATTGGATAAATGCTGAGTAGTGTAAAGAAATTACTCGCAATAAAAACTTTTGCGTATACAGTAAAATCCCGATAATTCGTGCATCGATAAATCGAAATTCCCGATAATTCGTAATACACTGTCGGTCCCTTGAAAAAATCTCGTTAATTCGTAAAATTTCTATACATTTTGGTCCCCTCGCTATGTATGTTCTGGCTTCCACATCGTTTTCGCATATTTTCTTGTGGGATCGCATGTTAAAATACATGCTACACCTGTTCGAGTTGAAATTTAGAAAATAAAAATTAACAGTATGTGTTCTGCATCCGAATTTACATGAAAACAATTTTTAAATGGAAGATTTAAAACTTTTAGATTTTTTCGTTTTCACTTTTGGCAAAAAAAAACCGTAATGTTTTCATATGTTAACAGTCGTGTGAAAAGAATACCAATTTTTTGCAAACAGACGGTTGTGTGAACTCAAATTTATAGCCTTGCATAAGTGCAATGTGCATGCAAATAGAGTCGTGTTCACACACGGACAGTGTTAACATGAAAGGCGTTGACAATAATGACTAGACAAATGTACGGATATAAAATATGTTGGTATTTATTTGATATAAAATTTGATGTTAAATATAACGTTGGATACAATAAAGACAAACACGTTTTTAGTCTAGGGCTCGTTTTACTTGCTGTTGCTTCTGCCAGTCGTTGATCCAAACTGACGTTTGTTTTAAAAAGTGTAGTGTTCGTGTCTCCCACATTGTTGTATTCCGATACATTGTTGTATTTCAACACATTGTTGCATTCAGACAGATTGCCACACTCAGTTAGTGATGCCAACAAGTCGCTTGCATTGATTAATTAATTTTTATTTATAACTCGTATGTTTCAAGGATGTGAGAAACCAACCATGTTTTTGAATTTTTTTTTAGTTCATAACATACCTATGGCTACGTACCTCTGGTTAAGCCGTGTTTGCAGCCGGGGTATACTCAGCCTCACCAGCTTCTCTTTTAGAAATAAGACTGAATTGATCCTTTTTAATTAATTTGAATTTTTTTATTTATTTATTTCTTCTATGCCACGTAAATATTTTCTGCTTATCTATATTTATATCGCTATAAATGCTTTGTCTGTGTATACCGAGGCAATCGGTTCCCTAACAGATTCTTCTGCCCTCCGAATGTAAATTGAATTAGTTCCCCTTTAGTTAAATGTTATTCAGCGCGTCGAACAGAGGATGTGATCCTCTGAATCTCGCCTTTAAATCTCCTATCCTGAAGAATGTTATCCTACAGGCTGTGCAGGATGTTATCCAACTCTATTTCCCTAATTGACTCAGTGGTTGTAAACCAATGAATCCCTAACTATTTATCTTAGTGGCCCGTTGCCACGTCTTTATTCTTTGTCGTCACACCAAAAAAATTGCGATCTCGCTATATCTGTCTGTTTTATCCCTCTTGTTTTTCTCCATACCACAATCGCTCAACTACTTTTGTCGCTCTTTCTCACAGTACCTCTCACCAGTGTTATTTACCTCTCTCATCCTCTTAATTTCCTCCGAAGACTCCGGCTACAGCATTATTTCTCTCTATGCACGTCCTAAACCACAACTACAATCTAGCCACATAATTATGAGAGTTTTGCATTAACACATTTTCCTTTTTCTTGTAGTCTAAAACCCACCATCTTTCCCGACCTTTATTGTTATCTCCAACTGGAAAAAGAGTAATTTGGCAAATGTTATTCGTTGAATTTACTTCATTTGAAAGAATGTAATCCACCTCTATGTCTGTGATGAATGTGATTCGTCAGCAAGTGTTGTTGTCTAATTATGTTACGTTACTGTGTAGGCAAAAATTCCCAGAAGTTTTGGTCCTCCAAACTTGTACATCAAATTTCAGCTCTCTGGTGCAAAATATAATTTTAACTTTTTATGAGTGTGACACCATCTACTTTTTTAAAGTCAGGGTTGTGCTGTGGCAGTACTTATAGTTCATGTAAACTTTCGTAGAAAACCAAAAATTGTATTTTGTAAGGATATAAAACTACAGCAATAGGTATGCAAGGTTAGGTTATGTTAGGAAGGGTGGTGCTAAAAACGCACATCCACTCGAATAGCCAATTGGGTCTATTTTTATTTCGTTCTATTGCCGATTAAAAGTAATATTAACCCCCTATTTGTATGTAGAAGTGACCCTATTATACGTTATTAAACCACTGAATTCCCATGATGAAGCCCCTAATAGCCTCCAGCTTAGACTTCCCGATATCACTAATACTCTCATGTTAACATCTGCTCAGCCATCTAAGCCTATGACGTTGCGACTTCGGGCAGTGACAGATAAGGTTTCCATTCCTATTCATCTCCGGACATCCTACATGCAAAGAAAAGACATTGTTGTAGAATGGTTGAGGAAACAATATTATGTTCTCAGAAACAAATGTGTGGTCGTTGAAAACTAGTTATTGTTACTGTTAACATTACTTTTGTTACGGTAAGCAAAGTCATGTTTGAATTTAATAATTACATTATTATATTCATAAAAAAGTGTGATATGGTTAGAGTTTAACAATATAGTTTTGTTAAAAATTTACGACTGCAACATAATTTTTATTATAATTTAAAAATAATATAGTGTAAATAACAATATAAAGTTATCAAAAATCATACTACATTAAGTTTTAAAAAATTCTTTTTCAGAAACATCTTCTGTCAGTTCATTGTTTAGCTGATAAGCTATCGGGTGTGCGCGCGTGGTGTTAAAAAAATAAATAAATAAATAAAGTAAAAACAAAAGGGTAGATCAATAAAAATTATATACATACATACAGATGTATATCTCTTTATAAAGACGTGTCTGTATTTCGTGTATACACACATATGTAAGTATATATTTCTATATATACATTTTATTTCAAGAATATTAATTTATTTTGGATTTAACTCACAGCTGTTTTAAAGAAAAGATCTATGTTGTCAAAGAGGAACTTGCTAAAAAATCACATACTTTTCTGATCGTTACTTCAAATTTCTCTTACCTTTTGACTTGAAATTTAAAATGAAATAAATGAGATATATTGTTTGTTTGTTTGGTATCTCTATTTCAGATTTTGTTTTTTATTTTTTATTAATCAACAAACTTTCATTATGGAAATGTATGATTCTGTTGTTGGTAAATTTTTGCTTAGGTATGATATAAAATTCTTAATGTCTCATGTATTTTTTAAGTTAATTTTATTTTAGTTTTCCTGGTAAGTCCTTTAAGGTTATGTAAATTTTTTGTTTGCTTATGTGTTATAGACTTTTCGAAGTCACGCAAGTGTATTGCTTTAATGATTCGTATTAAACAGAATCAATACTTTTTTTTAAATAAGTTTTTGTTTTTTATCAAAGTGTTTTCTAAATATTGTAAGATATGTGCGAACATACAATGTTGCAATTTTAATATTAATTCAGTTGTAAATCTTAACTTCTAGAGTTAGCATTATGAATACTGCCAAACATTTAAGAAAAACAATACAATTCCAGAAGTGTGTGATGGATTTATTTATCCGGCTGGACTATGTAATACTATTAATTTTGAAAGATATTTCTTTAGTTTTGACTTAATTTCTACAAAAAGTGGTATATTTTTGTTGTAAACTTCACTTATCCTTTGTTTATTATTATTATTATTAAAACACTAAGTATACTTGGTTGACAATACATATGTATGAGTTTATGTACTAAGGGAATGTTTTATCGTTGATATAAATTGAAATCTTAAAAGTTTAGGATGTAATAAACCTAATTTGATTGGTTTTTTTTAATTATAAATCTACACAAAAATTAACATTAAATATATGTTTTCTTGTTTTATTTTCTTTTTTTAGTGGCTTTGTTTGTTTTAAAAAATGCATACAATAGTAGTAAAATAATCTCTAAAAAAACTATACACAAAAATAAAAGAGGCTTAAATCCTTCTAACAATCTCTTCCTTACAAATAAAATATAATAATACATAATATTAATCAGAATATAATTGTATGTATAAATATACTTTTTCCAAAAAAATTTCATTAAAAAATCTCACTGCAATTTAGTTTTTGTCTTCTGACAACTTTTTTGTTTGTTGTTTTATGCAAAATGTCTATTTTTAATATCTCATTAAAAAAGTTTTTTTTTCTTCAATATTTTCTTTTATATTTTTATTTATTATTCTGTCTCCCCCAATGCAAAATATCTATTTTGGTAATTCATAAATTTGGACGGGAAGCGCTTTAGGCGTTATTATTTCATCATCGAAATCTTCATCGTGTATGGAATAGTCGCCATTACCACCACTTTGTTCACGATCAAATTCATTTGGTACTATTTCAACATCGATGGGTGTGCCCAAGGTCGATAATCGTCCATTATTGCCGCCTGCATAATTTGTTCTAGACTTGTGTTTGATAATATATTCTCTTAATAGATGTGAATACAATATATCATCAATGTAGAACATGGTACCCAGATTGTATACAAATATTTCACTTTCTGTTATTTTGGCATTATTAACACTAGTTGCATTACTGCCAGGATTTCGTGTAATTTTTATGTGCCCGCCTCCAATTGTTTCAAATACCTCATTATCTCTTAAGTCGCGATTGTAGAGACGTCCCTTAACGAAGTGGTTCAAAAGCATTTTTACACCGCGCTGTGATGCCTGAAAAATATAATAGTTTGGAAGAGAAGCAACCGCATATGAGTATTACTAAAGGTATAATAATATTTAATAATAATATTTTTAATTTTATAAAAATGTAACGTTTTTGTAAATGTGCTCTCTAGATGGCCATCAGAAGCACCATTTCTATATAGTGGCATAAATGTAGAATTCGGCTATTTTCAACAATGATCAATAATATTCTTCAGAAATTTTGCTTAAAATGTGACTTTTTAAAGTGATTTTTGCACAGTTCCAAAATTATATCAGAAATACTACTAAATCTTCTGACGATTCTTTTTTTTTTTGCTTTTAATAAAAGCACAAAAGTAGAAAAGTTTCTTTCGCATATTTTTAATGTTGGTGATATATGTAGTTAAAAGCATTAAAAAGCATATAATTTCTTTTGTTTGATGTTTCCAAATAAGTTAACTCAATTTACTTATTTTATTCATAAAATTTTTTTTATATAAGTAAATAAAACATTATCAGTTACTTCAGAAATGCCATCTAATAATTCATCGAATTTGAGATTATTTGCGATATTTTGATTAGAAAATAATCATGAATACAAAGTATTTGCGTACACTTTTTTTCGCTTTTGGTGGCGTATTTTAAAAAGTTAGTATTGAAAAGGAAAGATGAGGAATAATTTTAAGGTATTTAATGCTTTTTACGTCGTTTCATAATTCGATTCTTAGAGTTATTTTTTTCTAAGCTCTTTATCAGGAATTATAAGACACTAGTGTCCTACACAAGACCATTTATAAGACCTTTCAAGACATGAGAGATTTTTCAGAAGAATCTCTCATGTCTTGAAATGTCTTATAAATGGTCTTTTGCAGCACTTTATAAGAAGACACCTTCTATTTCCATTAAAGAAGCATTATATTTTCCCAACAAGAAAACATAAGATGCGTTTAGCGAACATATACATACAAACGAGCTTGCTCAAATATTTATAATTTGGAGTAATATGTTTACTTAACATAGTAATAGGATATGGGAACAAATTAAAAAGTTTGAAAATGTAAAATACTTTTTATACAAAGAAGTTAAGGGAAATTGTTCAAATATTTGAATATTGAACAGCAGGCTACATGGCTAAACGACTACAAGTAGCGCTTTCAGCAAATGTTGCCTGGTAGCCAGCCACCTACTTAATTATTTAGAAAACGGCAGCAGCATGATAAATATATATTTCAGTGGTGCCGCTTTCAAATATTTCACATTTATTAAAATAAAATAGTTTATTCAAAAATATAAAAACAAATCAGTATATTTTTTATATATTTTTATATATTATTTTTTTTGCGAACTTTACTATTTATATTTTTGTAATTTCTTCAATATGTTTAACAATTTTACGTTTTCGATTTATTTTGCGTTTTCGCGTTTTTTCTTCCAAACTTTCTATATTACATATTATTATATATATTATATTTTTATATTATTCTAATCAATTTTAGCGGCTGCTTCCGATTTTGCTAATTTTCGTAATAAAAGCGATCTTTTGCATGTTTTCAGTTTCCTAAGAGTTTTACCGATTTTTAAACAGTGGACCAAACACAGAAGAACGCTTATGATGAAGGTTTAGTGGCATGCGAAAACAGGTAGCTGTTCCGTTCAACTATGTGTTGTCAGAATATTTACAACTAACTTTGATGTTATTTGTTCATTAATAAATATCACATGTAATTTGGCTTACAAGACTTTAGCCTGTTCAATTCATATAATATTAGACTTAGTTATCATCCCGCTGTTAATAAGTTTTTTCGAATTTTCGCCGTTTTCGCTATTTTTAGTGAATTTTTTGCATTCCTTAAAGCCTTAACGATTTTTAATCAATATTATGGCTTGTTTAAAGTTTTGCAAATTATCATGATTTTTTGCAAAGTTCGCAATAAAAGCGACAATTTGCGAATTTTCGCAATTTTCATGAATTTTTTGCATTCCTTACAGTTTTATCTATTCTTAATAAATATTATGGGTTTTTTTAAATTTTTTTTCTTTGCAAAAAATATAATTACTTTTGTAATTAACATTAAAATAACTTTATTTTACAAAAAAAATATTTTTTGGCAATAATTTGTTCAACTTATTTTGCTATATTGGCAAACACTGTTTTGCAGCCATAAAAAATAGGAATTAGTTTAATTTAACTACAATGACAAATGTAGCCCGTTGCCTTGTTGCCATCAAAATAATCATTATCATATAAACATGTGTATTCTATCTTTGACATTTTGTAGCCGCCCAGCAAGAAATTACACATTACCAACAGAACTACTTGCCATATAATGACTTACTTTTCTGATTACCAAATTTCATTACTCGCTTACAAATCACATTGCCTAAAATTTAAAAAAATTTGGTACCACTTGCTAAATGACGAGAATAATTTTTCTTAGATTAAATTGATTACGTGAAAAAGTTGCCAAATAAAAAAAGTAAGTACTTCTCAAGAATCGATTATTTTAGTCTCACTCCTTGTTAAAATCATTAAGTTGGTAATCCATTAAGTTGGTAATCCATTAAGCTTCCACCAAAAATACTTACTTCCAAACTCTATTACCTTTTTTGAAATTTATTGCTGGGCGGTAGCTTGCTATGGTGAATGTGTTTAATGTTTTATGCATTCCATTCACACATTCAGCATTTGACGTAAAATTATAAAAATGAACCAATTTATGCTTTACAATAATTTTTGGATATTGTTTCTGTTAAATAATATGAAATAACTGTACGATATTCGATTCATTCGATATTTTGTATTGCACTGGAAATACAGAATTTTCTCATTGCAGCCAAAGAAATAGAAAATAGCCCATTCAAATCATAAATATAGAAATTAGTTTAATTGGACTACAACGACAAAATCAGCTTAGACAACAACCTGCCGCCATGTTGCCTTGCTGTCTTCAAAAGAATCGCTCTCATATAAACATGTGTAGTCCATCCTTGACATTTTGTAGTCGGTAGCCTGCTGTGGTAAATGTGTTTAATGCTTAAATTTAAAATTTTTGTTCATTGAAACAAAAATTATAAAAAGTTGTTCGAATATTCGAAACATTATTGTTCGAATGACAACACTGATATTTACACTCGTTCGCTTAGGTATAATTTGAATAAATGTTCAAATACTAATAATCATCATATCATCAAGACCACGCCGCGAATATTATTTCGAATCAATGAAATATGATTGAAATGTAAAAACTAAATGAATTATGTCCCAAAAATGTACAATACCTATAAAATAATTTTAGATTCATTAGTGCTTGTAACTTACCATAACATCATCACTTAATTTATCAAAGCCTAATTTCTTAAATGCTTTATCGTCCGGAACGAAGAATGTGTAATTGGCTCCTGATACATGTGGTGCTATTTCAGCATTATTTAAAAATCTGCAATTGCAAAAGCACACACAAAAGCCATAAATCATAAAGTACAAAATTCAAAACTGCACAAGTATGACAGAAAATACCTGGTGATTTGTGTAAATCTAGGATCTCGTTCCAAAGCCAAAAATGAATGTGACAAAAATTGTGCACCAAACCAAGGGAATGCCAGCAAAGGTGGTGTCTCCTTATCCTTATGCATCTACACGTACATATGTCGGTTTTTACATCGTACGACAATGAATAATGGTCATTTATGTTTGTGAGAAAGTAATAACAACGAAGTGTGAAAGACAAAAATTAAAGAAGAACAGAATGTATATACATAGATTTACAAACATTAATCCTTTAAACATGCTGATGATGTTAAAAACACACCATTTACCTGATGCAATTTAGATACAATATCCTCTGAGACGAACAATACTTCTGTTATAATAAATACTTGATTACCATTAGACAATGTGTAATCGGACATTATGGAAATATTGTTGACCGAAGGTGCGGCTGAAGAAATTTGTATATCCAACACAAGTGTATGATGTTCAGCAAATGGTTGTGGAAGAATGAAATGTAAAACATAAATCATGAATTATTATCAAAATATTGTGCACACATAAGCCATATGTTATGGCAACTTAAAAGTAAAAGTAATGGTAAAAATAAAAATAAAACAACATTTAATGCTTACGTTGACCCCTGAAGATGACGTTCTCACCGCCCATGGTGCGCACAACCATTTGATCCATATTCTTAACATCACTCATACGTAAAGGCTTTTGGGTGGGCAAGAAATGATTGCGCAATACACTTTCCGTAAAATCTTGTACACTAAATGGGTAGAAGCCCCAATCGATCGGATGCCAACGTTGAAATGCATTGTCGGTGGGTATGAGAATTGTGTAAGAGCCATCGTCCATTATTTGTGTAAGATTACTTTTCGACAGGAAATGCTGGAAAACTTTTGTGCCACTTTTCATGCTGCCAAGAAACGACATTAAGGGGCTTGCCTTAGACTCTTTTAAAATGGGTTCATTTTTCGTATGTGCAATATTGGTGGTGGAATTGCGCATCTCTAAAGGTTGTGGTTCATTGTAACGGCTGCAAAGAAACAAAACAATAAAAAAACATTAATATTTACAGTAAAAGTTTTTACTAGGTATTTTCGACTGCACACTCAAACTTATGTTTGAGTCTTATAAGAAAGGATGTTTGTGCTTTGTATAATTTATTGATTGTAAAAGTTTGTTTGGGTATAAAACAAACTAAACTAAATACTCTGTTTGAATTGTTCTTCAATTTGGTAAAAAGTCATGCAAAAATTCATTTGCTCAAAAACGGTGGAAAAATAAAGTAAAGGTGGGGGCAAAAAGGTTTATATATCAGTGGGAAAGATAGAATTACTGAGTGACTGATTGACCGAATGATTCAATATTACTCAAACGATTAAAGGTAGAGGCTTGAAACTACATATATACATATTTATATACAGCTTCCTCTATGTATGTTTAGAGCCATTAAGAAGAAAAAAAGGTTGAAAACAGTAAAAACTGGTAAAATCGGTGACCCAATATCTCGGGAAATAGTTAAGATATGGCTTTGATACGAAAATAAAAAGATATGTGTTTGTTACTCCTTCTCCCACTTTTTCCAAACAAAAAAAATTTTATACATCAAAACTGAACAAATTTATAATTAAAATGGAAAATAATGCTAAAATAGAAAAAATTCGTCAATATGTCAATGGAAACAACGCCCACTCATAAAAGTTGTCAAAATGTAGAAATTTCTAACAGAACTGTGTATCAATCCCTTTAAATCAGTTTTTTTAATTGACTCTGTATCTCGAGATTTTCCGTTATTAAGAAAAAACAGGATGCTGCATAACATAATTTGCATTTACTTAAGAACCAGTTCTTTGGTTAAATAAAAAAAAGCATAGAAGGTTAGCAAACAAATTGACCTTAAAATTACGTCCATATTAATTTTTCAACAGTCTTATAGTTTCGGAGATATTCAGAAAGTTTTATACAAAAAAATAAATTTTAATCAGAAATAATTCATAGTTAGGCTCAAGTTCAGTAATTTCAATTCTTATTGAATGAAATATTTTTATTAATTAATGTGAGTTTCTAAAGAAGAGAAGAAAAATTAAACTTAGACTTTAAGCTGGGGGAAATACCGATACTTTTCTGTGCAGCCACGCACTTCATCAGCACCCTAGTCTATCTACTTGGTTAGAGATTCTTGTTAACATCAGCTATTTAACTTAAATTTACAATGAAACGGAATATGAGAAACGATTGTTGTGTATACAATTGATTTACCTTTGGTAAACACATTTATAAGTATCACTATTAATTTTCTGTTTTTTCCAATTTTTCATTTTTCTATTTAAGTTAGCACGAAATTATTTTACTCTACCTCAGTATGTTTAACTGTTCTTACTTATCTTTTTACGATCATCACATTAATTATTTTTACTTATTCGATGTACCATCGGTACATGCATGTAAGTATTTTTGTACTGGTCTATGTTACTTGTTGTTGCATTCTACAGTCTTATTTTAGTTATTCCAGCCTTCTGAAACAGTGATAACCAAGTGAACAGTGATTGCCAAGTGAACATATTTTGTCACGTGCCCATGATGTATTAAGTGAGAAATTTTTAGATTCTTTAAATATTTCATTCTTTTTTTTTTGTTTTCTGCAGACAAGCTAATCGCTTCGCTGATTGTGTTTGTTCAATAAAAAGAAAAAAACAGCCGTATTCATAAAATGCTCTGCAATGAAATCAGAGCAGCAGATCGCGAAATTTATCAGTTTTGTATGTATGTATATAGTTTCTATATAGAATAAACTCCCTGCAAAAGACTTTCATGTCACACTCAATGTCGGAATATTCAAATAGAAAATAAGAATAAGAATTAAAAAAAATATTGGTTAGTAGTTCTCTACATCTATAAAGACAACAAATGAGTTGGCAATAATGATTTTGTAACTATCGCACTTAATGTATCTTTTTTCTCATTTTTATACTCGTATTTTATTTAATGGTTTTCTACACTCGTATTAAGCAAAATCTATTTAAAAAAGCTACTCCGCATCTAAAAACATTGCAATAAGGAAGAAATACACCCAGAAAAAAGATTGGTTGAAAAATATTTCGACTCACACTATAAATTTTCCCGTAAGAGCTGAATTGTAATAACGATCCTCACAAAAACATAAAAGTGAAAAAGACCAAGTTCCTTTCCAAAATTTCGACCATTAAAACTAGTGAGATAAAAATTTTGAGCAGATTTTTTTTAGGTGAGAACTCACTTAGTTCTACTTGTGTACCAGATTTCAGCTCACTAGGGCAAATTTTAATTTTTATGGGCGTAACCCCGGCCCTCTGGTTAAAATTTTAGGGGTTTCAGATTTTTCTAGTTCATCGCTCACCTAGATTTACTCGTATACCAAATTTCAGATTTCTAGCTATAGCGGAAGTGCTTCATAATATTGATGAGTGAGTCAGTAGATCAGTGAGTCAGTCAGTATGTCTTAAAATATGCACTTTTTGCACCTACATATCTCCGGAACCTTTCATTGTAAAACTTTCAAACTTCGCATATGAGGTTACATGAGTTTATTGTAATTATGGTTTAAATTTTGTAATTTTACGATCAGCGGGGAACAAAGTTATGAGGGGGGTAAAGACAGCTCGAATGGCTTCCTGTAAATAAACACACTGCGTGCATTGGCCGGAACTTGGCCTGGCGCACTGCCGTGTGCCTAGATATAATTATGAATATCTTTAATTGATTAGATCAACCGATTGAATGCTTTTATCATGAATAAATAACGGATATGATGGACACAACCGAATGAAATATTACGAATTGGTTATTAGTAACAATTATTGGTATTTGCAAGTAAACATTTTTCTATCTAAATCTATTTAAAAAAAAGACTATTAATGAATTGTTGCAATTGATAGATTGAATGATGGTTAAATGTACTGAACGGGTTTGATAACACCATCATTGAAAGATTTACAGCTGATCTCTATGATGTTGCAGCAATGGCCAAAATTCGATTGGCAAACAATGGCGCAAATTACGGCACTCGTTATCGTCGAAATTACGAAAAATTTCAATAGAGTTTATATGGAAATGTTTCGCGATTTCGTTCGATAATAAGTGCCGCAATTTGCCGCCTGTTTTCTCTGTGTGTAAAGAATATTTGTATGCAACATTACTTACCTATTGCTACCTTCTTGTATATTACGTTTAGAATAGGGCGACTTCCTGTCACCCAAATATCCATCAATAACCAATGCAATTAAATTCTCGTGGAGGCGCACACGATGTAGTATTTGAAAACCATTAAGTAACCAAAGCACATTGTTGGGGGATTGTTCTAATTTTCGAAAAACTATTTTATGACCATTGCCATTGCCAAACGATGAAGAGTTATCCTCATCGGCATAGTTATCGAACGCTCGACCCGGCACCATATGCTCCAGCATAAACTCTTTCAAACGTGGCTTTTCGATTGTACGTACATCAATTTTTGGTATTATTAAAGTGAAAGGTATATCTGAAAATATTAATGAAAAGGGAAAGAAAAGTATTAATAAGTACACGCTCATATTTGTTAAAGAATTGGAGTTAATTTGTATAAAACTTATAAGAATAAAATTATGAAATTACTACTGGAAGCAGCAGATTACGCACTTTTTACATTACTTTTTACATCTCTGTATGAAAACATTGTTTTTATCCCAGAATTATATGTGTATATTAGTGATGTAACGAATGTCAATTTTTGATATTCGCGAATACGAATACGAATACGAATATTTAAAACGATATTCGCGAATACGAATACGAATATTTAAAACGATATTCGCAAATACGAATACGAATACGAATATTATATGCAATATGAAATATTAAAAAATTGTTATGAAAAAGGACTTCACACTCTTGTTGGCGTACATTAAAGTTGATAAAAAGTACCTAAAATTTTAATGATCGTCATTGAATAATATTTGAAAATGATACAAAGCACAAATTTCTATAAAAAAATTAATGTATTTGTACAAACTAAAATTTTTAGTCATTTATATAAATTTCGTTTAGGATTTATGCATTTATTTATTTAATTTCTTTGAAAAAATAATCGTATTCGTATTCGAATCCGTCTGGATTTTTCGAATACGAATACATTCATATTCGTCTGAAAATGGCCGCATAATCGACAATTCGAATACGAGTACGAATATTCGTGCATCACTAGTGTACATATGTATATGCATTCATAATACGCTTCATCAGCATTCATATTGTTATATTATATTTTCGTTGAAATCTAAGAAAATATCCATAAGGTGTTATATTGTAGGGCTGATCTGTTTCTGCAGACGCTATTAAAAATAACAGTACATAATTAAATTCAAAATGGTTTCTTTTTTATCCCCACAATTTAGCCTGCCTGCGTGTGTTTGGAAAGTATGATATAATTCATTTTAATTACCTTTAACTGTCAACGTTTGTTAACAGTTGTCGAGACGATGGCAATTACGTTTTTGGGTAGTGGTGGCAATCTAAATGTGGTAGGGGTCTCGTTGCTTTAATTAATTATTATTCTTATCACATGATAGGTGTGTTCTATTATAAAATATTTGGTTTCGTTTTAAGTTTTAGTTAAACTTAATTTCAAGACGTTTTTAACAAACATTTTTGGTTATATCATGCAAGTCTTATTTTTAAACGATTTTTTTGCAAATCTTTTATTTTCGAGTTGATTGCTTTATTTGTGTGTACATATAAGAGGCCTGCATAGGCAGTATTGAAATGTAAATATGTCTTGTTTTTAGATGTATTCTCGTGGAATGTATTATACTTAACCAATAATAAATGCTGTAGTTTAATAAGCGAAATACGATGGATGTATTGATTTTCATGTAGATGAGTGTTAACAAGCGATGTCGCGAATACTTCTTCTTCGTAATAAACAATTAAAAGAATTAGAAAGAAAAAAAAATATCGATGATACCGATTCCGATACCGATACGCATATTGAAACTGAACTCAAGTTAAAATTAACAAAACCTTTTATTATACAAAATTATAGTGTAAGAGATTATTAATATTTAAAAGTGATATTTGAATTCATTCTGAAATTAACAAAAAACAAATTATATTTTTTTAAATATATATGTACATGATTTAGCATTGAGACAACATTTCACTACTATGGTGCAAAGCAAAACAAAAGAAACGTTTAATTTTTCTGTTTAGACCTTATGTTCTGTTTTTAATATGTTATTTCTCTTAGTTTTTATGCAAAAAAAAACGCTGAAAATTTAATTGTTTGTTGAAAACAGCTCTAAAAAAATTTAAGAAGTATCGACGTATCGACAATAAAATATCGCCGATATCGATATATCAGCAAATCAGAAATATCGCCAATATATCGGGATCGGTATCGGTATTCGTTACATCCCTACTTTGTATACGTGCCTATAGGGATGGACAAAAACTATCAAGATATCGAAATATCGATATTTGAGAAAAAAGTCATCGATATATATTGCCGATATTTCAACATTTCATTTTAAAATTAAAAATTTCATGAATTTGGAGACAAATTTTATGATTTTATAAACGATTATTAATTATTTAAACTTTTTTTTAATTGGTAGTTGGAGTCTTACCTTTCATTTTATTATAGCGGGAGCACCTAGCACGACCAAACAACCGTTTTTTCTTCCAAGGGAGTTTGCAATCGCGGCACATTGTAGAAAAAATTTTATTCTATCATATCTTTTAAACCATATGAGCGAACTTTATAATTTTTTTTAAATACGCAGAAAAAGCTATATTTGAAAAAAATCACTATTTAAATCAGAGCAATAAAATTATCTTACGTACAAACACTATAGGAGTGCGTAAACAGTTTTCAATATTTTGGACCAAAATTTACATGTGACTTACTTCATTTTTTCAAAGACAAATAAACGTTTTTTTGGGATACAATTTATGGATTCTTCATACTGAACCGATTTTCTTCAAAACTGCATTATTATATTTTCTAAATTTTATGTGTCGAAAAAATTACTTATTGCACAAAAAATCCCACTGTGCGTTGCATCGACAAGTCGTATGGTAATTTATACCAACAAAGATCATGCGGTTTTTGTGCTGCAATATTTGTTGAGGACCAGGCCTAACTTTTTGATGTGTCTTGGTCAATACACGGAGAAACTACAAGTCATTTTTTATGTGGTTTTGGTTATTGCTTTAGTGGATTCGTGTAAAGAATAATGTCTGCCTGTGTGGAAATTTAAAAAAAAAACAATGAACCCGCTTCTTGCAATTTGAGAGGTAAGACATACAAAACTTGTGGAAATACAACATAGGTTTATGATAAAAATTAACAAATGAACGAGTTGGACCCAGCTCTATTAACTACTTGTTTTAGCAAAAAAAATTTCCAGACAACTCTTGTTTTTGTATTTTGACAATTTTAGTAAAAATTGTCATACTACTTTAAATTAAAATGATTGATGTCTTAGCGAAAGTTTGAACATAGGGTACTTTTCTAAAAATCTACTGACAGCACTGAGTGATATAATTGTTGAAAGCAAAAAAAACAATAAAACGTCAGACAAAACTTTTTATGAAAAATTAGTTTTTTTGTTTCGAGCTGTTTTGACCAAAAATATACTTATTTTTAGTCTAGCTATTTTGACATTTATACGCAATAAATGTGATTTGAGTATAAATACATATACAGAAATATGCATTTCGAAACAAGTTGAAAGGAAATTCATATAAATACATATACAGAAATATGCATTTATATGAATTTCCTTTCAACTTGTTTCTATTAATTTTTTTGTTTCCATTATTTTATTGTTTATATTGAATTGTTTTATAATTTTTATTTAATCTTTTGTTTATATTATTTTTATTGAATTGTTTAATATACATATACATAAGTATTGAATTTTAATAAAAAATATATATAACATCCCTGCTAGCATTTTTGGAAATTTTTAATTAAATTTGATTCTTTTTTAATACTTTCAAGTGATCAAAAAACAAGAATATGCGCTCGTTTTCTGAGCATAAAAGATAGTTTTGTCGGGAGAAAGTGGTACCCTACATGCGACTCTTCTTGAGGAGTCTTTTATTACCCGCTTTTCTGATCAGTTTCGACTCATTTATGACTCATATATTTTAAAATAAATAAATAAATTACTTTTAAAGCATAAGCGCGACTCATTTTCGAGTATTTTTTCAAGCGCGCAAGTGTTTAATCAGTTTTTAATCGTCAAAAGTACTCGAGGAAGACTTAGTTAGGTGATTTTTGATAAAACAATCTTCCAAATGCTAGCAGGGATGTTTGTGAATACATATGTTAGTATGTGTATTTATTTCAAATTTGGAATATTTTTGGAAAAAATAATTTTTCATATAAAAAATATCAACATATAGAAATATCAATGTTTTAAAAAAATATATATCGATACTATTCAAAAATATCGATACGATATATATCGATACATTTTTCCCATGTGCCTATGCGTATGAAGTAAGAAGAAATAAGCATAAGAAATTTTTCAGTCACGAAGTATTTTTACAAAACATACAGAAGTGTCACGAGGTATTTTTCTGTTTGTCTCGTTTTCCCTAAAATTTTGTCCTCGTTTTTGTTTGGATACTTCTTTTTAGTGCAATAAATTTTTATTATTTGTGTTAATTGGTAAGTAGTAATACGCTACAGTATCAATGCACTATACTTTTATCTTTTTTCAACGAGTTTTAAGAAACCTGATTGGAGCTTTTTTTACCTGACACTTTCTTCATTTCTGTGTATTCTGTGGTTTGTTTTTTCTATGCTCATATACCTGCAATAACTGAAAACAATTTCTTGCCAAAAGTGTTTTTTAGCGTTTGTTTTAGAAGATTTCGCTGTATTAAAAATCATTCATGTAGTGAAAAATTATTCATGTCTTAGAAGTTCTTGTAAGTGACATTGTGCAGGACTTTAGTACAAAAATTGTAAGCACATTTCCGGCATACTCGTATATGTACACATGTTCACACATACATGCATATGTATGTATTTATATCATAAATAATCACCCTTATTCCAATTGTCGTCATCGACGTCACTTTAACACAACACCAAAAAATTGGTACTCGTGTATCCGTTATCGAAAACAACTGACTCCTGTTTGCAGGTTTATGATATTTTCTAGACTTTAGGGAACGGAAATAGATTGTCAGTTGCGCAAAATTTTTCACGAGAGCGAGTAAACAAGCCCCAATTTTTTGGTGTTGTGTTAAAGTGACGTCGATGACGACAACTGGAATAAGGGTGAATAATAATAAAAATATAAATTTTATATGAAATATATTTTTGGCAAAAGTTTCTAGATATGTGTATTTTAGAATTTAATTTTGTTTGCTTTCTTTTTCTAAGAAGGTTGAATAGTTTGCTTCGTAAAGTCTTTATTTCTAAAACAATTAAGAAATTCTTTATAACATTTATTTTTACCATCCTCATGTTACACTTTCATAGCAAAAATATGTTATCGTGTTAACTTCTTTTGTTTACTTACTTTTGTGTTGAATGGTTTTGGTCGTATTTAATGAATTGACTAGAATACTTGAGAATGCAGTTTAATGATTTATTACATTTTCTATAAATGATTCCATATTATTCTTTGGAAACAATAATGCTATTGTGTGTAGTATGTATTACGAAATACACCGGAGCCCCGAATCGAATCTCTCTTATTTTAACAAGTGCGCTGATTTTTATAAATGAACTAATTTTTATTTAATGTTTGAAATATTTTTATGTTGACAGAAAATCCCGGGATTTTCGGGATCTCGGGATTTTCGGGATCCCGGGATTTTTCGGGATTTCGGGATTTTCAAGATTACGGGATCTACAATTTGTTGGTAAAATAAATTAGTTTTTTTTAATAAATATTACTTTAATAACAAATTTTATGCATTTTAAAAGTTTTTATATTGATACCCAGTGAAAAAAATGGAAGCCATTCTAGCGGAAGTACATTTTCATTGCTTCCAAAAAATCGATATTTTTAATTTGCCGAAAGTGAGCAAAAAACCATGTAGAAGCTTATTTTAGTCACACAAAACCTTGTAACTCCTCCATAGTGCTAGAAAATACTCACCAGAATTTAAAAAAAAATTTATTTTTTCAAAAAAAAATTTATGAATTATTTTTAGTCTAAAATTTAAAAGTTATTTGCTTAAATTTACATGAAAACACTGTTTCGGGCTTAAATTCGTATAAAAAGAAACGAATTGTTAAAAAAGGCAACTATTTACCATTTTTCCTAGATGAAAATATTATCATAGAACAGAAAAAAGGGAATTTTTCTTAATATCGCTTCCAATTCAGTGACCAGGCATCGAAAAAGAGAACTTCTTGCAATGACAACCCTATGAAAAAATCATTAGATCGGATCGAAATTTGCACTACTTCCGCATCGTAAACTCTACATTTTCATGACTTTTTTGGAGTCTCTTTTTTTACTGGGTAGTATATCATAATACAATTGTCTTTAAATTTAACAATTTTCTAATAGGAGAATAAAATAAAACTCAAAATAATTTTTCTCATCTATTTTTAAGTTGATTAATCACATTTGATGTTAGAGAATTTATACCGAAAACCATAACTAATATGAAAATTTGTTTTATTTTTCAATTTACATATGTACATTTTTTATATAATCTTAACCAACATGAACATAATTACATATCTATGGACTTTTGAAAGACGAAACGCATTATCCGGTAAATATTTCTTACGTTTACGTTAGCCCGACAACAAAAAGTTTGCACTTGCCTTGTATTGTATTATACTTCAATTGTAAGGAGCTGTCAATGGTACTGAATTGTTACCGAAAAGTAGATAAGTGCTAATTTTTTTATGAATAAATTATGATTCTCCGATTAGATTTTTTTTGTTTTCCCTATTATTTGCTACTGTTTGAAATTATTCCCCGGGAAAAATTTCTCGTGGAATTTTATTCATAATTGCTCTCATAATATAGAGTAAGACGAAATAAATTTGTCAAACTTATGAATTTTCCAAATGTTATTTCCCTTCCAAAGCTCATATTATTATTTTTGTTTTCAAAATAATTCTTAGTTGTATATTGTAGCACCTTTGATGAAAATAACATCATAATAATAATAAAGAAAGTAGTTAAATTATTTTGCTTATGTTGTTAATTTAAAAGAAATATGTCACGAATAGTCATTAAATTGTTAAAACTGCACTTATGAAATTTTATGGGACTTTTGAATTTAAAAAAAATACCATAAAATTAACGAAAATTTTAATTTATAAATAACTTTTTATAAAAATTGCAATGAAATCCCGAAAAAGAAATACTGGGATTAAATTTTACAAATCCCGGGATTCGGGATTTGGCAAATCACTGGATTTTCGGGTTCGGGATTTCCCGTTTGGCGTCGCTAGTATATATGTATATATACTATAGTATGTATATATACATATATACATATACATATATACATTCATTGACTCAACCACACCATTTATTTATGAGATATAAATTCGTATAGCCTTATTTATAAAACTTATTAAGGCTTTATAGAGGATTTTAAAACAAATTTTCATAAAAAATTTTTCTTAAAAAGCCTTCATAAAGCCTTAATAATTTTTATAAATCGGGATGTTATTTTCTAACACGCAATTATACTTAGAATAATTTACCTAACATAATAATGCAGGAATTTCGCTATTTATGAGTACATACACACATTGAACAATTAATTCATTGCACATAATTATGACTTCAGTAAAATAATATAGGTGCAAATCGTAATAGTGCCTTGTATCGTGCAGATTGAACCAAATTAGTACACTACATACTATGTTTTAATTTCCATAACTCAAAGTCAACCCGAAAGTGGGTCATAGCGCAAAATTAGTAGCGACTCTTTTTAAAATTTATTATTTCGTTCGAACTATTTGCTTATATTTTGAAATATCATGCTGTTTTCGAAGAGCGTTAGGCTTAAGTTCGAAAACACTTATTGTTCCTCGAAATGTTGATTTTTCTTTTGATTCGGCCCTGTTATGTAAACCGAATACATTACATTACAAAAATTTAATAATGGCCCTGCAGTCATGTTTAAAATCATACCCGATAATTTTCTTTCAGATATAATATTTGGGAATCTTTAAATAAAAAAACAACATAAAAAAAATATTTCTACTGTCGGAGTTAGTTTTCTAAAATCGTCCGGTTTCAAATCGGTCTGTTTACAGAACAGGACCGAATATGTCAATCAAAAGAACTAATTGATGCAATCAACATTTATTAACTGTAATTTTTTGTAAAATTAATATTTAACGAGCACGTTCTTTTTTTATGGAACTAATTTAATTAATTAAAATTTATAATATTTCACGCGGTTCTACCTAACCGATTTTTACGAAACTTACTGCACACCTTAAGTTTTAAAATAGAAACAATCCTAAATTTAAAAAAAATGGGCGCTGTGACGCCTATTAAAATTTAATATTTTATTTTAAGTGGTTCTACTTTACCGATTTTCACAAGACTTAGCACCCACCCTGAGCTATGAAAAACACACAATCTTGCATTTAAAAAATGGACGCCCATTAAAATTAATATTAATATTTCACGTACTTTTTATCTTATTTTATCAGATCTTTGCACTGAAGTAAGTCTGTTTTAATATAGCCTTCTTTGAGTTCTATACACTTAGTGCAACGTTTTTCTAATTTTTTTATCCCTTCCAAAAATGTGACTAGTCGGAGCAAAAAAAAAAAAAAAATGGACAGGAATCTTTAAATACCTGACATGTGTGTAATTACTTTGGGTCGCTTGTAGATGTTTTAAATAAAATACAAAATTGCTTTAGTTTCACTCAATTTTCGGTGTTGGTATTATGATGGTAAATGCTTGCAAAACGCGCATTTAAGTTGCTTCAGATGTGGGTGAATATATTGCCATCGGATAGGGTCTGATCTCTGCTGAGGTATAGAAAATATTAATAATGTCAATAATTTCTTGAACACATAGTAAAGAATAAAATATTCAAAAATGAAATCCTGGATTCAAATCCTTCTGTCGAAAAATACCCATCGGTCACTAAAAATTGTAGTAGAACAAAAAGTAAATGATACATTTTAACAGGCAAACAAGTTCATTTTGCCACTCCCTGTAAAAATGCGTAGTTACGCTAAGTATTGTTTTTCGAACTTACTAAAATAGTTACGCAAATCATTAAGCATTTGAGGTATTAAATATCAAACTTACCTCTTTGCGGCTTATAGCCATACAATTCCAATACGGGCAAGCCATCTTCCATAAAACGTCTTACTTGCTGCCAATTTCCATCGTTGTTATTTATGGTTCGATCGGCTGGTAAAATGTTTACATCCGGTATAAATTTACTTTCAATAAATTTGATATTTTTTAAATTTTGATCGATTTGTAAGACGGACGCAGATGCAGCAGCAGCAAACACCAACAATGGACAGAATACATTAAGCCTCATTTTATAATATTTTATTTGACAACTTTCTCTTATCACTTTTATTAAGACTTTGTAAGTATTTGGTTTTATAATATTAATGCAAAAATCTTATTAATTGCTTATTTATTTAAATAAACAAATTTTCTTGTTTTTTTATCCACTTGTATTAAAATTTAAAAAAGAATTATAATTTATGTGTTTTTTACATTAAACTAATTTTGCAATACCAATGACAATAAAAATGCAATTGATGGCACGACTCTACATTTAAATTTCATTGCTTAAGAATTGATGAAAAAGCGTTAAACAAAAATTGTTTTTTCTAATAAAATATTTTCCAACTTGATTATAACTTGTGTCGATTTTTTTTTTTTAATATTTTTTTGTTATATCAAATTATATAAAATATTCACATTTTAAATAGTTTCAATTATTTTTATTATTTATATAATTACTCGTAACAGGTTTTTTATGGTTGTTGATTCTGTTTAATGTTAGTTGTTAAGAGTATTATTGCAATTACCGATACTCGTATTATTGTGAATGCATAATATTTGTAAATATATATTTTTTTTCACTTTTTTGCTTTCTTCATTATTAGTACATCGTTATTAGGTTAAACTGTATTTAATAAATATTTATTTGATATTTTTTTTTATACTTAAATGTTTTATATTATAGCTAAATAATGTTGTTTTGTGATTTTCCCGTTTTAAGTCCCAATTCACAGGAGGCAATTTTACTTGCGCAAGTCATAAATTTTCTATTAAACTTGCTGTAGCGTTTAGATAGAGCAACTTTACTTGCGCAAGTCTTCTTCGATTGCTTATACATATAATTGCTTATACAAATACTAGGGTATTCATTTAATCGGGATTTTGTTTTAATCGGTTAATCGCTCGATTAATTATTCGAGGTTTTCGTTTAATCGGTTAATAATCGGTTAATTTTGGTATTAACCGGTTAACCGATTAATAAAGTTTTTCCATAAATCAAGTGTTTTCAACAAATAAAAGTGCATAAAATATTTATTAATTTGAATTTATTAGCAAAATCAAAAACACACAATGATTATTAAACTAATTCGGTTAATTTTTTTAGAACATTTCTTGTAATACCATCGATAGTTCCTTCTGTTGGCGGGTCATCATCTAACTCATAATGACAGAGCTCAGCGACGAATATTGTGCAAAAAAATTTCTTAATTTCTTCGTTTTTGTACCGTCTCTCATTAAATCTTATCCTTAATTAAATCGTTGGCAACAGTACTATTGGCTTTTATTAAATTATTAAATAAAAACTTAATAATTCCGTCTAGTTAGGGTACCAGAGTCTCTAGTTAAACTCTTTTATAGCCATGTCCAAGGATTTCGAAGTTTTACTTAAGTTAAGATCACTGAACAATGGTCATCTTTGTTGGTATAAAAAATAATTTCTAAACACTCACGTTTTGGAAATGAGACGAAACAAATAATTATTCACACAAATAAGTTGTAATAATAAAATATATGAAAAAATTTGTTACGTCGGTTAGTCGGTTCATCGACTGAAATTAACCGGTTTAACCGTTAACCGAAAAAAGCTAATTTTAAATTAACCGTTTAACCGATTGACGGTTAACCGATTGAAAACCCTAACAAATACATATACATAAAATGAAATGTCAAATCTGATATAGAGGGAATGATAGCAAAAACAGAATTGCCTGTACAGGCAAGTCTGTACGGCAATTCTGCTGGTTTTTACACTCCTCACTTCTTCCCCACTTCTTTGTTCACCAAATTCATAACTTGCGTAAGTAAAATTGCCTAGTGTAAATTGGCACTAAGAATATTTTTTTTCTTTTCTGTATTTACTTTCCGCTTTCATGTACACCTACATATCGGACTTGTTCCTCTAAATGTTCAATTTTGCAAGAAAAGGATATACCGTGGTCATATACACTCTAATAATCTTACATAATTTTCTCTATTCTTTCGCCAAAAAATACGCTTGCATCCCTCTTTGTGGTACATGCAAGAGTATATAAAAAAATTTCTTTGCGTCTACTGAGAATTTGTAAATTTTGGATTGATCCCCTTTAAAGGAACAAATGCAATATGTATACATTTTTAATTCAACTTAGCCCATGTAGCCGGTTTTTGATAGTTAAAAAAAATTATTAACTTATATGAGTCTCATAACATTAATTATTACTAACGATACTACTCGAATAATATTTATTCGACATTTTATAAAAGTTAATTGGATTACTAGCGCGAAACTTATTTGATTGCTCATTCGGTTATTAGAATAAAATTGGCTACATTACTCGAATAAAATTTGCTTGATTACACGAATAAAATGTATGTAATTGCTAATCGAATAGAACTTATTCGATTATTCGAGTAAAATTTATTTGGTTGCACGAATAATATATATTAAATTACTCGAATATAGGTCATTTCATGTATTCACTAATCGAATAAAACTTATTTGCTTACTCGACTAAAATTTACTATACAGTCACGTAAAATTGCTTCTCATTCACAACAGTTACCGTTACACCGGTTTAATTTTCAAAGAAGTTAGATCCAATCAATTGCACACAAGACTGTAATTTTTAATGGATGCAAAGCTGACTGATGAATAATTTGAGGGATTCTGGTCAATGGCTGAAACGACTATTCTGTTTATTCACATGTCCATTCAAATGAAAATGTGTCTCGTCACTTATTATGATTTTTTAAAATGAAAATCGGTGTTGTCATGGGCAAGTTGTTTTAACGATTAAAACACGTGGGTTTATCGAATATTTTTCCAGAATAAATTTGCCACGTGTTTGCTTTATGACTGCCAAATATGAACTGTCAATAAATACTAATGTTTACCAAAATGTCGACAAAACAAAGATAGATAGATAAATAGATAAATTATTTAAACAAAATTAATAACCAATTCAAAATGTACATACATTCATATGCAATTATGTATGCATGTAACTACTAATTTATCATTTTGGAAATAAAAGACAAACTGATGTTATTAACTTTTAAATTAGTTTTATTACGAAACCCAATTCAATTATTTTTAACTTAAATGCGTGTGTTGCATTGCATAACTTTTTTTTTTGTTATGCTTACAATTGTTTTTGTTTGTTGCGTTGCATCACGTTACGGAAAGCACATTCGCATGCGTATAAATTACTTGTAAAACAAAAATATTCAATCGCGACAGTTAATAACAGGGGAAATACTTTCTAGAGATGACAGCGTGAGCAGATTTTCAATCGCAATTTTGTGCGCATAAAAGTTTTTTTTTATTGGCTAATTTCACAAATTACCAAATAAAGAAAATGCTTATAATTAAAATGTATTAATTTTATTATTATTATGTTATCACGCGGCTATTAAGCAAAAAGTGTAGTGCATACATATGTAGTGACAGACGCAGTCATATCAAAATCACAGATTTTCTAATATACACTAATGTCTACTGTAATGCATATCATAACGTTTTTCTACGTAAATATTTGTGGGAATGAACTATTCCGGGCGGGTTGGAGTTAGCAATGTTAATAAAGTAGTACGTCTACTCAAAAATAAACTAGGTTAGGAAGGGTGGTGCCTTACCGCACCTCCCCTCGGAGACCCAATTGGTCTATTGTAATTACATTAATTAAAATTAAGTAAGCTGAATTACTTATTACTTCACCATCTGTCCTCACCTCACTATCCTATCTACCTGATAGAAATTTCTAGGAAAACACACACATACTAGACGACCTATAGAAGATATCATAGATTGGTATAGGCAACCTCATGCGGTATTTCAATAGAATGGTGTTAATCTAATACGACTCGATCAAACGTAAGCCAACCATCCCTAGTAAGAATCTTGATTGCCGTATTATTATTTGTCTTAAAAAAAATAATAAATAATCCTGCTTTCATCTGAAAATTCATATATTTAGCGTAAGGTTCGTTTAACAACCGAAGAACGCGTAAAAATAAATAAAACTTAGTAAACAAGTTGTGGTTAAAAAATTGTCATTTTTAGAGCACTACGGGTGATTATGGTCCTCATAATAGACTGACTCTACAAGGAATTTACTAAAGTATAAAGAAAATTTTAGAGACTGGAAGTGTTACAGATATTTTCATATTTGCACATCATCGAACTGTAAGCACTGCTTAAAATATCGCTTTTGTTACCCACCAAAATATTCGTCTACCTGAAAGCACGTTGATAAGGGAGAGTTGTGCTGTCTCTCCCTTACCAACGTGCTTCGGTATCACATGATTTTTGTTCGTGATGTCCCACTTGGTAACTCTCCAGGTATGAGCTTCTGAATGCATATAGGATGTGCAGAAAGAAGGCCTTAGTACTTCACGCCTTTTTCATATGTATTTAAATAAAAAAATTGCTCTTTAGATCAGCGAGAGAGGATGCAATATAAAAAACTTTGAGAATTTTAGTATAAACAGCCGACCAATTTCGTAGTGTTTGTATTAAATTTCATCATTCGCTTACGTTATTGCATCCTCGTAAGGCAGAGGCATGCACTGTGTGCTTTACTGCACTTCCGAAGCGCTTCTATTTGTCTCAGTGCTTACTTGTGTCAAATTTAGTTTTGCTTGGTAGTGGAAGCGTGGCAGGTTATGCGCAGAACATTTTCAGGCAATTCAATGAGCTAAGGCCATATGATAATCGACTTTTCTTTTGAAGACTATGAACTGGATGATATATGGTTTCAACAAGATGGTGCCACGACCCATACAACACGACCGATGTTGGTGTTACTAGATGGGAAGTTTTCAGAACGCGTAATTTCATGTTTTGGCGGAATCAATTGGCCACCAAGATCATGCGGTTTTTTGCCTTTAGCACTTTTTGTGGGACTACGCCCCTAACTTTGAAGCATTTGAAAACCAATATTCTTCAAGTTATCACCAAGGTACCGCCGAAATGTGTAAAAAGTGGCAGAAAAATACCTCAAGAGGATTGTCTGCTGCAAAAAATCTAGAGGATATCATTTAAATTACATTGTATTTTGTATGAAATGGCAAGGTCCAAGCTTTATAAGGAAATAAAAGCTCCATCGAAATATAAAAGCTTTATGTGTGTTTTATTTTACTTTATTTTTTGAAGCCGAAAAATGGATAACCCCATACTTGAAGCGTGATTAGGCGTGATTCACACCTATGCATTTAGTAATGCCCATCACTGATACATATTTTATGCTTAGTGCTCACAAATTACAGTTTGTGGTTTCAAATTGATACCGGTTAATGCGACTGTCTTACTTAACGATGAATTTAACAATGATTTTTGTTAACAAATTCAACACAAAAAATTACTCTATTATTAAAGTGGAAAAAAACTATAATATCAAGATGTCAAGATTTAAAAAAAGAAACGGTTATAGTAATTAAATAACTAATTCAAATAAGTACAGAATTTTACAGCAAGCAAATATAATCAAGGGAATTACAATAAATTGATATGCTCTAAATGCCAACGTAAATGTACCTTAGAAAAGTGTTACCCAATACCTTTTTTTATTGTAATTTCAAATCTTAATTAGTTTAAGCATTCATGCAATAGGGGCTACGCTTGGATATTATATTGCTATTACAGGTGAATGTGTACTAACGAATATATTTACGTACAGAATTTTATTATCTATGATGAAAGAGTTCTCGTTTCCCTTCTTTCCTACAAACTCTAGATTTTGCAAAGTGAATTTTGGGTGTAGAAAAGCCGTCTCAGAACTTGATTGACCAGTACACCGCATTACACATTACAAACAAAAATAATTCCCAAAAAATGCCAATTTCACTGTGCTAGTTCAAAAATGTAACAAGCGTGGGACCTGGTGGGTAAACATAATTCGAGTACGCTGAATTCAATTGTGCTAACCATTTTTTTTAGGTTAGCTCTTGTTTAAAAAATAATGAAGATTGAAAACTTGGTTAAAAGCACTTAAAAACCGAAATATTTCCCAGTTTTCTACTATTCATTCATTTTTATATCAATTGAAAGATCATATTAGTTTTTTTCCAAAAGGTTTTCTCAGGACGCAAGTTCATCAATACATGTCTTTTTATGCGATTTACATATATATCGACATAAAGGTTGATAAATGGCAGAAAACTAGGAAAATTTTTGATTTTTTGGTCCTTTTAACCAAGTTTGCAATCTTAGTTATTTTTTAAACAAGAGCTAACCTAAAAACAATGGTTAGCACCATTGGATTCATCGTAGTCGAATTAGGTTTACCCACTGGGTCCCCGGATTATTACAAAAAAAGTTTCAAATTCGAGCACAGTGTTATTAACTTGACTGCACCCGGTTTAAAAATAATTCTGTGGCAGCAATCTGTTCTTGAATAGCTGTTGTTGTTATTTACATTTATTTTCTTTACATACTCCTTAAAACTACAATTCGAGCTGAAAAAAGTCAGCCAATGTATTAAAGTAAGAAAATAAAAAACATGTTGATTATTGACTTCTTGTTTCAACTTTGATATTTGTTGAGCTTCTCATTTGTTTAAATCAAAGTTTAACATAATAACTCTAGTTGTTCTCAGAAATTTCTGGGTAAAGGTTCCCTGATTATCTGCATTAGCACCAGTGAAATGCGCAAAAGATCCAGCTAAACCCCTAAATAATCAATTTCAATGTATTTTTCATAAAAAATATTTCACTGAATAAATAAAATAGTAACTAGGGCGTTAACATATGTTAAACTTAAAAATAGTTTTGATCCTCTATCTCTCTCCAAATAGTCTACTATATTTTTGAGTGGGGCTATTCTCAGAGAGCTGGTCCTAGTTAAAATATGTGCTATTTAATTTATGTATATTTCTTTTCCTTCTGAGGTCATGTAATCTTAGTAATTATTGATTTCGCGATCTACTTAAATTGAATCATGGGGTATAAAAATTCCATCAATAACTTGGAATAAAGATAAACCAAAAGTGAACGAACTTAATACGCAATTCAATCTAAAGATTCATCGGGAGTCGCGAAAATCGTTAAGCTAAGCCTATTAATATTTTGTTAAGAGCTGTTTCTCACACTGTACAATAAAATCAAATATTTTTCGAAGTAATAAATTGGTAATGTCTAATTCTGGTAGAGAGGACCGCAAAAAAAAATTATGTACATACGTATATTTAAACGGTTACGTCTGAATAAGTTCTTGACTTCTTTAATGAAACACAGGGGCTTATCTACTTTAAACTTCACTCGTATGTACTTTGCTCAAAGTTTCTACAATCTGTGTTATATCTTGCAAAAAATAATATTTTCCGAGGTCATCAAAATGGGGTTTTCAACTCTTTCTTCAGATTTGGGGCTAAATCCGGAGAAAGCTATTCGTAAGCAAATTCAGGGTTTGTCGCCATCTAAACCATGCATCCCAAGAACCGTCTCCTTGACTATTGGCTGACAAACCTACCTTGGTCTCCTTTGGCCGATTCACTCCGTGAAACCCATTGTTTCAACGACTGGTTGGAATTTGGTATGTTGTGGTGGATCCACGTTTTGTCTACGGTTGCGGAACGGCTCAAAAACTCATCTACATTGCGGCTGAACAATACCAAACAGTTCTGTGAAGTTGTCACACGATTGTGAGTAAAAAGTATCACCCATCTTCCAAAAAGCTTTCTCATAGACAAGTGATCATTCGAAATTGAATTTTTCTCACTTTCAGTATCCCAGCCAGCATCCAAAATAGTGAATTTTTACAATTGTTTCGGATGTAGACAAATCAAGTGGGCGTTTAGAAATAAACTTTGGTAAACCACTTTGTTTCCATCGAAAGTGATGGTGAAGAGTCGCATAGCCCTTATGAAGCTTAGACTTGACTATTTCCTATACTAATCTTAAATTACGCGGTAGTCTGCTATCAATAGTTGTCAAACACAAACTAAATGACGCAAGATAGGAGTGAATTAATAGCCTGTTGACAGTGGCAGTGTTTCCCTATAGGCGTGCATATTCAAAAAGTCACTGACTTGCACATACATTTCAAACCTCTTGCTATTTTTATCCCATTCAGAAAAGAAAACCAAATAGTATCCTTCAATCAGATATCACGCATTATATCACGCGTGTCTGAACTCACCAAGTTAATAAATTTAATTTCAATACCAGAAATTGGAAATGCATTTAAAGGTTAATTTCCTTCGTGTTCTGGTTTGCACTTTACGCAGAGCATTACTTCGAGAGTTTTATGTAGAACCCCTTAAGCGGGAGTACAATTGATTAAAATATTGAATTTTTAAACCATTGTAAAATATTAGTTACAAGCAATATTCTCAGTAATGTGGGTTTTAAAACTATCGAAAACTCGACATGAGATTAATTAAATATCAGTCCTCAAATAGTCTGCGAATTGCTTGTGGAAAAAGTAAGTGTAAGTAAAACATTTAGTTTTATATACAACGTTCAAGTCATTAAACATTTACAGTAAATTATAATTCCACAACTTTCACTTCATTGTGCCCATTATTACAGGCTGTTGCTGCTGCTACAATGTTCATAAATAAAATTATCAAAATCAGATTAAATCAGTGTAACCATCTTATCAAAATATTGTGGTAAAACATCAGTTTAATTGACAGAGTTGATTGTCACACATGTGTGTGCGTGTCTTGTGTCTTGTTTCAATTGTATTGACCCCTGCACTTAAATCTGATCGCATACAAGGCTGTTTAGGGGTCTTCACTTTGCGGATAAAATATACAAGTGATTACGAGTATGTTTGTAGTCTACTACATTCACGAGTATTATAATATTTACTGCAGAACAGACAAAAACACTCGTCAATCATCGTCATCTCCATCGCCTTTACCATCATCATCATAGTTTAGACAAATTAATTTCAATTAAATTCAACCAGCTGTGGAAAAACAAGAAACTAATAAAAAAAATACAATTACAAAAAGCAACTAACTACGTAAAAAGAAATATAAAACGGGATAGATACTAGTACTAATAAGTTAGTTAAATTCAAAATACTGAAAATAGAATATTCTACTTTTCCAACTATTTCTTTTCCAGAATCATACTTGACTTGAACAAGATTTATTTATACTGATGCTCGTATGTACAACATGTGTATGTAGTCGTATGTATGAAATTATCTTTTCAGATTTGATCTCAGTTAAATTGAATTTGTACAATCATCCATTACAAACAATTTATATATTGGGCTTTCTTTAATTTATTTTGATTTTAAATTACATATGAATAAAAATTTTCTTAAGGTACGGTCACTCACACTTGTCAAACATTTGCCCAAAAAAGCGTAACCACTAAATGCTAATGAAAAATCTTTCAATTCAGACAAAAGTTTGTCAATTTAAAGAGTATGAAATAATAATGATGGATTCTATGATATTGTCTATTAGTTGTGTTCGAAACTGTTTAATTTGATAAACAACTGTCTGGATCAAAACTTTTTTCATTAGTGTTTGTTGGTTACGCTTTGTTGAGCAAATGTTTGACAAGTGTGACCGTAGCTTTAATCTTCCTTTTTATTTCTTTTAAGGCGCATTTTATTCGTTCATTTCATTATTTTACACTCTTTAATATTCACTTGCTTCTTTTCAATCTAATTGTTCTTTTTTCACCGATTTTTTTTTCATGTATTATTAAATTTTTTTTTATATCCTATTACTTTTTGCTTGACATTTTGTGTTAGTTTTCGTACACTAAGCGTCCAATTTTCCGTTTTTCACAACCGCTCTCGTTGAATTCCCGTTTCGTACTAAGAAATTGTTGCAAACTTCTGTCCAGTAATTGTTGTACGTATGTTGGCTGGTGCTGATGATGATTTCTTTGATACTCGTATGTTTATGTTTTATTTGCTTGAGCTTGTTTAAGTTTGTTACATTTGCTTCATCGTTATTGTACTCATTTTTATATCGTTCTAAGTATGTGTGAATATGTTCGTGGCAGAGGTTTTACAGGTGCGTACAAAATTTTGCTAAAGCAAATGTATACAACAGGTGTTTTCAATAGGAGGCTGATAGTTGTTGAAGTATTTTTAACTTTAATTTAAGTTAATGTTGCTTTATATGAATTTGGTGAAATTACTGAGAGTGGGACCAGCGTGACCGTCTTGATAATTTTCGTATCCCTTTTTTAAAGTGAATTATGTAATAATACATTAAAAATA
The DNA here is from genome assembly GCA_905220375.1 of Tachina fera. Classification (NCBI taxonomy): domain Eukaryota; kingdom Metazoa; phylum Arthropoda; class Insecta; order Diptera; family Tachinidae; genus Tachina; species Tachina fera. The sequence continues at coordinate 47,041,721 of LR999965.1, read as the reverse complement.
AGAAATCTTAGTGTAGTTGTCTCGTTTTTCTTATGTTGCCCCTTTTATTGATAAATCCTCTTTTTAGTACCCCTTTTTTAAAAAATGTCATCGTACACCCTGAGTGGAACTTGTTCAGTTTTGGTTGGTTAACGTGGCTGCTTGCTATTTAGAAGCAATCAAGTAGTATTGCGAGATTCCATTTTTCTAGATGCAACTCTACTCGTCCAGTTCGTAATCTATGAAAAAGTTGTGGATTCAATGGAAGATCCATAACGCCGTTAATTGTTTTTTACAGGAGAAGCAAATAACTGAACTACTTAGATAGAGACTAGCAAGGAAAAGTTAGTTTTCTTTATTTTTGAATGAAAATATTTTTGAATAAATTCATAGATGCGTAGAGAACCCAAAAATAAAAAATAAAAAAAAAAATCATGTACTGAAGACATGTCTAGTTTTGTTCGCCAGCTCTACAATGTATTTTTCTAGATATTTTTATTGCGTAGTGTGCAATATCGGGCACTCGCAGAACCGATGAGAAACGGTGTATTCTTTGCCCTGTTCCTAATAGCTGTGTCAGAATATATTATAGCAAAGACTTAGCGCAGCATGCCCAGTATCCCGTCTATAGCCCTTTCTATTTTTGCCTAGTATTTATTCTGAGGGTTATCGTGGAATCATGTCCAGATTTTATTTACGACCTTACACGGCCTCAGCCAATTCCATACATACATATATCTTCTGCTTTCTGAAGATGTTGCTTGAGGTTATTTTTAATGATGGGAACCAGCACTGCGACTGATAATATATTATACGCATCCATAGCGCATCCATTCCTGGCTAGTTCGTCCACTCACTCATTGTTGATGTAGTTACTAAGTGCAGGAACCCATGTAAGAGAGCCGTCGGTCTTACGACAAGGTATGGAAAGTACATTCTCACATTGAATAAGTAAAATTGAAGAGATTTCAAATGATCTTAGCGCTGTCCACCAAAATACGAATATTCTCTACACCATTTCTTTCGTACAGACAGTTAACTGTCTCTCTTATGGTCAGTATTTCAGCCTGAAATACATTTGAACCATGGGAAAGATGGTGCGAAACCTGTATGCCCATATTATTTGAGAAAACTTTTGACCCAACAACTGCAGATCAGTGTTGATCCGGCAGTGTCTAATGCTATAATAATTTACTATTTATCTCTTTTTCCATTGATTTGTGAGAGGGAAAAGGATTTTAAAATTCTTGTTAAAGTCCGTTTTGAGTACCACATAAATTGGGGGCTTCCTCAATTCTTTGCGTTTCCGTACGTTGTTGACCTCCACCAGCCAAATGCCGCCAATATTGCAGCACTGTGCGATAATGACCCCTATATCATTCGGGGCTTCAGAAGTACTTGTACGTAAACAACCCGTAATTCCTGTACAGTCGGAACTTTAAATTCTGTATATCCAGTTGATCCGCCACATATTTCTTGATTATAGAGATCCATCATATATCTTATATACCATCTTAGGTTAGGTTAGAATGAAAAGGGGGACAATCAATATTCATTAAATTTTTTTGGTATAGCAGTGCTAAAATAGCATGTTGTGCGCTCATTTTAACATCTTAGGGCTTTAGCTACATATATCACCCATGGTTTTACTACAGATGTAGTAAGCATGCCAAGACGACCCTATACCACGGTGTTCTTAATGCCTGCCGAACATTAGAGCTCAACACCACCCTTGCACACCCAGAGTACTCATCGTGACTTGCAAGCAAATTGAGGACGCACTTAGAGTCAGCTAATATAGCACTAATTAAGTGTATTATGTAAGAAAGCCCTAAAGCAAGAGATTAATCAAACAAAAGGAATTCTACCACACGGTAACACTCTCTAATTCATCATCCAATACTGAGATTATCCATTATAATCAGAATAAGCATCTCTCGAATGTCCAATCAATTCCATTGGTCGAACACTAGACGTGCAGGATACTTATTCATCAGAATTACTTATGGACGCCAAGCATCATTTATTGAACCCATCGGTCACCATCCATTAAATACCAAAGGCAGATTGGGTGCCAGGCAACCGACGCGACGTCATGGAAAATCGACAAGACAAGTGGCGTTTCAAAATACACAATATTTGATATGAACTTAAGAAAAGTCCCAGGTACGATGTGTCAGGATAAGTATAATATTTACTCAACTTTATCGTTAACTTTTAGCCTTTTGAAATCGATACTTAGACAAGCGGCGAAAACGAATACACTATAGATTTCTCTCAGGATATAGTTCATTTAGTAACTGCAAGCTAAAATACTGAAGATCTTGATAGCTTTTTGGAGGCATCTGAGAATGTTGAAAACAAAGTTTTAATTAAAGAAATAATTGAACTTTTTTCAAGAAATACTTCATGAACCGAACAAACAAAAGCTAAAATAAAAAAATTTTATTTAATTCAAACAAAAACAAGTTCTTATTTCGCACAATGAATATTCTTAATTGCTATTTTACAGTATCACAACTTTGAGTTGGCGTTACTGTTTTGTTTGTGCACCCATTTAACAGCTGCCTTTTGTTTAGTTTGCTTTAAAATTTCATTATGAATCGACTTACACCAGGGCAACGCGTGCAAATGATTGAAATTTTTAATAAAACCAATTTTTCTATTTGTCAAACTTATCGTGTACTTCTGCAATATTATGGCGTACATTATCGTCCTTAAGAGTGGCTAATTTGTAAAAAAGTATATCTTTTTCGGACCACATATACTCTTACTTAATAATGTGAATCCCGTGAGACGCCGAACAGTGCGCTTTGAAGAAGCTGTGGCTGCTGTACAGGAAAGCATTGAAGATGATCCTAATCAATCAATTCGTCGCCGTCCTCAGCAACTGGGCTTAAGACCTTCTTTTTTTTCGGAAGATTTTACGAAAGTATCTTGGCTTAAAAGTTTTCAACATTCAACTTGTGGAGGAATTAAAGCCAAACCACCATCATATGCGCCGCCAATACGGCGAATGGGCTGAAGTACAAATTGATATTAATTTTTTTATTTAATTTTTTTTAAAGAGAAGTAACGCTCACGCAATGAATGTCTACTACTACTTATAGGTGCTACCTGCTTTAGGAAAGGGATAGTGATAGAGAAGACAGGTGGTGAAGGAAGAGATAGAGGAAAGCTTCTTTCTTTTTTTACAACTCTACGTCTTGTACGTTATAATGCAGAGTTCCAGCGCCTCTGGTTTCAATGAGGCGCATTAAATTTTTGAAGCTGTGTTAAGTAGCCACTTTTATTCATTATTTTACTTCACCGATGATTTTGCTACACAATACCGACGAAGGAGGACGCTCTGGTGTTACATTAGGATTAGGTAGTATCTGCTGAAGTCGGTATAGTTCAGTGACCAGTGAACTTTCCTACAACAATTGATACAAAGGGACACTAATGCACATCAGAAAAATTACTGGTGTTGTTATTTAATGACTGTTGGATGCCCGGTTCGAAACCAGGACCTTCGGTTTTTTAGTTAACGTGCTAACTACTTCAGCAAAAAATCGGGAATTATTTAATTTTTAATGAAAGAAGTCCCAATGATTATATTTTTTTTTTCATTTTAAAAGTTGGATGTCATTTTCTGATCGGGACTCATTTCATTGGGAGTTATTTCATGGTACAAGATATCACTACCTGAACTTCTATAAGATACATACCAGGTAATTTATGTAAAAGAGTGCTAGCAAATTGATCACTACTGTATACAGCTCTATACGTCTGATTGCTGGAGTAAGTGTTAGTAAGGTACTTGTTGTTTATGTGGGTATGTACAGATGTATGTATGCATATACATATGTAAGGATGTTGTATGAGTGAGTGTGATTTTGAGCTCTCATTATTTGTTATTAAGTCTTTGTAAAATTGTGCAACTGTATCAACGTTTTTTTTTTTGTATATTTCTTTCCCAAAAGCCCCACTGCCCGGTCTTGAGCTGTTAGTTGAACGGTAGCAGCGAAAAAAAATGTAATAACAGAAGCACAGCGCAATCGGAAAGTGAACAATCCCAAGTGTCTATGTGTGTGATCTAAATTCAAAAGTCCAGTCCGGTTTTGCACGTATTTGTAAGATATTCGTATTTGTGATGGAATACATTTTTGGCTACCGCCAGTCTCGTCTGTTGGATGGATGTGTGGATCGATAGTTTATTCGTTGGATGGATGGATTGAAATTTTGGGTCCGTGGTTTTGTAGTTCTTTCGTCTGTCCAATTGTCTGCTAGTCTTGCGGCTGTTAAAATTCAATTATTATGATTTTATGATTGCAATTTCTCATCAACATTAAAGTTGTGTCTTACATGCTTCTGTATGTACGTACTTACGTGTACACATGTAAATACATACATATGTATGTATGCACACGTATCATCCTCAACTGTTTTATTCGACTCGTTTGTTCATTCATTATCATACCGTTGTTGCTTTTTACTTTTAGGTTAGTTATTGTTTTTACTTTTAAAGAGATGTTATCATTTCTTGTGTTCATTTGCAGTTTAATTATTTTGTGGGCTTTCCATTTAATTGGAATTCTCAGCACGGCTAAACAGATTCAAGCAGTTATTTAGTTATTTTTAGTAGCTTCGTATTATAATTCTTAATAATATTATGCGTTGACATTCTTTAAAAGTGAATAATTATTGCGAACGATTGTAGAGAATGTTAAATGCATTAATTTATTTCAAATATAGCTACGTATGTATGTATGTACATACATTCATGATATTCGCATATTATATTTGCTTTTTTACTGATCGCACAGATTTATATTCCAGATAAATTACGCCGTTTTCTTAATGTAATGAAATATATTGACATTTTATTATTTAATATATTAACTTCCGCGACTAGCTTCTGCATCATCGCTATGAGCAAGAGTAATGTTCTGTTCGTCTAAATGGTACAATAATTGTTGATGATGTTTTTTGTTAAAAATTCTTTTTAATTAAACGTTTTAAATATTGCTCGCTAGTTTAATTTTTTATTGACATTTACATATTTAATCAGAGTTCCCATCAGAAAATGTCTCTAGTTGTTTATTATTCTCAAATACTATTCATATTAATTACTTGTGATGTTTAATTAAGGTGTTGCAAAAAATCTTAGTTATTGATTTGTAAGGGTTTTCTGTAAATCAAATATTGTTGTTTTAAATCTTAAAAACGAAATTGTTTAAGTAAAAATAGTAAAACTGGCTAGAATGTAATACAAAAACACTTAAAATGGGTCACGTCTTATTTTACGTACCAGAGATGTTACTTCTGATTTACAGATGATGCACGCTTCGTTCTAAAAAGTTTTCCACATGCACGCAAACGTGCAATATTTGCTCGGCCTATTGTTATACATGCTCACATGAATGTTAAGAAAGTGCTATGCGTGCCTAGTGAAGACAGGAATCAATATAATATTGAGCAGAGCTCAGTTTGCAGTTAACAGAGTACTGTTAACCAATTAGGTTAGGTTAGGTTGGGTTAAGTTAGGAAGAGTGGTGCAAAATTCACCTCCCCTCGGAGATCCTGTTGAGTCCATTGTGTTTCCCTTCTATTGCCCATTAAAAGTATGATCTACCCCTCATTTGTACTCTGTAGTTCGAAACGAAAGCAAATGCTTTCGAATTGCAATGTTAACAACATACAAATTCGAAAGAATTTTCTTTCGTTTCGAATTACAGAGTAGACCCCATGAATTGCCCCTATTATCCGTCATTAAGCCACTAAATTCCCATGATGAAGACCCTGATATCCTCTAGTTTACACCTCCGATATCAGTAATTCTTTAATGGAAACGTCTAAGGCCAAATTTACATTTCTGGTGTGTCTTGTGCCAAAGAAAACGTAACCGCTAATTACTAATGAAAAACTGTTTGATTCAGACATGTATTTATTGATTTAAACTGTTTCCAATCATGTTGTATTTTATAAAATTGTCTATTAGTTATGTATGAAACTGTTTAATAATTAGTGGTTACGTTTTTTATGCTTGTGTGGCACATGGAACACGGATGTAACCCCGGCCTAAGCCTATGATGTTGCAGCTTTGGGCAGTGACAGATAATATGTTCAATGGTTTCTGTTTCTACGTCATCCCCGCACATCCTAGAGAAATCTGGAGTGCCAGTTTCCCAAATGCTGGTTCTTGCTCTGACCGAGCAGTGACCACCCAATGCGCGTATTACTATTCCACATTGCCTTCCTATCCCTATCTAGTAGCAGTTTGGATCTTCTTGAATCAAGTTTTGGCCATATAGCCTTCGATACTCTACAATCCTCCCTACTTTACAATGAACGTTTAGGTAATTTCACCGATCTGTCACACATTTCCTCATCAAATGTCCACCCTATTCTTGCCAGCTCATCGCAATTTCATTTCACTCAACACTGCTGTATCCAGGAACGCAACATAGTCTGAAACTATATTTATCTATAAGAAATTTGAGGGCTCCACTTCACTCACTAACAAGTTTCGGTTTGACATTGAGTCCAACCTTCAGCTACGTTCCTGGCCACTAGTTCCGTGGCCCTGAGGATCGCCAAGACCTCAGCCTAGAAAACGCTGCATTCATTCGGCAGTAAGAAAAAACTACGAATGTTCGTTACCAAGATATAGACACTAACTCCTGTGCGTTCTTCCATTTCTTCTTCTTCCCTATTCAAAATTTAAAGTCAGGGTGTTCTACTAAAATAAATTATAACGACCCAGAAGTTACGGATCCCTGATTCCTACAACTGATCTTATTTAAGATCGGTGTGTGACCTGTTATTCCTGTCCTCACCAAACCTGTTTCTACGAGTCTAAGGAGACTTCCAGTCGCCGGTCTCACCACAAATTTCTCTTTAGGAAGTAGGTGAAGAAGGTCTCCAAGCCAGGCTGAGGTGTGGTCCTCTGATGTCCTGTGATATCCATAGTGGCACATCCCCGAGTCTTAGCTAGTAATCTCCTGTGACTTTCCTTCCTCAATGCCTCTCACCATACCACACAACCATAGGAAATAACCGGCCTGGTAAATCCAGTTTACCATCTTTGGTTGCAGACCGCTGTTCCTTCTTATGGAGTTCCTGCGCGCGTAGTAGGCAGCTTGATATCTAGGAAAACACCCAGGTATTTCGCATCCCTTTGCTAGTCTCAGCTCTATCCTTTCCATCCTGGGCAGTACAAAGCTTTCTACTTTGAATCTCATGGTAAGGAGATCTAACTCAATTTTGCCTGAGTTCACTCCCAGTCCTCTGCTGCTGGACTAGGAGTATAGATTGCCAAACGCCGACTGCATGACTTCACTGATACTGAAAATAAACTTTCTCGTTACCACTAACACCACGTCATGCGCATATGCAACCATTTTGCGTCCGCTGCTCTCAAAACGGTTCAGAATTGCATTAATTGTCAACAACTACAACAGAGGTTATAAAACTCCTCGCTGTGATGTACCTCTTGTCTTCCCAGTTTTCCCATTCCCATACTCGAGTAGATGATTCCACTCCTAAGTATGAAAACTATCCACTCCAATGAAAAGTGGTGAACCCTGAGTGTCTCCAGCGACTCCCTAATAGCCTCTATACTAATGTTGTTAAAGGCTTCCGCAATATCTCAGAATGCAGCTATTGTATAATCCCTGTGCACCAACCCGTCATGAAAGAAGTGCCTATCGTAAAGGCACGTCTCAACACACCTACCTTCTCGATAGGCATGCTGAGTGCCACTAATGACTCGGGTATCAATTGTATTCCTTAGATGCGGATGAATAAGTCGTTCTAATATTTCCAAAAGAAACGACAAAAGACTTATCGATATGAAATCTTTCGACTTTGAGTGGCTTGCTTTACCCTCTTTGGGTATAAAGATAACCCTAACCGCTCTCCAGCCTTTCGGTATAAACCTCCTAATCAATCATCTTAAAGTTACTCACCAAAGACAGTAGTGCGCACTCCGGGATATTCTGCAACATGGGGCCCTGTGATTTATACGGTTCAAAGGTATTTATTTATTGTTAACTATTTAATATCATAATAATATGAACTCGCAAAATTGGTGAATTTTATTTATGAAACAAAATTCTATGAATCCAATATTTCCACTAGCTGACCAGTAAATGGAAATAGCAAAATGGTGGTACATACACTAAATAGGAATGATGCTTCAGATAGCCGTTTAAAGAAAAATTTCAGTAGCACATCGAAAGTTTAAAAAAAAATTCAAAGATGGCATTAAAGGGCTCTATATATGCAGAGCATAAACATCACATTTTTCTATAATAGCCACTAATCTTCCAAAAATAAATTTTTGTAACATAATCGTATGTTATTTTACTTTTACTGTAATAACTTTTTTTTCCAAATAATAATTTTTTTTTCAGACCCAAATTCAATACTTTCTTCAATTATTTTTTACTTCTTGCTTTCAAACCTAGGAAGTTACTGATTTGACGATAATGTGTATGCGTGTGTGTGGATGTGTGTATCTGTCTGTATACATGTAATCCCCTCATATCTTAAGAAAGGATTAATCAATCCGTTTCGAGTTCTAAGAACATTGACTTAACCTAGATCAGATTACATAGTGAAGCGATTCCACTTCACAGGTCTAGAGAATTTTCGAAAATAAAATTTTCGAAAACAAGTCTTTTTTCAAATAAATTTATGCTCTTAGGTTGACTGAATACAACAAAATCTGACAAAAGTAATGCCTCTTCCTAGACTGAAATCAATTGATTCTTGGATATTAATATCATTGTCGAAAATTTTAAAAAAAAAAACTTATGGTTTTAAAACTCCATAACTTATTGTCATTTAGACTTTCGCAGTTCATTTATATTTTTGAATTTGAAAAATTGCCTAGCATTTTATTAAATCGGTTAAAGAAATACCGTTGTCAAAAATATTTGGAAACAATGTATATTTCTCAATAATATTAAAAGTTCTTATCAGTTCGATTTTCTAGTTTCGTTAACTTGATTGGATTAAAAAGAACAGCATTTCTAAGAGCTGGTGTGATGCAGAATTAATAAAATTTAAACTGCATGCATTTGCATTTAAAAACTTTGAAATTATATTTCTGGAAAATAATGATAAAATGCTCATTCATGAAGCTCAGTCATCGTGAACTTTTTTGAAAACATGTTCATGCTCACCGTATTACCACAACAAATTACTTACGATCGTACTTGATTACGAGTACAGTTTGCTTAAAGACCTGCTCTGAATAAAATGCTAAAGTTTTAAAACTCTGCAGTGATATTATTACAAATATTGTACTTCTGTCTGACTCAGTTGTTATAACCTTGTTATTTTGAAGAAAAATATTAAGAATAGTGTATAGTGAATAGTAAAGTGTGACAATGCCGAACAACCACAACGAACCTAAAGGAACGATTGTAGCTGTTTCAACGCAAATCAGAGATTATTTTCAATGAAATTATAGTGCGACATTTGTAGATTTTTAATTGAACTTTAGTGATTTTTAATCAGAAATAATTTTTAGTCAGGCTTAAGTTCAGTAATTTCAATTCTAATTGAATGAAATATTTTTATTAATTGATGTGATTTTCTAACGAAGAGAAGAAAAATTAAAGTTAGACTTTAAGCTGGGGGAAATACCGATACTATTAGCTATTTAAGTTAAATTTTCAATGAGACGGAATACGAGAAATGATTGTTGTGTATACAATTGATTTACCTTTGGTAAACACATTTATAAGTATCACTATTAATTTTCTGTTTTTCAATTTATTAATTTTTCTATTTAGGTTAGCACAAAATTATATTACTCTACCTAAGTATGTTTAACTATTCTTGCTTATCTTTTACGATCATCACATTAATTATTTTTACTTATTCGATGTACCATCGGTACATTCATGTAAGTATTATTGTAGTGCCCTTATGTTACTTTGTTCTGGCATTCTACAGTTTTATTTTGGCTTTCCAGCATTCTGAAACTGTGATAGCAAAGTGAACAGTGATTGCCAAGTGAACATATTTTTTCACGTGCCCATGATGAATTAAGTGAGACATTTGTAGATTTTTAATTGAACTTTAGTGATTTTTAATAGTGCGTTTACATTTGAGCAAAATCTAGTATTTACGAGATTTTGGGCAAAATCTGGGTAGATTTCCTTAACATTGTCTCGAAATCTAGTACTTACTTATTTGCTACTTTGTCAGTAGATTTGTAGGAAGTCTACTCAAAATCTAATATTTTTATTTATTTTTTACTACACGGCACAACATGTTTATATAGTAGGTAAGAGGATTAGCTACGCTCTACAAAATTTTCTATTGAATGTGTGTGAATGAGCTAGTTCGGCACTTTTTGGGTTACAGTTTTAGTCTAAATTTTAGATAAAAGATTTTGTCTTCTCTACAAAATCTGAAAAATTTTCAAAAAAGATTGGTGTAAACGATATAGATTTCGAGAAAGATTTTATATTAAAACTACAATATTTCGAGACAATGTAAATGCAGAACTAAGACAAATTTTAGACACCTTTGGCTACGAAATTTTGACAAATTTCAAAAAAGTGTAAATGATATAGATTTCGATAAAGATTTGAAAATATATCTACTAGATTTCAAGACAATATAAATGCTGTATATCTTAGAAAGGGTGCTGCACCTCCATTCAGAGACCCATTTGGGTCCATTGTGATACTTAAAATCTAGTAAAACTTAGTGATACAACTGTGGTTTTTTTCAAATTTCCACTAAAACGGCAACCTGTATACTTAAAAAGGTGTGTGAATTGGCTACATTGCAGTTGTTTGGTTATTGTTTTGTAAAAATGTTCAGTTAACGGGTTTTGTTTTGGATAAAAAATCTTGTTGAAAAAAACTTGGTGTAAGCAAAAGGGTTTTAATTGAAATCTGCTAGATTTTGTGCATGTGTAAATGCCCTATTATAGCAAAATTGGTGAAGAATATTCCAAAAAATGCCTGCTGCCATAAAGTTCTATGGGTTAACTTGTAGTTATGTTTGGGAAGGTAAAAAATTTAGTATATGGGAGTGGTTTTCATTTTATTTATCAAAACTTTAAACAGTTAGTATAGACAAATTGGCGTAAACCACATTCGATTTTTGTTTGCTGTTCTGGTGATAAATATATAATTTACGTTACCAACTATCAAACAAAATAAGAGTAAACTGCATTTTGGTATTCTAAAGAAAATGGAGCTGAAAAATCGTTTTTGCACTTATCATAATATTGCAAAATAATAAAGCAATTAAATAATTAAATTAGATGTGGGTTATACCACTTCTGCGCTGGTGACCTCATATGTGGATATACATACGTATAACAAAAATACTGTTAAAATGTTTATTGTTTTAACAGCGAAATAATCGAGTTAATAATTTAAATTTTTTTTGGCGTAGGTGATATTCTTACACCCCTGGATCCGCTCCTGGTGTATGAATCTACATATGTGTATAGGGATTTTTATTTACATCTACATATGCATACATATTATATGTTTCATCCATATATGTACATACATACATATGTACATTAGAGTTGCCGTTAAATGTATGGGGACTTTTTTATTTCTTCTACTCTCACCCCCTAAATCGGTTATGTTTTATCTAACAAAAATACAAAAAAGTTTCATACCGATAGGTTGTGTTTAAGGGGGTGCGTCCGGCCCTCAAAGTTGGCCTACAAGCCCATTTTTCATTGTAATTTTTTGAATATGGCTAAAAAATAAATGAGGAAAATAACCAACAAAATAATTAAAATTTTATGCAACAAAATTATATTTATATGGAAATTTTTTATTTTAAGCATGTACAATAAGGGCTTATATATATTAAATTATTTCATACTTATACAAATATTCAAAATAAAACTAAAAAAAATAAATAAATTCAGTGACGTGCGACTTTGACCCGCGCACGAAGGGTTCCGTACGGGCACGAGATATGTAATTCAATACGAACAATATAAACTATAGTTTTGGCATTTTTTTCGTTTTTGGTTTTTTTCGGTTTTAAGCGTTTTTTTTTAGTTTGGGGGTTTTTTAATTTATTGGCGCTTTCTGAGTTTTGGCACTTTTTTTACGTTTTGGCGATTTTTTTTTTTGGTTTTTGAAGTTTATTTTAATTTTGGCAATTTTTATTATTTTGGCGATTTTTTTATTTTGGCGATTTTTTTTCATTTTGGCGATTTTTTTTCACAGAAACAATTATTTTGGTTTTGGCGCATTTTTCGCGTTTTGGCGATTTATTTCGGTTTTTGGCGTTTTTTTCATATTGGCGTTTTTTTTAATTTAAACGATTTTTTCGAATTGGCGATTTATTTTAGTGCTAGAATTTGTTTTTTAATTTTGTCCATTTTTTTCGATTTGGCGATTTTTTTTTAAATTTTTGGCGATTTTTTTTCAGGTTTTGGCGATTTATTTCGGTTTGGCGATTTTATAATTTTCGGATTTTTTAGTTTTACCGTTTTTTAAAATTTCAAGAGTTTACCTCTTACGGTCTCCAAGATATAGCAAGTAGTCAAATTTACATAGTAAAAATTGCATTAACTGATGGACCACCCTTTAATTTAAATTTCTTAATATTTTAATGTTTATTGTTGTAGTTTATATAAAAATACACTAATTTTACAAATTTCAAGTGTCAATATACATATGTGAGATTTTAACATTTTTCGTCGCTCGTTTTGGAGCACCCTTTAATTTCTAATTCTCATGTATTTGTTGTTGTAGTGGCCAAGGTTCTACATACTCTGTCCAAATTTCAGGTCCGTAGCTCTTACGGTTCCTGAGAAAATAACGTGTGACGGACAGAAGGACAGCGTAGCGAAAACAATAGGGTTCCTTTTTTCACCTTTGGTGTACGGAACCCTAAAAAGGGCAAATTTTGAGGGCCAGACGCACCCCCTAAAACACAACTTATCGGTAAGATTTTTTTTTGTATTTTTTTACATAAAACTGAACCGATTTGGGGGGTGAGAGTAGAAGAAATAAAAAAATAACGGCCACTATAATGTACATGTAATTATATTTTTAAATTTGCTTCTATTGTACGAACATCATTCATTTGTTGATTGCAACAAACAATTGTGAGGCTTACGCATAAGCATACATACATATGAACATAAATTACATACAAACATACATATGTATATATGTATGTACTTACAATGTAAAAAAGCCGGTAAAACATAAACATCCAAATATGTATACATACGCCTTTTAATATAGTTCATAAAAAATTCATTCGTTTACTTACATTCGTCAAACAATTTCGAAATATAAAAAAACGCAGTCATAAATTCGCTCACCCAGCAGATACGCAATTGATTTAAATATACATACACAATTACATATGTACATATTTACATATGTATGTATATGGCATGTATGTAAATTTTTACTACCACGAATTGTTCTCATCATAAATAGCACCTTAAAATCACCCACTATCTAACGAATTGTGAATGAGTGTGCGACGTGCATGTGTGCAAATTTTTGAGGGCGTTGCCAGATTTGAGGTTAAAATGTTTTGTAGTTGTAGTTCAAAAATTGTAAAGCTACGTTTAATCTAAAAGTTTTAAAAGTCGTTATGGTTTCAAAACCCAAAAATATATTATTCTATTAAATATTAGATTTTGTGCTTAGGAAAGGCCTAAAACATAAATTTTTTTCTATTTTAAATCGGCGCGATTTTCAAAAGACAACTGAAATCTTTCTCAAATATCTCAAATATAGTAAGCTTCCGTATACGTGTTTTGGAGCAAAACACTTGTTTTTCCATGACTTAAGTGACCTGTTTTGCCGCAAAACAGGTGGCAATTTGTCCATGCAACACTGCGTTGCTTGCTAAAAAGTTAGAATAATATCCGCAGTACGATGGCAAAAGATTGCATTTATAGAAAACCACATTAGTTGTATTCATAAATTTTTTATATGTCATTGGCAGCAAATCTGACTAACTGGAAATCGTAAGATTTGTTGCCTTGATAATAAAATCAAATTCATTTCGAAAATTGGTTTTTGGGTTAATGTTCAAACAGAATAAGTTCGCAACTTCAGGAAAAATCGTTGTCAAATTAACAAAGCAGCCCATAATAAAAGCTACGGCAGTAACTTCAAATGTTCTGTAATTTTTATTTCATTTTCTTTTGTGCTTATATTTCTTTGTAGTTTTGTTAACAAAATATATGAAATTTATTGAAAGTATGGGAATGAGTATTTATGTGTGAGAGCATTTGAAAAAACGCTGTCAAAATAAAATAGATTCTATCCCTCGACTGCTTTCTGGTGTTACTTTTTTGTGTCAATTTGTATGGAAATTGAAATTAAATGAAGTTGAGTATGCTGTTTGAAGTAGTCTCCTATTGCAATACAGTAGAATTTAGTTATAACGAACTCTGATGTACCTGGCAATATTCTTCATTATAGGCTTAGTTCATTATAACCAAAGTAAGTACTTTCTACAGTTCAAAGCGAGTACCAAAATATTGTCAAAATAACTTTATTTAAAGGATTCTGCTAGAAACGTAATTTAACTAAATTTAGAAAAGTAATTCAAAATATACTAGCACTTATTTATTTTTGAGCTACGAGAACAGCTGTTAAAAATAGCAGTTATGCTCAAAAGGTTAATGTTAAAAAATAGCGCTATAAGTCTAATAATATGTATTCTTAATGATAAATTAATGCAAAACTGTAACGACGGAAAAAACTTGTTAAGGCCCTGATTCATTCACAAAAAAATCTTGCAAAAGTCTGATCAACTTTAAAAAATCGCTTCGAAATTGTGTTTTAGGTGTCACACTATCATACAAAAATTATGCAAAAACAACATTCTCAGCTTTCTGACAATAAAAACAACTCTGATCGTATGGAATCTATCATTTTATGAAATTTTCATAAATATTTCTAAAATCGCACGACTTGTCTAAATAATCTGTCACACAGTTGCATTTTTAGTCTGCACTAACACACTTTTTTTAGCATACATGTCATATTTGACAGATCGCGGGATTGTGTTGGATAGTGAATCAGGGCCTTTAGTGATAAAGTTAAGTTTCTTTAAAGATTCGTAAAAAAAATTAAAGTTTTCAACTTTCAAACAACTAAATAGAGATATAAAAATATTTTCTTTTCTCAAGAGGTATGTATGTAGGTGTAAATTAAATTTTGAAACAAAATTTTTACATAAGATTAAATATGATATAGTAAAATTATTAACTCCAAACATGAATTTTTAAAGATATGTTTATATTGCAGTATAGGAGCGATATGTAAATAGAAAAAGAAAATTGTTGTTATATATTTATTTTCATTCAAAAATTGTATATTTAAACGCGACTTCGTTCGCACCCGGAAATAAACTGAGTAGACTTTAAATCACAGATCATCAAAAGGCCACCCGTGCATCGTACCCATTTGACCGACTAAAGTGGCAAATTGCCACTTTTTCAACTGCCTTGCCACTTTTTCGACTGCCTTGCCACTTTTTGTCTCCATTTTTTTAGAGTGAATTTTATAAAAATACATTCAAAATAAAAAGATTAGTGTAGTTTTCTCGTTTTTTTTTAATTTTGCCCCTTTTATTTATAAATCCCCTTTTGGTGCCACTTATTGAAAAATGTCATCGATCACCCTACGCCCGTGGGGCAAAGTTCCTGTCTCAAAGTGCTCTTTTTTACACGTACATTCATACAAGATAACAATTTACTCTCTTTTACATTATAATCGTATGGGTTTGATTATCATTGCTCTAGACCAATTTTATTTCTTCTAAAAGCTTATAGAAAATTCCACACTGCAAAATAAACAAAATAAGCTAAATATTATAAAAATCTGTTAAATTTTGGTCAATGTCGGACACACTGGCTTCGAGTTGTGATGAATTATAATGGTATACCTTGAGAACATATTAGGTAAGCTCATAAAAAAGAATTCTGACGTGATGGAACTTTTTAAATATTTTTGCTGAAGCTTAAGTACCTAACAAATTACTGCACAAGTCCACTTGAAAGCACTTTTAAGACATGAGGGATTTTTCAAATGCTTTGCTACAGCGAAGTCTTCTAAAAGAAATGCTAAACAACGCTATTAGCAAGACATTTGTTTCAGTTATTGCAGGTATATGAGTATAGAAGAAAATACTTCGTGACTGAAAAATTTGTGATGCTTACTTCTTCATACGCATGGGCGCGTACACAAATGTCATGCATGTATGTATGTATGCATGTATATACATACATACATAAGTTGTGTGTATGCTCCCTTTTTTCTGCGCACGTATAAACGCACACATGCATTAACATTAGTTCAGACTATAAGCATATTATCTTGTATTATCTTAATATATATAAAAATCAAAAACACGTTTATTTGTTAGTGTTGAACTCTTCAATGCCCCAACAGATTTTCCCCTTCCACCCCACAAAATATTTGTAAAAGACCGGCGCGTGTTTTTATATATATTCTCTATGGGCCGTGAGTAGTGTTTCTGTGTAGTTTGTAATTCGTCCGACGGATGGCGCAATTTTTTAGCTTTTTTTGTGTTTTTGCACCGTAACTCAGGAACTACTGAACCGATTTTGACCAAACTTTATATACATACTTTATAGGGCGTGAGAAGTGTATCTGTGTAGTTTGAAGTTCGTCCGACAGATGGCGCAATATTTAGTTTTTTCGTGGGCAAAATCCAATTTTCATATTGTACCACCAATGCCATATACAACACTAATGTTTGCTTAGGGCCAGCAACGTGGACCGGGGTCAGCTAGTATATGTATATGTTTGCTTAACACTGCATTAGTAGTGTGCGCTTGTTTACAAAATCTCCCTAAAATACGTACGGTCTAATTCATAAAAAATATTTTAGGTTTATTACAGATTTATTTGACAAATTTCCCATAGAAATATGTCAAATAAGCGCTTAATAAACCTGAAATATTTTTTTTATGAATTTAGGCACATAATAGCTTACCATTTACATCTTAAACATACACTCTCAAACGTACAATATGCAAAATAACAAGCATACACGCATCAACACTAATTCTTTTGATTGTTTTTTATGAACAAGAAGTCTTCGCGACATGGCTTGTTAACACTCATATATACGAACACCAATGCATCTATCGTGCTTCGCTTTTAATCCGACAGCATTTATTTTTGGTTTAGTATAATACACGCCACGAGAATATATTTAAAAAGCAAGACGTATTTAAATTTCAAGACTGTTTAAGCAGGCCTCTAATACCTATACGAATTGCTTATTAATTTCTTAAGGGGAACCCATCGTGGGGTTGTGTAATTTGTCACCAATAATATTTTTGGAATTTTAATTTTTCACAAAATATGACACAAAACCATACACAAAACCAAAAGATGCATTTATGGCCACATTATGCAAACCGATACCATTTTTACGCAAATCGTTGTTTCGTAAAGATACATATATCGTTCTTGGGAAAAACATTCATTTGCATAAAAGGGTTTTCATGTGCCTGCTTATTATAAATTTCATTTGACTTTTTAAAAAAATTAGGTCAGTATTGTTTTATTTACGCCTTTATTATTCACTTCGTTAGAGTTATGGGGATTTCACGTAAATATTTAACTTCGTTTGTAGAATTTTGTAGCATATATAGCTCGATTTTATTTTAAGTCGAATTATGGTGTTATCGGTTTTAAGATATAGCAAAATGTGTATTAATAATATTAATATATTTATAGAGTACACATTTATTTCGTGGAATAATTTAATTATATTAGCTCTATGATCAATGCAATTTTTACTCGCATATAGCAAAACAAATCACATTTTGCTGCGGCCCTCGGTATCAATTTTTTTTTGTCCAACCCGAAGGCGTATTGTATAGTTTTTTTTTAAGGGAAACCAATTTAACACACCAAAAAACGAATTACTAAAAATACGAGTAAGCAATCGTATTAAAATACTATTATAATATTTTTTTGTTAGTTGCCCTCTGTCGTTTTTTTCAATGAATTGTGGGAATACCGTTATACCAAAAAAAAAAAACAACTGGTAACGCTCTGTATGTATCTAAGAAATATATAATTTTACGTTAACTACCGTTCCTTGTTTTTTATGTTGTGTTATTTTTTTTTTATTTCTTCTTACGAGAGTACATAGACTGAAAAATATACTAAATGATGAAATGGAAAAAAATGTATACATTAGGAAAACTAAACTAAACTTAATTGAATAAATCATTCCCATAATAAAGGAAATACACATTTATTATTAAAAATTTAATAACGAGAGAATTTGTATGACTACTAATCAGTAGGATTTTATTTTTAGCTTAAGAAATTTCTATGGAATTCTGTTAATTATATTTTTTCACTTAATTTATATTATTTATATTAACTATGCATTCTTTTAATTTATAATTATTTAACAGTTTAAGAAGTGTTGGTTTGTAATCAGTTATTTACTTAAAATCACAGTTGTTATTTAATTATAATTAATTAATAATTATTTTATATATTACTTTTTTTTTGATTTATAAGTATAAGCGAAAAGTTTTTTGTTTCGTTGTTGTTTTTTTGCGAACTTTTTTTTAAGGGTTACGGATTCTTTTACTACGCACGTTTAGTTCGAGTAGATTTACGTCTGTTATGCCGGAAAATTTACAACAATTTAAAGCTTTATAGCTCGCTGACATTTTATTGATGAAAGAAAGAAGAAAAAAAAGAAAAAAAAGCAAAATTAAAGGAAAAGTAGTAGTATATATATTGTAAGGGGGATAATTTTAGGCCTCTCTCCGTGCAGAAGTAATATTTGTTGATTGTTTTGTGTATCATCTTTAAACTATAGAAGTTGAAGAATAATTTTATATAAAATCTATTTACAATAAAAGAAAATATGTAATTATATAATAAATAATGTGCTGGAATTTGTTAAAAGTTTTAAGTACATTTTAAAGCAACTGTGCTGGTAGTAAATAAAGCTTTCAGTCAAAACTTGCGTTATTTTTGCAAAAGGTTTAAATATATAATTCGTAGGGCGGTTGGTGGTTTGCCGCAGTAATAATGTATTTTTAATAAAATGTGTGGCAAACTAGTAACCACCCCACAAATTGTTTAGCTAAAGCTTTAAGTACACAAAGGTTCTTGTCTGCGCTAAGTTTAGTTTAATATTAACCAATTGTAAATTTTTATAATGAAATCCACACTTTAAATAGCAAAGCTTCGAATAAACTTATCTGTAGTTTGAAAAATTGCCACTGTGGTGTGTGGATCTGTGTGTTGCTTATATTCGGAATTGCTTTGCTTCGAAAATATAAATTATTATCGTTTCGCAACGGATCTTCTTCCCGAAGATCAAAATGTTTGTAAGTGGGCGCTGCTCAGTAATTCAGAATCGTTTTTCATTGTCCAAAACGCTGTAGCTTTTGAACTAAAGAAGTGGATAGATAACATCTTAAGCTTTTATCCAGGTTTAGTTAAATTTAAGGTTAAGGTGGAAATTTAGATTTTTTAATTTTTTTTATTATATTTTTTGTTTGTTAAAAAAGCTTTATAATGAAAATATAATCACCTTTATAAAAACAAAACAGTAACAGCCTTATTTATAAAACTTACTAAGGCATTAAAAAATTTTTTTATAACAAATTTCCATACAAATTTTTCTTAAAAAGTCTTTATAAAGTCTTAATAATTTTTATAAATAAGGCTGTAAGTTTTTGAAAATTTAATACATAATCCTAAGCTTTACAGACAGAAATAGATTCTAGATAGACTCTTTTCGATTTCCTTAATAATATTATAAATGTGGAATTGGCTTTGTTTGTTCGTTTGTATTGCGCCCAAACCACATTACCAACGCCAAATATAGAATATTTTTTATCCGGTTGGGAACAGTTTTTTTATATTTGGTACGATTCTTTCCAAAAAAAATAGTTTTTGAGCTGGTTAATGTAATTTTCTTTTCAGGTTTTATTGATTATTCAGTATTAAAACCGGGTTTTATTCATTTTTTAAGCAGATCAACACAAACGGAGTCGCGGGTAAAAGCTAGTGTATACGAGTACATAAGTATGTACCCAGTACTTCGTTTCTGCATTTCTCGCACCGTAAAATTTCCCGCATGAAAGGAGGGAATTGCAACAAAAACAGTGTATCTATCTGTAATTTTTGTGCAATTATCTTATGTGGAGATAATTGATATGAAAAGCTTCTTCCAAACATTTTACATTCATTTTATATTCTTGTTCATTATTTAATTTTTGTTTTCTTGTAAATTATTCATTTTTTAGTTATTGAAATAATATTTTTGTGGCATTTTGTTTTCATTTGACACTCGAAATATTCCAATAAAATCAGATTCAGTATTTTCTTTTTTCGCATTCAAATACATTCAAATTACAGGGTAAGTTGGGCCAAGTAATGCTACAAAACTAAAGGCAAACCGCTTAAAAAAATATTTTGAAAATCGGTCTACAACTGAAAGAGTTATGTGGTAGAGGTGAAAACTTTCCCATCAATTATCGAAAAAATGTAAAGCCAAACTGCCAGCAAATTCTTTCAAATAAAATAGTAATTTGGATTTGAATTGATTTGGTTTATTTAATGAGAGATTTATGTAAAAAATCATGATATCAAACTGCGGCCAAACCCTTTAAAATAAAGAAAGAATTCTGCAAATCGGCTTACAAATGACAGATTTATTTCTTTGGGGGGAAAAACTTCCCCATTCAGTTTTGGGAAAAAATTAAGGAACCAAACTGCAGGCAACACCTTTAAAACAAAAAAAAGAATTAAGAAAATCAGTTTACAAACGACAGAGTTGTCCATATCCAGAGTTATGATTGAGCTGGCTGGAGGGTAGTTCATATTGAAGATGCATTTTTTTTGGAATTTTCAGCATTCATTATCCTTCAATCTGTCTAAAGTTCTTGGTTTGCTCACCTAAACTAATCACTTCTCTCTCTATCCATATAAAAGTTGGTTTATTTCGATTTTGACTACGTCGTTTTTGTAGCAGATTAAAGAACACCACAATATTTGCTCAAGAAGACCACAACACTTGCTCTCTAATCTAATCTGCAAATAATTTTGTACTACGTTGTCGTTTTAGCACATGCATTAAATGCTGCACGATAATTGTTCGTGTTTAAACATTATTCGTAGGTACTTACAAATTATAAGTGAGTAGTCTATAACTATTCCATATGGGCTAGTTTTGGGGTGGTCCAGTGCAATGCAAATTCGGACCATATGGTTCACCCCTTGGACATCGCAATGTTAAATCGACTATGTTTTATTCATACATTTAGACTAATTTTGGACTAGTCCTTGTCCTTTGCGGAGTAGTCCTTAAATGCATGTATGGACTAGTCGCGTTATTTGCGGGGTAGGACCAAAATGTCGTAGTCGAAGTTTAATTACTACGTCAACTACGAAAAGGCCCCGTTTTAACATTAAATCATGTCTTCACGCCATTTTAAAATAAATTGATCTTCTGTAGTTTATTAACGACTTTACAATTTCTATAAAATTTTAATGTCTTGCAGATGAACTGTACTTAAGTTTTAAATTTTGGATTTTTGTTCCTAAGTCGTCGTCTATGTTATATTTGCTACAAGACTTTCTAAAACTGCCTTTTGAAACTGGCTGTATTATGAAGTTTTTCTTTTGTAGTTTGAGTTTATTTTTTTATATTTTTTTTAAAGAGAAATAACACTCAGGCAATGAATGCCTACTTCTACTTATAGGTGTTACTTTCCTTAGGAAAGGGATAGTGATAGAGAAGACAGGTGGTGAAGGAAGAGATAGAGGAAAGCTTCTTTGTTTTACAACTCTACGTTCTTGCACATTATAATGCAGAGTTGCAGCGCCTCTGGTTTGAATGAGGCACATTAAATTGCTTATTAGCCATTTTTATTCGTTATTTTACTTCGCCGATGATTCTGCTACACAAAACCGACGAAGGAGGGTACTCTAATATTACATTGGGATAAGCATCTGCTGAAGTCAGTATATTTCAGTGACCAGTGACTATGCCTTCATCACTTGAACTTTCCTACAACAACTGATACAAAGCGACACTTATGCACATCAGAAAAATGCATGGTGTTGTTATTTAATGACTGTCAAATAATAGTCAACGTGCTAACTACTTCAGAGTTAATTGATAACTTACTTAGTTATTTTTATTCTAATTTTTTGTGAGAAATTTAACACTAACCAAATTACCCTTTTCCATTTGCCTTCCCAATTGAAATATGCAAACTCAAAAGTTTTTGAAGAAAATCCTCCACAGTTAACATTATGACTCAAACCCTACTTTTGAAAGTCCCTGTTCACACTAGTCAAGTCTTATTGCTAAGCTTATCACTTTTTCTTCTTTGAACTTTCATCGGCGTTCACACAATGCAAGCCTTTCTGCTCATATTTTTTATGCATAGTTTTGTGTGTGTGCTTTTTTTAACATTAAGAATAAGAAAGCAAAACGTATTGACAGTACATGAAGTTGAGTACTAATTTATTTTCCCCTCGTCAATCTCTCTCTCCCCTATAAACTAATCAGCTTAGCAATAAGTCTTGCATATTGTAAACTAGGACTAAGAAAACATACATACACATGTATACATATTTCCAAGCGAAAAAAATTTCGCGAGAAATTCACGATAGCAAATTATTGTTCAGGGGAAAGAAAAATTTCAGGAGAATAAAATGTTCACTTTTATTTTAAAACAGAGGTGAAGATTATGACGCAATTTCGTCTAAAATAAAGTGGCGGGACGGTGCCACCCCTATTAAAATTTAATATATTATTTCTTTAGGTTCAATTAGACGTGCCATATGAAACAGCTGTTAGCGCAAAATTTTTAGCCAACAATGTATTCGGTTATAAATGACATGCCATAGCCGTAACTATAAGCATTTTGATTTCCCTTGAATTTTATTTTTTGTTTTCATAACCATGACAGTACAGCTTATGCCTTGTTGTGGATTAATTTCTAGCCATATTGTCTAGGATTATAAAAATAATTAATATCTATAAATTTGCTAGTTCCCATAGCTTATTAAATTTTATACTACTAGTATACAATTCTTATACATTTTCATTTTAAAATATTATTAAAAAAAATAAAACTTACACATAACCAAATTATAAAATAATTTAATGTAACGAAAATATTTAGTTTAAAAATATTTTTCAATTTAATAAGACAGAAAATTTTAATCTTGTCATCTCAAAACCAAAAAAAAGTATATGCAGCAAATTTTTTGTGTTTCAATTCTGTCTGCTTAAAATAAAGAATTCTCTTAGAGTTTAACATTGAAAAAAATACTTTTGCGAGTATGTACAAGCAGATTTAAAATTCCTATTCAAGGTCAAAGTTAAAAGTCAAAAGGAAAGTAAAATAAATCTTTAATATTTAGAATGATGATGATAATGAAACAATCGCTTTATGTCTAGTACAACAGACTAATTAAATGACATAAGACCTTGACATTAGCTGGCAAATATAGTAGTCAATATTTGTCATTATATTGCGAAAAGGTAAAAAGAAAATTATAAAAAAATTCTTATGTAATTAGGTATAGTAAAACATGGTTATAACGAATTATTTAAAGCGTTCCATGTCTAAAGAGAAAAAAATTCATTAAATTATATTGCCAATAATACAGATACAATGAATTTCTTTGACAACGAACACTTAATAAATACGAACATATTTTATATATATACATATCTTTCTTTCGAAGATTGATGTTGCAGAAAATATAAATTTCTTCAACCGTTTGCCTACTCAAATACACCAAAATTTAATAATTATACTTGTTGTACTTAATATTAATGTCAGTAGTGTATTTTTATCATTATTAATGTTATCATTTTGCCTTATTCCTTCATTGGTAATGATCTTAAATTTCATTATTAACATTAACGTAATTATCATCATTATTACACGTATGTACTCATATTATATATCATCATTGCACTTTATTAAACATGCTCACTAATAATGATAAATATTATCATTCCAATGAGAAACTCAAATTTCCTCTCATCACTAACGTTTCATTAACACACTACTAGCTTTAGAGCGTGCCGTGTGCAACCCGCATTTATGCTTATGTATTGCTCTCATTATTAACGTTTTATTAGCGTACTATTAACTTTAGTGCGTGCCGTGTGCAATCTATATACTTATGTATTTTGTTATTGCTTAATATAATGAACTATTACACTTGACATTGTATTGAAATAATTTTGGAATAGCGAACACTTCTTTTTCGACTGTGAACAATTAAAGAACAATTTGTAATTTTAATAAACAGCGTTATACAATAGAATTAATGACAAGGGCTTTTATTTTGTTACACGGATTTCATGATAATATGTATGAATTAAGATGATATATTAAATAAACATTAATGTATCATAAACAAAAATTAAAGATAAAATAATTCTTAAAATCAGAAACAATTGATGAAATTAAAATCTTGGAAAATTAAAGATCAATTCCTTGGAGTCAAATGAGGAAAACGACGAAATGAAATAAACCCAATAAAATTATATGGAACAAATGGAAATAAAACACAATTTATTACGACCTTGCATTACAGAAACAAGTGAGTAATCCGTGTCAAGGATGTGCACTTGAGCTCCTTATCTGATAAGTTTATCTTCAACGATATTTTCGGGCACATAATGATGCCTTGGAACCCAGAGTAGCTCCAGGCTTGAATCACAATCTCATTTAGAGATATGCGGCGTTCATACACTCACGTAAGGGTTCTTTGATTTCAACAATTCGTTAGAGCATACCACTCAGCTCATGCCTCAGTTGATTTATTTAAAGATAAGTTTGCATTATAGCCTTGCAAATTGGCCTCAAAGATCATGCAATTTAACAAGGTATGTGAAGTCTTTGGTCTATGCCTGATATCAGCAATGAGTAGAGAAAAAGTGAGTATAGTGGAATCATGACTTGCAATTTCTTATATTTATGCGCACTTGTACTTATTGGAATGTTGTCTATGAATCACATCCACTCGAAATCTTGAAGTGCACATTGAACTCATACTAAGCAACATTTATGACCTTGTTGATTTCGACGCTCCTTAACTTAATGCCTATGGACGATGCAAAATAAGTTAGATTCGCAATGCGAACTTCGCATACGAACATTAAAGTTCTCATTATAAGGTTCATCGGTGCCAACTATTTACAACGAAACGCGCTATTGCCATTCTCAAAAAGCGCTAGAACGCGCTAAGTTACAACATTGTCAACTATTTATAGCCAAAACGCGCTATTTTCTAGCCCGCTAAATTAAATTTTAATAAAAGTCGATGCATGTATATACGAGTATCAGTAAAGGCTGTTTCATACATTAATACAAGTATTAATACTTTTGACGAAAATGTATCCCTGGTCTAATATTTGTTTAAAAAATTTCAAAAAAACAATAACAACGCAGAGCTGCATTTTCCACAAAATTATTAATACTTGTATTACAGTCTGAAGCGACCTTAAATCAATTTTTTTAGTAAATCTTTTCAGATTTTGCAATATTGCTTGTTCGAAATTATATCCTAAACAACTAAAATTATTTAATACAGAATCAGAATCGCCTTCCAAATAATTATTTTAATTTTATTTGTCAAACTTTGTAACAACATATAAGTTGTCGAATAGTTTTGCGATTCAAATGCTTTTTGTACTTTAGCTAGAATAGGTAATTAATAAGTTATGTTAATTAAATCAAATGTCCGATTTGGTCGTTCTTGGTATTCAAATGCAAGGTATTATGGATAAATATGTTTAATCGGATCTTTGATTGGTAAAGCGTTTCAAAATATATCGATGAAAATAGGGCACATTTTCCAAAAAATCATATTTTACATTGATTCTATGCCGACATAAGTACAGTACAAGTCGTTAAAAAACGGTTACATATATGTAAATATGATACTTTTACGTAAGAAATAAGACCTCTCAGAAGAAAATCGATCGAAAAATTACAAAGTTATAAGCAATTTAGTGAAGAAATAATAGTAATAATTAGGTCAAAATACATAAAAAATAAGAAATAGTCATTTCAATACATTTGCGTAGGAATAAATCATACATTCGGAAAATATGGGTTTGGATTTATTCAAATTGCTTATTACTTTGTAATTTTTCAGTCGATTTTCTTCTGAGTGATATTATTTCTTACGTAAAAGTATCTATACGTACATGAACAGAAACCAGACATTTTTTTAACGACTTGTACTTTTCTGTCGGCATAGAATCACTGTAAAATATGATTTTTTGAAAAATGTGCCCTATTCTCATCGATATATTTTGAACCGCTTTACCAATCAAAGATCCGATTATACATATTTATCCCTAATCTCAATACCTTGCATTTGAATACCAAGAATGACCAAATCAGGCATTTCTAGTTTGACATATGATTTGTCAAGTGAAAAAAGGTCGAAAAAGAGAAAAAGTTACAATATCTCGAAAACTGTTGCATAAAAAAATTTTAGCCTTGATTTTCGAATTCAGCGAAAAAAAAATACATAAGGAAAA
Source organism: Tachina fera (assembly GCA_905220375.1). Lineage (NCBI taxonomy): Eukaryota > Metazoa > Arthropoda > Insecta > Diptera > Tachinidae > Tachina > Tachina fera. Next base: position 47,015,174 of record LR999965.1, on the reverse strand, counting down.
TCACCTCTCATCAAATGTACATGAAAAAAATTTAATTTTGTAATCTAGTGTTATTTGCATAATAGGATTATGACGACTATAATCACCCTCGAAAAGTGGCCGCTACTTTTGAACCACCACTTTTCTTGTAAGCTTTAAGCATTATTACGAGATCTTCGGTTGTTAAACGATCCATATTCGTAAAAGGCAAACCTTTGAGTAAATAAATGACACTTCGAATGGCAGATATTTAACAGCTGACAGCACTGCCAAACCGGCAGTTTTAAAACCAGTAAATGGATAACCATCTACTTCTTGATTTTACAAGGCGAATTCATATTAGGTGATCTAACAGCTGACAGCATTGCCAAACCGGCAGTTTTGAAACCAATAAATTGATAACCCTCTTGATTTTACAAGGCAAATTCATATCAGGTGATCGTAATTCAGGCTCCGATGATCAGCTTTTAATTTCTCTGGTGTCAAATCAAAGCAAAATGTTCGGAAATTTTCTGAGAGCAGGAAATTTTACACTAACAAATATATCAGGCGAATACGCAGAATTGCAAATCGAGACGACCTGGTATCAATTCGAACAGATTTTAATTGCCTCCGAAAATCATATTCCAAAAAATTAACAAAGAATTATGTTTCGAATAAAGCCTCAATATGTGCCAATTGACACTATTCGTTTGTATATCCTTTTAATGTTAATTTGCAATACATTCTTCTTAAGACACGCTTTTGTTGTGATGACTTTTATCAAATGAATAGAATAAAATTTACTGCCTAACTTATACTGTAACATACAATGTATACTTTGTACATTTCAAACAAACATTTAACTATTAAGGCCGTGAAGTATTGAATTTGTTTCCACAGCCATTTTATTTGCTGAAGAGAAAGAAAATTTCACAATTGTCTGACTTATTGTCTGCTTTTCTAATACAAGACATTTGTCAATCAACTTTTCTATAAGGGATAATTAAATTTTGCCTTATGGTAGGTATTATTGTTTATTTAATTTGATTTGCAACTTAACAAAGAGAAAAAGGAGAATGGATTTTTTTTAGAATAAAGTTTATTTATACTAATTTTGCTGGACATTAAAGTAAAAGTGTTAAATTGTCAGTGTTGCCAGCATTATAGACATACTTTTAGGCTTTCAGTAAACACAGAAAAAAAAATTTTAATTAATTTAACTAGTTCTGAGGACTTAAATTGCACTAACCAGCTGAATTGATTGACCAAGCTACTAAATAGTAGTCATCTAGCGAACACGTACATTCAAATTTATTTGTATTTTTATGCATTTACATAACCAAATTATCCTTTATTAGATCTTTTGCTGATTGTAAATTGGAATTGTATTTATTTAATTTATTTAAAACATTTTTCTTACTGTTTTGTTAAAAAAAATTAATATTAGGTATGTTTTATTCGAAACATATACCTCCTTAATTTTTAAGCAGCTATAGCTGTAGCTACTTAATAAGTTTGTACACACTTAAATTTTTTCTTAATATTTATACAAAGTTCGAATAAAACACACCTTTTATTTCCATTTGCCAGCATGTGTTAAGAGATTATTGATCAGCAATGTATTATAAAATTTATTGCTGGATATATATTCGAACAAATATTCATACGGTCTACACTCTAATATCTTGTGTCGGCAATCGAATTTGACAATTGCCAAGATTATTGCTCATGTGGACGGCTAGTTAGTCATGTAGGAGATAGACACAGGCTGTCAAATTCGTATAAAAAATTTCAACAGCATAAATGTGTAAACACAATGGCGTCGTGAACACATTTTCAATACAAATTGACACAAAAAGCAGCTCCAGAAAGCACTCGAGAGATAGAATCACTTTTTTTTTGAAAGGGTTTTTCTTATGCTCATACTTTAAATAAATTTCATAAAAACTACAAAAAAGAACAGAGCGTTTGTAGTTACTCACGCAACTTTATTTTGGGCTTTGTTAAATTGAAAGCTATTTTTCTTGAAGTTTCAGACTTATTCTGTGTGATCATTAAAGTGAATATAAAAGCCAGAGATAGAGAGAAATGTTTTTAAATAAATAAGCAGACAGTACATTTTCAATTTAAATTGGTTATTTCAATAGTAACAATTAAAAAATTAGCCGACAAAAATAGTTGGTTTGGTCACTGAAATGGAATGCAATGAACGAAGCGGAGAGTAGTTCAGGAACCGATATTTGTACGAAAGGTTTGAAAAATTGCGATTGAGCGGATAATGGACTCTACAATTCTAAAACGAATATTTTCACTCTGCCCTTAATATCGTTAGCTGAAATGTAAGATCACGCAACTATACCTTTTTAAAATTTTTCTAAAAAATATATGGGAAAAACACTCAAGTTGTTGAGTAATTCCCTTAAAAATTTTCTACACAAAAGGTTTGTTGCTTTGTAGAAACTACATACAAGCAACATTATTAAAGTAACTGAAGTTTCTTTATTTTCATTTTTAACTCAGCTGATTGTCAACTTAAGGGCCATTATTATGACTTAACGATAAAGTTTCGGATAGTTATTCCTTTAGCAAAACTGAACTATAAAGTGACCTTTAAAATTTTTTATTATTACAACTGTCCGATAAAATAAATAATAAAATGTTTGGTTGGTGGCAACATTTCTGTGGATATTGTGGATATTGTTTGTTAAAAATGATTAGTGGCAACTTTCTTTTGTTTATTTGTCAAATTACAAACATAATTAAAATATTTTTGTCAATTCTTTTGTTTTTTATTATTCTTATGTGTTTTGTGTTGTATTGTTTTTGTTTTATGCCATATTTTGACCAAATAAATTTTACTTTGTTTTGTAAAGTAGAAAGTGTGGCAAGTGGCGAAAATGTGCAAGTTCAAATGACTATACCTCACAATAAAAGTTACAGGTAGGATGAACTTGTCTTTAGCTTATCGTTCACTTTTTGTTAAAGTGAAGTTGCAATAATGAAAAGGTTTTTATCCATCCAATAACATCCTACCTTTAGCTGACGACAAGTTATAATAATGGCCCTAAAAGGTTTTAAAATTTGTCGGGACTTGTTTTTCGACAAAATTATTAAATTACAGCGATTTTGAATTTTATGTTAGTTATGTAGTTTTGCATTTTAGCTTACCATATGTATGCATTACCATACAAAAAATATTTTCCTAAGAAAAAAAAAAACAAACTTCCAGCACGACTAGTATTTTTTTTTTGGTAATTTGGGTCATTTGGTTCATTCTCAGCCGTCACAGCTAAGAATGTTTTATACATTGACATTTGAAACCAGTGGCCAACAATTAAATGTTATTGATTTCCTCATTCATATTTGTTGTATTTATTGGTTTTCAACAAGCATTGTATATTTCTGTTTGTTTTTTGTTTTTTTTTTTTTTGATTTTAAAGTACACAATGACTTTTGAGTTAATAAACTTTGACAGAGTCTTATTAAATTTTGTATGTAAACATTGAAAATTTCAATTTCTTTTTGTATTGAATGAGAGCAGAATTAAAACATATTAGAGCATTAATATCACGAGGCTTCTCACAACGCAAATGGTAATTAACATACATGGTGTCCCATTACTCAACGTCAAGTTGAAAGCGGATCATAAGGCAGATATGTCTGTTAGAAGAAATTAAAAAAAAAAATTATATCGCGTACTTCAAAACGTACTGTACACCCTACAAAGGCAACAAGAAAAAAATTAATGTGATAATAAAACAAAATATGTTAAATCTTTGCCATAAAATGCGGACGCATAGTGTTAGCATGGTTATCAGCTAAAATGGCGTTCATGTTAACATAGGCCTACACGTTCTCATGTTAGTTTTATAACATTTTATAGTAAATAGCGGTTAAATTAAATGGACTGAGTATCATAGATTTAATGATGATTCGATATTTTCTCAGGTTGTTATGATAGGAAGATTTAAAATTATCTTTTTTGGCCAAATTCTTTCCTTTCTTTCTTTTCACCTTCTAATATTTTTCCGGGAGTTATTCTATACATTATTGTGTATTACACCCTGTGTCTGCAACCCAGACGGTTGACTTGAGTATAAAATTTATATAGAAAGCTCAAATTTTTTTCAGTGATTTTCATAAAAATTTTCTAGACGAGTTGTCTGCCTGACTTGTATAAGCTGCACATTTAAGTCGGCAACCATTAAGTGGCTTCGCCACTCAGCACAACTACTCAAGGCCAATATGATGAGGCATCAACAAAATACTCCCGCACTTTTTCCTTAAGCACGGACAGTGGGGCACAATGTACCGATTTTCGGCGCCTCAGTGAAATAAAGTCATAAGTAATAAATTAAATTGGCCTTATTTTTCAACTGATTGAAATATAAGGATATAATTGCACCACACTGCATTGGTAATAGAGCCATATAGACTAATCCCGGAACTAATTGAGAAATATGACTGTTTTGGTTTATTACTTATGACTAGGGAAAGGATTTTCATGCATTTAAAATCATGTTTTATATACATAGATAAAATATGCAATAAAAATATAAAAATGTGTGCTTAAAACTAATAAAATATGCATTTAATAACAGTAAAAACTTAAAAAAAAATCAACTGTAGTGCTTTTTTAACAAATATTTTATCAAATCATATGGAATAAAACATAAAGTTAAGTCGAACTTTTATTTAAGTTAATGAATGAATATTTTTTTTAATTGTCAAAGGTGAATCTTGCAGAATTTTTTCTGAAAAAAGTTTTGGGTAATAAAAATTAATGATTCACGTCAGCTGGAATTATTTAAATCCTGCTTTTTCGTTTGTGGAATATTCAGTTTCCAAGTTTTCGTTGTTGGAACTATAAACTATTTATGCAATTTGTTGCATATTTTTTAAGTCCATATTTTTTTGTGTAACTATTTATAATTTTTTTTTAATCTATTCACTTATTCTGCCTTTCAGATCAAAATTTTTTACCGCATCTTCAATTAATTCAACTTGAGCTGTTAAAGTATCGAAAGCCTCTAATTTGGCTATAGTGTGAACAAGAGAGCAATACTATGTGTGCACAAATTTCAATTTATTAAGTTTTTTGACTGTAAAATTTCTTTAATTTTATTAATAGAAATATAGTATCCGATGTATCAGTATCGTATTAATGGATATTTTTCATTAAAGGCTGCAACACGCAAATGTGCTTTCAAAAAGCCTTTAAATCCATATGAAATTAATGCAGAACCAGTGGAGAGCGTGGAAAAATTACACAAAAATTTTTGGGTTTAAAAGAGCTATTATCCCATGTTCTTCTTTTTTTTTGAAATTTCAATGGTATTGGTATTTTTGACTTAAGCCAAGGTATTGAACTTTTCTAATGAGTTGAAGGAGTCCTACGTTATTTTTAAATATCGAATAATATCATAAAAAATACGATTGTATATTATTCTCGTCTTCCTCTCTTCTTGTTCTTACACAGTCGTAAAAGCTGCAGCTTTTAAATACTTTGCAACTAATCAAAATTTGATTTATTTATAGCATGAAAAAACTAAAATATGTATTAAAAAATACATTTATAATGAAATATGCAAAAATATGTATTTATTATAAAATATGCAAAAATATGCACTAACAAATCGATGCCATTTTGTCGCAAATTTCTTGATTCGCAAAGATATTTTATTTAGGTTGATCTAAGACCAACGACAGAAAACATGTATTTACATGAAAATCCATTCCCTACTTATGACTTTATTGCAGTGAGCTGACGAAAATCGGTACATTGTGCCGATAGTGGGATCCTGGCTTTACTCTCGACCACTTTCTTACCTCACACCCTGAAAAAGAAAATGTGTAGATATTAATCCATAGGGATGTTTTTCTTATAAGTTTCTATTATCTGACTCAAAGCGTTGTCCATTTTTCGCAGAGATCAAAGTATCGGTCGGTTCATGGGCGTATAATACGATTCGATGAGTTTGATGACTAGTTTCCGACAGTTTACCATCGGTAGGTAAATGTTATGATCCGACAAAATAAATTATTAGGTCTTGTTCAGTTACATAAATACATATGTACGTACATAATAGTGACCTGCATAAGACCTTTCAAGACATGAGAGATTTTTCAAATGCTTTACCCCACCGAAATATTCTAAACCAAACGTTAAACAACTATGTTGGCAAGACAAACAACTGAAACAAATGTCTTGTCAACAGAGTTGTTTAGCGTTTGTTTTAGAATATAAGTATGTCATCTATAGAAATTAATCATATTCTAACTTCTCCAATTTGTGTTCAATTGTATTATTCTCAAACTGTGAGTAGAATCTAATAAAGGTATACCTTGAAATTTATTTTATAATGATGTGGTAACGCATTGACACTTGTAAATAAAGAGTTTCATTCAAATTGCAATTCGGTGATTCCCCGGTTTGTATGTGAAAAAACTAAGGATGCTAGAACTTTTGTGTCATTTGAGTATTTTCTTTCAATGAGTTTTGATTAATTTTTAGCGATCAGCGTGCATACATATTATTTTTTTTGTAATTCATCATAATTCATAATAATTGAGTATTTTTACATAATGGCACAAAAAAAAATTGTATTGTAAAATAAAATTTTTAATGTAATATTGTTCCATAATGAAATTGCTTTGGATTTTCACTGATCTTCAGTTGCAACAAATAGTGAATGAATGTCGAATCATATTCATCATGATGCAGATCAAATAGATCACCAAATTTTAGCTCCATATTTATCTAAGGACAAAAGTGTAGTTTGGAAAGAGTAGACAGACACCACTTCCAAAAGGCATGTTGACAAAAAATCAAATGTTATTGAATAAGCCTGTACCTATCAAAAGAGCAACATCTATGGTTACAGATATAGTCTTCATTCGATTTTTATATCACCAATTACGAGTATAAAAATAATTGCTATTCAACTGACAAATCAAAAAGGTGTCGAAGTGTGTGGAAATTATTGGCAAAACATTCATATGATAGAGCTTGATGCACACTTTGGATTAGAAGTAATGGCAGAAGTTTATAAACCTCATGGAGATTATTTTTCGAGCAACGATGAGTCTCAAGTGATTTTCGAGCAATACAAAGTATCTACGATTTGACAGCTCTGAAGATAGAAAAGAAAGAAGACTTCGTGACAAACTAGCAGCAATAAGAAACGTTTGGGACAAGTGGAGTAATCAGCTCAAAGTTTATAATCCATATGAAAATGTTACTGTAGCTGAACAATTAGTTCCATTTCAAGGTCGGTGAAGTTTCAGGCAATATATTCCATCATCATTATGTTAGTTTTAATTTAAAAGAACGGGTGTTCTTAGTTTGTAGTGTATGTCTGTGTATCTATGTATCTATGTCTGTACAAATACTCGTACAGACCAAACGGCGAGACCGATCTTGATTTAGTTTTTTCAGTTTGAAAGGTTACTTAATCGAGAGTGTTTTTAGATATGTCTGAAAATCGGTCCAGCCGCTTAGAAGATATCACATCTTTTTTGGATATATCGGGGTTTTTTTAATTTTTGTTATTATTATACTAAATAAAAAACAACAAAACAGACAAATTTTCTATATTTAATATGAAATGTTGTTTACATTTTATTGTTGGGTCATATTGACCCAAAGGGTCATAGGAAGGGCACATGTACAAGGGATGCAGAAGGGTTAAATAATTAGCTGGATACTGTACACTCTTTTACCTCGAATAAACATGTTTCAAATATACATGTTGCTGCTTTATTTTATCCTATTCCAAAGAGATTAAGCCTGTTACACTTCAGTATGTTTTTATATCTAATATCGACGGTCACATTTCAAAATATGCTAAGTCAACATAAAATGTTATGCTGGGAATAGCATATCTGAATTCATCTTTTATTAACTTATATTCTGTAAAATTTTGATAGTAATCGTAATTTTGGTAATAATTTGATAGTATTCTATCAAAATTTATGAGCAAAAAATGAACTCAGCATAAATTGTCAAGTTTAAAAACCCCCTTTTAAATGTTTTAAGTACACTTAACATGATTTAGCTTGGCATTATGAAGTCAAAAAAAAATCAACTAAAATTGTTCTCCAAACTAAAACATGCTATGCTATATGTACTTAGATGACCATTGCAGGTGAGAAAGGACCACCAGATAGATGCTAAGCTTACTTAGAGGACTAGGCAATAGATTTGTGTATTCTAAGGCACTTTTAAAAAATTTATAAAGTTCAAATAAACCAAAAAAATTATATTGCAATTATTATATGATTGCAAAAGGTCTCAAGTTTCTATCTCATAGCATTCAATAAACTTTAAAGGCGTTTGTTTATATGAAAACTGGCATTTTTGACTTAGCATGTTTTAGAATGGAGCCGTCGATATGCTATAAATGACGATTCGAGTCTGCAAATATTTCGTAAAATGCACCCGCAAGAAACATTTGCTGTTGTAGACTTTAGTATCAGGAGGAATCAACTGAGCCATTCCGACATCTAATAAAAAAACCAATACCAACGACCATCACATGCAATGTATCTTAGATAACTGAAGTAGTTTGTCGCATTTAGATTAACCAGGGCCAGACAAAATAAAATGATTAAAGATTATTTGGCGCTAATGGATGTAATGATTTCTCAAAATATTTTTTTTTCTCAAAATCACTGAAGAAATTAAGGCTGAGACTTAATGACTTTGAACTGTCTTATGAAGAAGTGTTACTTGAACTAATTGGACGAATCGAAATGCAATAAAAGGCGACAGCCATGTGTCAGAAGTTGTATTAAAACATCAAAGCAAATACATATGTGCCCTTAATTTTGAAAGTGGTCTGAGTCATATATTGCTCTGGAAGAGATATTTAGTAGATTACATTTGAACAAATCAAAAAGTGCTTTTATATTATGCAGCATTTTAATTTAGAGACGTACTGGTCTCGATTTATATAAATTTATTTAATAATGTTTAAATATTTTTTGAAGTTTATCAAAGATTTATATGATATTTCGAAGCAAAAATTAACATGATATATACATTCGTATATAACAAGTAAAAGCGTTCCTTCTCTTTTGTATGAATTCAAACAAAACTAAATTACACCTTGATTATGTTGTAATTTGCTGACTTTATTCCCTTATTGAACAGAAATCAAAGATTAATTAAATTAAGTAAATAAATCAAATAAAGTATTCATGTATAAACTTTAACATTTACTTTCCCAATATATAATGTCATTTTCTTTTTACACTCACTGACAACATTTGCAAAAAGCAAAAAGAAATGATTTGTTAAATCCCGTGACTTGTTTAATATTTACTTCACGTTTTCTTAATGAATTCCTTTTAGTTTTTCCTGTGGTTAAATCACGTTTAGTGTTTGCATTTATAGTTTGTTTCTTTTGTTATATCCATAATCTTCCATTACCGCCCCAACACTTCTTGTGTACGAGTGTAATACGTGTGTCTCGTGCAACAATATTCAGTATACCTGCGTAATTTAAATGTACATATTTGTACTTGGTAGATGCGATAACTATACATTAGCCCAATTCACAAACTTGTGCAAATGGCCTTGCATCGTAGCATTTGCAAGGTGGTATAGTATATTGATACTCACCACTAAGAATTTGTTAAGTGGTGAGTTTAATGTACTATACTATTTTGCACATGCAACGATGCAAGGCTATTTGCACAAGATTGTGAATTGGGCTATTGTTATATTAGTCAATACACACATGGCAAAGGAATATAAAACGTGCAATACGTTAAACGCATATGACAATTACAAGCAGCCAACAAGCTAAAAAGTATGAAAATTACTAAACTACTTAGTCAGAGTTTTACTTTTCTATATATATGTACATACATATACATATATGTATGTATGTAAGTAAATATATTTTATTTTATCTTTTTGTATGGGAAATAAACAAAAAGTAATAAGAGCTAAGTTTTTGTAAACAATTGCTACGTTTTAATGCTTAATATTATTGTTTGTTAAAAGTTCCCCTCCACACACCTTAAGCACTTTGTAAGTGCTACTGCTGCAAAATGTTGTTCTGTTGTACCCATTACGTGTCAGTAAAATTAATACACAAACTGTACGCTACAAAAATTATTGTGGCGCATGGTTTCAGTACATGTTTGAGAGGGATGGCATGTAGCATACATGACGTGAAGGTAAAGAAAATCGGTTTTTATAAAAAAATTTCAATAACACACACATACATACTTCCAAAGTATCAATAAGTGTGAATTTTTGACTTTTCAGATATCGATTATTAACAACATCCAGATAATTAATTAAGAAGCTATTTCACTTATGAAAAATTGGTGGTCATTTGAAGTCTTCGCAAATACGAGTAATTACGTTATGTCTTGATTATTTAGGAAAATGAAATCAATGTCATCAAGTACATATTTAATTTTTATTGATAAAATATATACATATGTATTAACTTAAAACAAATTTACCATTACTTCGAATTCAATGAAAGCTTATCAACAAAATCTATCTTATAATGACAAAACTATATAAAAATCATTCTAAATTATCCAAATTTTCACCACTTCCGGATCAAAAGTTCGGGATTTTATTGACTTCCTTGTAAGCTTTTTTTACTCGGAGACTTCGAGACTATTTTTTACTCAAGATAATCCATTCCATATGCTGAAAAGCAACTAAAAATCGAATTTCTTCCAAGTTTTCGAAAAAAATTTTAAATTTTGTTTCCAAAAAAGTTTTCTCAGGATGCAAGTTTATCAATAAATGTATTTTCAATATCGATATATAGGTTCATAAATTAGTGTAAACTGGGAGAAATTGCAATTTTAGGTGGTTTTAATGAAGTTTTCAATCTTAATTATTTTTTAAGCAAGACCTAACCAAAAAAAATAATTAGCATCATTGGATTCAGCGTACTTTAATTAGGTTTACCCACCGGGTAACCGGCTTGTTACAAAAAAAAAAAGCTTTCGAATTCGAGCAAAGTTATTAATGAAAAGAAAATTTCTAACTTTTTAAACTTTTAAAATCATTAAGGGCCATTATTACAACTTAAAGTTAGTTAAAAGTAGGATTTTATCGGACGTATAAAAAGTTTTTCATCAGTACAATTTTAGCTTAACCTAAAGTGAGCGCTAAGTTAAAGACAAATGTATCCTTCCTGGTAAGTTAAATTAAATTAATAATAATCAATAGCGTTTTATACGTCCGACAAAATCCTACTTTTAACTATTTTTAAGTTGTAATAATGTCCCTAAAAGATATTTAAGTTCTTAAATTTAAATATTCACATGAATGATATAACGATTACCTATTTGTCTTTGAACTTTCAAAAGCTCACATAGCATTTAACTTGAAATAACTATGTATGTTGTATGCTTTGCTTATATAATTTACGGATGCATTATGTTTTTTTCTTGGCCAGAAGATTTGAAATAAAAACATGCATTTCATTAAGGATACATCTTTCACTCAACTATTTGTATCTACAAACGTACACCGAAAGAATTTTGCTTCATAAATCAAATGAAATAATTTCATTAAACATTTTTCACAAATCTAATGATAATTTCACAAATCCAATGAAAATTTCATGAATATGAATATATATAATTTCATTAAAATTGTTTCCTTGATATTCTGGTTTCGTTAGAATATTTTATTGGATTTATGACAACAATATTTTCTAATTATTAAGAAACTCCTTTATATTTAAGTTATTTCATTCTTTTCATGAAATTATTTTATTGTTTCACTGAAGTTCTTTCATTGCATTGATGACACTGTTTAATACATTTGATGAAGTTTTCAATAAGATAATTTTAACTAAACTGGTTTCATTAATCCAACGAAGCGTGACTTTGGTTGAATTTTAATGAATTTTTTATTAGATTAATGTCGAAATTCATTGAATTTCTGCCGAAAATTCATTCAGTGTACACAGACACTTTATTCACAATCTCACATACATACACAGTGTACTTGGAGTAGTTGTTAAGTGAGTACTAGTGATGTACGAATATTTATATTCGTATTCGCATTCATATTAGAATTTAATTTTTAGATATTCAATTTTGTATTAAATTCCTGCACAAGACCACTTACACAGAAAAAATTATTTACCAATTAATATTTTCAATTAATAATTTAATTGATTCAATTAAAGTTTTAATTGTATTAATTAATTTTAGTGAAAAAATTTAATTGATATTATCAAATTGTTTATAGGTGAAAATATAATTAATATTTTAATTGGTATTACAAATATTTTAATTAATATTACAAAATCGTTCATATTACTTTTTGTGTGTATAAGAACTTTTAAGACATGAGGGATTTTTCAAATGCTTTACTACAGCGAAATCTTCTAAAAGAAATGCTAAAGGTCGCTTCAACTGTAATACAAGTATTAATACTTTTGTGGAAAATGCAGCTCTGACATGTTGAGTTGTTATTGCTTTTTTTTTTAAATTTTGAAACAAATATAAGACCAGGGATGAATTTTCGTCAGAAGTATTAATACTTTTATTTTAGTCTGAAAATGCCTTAAATGCCTTATTGCAGGAATAGGAGTAAAGAGGAAAATATGCAAAAAATATGTTATGTTTAAGCTCATTCTTCAAAATCTCTCTATTACCAAATAGTAAGAAGAGAAAAGTGTAAGGAGAACAAAAAGAGTAAGAGTGCTAATTCGGCTGTGCCGAATCTTATACACCCTTTACCAAAGTGCATTTATGTAGTATAAAGATACATACATAAGCACAGAGACATGAAGGTACATATTTATTTTGTGGAAAAATTCATAATTTTTAATAAGTGACCTTTCGGAATTATAATATAATAAGTTGAATATCGATGCCTTACTTTCTAAAAAAATACAAGTTTTCAGGAGAGCAAAAAAGCACCGGTTCATCTCTTTATGCTTCGGTGTTTAGATAAAAGTTCATATGCAATTATTAAGGAATTGATTACATCTATGTATATACATATATTAGTAGTAAGTTTAATTATGAAGCGCATTTATTGAGATACGAGTTTGATGCATTAAAAGCAATTTTAATTCTTGATAATTGATGAATAAGTTAATCGTTTGTTGCACTTATAGCCGTTATATAAAATCTATTCAATGAAAACAATATTTAATATCCCACTTGACATGACATTCGATCTAATGTTCGCTAAAGCTTCGAACTTCGAAAATAGTTTTAGTATTGTACCCCCATACCAAGTAAACTGTGTAACTTGTTTTATTAAATAATCTTTGATTTTGCATTGTTGATTGCCTCAATTTAAACATCCCATTGAAAAAGGTATATATAGTGGTGTTATGCAAGCGTTTATTCGCAAGGAATTTTTTCGAATTTGCTTAGCACAAAGGAACGGTTTCAGGGAAATGAAACGGAACATGTTCCTTAATTCATTTTATAGTTAGGACTGTACTTTAGCGATAAATTTTATTTCCATCTCCATTTACTAAAAATAAATTGAGTAAAGTGCGACTATGACTTGCGCACGAAAGGTTCCGTAGTCATACTACATGAGCTTTAGCCTATATAAAATAGAATTTTGGCATTTTTTCGATTTCAAGCGTTTATTAATTGGGTTTTTTTTAGTTTTGCCGTTCTTGGCGTTTTTTATTCTGGTGCTTTTTTAGTTTTGTTGCTTTTTGTCTCGTTTTATCGTTTTTTTAAGTTTTGGAGTTTTTTTGTTTTGGCAGTTTTTTGACATTTTTGTTTTTTTTAATTTTAGTAATGTACTAAAGTGCTAGATTTATTTTCAATTAGGCGCTTTTTTTCGTTTTTGTGATTTTTACTCGGGTCTTTAATATTTTTAATTTGGTGCTTTTTTAGTTTTGGTGCTTTTTTCTCATTTTAGCGATTTTTTAGATTTTTGGCATTATTTTTAATTTGGTGCTTTTTTTTAATTTTGGCGATTTATTTATTTTGGCGATTTTTTTAATATTTGCGATTTTTTTTATTTAGGCACTTTTTTTAGTTTTGACACTTTTTTCTCGTTTTGGTGATTTTTTTAGGTGTTTGGCGTTTTTTAATTTTGATGGTTTATTTTCAGTTTGGCGATTTTTTTGATTTTGGCGTTTTTTTTTATTAAGGCGATTTTTTCGTTTTGGCGATTTTTTTGATTTTTACACTTTATTTTCTCATTTTTGCGATTTTTTTCGGTTTTTGGCATATTTTTAATTTTTGGCGGTTTTTTAATTTGGGAGATTTCTTTGAATTTGGCGATTTATTTTAGTAATAGAAATTAATTTTTAATTTTGGCGATTTTTTTTCGTTTTAGCGATTTTTTTTTAAATTTTGGCGATTTTTTTTTGGTTTGGCGATTTTATAATTTTTAGATTTACCGTTTTTTAAAATTTCAAGAGTTTAACTCTTACGGTTGATATGATATAGCAAGTTGTCAAAATTACATAGTCAAAATTGCATTAACTGATGGACCACCCTTTATATTAAATTTTTTAAATTTTAGTGTTAATTGTTGTGGTTTATATAAAAATATACTAATTTTTAAAATTTCAAGTGTCTATACACATATGTACATACAATTGTATATATCTATATTACATGGGATTTTTTTTCGTTACTCGTTTTGTTGTTGTAGCGACTAAAGTTCTACATACTCTGTCCAAATTTCAGACCCGTAGCTTTTACAGTTCCTGAGAAAATAGCCTTCTTCCCAAAACATGAAATATGTTTAATTATAAGAAAAAAAGTTAAAGTTTTCCAACCCTGGAAACGTCTTTTTAATTTGTTTAATTTATTTTTTATTTTTTTAAATTTTATTCATCCTGAAGTATAAAATAAGTTAATTTAATAAAAAAGTAGTAAAAACCAGTTTTCGGTAGTTATTTTGCATGGGAAAATAGAGTTTGAGTTTTCCAGCTCTGAAACTGTTTGCTCGCTTTTTGCTGATAGCAAAATTTTTCGGAAAATTTCTGACACACCAGTCCAAGAACGAAGTCTCTAGCTCTTCTGGTAGCTTACGAAAACGTACAGACAGACGGACAGACGGATATCGCTTGTTCGTCTTCCCTATGCATAAGGATCCAGAATATTTTATGTGTCGCTTATTAATATTGTAGAAATTGCACACGGAAGGACAAACCTATATATACCCTTTTACCATTTTTTGGTAAAGGGTATAAAAAGTTCGAAAATAGAAAGGAGGCATGGTGATAATAATAAAAAAAACATGTGGAAAAATCGTACGTTCGCAAGCGGCAATTAAGCCAATTAAACAAAAACCAGTAGAGATATATTATTGTGTAAATACTTGATAGAGACTTACATTAATACACTTTTAAAATAAATTAATCACTTTTCATTATTCTGTTCAATTTCGCAGATTTTTACATTTCACTACTGTCAGCCAAAGTTGGCTTCTATTTTGCGTACGTTCGTGACCACATGTTTATAACGATTAATAAGAAAACTTAAACTCGATGAAATCCCTCTTTTGCACTAAACATAGAGCTTCCAAAATGCTATCAAATCGCAAAAAAAAAATGCTTGCAAAAGTTTTGTTTTCTATATTTTTTGTACATCAAAAGCGTACGAACGTACGTTCATGACTGCAGGAAATGTCCATATTGTACATATTCTGTGTAAGATTTCATATGAAATGCTTCCAAAATACATATGTATTAGGAAAAATTGGCATTATTTCTTGAAATTTTTTTGGAGAAGTAGTAATATATTCATCTTGTATATACATATATCTTAATATTTTTAAGACTTCATGCGAAATAATATGCGTGGCATTTGTTTCGCATAGAATTTACAACAAACAAGGGCTAGTTAAAATTGTTTGCATATAAAATTTTCTTACGAAATAATAAATGGTGCTCAATATTTTTCAAAAGTTTGAACAGAGTTAAGTTAAGTAAGTTAAGTTGATAAATATTTCCAAACAGCTGGATTTTGGTTTCATTCTGAGATACTTATGCCAACTTATTTATAGAAAAATTTTCCTCTTACATTTTAAAGCTTTGCTTATAATCATAAACTATTTTCGTAAAAGAATTAAAAATTTTGTTGTCTTTAGTACTCGCTTGAAATGTTCGCATACATTTTTAGCGAATGCAAATAGCAAAAGTAAGCGAATAATTTGCGAATGCGAAAGCGAATGCGAATATTCGTTAAATCCACACTTATTATAACACATGCCACGAGAATACATTCAAAAAACAGGACGTATTTACATTTCAAGACTGTTTACGCAGGCCTCTAATTTGTATTCGACAAACTCAGTTTTTAAAACAATTTTTTGTTTGGGGGTTTTCTTCAATAAAATAAATATTTTTTTAACAAACTCAAGAAAATAAATTAAGTTGTAATGTTTTGCGTGTTTTATATTCAAAACAAAAGTAATATAAAGTAAGAAACATAGTTTGACTAAAATGGATCTTATTTTTACTTTTATTAACAAATAAATGCATGGTTTTTGGTTTCAGAAAAAGGAATTCCAAAAGACCGTGAGTACCATTAGCAAGAAAAGACTATTTATTGGATTACATCGCATTGGTTTTTCTAACCTTAATTATAAAATTGTGCTACTAACAATAAATAGTCTTAGGGCCATTATTACAACTTAAAGATAGTTAAAAGGAGGATTTTGTCGGACGTATAAAATGCTATCCATTATTATAAATTTAATTTAACTTACCACGAATCATACATTTGCCTTTAACTTGGCGCTCACTTTAGGTTAAGCTAAAATTGTACTGATGGAAAACTTTTTAAACGTCCCATAAAATCCTACTTTTAACTAACTTTAAGTTGTAATAATGGCCCTTATATTTTTAAAATTTTTCGTTTCTCCTAAAAAAAATAAAAAGTGTACTTACGGCTGTTTAGATTTTGGGTAGAGAGATAAACACATATGTTTATATAATTATTCCAATCGTTTGGCTACTTCAAACCAGTTTCATATACATAAATATAATGATTTTATTCATTTAATAGAAATTTTGTATTATTTTCTAAAGTTTTTCGAATTTTAATTGCAATTACTTTCTTTTACCTTTATATTCAGGTGTCTTTTAAATTATGCTACCCTTCGCCCGTTAGTTACGTGGTATGATGTTCCTTGCTCTTACATAATTTGTACATCTCCTTTTGCAGACTTAAATAGAGCCCCAATTATGTGTCTGTAACCACATAATATTCGAGTTCGTACTCACGATTTTTTTTCCAGATATTCGTATTTGCGAATATCAAAAATTGATATTCGTCACATCACTAGTGTGCACATTTCTTTGTACGAAGTTCTGTTTGCCTGTCCTTGGATGTGCACATTTCTTTAGTATAAACAAGTGTCTGCTGATGTAAACCAATTGACCATGTGTTGCAAGTATTATACGACAATAATGTTGGGTGACAAAAATCTAACATCTTCCCTTTTCAAAGACACATTCCAGTCATCAATCAAAGCGAGCTTAAAAAGATAATTATTAATTATTTATTCATTGATTACTTTTAAGCTATTTGTGGGCTTAAGGTTTGGTAGATCATTGAAAGACATTTGATGGTGTAAGACACTTGATTTTATTTTTAACAATTTGATCAATTGGTGTATGTGTGTTCTATAAAGCAAAAGTGTTTTAGTAGGTACGTCTACTTTTACATTTTTAATTCTCTCAGTTGCTTTTAATTAATTTGAAAGTTTTTCATTATTTTTCTTAATAATTTGCTATAAATGTTTTAATTTTCTTTCTTTTTTTGTTTGACTTTCTTTTTGAGTTTCACAATTTCAAGTTTTGTGTTGTTTTCTTTTTCGTTTTTGTGAGCATTAGTTTTAACTTTTAGTTAGTTTTTATTGCAAGGGATATGTATACATTTGTATTGTATTCTTGTTACGTTTGTTATAATGCACGAAATTGTAGATGTTAGTTATACAAGTTTGTTGCTTTGCCTAAGGAGCAGGATCAACGAAATTTCGGTATGAGTATGTTTTTGAAATTTCGTTTTTTGTTGTTGTAAGGACTGCTAGATCTTGGCATACGCTGCTCTGTGATCTTGCTCCAGCTCCTGCAATCTATTTAAAAAGTATCTCTTTAATTACTTTCACTCGATTGTTAATTGAAGGTAGTTGTACTCAAATGAATTAAAATTTAAATACATAAACATATCTGAATTATTATTATTATTTTAATTACTGTTACATTTTTTCAATTAAGTGTTTGCTTAGAAAAAACTTTATTTTTATTAATATTTCATTTGAATATATGTTTGTTTTAATTGAATTTATTGCTTTATTAAAAAAGTGTTATCAACAGAGCTTAACTCAGCAATTAAAATACCCAATTAATCTTTTAATTGGGTTTGATATTTTATATGGGAGAAAAAAAACTACTCAGCTTCAAAATTTTATTTTTTTGATTCATAGTAATTTTGATATGCGTGGAATAAAAATAAAATGAAAAAATCAGAAATTCAATTTCTTTTATTTTCTTGAAAAAAGGCATATAATAAAAAGAAATACAAGCTGATAGACCAAATATGGATGGTAAAGTTCGTACATTGGCGGTATTTGGTATTCGATGCAAATGGTCTTGCGTTATTATGTATGTATGTATGTTTGTATATGTAGTGGAAAATATCGTAGCCTTTCTTTAAGATCCAATCACAAAATACACACAAAATTCAAAGAAAAGCTGCGATATTCTACATTTACACTTACGGAACAGTATCAAACGCCAAATACCGCCATTGGATGAACTTTCGTGCACCATTCGAACTTGAAAAACCATACGGTGCATGAGTTAGGTTTATGGTACAATATACCAAAGTTTCCATTTTTGGAATTTATTTATACATACATATATACATAGCATAATTTTTTATATTTTTATACTATTAAATTTTTTCTATATTTCAATTACTATTTTAATTGAATCTTTAAAAATTTTAATTAGTTTTTTAACTGAATCGTCCAAAATATTTCGATTAATTTTTTAATTGAATCTTTAAAAATATTTGAATATAAATTTTAATTGAATCTTTAAAAATATTTCAATTAAATCTTAATTGAATCTTTAAAAAACCATCAATTACATTTTTAGTTAATGTAATATTTTTTTAATTGAAAAAATCAAAAAAATTTTCAATTAAAATGGATGAGTTAATACTACAATTTCCGTGATTGGTTGAAAACTAATTAATTTTTTAAATGAATCTTTGTATTTTTTAATTGAATCTTGTTTTTACTTTTTTCTGTGATGGACTACTTTCTCCACATTGACATATCCTAAGCCTAAAATATAAAAAGTCTGACAAACTAAATCGCTGCTACACTCCTACAGTATGTCGCCTTCCATAACCCAAAAATAGTTACCAAATTTATTCGTCATCGCACACCTCAAAAACGCCATCTATTACCGAGGGCGGAACTACATTCGCCATACTAAGCTTCAAAAATAAAAAAGTATGGCAAAATATTATATCTATTTCTGTTTCGATATACGAATAGATATTTATTTAAATAGTTTAAAAATGAACTGCAGTAATACGATTTTGACCTTGTAGTTTTTCTGTATTGCAAACGATATAAATAAATAAATAATTTTTTCTGGAAAGATATTAAATAATTTAATTTAATTAAAATTTTTAATTAAGCTATGACAGGAATTTTGCTATATAGAGGCTGATATTCACTATCCTACACAATCGAAGGATAAATAATCTTCGCCATTACTAGAAAAATGAGAGTTGATTCTGTTTGAGTTTTTGACCCAATAATTGACTCCTCAATTCAATGTATATACTAATGTTATATTTTATATAATTTTAATTTCAAGTAAATAAGTTTTTCATTATAAAGTTGACAGACGTTTAAATGAAACTTTAATGTCTAACCTTTTGCATTAAACTCTATTTAAGTTTTATGAGCGTGTGTGTGTTTATTGAAAACATCTACATAAACATCATAAATATATAGCATATACAATACATAGTTTTGTATAATGGAATAAATAGTTAAATAGAAAATTAATTCTGATGCTCCTTTGATTTCATAAAATGTATTTTAGGCAATTTTAGTTTTCTACATATTGTTAATTTAACTTTCTCTCTTATGTTTAACAGAATTTGTTTGTAAAGCTTTCCATAATATTTGGAAATTTTTTATTGCTGCCATACTTTGAACGTAATTTAATAAGACCTTTAATTAAACACTGAAAACATTAAACTGCACTCAAAATTAAGTGGCAGTTACCTAACTGACATTTTATTGATAAGTCTTAGTTTTAAATGTTATGTGCGAAATTTTTTTAAGAAATATAAAATTATATTCCAGTGTTTGGAGAATGAAATGTTACATTGTGTGATGATACCTAAGGAAAAAATAATGGTAATAAATCTATGAACCCTAAACTATTGACCCGATTACAAAAAAGTTTACATATCGCTCTAGTTCAAAGTCAGACACACTCATATGTATTTATGTTATTTATGTATTACTAACAATATGAAAGAGATTAAAATGTATTTATCTTATTTTTGAAGTTTTTAGAGATAATAAAAATACTAAAAGATTACTTAGCTAAAATTAGATTTTTGAAAATATGAAAAATATTATTAACATATTACTTGAAGTTCCTTTTGACTAAACTACTTCCACATTTTCTTCTTTGTTTCATAAAAATTATGAACAGAAGTAACACGCTGCAACACTATTTATTTCCTTTGATTGAATTTCAAGTTCAGTAATTTCAATTCTTATTGAATGAAATATTTTTATTAATTAATGTGAGTTTCTAAAGAAGAGAAGAAAAATTAAACTTAGACTTTAAGCTGGGGGAAATACCGATACTTTTCTGTGCAGCCACGCCAGAAATGTTTTTTTAATTCTGAGCTTTATGGACGTAACCCCGCACACTTGGTTAAAATTTTTAGCTTTTCAGATTTTGTATAGGTGATTAATCACTTAGTTCTACCTGTGTACCACATTTCAGCTCACTAGCACAAATTTTAATTTTTACGGGCGTAGCCGCGCCCACCTGGTTAAAATTTTCGGGTTTTCAGATTTTTCTAGTTCATTGCTCACCTAGATCTACTTGTGTACCAAATTTCAGATCTCTAGCTCTAGCAGAAGTGCTTCATCAATTTGATGAATGTGTCAGTGGTCAGTGGTCAGTGAGTATGTCTTAAAATATCCACTGTTTGAACCTCCATATCTCCGGAACCTTTCATTGTAAAACTTTCAACCTTCGCACATGAGTTTATATGAATTTATTATAATTATGGTTTAAATTTCATAGTTTTACGATTGCGGAGAACAAAGTTATGAGGGGGTAAAAACAGCTCGAATGGCTTCCTGTAAATATACACACTGCGTGCATTGGCCGGAAGTTGGCCTGGCGCACTGCCAACGCAAATAAAGCTTATTTAGCAATAAGAATATGTATTACGAATATTTTTTTGTATGATTTTTTTTGTTTAGTATTAAATAAAAACTAAATCGACTGTTCACTATGAATGTACAAAGAGAACTGGAACTACGTATTTGATAATAAATTTTGTTTTTATATAAAACTTTAATATAATTTTTTATAAAATTATCAGGAAATCGATAAAAATTAGAAATAAAATCTCCAAAAATTATTTCTTGTAAATTTTTTTCTTCCAAATTCAAAACACATTAAAAACTACAATTAATATAAGAAAAATCATCAAAATCAAATTATTTTAATTTTTTGCAGACGAGTTTTGGTAGGATTTAATTTTTAAAACTACTGTTTCAACAAACAAATTTTCCTGAATTAAAAAAATTTTCAAGTTTAATTTTGGTAAAAAATAGTCATAGTAATCGCCATCAAATTTATTTATCGCAAAAAAAAAATCGTCATGCCACCAAACCAAAAATTTGAACGCCAAGCAAGTTGAAAAATCGCCACGTTTGCAGAGAAATCACCATATCTGACAGTGCTGTACGTATGCCTAAGTTCGTGTAAATAAGAGCATAATGAAGTGCCCATGAGCGGCATTTTGATTGTCTTTGCTCAGTGTTGCCAAAATGTTGCAGGCATTTCCCACCATATAGCCCCTGAAAACCCGCTAAAAACCGCTATCTGAATAAAAATAAACGCTAATATAACCGCTGAATTTTTTATAACCAACATATGTCTTTTTTATGGTTTATTGGTAAAAAAAAGAATAATATAAATTTTATAAAATATGTATACATATGGATAGATGTATGTATGTTGGAATCTCATACTTTCACAATATTTGTAAGCAAAACTAAGCCTACTCTTTGAGTAGGTATTTTATTTCCTGCAGAGTTTCCATACACAAACATCGAACCAGTACCTGTGTTCTGTAACTTGCAAGAATTTTTCGCGTCGAAAAAAATCAAACAATTACATTGGTTGTCCTGTTTTTTACAGGCTGATTAATATACAACCTGAAATAAGCTTAACAGAAACATGAGCAACTAATTTTTTCGTTAGTCATTCTGTGTTTCACAGAATGACAATAAACTTTTCGTTCAGAAAAGTTCTCACCAAAGTTACACGAACATAGGCACAGGAAAAAGTTGAATCCAAGGGCATATTCCATCTTATAATATTAATGTTGAAGCTGATTCAGTATATTTTCAATATTTTCTGCGATAGACTTTAATTGTTCTACACGTGTGGAATAATATCTTGCTGTTTTGCTTGAAGTATTTGTAAAATATTGTTAAAATTTCCTGACTTTCTGAAATTAAAAAAATCTGTGGCTCAATTCACATTGGCTTGAAGTTAAGTTTCGGAGGAGAATTTCAATAAAAAAGTCTTTAATCAAAATCAAATTATTCAGAAAAAGATATTGTTTTGAGAGATTTTGGTTGATATTAGTTTTCCTCATACTCAGTGATCCAATCACCCAGTTTTCGGTTTGTTTTCCGTTTGTTTAAAGATTTATTTACTATTTTTTTAATACGAAAAGAATGATTAAATTGGTTTGTAATATAATTTTATTCTCGAATTAAATTTTATTCACTAATTATGAGATTTATTCACTTTCATACTCGTATGTATATACTATGTATATATTATTTTTAACCTCTTAAATTTTCACGTTATACCACACGACCACAAGTGCCAATTTTTTATTTGCAAAAAAGTAACGTTAGTTTCTTTTCGCTGTACGTGTTTATATCGAAAAAAAACTCAACATAAATACCAAGATACGTGTCGCATAGCTGCGTTAAATATACTTTATTTTGATTCAATACCTTTCTTTATAAGTTTCAGAAAAACGCTGAAAATCCGTCAACTAAGAAATTCTTCCGCTAAAATTCCCGCTGGTGGTTTTTTAAATAGACTTGCCGCTAATGACAACAAAATACAGTCATATATAGCGGGAAAACCGCCGTTTTGGCAACACTGTCTCTGCTCTACGTGTAGTTCCTCTTAAGAGCGTCACCAGAAAATCAATATTTTTAATTTCATATACTCTTATATTAAAATAGGGATAATACTGTTTAAGAGCGAAGAAAATTATAAAAGTATTATTATAGTGGGTAGATATGACCACTAAGCTGAGACATAGGGTATCAAAATCAAAAATCAGCTTTAAAAAAAAATTAACCGTCTTCAAAAATAAGCACTAAAAAGCTAAAAATAATTTAGATCAAGTTAAATAAAACATTTCTGTAGAAGTATTCGAAGTCAATTCTAATTGAACAAATTTATGTAGGTTTTGTTTGGAATAAAATTTTATGAGTGTATCAAAATAATTAATAGATAGTGCTCCCCAAATTATGCTGCTCAGTAATGGTTTTAGGAATTACCGCAATAATTGTATTGTAAAAAATTTTCGAACTAAATTTTTTAACTTCTTCACACTAGTTGGTTTAACCAATTTCGCTGGTTGGTGCATTTTAATAGTTTGAAATTGTTTAAGCCAATCCATAACATTTTTTTCTAAGTCCCTTTCATTTGTGCTAAAATTTGTTCGATCTCACTAATTTTGCCAGTATGTTATTTCTTTTTATCAACTTCAATTATGAGTTTTATGCATCTGTGTCCTTTGAAAAAGTTTTGTTTGAATTTTTTGTAACACGTAATTTTTGTTTTTCAAAAGCCAACTGCATGTGTTGAAGTAAACAACTAAATACAAAATTTTGCACTAAATAAATATATTTTTTTCCGTCTATAGTTCATTGTAAACGCTCTGTACGGAAAAGGAATAAAATAAAACAATGCTAACAATGAGGCGGTAGTTACAAGTGGACGTTTAGGGTAATATGGTTTTAAGCAGTTTTTAAAGTATCTTTCTGAATTTTAAGCTTTAATATCTTGGACATATTCTTGTGCGGTTTTAGTTTCAACATTACATCGCTTGACGAACCGGTGAAACGTAAAATTGGAATTTATTTGAATCTGAACCTCTTAAGTTAGCAGATGCTTTGTCTAGTACTCTTGCAAGCTCTTACTAAAATTTGATTTGTGCTTAAGCAATCATGTACAGTCTCATTAGAAAATTGTAGTATTTATGTTTTAATTTTCCTGAGAAAGTTTTAAGTTACTACACTATTATCCAAGAATTTTTTCATATATGAACATAATATACTCGTATGTTCGCTCTTATCTCTCGAGCATTTCTAGTTTGTTTGAGTTTTCTGGGAACAAAAATCAAAAATCATCATACCAAAAGTCCTTTCTTTAAAATATTTCACTCTCAGCTCCATGGTAAATAAGTAGTGGATTATACAACAAAAAAAGTAAGCGGCTTCCTGCTGTAAGTTAATTTACGTTTTCATTCCCTCCTTTTTCTTGCTTTCGTTTCCCCATAACCTCGAAAAAGTACTCGTAATTATATATGCGCTGTTTACTTTACGAATTATCTTCTGTATTCACAATAATTTGTGTACAATAACAAAACGTTAAAAGGACGTCTTTTTTCTCAGACAATTATTTGCAAACTCTTAAAAGATTACAGTAATTAACTGAAAATGAAAAGCAACGCGAAATTACTACTTACAACTTCCGCTGCTTTACAAAGATAATTGAAATTAAATAACCATTTGAAACGCACAAATGAAAATGTGCAAGCTTTTGACTGGAATTAGTTCCTGCGGCTTAGAATAATAAAAATAAGTAAAAGGTGCTTGAAAGTAAATTAAAGCAATGTCACATGTATATTATATTAAGTAACTATAAATTCGATATACGAGGACAGTTTGAAAATTCCGGTGACTTTCTCTATAAACTAATTTTTATTTTTTCCCCAAAAAGGCGTTTTATTTCTCAATATATGCTCCTCTAAGCACAATTGGTTAAGTTCAGTGTTTTTAATTTTTTTTATTCCCCTAAAATAATAATATTTTCCAAGGCCCATTAAAATGAGAGTTTGTTGCAATGATGACCCCACTCTGAATTTTTTTAAAATTTGGGAACAGGAAATATTCGCAGGGGCTAAATATGGAAAGTATATTGCTTGGCCCAATTAATGGATTTTCGTCATAGCGACTTTATAACGCTTAGATGAGGCAATTTTTGCTTTAAAACGATATTGAATCCGTTCAAAAGTTCTGAGTACAATATAACTTTGTTTGTCCGGAATATCCAGTAATTTGGACAAGTCAACGATTCGGACAGTCCGGACAAGCTTTTTTTCTAAGGAATAGTATTTCGTTATTTTACCACATTATACATTTGTGTATGAGCAAGAACGCAAAAACAATTGATAGTAGAAAATCGATCAGACAAGTAGCTAAACAATATGGTGTTTCAAAATCCACAATATTTGATATGAAATTTAGTTAAGCCTCAGATACGATGTCTCAGGATATGAATAATATTTACTCAACTTTATCGCTAACTTCTACCCTTATGAAATCGATACTTAGACAAGAGGCGAAAATGAATACGCTTTCGATTTCTCTGATGAGGATATAGTTCAATCAGTAACTGCAAACCAAAAGATTGAAGATCTTGATAAAACTTTGGAGGCATCTGAAAATCTTGAAAACAAAATTTGAATTAAAGAAATAATTGAACTTTTTTCATGAGTTATTTCATGAGCCAAACAAACACACAGAAAAAATACCAATGTAAAATCAACATGGCGAAAGGTTGATTCAAATTCGTTTAAATCACATTAAATTCACAAGAAATAATATTCTTCAATATTGTTTTGCTTCTTTTGATCCGTTTGAAAAAATAAAAAACAATGTAAATTTGTTTTTTAATCTATATATTTCGAACCCTTTTGGTTCATCTTCAGGATCTACAATAATACATTATTAGTTTTTTATTTTTTATACAATTTATATCTAATTACCTTCTTTGATTATTAATTTTAAGACAATAATTTTTTTTTTGTTTTTTTTTTTTTTTTTTTGTTTGTTGTTTTGTTTTTCTGGAAGAAATTATCTTAACATTTATGTACTTATTATAAGATGGTAATTATGGGCTCCAGCTTAGCACCAATTTTAGTAGAAAGAGTTCTTGAGGATGCTATTGATGAAATGATGTCAAAAATTTCGTTTAGTCCTCTTTTTTGGTTTTCATATGTAGATGATCATATTACTGCAATTCCCACTGATAACATACAACAAGTATTAAATATACTAAATGAGTATGATGACAAGATTAAATTTACTATAGAAATAGAAGAAAATAAACAGCTAAATTACTTAGATACAACTATTCATCGTAAAGATAATGGAAAAATAATAACTAATTGGTACCATAAAGAAATAGCATCAAACCGCATTTTAAATTATTATTCAGCTCATCCATCTCATATGAAAGAAAATACAGCCAAAAATTTTATTGACAAAGTGTTTAGTTTATCACACAAAAAATTTTGGTATGATAATTTGGAGCGTATTAAACAGATCCTTGAAAAAAATAATTTTCCAATAAATATTATTAAACGACTTATTTTTTCGGTTAGACAACAAAGAAATAGAGATAATAATATTAATGCAACACAATTGAGTTATCCTTATCTCTCGACTACTGTTAATAATAATTCTATAACAACATCACAAGTTAATTAGGCATCAATGACTTATGTTCCTAATTTATCTGAAAAACTCTCTAAATCATGTCGATATTTTGTACCTAATGTTAAACTTGCCATGAGACCAACTTTAAAGTCCGGTAATAAGTTTTTTGAAAATCTAAAACAACGCTTAAAAAAGGGACAAAAATCTGATGTTGTTTATTAAGTTGATTGTAAAAATTGTAATGCAGTTTATATAGGTGAAACAACACAAAAATTGGCAAAAAGACTAAAACAACACGAATATGACTGTAAAAATTCAAATATAAGTACTAATTTATCAGCATTGGCCAAACATGCTAAATCAAATAAACATGAGTTTGATTTTGAAAATGCACAAATACTTAGAATAGAACAGAACAAATTTAAATTACAGGTACATGAAGTTAACCAAATTGTCAAGTATGAGAGATATACTTGTAATGAAAAAACTGATAAGAAAAATTACATAAACACTTACTGTAATTTAATTTCTAATTTCAAATAATTTTATGTAGTAGCTTATATTTAATTTGACTTATATGTAATTTTTAATTATTGAATTTTTATTGTCTTAAAATTAATAATCAAAGAAGGTAATTAGATATAAATTGTATAAAAAATAAAAAACTAATAATGTATTATTGTAGATCCTGAAGATGAACCAAAAAGGTTCGAAATATATAGATTAAAAAACAAATTTACATTGTTTTTTATTTTTTGAAACGGATCAAAAGAAGCAAAACAATATTGAAGAATATAACTACAAGGATCCAGCAACGCAAAATTTGATTTATTTTATAAATCATTATACAAGAAATAATATGTTGTTTGAGTGTGTTGGTGTTTTTTTGCTTTGTTCATAGCTGCAATACACTTTTGTGATTAGTTGTGCAGGTTGTTTTTTATTGATGTTGTTTTTTATGTTTCTAAAGAGCTGAAAAACTGCTGCTGGCGGGTAGTCAGTGTACTAGTCTTGCATTCGGAGCATCGCAGGTTCGAATTCTCGAGTCAAGTCAAAGTATTTTGTACTTTTTTTTAACTAAAACTTTTCAAATCAAAGCATTTTGTTTTTTTTTAACTAAAACTATGTATGCGTATGAGTTAAAATCTTGGCCGGGGAAGCCAATTTAATTTAATTTATATATAAAAATTTTTCTGATATCTATGTCAACCACACGCAAGTTAAATAATTAATACAATACAATTACTACATTAAATTAAATTTATGTTGATCTAACTTAAAATAACTTTGATTCAACATGGTTCAAGTTAAAATTTTTCTGTGTGAACATAAGCGAAAGAAAAAAATATATTATTTTTAAAGGAATTTAAAAAGGGGGCAGATAAACTGTATAAAGATATGTGCATTCAAACAAAAATAAGTCTTTATTTCACAAAAAGAATATTTTTAATTACTATTAGTAAACAGTGTTTTTTTTTACATTGTCACAACTTTGACTTGGCATCACTGCTTTATTTGAGCACCTATTTAACAGGTGATAGTTGCTTTTTGTTTAGTTTGCTTTTAAATTTCATTATGAATCGACTTACATCAGAGCAACGCGTGCAAATTGTTGAAATTTTTCTTGAAAACATTTGTTCTATTCGTAAAACTTATCGTGCACGTCTTCCATTTTATGGCCTTCAGAGCGGTTAATTCGAAGAACAACAGATCGTTTTCGGAGAATATTTACTCTTAGTGATAATTTGCATCCCATGAGACGCCGAACAGTGCGCTGTACAGGAAAGCATTGCAGATGATCCTAATCAATCAATTCATCACGATTCTCAGCAACTATGGTTTTGTACTTCGACTTTATGGAAGATTTTACGAAAGGATCTTGGCTTTAAAGCTTTCAAGATTCAACTTGTGCAGGAATTAAAGCCAAACGAGCATCGTATGCGCCGCCAATTCCACGAATGGGTTGAATCACAAATTGATATTAATTTTAATTCATAATTTTATTTTCCGATGAAACCCATTCATTTCTGGTTGAATGGGTACATAAATAAGTAAAATTGTCGCATTTGGAGGGGGGAAAATCCAGAAGCTTTTGTCGAAACACCATTATATCCACAGAAAATTACTGTTTGGTGGCTTTTATGGGCTGGCGGAGGCATTCGTCAATATGATTGGAACATTACGTTCAATTACGTGGCAATAATATCGCTGATATATGGTTCCAACATGACGGAGCCACTTGCCACACAGCAGGCGCTACAATTGATTTACTCAAAGAAACTTTTGATGAAAAATTTATTTCATGTAATGGCCCGATACATTGGCCACCAAGATCGTGTGATTTGACCCCATTGGATTATTTTCTTTGAATTATATTTAGTTACTTGTCTACATCGATAAACAACAAACAATAGAACTCAAAATATGCAGAGTTATCGGCGAAATATGGCTGCGAAAAATTGTTGAAAATTGGTGTTCCAGATTGCGTCTTCTACGCCTCAGCCGTGGCCGCCATATGGCAGAAATCATATTTAAATATCAATTTCATAAATTTTTTTTCAATAAAGCCCGTTTCATTGATGTTAAAGATATATGTATTTCCTTGTTTTATTATGATTTAAGCTTGTGTCACTCTATAAAAAACACCCTTTATAAGTTTTAAAATGTTTACCGTAAATAAATTAAATGAAAATGAGTTTTAGAGACTATTTATTCTTCTTTTAGTTGTATAACTGAATTTTTCGGCAATAAAAAATAATCAAAGCTATACA
This sequence comes from Tachina fera, assembly GCA_905220375.1. Classification (NCBI taxonomy): domain Eukaryota; kingdom Metazoa; phylum Arthropoda; class Insecta; order Diptera; family Tachinidae; genus Tachina; species Tachina fera. Next base: position 46,985,465 of record LR999965.1, on the reverse strand, counting down.
TTGAGTTTTTAACTGTAAGCCGAGCGATTCATTAATCCGGACAAAGGCTGAAACTGTATCCAGACTTACGAGGTCCTACTATAATTATATTCACTTAACCATTTTCAAGATTATTCATATGAATGACCTCGAAAAAAAATAGCCATAACCTACTTTAGTAAAAACTGTAAAATATGACTTTAAGCACTTTTTCTTTATTTCCACATAATTCATACTATCCTTCAGCTGATAATTGCAAAAATAATTTATTAAATGAATCTCATTTATAAAACTATTTATAATTAAAAAAAATATTTGTTCACTCATAATTCTAACAACATTTTCAGTTTTAATATTGTAGTAGAAAATTTCCATTTAGATAACTAAAAAAATGTATTTATAATAAAAGTCTTAAGTTTAACTTAAAATAAATTTCAATACAACTGTCCAGTTCAAATCCCCCTAAAATTAAAAGCAGTTTTTTTGTGTGTCTGTTTTCAACTCAAGGACCAAGAAACAAAGCAGAAAAATGTCAATAACATCTAGTTCTAGTAGAATTTGAATAATCTCTTGTGTTGTGACACACTAAAATACTTGAATGAAATAAATAATATGAAATGAAACGAAACCAACCCAGTTACTTAACATGAATTTAAAAGGATATAAAAACCTAAAATAAAATACACAACAAAAAAAAAAGACAAAAACGAAAATGAAAGAGAAATAAACGGCAACATTTACATGCAGAAATTTAAATGTTTGAATAAAGTATTTAAATTAACTGCAATAAAAAAAGTAGTTTCAGAAATATCAAAAAATGAGAACAAACTAGAAGATTTTGCACCGAAAAATAAAGCCTTTAGTTTTATTCTTTGTGCTATTTATCTAAATTACAAAAAAAAATACAAAAACAGATGCAAAGCATACAGCCTTAACATAGGACAAAACTCAGGACATTTTTTACAATACAACAAATAACACATCAAACATGAAAGAACTTTATTTTGCCAGCATGTATGTGTGTGTGTAAACAGGCTGCAAAAGTAAAAAGTACAAGTCCTGCTCTTGGTGGACCTCTTTGTAGGCTTTAGGTATATCCTTATATAGTGTTAAATAATTACCTTGGAGTACAATTTTATATGGGGTTATTTATAAGAAAGTAATACCTAATAATAGTAGGAATTTAGTGCTTCAGTGTTATTTCTCTTAAAAAAACAATGACGGTCTTCGACAGCATAAGTGCAATCCCTGGCCAGATATTTTTCAATATTTGTAGAATGGAATCATTGGTAAAGTCAAATACCTAATAAAATGGCTACACAGCTTAACAATTAATTCGCCTAATTAACGCCAGAGGCGCTGCAAGGATGATATACAAATTAACAAAATGCGAAATAGGGAAATTGTAAAAACGAAAAAATTATTTAATACCATATTTGCAATAACGTGTTTAACGTCTCATTCGTGTTCAAAAGGTTAAACACGACGATTTTGAGATGTTTTATCACACATTGACTTGATTTGTTAAACATCTCAAATGAGATGTTTTAGATTTTAACGCTTCGTTAAACACGTAACTGGCGTATGTTCAGTGCGTTTTTTTTTGATAAGTCAGGCAACTTTGTGTTTTTATTAAATGGCGGCAAGCGAAAAATTATTTAGTAAACAAGTAATTAGTTAAAAAATACTAAATGATTTACAAAAACATTAGTTGTTTAAAAATAATAAAGCAAATAAAAAACATAATTGTTCGTAAATTTTCACAAATACAATAATTTACTGACAAACCCTATAGGAACTCAAACTCATTTGTAAGTACCTTCAAACTGGTTTTTTAATAACAACAACTGGTTGATTAAGTGACTTTTTTCCTTGTCGCCGACTCACTATTTTAACATAGGCATGTCATAGGCAGTAGTCAATTGGCCATCTCTGAATGACTTTTAAATTGACTACTAACTACTTATTTTTCAACCACTCTGAAGTCACTTAATATCTATTATAGTTAAATAAATATTTATGTAAATCTTCATACACATTTGTATATCATATACATACATAAGTATATACTATATATAATGTGTATATGTATATTGATATATAGAAATAATTAGTATTTTTATATTTAAAACAAAAGTACATACATATGTACATTCATACGAAAGTTTGTCCTGCTCATAGAAAATATTATACATATTAAGTATTGAAATTATTATTTATTTTTTCAACACAAACATTTGGCATTTGATTTCATGGCATGCTTCTTTTGATTTTTTTATTATTTTCTTTTCATTTACTTATTTTGCTTTTATTTATTTCTTACGTGTGCTTCTATTCAATATGTTTGGTTGATATCTGCATGAGATTTAAACCAATTTGTAGTCACTTGCAAAATAATTAATTTATAGCTAGTGTTTTTTGTCATTCGACTATTTTATTTACTACAGGGAAACGTCACCTTAAACATTCCAAATGTGTGTTTAGCTGTGTGTTTTTAAACACTTGCCTTAAGCACGTTTAACACTATAGGTGTGAACATAGTATAAACTTCTTCTTCTCTCTATCAATCTGTCAGTTTAGCATCTGTAATTGCACCATGCCTTTCCTTTCTCTGGTAACCCAAAAAGAGACCTGTTCTTTCGACCCAAGTAAGCTGAACCACTAGCATAAAGTATTTGACATCTCCAAAGAGTTCAGTAGTCGGACGATTTAAATTTGAATATGCTTGTCTTAAAATTTTATATCTATTATTGCTTCTTCTGAAGTCTTCTTATAACTCTTCTCCATAAGTAGCCTTAACAGGCCTCTACAAAAAGAGGTTTCAACTGGTCTTAAAAGTATGTGTTAATGTGGAATGGGAATATGTACTACAGTTATGCTGAGTAAACATCTGGCATTTCTTTGTGGTGTCATTTTCAAAAATTTATGCAGCGCCGTTCAGAACGAAAAATGTTGGATATGAGAATAGTTGTATACACTATTGCGATGTAACAAAACGCCATTATGTATACTCGGCATTAATGTCAGCGCTAAATAAGGCCTACATAAAAGGTCAGCGTTTACATTCCGATACTGTTATTATGCCTCTGTTAGTGACAGATCTCAGTATGTCTTTGTCTTTTTGTATGTCCTTTTGTATGACTGTTTGATTTATTTGTTTATTTATTTTTTGCTGATTTCTTTAAAGTGTCATGAATGAATAAATAAAAACAATTTACAGAAAATACACAAAAAGAGGGAAACTATTCTTTTTTTTGTAGAAAAAGTTTTTCGTATGGATAAACAAACTGGTTCAAACATATTAAAATAAAATAGTTGACAATGTACACGTATCAATAATGTGCTGGTTGTGCCGACAAACCAAATGTGAAATAATAAAGTGAAAGAAGTGTTTAAGTTCTCTTGACTAGTTAGTTTACACTTTGAACGGTAAGTGCTATTTTTTCCGATAAAATCATTCACGAAATAAAATCAAACATTATTTCTATAATAGTTCCCACAAAATATTTTATAGAAAATTAAAACCAGTTTGAATATTTTTTATATTTTTTAATATAAAATTTTTTCTAGTATTTTTCTAATCTAGAATAAATGTTAATTTATTTAAAAAATTTATTTTTCCTAATTGATTTCATTCAAATATATTTTCCATCTATTTAATAGATTTATTTTATCAGGTATATTTATTTAACAAACAAAAAATATATTCTATACCACGAACCATCAGCCAATTTTGAATTTGTATAAATAATAGAAAAAGTCCTCTTTTAGTATTTTATGTTATTTAGTTTGTTCCTTTTTTAATTTTATTGCTCTTTTTTGTTTTTGCTGCATTGCATATAGTTTAGAAGTTATTTGTTCAAATTGAATATAAATGTATGGACAATAACCAAAAATTCTATTATTGTTTTTGCAAACATATTTATTCTATTTTTTTTAAAGATTCATTTATTTACTTTTTCAAATTAAAATTTAAAACTATAACTATGATAAACTTTATAAAAATGTCGTTAATAAACAAATTTATTGAGAAAAGTTTAACAATTGCACAAAATTTTCAATGTATTCGAATAAAAGTACTGTTGGATTTCTTTTCAATAATCTTAAGGTACATTCCCTGGGATCTAATCTTCCATAAGGAGCTGGGAGCAAATTACGGCACTCGTTATCGAACGAAATTACGAAATATTTTACTAGAGTTTATATGGAAATATTTCGTAATTTCGTTCGATAACGAGTGCCATAATTTGCCCCCTGATTGAACACGTTTTTCAGTTTGAGATTATAGCATTCACTACAGAACAATGTATGATTCGATATCGAATGCCATAATATCAAACTGAAAAAAAGTGATCGAATCAGCTCGTTATCGAAAGCGACGATTTATGATTGGATCTGGCTAAAAGTTCGTATCGTTTTGCAGGACAAATTAAATGTGATAATTAATAATGAACAAATAACACCAAAGTTAATTGTAAATATTCTGACAAACACGCAGTTGATCGGAACAACTAGTTGTTTTCGAAGGCCACTAAGCCTTCATCATCAGCGTTTTTTTGTGTTTGGTTCACTGTGTGTGGTGTCAGTTGATGTAGATTTCTGCTTTATATACGCAACTTTTATGCAAATGGAATATGTGATATGTTTTTTTGATTCATCGTATTTCCATTTGCTGAAAGCTTTTTTTTGTAATGAAAGCTCAATTTTTACCATCTCTAAATTTACAACAGTCTTGCCATTGTCGTTTGTTCTTTACTAATTATGTACATGTTAATTAATTTGCTTATTTTTGTTCTACTTAAGACAAACTTTTTTGGTTTGTTACTATTAGGTATGTATATTTATTTAGTTTCTTTCCACAGGCCCATGACTATTAATTTTAGTTAATTTTAATTATTATTTTTCGAATTTCATTTGTTTCTTTATTTATGATTTGGATGGGCTAAAGTTCATATCGCTTTTTAAGCCAAATTACATGCGATAATTATTTATGAATAAATAATACCAAAGTTAATTGTAAATATTCTGACAAAAACGTAGTTAAACGGAACAACTACCTGTTTTAGAAGGCCACTAAACCTTCATCATCATCATTTTTAATTTCATTTGTTTTTTCCAGTATTTAAAAAGCTGCAGTCGAAATAGCAAAAGTCGTAAAATTGTGCTTTTTCTTCAACCTTTCTAATTGTTTGACTGTCAAATCACAACCTGTTGCTCATAGTTCTTCTACTGAATTCCAAAGTGTCGTAGTTGAAGTTAACACAATAAAGGAACAACTATACAAAACGAAGAGCTTCAACTCTCAGAATGTTCGAAAAGTGTTCGGTTTGAGTGACGGCTGCTTTAAATAAATACGAAGTTAACGAAGCAGGAATGTTTGTGTGTTAGTGTGTTAGTGTTTTGTCTGTGCATGAGCGTTTTTTCCTATATGTACAAATATGATAGTAAGACAACAAAAACAACAACAATTCTTCCAGCAAGCAATAAAAACTGCAAAATAAAAAAAACACACACAACATCTCTACTATGACAACTTCAGCATTTATTTAAAACAGCGCGCTGACAAACAGAAAACTTTTCAAACATGACGAAAGCTGAAGCTCTTCGTTTTGTATAACTATTCGGTTATTCTCAGCAAAAAAAGAGACTCCAAAAAAGTCATGAAAATGTAGATCTGGAAGTAGTGAAAATTTCGATCCGATCTAATGATTTTTACATAAGGTTGTCATTGCAAGAAGTTCTCTTTTTCGATGCCTGGTCACTAAATTGGAAGCGATATTAGGAAAAATTCCCTTTTTTGTGTTCAATGATAATATTTTAAGCTCGAATTAGTGTTATTTAAGCTCCAAATAGTGTTATCATGTAAATTTAATCAAATTACTTTTAAATTTTAGACTAAAATTAGTTCATACATTTCTTTAAAAAAATAATTTTTTTTAATTCTGGTTAATATTTTCTAACACTATGGAGGAGTTAAAAGGTTTTGTATGACTAAAATTAGCTTTGTATGACTAAATAAGCTTCTACAACGACACTTGAATTTGCAGAAGTAGTAGTATGCGCAGAAGCAAAAGAAAATACAAAAATGGTAAGTTTTTAAACGATAGTTTTTTCTTTACTTCAGCATTGAGATACTATGCTACCTATTACAAAAAAATAAAATGAAATATTCGTATTATGTTTATAATGTTGATGGCCCTGGACTTGCCAATCACACTCTCTTAAGTTGTGGATCCGAATCGTCATCCAAATCTGACTCTGATACACAACTTATGGTGTCCAGAGGCACGTTGCTTCCAGACTGCCCTCCATCATCAGCTTTTTCTTCTGAGTAATAAGTATTGAATCCATAAAAGGCTTGATTTTTTTCTTGGCCGGTTGAGTGGTCCGAGAGTTATCGTTCTGTAAAAGAGATTTTAGAAATTATTTCAGAGGTCGTTTAATTTTCTTTTGATTCGGAAAGCTGAAGCGATAGTGGACAATTCTAGGAGTGGTTTACAATACCTATTTTAAAATTTTTTTTTTACATTTTTTATTGTAAAAAATTTCAAATTATTGGTGTACATTTTAGAATGAGTGTTGCCAAATATAAATATATTTAAAGGAGATATTTTTAGATTTAAATAAACTGTAGTGAATTTTAATCAGAAATAATTTCTTATTCGGGCTTAAGTTCAGTAATTTCAATTCTTATTGAATGAAATATTTTTATTAATTAATTTGAGTTTCGAAACAAGAAAATAAAAATTAAACTAGACTTTATAGCTGGGTTAATAATCAGGCAAAAAATTACACATTACCATCAGAACTACTTGCCATATTATGATTACATTTATTGATTACCAATTTCATTACTCGCTTACAAATCACATTACTTAAAATTTACAAAAATCATGTACAAGTTGCTAAATGAAGAGAATGATTTTTTTAGATTATATAGATTGAGTGAACAAGTTGCCAAATAAAAAATGTAAGTTGTTCTCAAGAATCGATTATTTTAGTCTCACGCCTTGCTAAAATCACTAAGTTGGTAATCCAGTAGGGAAGAGCTTCCAACAAGAATGCTTAATTCCAAACTTGATTACCTTTTTTGAAATTTTTTGCTGGGTACCGATAATTTTCTGTGCAGCCACGCTCTTCATCAGCACCATAGTCTATCTAATTGAGTAGAGATTTTTATTAAGATCAAGTATTTAACGTAAATTTTTTTGAAACGGAATATGAGAAATGATTGTGGAGTATACAATTGATTTACCTTTAGTAAACACATTTATAAGTACCACTATTCTGTTTTTCCATTATTTCCTTTATCTATTTAGGTTAGCACGAATCTATATTACTGTACCTAAGTATGTTTAACTATTCTTGCTTATCTTTTACGATCATCACATTATTTATTTTTACTCACTCGATGTACCGTCGGTACATACATGTAAGTATTATAGTAGCGGCTATTATGTGACATTGTTTTTACTTTCAACAGTTGATTTTTTTTTAATAAATCTGTGGCAATAAGGAGAAAGTACTTAAGTCATATTTTACTGTTTTTCAGAAGAGCACTCTTAAACGTTCAAGTCGATATTCAGAAATTTATTTCTTTTACAGTTTAATTGTGAAATTCTCTGATAACATTTATTATTTTAAGTAAACATCATTCTACGCACTATAAGTAAGACATTTAAGTACTCAAAGTATAACCTAAATTAAGCTATTATTCTGAATGACTTTAGAAGTCTAAAAAAGATGAGTCGCATGTCACTGTGCTTTAACTTTCTGAAAAACCACACAATTAATTTGAGATTTTGACCAGAGATACTTTCCAATTTGCAGATTATGGAGGTGCCATTAACTCAAAATCAGCTTAACTCGATTTAGGCACTTTTTCGTTTTTGCACACAGATATTATTCATATCATATGCGAAAAACATAATAAAACTATTGCTTGCATTTACTTTATTACTTTATTATTTTACTTTATTTTAACTCGCCCACGACGGGTTCCATACGGCACTTGCGAATTTTTCGGTTTTTAGCGAGTTTTGTCTGTTTTTGGTGATTTTTAAGAATCGAGTTTTTTTAGTTTTGCCGATTTTTTCGGTTTTTTAGATATTTTTTGTTTTTACAATAAATATTTTCTTTTTTATCGATTTTTTTTGGTTTTGGCGCTATTTTTCGTTTTGGCGATTGTTTTCGGTTGTTGGAGATTTTTTTTAGTTTTTTGCCGCCTTTTAAGTTTCTTTGATTTTTTTTTGCATTCTAGCGATTTATTTTGTTGTTTGGTGATATTTTTCATTTCATAATTTCATAATACTTTAAGAGTTTACCTCATACGGTTTCCAAGATACAGCAATTTGTTAAAATTACAAAGTAAACATTACATTAACTTATATAACACCATTTAATTTTGATTTTTTAAATCTCAGTATTAATTTTTGAAGTGTGCATAAAAATACACTAACTTTGAAAATTTTAAGTGTCTATGTATAAACACTACGATTTCAACATGTTTACACACAGAAAAAATTTCAACTTAAAATCTACTTAAACAAGGTTAATCTAATATTTTTAGGCAATAATTGTGCTTCATATGTGTTTCATGTTAATTTAACATGATTTATAGTAATTGTCAAAGAAAATTTTTCCTCTTGAAATAACTTTATCTCACGTTGAATTAACATTTAAGTACTCTTAAAATCAAAATGAAAAATCATGTTGAATCAAAGTTATTTCAAGTTAGACCAACATGAATTTAATTTAATGTAGTAATTGTATTTTATTAATTATTTAGCTTACGTGTGGTTGACATAGACATCAGAAAAATTTTTGTTTATAAATTAAATTAAATTGGCTTCCCCGACCAAGATTTGAACTCGGAACTCATGGCATGGGGCAATCAACGTGCTTACCCCTGCAGCTTCAACAATTTTAAATATTCTTAAGATGCACACTAGATATGTACCATCTTGAATTAAATTATAATTTAACATTATTTCTTATCAATTAACATACAATTTATTTGAAAAGTTTTATTTTTAAATACAATAATTGAAATTTATTTCCTGGTGGCTTAGCATGTCTATATACGCATTTCATTGGCGCTTCAACCAAATCATCAGTAGATCTCAAGCATAAGTTTTGAACAGTCACTTTATGTACAGACTTTAAAAAACTATAAATTTCATAAAAGTTTTAGTTTTAGCTAAAAAAAAAAATGCTTTGACTTGAAAAGTTTTAGTTAAAAAAATGCAAGATACTTTGGCTTGACTCCAGGATTCGAACCTGCGATCCTCTGAATGCAAGAGTAGTACACTGACTACCCGCAGTTTGTCAGCTGTTTACAAACATAAATAAACAACAAGAACACAAAAACAACCTGCACAGCTAAAAACAAAAGTGTATTGCAGCTATGAACAAAGTAAATAAACACCAACACACTCAAACAACATATTATTTCTTGTAAATTTAATGTGATTTGAACGAATTTGAATCAACCTTTTGCCATGTTGATTTTACAATGGTATTTTTTTCTGTGTGTGACTGCTGCCTTTAGATCACCCTGTAATTTTTAACTGTCATATACTTATTTGTTGTTGTAGCGGCCAAAGTTTTACATATTTCAGGTCCGTAGCTCTTGCGGTTCTCGAAAAAACTGCCTGTTACAGAGAGACAGACAGACGGACGGATATCGTATACAATACAATATTGTTCCTTCTCAGCTTTGCTGTACGGAATCCTAAAAAGATCACTATCGCATTCTTAAATAAATTTGCCTGTAAAAATATTATTTTTATCACTTTTTTGTCTATCATTATTGTCTATCAAAACATTTCCATTTAAGCTCTGCTGAATATTAATACCCTTTAGAATCAAATACAAAAAAATACACTCAAAAAAGAAAAGAAAAAGCCATTAAACCAACTTTGTTCTTTTTTTAAGAGATAAAATAGAAATGTTTTACTGAATTTAATTTTAAAAACAACAACAACAAAAAAATCTTATGATAAAAAATTTGTATAAGAACATTATGTAAAATAATATTTTCTTTAAACTCGTAAATATAAAAGAACTTAATTAACATACTGCTTTATGTTGGCTTAGTGTTTTTGTGAGCATTAACTGCTTTGCATAATTTACAAGAAAGAAGTATTCTTTTTCAAGTTCAGCAATTTCCTTAGCCGTCTTGAAGCAAAATTATTAGCAGTTAATTTTAGATTTATTACCATATTTTATTTGTACGGTAAGTATACAATGTGAGAAATATTTTTTGATATTTGGGACCTTAGAACTGAGAGTGTGATAGAAATATATTTGAAGTATCATAATAACTTTCGGAATCTAATGAGAAAATTGTGTTAACTAATGTGATCGATTTTTCCTAAATTCAAAAACATCTATCAATATCCTGTAGTAAATTAAGTGCATATTTTAGCATTATTGCACACAGAAAAATACCATATAAAAACTAAGAAAACAAGCTTACTTTAACATTTATAATCGTTAATTCAACGTGACTTAAAGGAAATTTTTCTTATTGAAATAACTTTATTTCATGTTCCATTCCAGTACTGTTAAATTATAACGAAGAATCATGGAGAATCAAAATTTCTTCAAGTTGAAACAACGCGAATAGGACACTCACTTAAATAACACGAAGATTCATATTGAATCAAAGCTATTTCATGTTGAAAAACATGAATGTCATTTGATGTAGTAATTTTATTTCATTTATTATTATCAGCATCAGATAAATGTTGGTATTTATAATAGTAGGCGTTCTCTGACCAAGATATGAACTCGAACTCATGGTGTGGTAGTCAACGCACTTACCGCTGTAGTCACAATAACCTTAAATCGACGGCTACATTCTAAAACATGCTAAGTCAAAAAGGCTAGTTTTGAGATAAACGCCTTCAGAATTTATTGATGATATCTCGGGAATGTTTTTGATATAAACTTTAAACTTTTTGTAATCATATAATAATTTGCAATATAATTTTTTTAGTGTATTTCAACTTTATAAAATTGTCGTACATCATAGTTAAAAGTGACTTAAAATCACAAATCTATTACCTAGTCCTCTAAGTAAATTGACTTCTCACCTAAAATGGTCATCAAAGTACACTTAGCATTTTTTTTGGGAGAATTTAAATTAATTTTATTTTTTACTACTTAATTCTAAAATTTTTTTTTGATTTACTTCAACTGTAGTGAATTTTAATCAAAAATAATTTCTTATTCGGGCTAAAGTTCAGAAATTTTATTTCTTATTGAATGAAATATTTTTTATTAATTAATGTGAGTTTCTAAAGAAGAGAAGAACAATTCAACTAGACTTTATAGCCAGGGGAAATACCCATATTTTTCTGTGCATCCGCGCACTTCATCAGCACCGTAGTATATCTACTTGGGTAGATATTGTTGTTAGCACCAGCTGTTTAACGTAAATTTCTATGAAACGGAATATGAGAAATGATTGTTGTGTATACAGTTGATTTACCTTTGGTAAACAAATTTATAAGTATCACTCTTGATGTTATGTTAATCCATTATTTCATTTATCTATCTAGGTTAGCACGAAGTTATATTACTCTACCTACAAATTATGGTTAGTACATTTTTGCTCATAACTTTTGATTGATTACTGCAATTACTTTAAAAATTTTACACAATTTAAGTTGATAAACGATGATTCAGAAATGCTATTCCCAGCATAACATGCTATGTCAACTTAGCATGTTTTAGAATATTCTTTAGATACCCACTAAATATAATACTATCATGAATTAAATTTTAATTCAACATCATGTAATTGATCATTTTACATAAAATTAGTTTGAAATTAAAGTTACATATGATTCAAACCTTCAAGAAGAAGTTTTCGCAGGTAATGCGAAGTTTATCGGCCTTGTTTACACAACACGAATATAAAAACGAATAACAACAAAAAAATAACAAGTCACACAACTGAGCACAATAGTGCATTTTAGCTATCCTTTTGAAAACTAGCATAACTTTAAACTAACTTTAAGCTAACTATTTCGAAACTAGTGCTGACATTTTAAAACACTATTGTGAACTCCCTAAATATCTTTCACAATGGATATAATTGTAAAAAGTCGATTATACTCTTAAACTTTAAAACAATTTTGAGCTTGACCAAGAACTTGTCAGCTTTTGAAAAAATATACAATAAAACTGAAGATTAAAAGGCAATCAATTTTAATTTTTGTATTAATAATTTTGGAATTAAATGATATTTAAGGCTGTTAATGTGCAAAATTTATCAACTGAAACAAAAAAAAAATACAAAATTCATACTGTCAAATAGAAAAACTATTTAAAAAAGTTATGAGTAAATTTTTGAAAACAGATTTGCTTGAGTGTGATAATTTTTATTGTGGGAATTATATAGTTAAAAATAATTCTTTAGACATTGATGAAATTTATTTAGGAACATTAGTATTTGATGATACTAAGGTTAATAGAATTTAAAAATGTGAAACCATTAAAATTTTTCCTATGCAACTGTGTGATAAAATTTTATTAAGATTTGACTTTTAAGATAAAGTAAGTCTAATTGATCCCTAAAATATTATTAAAGGAAATAAGGTTCTTTCTACGATATTCTAAAAGAGTTTTCTCACAATGTTAAAGAGTGTGAAAAACAGGAAATTTAATCTAAATTCAGGCAATTAAAATTATTAAAATTGCAAAAAGTTTTCCATGATACATATTTAAAACTTTTAGATTTTTGGAAAAAATTCCCGAAACGAAAAAAGGACTCTAGTTTTTTATTTCCCAGCATAATTAATTTTATAAAAAAAATTCCCCCAGCTAATAAAGTCTAGTTTAATATTTCTTCTCTTCTTTAGAAACTCACATAAATTAATAAACATATTTCATCTAATAGGAATTTAAAGTACTGAAAACTTAAGCCCGATGAAGAAATTATTTTTCATAAAAAAAATTTAGGCTTACCGTAATGTTCAGCAAATGTAGAAAGAGTATTTAGTCAAGTTACCTTAAGCAAAACCAAATTAAAACATGTAATTATTTTGTTTTTTAAACAATTGATTGCTATTTTGATAAGAGCTTAGCTTATTTTATACAAAAACTACGAATTTATTTGATAAAAGTGTTTGTTTTTTTTGACGAATTTTCGACGTTTTCGGATAATTATTTTGATCATTTCACACCTATTTCATCTGGAAATTATGGTTGCGTTTTTTATTGCATTGTTCATATTTTTCGTTTTACACTCAATTACAATCAGCACTACAAACAAAGTTCGCTCATGAAAAAATATAATACTGTGCACTTTTTCACGGCTTGTATTCATTCCCTATCGGAAATTACGTTAACTTTAAACCAACTTTAAGCTAACTATTTTGCAAGTAGTACTGACTAACACTTGGACTACTTTTCAATGTAATCAACTGACTATTTTAACATTGTAATGTTCTAGGCAGTAGTCAATTGTCTAGCTCTACATTACTTTCAGCTAACTTAAAGTTGACTTTTTAAATCAGCTGGTAGTCAGCAAATTAAAAAAAAATTTTCTGTGGTTCGAACATGTATCATCAAACATTGTGTACTCAACGCGCTACCACTCAGGTACGGTAACATCTACAACCGTGATCGGCAACCTATACAATTGCATTTTACCATTGTGTGTGTTATACTCTCAACACAATCCGGTGTTGCCATTGAAATTTCGTCTTATTTTCCTAATGTGAAATTTTAAGGACTAATTTCACCAACTCTATTTAAATATCAATTCATACATAAATGTAGATTTTCATAAATTTTTGTATGGAAAAATGACTTTTAAATATGAATTGATATTTAAATAAGTTGGTGAAATTGGCCCTTAATCTTCAAAGACAAAATTTATTTTATTATGGTCAGAAGAAACACTCAAGCTATGTTTATAAAAAAGGCATCTTTTCTTAGTGCTACCTCAATGCAATGGTAAGTAAAGATATGTTTTTATATGAAATTTTGTTAAAATATTTTAAATATGTGCTTGAAAAAGCCTTTGCATGACATGTTTTTTCAACACACGTTGTCAAATCAAACATTCCGGTTTGTCAAAATAATTTTCTGAAAATTAAATTTTTTAGTAAATTATCATCACACATATTTGCTTATTATGGCAACGCTGATTCTTAACAGTATGCGATACACACGACTTGTCTGCTTGAATGTTTAGATAGACTAATTAATGTTGTTTATTTCTTATCAATGCGTGTGTACATATACGTAACAGTGATGGGAATTGGAAATCTTGATTTCGTGCCGAATCTGTTTCTAAATACTGCCAAACCACTTTTTATATTAGATTAAATGTTGGCACTTGATGTTCGTTTAGTATACTATGGTCCTTGAATGATATATTATTGTGTATAGCTAAAAAAATTACATAAATATCACAAAAAAAACATTAAAAAATTAGTTGCTTAAACACATAAGTAGATATAACTATATGTACATATTGTATAATTTATTAATACTTTTTATTTATTATAACAAATTAAATAACTATGATCTAACCTTCTACACAACTTAAGTCCTTAAGATAGGGACTACGGGCGCTAAGCCTCCTATATCAAGAAAATATTATAAATTATTTTAGAAGAAATTTATTAAAGCCACAGTTTGCGGGCTTAAAATGAAAATAAAGTCATTTTAACGTAAATACTCCAAAAAAATTGTAAGAGAAGTAAGAAGTGTTACCTTCTTTATGAGAGCGATAGTGATAGAAAAGATAGGTGGTTGAAAAATTATGCCAACCGAAAATCATTTTCTTCACCGAATTTGCTTCAAGATATTAAAATAATTTTTTACGTCTCCGATATCTCAAAAACTCACTCACACTTTGCCTATTATTTAAACAAGAAAAGTTTCTATATTAATAAGAGCCATCACTGTCAAAAATTTTAAGCAACATAACTTTCGATCTTTATTTTTTTTTTTACGAAAATCGATTATTTACGATTGGACATAATCGATTTGAGTCAAAAATATGCCGCTTAAGCTTTGGGGTGGTTATGGCTTGAATGGACAAAAAGTGCCAGAAAATGAGTGAGAGTGCCACAGTGCCAGCTATCATTCAATAGTGCCAAAAATGGCACAATTGTGCCACATTTCCCATCACTGATACGTAATAGAATAGTATATTAAAAGGTTCGGTTCCTTTATTTCGCCTACCAACGATCTACAATAACAACAGCAAAATGTTAATATAAAACATTGGTGAACATCATGTAGCAAATTTTTGCAAATCGAATTCACACGTATTCTAATTATTGTTAAGAAATGCTTCTGTCTACATACAACCAAAAATTATTTTCGCTTACAAATTGGTTTTAAGTAGTTTTAAACTCAGAACTAAAGTGAATAATAATGTTTATTTATTATTTTTTGTTGAAAAAAAAATTCGTTCATAAAAGAAATCGTATAAGAATTACTTTTATTAATTGTTTCTGCCTGTGTGTTTAGCTTTTTCGCTCACTTACACAACCTTAAATTTATCTCGGTCACCCTTGATAAAAAACTGAAATGAGTTTCATGGCTCTCATCACATTTGATTACGTACTCCACTTAAGAATTAATTTTGGCTTTGTTCTGGATGGCATTGCAGTTAGCTTTTAGTCAGTCTAAGTCTAAGTTAACTATAACTTAACTATTTTTGTAGTCAACCACAGGGTCGCCGACAGGGCTTCTAGTACATACACATATATGTATGTGAATATGTATTGCAGTTTATTTCTTTGTAGTTTCCCAATAAAACTAGAGAACAATGAAATTTAACAGAAGAAAACGGAAAATCCTTAAAGCAAACCCAGTCGAAAGAAAAAATATCACTTTTACTGTTCGCGTTCGTCGGCACTGGCTGAATGATAAAAATCGATCAACTATAAATACTACGTATTTTTCAATATTTTACTGGCAGGTACTTATAAATGGGCGCATATTTTAAGGGAACCGGGCTATATACCTGATTCACCACTTGTACATTTCAAATTGTGCAAAACTTTCCCAATAATGAATGAGGGTGCAATTTCTGTAAAAAAATCATACAGGTAGTCACCGGAAAACCACAAATAATTAAAACAGTCCACTATCCTTTTTTTCCTTTTAATTGTTCACGCCCATTTATTAGCGTTTATTGCTTCGCAGTCATAAAAATAAAATAACCTCTTGTTTATTCAATTTTTTTTAAATTAGATTTGACACTTTTTTCCATTTTTGATTTCTTATGAATTTCAAAAAAAAATATTAAATTTTTAGGCAAAAAATACTTTTTTCCCTTTATACATTCCTTTTTTACTTCTAAAGTGTTGCACACATAGGAAAACAGTATAAGAGCAGATTAGAGGAATTGTAATTTTTAATTTTTCTAAATTTGTTGCAGCTAAATCGGACTAGTGGTTCTCGAGTTATGTCAAACAAAAGAGCCTAAAACGTGAAAAATTCCGCTATACGATAGTTATTAACTTCAAATCGATATTAAAAATATTTAAGCAGGTAAGAAGACAAAACGAATTATGCACAAGTTCTTAATTTTGGGCCTTCTTTCACGTGAAATTGTCTGAATTGAGTCCCAAAATCATATGTTGTACTGTCTAATGATTTACTATGAATTGCTCACACTATTAACATGTTTCACCATGAATCATAATTATACTCGTATCAAGCTGCTACTCGTATTATAAATAAAAAAACTACACTTTAACCTCTCTATTTTTAATGTAACATCAAATAATCAAAAGTTGTAATCTGTTTCCTTTTCCTTTCTATTTCATAACTTTCTCTCTAGTATTAATGTGTATAAATTTTTATATAAATCATAATAATTGCAATTGTTTGTTTTAAAAGTTTTGAGAGCGTGGGTGGAAGAGAGTGAGCGAGGGAGGAAAACTGCATGCTAATAAAAAAAAATTCAAGCAGAAATGAACTATTATGCTTGTAGTTGTGAAGCATCAAAAAAGATGAAATATTCAAGCTTTCCAAAAAACACACAAATTTGGTCAAGATTAATGTGTTTGTTGGACGATATAAAAGATTGCAACAAAAATATATTCAGCTAAGAGTACAAAAAAAACTAAAGTTCAACACAGACAACTAATTTAGTCATTTGTAAATGAACGAGATGCTGGCGGTGGTAATAATAAGTGAGCGGTCACTGGCCAACTTCCAGTTGCTAGCAGTCAACTTCCAAATATTGCTGAGATAAAAATGTTGTGCTCATGAAGTTGATAAATTCAACTTAAAATTTGTGTGATTTTTTACTAAGCAATTTGCTTTCATACATACTATTCATATCCGTTTCCTACTGCTGCCATTGCAGTGGTTTAATTTCAATAGAAAAATATTTATTTGTAAAAGTGTGCGTGATGTTTAACAAATTAAGTTTGAAAATTTACTTAATCAGAAGAATATTTGTTGGCATGAAGTGGTTGGAGAAAAACAAGTCTTTAATTTACTTTAATATTAAATAATTTAAGAGCAAATACTTAAAAATAATTGCTTGAAAGAAAAAACCTCATTACAATGATAATAAAAGTAAAATAATTAAATTACGTGTATGTATTAAAATAGTTCAATATATGTTTTTTATTTGTCATGAACATTTTTTAAGATTTTAGCTTAAAATAAATTTCTTTTTATTGTTATGACAATTTTAAATTGCTCTAGTATTTTTGTACTCTATCGACAAATTCCAACAATAAGATGCGATAACATACGGGAAATATTGAAATATTACACTGTTTCCTACATCCTGTTTTCAGAACTCAATTCCTCTTTACATACCACTGTTGCCAGTTTTTTTCTGGAGCTTATCCCCAATTTTCCATCTGTCATCCCCAAAAATCCCCAAATTGAGTTTTTTATTCTTTTGTGAAAAGATATAAAAAATTTTTAATTTTATTTAAAAAATAATGACAAAAATAACATATTTATTCAATAATATTCATTCATATAACCTATCGATATGAATGAATATTATAATCAGAAATAATTCATAGTCAGGCTTAAGTTCAGTAATTTCAATTCTTATTGAATGAAATATTTTTATTAATTAATGTGAGTATCTAAAGAAGAGAAGAAAAATTAAACTTAGACTTTAAGCTGGGGGAAATACTGATACTTTTCTGTGCAGCCACGCACTTCAGTAGTCTATCTACTTGGGTAGAGATTCTTATTAACATCAGCTATTTAACTTAAATTTACAATGAAACGGAATATGAGAAACGATTTTTGTGCATACAATTGATTTACCTTTGGTAAACACATTTATAAGTATCACTATTAAATTTCTGTTTTTCCATTTTTTCATTTTTCTATTTATTTTAGCACGAAATTATATTACTCTACCTAAGTATGTTTAACTATTCTTGCTTATCTTTTACGATCATCACATTAATTATTTTTACTTATTTGATGTACCATCGGTACATGCATGTAAATAAAAAAATGGAAAAACAGAAAATTAATAGTGATACTTATAAATTTGTTTACCAAAGGTAAATCAATTGTATACACAACAATCGTTTCTCATATTCCGTTTCATTAACTTAAGCCTGACTATGAATTATTTCTGATTAAAATTCACTACAGTTCAATTAAAGAATCTAAAAATTTCTCAATGAATATTATATTTACATTCATATTAATTTAATTTGTACTTATAAAACTTGCAAAGGAAAAATTACACATAGTTTAATATACACAAGTATTAAAAAAATTTTAACCAAAGTGTACCGTTGCAAATACTTCAGAATCGAACTCTTCTGATTCATCAGCCTCCGAAACTTTGTTGTACATATGTAGGTACTTGTATTAGAAAGCTTTAGCATTTCAGCAGAAGTATTAAATGTGTCACAAGAAATTAAATAATTTTTTAAGAGTGTGTTTGTTTTAAGAAATTCTTCCAGCAAGTCATAATGCATTTTATTACGTATTTTTGTTTTGGTAGTGTTCATTATTAGTTAATCCTCCTTTATACTTCTTCTTTATTAGAAACACACATTTTTAGATTTGCCAGACGTATATTTCTTAGTTCAAAAATCATAATTGTTACCAACAGTTACAAAAAAAATCCCCAAAAACGCTCTTAAAATTTGTTATTATCCCCAACAAATCTCGGATCCCCAATACGAAACTTTCATCCCCAATCGTGAAAAAAATCCATTTGGGGACAAATCCCTTAAACTGACAACACTGTTATATACACACGCAAATATTAAGCAATTTAATAATTTTGTGGAGATATATTTTTTTAGAATTCTCCCTTACAAACTTTTAAATGCACTGTGTGTTTTGATATATTTAGTTTTCTCTTTGTTTCATGGTGTGTGTGTGTGTGTGTGTTGTGTTTTCATTGTGTTGTGAAAGTATTTTAGTAGAATTTTTGTTGCATATAAACGTTTAGTTGCTGTTGTTGTTGTTGGAGTCCTAGCCTATATTGTACTGTTGGGGGAAAAAATAAAAATATTCTAGAAAAATTCACTTAAAGTCAAATGAAATAAAAAAGAAAAATATTTGCTAAATGAAAAATGATTTCCGTTCCTTTACTTTCTCGTGTGCTTCTATTTCATTTTGTAGTTGCAATGGGTGTTTTTTTGCAGGTTCATAATTTTGAGTTGGTAGCACTGCTTATAAAAGTCTTTGATTAGTCTTAGAGAAGAAGAAGCAGCATCACTCTGTCAGGCAAATTAGATGTGATAATTTTTAAGGAAAAAATTGCATTAAAGAAAAATTTTAAATTATTATGACAAGCACTAGTAGAACGGAATAACGTGCTGTTTCAAGAGTCATCTCACCTTCATAATCAGCTTACTTGTGCCAGGTCTATTGCGTGTGTTGTCAATTGGTGTAAACTTCAGCTCTATAAACATATTTCTGTAGCAATAAGGAAAAAATGCTTAAGTCATATTTTACTATTTTGCAAAAGGATGAGGACTTTTGTGCGTTGAAGTGAATTTTCAGAAATTTATTTATTTTACAGTTCAATTGGGAAATTCTCCGTTAAAATTTATTTTTCTAAGCAAACATCGTTCTACACACTGTAAAATAATACATTTAATTTGAAATATACGAGACCATAACATAAATTAAGGGTTTTCATGAGACCTCTTAAAGTTGCCATTTGTGCAATTGTGCAATTGTGCAAACTTGCGAGTCTTGTTTCATGAAGCCCCTTTTGAACTTTTGAGCAAACAGTTTATGTAAATTTGAAACAAACGTCAAAAAGTTCATTTAATAAAAATGAATTAAGAAAATTTCAAGAATTTTTAGTTTAAAAACTTATTTATATATTTCAATAAAAATAATCAAGTGTATGTGTGTGTCTAAAAATGCCGAAAGAAAGCCAAAAAGTCAAGAAGTTCTTGTTCACAAAATGCACAATTGCACAGCTTAAGCTTACGAGTCAAAATTATTGAGCAAACTTAACAGGTTTGTGTAAATAAATTTCTATAAAATTTTTGACATTTTATTTACGAGAGTGTAAAAATGCACAATTGCACAGTTTGCGAGGCTTTTGAACATTCTCATGAAAACCCTTATTAAGTTATTATTCCAAATGAGATTAGAAGTCTAAAAAGGATAAGTCGCAAGTCATAGTGCTATAACTTTCTGAAAAACCACACAAATTACTTGAGATTTTGACCAGAGATACTTTCGAGTATGCTGATTACGCAGGTTTTATTAACTCAAAATCAGCTTATCTTTACTTAAGCACTTTTTTCTTTTGGTAAAAGATTTGCCAATGCAAATAGAATATGTGAATTATTCTGATTCATCGTACTCCAGTTGTTGAAAGCTTTTCATGTAAGGAAAGCTCAAATTTGCCATACCTAATTTACAACACTCTTGACTTTGTATTATTCGCTCCTTACTAATCCTGCATATTTCACTTAATTTCCGTTTGTTTGTGCTATTTAGGATAAACCATCTTATGGCAATCATAATTGACCATCAAAATAGTTATTTAGAATAACCATAGATCGATCTCCCATACGCATACTCTGAATGATAATGTGCATCCTGGAAGACTGCAAACAGTGAGCACCGAATAAGTCAAAGCCAAGGTACTGCAAAGCATTAAAGAAGACCCACATCAATCAATGTGGCGCATATCTCAGCAAATGGGAGGATCTTTCCCTTGAATCTTGACTTGATCTTTGAATATTACATAAATATACGCAAGAGTTAAAGTCAAAAAACCATCATATGCGCCACTTAATTATCCAATGGGCTAAAACAATAATTGGTATTGATTTTGATTTTCCATAGAAAATCTCGGTCAGAGATGATGATAATTTTTCTTTGAATGGGTTCGTAAATTATCAAAGTTGTCACATTCGGATATAAAATAATATGCAAGCTTTTGTTCAAACAGAAAACTACTGTTTTTTGATGTGCTTTATAGGCTGGCGGGAGTTTTTGTTCCACAAGTTGTCAAAACCGATAATGGCTAGAATGTTACTACATTCCGCGACTTTCAGTACAGAAAATAGCTGCCACACTGGGACTTCCAAGAGCGATTATTTAGAGATTTAAAAAAAAAGTTCTGCAGTTCCATCCTTTTAAAATTCAAATCGTTCAAAAACTGAATGAAAGTGACTTTGATTTACACAAAAACTTTTGTGAAACGATGTTGGAGCGTTTTCGCACTGTAAATCCCATCTTTTGAAGCGACGCGGATAATTTTGACTTAAACAGCCACGTCAACAAGCAAAAGTGCAGTTACTGGTCTCCAAGAACCCGCAACCTTCGATTGAAACATCAAAAACCATTGCATTGGCCCAGAGTAATTGTTTGGTGTGCCTTATCCACACATGAGATAATTGGACCATTTTTTTCGAAAATTCTTGAGGCCAGGCGATGAATGTTAACGGTGAATATGATCGACGCATGACCACGGAATTCTTTTTTCCAAATCTGCGAGCTCATCCATCGCACTCATCACATTCAGCAGAATGGGGCAACTGCACACTCAGCCAGAGCTTCGATGAATTTGCTTCGGGAAAATTTTCCCAAAAACCTGGCAGTCGCTTTGAGGACATACCATGGCCTCCGAAGTCACTGGATCTAACCCCCTGGATTCTTTTTTATGAGGCTACCTCAACCTCAAGAAGGTTAATAATGACTGCCCCCAGGAAAATGTTCGTAAAGAAAATTTGCTCAATTGAACCAAGTTTACTGCAGTGTGTAGCGCAGAACACAAGGCTCCGTGAACTCAGTATGAACTTTTTAAAACATAAAATCCGCATTTCCATTCTATCGTTCAATGCTCTTAATAAAAATTTGTGGCAATTATTACGTTGTTTATTTAAGAGTAAAAATATCTATCGGCAGCGTTTCATCCAAGGGAAAACCTTACCAATCACCGGACACAGCGTCGCTACTCTTATAAGTGTTGGATCAATTAAGACCACAAATGCCTTCCAACACTTATTTGCCATCAAGTTAATCATCTTTAGCCCCGTAGTCTTAAACAAAACGCTCAGTTAGCCGACTGTAATGTAAAGTAGCTGCAACAGTAGAAAACCGCTGATCGATATTGTTATATGAAAAGTAATGAAAATGGTAACGTAACCTACTTTTCATATAAACATATCGATCAGCTGTTTCCTACGTTACAGTTACATTCCATTACTGTCGGTTTACTGAGCCTAAAATTCATCGTCCCTTTTCGGTCGATGGATGATGCGGCCACATCACAACCCATTATATCCCTAGAGCAGATCAACTGTTGACCATTTCGAAAGGCTTCACCCTTATCATCTTTTGAATTCAGGGTAGTTCCCGGTGAAGGTAGCATTTAAATGAATAGCCAAAGACTGAGCAAATAGTCAACGTTCGTCTGGTCGTGCACTTACATTCAAAACAAAAACAAATTTTAATATTTTGTTTGTTGTTTCAAATGTAAGTGTACGAGAAGTCGAACGTTGTCGGCATCGTGGGATTGACCCTTAATTTCAGTAACTGCGTATAATCATAATTGTATCGCAAACAATTCGTATGCTCACATATTTTATCTCAAGCAACTATGACTATAGCCGATTGCAAGATACAAGAGCATCTCTACTTCGTTTATGAAAAAAAAACTAAAATGCGCTACAAATAAAAATAAAAAGGCACATGCGTATCAAGCACATTATTTATACTCAGACTACGTGTATTTAATCGAACAAACAAAAAATAAATACTCGGGATATTTATCATCATATGCCACCGTATATAAAATGGAATGAAAAATGTGTGGATATGTGTGTGGCTGTTCTTAAACATGATTTATGGGTGTGTGTAAGCAAAATAGCCCTGCAAGTACGCATGTGTGGCCGATTAATAGTCAGACTATTTTTATACTCGTGTGCATGATTGTATAAATTTTAGTTTTAGTTGTTTGTGCTGCGTAATTAATTCTTTGCTTTAATTTAATTTAAATCTTTGTAGCTCTGAAAAAAACACGCGCTATTTGCTGGCGTTGTGTCGTAATGGTCTCTCATCTTGAACATATGTAGGAGGTAGATACGAGTAGATGTAAAAAAAGTTAAAAATTAATTACAAAAGAGAATCGAAGAAACTTTTTAGAAAAGAATATCGATATTGTTTTTTTTTGTAAGTAGAGCAACATATTTGTACTAGTAAATTTTTTTTGGTAAGTAAAACATCTCTCTCCCTCTAACATATTTAATTAGTCACAGCAAGCCACCCTCGTATGTGCTATATTTTAAACCCTGCTTGTACTTTATTGTAATTTAATTCCCAACTACATTTTTTTTTATACTTGATATCAGCAGAGCTCTACTCTCCATCCTTATACAAATTTACTGGTGCTTTTCTTATTTTTCTTTGTGTTTTTCAGCAGCGTTTATGTGTTTGTGGTCTAGGGACTAGGCCATAAGAGCGCTTGGGTAAATTTGAATAATATTTCATTTAGTGTTAGTTTTTTTGTTCCACATTTTCTCCATTTAAACGTTTTTTTTTCATTATACTCGCATATACATGCATATATTTTTCTTTTTGAAATTGTTTTCGGTTTTATTTGTGTTTCTTAAAATATACGGTTTCCGAACAAAAGGGAGAAAGCAAAATTACAAGAAGTAAACACAAAAAATAAGTAAAACTAAATAAAGCATTTAAAAATAATTTTAGTGTTATTCGCATGCAGACACAAGTGTTGCATTTCATTTAATGAGGCTTTCCGTTTTAAGTGTTCACTTAAATTGCTTGACAAATTTAAATTTTCATTTAATGACCATGAGTCCTGTGTGTGAGGAGGATACTAAATTTCTGCAAAAGTTTTTTTATTACTGAGGAAACAAGCAGCTATTCCGTAGATTATGTTTATAAGTATTGAGGCTTTTATATTAAAATTCAAATCAAAATCAAATCAATTAAAGGTGCTAAATATTTATGTAACAGGGAAAATCGTATTATGAATTTATTATTTGTAAAGTCTAATTTGAAGATTTTCATCGAATTTTTCTAATTTTTACTTAATAGCTTTGACTTTGAAAAATCTTTTCTTTGAGAGGATATTACAGCCATTTTATTTCAAAACAAGTAAGATTGGTATATTCAGCTGTGCCGAATCTTATATACAAAAAAATACAAATCATAAAATGAAGAGACATGCATGCATATGTATGTAGTATATACGTATGTATGTACATATCTACATATATACATATGTATGTACATAGACATTTGTAATTTTATGAAAAAAATTTTTATTCGAGTTTTCGAATATCGTTTCAAATATTCGTTTTTGTATTTGCTAATATCAAAATTTGACATTTGACAACTTTTACAGTACATGGCATGTAAAAATTCACATGCGCATGTGAATATGACGTCACGAGAATTTTCAGCATGTTGGTTGCATTTTTTTTAATAGTAGTATTTGCTACATGTTGTAAAATATTGATAGCATTTTTGTTCCTAAATCTAAATATGACAAATTTAGCTGAGTCGGACACTTTCAGAGACAGCACATGAGTAGTGATGTATATTTCTCCATTTGCATATATTGCTAGTATACGGCATGTAGCCAATGTAGGTTCTTGGTGACGCTAAAATTAGCATATCAAAAAATATTTTTATATTATGCATCATTTTAATTAAGAGTTGACTACGTCCGATTAATATAAATAAATTTAATATTTCCCATCAAAAAATTATTGAACGCGTTCAAAATTAAATAATGTTTCATGATTTCTTAAGCATTTGTTCCTTCGAATGCATTCTGCACAGAAAAAAGTAAAAACAAGATTCAATTAAAAAAACAAAGATTCAGTTTAAAAATTAATTAGTTTTCAACCAATCACGGAAATTGTAGTATTAACTCATCCATTTTAATTGAAATTTTTTTGGATTTTTTCAATTAAAAAAATATTGTATTAACTAAAAATTTAATTGATAGTTTTTTAAAGAATCAATTAAAATTTAATTGAGATATTTTTAAATATTTAATTAAAAAATTAATTGAAATATTTTTAAAATTGAACTAAAAACCTACTTAATTTTTTTTAAAGATTTTATTAAAATAGTAATTGACATATAGAAAAAATCAAATAGTATAAAAAAATTTATAAAAAATTATGCTATGTAAATATGTATGTATGTATGTATGTATGTATAAAAAATTTAAGTATTTGTGTATTGTACCAAAAACCTAACTGGCTTTTGAATTTCGAATGGTGCACAAAAGTACAATGGCCATATTCGTTGTTTGAGAGTCTTGCGTAAAGGTAAATGCAGAATATCGTAGCCGTACTTTGAATTGTGTGTATATTTTGTGATTGGATTTTGAAGAAAGGCTACAATATTTTCAATATACTACATATACATACATACATACATACTTACGCAAGACCATTTGCATCGGACCCGAAATATCGGCAATATACTAAGATTACCATTCACATTTGGTCTATATTATAGACTCTATGGACTCTATAAGCTTGTGTTTCTTATTATGATCTGATTGTTAAGTCGTCGTCCATACAGTGAAACATTTGCTGCAAAACATTTTTGCTTTCTCTTTTGAAACTGCATTCGTGTCCACATTGTGAAGTTTTTGTTTTGCAGGTTAATACATTTTCTCATATATTTTTCATAAGAATCAGGCGAGAATGACGTACTTAACAATAACTTCGTGTACATGAAACAAAGTACTCTTTCCCCTCTCGTCAACAAACTCAAATGTTTTGCAGCAAATGTTTCACTGTATGGACGACGACTTTGAAATAAGGGAACAAAATGAATTTCTGTTTTTTTTAATATTTTATTTTTATTCCACGCATGTCAAAATTACTATGAATCAAAAAAATATATAAGCTGAGTAGTTTTTACTTCAAAACCAATTAAAAGATTAATTGGGTAATTTAATTGAAAATATTTTTTCAAAACAATGTGGCATACTATAAAAAACAGCTCGATTTTTACACATAAAAAGAAAAATTATAATATTTACATACAATAATTGTTAACCATATCATACTATTCTGAGTTAAACTCTGTTGATAACACTTTTTTGATAAAGCAGTAAATTCAATTAAAATAAACATATATTCATTTAAAATATTAATAAAAAATATTATTTTTTCTAAGCAATAACTTAATTGAAAAAAATTCAAGAATAATTTTTTCTGTGTGAATGCCATCGCAAATTGTAAATAACGATATATTTTTTGAACTCATTAAAAACTCATGCGACAATAAAAAAATACATTGAAATAAATATCCAGCAAAAATGACATGAGAAAAAAACGGAATTAAATCATCACATCAGTGGTAGAGAGTATGCCTTGACGATCTGTACGGCAAGGTTCGTATCCTGTTCTTTATGTTTTGTATTTACGTGAAAAAACTTCATCGAATCAGGGAACTTGCATGGGTTATAAGCATTCATTTAAATGATTAGCAGTATTGTTAAATGTGAACCAATACTCATCAATGATGCCCCTGTGTTAAAATCTTGCGCTCTGCACTTAAATTGAACCAATTCATTTGCAGTAGAACCCATGCATTAACTATTTCTTTTACATGTTTTTTTTTTTGCTGGGTTATTAAAAATTTATTGAATTTTTTTTTAAAGATTTATTTAGTATTTAATTAAGGGCACATATGTATGTATATTTAAATAAGGCTGAGCTTACATCTGGAATTTCATGTGTACCATGTGAAAAAGAAGCGTAACCACTTCAAACACGTGTTTATTAAATTAAACAGTCTCATACAAAACTAATCCACAATTTTATAGAATTCAACATGGTTAGAAACTGTTTAACTCAATATATACATGTCTAAATCATACAGGTTTTCATTAGTAATTAGTGGTTACGCTTTGATTGACACATAACACACAGATGCAAACCTGGCCTAAGTTTTATAACTTTAAAATAAAATACAAATACCTAAGAGTAAAAAGCGTTTGTTCTCAAAACAGAAGAACGTGAGTTCGTGTTTCCAACTCAAATTTTTTTTTTATATTTTTATATTGACATTCATATTAATATATGTACACATAGTTTAATACACACAAGTATAAAAAAATTTTTATCCAAAGTTTACCAACAGGGCTGCCGTTTTTGGTTATTTCTAACCAAAAGTGGTTATATTTTTCTTTAATGTGGAGATGTGAATATTTTTCTCATTTTGGTTATTTTTTTGCCAAAATAATGATACACATGTACTTATTTTTATGTTATACTTTTCAGCTTTTATGTTCTTCAATTTTTAGTATTGCTACCAAGGCAACTGAAAATAAAACAGCTGTGACTAAAATCGCTAGTGTAGCCACCTGTTATGAATTCACCTTGATTGCTACTCACTTGTTTACAATACTTTTCTTTAACAACACTGTCAACAACTTTTGATTTAACTAAATGGTCGCAACTCTGTACTACAGAACACTATATGGTTCATATGAGGTGACCACGTTTGTTCGCCCGTATCTCCTCCTTCCTAAAAAAAATTGGTCACATCTTGAAAATCTTAATTAGTTGGACAAATTTAAATTTTTTAGAAATTCTCCTGAAAACTCCAACTTCCAGTAATTCTGAGTATGCACGTTTTTAGAGTACTATGTGGTCCATAATAGGTGACCACTTTTGTCCGCCCGCATCGCCTCCTAATTTTTCATGTCTCGGTTATATCATTTAATGGAAAAGTCCTTTGGAAAAGCATTATTCTATTTTTTTTAGCTTAATAAAGGTCTGGTAACACGCTAACAAAGCTCTGTTAAAGCACAAAGTTTGTGCCAAGGGTTATAAATTTTAAAATTTAACATCACACACATTCAAACTATTATACTGTGAACTGCAAGTTTTATTTATTTATATTTAAAAAAACTGTTATTTTTTTTATACTTACATGTACAAGCGTTAACTTATTACATACATACATACTTATGTAGGTAAAAGAATTACATATATTTGATTTGTTGTTATTATTATTAACTGTATTCAAATCACATGCGTTACATTATAAATACGTATGCATTTTAAATTCCAGTAAAAAAATTGAAGTCATACTAGTGGAACTACATTTTCATTGCTACCAAAACATCGATATTATAAATTTGCCGAGAGTGAGCAAGGAACTATGTAGAAGCTTATTTTAGTCATACAAAACCTTGTAACTCCTCCATAGTGTTAGAAAATACTCACCAGAATTAAAAAAAAATTAACTAATTTTAGTCTAAGATTTAAAAGTTATTTGCTTAAATTTACATGAAATCACTGTTTCGGGCTTAAATTCGTATAACAAGAAACAAATTGTTAAAATAGGTAACTATTTACAATTTTTCTAGGTAAAAATATTATTATAGAACACAAAAAAGCCCAGTTTTTTGGGTTCTATGATAATATTTTCATCTCTGAAAAAGGGTAAATAATTAGTTGCCTTTTTTAACAATTCGTTTCTTTTTATACGAATTTAAGCCCGAAACAGTGTTTCCATGTAAATTTAAGCAAATAACTTTTAAATTTTAGACTAAAAATAATTCATAAATTTCTTTAAAAAAATAATTTTTTTTTTAAATTCTGGTGAGTATTTTGTAACACTATGGAGGAGTTACAAGGTCTTGTGTGACTAAAATAAGCTTCTACACGGTTTTTTGCTCACTCTCGGCAAATTAAAAATATCGATATTTTGGAAGCAATGAAAATGTACTTCCGCTAGAATGACTTCCATTTTTTTCACTGGGGAATTTTTCTTAATATCGCTTCCAATTCAGTGACCAGGCATCGAAAAAGAGAACTTCTTGCAATGGCAACCCAATGTAAAACTCATTAGAACGGATCGAAATTTTTACTACTTCCAGATCGCAAACTCTACATTTTCATAACTTTTTTGGAGTGTCTTTTTTTTGATGGGATGTTATTTAATAAAAATACTACATATTGAAATTTGGTTAGATAGTTTTTCATTTGGTAACTTTTAAAACGAATTTTGGTTGTAAAAATTTTTTTCGTTGTGGCAGCACTGTTCCTAGCATATGTCGTGCGGATTACTGCTTTAAATTTTTATCTTCTTACTCAACCTGGGCATCCAGAACTTTCGTCATATTGCGTGCTTAAACGGCCAGAACGAAATTCAGTGAAGAAAATTTTTTACCATTAAAATTGATGGAGAAGAGTCTCATTACCTTTATCAAGCTTTGCCTTGATTTGAATGACGGGTTTTGAAAAAAAAATCAATTTTCTTCTTCCCAAACCGCTAGTTAATCGGCTTTTAATGCTTGTCATGACGCAGCTTGTTCAAGTTTTGAACAAGAAGCCAATTAAGGCTGAGCTTACATCTGGCATTTCTTTTGTGTCATTTGTCCAAAAAACGCAACCAACTAATTACTAATGAAAAACTGTTTGATTCAGACATGCATTTATTGATTTAAACAGTTTGAAATCATTTTGGATTCTATAAAATTGTATATTAATTATGTACTAAACTGTTTAACTTAATAATTACATGTCTGAATCAAACAGTTTTTCATTACTAATTAATTGGTTACGCTTTTTTTTACGCTTGTGTGGCATTTGGCACACAGATGTACACTAGGCCTAACAATTGTCTGTTGACATGAGCAGTGTTACCTTTTAAGTTAACAGGAGATAAGGTGGAAAAGTTAGGGACGGTTTTTGTTTTTGATTTTATAATTAGTATTTTAATTAATACAAAAATATATGAGGCATTAGCTATTTCAAAAAAATCAAACAAAAGTTTTCTGAAATGCATTGCGTTGTTGTTTAGTTGCAAGGATTGTTGAATTATGTTCCAAAGACGAGAAGCATTAACTATAAATTGCCATTCAGATACCATGCTACGATGATATGGTATAATAATAGGTCTGTCTGCGTTTTTTTCCAGTAGCAAATGCTCAGTCAACTTTTTTGGGAGAGTAAGACCAATTTTACTCTGTCGACTGAAAATATCTTAAAAAGTACGCAGACAGTATCCAGTAAAATCTTGCAAGAAAACAGCTGATCGGTGTGTAAACAATTGAAATAACAAAGCAAAATAATTTAATTTTTATTTTATTTATTTATAACAATAACCAACCGATCCCATAGGGCAATATATAGTTGATGGACTACAAGAATAGCATAATAATTAAACATGTGCGCAACAAATAAACTAGACACAATATTCATGAAAAAAAAAATAATAATATGTAGTTATAAAATTATTAGATGAGAATATTACTTATAAATTGGAAGATATATTGCGCATGAAGTTAACTATATGTATTCGGAATCTAGATGTGTTCAAATGTGAGAAATGTTCAACAAGCTTACTTTTGAATGAATTACGAGTCATATGGAATGCTCTTAAGGATCGTGGCAGTGAATTCCAACATTTGGCGACTCGTACAGTAAAAAGTCTTTCATAAATAAAACGATTTCGAATGGGGAACAGAAGCTGTGGGTTTCTATGAAAAAACTTTACTTTGAAAAAACGTAAAATGTCTACGGAGATAGTCTGGACAGTCTGTGAGCATGACATTATAAAAGAAAAGTAGTGATCTAATCTGTATGAAGTTTTTAAAACTACAGCCCAAAAAATCAGTAACATGCATAGAAACATGATCGTTAATTCGTAGTTGGTATATAAAGCCAAATGCCACACAAGCGTAAAAAAGCGTAACCATCTAATTACTAATGAAAAACTGTTTGATTCAGACATGTAATTATTAAGTTAAACAGTTTAGTACATAATTAATATACAATTTTATAGAATCCAAAATGATTGCAAACTATTTAAATCAATAAATATATGTCTGAATCAAAAAGTTTTTCATTAGTAATTAGTTGGTTATGTTATTGATGTTGATGTTATTAAACAGATCATTAAGTTTAGCTTTACTTACTGAATCACAATTAGCAAAAAGCTCACAGCCATACGTAGGTCCCTGTATCAGGCATGTCTGAGCAAGCAAGTTCTTATTTTCAGTGGCGTGCATAATTTGGTTATCCATAAAGTCCCCAGTTTCAAATACGTTTGTGCCACCAAGGTTTTTGGCCGACTGAACTACTACAATTTTCTCATTATTTATTTTAACTTCATATGGAAAGTGGGCGTAAAAGATCTTTTGTGTATAATTAAATATTTGGATTTCTGTGCAATCAAACAAAGGCCGTTTCTTGAAGCCCCTTTTGAAGCCGTACCGATTTAGAATGTACTGCCTTAAGAAAAACTGCTTGTTTTCGACCCATTAAATACCAAGAGAAAAGTTTTGTTGATACAGATGAAAAATTAAAAAAGTGTTTCAGTTTGTAACATAGGGTGTTATAGTTAACTGTGTCGAACGCCTTCGAGTGATTGATTCAGAAAAATTAGAAATTTGCCTCCATCGAGCTCGCGTCGTACGTTTTGAGTAACATCCATCAGAGAAGTAAAACAGCTATGGTTAGGGCGAAAGCCAGATTGCTTTTCAAGCAGCAAGTTATTTTTGTGTATGAATTTGCTCATTTGTGTATCCATAAATTTTTCAAACAATTTTGAAAGCCAACACAAAATAGCGATAGGACGAAAACCCCTGTCCGGTTTTAGAACAGGTATTAGACCCCTGCACAAGACCACTTATAAAACTTTTAAGACATGAGGGATTTTTCAAACACTTTACTACAGCGAAATCTTGTAAAACAGCTATAGGAGTAAAGAAGAAAATATTTTATGACGGAAAAATTTGTGATGCTTGCTTCTTCATACGCCTGGGCGCATATACAAATGTCATGCACGTACATACGCACATACGTTGTGTGTATGATCTTTTATTTTTGTGCCCAAATACAATCGCACACATGCATTGACATTAGTTGTGTGCACTTGCTTTAAAAACCCGCCTTTAAACACATAAGAGCTTACCATCTAAATCTTACACACACACTAAAACGTACAATAGGCAAAATAACAAGCATACACGCATCAAGACTACTTCTCTTGATTGTTTAAAACGAAAAAGAAGTCTTCACAGTGTCACTTACAAACAGTCATATACACGTACATCAATACATCAATCATGCTTCGCTTATTAAACGACATCATTTATTATTTGTTTAGTATAATGCATTCTACAAAAATACATTTACAAAACAAGAAGAATTTACATTTCAAGACTGTTTACGCAACCCTCTAATTGGTATTGCTTTAGCATGCTTCCACTTAATGGGAAAATAAATAATAAATACGAAAAACAAGTTAAATTTTCCAGCCTGGGAAACTGTCTTTTTGATTTTGCTGCTTTTGAATACGAATTTATTTTTTCTTATATATAAAATATATTTAATTAATATAAATGTACTTTATATATATATCAAAAATAATTTTAAATTTTCAAGACCTGGAGCCACATTTTTCACGTACAGACAGATATTGATAAGGAACTTATATGCGTTTGAGGTAGAAGATCTGAAATTTGGCAATCCGTGATCACGGTCACTGTATTTAAAAAACAGTGATCGTAAAGAACAGTGATTCGTATACCAGTTATTAAAGAATCTGCATTGATTATCTTTATTATTTATATCATGTTAAAAGCACATTAGTACATACATATGTATGTATATAGATATAATTAATTATTTCTCTTCTTGGTTATTAGACTCCTTGGTACCGATTTCGAACACTTCTGTAATTAATTTTGCAATGACTTACAATCTGTGTATGTATGTATGTACAAGTGAAAAGTAAGAACTAAAGAATTAAAAATATAAAAAGGCAAGTGTTTTATTTATTGTGTTCATTGTTTTGCAAGTTGCATTGCTTTACGTCTGAAATTTATTGTTAGTGTTTATTTCTTGTTTGGCACTTGCTTTAATTACGTCTGCAGCAACAATTACAGATAAAACAGCAAATACCACAAGTAATGCCGTTACTAGAAAAAATAATTACAGCACATCCGCCAGTGGGCACTTTACGCCATACTGACGAACTGTTTTCGTGGCACTTAGTAACTTCATTTAAATGTTAATGTTCATTAACAAGACTTTGTTAACTAGTTATTCCCTATTTTTTGGTCCATAGCAAAAAAACCATTTAAATAACTGCCCCATTCAAACAACATTTTAATGTCACCAACATAATTTAAGTTGCAATTTAAATGTCATAAATGAGCTTTTAACAAGTGAAACTTATTTTTATTTACTCAACAAACAAAAAAACAGAAGTACTTTCTTTTAACTTCGGGTATTTTGCTTTTTATGTTTTCGTTGCAGATAATAAGTATCCCTATTAAAATAATTTTAAGAATTTAATTTCAATTAGTTCTTGGTGAGTGCCCAACAATTGCAAAAAAAACAAATAAAAGAAAAACTTTTAAAAGGTTCACACATAATTTTTGGGAAGAAAGCAAATGGTTAAGAGGACTTTTTTTGTACTTTTGGCATTCTATTTTATTTTACAAAGTAACAATTATTTCAATTGTTTAACTTACAAAACTAAATAAAAAGTTATTTCTATAAAAACAAAAATAAGTTGTTAACTTAAGCCACTTTGATTCTTTTAAATAAGCTTAAAACGTTAAGGAGTATAAAAAGTATTATTGTTTTAAATATAAGAACATTAAAAAAATTGCTTATATTAACAAGCATGGTCAAATATGATTAATTGGAATGAAGTTCCATTATTGTGTCTGTTTTGGGCTTAAATTAAACTTAAATTAATATTACATATTCATTTTTGTTTTAATTTTATTCTAAATATTGCTCAAGGTTAGCTATGATTTTTCCCGATCTCATTTCAAATCCAGTTGTCGTCTTCGGGTTAGAGGTATCAAAATATCGACATGCCAGCTACACATTATGACATTATGTGACATCGCTAGCAAAAAGAAAAGTGTTTGTCAATTCTGATAATTTTCGTTGTGTGGTATTACCTCTCACAAACGTTTTTTACTCGTATGTTGTCTTTTTTTCTTATTACTGCTAAGCATACGGTGGCACTAGCCAATTGAATAATTTTGCGATTATCCGTTTGTATAAAAATTATTTAACAAACACTATTGCTAAAACAAATGACACTAAATGTCATTATATCAAAATAAGTTGTTGATGTAGACAATGCTGCCGTATTGCCATTATGTAGAAATAGGACACTTTCCTTGTCACAATGACACAACAAAATTTTTTGTTATCGAAAAACTTGATGGGATTGGCATTGAACGCATTTGAAAAAAACATCACAAAAAACGCTCTGAATATTGTCATAAGTTTAGCTTTTGTTTGTTTGCTTTTTATTTCTGTAATAAAGTCCTGCACAAGACCACTTGTGTTTCAGTTATTGCAGGTATAGGAGTACAGAAGAAAATACTTCGTGACGGAAGAATTTGTGATGCTTGCTTCTTCATACGCATGGGTGTATATGCAAACGTCATGGATGCACATACATAACTAATTTGTGTGTATGCTCTTCTATTTTTCTGCGCACATACAAACGCACACGTGCATTGACATTAGTTGTGTGTGCTCTCTTTAAAAAAAACCTCCCTTAACACATAACAGCCCTCTAGTCAGCCTTGAACTATATGTCTCTATGTCAATAATCTTTTTCTAGCGACAATAGCACTAGTTGAAATGTCGACAACTTTCCTTTTATGCGCGACTAGAGATGCGTTACAGACAACAGTTTTAGTGTATTTCTGGTGACATTGTCAACGAACACAACAATAGTTTGTTTTTCTTTTTTTTAATTTTTGCAATAATGTTAAAAAAATAGATATGTATGTATGTGTTTAAGTTTGTTGCCCCAATCCTCATAAAATTGTAGACGCGGTCACTAAAATGTATTAGTGAATCTTTGGTTCAAATGTCTCCATATGGTCGTAAAAGAATAGTATTAAAGTCTACTGGTAGATTTTCAATGAAAACCCTATCTTATATTTCAATACGCGATTACATTGGCTGGATAAACGTACTGTTACTAGTAAAATAGCGAGGAAGTGAGAATCATTTTTCCAATAATATTGGAATGTCGCCGGCAACATTTTCGTCTGTGTGAACGCGAAGGAAACAACAAAAGAGAATTCCAGATGTTTTCCTTCCAAATGTTCGCCCATCTAAATTAGGACTTAACACTCATATATATACAAGCACCAATGCATCCATCGTGTTTCGCTTATAATACTACAGCATTTATTATTGGTTTATTATAATACAAGCCACGAGAATGCATTTAAAAAACTAAACGTATTTACATTTCAAGACTGTTAACGCAGGCCTCTATTATGTAAAACAAATTCCTTTACGTTAATCATAGATTTGCAAAATAATAAGCGTACATCGTCAATACAATTGTTAACTTCAACACTTGGTACATAAATAAATATTATTGGGCAGTTACACAGTCTCTAAGTATAAATCTACTACTTGCTTTTAGGCTGCATATAATACATCATAAATGTAGAAATAACTTAATTTATCTTGTGCATCTTCCTCCCACACACAGCCAAACTTGTCCGTAATACTTTGGCCCCTACAACTCCGTGTATAATTTTATGGCCAAAGTTAAGAGTTTCTTTATTCATTTTATTTAAATTTTTATAATTTTTTATTTTTAAGTGGCTGGAATATTGACAAAACGTAGAAAGAAAAACTTTATTTTATTATAATATTTTTTTTTTAAATTTTTACTAAGAAGTAAGAATAAGAAGTGAAAAAGCCAGGCTTCGCAAATAACGATTATTTTCCAAATTTAAACTGAAAAAATCACACTAATAGAGAAGTCCTACGTGCAAAAGGAATATACCAAGGTACTCCATGTTACATGGACTACCTATAGATGCAATGATTTTTATTTTTTTGTTTTTTATTTATTCCTCACAAAATAAGAGTTATGTATTTTGTGACTTTTATTTATTCCTCACAAAATAACAGTTACTTTCTGATTTTTATTTTTTTGCTCAGAAAATTTTAATTTTTAAAATAATTAAAATATTAAAAATTTAATTTAATTTAACATATAATAATCTTTTTTACAGACTCTGGGGATAAATTTAATTTTAAAACGGGTAATATTAATTTTAACGCAAAAATTACACTTTATAAATTTTAAAAATTAAGCAAAAAAATAAAAATCAAAAGGTCAAAAGTCACAAAATAACTCTTATTTTGTGAGGAATAAATAAAAATCAAGAAATAACGATTAAAAAATAACTTTTAAAATAAAAGTTATAACCGGTACGGTCCCTGGAAAAAGCTAATGTTTTTTTTATCTTTGTGAAACAATTAATTATTTGAAAGTTGACGGAAGCGAAAAAGAAATACTTTTGAATAGTTGATTAAATAATGTGGTCAATTTATCTCTTTTATGAGTTTATTAGATAATTTTTTTTTTGCTAATTGTCAAAAAGTGAGTAGTTTATTTCTAAAAATTTAATTTTAATTTGAAATAAGTAAAAAAGTGTGTTTTAAGTTTAATAAAAGAAATATTTCCAATATTATATAACGTTTTCCATGAACTAATAATCGATTGATTAAATTATTTTAAAAAACAGCAGACGTAATGATGAACGATGACAACGTGTGCGCATTAAACTGATAAGGGGGTTTTCATATGAGTTGCAGGAATATGTTGGTAGCACACTTTTAAATAGCTACAAGGATTTTAAGCATGATCCATATTTGTGATTTTTATCACAATGTTTGTCGCTTTATATCCCTACCTGTAATTCCAAATAGCAATCACAAGCTAGGCAGGCTTTGTATGTCTTAGATTTTAGACATTCGAAAGAATTTTCTATGAAAGTATTTTTAAAAAGTTTTCTTACTTCACAAACTCTTAAACTTAGCAAATAAAATAGACTAACTCTATAAATACATGTCATTTATCACATGTAAAAATTTCTTTTGAATACTTTAAGAAATATGTACTGAATAAAGCCTTTTATGAAATACCTCACTACGTGGGCTTGTGTGTGTATGTCTTCGTCAAAATCCTTTGACATTAACTAACACAACCACAGCTCAGCCAGTTGAAAGAACATGCAAACAAAAAGCCAAAAAGGCACACCTTCTTAAACTTGGTATTAACAATTGAGCACACAAATCCGACCACAAAAATAATACCAACAGATTTTCTATCTAATCTAGGACTTGGTTATGCTAGAAAAGCTCACATGCACACACATAAACAGCTGCAAACATACCCTATCGGAAATTAAGTTAACTTTAAACTAAATTTAAGCTAACTGTTTCGCAACAATTGCTGACAGACACTTGGATTACTTTTCAATGTAATCAACTGACTATTTTAACAATGCAATGTCCTAGACAGTACTCCATTGTCTCACTCTGCATTACTTTGCAACCAACTTTAAGTTGATTTTTTTTAAATCAACTGGTAGTCAGTAAATTAAAAAAAAAATGCTAGGGTGTGAACAGTATCATCAAGTTTTATACTCAACGCGCTACTACTCAGCTAATGCACCATCTAAAATAACAACAGGAAAATGTTAATATAAAACTGAAATGAGTTTCAAATTATCTGAGAATAATTTTTTTGGCTATCATCAAATTCGATTACGTACTCAACTTAAAAATTAATTTTGGGTTTGTTCTGGATGACATTGCAGTTAGATTTTAGTCATTCTAAGAAAAGTTAACTATAAGTTAACTATTTTTGTAATCAACCACACATTCTCCGACAGGGTACACACAGAAACAGTCGTAAACACAGACACACACACACACATACACACACACACAGACATACACGCACATGCACTCTCACTCAAACAGATACTTGAGCATATATCTGCACGATGTGAATTTATTTAATTTAGTTGGGAATTATATTTCGATTTGACTAAAAACTGTGGTATAAATAATTTAGAGTACACAAGTAAAAAAATGGTTCGGAAATGCCCTGGAGACGATCAATCAGTGCGTATGTGTAAGTGTCGTATGCTTGTCACTTCAAAGCAGAAATACAAATAAATATGTCAATTAATATTTGTAGGTTTGCTGGCAAGTTGTGTAATATTCAGTTAAATGCAGTATAAACTTTTGTTCGACCGCGCACTTCTGCATCATTCACAAGATAGACTACAAACTGAAATTTGTTTGGAGTCGATCAAATAGTCAGCCGTCAAAAATAAAAAATCTCAAAACCTTTTGATTTTCATCAATCATTGCCGACTTGTAGACGAAAGAACACGATTGCACGTACACAACTATGTGATTGATTAGTTTATTTGATTATCTCTAGGGCTTCTAAGACCGAATTGAAAAAATGATTTGTGGTATTTGCATGCAAGGTATGAATAAAAAAAAATTTAAATTAATATTCTAATCAGCGTTGGCTAAAGTGTTCAGTACGTTGAAGATCCTGGGTTCGAGCCCGGTCTGCAGCAACAATTAAAAACAAATCATTCGAATAACTTGTATTAGACTTGGATCGAACTCTTTCAGTAGTTTTTAGGTTTTTGGCATTATTTTTAATTTGGTGATTTTTTTAGTTTTGGTGCTTTTTTCGTTTTACGATTTTTTTAGGTTTTTAGCATTATTTTTAATTTGGTGCTTTTTTTAATTTTGGAGACTTTTTTTATTTTGGCGA
Organism: Tachina fera; assembly: GCA_905220375.1. Taxonomy (NCBI): domain Eukaryota; kingdom Metazoa; phylum Arthropoda; class Insecta; order Diptera; family Tachinidae; genus Tachina; species Tachina fera. The sequence goes on along the minus strand of LR999965.1, from coordinate 46,946,414 downwards.
TTTTTTTTCATTTAGGCGATATTTTTAGTTATTTCTATTTTTTTGGGTTTTTAGCGTTGTTTTAATTTTGGCAATTTTTTTCGTTTTGGCAATTTTTTGGATTTTTACGATTTTTTTTTTCTCATTTTGGCGATATTTTTCGGTTTTTGGCGTTTTTTAAATTTTTGGAGATTTTATAATATAACGATTTTTTAGTTTTACCGTTTTTGAAAATTTCAAGAGTTTAACTCTTACGGTTTCCAAGATAAACATAGGAAGGTTTCAAAATTACATTGTATAAATTGCATTAACTGATGGACAACCCTTTGATTTTTAATTTTTTTAATTTTAGTGTTAATTGTTGTAGTCTATATAAAATTACACAAATTTTACAAATTTCAAGTGTCAATATACATATGTATGTACATACAATTGTATGTATATTACATGTGATTACATTACATGGGACGGACATCGCTTGTTCGTCTTCCCTATGCATAAGGATCCATAATTTATATACTTTATGTGCCGCTTATTAATATTGTAGAAATTACACACGGAATGACAAACGTATATATACTCTTTTACCATTTTTTGGTAAAGGGTATACAAATGAACTGCCGAGAGAGTTCGATCCAAGTCAAACTTGTATTATTAAAGTATTAAGTATATCAATCGTTTCAGGCTTATCGGCGCATAGTGGCACATTTTGTGAGTTGGCGGTCAAAATTCTATAACTTTTGACTGGGTTTAAATTTTTTAATGAAATTTCTTTTGTTGGATAGAGGACATCTTAAGCTTCAATGCAGTGTATTAACTTTAAGACCGGGTCTTATTAAAGTACACTTATATATGATTGAAATATGACTTTTGAAAATATAGGTATTATAGGTCTTAAAAAAAATTAATTTGTGAATGTAGTGATTTAACATTGCATTTTATAAATACCCAGCTAAAAAAATTATATATGGTCCATATATTTTTAATATATGAATGTATATAACTATACATGAATTTGTATGAATTCATGTATGGAAATATATGGGATTATACATGGCAAAACTATTATATATGAACTAATATATGGACTAATATATGAAATGTATTATAACATATGAGCTCATATATGAAAATTTATGAAGCTCTTCATATGTGGATCCATATATAAATATAAGATTTGATACATGGAGCCATATAAGAATGTATACATACATGATATCTGACATAAGATCGTTTTTGCAATCAAAAAAGCTTGGAATCTTATCACTGCTGAATTGAATCCATTAGAAAATACATACGGTATGCAAAGTTTATATGCGTACCCTCAACGTTTAAAAAAGAAAAACTGTTTGTTACAAAAAAACCATTCTTGTATGATTTTATACATTGTGGCCCCATTTAATATATCAAATAATCAAAAGGATAATCCAGTCATTAATTTTATAGAAAATAACAAAATTCTCTAGATAAGAAACAAAGTTCATATTACTGTATTGAAAACTATTGTTAGACGGATTATTTTTTTTTTATAATTAATTGCATTAGTTTTTAATCTGATTTCTTAAGCTAAATGTTATGTACGAATATGATTTATGTGTTTTTTAAATAATTCATTCACCTTTTGATGAATTATTTGTTCAAACAAATGTTTCATTAAATACAACCTCTCTCTCAAGTCTAAAAAAATTTTAATTTTAATAATTTAATTTATTGCACAGCAGTGCCTTTTGTGAATCAAGAGTATATGAATATGAATTTTGCACATACATGTATGAAAATGTATGAATATATATAATCATATATGCCCATATAGCCTCATTTTTCAGATCCGAACCATATATGGGATATCATATATGCTCCATACATATTTTTTTAGCTGGGTAGTACCGTTAACTGAACTAAAAAATTACATACTTAATTAAGCCGTCCACCTGGGTCCATTTTATTTTGAACTTTAGCCCTCTTCTCCAGTGGACCACTTAGAACCGTGGTCGGCAGCCTATACAATTTGATTTTACAATAGTGTGTGTAAACTCTCATCACGATCCGGTGTTGCCAGTGAAATTTCATCCCATTTTCCTAATTTTAAATTTTAAATCTCCAAAGGAAAATTTATTTTATTATGTTCAAAAGAAACACTTAAGTTTTGTTTATAAAGAAAGGCATCTTTCTTAGTGCTACTTAAATGCAATGGTTAGTAAAAAGATGTTATTTAGGAAATTTTCCTAGAATAATTTAAATATATTCTTGAAAATGCCTTTGCATGTCATGTTTTTTCATGCGTGACAACACACATTGTCAAATCAAACATTCTGGTTTTTAAAAATAGTTTTCTGAAATTTAATCTTTTTAGTAAATTATCATCACACATATTTTCTTATTGTGTCAACGCTGATTCTTAACAGCATGCGATACACACAACTTGTCTGCTTGAATGTTTAAGATAGGCTGATTAATGTTGTTTATTTCTCATCAATGCGTGTGTACACATACGTAATAGAAGAGTATATTAAAAGTCGCGGCGCCCTTATTTCGCTGACCAACGACTTAGAATACGTGTTTGAAGCTCATAGTTGCTTTAAATATATTAATATTTATTATTACTTAGCAAAACTAATTTTTTTAATCGTTGATATCACTGTGAAATTTTAGGGCAATCGGTCCACATTTACTCATAGGGCCCTTGTAAGTTAAATTTTGTTAAATATCCTTGGTGATCATAATTCACTAATAAATGTAAGTTCGACAGCCTTAAATGTTATTATTATATAAACAATTTAAAAATATATTTTAAACGTGAATCCATAACAAATATGTAGGAGATCCATATTCGAAAAAAGATTTTACCATAAATTCCAATGCCAAATAAAATAAAATTTCTTTTATAAATTTTCAATATTTATTGTGCTTTTGTCCTCTAATTCTTATATTAATTTGCATAGAATACATTTTTTATTTAACTGTCTTAGTGAAAATTTCATCTAAGTATGTCTCCTGTTCATCTTCAAGGAGCTGCTTGGCGTCTTTGTCCAATTTCATGGGGGTGGAATTCCATTTTTGTCGAATGCTGGAGATATATGGATCAGAAGTGCACAGTAAAATATTAAAGAGGTCTTCATTGCTACTATATCTAGATATCTTTCTTGTGTTGTGCTCGCGAAAATATCTATAATCTTTGTTCCTTTTTTCTTGCGCTTCTTCAGAAAAATCTCCAATCGGAAGCATATTGTGTTGAATAATGATTTCCCCATAATGTAGTATTTTATGGACTGTCGATGGCATATTCCTGCAATCATATTTTTCGTTGTATAGTTTCGCTGTTTCATTAGCATACTGACCAAATTTTCTTGCATTTACCTTTTTTATTACTTACAGTATGATTTTGTAGCATTTTATTAATTCAAAATCTACTCCTGTAATAGCTGCAGCAGTTTCACGATAAAAAATTTTTCTTGCTGTGTTGCCATCATTTGTGTTTCCTTCTCCTTGCTTTGGCTGATCGATCAGTAAATCCAATTCTAAATATTTTTGTTGTGCGCGTTTTTTTTTGCCTCTCTTTTGGCTTTATTTTCGTCACTATTTCGTACTCTTCCTTTAAAATTTAAATCATTGCTTAGCTTAAATATTTGTTCCATAAATCAAATTTTAGCATGGAGTGGGGACAAGCCAAACTCGTAGGCTTTTGACTGGTGTCTTCTGTTGGAAGTTGACTTAATTGGCTTGCAGTTTTTTTTGCAAATAGCACAGCTCGAATATGATTTTGTTTCAGTTATGGCCTGTGCAACTTTTCCATCAATCATTGTAGGTAACATTTGATAATTTATTTGAATCTCTTGATCGTTAAGTAACAAAGTTATCGGTTGAAGTTTATCTATTTGTTGTTTAAGTTTACATCCTTCGTTTCCTTCTTAAAAGCAAATTTAATTGGTCTGCAATATTTTGTTGAGGAAGGCATTTCGTTTTTCCATATGTAAATATCGGTTTCTTTGCTAGTAGATGGCTCAAAATTAATGTTATTTGTTTTTAGTCTTAACGGAACAAAAGATATCAGAAATAAGTCGGAATCTGATATATTTTCTGCATTATACTGCTTATATCGCTTTTGTCCAGAAGATCCATCGCATCCCCACTTAGAAATTAATGTTAGGCTACAGTCTTTAGCTTTTTAATATTATCTATGTCAAATGTATTCAACAATCTTTCCGCAGTATGATTTAATATGTCTTGCAATACCACCTCAGCTGAACTTTCTGTAATGTTTATAGAATTTTGTAGTGGCAAACAATCTTTTTTAATCAAAACCATATACTGATATTTTGTTAGCTTTAAGTCCAGAAATATTGAAAAAGCTTCTTCAGATGTAAATTTTTTATCATCGATTGGTGTTGGAATGATCTTTAAATTCCTCTTTACACGCTTGGGGCTCGCTTTCATTGCATTTTCTATTATATAAATTTTTTAGTTTTATATTTTGTTGGTCCTAGTTGATGGAAAAACGTATCTTTAATTATTTCTTGAGAAACTCCTTCATTCATGCTTTGCAGCTTTCGGCTTTGGGAACTTTCACTACACTCCTCAACTGGTCTGGCAGGTCGGCCCACATTTGCTGGTTTTGGTTGGCTCTAAAATACAACTTCGCTTGTAACCCATTGTTTGTTACAGTTAAACATTTTTCCTTATTTCTATTGCCTTCATTATACCGTTTATTTAATCGCGTTAAAAAATGATTAATTTTTTTTAAATGGTCGCACAACTCAAAATAAGGGTCTTTTAAAATATGTAATATAACATCGTTTTTGATTTTTTTTCTTCAAAATAAATTTTAGCAAGATCGTTATAACTGAACTTAGCCATAGTTTTGACAATACTGATCGTCTTTATTATTATTTTGTCTCTTTTTCAAGTTTTCTTAAAGTGATTCAACGAGAGAAAGAGAGGAAATAACTCATTAAAAACTTGAACACAAACTGTCCGTATCTAGACAACCGGGCAGGCTTAAAAGAGAATTAAAGAGACCTGCTGCAAGAAAACCTGATGTGTCTATCGTATTTTAACCTTTATATAAGCAGCAGCTACCTGGGTACACAATAAAGTTATAACAAATGGTCGAATATATCAGTCCAAATACAACAACTCATGTACCTACCCCCGCTTATATATAACTAAACATTTTTTAATGGCTTAAATTACAAAAATGCATTTAATGCATTATAATAACAGTCTTTTATTATACCCTTTTCATTAATAAAACTTCTTCGAAAAAAAGGAAAACATTCACACACAAACACATGTAAATATACCGCACTCCCATACCTAAAATATCTGACATGCAAGCAGTAAAATCATTGTAGTTCCTACAGACGCTAATATAAATTAAAAATATGAGCATATTATAACAGCTCAGAGTACGTACTATAACACGTTATACGTAATTTTCCGAAGTTTTTCGCAGAAAAAAAATTTGCGTTCCACTGAACATCGACATTTGTGTATATTTTGGACTCGAGCAAAGTAAGGCACGATTTTTTCAATTTATTTTATAAGTTAAGAATTGTGATATTGTGTAAGGAAAATTTTTTTTTCCAAAAATATATAAAACCAAAAAAAGGTATGCCCACTTGAAGTTCAAAAATTTTCTAAAATATTTTGAGTTTCAGCTTCTCTTAAAAAAAGCGCGTTTTTGATCACCCTATTCGAAGAGAAATAACCGAAATAAAAACTTAAATTTCTGGATTTCGAGGTTCCTATGTGTTTACTTTTTTATATAAAAAAATTAAATCGGTGACACCAAAAAAAATTTTCTTAAAGTCTTTTGGTCGCCATCTCTTCAAGTGTGCCACTCTGTGGCGTAGTCTAGCGGCGTTAAATAGCATGGTTTTGGAGGCCAGTTCACTGGTCCGAAACGTGAAACTATGCGGTTACCAAACGTTTCCTTCAATAAATCAATTGTCACATGTTGCGCCGTCTTGTTAAAACCACACCTCCTGCACATCATGGTTTTTCAATTGATAAACGAAGAAGTCAGTAATCATGGCGGATTGACTGATTCGGGCCTTCCTCTACGCTACGCTCTGTAGCAGGTATGACATCTTCTGTACGCACTGTACGATGTCTCTGTGGATACGTATTATCATTTAGAGTAAACGTGATACGAAATCATTCCATAGTTAATCGAATTAATTGCTCTGATGGACAATTATGTTGATCCTAAAATGGACGCAGTGTGTGATACGTATTTCGAACAGAACCATAATTTTCAAAATAAATTTGCTTGATTTGGAAGCGTTGTTCATGCGTAAGTCTATTCACATTGAAATGCCAAACCAAACTAAACATAAATCACTTGAAAGCTGACAAAATGGCAGCCAGTTTAAAAACTGTTGTCAACTTAAAGTTTTATATCTCCATAAAAATTACTCTATAAGTATGAGAGAAATTCCCAAAATATTTTATGCAGTACTGCGTTTGTATTTACGGGTGGTAGTGCTTTATTGGAAAATAAAAATAAACTCGCGCAGATGTCTAATACATACATATGTATGTATATATTTACTTGTACTAGCAAAAATGTGATGACATATTTTGTAAGAAACATCAACGGGAAACGGAAGCTTTGGCTATGATGAAACGAAGGAAAAATACAAACCCACTTTTTTTAAACGAATTTCGCTTTAATATACATAATTGTATATACATATCCATATATAGACATTTTGTGTTGCAGCTGATGTTGCTACTTTTGATTTAATCATAAGAAGCTTATAATATAATTAAACATTATAATTTTGATTTTATTTCTTAAGAATTGCCTGTTTGTGTTTAAAATTTCGTGTTGACAAAGTAAGGTTATATAAAATGTATGAGATTTTAAGAATAATTAAATCGATGATTTTTACTGTTGGGTTCTTTTATACTCATATCATCGTTATCACTCTGTTTTTGGTTTTAGTTTAGATTGAGGGTTTGGGCAATTAATGTTTTAAATATTCTAAGACTTTAATCAACTAATCATATTGTCTTGCTTACGGTTCAACACTGAAGAAAGAGCCACGTTCTAACGAATGGCGATGACGGAGGGGGAAAAACATACACTCAGCCCTTTCTTTACACAGTTACACAAAGAAAAGATTGTGTAAGAAATCCATATGGAAAACTTAGTGATTCGTTCGATATCTTTAAAAATCGCGTATGTTGAAAAAAGTCCATATACTTTTTGATTAAAACGTCCAAAATCAACATCGAATAGTTTTATTTAAAAACCCCCTACTGAGCACTTAAGCACGAAATACTGAACAACAAAATATTCTGTTAAAGAAGAATTGCAGAGTGACTTAAAATTCGTTGCAGACAGTGCATTGCTTGTGAACAAATTTTCATTTTAATGCCGAAAACATACTCGTTACTTACAGCCTGTTTTTCAAAAAGTAAGGTAAGTGTATACCTTCTTAAAAATAACGAAGGCAAACATTTTTACTCTTTTTAACATTGAAACATTTTCATGTCAGTGATAAATAAATTTAGTAAAGTGCAATTTTGGCTTTGACATTTTTTTTAAGTTATGGCGTTTTTTAGTTTTAGGTTTTGTAGTTTTGGTTTTTTTTTATTTTTGGCGTTTTCTTTTTTTTTGCGATTTTTCGATTTTGGCGCTTTATTTTACTTTGAACGATTCTTTTTAGTTTTGGCCCTTTTTTAATTTTGGCGATTTTTCAGTTTTTTGTATATCTTTAATTTTGGCGATTTTTTCATTTGCTGATTTTTTAGGTCTTGGCGATTTATTTTATTTTAACCGTTTTTGTTTTGTTTTGGGCGCTTTTTTCGTTTGGCGATTTTTGTTCGGTTTTTAACGATGTATAATTTTAACATTTTTTTAAATGGAGGATTTTTTCTAATTTAGAGCTCAAGATTTGTGATAAGTTTCGTAAGAATTGGTGAAGTAGAACCTCGTGAAATATTATAGAAAATTTTAATGGGCGTAACTCCGCCTATTTTTTAACTTTTAAATTGTTAATTACAAGAACCAAAGGTATTTTATAGGTTTCGGAGCAGTAGAATATCAGAAAATGATATAAAGAAATAGTGGGCGTGTTCTCGTCCACGTTTTTTACAATGGTAGCAATGGAAAGCTATACCCTCTCAGACAAAAAAAAAATTTAAAATCGGTCTAAAATGTACTGAGTTATGAAGATACATTCCAAAAAAAAATATAGAGGAATTGTAAACCTCCTCTTTTTTTTGAAGTCGGTTAAAAAGGCAACACATGCTGAATAATATTTGTTTTATATTTGCTAAAACATTAACAATTCGAAATTATAATTTGTATTAAAGATACGTTTAAATAACTATTGCGGGGTTTGATGGATCCTGTGCTCATTTCACCCAAAAATTTATTAGAACAACTAGAGATATTTCATTTAAACAAATGAGAAATTCAACTAATAATATAAATAATAACAATACCCTAGAATTTTTTTTCAATTACGTTGTTACTAAATTTTAGTTTTTAGTTTTAGTTTTAGTAACTAAAGCTAAATCTTTACAATTTGCATGGACGATTATATAAGCAATTAAAATATTTATTTCACTTAATTAAATCGATACGTGTTTCAGAAAGCTCAAATATTATTTATTTTAAATTCATATAACCATGCAAATATTTGTATATGCTTGACGAATATTGCAACATATTTTTCCAAATGAATTTTATTATAAAAGGTTTAATTTTATTGAATGAAAAATAAATATCTCCGAAATTAACATTAAAAGCTGCGCATTAACATTTGCATTTAAAGTTAATAATTGTATAATTGTTTTTATTTCATTACAGAATTAAAGAACAACAGCAGTAGTATACATTGCAGAGGTAAATTTTTTACTTCAATTATTAAATCATGTTTAACTGTTGAACAAATAAATGAATTAATAAATGTTTCATATAAATATTTACACTGTTAAAGGCATAATGCCTTAAAATGTGATACAGTGAGTCCTTTGGAAAAAATTACAATATAAAAGTATCTTTAAAGCCGTGCTCGGCAACCTATACCATTGTATTTTGCAATTTTGTGAATTATACTCTCACCACGATCCGGTGTTGCCAGTGAAATTTCATCCCATTTCCCTAATTTCAAATTTTAAATCTCCGAAGATAAAATTGTTTATATTATGGTCAGAAGAAACACTCAAGTCTTGTTTATAAAGAGAGGCATCTTTTCTTAGTGCAATCTTAATGCAATGGTGAGTAAAAAAATGGTTTTGTATGAAATTTTCTTAAAATAATTTAAATATATGCTTGCATGTCATGGTTTTTCATGAGTGACAGCGGACGTTGTCAAACCGAACATTCTGGTTTGTCAAAATAATTTTCTGAAGATAAAAAGATTCAGCAAATTATCATCATATATATTTTCTTATTGTGGCAACGCTGATTCTTAACACTATGCGATACAGATAACTTGTATGCTTAAGTTGGACTGATTAATGTATGTTTAAGTTGGACTGATTAGTGTTGTTTATTTCTCATCAATGCGTGTGTACACATACGGAATAGAAGAGTATATTAAGAGTTACGGCGCCCTTATTTCGCCGACCACGGCTTTAAAGCAATGATAAAGAAACACATACATTTATTAAGTAAAAAAGAGTAAAATGCATGCTTGTACGAATGTATTGTGTAAAAAAGAGCATAACGAAGTGCCCACGGGCGGCCTTGTGATGATCTCTGGTTTAAATCACTGGTGTGAAATAAAGTTGGAGAAACACCTAATCTTTATGGAAAGATAGTCTCAACAATTTTGTAAGCACTCACTAATCCTTGTTGGTAGGCCATATTATTTCACTCTCTCTCTCTCTTTTGTTTTTGTTTGCTCCCTTTAAAAATTATGCCTACAAAAAAATGGTAATTTACAACACAAATGTGTAAGTTTAAATTTTTAATGATTTAAAAAATATATGTATATACCTAAACCTTTTTAAAGTAATGTCAAAGTTTATTTCAACAGAGAGAGATTTAACATTGGCTTGCCATATAAATTGGAGAAATAATGTTATATTTCGGAATATGACAATTATTCGCAATTTTGGCTAATCCTTGGCATAATTCTCATATTCTATTTCAATTTAAAAACTTGCAAATAAGGCTAACGGAGACTTCTCTCAGTGTTTCCGCAGACAAGTGTCGTACATTATGTTTTTAGAAAAAAAATTTTGGAAATAAGAAGAGAAATAAAAGTACAAACGCTTAAGAATTTTTTTATTTATTCAGAATTTTAAATGCCATTTAGCAGATGTTTTAGGAGAGAGTTTAATATTTTGCTAGACTTTTCTCCGACATTAATATGACAACTCGTCATAAGACTTTTTCACGTTTTGACAGATATTCTTTCGACATTTTTCATTTATAAAAATTCCTTTAGAACTCAAGAAGATCTGATTTCTTGTCAAATACTCATACAGTATTCAAACACACTTCGAATGTAAAGTTCCTGAACGTACTCTGACTGAATGCCCCAAAAAATTTCACTGCTACAACAGGGTGTGCGAAAAGTTTTGTTTCGAAGCATTTAGGTCTTCCTTTAACTTTTTTTGCTTACATAATTTTCTTATGGAACTGCTACTTAGTTTTTTTTTTATAAGACAAAAAGAAATTTAGAAAAATTGTATTTTGATTTCAACACAAATTCCAACGTTGCGTTGCATAGCGTTCAGGAAAACAGTCCAGTAATATTTCCCTTATACGAAAAATGTCTTTAAAATAAATTCTTATGTATATGTACTTTGCGTAATATGCAGCACAGTGAACCAGCACAAATTTTTTAAACTTGCACACAAATTAAAAAATGTATATGCTAAGAAATTATCAAATTTTATTATTTAGGCTTGAGTCAAGATTATTGTACATGCTGCTGAGTATACATTTGCCATTGTCGTTAAAGTTATGTTTTTTTGTTTGTAAAGCAATGCCACACAACGAAAAATATCGGAAATGTACTAAACATTAGCATTTGATGGCTATCGATACCACAGTTATGTTGTTGTTTTCATTTGTAACAATGTGAAAAGCACATACTTATATACATGTATTTGTATATGGATAAGTACTTTATTTCTCTCGAAGTATAGAGCTGCCAGTTAATTTTTTTCCATTTATTTTGAGAAATAGAATTTCCCGAAATTTCCAATTAAAATAATATAATATCTCACAAGTAGTCTTCTCTTATTAAGGGCCAAATTTACAGTCATTAGTTAATTATTAGTACACTAAAATGATAACAATTGTTTAGCTCTAATACTTCATATTCCCAGTGCATTGTTCAACTAAAGTTCTTAATATAAGCAAAGAATGGTAACCCTATCAAGCAGTTAAGTTTCACAAGTGGCAGCTCTGCTGTAGCATATGGATTTTGTTTACATTTGCTATATTATTTCTTAAAAATGGATCAAACATTGTGCGCTCATCTAACTTTACTGTGAAATATATTGAATTAGTGCCGAAATGGGTTCGGAAAAACTATAATAGAAATTAAAATAAAAAGAATGTGTTACAGCTAAATACAAAGAAGATGCTTGAAGGCGTATGTTTCAAATGTGTATACAAATTTTCACAATACAATAATACTAATAATGATTACAACGAATCTAACTATTTGTTAACCAATGAAATTTGGCGGTTTAACTAATAGTAAACAAATAGCTGTGAATCAAATATTATTGGTTAAACTCTTGCTATTAGTTATTAAATTACTGTAAATTTCGGCCTAAGGGATGTATGTAATTGGAATTTATTTATTTGTTAAAAATAAAAATTCCAATACTTGGGTTGGAAATTACCTCTATTAAGCAGGGACCGTAACTGTTATGACTTTTATCGAAAAAGTCAAGAAAAAAAGTTATTTTTAACTTTTATTTTTTAAGGCAGAAATAAAAGTTATTACTTAACTTTTATTTTTTAAGGCAAAAATCTTTTAATTTTTCAAAGCAAAAATAAAAGTCTTGAATTAATTTTTTAATTTTTCAAGGCAAAAATAAAAGTCTTGAATTAAGTATTGCATAGTAATACACTAGTTTTATAAAAAAAATAACTTTATAAAATTCTGATGATTGATGTCAGTCTTTTAGTAAAAGATGAAAAATTTTCACTTTTTTATTAATCCAAACAACTTGATGATTTTAAATAACTTTTTATCTTTAATTAATAAACACTTTCAGTTTAACGTACCACTACACAGTTTTTATACAAATTAAGCTTCAAACGATTTAAGACTCTTCGTATATAACAGAAAAAAATTAAATTACTTGTTTTGCATTTTAGATTTTTAGTAAAAAATTAGCAGTGAAAAGATTCAAAATGTTGCCGTTTGTTTTCGTACAAAGAACTTATCAATTGGACATTACCATGTTATTAAATGTGAACGTCGTACACATTTAAAAAGAAAAAAAAAAACCAGTTAAAATAAAACCGATTTTATTTATTGATTATAAGCCTAACTTATAGTTCTAAATTAGCCACGTAATGGGTGCTAAATATGATTTGGAACAATTTATGGTTTCAAGATAATTAGAAAAAATCAAGGCAAACCCTTGTGACAAGAACTGAATTTGTTTTTTTGAACAATCATTGATATCAGCCAAACCTGAAGGAATATTTTAATCGAACGCATTTTAAAATGTTGTGCACTGATGCTTCATTAAAATAGTTTTGATTTTAAATGATTTATATATATTTTTCTTAATTGAATTTAAGTCACAACTGCATGTGGCATGCCGCACGTTAAATTTTTTTCCATCATTACATTTTATTGTTTCGGTTGCTCCTTTTCAAAAATTAAAACAAAATATTTTTTTGTCTAATTTTTTGACATATTTTTATATGTTCGTTAGCGTTTTAAGTCTTTATTTATAAATATAAAAATATAAGCTTAGTAATTTTTTAAAAAATTAATTCAAGTATTGAACGTATTTATTATAACATGTTATTAAACTTAAAAAAATATGTACCATGAATAAAGTATTGTGAGTAATAAACTAAAACGAAAATAAAGCATAATTTAAAGGAACATAATATCCGATTTTTCCGAATATGCAGTTTTAGCTGCTTTTAAATCTTGATCATGTCAGCAAAAGAAGTGCAACCATGCTATACTTAGACTGCTTCTTTCCATTTTCGTCTAAGTTACATACATATGTATGTATCACTATCAGATGGCATAAAATACATTTTAGCCACAGCTTTTTCCTAGCATTCCATGTTTTTAGTTTATGCTTTTGCAATAGTAATTCACATTCCTTAAATTTTTCCCCCCGCCGTTTGCAACGCTCTTTATTTTTCGCCGTTTTTGCTCATCTCAATTTCATTAATTTAAAAGTATGTAATTTTTTTTTAATATTAAACTTACAATATCGCACGTGACCAACTTTATATCGATCGCAAATTTTTATGTGTCAGCAAGTCTTTTTTTAATTTGATTGTATTAAATATCTCTATTCGTTCTCAACATTTTGATGATCTTTCTGCATATAAGTTCGAAGCGCTGATAACAAATAAAGTTTTTCGCTGTCGCACGTGACATCGAATCATGTGATTTTGGTAAGTTATGTGCAAATGCATAGTTTCTTATGCACTGGTTTTTTACTTTTTGTACCCTCAGAAAAATTTTCGATATTAAAAGTCAATGGATAATGCTTTTCGTTAAGAACGTTTATCAACAAAACAAAACGTGCAAAAAAATATCCTAATAAAAAAGTTACCTTTATTTAATTTTACATTATAATATCTCGAAATGGGTTATGTATAAATACTTTAAGTTCAATTTGATTATTTAATTTTTAGGTGCCGCTGGAAAGGCCCATATAAAAAGACACATTTATTTTCATGTAAGTAAAAAGTTCAAATAAGACATTTTTTAGTTTTAATCAGACCTGGGAAATTTGCATTAAATAAGGTAATGCATTGAGCATTTTCCTACATTAAACCAAATCAATGCAAATGCAAATTTATTGAATTAACACTAAATCGTATGCTTTTAATGCATTATTTTTTCCATTGAATTAAAATCCCCTCAAAGTAATGCATTAATATTGCATTGGCATTAAATTTGATATTTTTAATGCACTATTTTTTGCATTGCATTAAAATATCCTCAAAGTAATGCACTAATATTACATTAGCATTAAATTTCATATTTTTAATGCACTAGTTTTTGCATTGAATTAAAATCACTTCAAGGTAATGCATTAACATTGCATTGGTACTAAATCACAAGTAAAAATTGCACTGATTTTGCATTACCACTAATGAAGTAATGCAATATGATTGCATTGTCGCTAAAACCTATTGTACATAATAAAATTAAACAAAGGATGAACAAAGCAAATAAAAATTAAAAAATACAGTAAAGCTCACATTGAGGCCACCCAATAAATGAAAAATATTCATTGAACATACACATCTCACTTAATCAACAAGAGGGTATTAAGTCAAAATTTTTGATATCTCACTTTTTGCAGGAAACCAACTAACAACACCAATATCTATCTACTGAAAAAATTTCAACGTATTTGGATCACTCTTTTGTTGATAAAATTTTTTTTACTTTATGATTTTAATACGAAATGTAAGTGTTTTTATGATGAAATTGCTCAAATTTTTTCTGATTTGCGACTCTTTTCAAAACATAGATATTCTTATATAATAATTGCAAGGTTTTAAAATAAAAACAATGTACATATATTTTCAAATGGAATTTGCTCACCGTGATGTATTTGGATTTTTAAATTTTAATACAATGTAACCACAAACGGTTTTTCGTCTATACTGAAAATTTTAAAATTTTGACTTAATACTCCCTTGTTGATTAACCTTCCTTTTCACAACGTATGTTTAAGAGTTAACGTGAACTTTAACTGACAGTTCTTCATACAAAACTTCTCGTTAAAGTCCCTCTTCGCTTTTAATTGTACATTCTGAAAAGGGCCGTAAGTGCGATATGTATGTTCAATGAATATTTTTCATATGTAGGTGGCCTCAATGTAAACTTTACTGTATTCTTTAGTCTTCATTTGTTTTGTTCACCCTTTATTTAATTTTGTGTGCACAACATGTTTTAGTGACAATGCAATCATATTGCATTACTTCATTAGTGCTAATGCAAAATTAGTGCATTATTTACGTGTGATTTAGTGCCAATGCAATATTAATGCATTGCCTTGACGAGATTTTAATTCAATGCAAAAAATAGTGCATTAAAAATATTAAATTTAATGCCAATGAAATATTATTGCATTACTTTGAGGAGATTTTAATTCAATGCAAAAAATAGTGCATTAAAAATATCAAATTTAATGCATTACTTTGAGGGGATTTTAATTCAATGGAAAAAATAATGCATTAAAAGCATACGATTTAGTGTTAATTCAATAAATTTGCATTTGCATTGGTTTTTTTTAATTTAATGCTAATGCAAAAGTAATGCATTTTGCCCAGGTCTGGTTTTAATTGAACTGTAGTGAATTTTAATCAGAAATAATTTCTTATTTGGACTTAAGTTCAGTAATTTCAATTCTTATGAATGAATGAAATATTTTTATTAATTAATGTGAATTTCTAAAGAAGCGAAGAAAAATTATACTATACTTTATAGCTGGGGTAAAAACCGGTGCTACAATACTTACATGTATGTACCGACGGTACATCGAATAAGTAAAAACAATTTATGTTAAACACACTTATGTAGAGTAATATAAATTTAAGCTAGCCTAAATAGGTAAATGAAATAATGGAAAAACAAAAAGTGAATAGTGATAGTTATAAATATGTTTACCAATGGTAAATCAATTGTATACACAACAATCACTTCTCATATTCCGTTTCATAAAAATTTACGTTAAATAGCTGATGTTAATCACAATTTCTACCCAAGTAGATAGACTAGGGTGCTGATGAAGTGCGTGGCTGCACAGAAAAGTATCGGTATTTCCCCCAGCTTAAAGTCTAAGTTTAATTTTTCTTCTCTTCTTTAGAAACTCACATTAATTAATAAAAATATTTCATTCAATAGGAATTGAAATTAATGATTATTACCGTAACTTAAACCCGAATAAGAAGTTATTTCTGATAGAAAGCTTAAACTCATAATTTTATATTAAAATAAAATTTGTCGTTAAATAATTATATGCTCGTATTGTGGTAAATTGTGAACATTTTCTCAAAAAAAATTCCAATTCCCAAATCAATACTTTTATCTCTAGAACATGGGGAGCAACATTTCCCAGTCTGGCACCACTGACCTAATATATTAGTTTTAACAACATCACATTAAATTTCCTTTATTTACAAAATTAAAAAAAAATTGTTGAAGTCAGCATAATTTTACTGTTTGTACTCAAAATCAGTGAATTAAACTCCAACTGGAAATTTATGTTGGATCACCATCTCGAGTGTAATTTCAGTTTCAAGAACATCAATGCAACAGTTGACATTCGGTCTTTTAAAGAAGTGTTTAAGCATAATTTGTAGAAAACAGGAAAAAAAACAAATTTACAAAATGCAAGAATCTGGGTAATAATGATTTATTCTTCTAGAAAAATCAAGTTTAAAAAAAGTTTTTCTTTTCTTTTTAAGCACATCGCGAATTTCTTTATTACGAGTAGAATCCGAAGTTTTATCAAGAGATACAGAAAAATCTTCAAAGGTGGCAATTAATTTGTGTATATTATTTAATGTTTTAGTATTTTCTGTGGTAATTGGATTAGTTATTTGGAGTATATATTTCAATAAAAGAAAATAAAAGATTATGTTTAATCATAATTTTATTTGATTGTGGTAATATGTTCTTATTTAATAAAACAAAAGAGAAACGAGGAAGGAAATACAGTGGTTTGTATTTTATACATAATTTCTAAATTAAACAAATAATCATACGTATGTGTATATCATTACCTTAATATACAATGCCCTAACTCATTATATTTTTGAAATCGAGATTTTTGCATTTTTCGATACATTTTATGTTCTTCCATCGAAATATATAAAAAACTCGAGTTCAAAAAAATAATGATAATTTAAAGGTAGCGGCATATATGTAAATATACAAAGTAATAAACAATAAATAACATATTAATTCACAAATAAATCAATAGCGGATTTTTTCAAAAATACTGAAAAACGAAAACATAATTTTTGAGCTGAAACAATAAAAAAATTTACCCTAAAACTTGTTCGGGACACAGCTGGAGCTACGAAAAATAAATTAAAACTTTTAACATCCATTCAGTTTTTTTTAATGACATTTTAACATCTTTCAGTGTAAACATTTTATTTAATGAAACATGTGTCTTTTAATATTATATTTCTAATTAATGCGAAGCAAAATGAATACTAATTTAAAACAAGTAAGAGTACTATGCTTGGCTGTGCCGAATCTTATATACCCTTTACCAAAGTGCGTCTATGTAGTATAGAGATAAGCACAGAGATATGTATGTAGATATTAATTTTGTGAAAAAATTCATAATTTTTGTCCTAGTTCAATTTTTAATAAATTAAATATGTTTTTTTTTTTTTGATATTAGCAATAAGTTGAATATCGATGCCTTACTTTCTAAAAAAAATACAAGTTTTCAGGAGAGCAAAAAAGAAACGGTTCATTTCTTTATACTTCGGTGTTTAGATAATAGTTCATATGCAATTATTAAGGAATTGATTACATCTATATACATATATTAGTAGTAATTTTAATTATGAAGCGCATTTATTGAGATACGAGTTTGGTGCATTAAGAGTAATTTCAATTCTTGATACTTGATGAATAAGTTACCCGTTTGATGCACTTATAGCTAAACAAACAAATAATGCCGTTATATCAAAACTATCAAATGAAAACAATATTTAATATCCCACTTGACAAATGAGATTCGATCTAATGTTCGCTAAAGCTTCGAACTTCGAAAATAGTTTTAGTATTGTACATCGATACCAAGTAAACTATGTAAATTTTTTTATTTAATAATCTTTGATTTTGCAAAATTGATAATTTCCTCAATTTAAACATCCCATTGGAAAAGGTTTATATAGTGGTTATATGTAAAGGTTTATTCCTAAACAATTTTTTTAATTTTTTGAGCTCAAAGGAACGGTTTCAGGGAAATGAAACGGAACATGTTCTTTATTTAACCTTATAGTTAGGACTGTAATTTAGCGATAAATTTTATTTCCATCTCCATTTACTAAAAATAAATTCAGTAAAGTGCGACTCTGACTTGCGCACGAAGGGTTCCGTAGTAATACTATATGAACTTTAGCCTATATAAATTATAATTTTGGCATTTCTTTCGTTTTTGGGGGTTTTCGGTTTTAAGCGTTTTTTAATATGGTTTTTTTAGTTTCGCTGTTTTTTGCGCTTTTGGCGTTTTTTTAATTTGGTGCTTTTTTTAAGTTTTCGTTATTTTTTTTTTTGTTTTAGCTATTTTTTTGGTTCTTAACACTTTTTTTAATTGGGCGATTTTGGCGATTTTTTTGACTTATCGATTTTTTTCATATAGGCCATTTTTTTGTTTTGAAGATTTTTTTCATGTTAGCAATTTGTTTTGTTTTGGCGATTTTTGCGGTTCTTGGCGTTTTTTTCGTCGTGGCATTTTTTTTAGTTTTGACAGGTTTTTCTCGTTTTGGAGATATTTTTCGTTTTTTAGCGTTTTTTTTTTTAATTTTGGTGATTTTTTCATTTTGGCGATTTTTTTCGTTTTAGCGATTTTTTTCAATTTTGGCGATTTTATAATTTTCGGATTTTTCAGTTTTACCGTTTTTGAAAATTTGAAGAGATTAACTCTTACGATTTCCAAAATATAGCAATTTGCCAAAATTACGTAGTCAAAATTGCATTAACTGATGGACCACCCTTTAAATTAAATTTTTTTAATTTTAGTGTAAATTGTTGTAGCCTATATAAAAATACACTAATTTTACAAATTTTAAGTATCAATATACATATTTACATACATACATACAATTGTATGTATATTACCTGGGATTTTAAAATTTTTCGTCACTCATTTTGGAACACCCTTTAATTTTTTAATTTTAAAAATTTTTTGTTATAGTTCTTCATACACTATCCAAATTTCAGACCCGTAGGTCTTACCGTTCCTGAGAAAAGAGCCTTCTTCCTAAAACATGAAATATGTTTAATTATTAGACAAAATATTAAAGTTTTCCAACCCTTAAACGTATTTTTAATTTGTTAAATTGAAAAATTTTTTTTTTAATTATAAATACCAATTTTATTCGCACCGAAGTATAAAATAAGTTAATTTAATAAAAACGTAATAAAAACTAGTTTTCGGTAGTTATTTTGTATGGGAAAATAGAGTTTGAGTTTTCCAGCTCTGAAACCGTCTGCTCGATTTTGCTGATTTTCAATAGCAGAATTTTTCGGAAAATTTCTGACACACCAGTCCAAGAACGAAGTCTCTACCTATTCTGGTAGCTTGGGAAAACCGATTTCACGTACGGACAGAAGGACAGAAGGACATCGCTTGTTCGTCTTCCCTATGCATAACGATCCTGATTATATATACTTTATGTGTCGCTTATAAATGTTGTGGAAATTACACACGGAATGACAAACCTATACACATATATCCTTTTACCTTTTTTTGGTAAAGGGTATAAAAATATATTTGTGGGTGGATATGCACGTCTAGATGCATTTAGTTCCTGCTCAAGCATCTACACTTTTTTTGTAATTCAGATAAGTCAATTGTAGTTTAGAAACCGTCAATTTAAATTCAGAAAGTAATAAATATTCACCCTTTTTGCGAATGTCAACGTCGCCCCAAATGAGGTTGATGGCGTAGTAATAACATTGGTGTTGACAATAGTTGAAGGTAAGCCGCGAATAACGTTTTAAGTAACAAAATAATAATTTTTCAGGAGAGTAAAAAAAGAACTGTTTTTAACCTACCATTTCCACATGAAACTAATTGCACGAAAGTAGCAATACAATCAACATACTCACATTGTTTTTAATTTCCAGTCAGCTTTCAACGATTTTTTCAGGAAAGTAAATTTGTGATGTTTTCAGAAAGTAAAATAAAATAAATTCAGTGAAGTGCGACTTTGACCCGCGCACGAAGGGTTCCGTACGGACACGAGATATGTAATTCAATACGAACAATATAAACTATAGTTTTGGCATTTTTTTCGTTTTTGGGTTTTTTCGGTTTTAAGCGTTTTTTTAGTTAGTTTTTGAACTTATTAGCGCTTTCTGAGTTTTGTCACTTTTTTCACGTTTTGGCGATTTTTTTTTGGTTTTTGAAGTTTTTTTAATTTTGGCGATTTTTTTTAATTTGGCGTTTTTTTCATATAGGTGATTTTTTTTTTTGGTTTTGGTGATTTTTTTTAGTTTTGGCACTTTTTTTTCGCTTTGAGGTTTTTTTTCGGTTTTTGGCGTTTATTTTAAATTTTGGCGACTTTTTCGTTTTGGCGATTTTTTTTTAATTTTGGCGACTTTTTTCATTTTGGCGATTTTTTTTTCACATAAACAATTATTTTGGTTTTGGCGCATTTTTCACGTTTTGGCGATTTTTTTCGGTTTTAGGCGTTTTTTTCATATTGACGATTTTTTTTTCATTTAAACGATTTTTTCGAATTTGGCGATTTATTTTAGTGCTAGATTTTTTTTTTAATTTTGTCGTTTTTTCGATTTGGCGATTTTTTTTAAATTTTTGGCGATTTTTCCAGGTTTTGGCGATTTTTTTCGGTGTGGCGATTTTATAATTTTCGGATTTTTTAGTTTTACCGTTTTTGAATATTTCAAGAGCTTACCTCTTACGGTTTCCAAGATATAGCAAGTTGTCAAAATTACATAGTCAAAATTGC
This sequence comes from Tachina fera, assembly GCA_905220375.1. Lineage (NCBI taxonomy): Eukaryota > Metazoa > Arthropoda > Insecta > Diptera > Tachinidae > Tachina > Tachina fera. The sequence goes on along the minus strand of LR999965.1, from coordinate 46,925,566 downwards.
ATTAACTGATGGACCACCCTTTAATTGAAATTTTTTAATATTTTAATGTTTATTGTTGTAGTCTATATAAAAATACACTAATTTTACAAATTTCAAGTGTCAATATACATATGTACATACAATTGTATGTATATTACATGAGATTTTAACATTTTTCGTCGCTCGTTTTGGAGCACCCTTTAATTTATAATTCTCATGTATTTGCTGTTGTAGTGGCCAAGGTTCAACATACTCTGTCCAAATTTCAGGTCCGTAGCTCTTACGGTTCCTGAGAAAATACCGTGTGACGGACAGACGGACAGCGTAGCGAAAACAATAGGGTTCCTTTTTTCACCTTTGGTGTACGGAACCCTAAAAATGAACCATGTATGTACATGCTAGCTAGCTAGCAATAGTATACTATACATGCTAGCTAGCTAGCAATAGTATACTATACATGCTAGCTAGCTAGCAATAGTATACTATACATGCTAGCTAGCTAGCAATAGTATACTATACATGCTAGCTAGCTAGCAATAGTATACTATACGCTAGCTAGCTAGCAATAGTATACTATACATGCTAGCTAGCTAGCAATAGTATACTATACGCTAGCTAGCTAGCAATAGTATACTATACATGCTAGCTAGCTAGCAATAGTATACTATACATGCTAGCTAGCTAGCAATAGTATACTATACATGCTAGCTAGCTAGCAATAGTATACTATACATGCTAGCTAGCTACCAATAGTATACTATACATGCTAGCTAGCTAGCAATAGTATACTATACATGCTAGCTAGCTAGCAATAGTATACTATACATGCTAGCTAGCTAGCAATAGTATACTATACATGCTAGCTAGCTAGCAATAGTATACTATACATGCTAGCTAGCTAGCAATAGTATACTATACATGCTAGCTAGCTAGCAATAGTATACTATACATGCTAGCTAGCTAGCAATAGTATACTATACATGCTAGCTAGCTAGCAATAGTATACTATACATGCTAGCTAGCTAGCAATAGTATACTATACATGCTAGCTAGCTAGCAATAGTATACTATACATGCTAGCTAGCTAGCAATAGTATACTATACATGCTAGCTAGCTAGCAATAGTATACTATACATGCTAGCTAGCTAGCAATAGTATACTATACATGCTAGCTAGCTAGCAATAGTATACTATACATGCTAGCTAGCTAGCAATAGTATACTATACATGCTAGCTAGCTAGCAATAGTATACTATACATGCTAGCTAGCTAGCAATAGTATACTACACATGCTAGCTAGCTAGCAATAGTATACTACACATGCTAGCTAGCTAGCAATAGTATACTACACATGCTAGCTAGCTAGCAATAGTATACTATACATGCTAGCTAGCTAGCAATAGTATACTATACATGCTAGCTAGCTAGCAATAGTATACTATACATGCTAGCAAGCTAGCAATAGTATACTATACATGCTAGCATGTATAGTATATGCTAGCTAGCTAGCATGTATACAATAGTATACTATTGCTAGCTAGCTAGCATGTATACAATAGTATACTATTGCTAGCTAGCTAGCATGTATACAATAGTATACTACTGCTAGCTAGCATGTATATAATAGTATACTATTGCTAGCTAGCTAGCATGTACACAATAGTATACTATTGCTAGCTAGCTAGCATGTATACAATAGTATACTACTGCTAGCTAGCATGTATACAATAGTATACTATTGCTAGCTAGCTAGCATGTATACAATAGTATACTATTGCTAGCTAGCTAGCATGTATACAATAGTATACTATTGCTAGCTAGCTAGCATGTATACAATAGTATACTATTGCTAGCTAGCTAGCATGTATACAATAGTATACTATTGCTAGCTAGCTAGCATGTATACAATAGTATACTATTGCTAGATAGCTAGCATGTATACAATAGTATACTATTGCTAGCTAGCTAGCATGTATACAATAGTATACTATTGCTAGCTAGCTAGCATGTATACAATAGTATACTATTGCTAGCTAGCTAGCATGTATACAATAGTATACTATTGCTAGCTAGCTAGCATGTATACAATAGTATACTATTGCTAGCTAGCTAGCATGTATACAATAGTATACTATTGCTAGCTAGCTAGCATGTATACAATAGTATACTATTGCTAGCTAGCTAGCATGTATACAATAGTATACTATTGCTAGCTAGCTAGCATGTATACAATAGTATACTATTGCTAGCTAGCTAGCATGTATACAATAGTATACTATTGCTAGCTAGCTAGCATGTATACAATAGTATACTATTGCTAGCTAGCTAGCATGTATACAATAGTATACTATTGCTAGCTAGCTAGCATGTATACAATAGTATACTATTGCTAGCTAGCTAGCATGTATACTATTGCTAGCTAGCTAGCATGTATACAATAGTATACTATTGCTAGCTAGCTAGCATGTATACAATAGTATACTATTGCTAGCTAGCTAGCATGTATACAATAGTATACTATTGCTAGCTAGCTAGCATGTATACAATAGTATACTATTGCTAGCTAGCTAGCATGTATACAATAGTATACTATTGCTAGCTAGCTAGCATGTATACAATAGTATACTATTGCTAGCTAGCTAGCATGTATACAATAGTATACTATTGCTAGCTAGCTAGCATGTATACAATAGTATACTATTGCTAGCTAGCTAGCATGTATACAATAGTATACTATTGCTAGCTAGCTAGCATGTATACAATAGTATACTATTGCTAGCTAGCTAGCATGTATACAATAGTATACTATTGCTACCTAGCTAGCATGTATACAATAGTATACTATTGCTACCTAGCTAGCATGTATACAATAGTATACTATTGCTACCTAGCTAGCATGTATACAATAGTATACTATTGCTACCTAGCTAGCATGTATACAATAGTATACTATTGCTACCTAGCTAGCATGTATACAATAGTATACTATTGCTAGCTAGCTAGCATGTATACAATAGTATACTATTGCTAGCTAGCTAGCATGTATACAATAGTATACTATTGCTAGCTAGCTAGCATGTATACAATAGTATACTATTGCTAGCTAGCTAGCATGTATACAATAGTATACTATTGCTAGCTAGCTAGCATGTATACAATAGTATACTATTGCTAGCTAGCTAGCATGTATACAATAGTATACTATTGCTAGCTAGCTAGCATGTATACAATAGTATACTATTGCTAGCTAGCTAGCATGTATACAATAGTATACTATTGCTAGCTAGCTAGCATGTATACAATAGTATACTATTGCTAGCTAGCTAGCATGTATACAATAGTATACTATTGCTAGCTAGCTAGCATGTATACAATAGTATACTATTGCTAGCTAGCTAGCATGTATACAATAGTATACTATTGCTAGCTAGCTAGCATGTATACAATAGTATACTATTGCTAGCTAGCTAGCATGTATACAATAGTATACTATTGCTAGCTAGCTAGCATGTATACAATAGTATACTATTGCTAGCTAGCTAGCATGTATACAATAGTATACTATTGCTAGCTAGCTAGCATGTATACAATAGTATACTATTGCTAGCTAGCTAGCATGTATACAATAGTATACTATTGCTAGCTAGCTAGCATGTATACAATAGTATACTATTGCTAGCTAGCTAGCATGTATACAATAGTATACTATTGCTAGCTAGCTAGCATGTATACAATAGTATACTATTGCTAGCTAGCTAGCATGTATACAATAGTATACTATTGCTAGCTAGCTAGCATGTATACAATAGTATACTATTGCTAGCTAGCTAGCATGTATACAATAGTATACTATTGCTAGCTAGCTAGCATGTAAACTATATTATACTATTGCTAGCATGTATACTATAGTATACTAGCATGTATACTAAAGTATACTATTGCTAGCTAGCTAACATGTATACTATAGTATACTATTGCTAGCATGTATACTACAGTATACTAGCATGTATACTATAGTATTCTATTGCTAGCTAGCTACCATGTATACAATAGTATACTATTGCTAGCTAGCTAGCATGTATACAATAGTATACTATTGCTAGCTAGCTAGCATGTATACAATAGTATACTATTGCTAGCTAGCTAGCATGTATACAATAGTATACTATTGCTAGCTAGCTAGCATGTATACAATAGTATACTATTGCTACCTAGCTAGCATGTATACAATAGTATACTATTGCTAGCTAGCTAGCATGTATACAATAGTATACTATTGCTACCTAGCTAGCATGTATACAATAGTATACTATTGCTACCTAGCTAGCATGTATACAATAGTATACTATTGCTAGCTAGCTAGCATGTATACAATAGTATACTATTGCTACCTAGCTAGCATGTATACAATAGTATACTATTGCTACCTAGCTAGCATGTATACAATAGTATACTATTGCTACCTAGCTAGCATGTATACAATAGTATACTATTGCTACCTAGCTAGCATGTATACAATAGTATACTATTGCTACCTAGCTAGCATGTATACAATAGTATACTATTGCTAGCTAGCTAGCATGTATACAATAGTATACTATTGCTAGCTAGCTAGCATGTATACAATAGTATACTATTGCTAGCTAGCTAGCATGTATACAATAGTATACTATTGCTAGCTAGCTAGCATGTATACAATAGTATACTATTGCTAGCTAGCTAGCATGTATACAATAGTATACTATTGCTAGCTAGCTAGCATGTATACAATAGTATACTATTGCTAGCTAGCTAGCATGTATACAATAGTATACTATTGCTAGCTAGCTAGCATGTATACAATAGTATACTATTGCTAGCTAGCTAGCATGTATACAATAGTATACTATTGCTAGCTAGCTAGCATGTATACAATAGTATACTATTGCTAGCTAGCTAGCATGTATACAATAGTATACTATTGCTAGCTAGCTAGCATGTATACAATAGTATACTATTGCTAGCTAGCTAGCATGTATACAATAGTATACTATTGCTAGCTAGCTAGCATGTATACAATAGTATACTATTGCTAGCTAGCTAGCATGTATACAATAGTATACTATTGCTAGCTAGCTAGCATGTATACAATAGTATACTATTGCTAGCTAGCTAGCATGTATACAATAGTATACTATTGCTAGCTAGCTAGCATGTATACAATAGTATACTATTGCTAGCTAGCTAGCATGTATACAATAGTATACTATTGCTAGCTAGCTAGCATGTATACAATAGTATACTATTGCTAGCTAGCTAGCATGTATACAATAGTATACTATTGCTAGCTAGCTAGCATGTATACAATAGTATACTATTGCTAGCTAGCTAGCATGTATACAATAGTATACTATTGCTAGCTAGCTAGCATGTATACAATAGTATACTATTGCTAGCTAGCTAGCATGTATACAATAGTATACTATTGCTAGCTAGCTAGCATGTATACAATAGTATACTATTGCTAGCTAGCTAGCATGTAAACTATATTATACTATTGCTAGCATGTATACTATAGTATACTAGCATGTATACTAAAGTATACTATTGCTAGCTAGCTAACATGTATACTATAGTATACTATTGCTAGCATGTATACTACAGTATACTAGCATGTATACTATAGTATACTATTGCTAGCTAGCTAGCATGTATACTATAGTATACTATTGCTAGCTAGCTAGCATGTATACTATAGTATACTATTGCTAGCTAGCTAGCATGTATACTATAGTATACTATTGCTAGCTAGCTAGCATGTATACTATAGTATACTATTGCTAGCTAGCTAGCAGGTATACTATAGTATACTATTGCTAGCTAGCTAGCATGTATACTATAGTATACTATTGCTAGCTAGCTAGCATGTATACTATAGTATACTATTGCTAGCTAGCTAGCATGTATACTATAGTATACTATTGCTAGCTAGCATGTATACTATAGTATACTATTGCTAGCTAGCTAGCATGTATACTATAGTATACTATTGCTAGCTAGCTAGCATGTATACTATAGTATACTATTGCTAGCTAGCTAGCATGTATACTATAGTATACTATTGCTAGCTAGCTAGCATGTATACTATAGTATACTATTGCTAGCTAGCTAGCATGTATACTATAGTATACTATTGCTAGCTAGCTAGCATGTATACTATAGTATACTATTGCTAGCTAGCTAGCATGTATACTATAGTATACTATTGCTAGCTAGCTAGCATGTATACTATAGTATTCTATTGCTAGCTAGCTAGCATGTATACTATAGTATTCTATTGCTAGCTAGCTAGCATGTATACTATAGTATTCTATTGCTAGCTAGCTAGCATGTATACTATAGTATTCTATTGCTAGCTAGCTAGCATGTATACTATAGTATACTATAGTATACTATTGCTACTAGCAATATACTATAGTATACTATTGCTAGCTAGCTAGCATGTATACTATAGTATACTATTGCTAGCTAGCTAGCATGTATACTATAGTATACTATTGCTAGCTAGCTAGCATGTATACTATAGTATACTATTGCTAGCTAGCTAGCATGTATACTATAGTATACTATTGCTAGCTAGCTAGCATGTATACTATAGTATACTATTGCTAGCTAGCTAGCATGTATACTATAGTATTCTATTGCTAGCTAGCTAGCATGTATACTATAGTATACTATTGCTAGCTAGCTAGCATGTATACTATAGTATTCTATTGCTAGCTAGCTAGCATGTATACTATAGTATTCTATTGCTAGCTAGCTAGCATGTATACTATAGTATACTATTGCTAGCTAGCTAGCATGTATACTATAGTATACTATTGCTAGCTAGCTAGCATGTATACTATAGTATACTATTGCTAGCTAGCTAGCATGTATACTATAGTATACTACTGCTAGCTAGCTAGCATGTATACTATAGTATACTATTGCTAGCTAGCTAGCATGTAGTATAGTATAGCATGTATACTATAGTATACTATTGCTAGGTAGCTAGCATGTATACTATAGTATACTATTGCTAGGTAGCTAGCATGTATACTATAGTATACTATTGCTAGGTAGCTAGCATGTATACTATAGTATACTATTGCTAGGTAGCTAGCATGTATACTATAGTATACTATTGCTAGGTAGCTAGCATGTATACTATAGTATACTATTGCTAGGTAGCTAGCATGTATACTATAGTACACTATTGCTAGGTAGCTAGCATGTATACTATAGTATACTATTGCTAGGTAGCTAGCTTGTATACTATAGTATACTATTGCTAGATAGCTAGCATGTATACTATAGTATACTATTGCTAGGTAGCTAGCATGTATACTATAGTATACTATTGCTAGGTAGCTAGCATGTATACTATAGTATACTATTGCTAGGTAGCTAGCATGTATACTATAGTATACTATTGCTAGGTAGCTAGCATGTATACTATAGTATACTATTGCTAGGTAGCTAGCATGTATACTATAGTATACTATTGCTAGGTAGCTAGCATGTATACTATAGTATACTATTGCTAGGTAGCTAGCATGTATACTATAGTATACTATTGCTAGGTAGCTAGCATGTATACTATAGTATACTATTGCTAGGTAGCTAGCATGTATACTATAGTATACTATTGTTAGGTAGCTAGCATGTATACTATAGTATACTATTGCTAGGTAGCTAGCATGTATACTATAGTATACTATTGCTAGGTAGCTAGCATGTATACTATAGTATACTATTGCTACCTAGCTAGCATGTATACTATAGTATATATGGGTAGTATTTATTTTTGTCGAGTTTATTGAATTTTACCCAATAAGAAAAAAGAGCCTTTTTTTATATAAAGAAAAAACTATAATTCACTTTTTTATTTAAGGTTTAACTTAAACTAATTTAATTAAATTTTAATATCGATTTCTAAAAAATGGCGAATTTTACAAGACGCTGACAAGATGTCTCGAGCGTGGTTGGGAAAAGAAAGAGAAAAAACAAAGTGGTGTTTTTTCTATATCAGTATCGAATTACCTCTTTGCGCTTTATTCAATACCGGTTATTTTTGGTAGTCGATGGCAGCAGGTTGCCACATATACTATTGCTAGCTAGCTAGCATGTATAATATAGTATACTATTGCTAGCTAGCTAGCATGTATACTATAGTATACTATTGCTAGCTAGCTAGCATGTATACTATAGTATACTATTGCTAGCTAGCTAGCATGTATACTATATTATACTATTGCTAGCTAGCTAGCATGTATACTATAGTATACTATTGCTAGCTAGCTAGCATGTATACTATAGTATACTATTGCTAGCTAGCTAGCATGTATACTATAGTATACTATTGCTAGCTAGCTAGCATGTATACTATAGTATACTATTGCTAGCTAGCTAGCATGTATACTATAGTATACTATTGCTAGCTAGCATGTATACTATAGTATACTATTGCTAGCTAGCATGTATACTATAGTATACTATTGCTATAGTATACATGCTAGCTAGCTAGCATATATACTATAGTATAGTATACTATTGCTAGCTAGCTAGCATATATACTATAGTATAGTATACTATTGCTAGCTGGCTAGCATATATACTATAGTATAGTATACTATTGCTAGCTGGCTAGCATATATACTATAGTATAGTATACTATTGCTAGCTAGCTAGCATGTATAGTATAGTATACTATTGCTAGATAGCTAGCATGTATAGTATAGTATACTATTGCTAGCTAGCTAGCATATATACTATAGTGTACTATTGCTAGCTAGCTAGCATATATACTATAGTATACTATTGCTAGCTAGCTAGCATGTATAGTATAGTATACTATTGCTAGCTAGCTAGCATGTATAGTATAGTATACTATTGCTAGCTAGCTAGCATGTATGGTATAGTATACTATTGCTAGCTAGCTAGCATGTATAGTATAGTATACTATTGCTAGCTAGCTAGCATATATACTATAATATACTATTGCTAGCTAGCTAGCATATATACTATAGTATACTATTGCTAGCTAGCTAGCATATATACTATAGTATACTATTGCTAGCTAGCTAGCATATATACTATAGTATACTATTGCTAGCTAGCTAGCATATATACTATAGCTTACTATTGCTAGCTAGCTAGCATATATACTATAGTATACTATTGCTAGCTAGCTAGCATATATACTATAGTGTACTATTGCTAGCTAGCTAGCATATATACTATAGTATACTATTGCTAGCTAGCTAGCATATATACTATAGTGTACTATTGCTAGCTAGCTAGCATATATACTATAGTGTACTATTGCTAGCTAGCTAGCATATATACTATAGTGTACTATTGCTAGCTAGCTAGCATATATACTATAGTGTACTATTGCTAGCTAGCTAGCATATATACTATAGTGTACTATTGCTAGCTAGCTAGCATATATACTATAGTGTACTATTGCTAGCTAGCTAGCATATATACTATAGTGTACTATTGCTAGCTAGCTAGCATATATACTATAGTGTACTATTGCTAGCTAGCTAGCATATATACTATAGTGTACTATTGCTAGCTAGCTAGCATATATACTATAGTGTACTATTGCTAGCTAGCTAGCATATATACTATAGTGTACTATTGCTAGCTAGCTAGCATATATACTATAGTGTACTATTGCTAGCTAGCTAGCATATATACTATAGTGTACTATTGCTAGCTAGCTAGCATATATACTATAGTATACTATTGCTAGCTAGCTAGCATATATACTATAGTATACTATAGTATATATGCTAGCTAGCTAGCATATATACTATAGTATACTATTGCTAGCTAGCTAGCATATATACTATAGTATACTATTGCTAGCTAGCTAGCATATATACTATAGTATACTATTGCTAGCTAGCTAGCATATATACTATAGTATACTATTGCTAGCTAGCTAGCATATATACTATAGTATACTATTGCTAGCTAGCTAGCATATATACTATAGTATACTATTGCTAGCTAGCTAGCATATATACTATAGTATACTATTGCTAGCTAGCTAGCATATATACTATAGTATACTATTGCTAGCTAGCTAGCATATATACTATAGTATACTATTGCTAGCTAGCTAGCATATATACTATAGTATACTATTGCTAGCTAGCTAGCATATATACTATAGTATACTATTGCTAGCTAGCTAGCATATATACTATAGTATACTATTGCTAGCTAGCTAGCATATATACTATAGTATACTATTGCTAACTAGCTAGCATATATACTATAGTATACTATTGCTAGCTAGCTAGCATATATACTATAGTATACTATTGCTAGCTAGCTAGCATATATACTATAGTATACTATTGCTAGCTAGCTAGCATATATACTATAGTATACTATTGCTAGCTAGCTAGCATATATACTATAGTATACTATTGCTAGCTAGCTAGCATATATACTATAGTATACTATTGCTAGCTAGCTAGCATATATACTATAGTATACTATTGCTAGCTAGCTAGCATATATACTATAGTATACTATTGCTAGCTAGCTAGCATATATACTATAGTATACTATTGCTAGCTAGCTAGCATATATACTATAGTATACTATTGCTAGCTAGCTAGCATATATACTATAGTATACTATTGCTAGCTAGCTAGCATATATACTATAGTATACTATTGCTAGCTAGCTAGCATATATACTATAGTATACTATTGCTAGCTAGCTAGCATATATACTATAGTATACTATTGCTAGCTATACTATAGTATACTATTGCTAGCTAGCTAGCATATATACTATAGTATACTATTGCTAGCTAGCTAGCATATATACTATAGTATACTATTGCTAGCTAGCTAGCATATATACTATAGTATACTATTGCTAGCTAGCTAGCATATATACTATAGTATACTATTGCTAGCTAGCTAGCATGTATACTATAGTACTATACTATAGCTAGCTAGCATGTATAGTATAGTATACTATTGCTAGCTAGCTAGCAAGTATAGTATAGTATACTATTGCTAGCTAGCTAGCATGTATAGTATAATATACTATTGCTAGCTAGCTAGCAAGTATAGTATAGTATACTATTGCAAGCTAGCTAGCATGTATAGTATAGTATAGTATACTATTGCTAGCTAGCTAGCAAGTATAGTATAGTATAGTATACTATTTGCGTGCTAGCTAGCAAGTATAGTATAGTATAGTATACTATTTGCGTGCTAGCTAGCAAGTATAGTATAGTATAGTATACTATTGCTAGCTAGCTAGCAAGTATAGTATAGTATAGTATACTATTGCTAGCTAGCTAGCAAGTATAGTATAGTATAGTATACTATTGCTAGCTAGCTAGCAAGTATAGTATAGTATACTATTGCCAGCTAGCTAGCATGTATAGTATAGTATACTATTGCTAGCTAGCTAGCATGTATAGTATAGTATACTATTGCTAGCTAGCTAGCATGTATAGTATAGTATACTATTGCTAGCTAGCATGTATAGTAAATATACTATTGCTAGCTAGCTAGCATGTATAGCATAGTATACTATTGCTAGCTAGCTAGCATGTATAGCATAGTATACTATTGCTAGCTAGCTAGCATGTATAGTATAGTATACTATTGCTAGCTAGCTAGCATGTATAGTATAGTATACTATTGCTAGCTAGCTAGCATGTATAGTATAGTATACTATTGCTAGCTAGCTAGCATGTATAGTATAGTATACTATTGCCAGCTAGCTAGCATGTATAGTATAGTATACTATTTCTAGCTAGCTAGCATGTATAGTATAGTATACTATTGCTAGCTAGCTAGCATGTATAGAATAGTATACTATTGCTAGCTAGCTAGCATGTATAGAATAGTATACTATTGCTAGCTAGCTAGCATGTATAGTATAGTATACTATTGCTAGCTAGCTAGCATGTATAGTATAGTATACTATTGCTAGCTAGCTAGCATGTATAGTATAGTATACTATTGCTAGCTAGCTAGCATGTATAGTATAGTATACTATTGCTAGCTAGCTAGCATGTATAGTATAGTATACTATTGCTAGCTAGCTAGCATGTATAGTATAGTATACTATTGCTAGCTAGCTAGCATGTATAGTATAGTATACTATTGCTAGCTAGCTAGCATGTATAGTATAGTATACTATTGCTAGCTAGCTAGCATGTATAGTATAGTATACTATTGCTAGCTAGCTAGCATGTATAGTATAGTATACTATTGCTAGCTAGCTAGCATGTATAGTATAGTATACTATTGCTAGCTAGCTAGCATGTATAGTATAGTATACTATTGCTAGCTAGCTAGCATGTATAGTATAGTATACTATTGCTAGCTAGCTAGCATGTATAGTATAGTATACTATTGCTAGCTAGCTAGCATGTATAGTATAGTATACTATTGCTAGCTAGCTAGCATGTATAGTATAGTATACTATTGCTAGCTAGCTAGCATGTATAGTATAGTATACTATTGCTAGCTAGCTAGCATGTATAGTATAGTATACTATTGCTAGCTAGCTAGCATGTATAGTATAGTATACTATTGCTAGCTAGCTAGCATGTATAGTATAGTATACTATTGCTAGCTAGCTAGCATGTATAGTATAGTATACTATTGCTAGCTAGCTAGCATGTATAGTATAGTATACTATTGCTAGCTAGCTAGCATGTATAGTATAGTATACTATTGCTAGCTAGCTAGCATGTATAGTATAGAATACTATTGCTAGCTAGCTAGCATGTATAGTATAGAATACTATTACTAGCTAGCTAGCATGTATAGTATAGTATACTATTGCTAGCTAGCTAGCATGTATAGTATAGAATACTATTACTAGCTAGCTAGCATGTATAGTATAGTATACTATTGCTAGCTAGCTAGCATATATACTATAGTATACTATTGCTAGCTAGCTAGCATATATACTATAGTATACTATTGCTAGCTAGCTAGCATATATACTATAGTATACTATTGCTAGCTAGCTAGCATATATACTATAGTATACTATTGCTAGCTAGCTAGCATATATACTATAGTATACTATTGCTAGCTAGCTAGCATATATACTATAGTATACTATTGCTAGCTAGCTAGCATATATACTATAGTATACTATTGCTAGCTAGCTAGCATATATACTATAGTATACTATTGCTAGCTAGCTAGCATATATACTATAGTATACTATTGCTAGCTAGCTAGCATATATACTATAGTATACTATTGCTAGCTAGCTAGCATATATACTATAGTATACTATTGCTAGCTAGCTAGCATATATACTATAGTATACTATTGCTAGCTAGCTAGCATATATACTATAGTATACTATTGCTAGCTAGCTAGCATATATACTATAGTATACTATTGCTAGCTAGCTAGCATATATACTATAGTATACTATTGCTAGCTAGCTAGCATATATACTATAGTATACTATTGCTAGCTAGCTAGCATATATACTATAGTATACTATTGCTAGCTAGCTAGCATATATACTATAGTATACTATTGCTAGCTAGCTAGCATATATACTATAGTATACTATTGCTAGCTAGCTAGCATATATACTATAGTATACTATTGCTAGCTAGCTAGCATATATACTATAGTATACTATTGCTAGCTAGCTAGCATATATACTATAGTATACTATTGCTAGCTAGCTAGCATATATACTATAGTATACTATTGCTAGCTAGCTAGCATATATACTATAGTATACTATTGCTAGCTAGCTAGCATATATACTATAGTATACTATTGCTAGCTAGCTAGCATATATACTATAGTATACTATTGCTAGCTAGCTAGCATATATACTATAGTATACTATTGCTAGCTAGCTAGCATATATACTATAGTATACTATTGCTAGCTAGCTAGCATATATACTATAGTATACTATTGCTAGCTAGCTAGCATATATACTATAGTATACTATTGCTAGCTATACTATAGTATACTATTGCTAGCTAGCTAGCATATATACTATAGTATACTATTGCTAGCTAGCTGGCATATATACTATAGTATACTATTGCTAGCTAGCTAGCATATATACTATAGTATACTATTGCTAGCTAGCTAGCATATATACTATAGTATACTATTGCTAGCTAGCTAGCATATATACTATAGTATACTATTGCTAGCTAGCTAGCATATATACTATAGTATACTATTGCTAGCTAGCTAGCATGTATACTATAGTACTATACTATAGCTAGCTAGCATGTATAGTATAGTATACTATTGCTAGCTAGCTAGCAAGTATAGTATAGTATACTATTGCAAGCTAGCTAGCATGTATAGTATAGTATAGTATACTATTGCTAGCTAGCTAGCAAGTATAGTATAGTATAGTATACTATTTGCGTGCTAGCTAGCAAGTATAGTATAGTATAGTATACTATTTGCGTGCTAGCTAGCAAGTATAGTATAGTATAGTATACTATTGCTAGCTAGCTAGCAAGTATAGTATAGTATAGTATACTATTGCTAGCTAGCTAGCAAGTATAGTATAGTATAGTATACTATTGCTAGCTAGCTAGCAAGTATAGTATAGTATACTATTGCCAGCTAGCTAGCATGTATAGTATAGTATACTATTGCTAGCTTGCTAGCATGTATAGTATAGTATACTATTGCTAGCTAGCTAGCATGTATAGTATAGTATACTATTGCTAGCTAGCATGTATAGTAAATATACTATTGCTAGCTAGCTAGCATGTATAGCATAGTATACTATTGCTAGCTAGCTAGCATGTATAGCATAGTATACTATTGCTAGCTAGCTAGCATGTATAGTATAGTATACTATTGCTAGCTAGCTAGCATGTATAGTATAGTATACTATTGCTAGCTAGCTAGCATGTATAGTATAGTATACTATTGCTAGCTAGCTAGCATGTATAGTATAGTATACTATTGCTAGCTAGCTAGCATGTATAGTATAGTATACTATTGCCAGCTAGCTAGCATGTATAGTATAGTATACTATTTCTAGCTAGCTAGCATGTATAGTATAGTATACTATTGCTAGCTAGCTAGCATGTATAGAATAGTATACTATTGCTAGCTAGCTAGCATGTATAGAATAGTATACTATTGCTAGCTAGCTAGCATGTATAGTATAGTATACTATTGCTAGCTAGCTAGCATGTATAGTATAGTATACTATTGCTAGCTAGCTAGCATGTATAGTATAGTATACTATTGCTAGCTAGCTAGCATGTATAGTATAGTATACTATTGCTAGCTAGCTAGCATGTATAGTATAGTATACTATTGCTAGCTAGCTAGCATGTATAGTATAGTATACTATTGCTAGCTAGCTAGCATGTATAGTATAGTATACTATTGCTAGCTAGCTAGCATGTATAGTATAGTATACTATTGCTAGCTAGCTAGCATGTATAGTATAGTATACTATTGCTAGCTAGCTAGCATGTATAGTATAGTATACTATTGCTAGCTAGCTAGCATGTATAGTATAGTATACTATTGCTAGCTAGCTAGCATGTATAGTATAGTATACTATTGCTAGCTAGCTAGCATGTATAGTATAGTATACTATTGCTAGCTAGCTAGCATGTATAGTATAGTATACTATTGCTAGCTAGCTAGCATGTATAGTATAGTATACTATTGCTAGCTAGCTAGCATGTATAGTATAGTATACTATTGCTAGCTAGCTAGCATGTATAGTATAGTATACTATTGCTAGCTAGCTAGCATGTATAGTATAGTATACTATTGCTAGCTAGCTAGCATGTATAGTATAGTATACTATTGCTAGCTAGCTAGCATGTATAGTATAGTATACTATTGCTAGCTAGCTAGCATGTATAGTATAGTATACTATTGCTAGCTAGCTAGCATGTATAGTATAGAATACTATTGCTAGCTAGCTAGCATGTATAGTATAGAATACTATTGCTAGCTAGCTAGCATGTATAGTATAGTATACTATTGCTAGCTAGCTAGCATGTATAGTATAGTATACTATTGCTAGCTAGCTAGCATGTATAGTATAGTATACTATTGCTAGCTAGCTAGCATGTATAGTATAGTATACTATTGCTAGCTAGCTAGCATGTATAGTATAGTATACTATTGCTAGCTAGCTAGCATGTATAGTATAGTATACTATTGCTAGCTAGCTAGCATGTATAGTATAGAATACTATTGCTAGCTAGCTAGCATGTATAGTATAGAATACTATTACTAGCTAGCTAGCATGTATAGTATAGTATACTATTGCTAGCTAGCTAGCATATATACTATAGTATACTATTGCTAGCTAGCTAGCATATATACTATAGTATACTATTGCTAGCTAGCTAGCATATATACTATAGTATACTATTGCTAGCTAGCTAGCATATATACTATAGTATACTATTGCTAGCTAGCTAGCATATATACTATAGCATACTATTGCTAGCTAGCTAGCATATATACTATAGTATACTATTGCTAGCTAGCTAGCATATATACTATAGTATACTATTGCTAGCTAGCTAGCATATATACTATAGTATACTATTGCTAGCTAGCTAGCATATATACTATAGTATACTATTGCTAGCTAGCTAGCATATATACTATAGCATACTATTGCTAGCTAGCTAGCATATATACTATAGTATACTATTGCTAGCTAGCTAGCATATATACTATAGCATACTATTGCTAGCTAGCTAGCATATGTACTATAGTATACTATTGCTAGCTAGCTAGCATATATACTATAGTATACTATTGCTAGCTAGCTAGCATATATACTATAGCATACTATTGCTAGCTAGCTAGCATATATACTATAGTATACTATTGCTAGCTAGCTAGCATGTATAGTATAGTATACTATTGCTAGCTAGCTAGCATGTATAGTATAGTATACTATTGCTAGCTAGCTAGCATGTATAGTATAGTATACTATTGCTAGCTAGCTAGCATGTATAGTATAGTATACTATTGCTAGCTAGCTAGCATGTATAGTATAGTATACTATTGCTAGCTAGCTAGCATGTATAGTATAGTATACTATTGCTAGCTAGCTAGCATGTATAGTATAGTATACTATTGCTAGCTAGCTAGCATGTATAGTATAGTATACTATTGCTAGCTAGCTAGCATGTATAGTATAGTATACTATTGCTAGCTAGCTAGCATGTATAGTATAGTATACTATTGCTAGCTAGCTAGCAATAGTATAGTATACTATTGCTAGCTAGCTAGCATGTATAGTATAGAATACTATTGCTAGCTAGCTAGCATGTATAGTATAGAATACTATTGCTAGCTAGCTAGCATGTATAGTATAGTATACTATTGCTAGCTAGCTAGCATGTATAGTATAGTATACTATTGCTAGCTAGCTAGCATGTATAGTATAGTATACTATTGCTAGCTAGCTAGCATGTATAGTATAGTATACTATTGCTAGCTAGCTAGCATGTATAGTATAGTATACTATTGCTAGCTAGCTAGCATGTATAGTATAGTATACTATTGCTAGCTAGCTAGCATGTATAGTATAGTATACTATTGCTAGCTAGCTAGCATGTATAGTATAGTATACTATTGCTAGCTAGCTAGCATGTATAGTATAGTATACTATTGCTAGCTAGCTAGCATGTATAGTATAGTATACTATTGCTAGCTAGCTAGCATGTATAGTATAGAATACTATTGCTAGCTAGCTAGCATGTATAGTATAGAATACTATTACTAGCTAGCTAGCATGTATAGTATAGTATACTATTGCTAGCTAGCTAGCATATATACTATAGTATACTATTGCTAGCTAGCTAGCATATATACTATAGTATACTATTGCTAGCTAGCTAGCATATATACTATAGTATACTATTGCTAGCTAGCTAGCATATATACTATAGTATACTATTGCTAGCTAGCTAGCATATATACTATAGCATACTATTGCTAGCTAGCTAGCATATATACTATAGTATACTATTGCTAGCTAGCTAGCATATATACTATAGTATACTATTGCTAGCTAGCTAGCATATATACTATAGTATACTATTGCTAGCTAGCTAGCATATATACTATAGTATACTATTGCTAGCTAGCTAGCATATATACTATAGCATACTATTGCTAGCTAGCTAGCATATATACTATAGTATACTATTGCTAGCTAGCTAGCATATATACTATAGCATACTATTGCTAGCTAGCTAGCATATGTACTATAGTATACTATTGCTAGCTAGCTAGCATATATACTATAGTATACTATTGCTAGCTAGCTAGCATATATACTATAGCATACTATTGCTAGCTAGCTAGCATATATACTATAGTATACTATTGCTAGCTAGCTAGCATATATACTATAGCATACTATTGCTAGCTAGCTAGCATATATACTATAGTATACTATTGCTAGCTAGCTAGCATATATACTATAGCATACTATTGCTAGCTAGCTAGCATATATACTATAGCATACTATTGCTAGCTAGCTAGCATATATACTATAGCATACTATTGCTAGCTAGCTAGCATATATACTATAGTATACTATTGCTAGCTAGCTAGCATATATACTATTGCTAGCTAGCTAGTATATATACTATAGTATAGTATTGCTAGCTAGCTAGCATATATACTATAGTATAGTATTGCTAGCTAGCTAGCATATATACTATAGTATACTATTGCTAGCTAGCTAGCATATATACTATAGTATACTATTGCTAGCTAGCTAGCATATATACTATAGTATACTATTGCTAGCTAGCTAGCATATATACTATAGTATACTATTGCTAGCTAGCTAGCATATATACTATAGTATACTATTGCTAGCTAGCTAGCATATATACTATAGTATACTATTGCTAGCTAGCTAGCATATATACTATAGTATACTATTGCTAGCTAGCTAGCATATATACTATAGTATACTATTGCTAGCTAGCTAGCATATATACTATAGTATACTATTGCTAGCTAGCTAGCATATATACTATAGTATACTATTGCTAGCTAGCTAGCATATATACTATAGTATACTATTGCTAGCTAGCTAGCATATATACTATAGTATACTATTGCTAGCTAGCTAGCATATATACTATAGTATACTATTGCTAGCTAGCTAGCATATATACTATAGTATACTATTGCTAGCTAGCTAGCATATATACTATAGTATACTATTGCTAGCTAGCTAGCATATATACTATAGTATACTATTGCTAGCTAGCTAGCATATATACTATAGTATACTATTGCTAGCTAGCTAGCATATATACTATAGTATACTATTGCTAGCTAGCTAGCATATATACTATAGTATACTATTGCTAGCTAGCTAGCATATATACTATAGTATACTATTGCTAGCTAGCTAGCATATATACTATAGTATACTATTGCTAGCTAGCTAGCAAGCATGTATACTATAGTATACTATTGCTAGCTAGCTAGCATATATACTATAGCATACTATTGCTAGCTAGCTAGCATATATACTATAGCATACTATTGCTAGCTAGCTAGCATATATACTATAGTATACTATTGCTAGCTAGCTAGCATATATACTATAGCATACTATTGCTAGCTTGCTAGCATATATACTATAGTATACTATTGCTAGCTAGCTAGCATATATACCATAGCATACTATTGCTAGCTAGCTAGCATATATACTATAGTATACTATTGCTAGCTAGCTAGCATATATACTATTGCTAGCTAGCTAGTATATATACTATAGTATAGTATTGCTAGCTAGCTAGCATATATACTATAGTATAGTATTGCTAGCTAGCTAGCATATATACTATAGTATACTATTGCTAGCTAGCTAGCATATATACTATAGTATACTATTGCTAGCTAGCTAGCATATATACTATAGTATACTATTGCTAGCTAGCTAGCATATATACTATAGTATACTATTGCTAGCTAGCTAGCATATATACTATAGTATACTATTGCTAGCTAGCTAGCATATATACTATAGTATACTATTGCTAGCTAGCTAGCATATATACTATAGTATACTATTGCTAGCTAGCTAGCATATATACTATAGTATACTATTGCTAGCTAGCTAGCATATATACTATAGTATACTATTGCTAGCTAGCTAGCATATATACTATAGTATACTATTGCTAGCTAGCTAGCATATATACTATAGTATACTATTGCTAGCTAGCTAGCATATATACTATAGTATACTATTGCTAGCTAGCTAGCATATATACTATAGTATACTATTGCTAGCTAGCTAGCATATATACTATAGTATACTATTGCTAGCTAGCTAGCATATATACTATAGTATACTATTGCTAGCTAGCTAGCATATATACTATAGTATACTATTGCTAGCTAGCTAGCATATATACTATAGTATACTATTGCTAGCTAGCTAGCATATATACTATAGTATACTATTGCTAGCTAGCTAGCAAGCATGTATACTATAGTATACTATTGCTAGCTAGCTAGCAAGCATGTATACTATAGTATACTATTGCTAGCTAGCTGGCAAGCATGTATACTATAGTATACTATTGCTAGCTAGCTAGCAAGCATGTATACTATAGTATACTATTGCTAGCTAGCTAGCAAGCATGTATACTATAGTATACTATTGCTAGCTAGCTAGCAAGCATGTATACTATAGTATACTATTGCTAGCTAGCTAGCAAGCATGTATACTATAGTATACTATTGCTAGCTAGCTAGCAAGCATGTATACTATAGTATACTATTGCTAGCTAGCTAGCAAGCATGTATACTATAGTATACTATTGCTAGCTAGCTAGCAAGCATGTATACTATAGTATACTATTGCTAGCTAGCTAGCAAGCATGTATACTATAGTATACTGTTGCTAGCTAGCTAGCAAGCTAGTATACTATAGTATACTATTGCTAGCTAGCTAGCATATATACTATAGTATACTATTGCTAGCTAGCTAGCATATATACTATAGTATACTATTGCTAGCTAGCTAGCATATATACTATAGTATACTATTGCTAGCTAGCTAGCATATATACTATAGTATACTATTGCTAGCCAGCTAGCATATATACTATAGTATACTATTGCTAGCTAGCTAGCATATATACTTTAGTATACTATTGCTAGCTAGCTAGCATATATACTTTAGTATACTATTGCTAGCTAGCTAGCATATATACTTTAGTATACTATTGCTAGCTAGCTAGCATATATACTTTAGTATACTATTGCTAGCTAGCTAGCATATATACTTTAGTATACTATTGCTAGCTAGCTAGCATATATACTTTAGTATACTATTGCTAGCTAGCTAGCATATATACTTTAGTATACTATTGCTAGCTAGCTAGCATATATACTTTAGTATACTATTGCTAGCTAGCTAGCATATATACTTTAGTATACTATTGCTAGCTAGCTAGCATATATACTATAGTATACTATTGCTAGCTAGCTAGCATATATACTATAGTATAATATTGCTAGCTAGCTAGCATATATACTTTAGTATACTATTGCTAGCTAGCTAGCATATATACTTTAGTATACTATTGCTAGCTAGCTAGCATATATACTTTAGTATACTATTGCTAGCTAGCTAGCATATATACTATAGTGTACTATTGCTAGCTAGCTAGCATATATACTATAGTATACTATTGCTAGCTAGCTAGCATATATACTATAGTATACTATTGCTAGCTAGCTAGCATATATACTATAGTATACTATTGCTAGCTAGCTAGCATATATACTATAGTATACTATTGCTAGCTAGCTAGCATATATACTATAGTATACTATTGCTAGCTAGCTAGCATATATACTATAGTATACTATTGCTAGCTAGCTAGCATATATACTATAGTATACTATTGCTAGCTAGCTAGCATATATACTATAGTATACTATTGCTAGCTAGCTAGCATATATACTATAGTATACTATTGCTAGCTAGCTAGCATATATACTATAGTATACTATTGCTAGCTAGCTAGCATATATACTATAGTATACTATTGCTAGCTAGCTAGCATATATACTATAGTATACTATTGCTAGCTAGCTAGCATATATACTATAGTATACTATTGCTAGCTAGCTAGCATATATACTATAGTATACTATTGCTAGCTAGCTAGCATATATACTATAGTATACTATTGCTAGCTAGCTAGCATATATACTATAGTATACTATTGCTAGCTAGCTAGCATATATACTATAGTATACTATTGCTAGCTAGCTAGCATATATACTATAGTATACTATTGCTAGCTAGCTAGCATATATACTATAGTATACTATTGCTAGCTAGCTAGCATATATACTATAGTATACTATTGCTAGCTAGCTAGCATATATACTATAGTATACTATTGCTAGCTAGCTAGCAAGCATGTATACTATAGTATACTATTGCTAGCTAGCTAGCATATATACTATAGCATACTATTGCTAGCTAGCTAGCATATATACTATAGCATACTATTGCTAGCTAGCTAGCATATATACTATAGTATACTATTGCTAGCTAGCTAGCATA
The DNA here is from genome assembly GCA_905220375.1 of Tachina fera. Taxonomy (NCBI): domain Eukaryota; kingdom Metazoa; phylum Arthropoda; class Insecta; order Diptera; family Tachinidae; genus Tachina; species Tachina fera. Next base: position 46,902,939 of record LR999965.1, on the reverse strand, counting down.
TATACTATAGCATACTATTGCTAGCTTGCTAGCATATATACTATAGTATACTATTGCTAGCTAGCTAGCATATATACCATAGCATACTATTGCTAGCTAGCTAGCATATATACTATAGTATACTATTGCTAGCTAGCTAGCATATATACTATTGCTAGCTAGCTAGTATATATACTATAGTATAGTATTGCTAGCTAGCTAGCATATATACTATAGTATAGTATTGCTAGCTAGCTAGCATATATACTATAGTATACTATTGCTAGCTAGCTAGCATATATACTATAGTATACTATTGCTAGCTAGCTAGCATATATACTATAGTATACTATTGCTAGCTAGCTAGCATATATACTATAGTATACTATTGCTAGCTAGCTAGCATATATACTATAGTATACTATTGCTAGCTAGCTAGCATATATACTATAGTATACTATTGCTAGCTAGCTAGCATATATACTATAGTATACTATTGCTAGCTAGCTAGCATATATACTATAGTATACTATTGCTAGCTAGCTAGCATATATACTATAGTATACTATTGCTAGCTAGCTAGCATATATACTATAGTATACTATTGCTAGCTAGCTAGCATATATACTATAGTATACTATTGCTAGCTAGCTAGCATATATACTATAGTATACTATTGCTAGCTAGCTAGCATATATACTATAGTATACTATTGCTAGCTAGCTAGCATATATACTATAGTATACTATTGCTAGCTAGCTAGCATATATACTATAGTATACTATTGCTAGCTAGCTAGCATATATACTATAGTATACTATTGCTAGCTAGCTAGCATATATACTATAGTATACTATTGCTAGCTAGCTAGCATATATACTATAGTATACTATTGCTAGCTAGCTAGCATATATACTATAGTATACTATTGCTAGCTAGCTAGCATATATACTATAGTATACTATTGCTAGCTAGCTAGCAAGCATGTATACTATAGTATACTATTGCTAGCTAGCTGGCAAGCATGTATACTATAGTATACTATTGCTAGCTAGCTAGCAAGCATGTATACTATAGTATACTATTGCTAGCTAGCTAGCAAGCATGTATACTATAGTATACTATTGCTAGCTAGCTGGCAAGCATGTATACTATAGTATACTATTGCTAGCTAGCTAGCAAGCATGTATACTATAGTATACTATTGCTAGCTAGCTAGCAAGCATGTATACTATAGTATACTATTGCTAGCTAGCTAGCAAGCATGTATACTATAGTATACTATTGCTAGCTAGCTAGCAAGCATGTATACTATAGTATACTATTGCTAGCTAGCTAGCAAGCATGTATACTATAGTATACTATTGCTAGCTAGCTAGCAAGCATGTATACTATAGTATACTATTGCTAGCTAGCTAGCAAGCATGTATACTATAGTATACTATTGCTAGCTAGCTAGCAAGCATGTATACTATAGTATACTATTGCTAGCTAGCTAGCAAGCATGTATACTATAGTATACTATTGCTAGCTAGCTAGCAAGCATGTATACTATAGTATACTATTGCTAGCTAGCTAGCAAGCATGTATACTATAGTATACTATTGCTAGCTAGCTAGCAAGCATGTATACTATAGTATACTGTTGCTAGCTAGCTAGCAAGCTAGTATACTATAGTATACTATTGCTAGCTAGCTAGCATATATACTATAGTATACTATTGCTAGCTAGCTAGCATATATACTATAGTATACTATTGCTAGCTAGCTAGCATATATACTATAGTATACTATTGCTAGCTAGCTAGCATATATACTATAGTATACTATTGCTAGCCAGCTAGCATATATACTATAGTATACTATTGCTAGCTAGCTAGCATATATACTTTAGTATACTATTGCTAGCTAGCTAGCATATATACTTTAGTATACTATTGCTAGCTAGCTAGCATATATACTTTAGTATACTATTGCTAGCTAGCTAGCATATATACTTTAGTATACTATTGCTAGCTAGCTAGCATATATACTTAAGTATACTATTGCTTGCTAGCTAGCATATATACTATAGTATACTATTGCTAGCTAGCTAGCATATATACTATAGTATAATATTGCTAGCTAGCTAGCATATATACTTTAGTATACTATTGCTAGCTAGCTAGCATATATACTTTAGTATACTATTGCTAGCTAGCTAGCATATATACTATAGTGTACTATTGCTAGCTAGCTAGCATATATACTATAGTATACTATTACTAGCTAGCTAGCATATATACTATAGTATACTATTGCTAGCTAGCTAGCATATATACTATAGTGTACTATTGCTAGCTAGCTAGCATATATACTATAGTATACTATTGCTAGCTAGCTAGCATATATACTATAGTGTACTATTGCTAGCTAACTAGCATATATACTATAGTGTACTATTGCTAGCTAGCTAGCATATATACTATAGTATACTATTGCTAGCTAGCTAGCATATATACTACAGTATACTATTGCTAGCTAGCTAGCATATATACTACAGTATACTATTGCTAGCTAGCTAGCATATATACTATAGTATACTATTGCTAGCTAGCTGGCATATATACTATAGTGTACTGTTGCTAGCTAGCTAGCGTATATACTATAGCTAGCATATATACTATAGTATACTATTGCTAGCTAGCTAGCATATATACTATAGTGTACTATTGCTAGCTAGCTAGCATATATACTATAGTATACTATTGCTAGCTAGCTAGCATATATACTATAGTATAATATTGCTAGCTAGCTAGCATATATACTTTAGTATACTATTGCTAGCTAGCTAGCATATATACTATAGTATACTATTGCTAGCTAGCTAGCAAGCATGTATACTATAGTATACTATTGCTAGCTAGCTAGCATATATACTATAGCATACTATTGCTAGCTAGCTAGCATATATACTATAGCATACTATTGCTAGCTAGCTAGCATATATACTATAGTATACTATTGCTAGCTAGCTAGCATATATACTATAGCATACTATTGCTAGCTTGCTAGCATATATACTATAGTATACTATTGCTAGCTAGCTAGCATATATACCATAGCATACTATTGCTAGCTAGCTAGCATATATACTATAGTATACTATTGCTAGCTAGCTAGCATATATACTATTGCTAGCTAGCTAGTATATATACTATAGTATAGTATTGCTAGCTAGCTAGCATATATACTTTAGTATACTATTGCTAGCTAGCTAGCATATATACTATAGTATACTATTGCTAGCTAGCTAGCATATATACTATAGTATAATATTGCTAGCTAGCTAGCATATATACTTTAGTATACTATTGCTAGCTAGCTAGCATATATACTTTAGTATACTATTGCTAGCTAGCTAGCATATATACTATAGTGTACTATTGCTAGCTAGCTAGCATATATACTATAGTATACTATTACTAGCTAGCTAGCATATATACTATAGTATACTATTGCTAGCTAGCTAGCATATATACTATAGTGTACTATTGCTAGCTAGCTAGCATATATACTATAGTATACTATTGCTAGCTAGCTAGCATATATACTATAGTGTACTATTGCTAGCTAGCTAGCATATATACTATAGTATACTATTGCTAGCTAGCTAGCATATATACTATAGTATACTATTGCTAGCTAGCTAGCATATATACTATAGTATACTATTGCTAGCTAGCTAGCATATATACTATAGTATACTATTGCTAGCTAGCTAGCATATATACTATAGTATACTATTGCTAGCTAGCTAGCATATATACTATAGTATACTATTGCTAGCTAGCTAGCATATATACTATAGTATACTATTGCTAGCTAGCTAGCATATATACTATAGCATACTATTGCTAGCTTGCTAGCATATATACTATAGTATACTATTGCTAGCTAGCTAGCATATATACCATAGCATACTATTGCTAGCTAGCTAGCATATATACTATAGTATACTATTGCTAGCTAGCTAGCATATATACTATTGCTAGCTAGCTAGTATATATACTATAGTATAGTATTGCTAGCTAGCTAGCATATATACTATAGTATAGTATTGCTAGCTAGCTAGCATATATACTATAGTATACTATTGCTAGCTAGCTAGCATATATACTATAGTATACTATTGCTAGCTAGCTAGCATATATACTATAGTATACTATTGCTAGCTAGCTAGCATATATACTATAGTATACTATTGCTAGCTAGCTAGCATATATACTATAGTATACTATTGCTAGCTAGCTAGCATATATACTATAGTATACTATTGCTAGCTAGCTAGCATATATACTATAGTATACTATTGCTAGCTAGCTAGCATATATACTATAGTATACTATTGCTAGCTAGCTAGCATATATACTATAGTATACTATTGCTAGCTAGCTAGCATATATACTATAGTATACTATTGCTAGCTAGCTAGCATATATACTATAGTATACTATTGCTAGCTAGCTAGCATATATACTATAGTATACTATTGCTAGCTAGCTAGCATATATACTATAGTATACTATTGCTAGCTAGCTAGCATATATACTATAGTATACTATTGCTAGCTAGCTAGCATATATACTATAGTATACTATTGCTAGCTAGCTAGCATATATACTATAGTATACTATTGCTAGCTAGCTAGCATATATACTATAGTATACTATTGCTAGCTAGCTAGCATATATACTATAGTATACTATTGCTAGCTAGCTAGCATATATACTATAGTATACTATTGCTAGCTAGCTAGCATATATACTATAGTATACTATTGCTAGCTAGCTAGCAATCATGTATACTATAGTATACTATTGCTAGCTAGCTAGCAAGCATGTATACTATAGTATACTATTGCTAGCTAGCTGGCAAGCATGTATACTATAGTATACTATTGCTAGCTAGCTAGCAAGCATGTATACTATAGTATACTATTGCTAGCTAGCTAGCAAGCATGTATACTATAGTATACTATTGCTAGCTAGCTAGCAAGCATGTATACTATAGTATACTATTGCTAGCTAGCTAGCAAGCATGTATACTATAGTATACTATTGCTAGCTAGCTAGCAAGCATGTATACTATAGTATACTATTGCTAGCTAGCTAGCAAGCATGTATACTATAGTATACTATTGCTAGCTAGCTAGCAAGCATGTATACTATAGTATACTATTGCTAGCTAGCTAGCAAGCATGTATACTATAGTATACTATTGCTAGCTAGCTAGCAAGCATGTATACTATAGTATACTATTGCTAGCTAGCTAGCAAGCATGTATACTATAGTATACTGTTGCTAGCTAGCTAGCATATATACTATAGTATACTATTGCTAGCTAGCTAGCATATATACTATAGTATACTATTGCTAGCTAGCTAGCATATATACTATAGTATACTATTGCTAGCCAGCTAGCATATATACTATAGTATACTATTGCTAGCTAGCTAGCATATATACTTTAGTATACTATTGCTAGCTAGCTAGCATATATACTTTAGTATACTATTGCTAGCTAGCTAGCATATATACTTTAGTATACTATTGCTAGCTAGCTAGCATATATACTTTAGTATACTATTGCTAGCTAGCTAGCATATATACTTTAGTATACTATTGCTAGCTAGCTAGCATATATACTTTAGTATACTATTGCTAGCTAGCTAGCATATATACTATAGTATACTATTGCTAGCTAGCTAGCATATATACTATAGTATACTATTGCTAGCTAGCTAGCATATATACTATAGTATAATATTGCTAGCTAGCTAGCATATATACTTTAGTATACTATTGCTAGCTAGCTAGCATATATACTTTAGTATACTATTGCTAGCTAGCTAGCATATATACTATAGTGTACTATTGCTAGCTAGCTAGCATATATACTATAGTATACTATTACTAGCTAGCTAGCATATATACTATAGTATACTATTGCTAGCTAGCTAGCATATATACTATAGTGTACTATTGCTAGCTAGCTAGCATATATACTATAGTATACTATTGCTAGCTAGCTAGCATATATACTATAGTGTACTATTGCTAGCTAACTAGCATATATACTATAGTGTACTATTGCTAGCTAGCTAGCATATATACTATAGTATACTATTGCTAGCTAGCTAGCATATATACTACAGTATACTATTGCTAGCTAGCTAGCATATATACTACAGTATACTATTGCTAGCTAGCTAGCATATATACTATAGTATACTATTGCTAGCTAGCTGGCATATATACTATAGTGTACTGTTGCTAGCTAGCTAGCGTATATACTATAGCTAGCATATATACTATAGTATACTATTGCTAGCTAGCTAGCATATATACTATAGTGTACTATTGCTAGCTAGCTAGCATATATACTATAGTGTACTATTGCTAGCTAGCTAGCATATATACTATAGTGTACTATTGCTAGCTAGCTAGCATATATACTATAGTGTACTATTGCTAGCTAGCTAGCATATATACTATAGTGTACTATTGCTAGCTAGCTAGCATATATACTATAGTATACTATTGCTAGCTAGCTAGCATATATACTATAGTATACTATTGCTAGCTAGCTAGCATATATACTATAGTATACTATTGCTAGCTAGCTAGCATATATACTATAGTATACTATTGCTAGCTAGCTAGCATATATACTATAGTATACTATTGCTAGCTAGCTAGCATATATACTATAGTATACTATTGCTAGCTAGCTAGCATATATACTATAGTATACTATTGCTAGCTAGCTAGCATATATACTATAGTATACTATTGCTAGCTAGCTAGCATATATACTATAGTATACTATTGCTAGCTAGCTAGCATATATACTATAGTATACTATTGCTAGCTAGCTAGCTAGCATATATACTATAGTATACTATTGCTAGCTAGCTAGCATATATACTATAGTATACTATTGCTAGCTAGCTAGCTAGCATATATACTATAGTATACTATTGCTAGCTAGCTAGCATATATACTATAGTATACTATTGCTAGCTAGCTAGCTAGCATATATACTATAGTATACTATTGCTAGCTAGCATATATACTATAGTATACTATTGCTAGCTAGCTAGCTAGCATATATACTATAGTATACTATTGCTAGCTAGCTAGCTAGCATATATACTATAGTATACTATTGCTAGCTAGCTAGCATATATACTATAGTATACTATTGCTAGCTAGCTAGCATATATACTATAGTATACTATTGCTAGCTAGCTAGCTAGCATATATACTATAGTATACTATTGCTAGCTAGCTAGCATATATACTATAGTATACTATTGCTAGCTAGCTAGCATATATACTATAGTATACTATTGCTAGCTAGCTAGCATATATACTATAGTATACTATTGCTAGCTAGCTAGCATATATACTATAGTATACTATTGCTAGCTAGCTAGCATATATACTATAGTATACTATTGCTAGCTAGCTAGCATATATACTATAGTATACTATTGCTAGCTAGCTAGCATATATACTATAGTATACTATTGCTAGCTAGCTAGCATATATACTATAGTATACTATTGCTAGCTAGCTAGCATATATACTATAGTGTACTATTGCTAGCTAGCTAGCATATATACTATAGTGTACTATTGCTAGCTAGCTAGCATATATACTATAGTATACTATTGCTAGCTAGCTAGCATATATACTATAGTATACTATTGCTAGCTAGCTAGCATATATACTATAGTGTACTATTGCTAGCTAGCTAGCATATATACTATAGTGTACTATTGCTAGCTAGCTAGCATATATACTCTAGTGTACTATTGCTAGCTAGCTAGCATATATACTATAGTGTACTATTGCTAGCTAGCTAGCATATATACTATAGTGTACTATTGCTAGCTAGCTAGCATATATACTATAGTGTACTATTGCTAGCTAGCTAGCATATATACTCTAGTGTACTATTGCTAGCTAGCTAGCATATATACTCTAGTGTACTATTGCTAGCTAGCTAGCATATATACTCTAGTGTACTATTGCTAGCTAGCTAGCATATATACTATAGTGTACTATTGCTAGCTAGCTAGCATATATACTATAGTGTACTATTGCTAGCTAGCTAGCATATATACTATAGTATACTATCGCTAGCTAGCTAGCATATATACTATAGTGTACTATTGCTAGCTAGCTAGCATATATACTATAGTGTACTATTGCTAGCTAGCTAGCATATATACTATAGTATACTATCGCTAGCTAGCTAGCATATATACTATAGTGTACTATTGCTAGCTAGCTAGCATATATACTATAGTATACTATCGCTAGCTAGCTAGCATATATACTATAGTATACTATTGCTAGCTAGCTAGCATATATACTATAGTGTACTATTGCTAGCTAGCTAGCATATATACTATAGTATACTATTGCTAGCTAGCTAGCATATATACTATAGTGTACTATTGCTAGCTAGCTAGCATATATACTATAGTATACTATTGCTAGCTAGCTAGCATATATACTATAGTATACTATTGCTAGCTAGCTAGCATATATACTATAGTATACTATTGCTAGCTAGCTAGCATATATACTATAGTGTACTATTGCTAGCTAGCTGGCATATATACTATAGTATACTATTGCTAGCTAGCTGGCATATATACTATAGTATACTATTGCTAGCTAGCTAGCATATATACTATAGTGTACTATTGCTAGCTAGCTAGCGTATATACTATAGTATACTATTGCTAGCTAGCTGGCATATATACTATAGTGTACTATTGCTAGCTAGCTAGCGTATATACTATAGTATACTATTGCTAGCTAGCTGGCATATATACTATAGTGTAATTTTGCTAGCTAGCTAGCGTATATACTATAGTATACTATTGCTAGCTAGCTGGCATATATACTATAGTGTACTATTGCTAGCTAGCTAGCGTATATACTATAGTATACTATTGCTAGCTAACTGGAATATATACTATAGTGTACTATTGCTAGCTAGCTAGCATATATACTATAGTATACTATTGCTAGCTAGCTGGCATATATACTATTGTGTACTATTGCTAGCTAGCTAGCATATATACTATAGTATACTATTGCTAGCTAGCTGGCATATATACTATAGTGTACTATTGCTAGCTAGCTGGCATATATACTATAGTGTACTATTGCTAGCTAGCTAGCATATATACTATAGTATACTATTGCTAGCTAGCTGGCATATATACTATAGTGTACTATTGCTAGCTAGCTAGCATATATACTATAGTGTACTATTGCTAGCTAGCTAGCATATATACTATAGTATACTATTGCTAGCTAAATGGAATATATACTATAGTGTACTATTGCTAGCTAGCTAGCATATATACTATAGTAAACTATTGCTAGCTAGCTAGCATATATACTATAGTAAACTATTGCTAGCTAGCTAGCATATATACTATAGTAAACTATTGCAAGCTAGCTAGCATATATACTATAGTAAGCTATTGCTAGCTAGCTAGCATATATACTATAGTATACTATTGCTAGCTAGCTAGCATATATACTATAGTATACTATTGCTAGCTAGCTAGCATATATACTATAGTATACTATTGCTAGCTAGCTAGCATATATACTATAGTATACTATTGCTAGCTAGCTAGCATATATACTATAGTAAGCTATTGCTAGCTAGCTAGCATATATACTATAGTATACTATTGCTAGCTAGCTAGCATATATACTATAGTAAGCTATTGCTAGCTAGCTAGCATATATACTATAGTATACTATTGCTCGCTAGCTAGCATATATACTATAGTATACTATTGCTAGCTAGCTGGCATATATACTATAGTGTACTATTGCGAGCTAGCTAGCATATATACTATAGTATACTAATGCTAGCTAGCTAGCATATATACTATAGTATACTAATGCTAGCTAGCTAGCATATATACTATAGTATACTAATGCTAGCTAGCTAGCATATATACTATAGTATACTATTGCTAGCTAGCTAGCATATATACTATAGTATACTATTGCTAGCTAGCTAGCATATATACTATAGTGTACTATTGCTAGCTAGCTAGCATATATACTATAGTGTACTATTGCTAGCTAGCTAGCATATATACTATAGTATACTATTGCTAGCTAGCTAGCATATATACTATAGTATACTATTGCTAGCTAGCTAGCATATATACTATAGTATACTATTGCTAGCTAGCTAGCATATATACTATAGTATACTATTGCTAGCTAGCTAGCATATATACTATAGTATACTATTGCTAGCTAGCTAGCATATATACTATAGTATACTATTGCTAGCTAGCATATATACTATAGTATACTATTGCTAGCTAGCATATATACTATAGTATACTATTGCTAGCTAGCATATATACTATAGTATACTATTGCTAGCTAGCATATATACTAGTATATAGTATACTATAGTATATATGCTAGCTAGCTAGCAATAGTATACTATAGTATATATGCTAGCTAGCTAGCAATAGTATACTATAGTATATATGCTAGCTAGCTAGCAATAGTATACTATAGTATATATGCTAGCTAGCTAGCAATAGTATACTATAGTATATATGCTAGCTAGCTAGCAATAGTATACTATAGTATATATGCTAGCTAGCTAGCAATAGCTTACTATAGTATATATGCTAGCTAGCTAGCAATAGCTTACTATAGTATATATGCTAGCTAGCTAGCAATAGTATACTATAGTATATATGCTAGCTAGCTAGCAATAGCTTACTATAGTATATATGCTAGCTAGCTAGCAATAGCTTACTATAGTATATATGCTAGCTAGCTAGCAATAGTATACTATAGTATATATGCTAGCTAGCTAGCAATAGCTTACTATAGTATATATGCTAGCTAGCTAGCAATAGTATACTATAGTATATATGCTAGCTAGCTAGCAATAGCTTACTATAGTATATATGCTAGCTAGCTAGCAATAGTATACTATAGTATATATGCTAGCTAGCTAGCAATAGCTTACTATAGTATATATGCTAGCTAGCTAGCAATAGTATACTATAGTATATATGCTAGCTAGCTAGCAATAGTATACTATAGTATATATGCTAGCTAGCTAGCAATAGCTTACTATAGTATATATGCTAGCTAGCTAGCAATAGTATACTATAGTATATATGCTAGCTAGCTAGCAATAGTATACTATAGTATATATGCTAGCTAGCTAGCAATAGTATACTATAGTATATATGCTAGCTAGCTAGCAATAGTATACTATAGTATATATGCTACCTAGCTAGCAATAGTATACTATAGTATATATGCTAGCTAGCTAGCAAGAGTATACTATAGTATATATGCTAGCTAGCTAGCAATAGTATACTATAGTATATATGCTAGCTAGCTAGCAATAGTTTACTATAGTATATATGCTAGCTAGCTAGCAATAGTTTACTATAGTATATATGCTAGCTAGCTAGCAATAGTTTACTATAGTATATATGCTAGCTAGCTAGCAATAGTTTACTATAGTATATATGCTAGCTAGCTAGCAATAGTTTACTATAGTATATATGCTAGCTAGCTAGCAATAGTTTACTATAGTATATATGCTAGCTAGCTAGCAATAGTTTACTATAGTATATATGCTAGCTAGCTAGCAATAGTTTACTATAGTATATATGCTAGCTAGCTAGCAATAGTTTACTATAGTATATATGCTAGCTAGCTAGCAATAGTTTACTATAGTATATATGCTAGCTAGCTAGCAATAGTTTACTATAGTATATATGCTAGCTAGCTAGCAATAGTTTACTATAGTATATATGCTAGCTAGCTAGCAATAGTTTACTATAGTATATATGCTAGCTAGCTAGCAATAGTTTACTATAGTATATATGCTAGCTAGCTAGCAATAGTTTACTATAGTATATATGCTAGCTAGCTAGCAATAGTTTACTATAGTATATATGCTAGCTAGCTAGCAATAGTTTACTATAGTATATATGCTAGCTAGCTAGCAATAGTTTACTATAGTATATATGCTAGCTAGCTAGCAATAGTTTACTATAGTATATATGCTAGCTAGCTAGCAATAGTTTACTATAGTATATATGCTAGCTAGCTAGCAATAGTTTACTATAGTATATATGCTAGCTAGCTAGCAATAGTTTACTATAGTATATATGCTAGCTAGCTAGCAATAGTTTACTATAGTATATATGCTAGCTATGCTAGCTAGCTAGCAATAGTATACTATAATATATAAGCTAGCTAGCAATAGTATACTATAGTATATATGCTAGCTAGCTAGCAATAGTATACTATAGTATATATGCTAGCTAGCTAGCAATAGTACACTATAGTATATATGCTAGCTAGCTAGCAATAGTACACTATAGTATATATGCTAGCTAGCTAGCAATAGTATACTATAGTATATATGCTAGCTAGCTCGCAATAGTACACTATAGTATATATGCTAGCTAGCTAGCAATAGTATACTATAGTATATATGCTAGCTAGCAATAGTACACTATAGTATATATGCCAGCTAGCTAGCAATAGTATACTATAGTATATATGCTAGCTAGCTAGCAATAGTACACTATAGTATATATGCCAGCTAGCTAGCAATAGTACACTATAGTATATATGCCAGCTAGCTAGCAATAGTATACTATAGTATATATGTTAGCTAGCTAGCAATAGTACACAATAGTATATATGCCAGCTAGCTAGCAATAGTATACTATAGTATTTATGCTAGCTAGCTAGCAATAGTACACAATAGTATATATGCCAGCTAGCTAGCAATAGTATACTATAGTATATATGCTAGCTAGCTAGCAATAGTATACTATAGTATATATGCTAGCTAGCTAGCAATAGTACACTATAGTATATATTCCAGTTAGCTAGCAATAGTATACTATAGTATATACGCTAGCTAGCTAGCAATAGTACACTATAGTATATATGCCAGCTAGCTAGCAATAGTATACTATAGTATATACGCTAGCTAGCTAGCAATAGTACACTATAGTATATATGCCAGCTAGCTAGCAATAGTATACTATAGTATATACGCTAGCTAGCTAGCAATAGTACACTATAGTATATATGCCAGCTAGCTAGCAATAGTATACTATAGTATATACGCTAGCTAGCTAGCAATAGTACACTATAGTATATACGCTAGCTAGCTAGCAATAGTACACTATAATATATATGCTAGCTAGCTAGCAATAGTATACTATAGTATATATGCCAGCTAGCTAGCAATAGTACACTATAGTATATATGCTAGCTAGCTAGCAATAGTATACTATAGTATATATGCTAGCTAGCTAGCAATAGTACACTATAGTATATATGCTAGCTAGCTAGCAATAGTATACTATAGTATATATGCTAGCTAGCTAGCAATAGTACACTATTGTATATACATATGCTAGCTAGCTAGGGATAGTACACTATAGTATATATGCTAGCTAGCTAGGGATAGTACACTATAGTATATATGCTAGCTAGCTAGCAATAGTACACTATAGTATATATGCTAGCTAGCTAGCAATAGTACACTATAGTATATATGCTAGCTAGCTAGCAATAGTACACTATAGTATATATGCTAGCTAGCTAGCAATAGTATACTATAGTATATATGCTAGCTAGCTAGCAATAGTATACTATAGTATATATGCTAGCTAGCTAGCAATAGTATACTATAGTATATATGCTAGCTAGCTAGCAATAGTATACTATAGTATATATGCTAGCTAGCTAGCGATAGTACACTATTGTATATACATATGCTAGCTAGCTAGGGATAGTACACTATAGTATATATGCTAGCTAGCTAGGGATAGTACACTATAGTATATATGCTAGCTAGCTAGCAATAGTACACTATAGTATATATGCTAGCTAGCTACCAATAGTATACTATAGTATATATGCTAGCTAGCTGGCAATAGTATACTATAGTATATATGCTAGCTAGCTAGCAATAGTATACTATAGTATATATGCTAGCTAGCTAGCAATAGTATACTATAGTATATATGCTAGCTAGCTAGCAATAGTATACTATAGTATATATGCTAGCTAGCTAGCAATAGTATACTATAGTATATATGCTAGCTAGCTAGCTAGCAATAGTATACTATAGTATATATGCTAGCTAGCTAGCTAGCAATAGTATACTATAGTATATATGCTAGCTAGCTAGCTAGCAATAGTATACTATAGTATATATGCTAGCTAGCTAGCTAGCAATAGTATACTATAGTATATATGCTAGCTAGCTAGCTAGCAATAGTATACTATAGTATATATGCTAGCTAGCTAGCAATAGTATACTATAGTATATATGCTAGCTAGCTAGCAATAGTATACTATAGTATATATGCTAGCTAGCTAGCAATAGTATACTATAGCATATATGCTAGCTAGCTAGCAATAGTATACTTAGTATATATGCTAGCTAGCTAGCAATAGTATACTATAATATATATGCTAGCTAGCTAGCAATAGTATACTATAGTATATATGCTAGCCAGCTAGCAATAGTATACTATAGTATATATGCTAGCTAGCTAGCAATAGTATACTATAGTATATATGCTAGCTAGCTAGCAATAGTACACTATAGTATATATGCTAGCTAGCTAGCAATAGTATACTATAGTATATATGCTAGCTATAGTATATACGCTAGCTAGCTAGCAACAGTACACTATAGTATATATGCCAGCTAGCTAGCAATAGTACACTATAGTATATATGCTAGCTAGCTAGCAATAGTATACTATAGTATATATGCTAGCTAGCTAGTAATAGTATACTATAGTATATATGCTAGCTAGCTAGTAATAGTATACTATAGTATATATGCTAGCTAGCTAGCAATAGTACACTATAGTATATATGCTAGCTAGCTAGCAATAGTACACTATAGTATATATGCTAGCTAGCTAGCAATAGTACACTATAGTATATATGCTAGCTAGCTAGCAATAGTACACTATAGTATATATGCTAGCTAGCTAGCAATAGTACACTATAGTATATATGCTAGCTAGCTGGCATATATACTATAGTGTACTGTTGCTAGCTAGCTAGCGTATATACTATAGCTAGCATATATACTATAGTATACTATTGCTAGCTAGCTAGCATATATACTATAGTGTACTATTGCTAGCTAGCTAGCATATATACTATAGTATACTATTGCTAGCTAGCTAGCATATATACTATAGTATACTATTGCTAGCTGGCTAGCATATATACTATAGTATACTATTGCTAGCTGGCTAGCATATATACTATAGTATACTATTGCTAGCTGGCTAGCATATATACTATAGTATACTATTGCTAGCTAGCTAGCATATATATTATAGTATACTATTGCTAGCTAGCTAGCATATATACTAAGTATACTATTGCTAGCTAGCTAGCATATATGCTATAGTATACTATTGCTAGCTAGCTAGCATATATACTATAGTATACTATTGCTAGCTAGCTAGCATATATACTATAGTATACTATTGCTAGCTAGCTAGCTAGCATATATACTATAGTATACTATTGCTAGTTAGCTAGCATATATACTATAGTATACTATTGCTAGCTAGCTAGCTAGCATATATACTATAGTATACTATTGCTAGCTAGCTAGCTAGCATATATACTATAGTATACTATTGCTAGCTAGCTAGCTAGCATATATACTATAGTATACTATTGCTAGCTAGCTAGCATATATACTATAGTATACTATTGCTAGCTAGCTAGCATATATACTATAGTATACTATTGCTAGCTAGCTAGCATATATACTATAGTATACTATTGCTAGCTAGCTAGCATATATACTATAGTATACTATTGCCAGCTAGCTAGCATATATACTATAGTGTACTATCCCTAGCTAGCTAGCATATATACTATAGTGTACTATCCCTAGCTAGCTAGCATATGTATATACAATAGTGTACTATTGCTAGCTAGCTAGCATATATACTATAGTATACTATTGCTAGCTAGCTAGCATATATACTATAGTATACTATTGCTAGCTAGCTAGCATATATACTATAGTATACTATTGCTAGCTAGCTAGCATATATACTATAGTGTACTATTGCTAGCTAGCTAGCATATATACTATAGTGTACTATTGCTAGCTAGCTAGCATATATACTATAGTGTACTATTGCTAGCTAGCTAGCATATATACTATAGTGTACTATCCCTAGCTAGCTAGCATATATACTATAGTGTACTATCCCTAGCTAGCTAGCATATGTATATACAATAGTGTACTATTGCTAGCTAGCTAGCATATATACTATAGTATACTATTGCTAGCTAGCTAGCATATATACTATAGTGTACTATTGCTAGCTAGCTAGCATATATACTATAGTATACTATTGCTAGCTAGCTAGCATATATACTATAGTGTACTATTGCTAGCTAGCTGGCATATATACTATAGTATACTATTGCTAGCTAGCTAGCATATATATTATAGTGTACTATTGCTAGCTAGCTAGCGTATATACTATAGTATACTATTGCTAGCTAGCTGGCATATATACTATAGTGTACTATTGCTAGCTAGCTAGCGTATATACTATAGTATACTATTGCTAGCTAGCTGGCATATATACTATAGTGTACTATTGCTAGCTAGCGTATATACTATAGTATACTATTGCTAGCTAGCTGGCATATATACTATAGTGTACTATTGCTAGCTAGCTAGCGTATATACTATAGTATACTATTGCTAGCTAGCTGGCATATATACTATAGTGTACTATTGCTAGCTACCTAGCGTATATACTATAGTATACTATTGCTAGCTAACTGGAATATATACTATAGTGTACTATTGCTAGCTAGCTAGCATATATACTATAGTATACTATTGCTAGCTAGCTAGCATATATACTATAGTATACTATTGCTAGCTAGCTGGCATATATACTATTGTGTACTATTGCTAGCTAGCTAGCATAAATACTATAGTATACTATTGCTAGCTAGCTGGCATATATACTATTGTGTACTATTGCTAGCTAGCTAACATATATACTATAGTATACTATTGCTAGCTAGCTGGCATATATACTATAGTGTACTATTGCTAGCTAGCTGGCATATATACTATAGTGTACTATTGCTAGCTAGCTAGCATATATACTATAGTATACTATTGCTAGCTAGCTGGCATATATACTATAGTGTACTATTGCTAGCTAGCATATATACTATAGTATACTATTGCTAGCTAGCTAGCATATATACTATAGTGTACTATTGCGAGCTAGCTAGCATATATACTATAGTATACTATTGCTAGCTAGCTAGCATATATACTATAGTGTACTATTGCTAGCTAGCTAGCATATATACTATAGTGTACTATTGCTAGCTAGCTAGCATATATACTATAGTATACTATTGCTAGCTAGCTAGCATATATACTATAGTATACTATTGCTAGCTAGCTTATATATTATAGTATACTATTGCTAGCTAGCTAGCGTAGCTAGCATATATACTATAGTAAACTATTGCTAGCTAGCTAGCATATATACTATAGTAAACTATTGCTAGCTAGCTAGCATATATACTATAGTAAACTATTGCTAGCTAGCTAGCATATATACTATAGTAAACTATTGCTAGCTAGCTAGCATATATACTATAGTAAACTATTGCTAGCTAGCTAGCATATATACTATAGTAAACTATTGCTAGCTAGCTAGCATATATACTATAGTAAACTATAGTATACTATAGTATATATGCTAGCTAGCTAGTAATAGTATACTATAGTATATATGCTAGCTAGCTAGTAATAGTATACTATAGTATATATGCTAGCTAGCTAGTAATAGTATACTATAGTATATATGCTAGCTAGCTAGTAATAGTATACTATAGTATATATGCTAGCTAGCTAGCAATAGTACACTATAGTATATATGCTAGCTAGCTAGCAATAGTACACTATAGTATATATGCTAGCTAGCTAGCAATAGTACACTATAGTATATATGCTAGCTAGCTAGCAATAGTACACTATAGTATATATGCTAGCTAGCTAGCAATAGTACACTATAGTATATATGCTAGCTAGCTAGCAATAGTACACTATAGTATATATGCTAGCCAGCTAGCAATAGTATACTATATTATATATGCTAGCTAGCTAGCAATAGTACACTATAGTATATATGCTAGCTAGCTAGCAATAGTATACTATATTATATATGCTAGCTAGCTAGCAATAGTATACTATATTATATATGCTAGCTAGCTAGCAATAGTATACTATATTATATATGCTAGCTAGCTAGCAATAGTATACTATATTATATATGCTAGCTAGCTAGCAATAGTATACTATATTATATATGCTAGCTAGCTAGCAATAGTATACTATATTATATATGCTAGCTAGCTAGCAATAGTATACTATATTATATATGCTAGCTAGCTAGCAATAGTATACTATATTATATATGCTAGCTAGCTAGCAATAGTATACTATAGTATATATGCTAGCTAGCTAGCAATAGTATACTATAGTATATATGCTAGCTAGCTAGCAATAGTATACTATAGTATATATGCTAGCTAGCTAGCAATAGTATACTATAGTATATATGCTAGCTAGCTAGCAATAGTATACTATAGTATATATGCTAGCTAGCTAGCAATATTATACTATAGTATATATGCTAGCTAGCTAGCAATATTATACTATAGTATATATGCTAGCTAGCTAGCAATAGTATACTATAGTGTATATGCTAGCTAGCTAGCAATATTATAATATAGTATATATGCTAGCTAGCTAGCAATATTATAATATAGTGTATATGCTAGCTAGCTAGCAATATTATAATATAGTATATATGCTAGATAGCTAGCAATATTATACTATAGTGTATATGCTAGCTAGCTAGCAATATTATAATATAGTATATATGCTAGCTAGCTAGCAATATTATAATATAGTGTATATGCTAGCTAGCTAGCAATATTATAATATAGTGTATATGCTAGCTAGCTAGCAATATTATAATATAGTATATATGCTAGATAGCTAGCAATATTATACTATAGTATATATGCTAGCTAGCTAGCTAGCAATAGTACACTATAGTATATATGCTAGCTAGCTAGCAATATTATAATATAGTATATATGCTAGCTAGCTAGCAATATTTTACTATAGTGTATATGCTAGCTAGCTAGCAATATTATACTATAGTATATATGCTAGCTAGCTAGCAATATTATACTATAGTGTATATGCTAGCTAGCTAGCAATATTATAATATAGTATATATGCTAGCTAGCTAGCAATATTATACTATAGTGTATATGCTAGCTAGCTAGCAATATTATAATATAGTATATACGCTAGCTAGCTAGCAATAGTACACTATAGTATATATGCTAGCTAGCTAGCAATAGTATACTATAGTATATATGCCAGCTAGCTAGCAATAGTACACTATAGTATATATGCCAGCTAGCTAGCAATAGTACACTATAGTATATATGCTAGCTAGCTAGCAATAGTATACTATAGTATATATGCTAGCTAGCTAGTAATAGTATACTATAGTATATATGCTAGCTAGCTAGTAATAGTATACTATAGTATATATGCTAGCTAGCTAGCAATAGTACACTATAGTATATATGCTAGCTAACTAGCAATAGTACACTATAGTATATATGCTAGCTAGCTAGCAATAGTACACTATAGTATATATGCTAGCTAGCTAGCAATAGTACACTATAGTATATATGCTAGCTAGCTAGCAATAGTACACTATAGTATATATGCTAGCTAGCTAGCAATAGTACACTATAGTATATATGCTAGCTAGCTAGCAATAGTACACTATAGTATATATGCTAGCCAGCTAGCAATAGTATACTATATTATATATGCTAGCTAGCTAGCAATAGTACACTATAGTATATATGCTAGCTAGCTAGCAATAGTATACTATATTATATATGCTAGCTAGCTAGCAATAGTATACTATATTATATATGCTAGCTAGCTAGCAATAGTATACTATATTATATATGCTAGCTAGCTAGCAATAGTATACTATATTATATATGCTAGCTAGCTAGCAATAGTATACTATATTATATATGCTAGCTAGCTAGCAATAGTATACTATATTATATATGCTAGCTAGCTAGCAATAGTATACTATAGTATATATGCTAGCTAGCTAGCAATAGTATACTATAGTATATATGCTAGCTAGCTAGCTATAGTATACTATAGTATATATGCTAGCTAGCTAGCAATAGTATACTATAGTATATATGCTAGCTAGCTAGCAATATTATACTATAGTATATATGCTAGCTAGCTAGCAATATTATACTATAGTATATATGCTAGCTAGCTAGCAATAGTATACTATAGTGTATATGCTAGCTAGCTAGCAATATTATAATATAGTATATATGCTAGCTAGCTAGCAATATTATAATATAGTGTATATGCTAGCTAGCTAGCAATATTATAATATAGTATATATGCTAGATAGCTAGCAATATTATACTATAGTGTATATGCTAGCTAGCTAGCAATATTATAATATAGTATATATGCTAGCTAGCTAGCAATATTATAATATAGTATATATGCTAGCTAGCTAGCAATATTATAATATAGTGTATATGCTAGCTAGCTAGCAATATTATAATATAGTATATATGCTAGATAGCTAGCAATATTATACTATAGTATATATGCTAGCTAGCTAGCTAGCAATAGTACACTATAGTATATATGCTAGCTAGCTAGCAATATTATAATATAGTATATATGCTAGCTAGCTAGCAATATTATACTATAGTGTATATGCTAGCTAGCTAGCAATATTATACTATAGTATATATGCTAGCTAGCTAGCAATATTATACTATAGTATATATACTAGCTAGCTAGCAATATTATACTATAGTGTATATGCTAGCTAGCTAGCAATATTATAATATAGTATATATGCTAGCTAGCTAGCAATATTATACTATAGTGTATATGCTAGCTAGCTAGCAATATTATAATATAGTATATACGCTAGCTAGCTAGCAATAGTACACTATAGTATATATGCTAGCTAGCTAGCAATAGTATACTATAGTATATATGCCAGCTAGCTAGCAATAGTATACTATAGTATATATGCCAGCTAGCTAGCAATAGTACACTATAGTATATATGCCAGCTAGCTAGCAATAGTACACTATAGTATATATGCTAGCTAGCTAGCAATAGTATACTATAGTATATATGCTAGCTAGCTAGCAATAGTACACTATAGTATATATGCTAGCTAGCTAGCAATAGTATACTATAGTATATATGCTAGCTAACTAGCAATAGTATACTATAGTATATATGCTAGCTAGCTAGCTAGCAATAGTATACTATAGTATATATGCTAGCTAACTAGCAATAGTATACTATAGTATATATGCTAGCTAGCTAGCTAGCAATAGTATACTATAGTATATATGCTAGCTAGCTAGCAATAGTATACTATAGTATATATGCTAGCTAGCTAGCAATAGTATACTATAGTATATATGCTAGCTAGCTAGCAATAGTATACTTAGTATATATGCTAGCTAGCTAGCAATAGTATACTATAGTATATATGCTAGCTAGCTAGCAATAGTATACTATAGTATATATGCTAGCTAGCTAGCAATAGTATACTATAGTATATATGCTAGCTAGCTAGCAATAGTATACTATAGTATATATGCTAGCTAGCTAGCAATAGTATACTATAGTATATATGCTAGCTAGCTAGCAATAGTATACTATAGTATATATGCTAGCTAGCTAGCAATAGTATACTATAGTATATATGCTAGCTAGCTAGCAATAGTATACTATAGTATATATGCTAGCTAGCTAGCAATAGTATACTATAGTATATATGCTAGCTAGCTAGCAATAGTACACTATAGTATATATGCTAGCTAGCTAGCAATAGTATACTATAGTATATATGCTAGCTATAGTATATACGCTAGCTAGCTAGCAACAGTACACTATAGTGTATATGCCAGCTAGCTAGCAATAGTATACTATAGTATATATGCTAGCTAGCTAGCAATAGTATACTGTAGTATATATGCTAGCTAGCTAGCAATAGTATACTGTAGTATATATGCTAGCTAGCTAGCAATAGTATACTGTAGTATATATGCTAGCTAGCTAGCAATAGTATACTGTAGTATATATGCTAGCTAGCTAGCAATAGTATACTATAGTATATATGCTAGCTAGCTAGCAATAGTATACTATAGTATATATGCTAGCTAGCTAGCAATAGTATACTATAGTATATATGCTAGCTAGCTAGCAATAGTATACTATAGTATATATGCTAGCTAGCTAGCAATAGTACACTATAGTATATATGCTAGCTAGCTAGCAATAGTACACTATAGTATATATGCTAGCTAGCTAGCAATAGTATACTATAGTATATATGCTAGCTAGCTAGCAATAGTATACTATAGTATATATGCTAGCTAGCTAGTAATAGTACACTATAGTATATATGCTAGCTAGCTAGTAATAGTACACTATAGTATATATGCTAGCTAGCTAGTAATAGTACACTATAGTATATATGCTAGCTAGCTGGCAATAGTATACTATAGTATATATGCTAGCTAGCTAGTAATAGTACACTATAGTATATATGCTAGCTAGCTAGCAATAGTATACTATAGTATATATGCTAGCTAGCTAGTAATAGTATACTATAGTATATATGCTAGCTAGCTAGTAATAGTATACTATAGTATATATGCTAGCTAGCTAGCAATAGTACACTATAGTATATATGCTAGCTAGCTAGCAATAGTACACTATAGTATATATGCTAGCTAGCTAGCAATAGTACACTATAGTATATATGCTAGCTAGCTAGCAATATTATACTATAGTGTATATGCTAGCTAGCTAGCAATATTATAATATAGTATATATGCTAGCTAGCTAGCAATATTATACTATAGTGTATATGCTAGCTAGCTAGCAATATTATAATATAGTATATATGCTAGCTAGCTAGCAATAGTACACTATAGTATATATGCTAGCTAGCTAGCAATAGTATACTATAGTGTATATGCTAGCTAGCTAGCAATAGTATAATATAGTGTATATGCTAGCTAGCTAGCAATATTATAATATAGTATATATGCTAGATAGCTAGCAATATTATACTATAGTGTATATGCTAGCTAGCTAGCAATATTATAATATAGTATATATGCTAGCTAGCTAGCAATATTATACTATAGTGTATATGCTAGCTAGCTAGCAATAGTATACTATAGTATATATGCTAGCTAGCTAGCAATAGTATACTATAGTATATATGCTAGCTAGCTAGCAATAGTACACTATAGTATATATGCTAGCTAGCTAGCAATAGTATACTATAGTATATATGCTAGCTAGCTAGCAATAGTACACTATAGTATATATGCTAGCTAGCTAGGGATAGTACACTATAGTATATATGCTAGCTAGCTAGGGATAGTACACTATAGTATATATGCTAGCTAGCTAGCGATAGTATACTATAGTATATATGCTAGCTAGCTAGCAATAGTACACTATAGTATATATGCTAGCTAGCTAGCGATAGTATACTATAGTATATATGCTAGCTAGCTAGCGATAGTATACTATAGTATATATGCTAGCTAGCTAGCGATAGTATACTATAGTATATATGCTAGCTAGCTAGCAATAGTACACTATAGTATATATGCTAGCTAGCTAGCAATAGTACACTATAGTATATATGCTAGCTAGCTAGCAATAGTACACTATAGTATATATGCTAGCTAGCTAGCAATAGTACACTATAGTATATATGCTAGCTAGCTAGCAATAGTACACTATAGTATATATGCTAGCTAGCTAGCAATAGTACACTAGAGTATATATGCTAGCTAGCTAGCAATAGTACACTAGAGTATATATGCTAGCTAGCTAGCAATAGTACACTAGAGTATATATGCTAGCTAGCTAGCAATAGTACACTAGAGTATATATGCTAGCTAGCTAGCAATAGTACACTAGAGTATATATGCTAGCTAGCTAGCAATAGTACACTAGAGTATATATGCTAGCTAGCTAGCAATAGTACACTAGAGTATATATGCTAGCTAGCTAGCAATAGTACACTAGAGTATATATGCTAGCTAGCTAGCAATAGTACACTAGAGTATATATGCTAGCTAGCTAGCAATAGTACACTAGAGTATATATGCTAGCTAGCTAGCAATAGTACACTAGAGTATATATGCTAGCTAGCTAGCAATAGTACACTATAGTATATATGCTAGCTAGCTAGCAATAGTTTACTATAGTATATATGCTAGCTAGCTAGCAATAGTACACTAGAGTATATATGCTAGCTAGCTAGCAATAGTACACTAGAGTATATATGCTAGCTAGCTAGCAATAGTACACTATAGTATATATGCTAGCTAGCTAGCAATAGTACACTATAGTATATATGCTAGCTAGCTAGCAATAGTTTACTATAGTATATATGCTAGCTAGCTAGCAATAGTACACTATAGTATATATGCTAGCTAGCTAGCAATAGTACACTATAGTATATATGCTAGCTAGCTAGCAATAGTACTATAGTATATATGCTAGCTAGCTAGCAATAGTACACTATAGTATATATGCTAGCTAGCTAGCAATAGTTTACTATAGTATATATGCTAGCTAGCTAGCAATAGTATACTATAGTATATATGCTAGCTAGCTAGCAATAGTACACTATAGTATATATGCTAGCTAGCTAGCAATAGTACACTAGAGTATATATGCTAGCTAGCTAGCAATAGTACACTATAGTATATATGCTAGCTAGCTAGCAATAGTACACTAGAGTATATATGCTAGCTAGCTAGCAATAGTACACTATAGTATATATGCTAGCTAGCTAGCAATAGTACACTAGAGTATATATGCTAGCTAGCTAGCAATAGTACACTATAGTATATATGCTAGCTAGCTAGCAATAGTACACTATAGTATATATGCTAGCTAGCTAGCAATAGTACACTATAGTATATATGCTAGCTAGCTAGCAATAGTACACTATAGTATATATGCTAGCTAGCTAGCAATAGTATACTATAGTATATATGCTAGCTAGCTAGCAATAGTATACTATAGTATATATGCTAGCTAGCTAGCAATAGTACACTATAGTATATATGCTAGCTAGCTAGCAATAGTACACTAGAGTATATATGCTAGCTAGCTAGCAATAGTACACTATAGTATATATGCTAGCTAGCTAGCAATAGTACACTAGAGTATATATGCTAGCTAGCTAGCAGTAGTACACTATAGTATATATGCTAGCTAGCTAGCAATAGTACACTAGAGTATATATGCTAGCTGGCTAGCAATAGTACACTATAGTATATATGCTAGCTAGCTAGCAATAGTATACTATAGTATATATGCTAGCTAGCTAGCAATAGTATACTATAGTATATATGCTAGCTAGCTAGCAATAGTATACTATAGTATATATGCTAGCTAGCTAGCAATAGTATACTTTAGTATATATGCTAGCTAGCTAGCAATAGTATACTATAGTATATATGCTAGCTAGCTAGCAATAGTATACTTTAGTATATATGCTAGCTAGCTAGCAATAGTATACTATAGTATATATGCTAGCTAGCTAGCAATAGTATACTTTAGTATATATGCTAGCTAGCTAGCAATAGTATACTATAGTATATATGCTAGCTAGCTAGCAATAGTATACTTTAGTATATATGCTAGCTAGCTAGCAATAGTATACTTTAGTATATATGCTAGCTAGCTAGCAATAGTATACTATAGTATATATGCTAGCTAGCTAGCAATAGTATACTATAGTATATATGCTAGCTAGCTAGCAATAGTATACTTTAGTATATATGCTAGCTAGCTAGCAATAGTATACTATAGTATATATGCTAGCTAGCTAGCAATAGTATACTTTAGTATATATGCTAGCTAGCTAGCAATAGTATACTATAGTATATATGCTAGCTAGCTAGCAATAGTATACTTTAGTATATATGCTAGCTAGCTAGCAATAGTATACTTTAGTATATATGCTAGCTAGCTAGCAATAGTATACTTTAGTATATATGCTAGCTAGCTAGCAATAGTATACTATAGTATATATGCTAGCTAGCTAGCAATAGTATACTATAGTATATATGCTAGCTAGCTAGCAATAGTATACTATAGTATATATGCTAGCTAGCTAGCAATAGTATACTATAGTATATATGCTAGCTAGCTAGCAATAGTATACTATAGTATATATGCTAGCTAGCTAGCAATAGTATACTATAGTATATATGCTAGCTAGCTAGCAATAGTATACTATAGTATATATGCTAGCTAGCTAGCAATAGTATACTATAGTATATATGCTAGCTAGCTAGCAATAGTATACTATAGTATATATGCTAGCTAGCTAGCAATAGTATACTATAGTATATATGCTAGCTAGCTAGCAATAGTATACTATAGTATATATGCTAGCTAGCTAGCAATAGTATACTATAGTATATATGCTAGCTAGCTAGCAATAGTATACTATAGTATATATGCTAGCTAGCTAGCAATAGTATACTATAGTATATATGCTAGCTAGCTAGCAATAGTATACTATAGTATATATGCTAGCTAGCTAGCAATAGTATACTATAGTATATATGCTAGCTAGCTAGCAATAGTATACTATAGTATATATGCTAGCTAGCTAGCAATAGTATACTATAGTATATATGCTAGCTAGCTAGCAATAGTATACTAGCTAGCTAGCTAGCAATAGTATACTATAGTATATATGCTAGCTAGCTAGCAATAGTATACTATAGTATATATGCTAGCTAGCTAGCTAGCAATAGTATACTATAGTATATATGCTAGCTAGCTAGCAATAGTATACTATAGTATATATGCTAGCTAGCTAGCAATAGTATACTATAGTATATATGCTAGCTAGCTAGCAATAGTATACTATAGTATATATGCTAGCTAGCTAGCAATAGTACACTATAGTATATATGCTAGCTAGCTAGCAATAGTATACTATAGTATATATGCTAGCTAGCTAGCAATAGTATACTATAGTATATATGCTAGCTAGCTAGCAATAGTATACTATAGTATATATGCTAGCTAGCTAGTAATAGTACACTATAGTATATATGCTAGCTAGCTAGTAATAGTACACTATAGTATATATGCTAGCTAGCTAGTAATAGTACACTATAGTATATATGCTAGCTAGCTAGCAATAGTATACTATAGTATATATGCTAGCTAGCTAGTAATAGTACACTATAGTATATATGCTAGCTAGCTAGCAATAGTATACTATAGTATATATGCTAGCTAGCTAGTAATAGTATACTATAGTATATATGCTAGCTAGCTAGTAATAGTATACTATAGTATATATGCTAGCTAGCTAGTAATAGTATACTGTAGTATATATGCTAGCTAGCTAGCAATAGTACACTATAGTATATATGCTAGCTAGCTAGCAATAGTACACTATAGTATATATGCTAGCTAGCTAGCAATAGTACACTATAGTATATATGCTAGCTAGCTAGCAATATTATACTATAGTGTATATGCTAGCTAGCTAGCAATATTATAATATAGTATATATGCTAGCTAGCTAGCAATAGTACACTATAGTATATATGCTAGCTAGCTAGCAATAGTATACTATAGTGTATATGCTAGCTAGCTAGCAATAGTATAATATAGTGTATATGCTAGCTAGCTAGCAATATTATAATATAGTATATATGCTAGATAGCTAGCAATATTATACTATAGTGTATATGCTAGCTAGCTAGCAATATTATAATATAGTATATATGCTAGCTAGCTAGCAATATTATACTATAGTGTATATGCTAGCTAGCTAGCAATAGTATACTATAGTATATATGCTAGCTAGCTAGCAATAGTACACTATAGTATATATGCTAGCTAGCTAGCAATAGTATACTATAGTATATATGCTAGCTAGCTAGCAATAGTACACTATAGTATATATGCTAGCTAGCTAGGGATAGTACACTATAGTATATATGCTAGCTAGCTAGCAATAGTACACTATAGTATATATGCTAGCTAGCTAGCAATAGTACACTATAGTATATATGCTAGCTAGCTAGCAATAGTACACTAGAGTATATATGCTAGCTAGCTAGCAATAGTACACTATAGTATATATGCTAGCTAGCTAGCAATAGTACACTATAGTATATATGCTAGCTAGCTAGCAATAGTACACTATAGTATATATGCTAGCTAGCTAGCAATAGTACACTATAGTATATATGCTAGCTAGCTAGCAATAGTACACTATAGTATATATGCTAGCTAGCTAGCAATAGTACACTATAGTATATATGCTAGCTAGCTAGCAATAGTACACTATAGTATATATGCTAGCTAGCTAGCGATAGTATACTATAGTATATATGCTAGCTAGCTAGCAATAGTACACTATAGTATATATGCTAGCTAGCTAGCAATAGTACACTAGAGTATATATGCTAGCTAGCTAGCAATAGTACACTATAGTATATATGCTAGCTAGCTAGCAATAGTACACTAGAGTATATATGCTAGCTAGCTAGCAATAGTACACTATAGTATATATGCTAGCTAGCTAGCAATAGTACACTAGAGTATATATGCTAGCTGGCTAGCAATAGTACACTATAGTATATATGCTAGCTAGCTAGCAATAGTTTACTATAGTATATATGCTAGCTAGCTAGCAATAGTATACTATAGTATATATGCTAGCTAGCTAGCAATAGTATACTATAGTATATATGCTAGCTAGCTAGCAATAGTATACTATAGTATATATGCTAGCTAGCTAGCAATAGTATACTATAGTATATATGCTAGCTAGCTAGCAATAGTATACTATAGTATATATGCTAGCTAGCTAGCAATAGTATACTATAGTATATATGCTAGCTAGCTAGCAATAGTATACTATAGTATATATGCTAGCTAGCTAGCAATAGTATACTATAGTATATATGCTAGCTAGCTAGCAATAGTATACTATAGTATATATGCTAGCTAGCTAGCAATAGTATACTATAGTATATATGCTAGCTAGCTAGCAATAGTATACTATAGTATATATGCTAGCTAGCTAGCAATAGTATACTATAGTATATATGCTAGCTAGCTAGCAATAGTATACTATAGTATATATGCTAGCTAGCTAGCAATAGTATACTTTAGTATATATGCTAGCTAGCTAGCAATAGTACACTATAGTATATATGCTAGCTAGCTAGCAATAGTACACTAGAGTATATATGCTAGCTAGCTAGCAATAGTACACTATAGTATATATGCTAGCTAGCTAGCAATAGTACACTATAGTATATATGCTAGCTAGCTAGCAATAGTACACTATAGTATATATGCTAGCTAGCTAGCAATAGTACACTATAGTATATATGCTAGCTAGCTAGCAATAGTACACTATAGTATATATGCTAGCTAGCTAGCAATAGTACACTATAGTATATATGCTAGCTAGCTAGCGATAGTATGCTATAGTATATATGCTAGCTAGCTAGCAATAGTACACTATAGTATATATGCTAGCTAGCTAGCAATAGTACACTAGAGTATATATGCTAGCTAGCTAGCAATAGTACACTATAGTATATATGCTAGCTAGCTAGCAATAGTACACTAGAGTATATATGCTAGCTAGCTAGCAATAGTACACTATAGTATATATGCTAGCTAGCTAGCAATAGTACACTATAGTATATATGCTAGCTAGCTAGCAATAGTACACTATAGTATATATGCTAGCTAGCTAGCAATAGTACACTAGAGTATATATGCTAGCTAGCTAGCAATAGTACACTATAGTATATATGCTAGCTAGCTAGCAATAGTACACTAGAGTATATATGCTAGCTAGCTAGCAATAGTACACTATAGTATATATGCTAGCTAGCTAGCAATAGTACACTATAGTATATATGCTAGCTAGCTAGCAATAGTACACTATAGTATATATGCTAGCTAGCTAGCAATAGTACACTATAGTATATATGCTAGCTAGCTAGCAATAGTACACTATAGTATATATGCTAGCTAGCTAGCGATAGTATACTATAGTATATATGCTAGCTAGCTAGCAATAGTACACTATAGTATATATGCTAGCTAGCTAGCAATAGTACACTAGAGTATATATGCTAGCTAGCTAGCAATAGTACACTATAGTATATATGCTAGCTAGCTAGCAATAGTACACTAGAGTATATATGCTAGCTAGCTAGCAATAGTACACTATAGTATATATGCTAGCTAGCTAGCAATAGTACACTAGAGTATATATGCTAGCTGGCTAGCAATAGTACACTATAGTATATATGCTAGCTAGCTAGCAATAGTTTACTATAGTATATATGCTAGCTAGCTAGCAATAGTATACTATAGTATATATGCTAGCTAGCTAGCAATAGTATACTATAGTAT
Source organism: Tachina fera (assembly GCA_905220375.1). Classification (NCBI taxonomy): domain Eukaryota; kingdom Metazoa; phylum Arthropoda; class Insecta; order Diptera; family Tachinidae; genus Tachina; species Tachina fera. The sequence continues at coordinate 46,872,190 of LR999965.1, read as the reverse complement.
ATATGCTAGCTAGCTAGCAATAGTATACTATAGTATATATGCTAGCTAGCTAGCAATAGTATACTATAGTATATATGCTAGCTAGCTAGCAATAGTATACTATAGTATATATGCTAGCTAGCTAGCAATAGTATACTATAGTATATATGCTAGCTAGCTAGCAATAGTATACTATAGTATATATGCTAGCTAGCTAGCAATAGTATACTATAGTATATATGCTAGCTAGCTAGCAATAGTATACTATAGTATATATGCTAGCTAGCTAGCAATAGTATACTATAGTATATATGCTAGCTAGCTAGTAATAGTATACTATAGTATATATGCTAGCTAGCTAGCAATAGTATACTTTAGTATATATGCTAGCTAGCTAGCAATAGTACACTATAGTATATATGCTAGCTAGCTAGCAATAGTACACTAGAGTATATATGCTAGCTAGCTAGCAATAGTACACTATAGTATATATGCTAGCTAGCTAGCAATAGTACACTATAGTATATATGCTAGCTAGCTAGCAATAGTACACTATAGTATATATGCTAGCTAGCTAGCAATAGTACACTATAGTATATATGCTAGCTAGCTAGCAATAGTACACTATAGTATATATGCTAGCTAGCTAGGGATAGTACACTATAGTATATATGCTAGCTAGCTAGCGATAGTATACTATAGTATATATGCTAGCTAGCTAGCAATAGTACACTATAGTATATATGCTAGCTAGCTAGCAATAGTACACTAGAGTATATATGCTAGCTAGCTAGCAATAGTACACTATAGTATATATGCTAGCTAGCTAGCAATAGTACACTAGAGTATATATGCTAGCTAGCTAGCAATAGTACACTATAGTATATATGCTAGCTAGCTAGCAATAGTACACTAGAGTATATATGCTAGCTAGCTAGCAATAGTACACGATAGTATATATGCTAGCTAGCTAGCAATAGTACACTAGAGTATATATGCTAGCTGGCTAGCAATAGTACACTATAGTATATATGCTAGCTAGCTAGCAATAGTTTACTATAGTATATATGCTAGCTAGCTAGCAATAGTATACTATAGTATATATGCTAGCTAGCTAGCAATAGTATACTATAGTATATATGCTAGCTAGCTAGCAATAGTATACTATAGTATATATGCTAGCTAGCTAGCAATAGTATACTATAGTATATATGCTAGCTAGCTAGCAATAGTATACTATAGTATATATGCTAGCTAGCTAGCAATAGTATACTATAGTATATATGCTAGCTAGCTAGCAATAGTATACTATAGTATATATGCTAGCTAGCTAGCAATAGTATACTTTAGTATATATGCTAGCTAGCTAGCAATAGTATACTTTAGTATATATGCTAGCTAGCTAGCAATAGTATACTATAGTATATATGCTAGCTAGCTAGCAATAGTATACTTTAGTATATATGCTAGCTAGCTAGCAATAGTATACTATAGTATATATGCTAGCTAGCTAGCAATAGTATACTTTAGTATATATGCTAGCTAGCTAGCAATAGTATACTTTAGTATATATGCTAGCTAGCTAGCAATAGTATACTATAGTATATATGCTAGCTAGCTAGCAATAGTATACTTTAGTATATATGCTAGCTAGCTAGCAATAGTATACTATAGTATATATGCTAGCTAGCTAGCAATAGTATACTTTAGTATATATGCTAGCTAGCTAGCAATAGTATACTATAGTATATATGCTAGCTAGCTAGCAATAGTATACTATAGTATATATGCTAGCTAGCTAGCAATAGTATACTATAGTATATATGCTAGCTAGCTAGCAATAGTATACTATAGTATATATGCTAGCTAGCTAGCAATAGTATACTATAGTATATATGCTAGCTAGCTAGCAATAGTATACTATAGTATATATGCTAGCTAGCTAGCAATAGTATACTATAGTATATATGCTAGCTAGCTAGCAATAGTATACTATAGTATATATGCTAGCTAGCTAGCAATAGTATACTATAGTATATATGCTAGCTAGCTAGCAATAGTATACTATAGTATATATGCTAGCTAGCTAGCAATAGTATACTATAGTATATATGCTAGCTAGCTAGCAATAGTATACTATAGTATATATGCTAGCTAGCTAGCAATAGTATACTATAGTATATATGCTAGCTAGCTAGCAATAGTATACTATAGTATATATGCTAGCTAGCTAGCAATAGTATACTATAGTATATATGCTAGCTAGCAATAGTATACTATAGTATATATGCTAGCTAGCTAGCAATAGTATACTATAGTATATATGCTAGCTAGCTAGCTAGCAATAGTATACTATAGTATATATGCTACCTAGCTAGCTAGCAATAGTATACTATAGTATATATGCTAGCTAGCTAGCAATAGTATACTATAGTATATATGCTAGCTAGCTAGCAATAGTATACTATAGTATATATGCTAGCTAGCTAGCAATAGTATACTATAGTATATATGCTAGCTAGCTAGCAATAGTACACTATAGTATATATGCTAGCTAGCTAGCAATAGTATACTATAGTATATATGCTAGCTAGCTAGCAATAGTATACTATAGTATATATGCTAGCTAGCTAGTAATAGTACACTATAGTATATATGCTAGCTAGCTAGTAATAGTACACTATAGTATATATGCTAGCTAGCTAGCAATAGTATACTATAGTATATATGCTAGCTAGCCAGTAATAGTACACTATAGTATATATGCTAGCTAGCTAGCAATAGTATACTATAGTATATATGCTAGCTAGCTAGTAATAGTATACTATAGTATATATGCTAGCTAGCTAGTAATAGTATACTATAGTATATATGCTAGCTAGCTAGCAATAGTACACTATAGTATATATGCTAGCTAGCTAGCAATAGTACACTATAGTATATATGCTAGCTAGCTAGCAATAGTACACTATAGTATATATGCTAGCTAGCTAGCAATATTATACTATAGTGTATATGCTAGCTAGCTAGCAATATTATAATATAGTATAAATGCTAGCTAGCTAGCAATAGTACACTATAGTATATATGCTAGCTAGCTAGCAATAGTATACTATAGTGTATATGCTAGCTAGCTAGCAATAGTATAATATAGTGTATATGCTAGCTAGCTAGCAATATTATAATATAGTATATATGCTAGATAGCTAGCAATATTATACTATAGTGTATATGCTAGCTAGCTAGCAATATTATAATATAGTATATATGCTAGCTAGCTAGCAATATTATACTATAGTGTATATGCTAGCTAGCTAGCAATAGTATACTATAGTATATATGCTAGCTAGCTAGCAATAGTACACTATAGTATATATGCTAGCTAGCTAGCAATAGTATACTATAGTATATATGCTAGCTAGCTAGCAATAGTACACTATAGTATATATGCTAGCTAGCTAGGGATAGTACACTATAGTATATATGCTAGCTAGCTAGGGATAGTACACTATAGTATATATGCTAGCTAGCTAGCGATAGTATACTATAGTATATATGCTAGCTAGCTAGCAATAGTACACTATAGTATATATGCTAGCTAGCTAGCAATAGTACACTATAGTATATATGCTAGCTAGCTAGCGATAGTATACTATAGTATATATGCTAGCTAGCTAGCGATAGTATACTATAGTATATATGCTAGCTAGCTAGCAATAGTACACTATAGTATATATGCTAGCTAGCTAGCAATAGTACACTATAGTATATATGCTAGCTAGCTAGCAATAGTACACTATAGTATATATGCTAGCTAGCTAGCAATAGTACACTATAGTATATATGCTAGCTAGCTAGCAATAGTACACTATAGTATATATGCTAGCTAGCTAGCAATAGTACACTATAGTATATATGCTAGCTAGCTAGCAATAGTACACTAGAGTATATATGCTAGCTAGCTAGCAATAGTACACTAGAGTATATATGCTAGCTAGCTAGCAATAGTACACTAGAGTATATATGCTAGCTAGCTAGCAATAGTACACTAGAGTATATATGCTAGCTAGCTAGCAATAGTACACTAGAGTATATATGCTAGCTAGCTAGCAATAGTACACTATAGTATATATGCTAGCTAGCTAGCAATAGTACACTAGAGTATATATGCTAGCTAGCTAGCAATAGTACACTAGAGTATATATGCTAGCTAGCTAGCAATAGTACACTAGAGTATATATGCTAGCTAGCTAGCAATAGTACACTAGAGTATATATGCTAGCTAGCTAGCAATAGTACACTATAGTATATATGCTAGCTAGCTAGCAATAGTTTACTATAGTATATATGCTAGCTAGCTAGCAATAGTACACTAGAGTATATATGCTAGCTAGCTAGCAATAGTACACTATAGTATATATGCTAGCTAGCTAGCAATAGTACACTAGAGTATATATGCTAGCTAGCTAGCAATAGTACACTATAGTATATATGCTAGCTAGCTAGCAATAGTACACTATAGTATATATGCTAGCTAGCTATCAATAGTACACTATAGTATATATGCTAGCTAGCTAGCAATAGTTTACTATAGTATATATGCTAGCTAGCTAGCAATAGTACACTATAGTATATATGCTAGCTAGCTAGCAATAGTACACTATAGTATATATGCTAGCTAGCTAGCAATAGTACACTATAGTATATATGCTAGCTAGCTAGCAATAGTTTACTATAGTATATATGCTAGCTAGCTAGCAATAGTATACTATAGTATATATGCTAGCTAGCTAGCAATAGTACACTATAGTATATATGCTAGCTAGCTAGCAATAGTACACTATAGTATATATGCTAGCTAGCTAGCAATAGTACACTAGAGTATATATGCTAGCTAGCTAGCAATAGTACACTATAGTATATATGCTAGCTAGCTAGCAATAGTACACTATAGTATATATGCTAGCTAGCTAGCAATAGTACACTAGAGTATATATGCTAGCTAGCTAGCAATAGTACACTATAGTATATATGCTAGCTAGCTAGCAATAGTACACTAGAGTATATATGCTAGCTAGCTAGCAATAGTACACTATAGTATATATGCTAGCTAGCTAGCAATAGTACACTATAGTATATATGCTAGCTAGCTAGCAATAGTACACTATAGTATATATGCTAGCAATAGTACACTATAGTATATATGCTAGCTAGCTAGCAATAGTATACTTTAGTATATATGCTAGCTAGCTAGCAATAGTATACTATAGTATATATGCTAGCTAGCTAGCAATAGTATACTTTAGTATATATGCTAGCTAGCTAGCAATAGTATACTATAGTATATATGCTAGCTAGCTAGCAATAGTATACTTTAGTATATATGCTAGCTAGCTAGCAATAGTATACTTTAGTATATATGCTAGCTAGCTAGCAATAGTATACTTTAGTATATATGCTAGCTAGCTAGCAATAGTATACTATAGTATATATGCTAGCTAGCTAGCAATAGTATACTTTAGTATATATGCTAGCTAGCTAGCAATAGTATACTATAGTATATATGCTAGCTAGCTAGCAATAGTATACTTTAGTATATATGCTAGCTAGCTAGCAATAGTATACTATAGTATATATGCTAGCTAGCTTGCAATAGTTTACTATAGTATATATGCTAGCTAGCTAGCAATAGTATACTATAGTATATATGCTAGCTAGCTAGCAATAGTTTACTATAGTATATATGCTAGCTAGCTAGCAATAGTATACTATAGTATATATGCTAGCTAGCTAGCAATAGTTTACTATAGTATATATGCTAGCTAGCTAGCAATAGTAAACTATAGTATATATGCTAGCTAGCTAGCAATAGTATACTACAGTTTATATGCTAGCTAGCTAGCAATAGTATACTATAGTATATATGCTAGCTAGCTAGCAATAGTATACTACAGTTTATATGCTAGCTAGCTAGCAATAGTAAACTATAGTATAGCAATAGTATACTATAGTATATATGCTAGCTAGCTAGCAATATAAAAAACTATAGTATAGCAATAGTATACTATAGTATATATGCTAGCTAGCTAGCAATAGTATACTATAGTATATATGCTAGCTAGCTAGCAATAGTATACTATAGTATATATGCTAGCTAGCTAGCAATAGTATACTATAGTATATATCGTTACCTGAAATGCAAAAGGGCGTAACAACATATTTCAAAATTTTACAAGAGAGACAAAAAACTCCAAAAAATCAAAGATTACGAAGCTGGTGTTGCAATTTCTTCAGTACAGCATTAAATTACGATGATGCATTTATTTCGTAGAAAAAAAAATTTCTTTAATCGTCATTTTTATTAGATGTGCGGGATGCGCCATTTTGCGTTATAAAAAACTGAAATCAAAAGGGCGTAACAACAGAAACATGTTTAAAGTGAAAATGTCCTCATATGATTTGCTAGTCGAGTTTGAAAAAATTAAAAAGCACAAATGTTTTTTAGATTTAATTTTATTAACTTAAATATACTCGTAAATGCATATTTTTAACTTAAAATTTAAAATAAAATAACATTTCATAAAAAAAACTAAGAAAAAATAAAGGTTAATATTCATTGCAAAATTCAAAAATCATAAATCAGTTCACTAATCACCTTAAATTTAAAATAAAATTATATTTCATTAAGTAATGGGAAAAATAAATTTAAATACATAGTTATTGCAAAATTAATCATTAATCTTCGAAAGGAATGTTGTCGTAAAACAAGTGACAGTCTGCAGGTATTAATCTTTTTAGATCTTGGAGATGTTGCCATTTCTTCTTCGAGATTTTTAGTCTCTCCTTATGTAATTGTGAAGGCTGTTCAACGACGAAATATCCTTTTTAGTTCTTTGTGGAAGTTGTTGATATTCATTTTCTATAAAATAGAAATACAAATGTATCAGTGTTGTCAGAAGTTGCAAAAACTTTACAACTGTAAAAATTTGAATTATGTTCAATGCTGCCAGTTTACGAGACTTATCGTCAGACGGGGATAAAAATTTGATTTGGGGATGAGGAGATTTACAGGGTACTGATTTTAGAATTTTCGGAATTCCAATTACAAAAATTATATGTACTTTTACTTTGCTTGACCCTAATTTAACACAGTAGTTTTGTTCAAGTACAAATTTGTCAAAAGTAGTAAAAAAGAGAAATTTTGAAATTATTCTTAAAATGAAAACTCATAAAAATTTGGAAAAAATGGGAGATCTAGACTGCCTATTACCTAGCAACGAAAACTGCATTTCAATTAGAGAGTTTTGGCAGTTAACTTTTGCTTGGTGTGGGTTGCGCCCTTTTGGTTTAAGAAAAAACCAACTTTGTTGTTACGACCTTTTGATTTTTTTTAATAAAATAGTTGTTATTGACAGTAGGGCTGTAAAAATGTAGGAGGACATGTAATTCGATTTGCTCTACAACAATAAATGAAAAAACCCATTTTGAATTTTTTGGTTGTTACGCCCTTTTGCATTTCAGGTAACGATATGCTAGCTAGCTAGCAATAGTATACTATAGTATATATGCTAGCTAGCTAGCAATATTATACTATAGTATATATGCTAGCTAGATAGCAATAGTTTACTATAGTATATATGCTAGCTAGCTAGCAATAGTTTACTATAGTATATATGCTAGCTAGCTAGCAATAGTTTACTATAGTATATATGCTAGCTAGCTAGCAATAGTTTACTATAGTATATATGCTAGCTAGCTAGCAATAGTTTACTATAGTATATATGCTAGCTAGCTAGCAATAGTTTACTATAGTATATATGCTAGCTAGCTAGCAATAGTTTACTATAGTATATATGCTAGCTAGCTAGCAATAGTTTACTATAGTATATATGCTAGCTAGCTAGCAATAGTTTACTATAGTATATATGCTAGCTAGCTAGCAATAGTTTACTATAGTATATATGCTAGCTAGCTAGCAATAGTTTACTATAGTATATATGCTAGCTAGCTAGCAATAGTTTACTATAGTATATATGCTAGCTAGCTAGCAATAGTATACTATAGTATATATGCTAGCTAGCTAGCAATAGTTTACTAAAGTATATATGCTAGCTAGCTAGCAATAGTTTACTATAGTATATATGCTAGCTAGCTAGCAATAGTTTACTAAAGTATATATGCTAGCTAGCTAGCAATAGTTTACTATAGTATATATGCTAGCTAGCTAGCAATAGTTTACTAAAGTATATATGCTAGCTAGCTAGCAATAGTTTACTAAAGTATATATGCTAGCTAGCTAGCAATAGTTTACTAAAGTATATATGCTAGCTAGCTAGCAATAGTTTACTATAGTATATATGCTAGCTAGCTAGCAATAGTATACTATAGTATATATGCTAGCTAGCTAGCAATAGTTTACTAAAGTATATATGCTAGCTAGCTAGCAATAGTTTACTATAGTATATATGCTAGCTAGCTAGCAATAGTATACTATAGTATATATGCTAGCTAGCTAGCAATAGTATACTATAGTATATATGCTAGCTAGCTAGCAATAGTATACTATAGTATATATGCTAGCTAGCTAGCAATAGTATACTATAGTATATATGCTAGCTAGCTAGCAATAGTATACTATAGTATATATGCTAGCTAGCTAGCAATAGTATACTATAGTATATATGCTAGCTAGCTAGCAATAGTATACTATAGTATATATGCTAGCTAGCTAGCAATAGTATACTATAGTATATATGCTAGCTAGCTAGCAATAGTATACTATAGTATATATGCTAGCTAGCTAGCAATAGTATACTATAGTATATATGCTAGCTAGCTAGCAATAGTATACTATAGTATATATGCTAGCTAGCTAGCAATAGTATACTATAGTATATATGCTAGCTAGCTAGCAATAGTATACTATAGTATATATGCTAGCTAGCTAGCAATAGTATACTATAGTATATATGCTAGCTAGCTAGCAATAGTATACTATAGTATATATGCTAGCTAGCTAGCAATAGTATACTATAGTATATATGCTAGCTAGCTAGCAATAGTATACTATAGTATATATGCTAGCTAGCTAGCAATAGTATACTATAGTATATATGCTAGCTAGCTAGCAATAGTATACTATAGTATATATGCTAGCTAGCTAGCAATAGTATACTATAGTATATATGCTAGCTAGCTAGCAATAGTATACTATAGTATATATGCTAGCTAGCTAGCAATAGTATACTATAGTATATATGCTAGCTAGCTAGCAATAGTATACTATAGTATATATGCTAGCTAGCTAGCAATAGTATACTATAGTATATATGCTAGCTAGCTAGCAATAGTATACTATAGTATATATGCTAGCTAGCTAGCAATAGTATACTATAGTATATATGCTAGCTAGCTAGCAATAGTATACTATAGTATATATGCTAGCTAGCTAGCAATAGTATACTATAGTATATATGCTAGCTAGCTAGCAATAGTATATATGCTAGCTAGCTAGCAATAGTATACTATAGTATATATGCTAGCTAGCTAGCAATAGTATACTATAGTACATATGCTAGCTAGCTAGCAATAGTATACTATAGTATATATGCTAGCTAGCTAGCAATAGTATACTATAGCATATATGCTAGCTAGCTAGCAATAGTATACTATAGCATATATGCTAGCTAGCTAGCTAGCAATAGTATACTATAGTATATATGCTAGCTAGCTAGCAATAGTATACTATAGTATATATGCTAGCTAGCTAGCAATAGTATACTATAGCATATATGCTAGCTAGCTAGCTAGCAATAGTATACTATAGTATATATGCTAGCTAGCTAGCTAGCAATAGTATACTATAGTATATATGCTAGCTAGCTAGCAATAGTATACTATAGTATATATGCTAGCTAGCTAGCTAGCAATAGTATACTATAGTATATATGCTAGCTAGCTAGCAATAGTATACTATAGTATATATGCTAGCTAGCTAGCAATAGTATACTATAGTATACATGCTAGCTAGCTAGCAATAGTATACTATAGTATATATGCTAGCTAGCTAGCAATAGTATACTATAGTATATATGCTAGCTAGCTAGCAATAGTATACTATAGTATATATGCTAGCTAGCTAGCAATAGTATACTATAGTATATATGCTAGCTAGCTAGCAATAGTATACTATAGTATATATGCTAGCTAGCTAGCAATAGTATACTATAGTATATATGCTAGCTAGCTAGCAATAGTTTACTATAGTATATATGCTAGCTAGCTAGCAATAGTTTACTATAGTATATATGCTAGCTAGCTAGCAATAGTTTACTATAGTATATATGCTAGCTAGCTAGCAATAGTTTACTATAGTATATATGGTAGCTAGCTAGCAATAGTTTACTATAGTATATATGCTAGCTAGCTAGCAATAGTTTACTATAGTATATATGCTAGCTAGCTAGCAATAGTATACTATAGTATATATGCTAGCTAGCTAGCAATAGTTTACTATAGTATATATGCTAGCTAGCTAGCAATAGTATACTATAGTATATATGCTAGCTAGCTAGCAATAGTTTAATATAGTATATATGCTAGCAAGCTAGCACTAGTATACTATAGTATATATGCTAGCTAGCTAGCAATAGTATACTATAGTATATATGCTAGCTAGCTAGCAGCAATAGTATACTATAGTATATATGCTAGCTAGCTAGCAGCAATAGTATACTATAGTATATATGCTAGCTAGCTAGCAATAGAATACTATAGTATATGCTAGCTAGTTAGCAATAGTATACTATAGTATATATGCTAGCTAGCTAGCAATAGTATACTATAGTATATATGCTAGCTAACTAGCAATAGTATACTATAGTATATATGCTAGCTAGCTAGCAATAGTATACTATAGTATATATGCTAGCTAGCTAGCAATAGTATACTATAGTATATATGCTAGCTAGCTAGCAATAGTATACTATAGTATATATGCTAGCTAGCTAGCAATAGTATACTATAGTATATATGCTAGCTAGCTAGCAATAGTATACTATAGTATATATGCTAGCTAGCTAGCAATAGTATACTATAGTATATATGCTAGCTAGCTAGCAATAGTATACTATAGTATATATGCTAGCTAGCTAGCAATAGTATACTATAGTATATATGCTAGCTAGCTAGCTAGCAATAGTATACTATAGTATATATGCTAGCTAGCTAGCTAGCAATAGTATACTATAGTATATATGCTAGCTAGCTAGCAATAGTATACTATAGTATATATGCTAGCTAGCTAGCTAGCAATAGTATACTATAGTATATATGCTAGCTAGCTAGCTAGCAATAGTATACTATAGTATATATGCTAGCTAGCTAGCAATAGCATACTATAGTATATATGCTAGCTAGCTAGCAATAGTATACTTAGTATATATGCTAGCTAGCTAGCAATAGTATACTATAGTATATATGCTAGCTAGCTAGCAATAGTATACTATAGTATATATGCTAGCTAGCTAGCAATAGTATACTATAGTATATATGCTAGCTAGCTAGCAATAGTATACTATAGTATATATGCTATCTAGCTAGCAATAGTATACTATAGTATATATGCTAGCTAGCTAGCAATAGTATACTATAGTATATATGCTAGCTAGCTAGCAATAGTATACTATAGTATATATGCTACCTAGCTAGCAATAGTTTACTATAGTATATATGCTAGCTAGCTAGCAATAGTATACTATAGTATATATGCTAGCTAGCTAGCAATAGTATACTATAGTATATATGCTAGCTAGCTAGCAATAGTTTACTATAGTATATATGCTAGCTAGCTAGCAATAGTTTACTATAGTATATATGCTAGCTAGCTAGCAATAGTTTACTATAGTATATATGCTAGCTAGCTAGCAATAGTATACTATAGTATATATGCTAGCTAGCTAGCAATAGTTTACTATAGTATATATGCTAGCTAGCTAGCAATAGTATACTATAGTATATATGCTAGCTAGCTAGCAATAGTTTACTATAGTATATATGCTAGCTAGCTAGCAATAGTATACTATAGTATATATGCTAGCTAGCTACCAATAGTTTACTATAGTATATATGCTAGCTAGCTAGCAATAGTTTACTATAGTATATATGCTAGCTAGCTAGCAATAGTATACTATAGTATATATTCTAGCTAGCTAGCAATAGTATACTATAGTATATATGCTAGCTAGCTAGCAATAGTATACTATAGTATATATGCTAGCTAGCTAGCAATAGTTTACTATAGTATATATGCTAGCTAGCTAGCAATAGTATACTATAGTATATATGCTAGCTAGCTAGCAATAGTATACTATAGTATATATGCTAGCTAGCTTGCAATAGTTTACTATAGTATATATGCTAGCTAGCTTGCAATAGTTTACTATAGTATATATGCTAGCTAGCTAGCAATAGTATACTATAGTATATATGCTAGCTAGATAGCAATAGTTTACTATAGTATATATGCTAGCTAGCTAGCAATAGTATACTATAGTATATATGCTAGCTAGCTAGCAATAGTTTACTATAGTATATATGCTAACTAGCTAGCAATAGTAAACTATAGTATATATGCTAGCTAGCTAGCAATAGTATACTACAGTTTATATGCTAGCTAGCTAGCAATAGTATACTACAGTTTATATGCTAGCTAGCTAGCAATAGTATACTATAGTATATATGCTAGCTAGCTAGCAATAGTATACTACAGTTTATATGCTAGCTAGCTAGCAATAGTAAACTATAGTATAGCAATAGTATACTATAGTATATATGCTAGCTAGCTAGCAATAGTATACTATAGTATATATGCTAGCTAGCTAGCAATAGTATACTATAGTATATATGCTAGCTAGCTAGCAATAGTATACTATAGTATATATGCTAGCTAGCTAGCAATAGTATACTATAGTATATATGCTAGCTAGCTAGCAATAGTATACTATAGTATATATGCTAGCTAGCTAGCAATAGTTTACTATAGTATATATGCTAGCTAGCTAGCAATAGTATACTATAGTATATATGCTAGCTAGCTAGCAATAGTTTACTAAAGTATATATGCTAGCTAGCTAGCAATAGTATACTATAGTATATATGCTAGCTAGCTAGCAATAGTATACTATAGTATATATGCTAGCTAGCTAGCAATAGTATACTATAGTATATATGCTAGCTAGCTAGCAATAGTATACTATAGTATATATGCTAGCTAGCTAGCAATAGTATACTATAGTATATATGCTAGCTAGCTAGCAATAGTATACTATAGTATATATGCTAGCTAGCTAGCAATAGTATACTATAGTATATATGCTAGCTAGCTAGCAATAGTATACTATAGTATATATGCTAGCTAGCTAGCAATAGTATACTATAGTATATATGCTAGCTAGCTAGCAATAGTATACTATAGTATATATGCTAGCTAGCTAGCAATAGTATACTATAGTATATATGCTAGCTAGCTAGCAATAGTATACTATAGTATATATGCTAGCTAGCTAGCAATAGTATACTATAGTATATATGCTAGCTAGCTAGCAATAGTATACTATAGTATATATGCTAGCTAGCTAGCAATAGTTTACTATAGTATATATGCTAGCTAGCTAGCAATAGTATACTATAGTATATATGCTAGCTAGCTAGCAATAGTTTACTATAGTATATATGCTAGCTAGCTAGCAATAGTTTACTATAGTATATATGCTAGCTAGCTAGCAATAGTTTACTATAGTATATATGCTAGCTAGCTAGCAATAGTATACTATAGTATATATGCTAGCTAGCTAGCAATAGTTTACTATAGTATATATGCTAGCTAGCTAGCAATAGTATACTATAGTATATATGCTAGCTAGCTAGCAATAGTATACTATAGTATATATGCTAGCTAGCTAGCAATAGTATACTATAGTATATATGCTAGCTAGCTAGCAATAGTATACTATAGTATATATGCTAGCTAGCTAGCAATAGTATACTATAGTATATATGGTAGCTAGCTAGCAATAGTATACTATAGTATATATGCTAGCTAGCTAGCAATAGTATACTATAGTATATATGCTAGCTAGCTAGCAATAGTATACTATAGTATATATGGTAGCTAGCTAGCAATAGTATACTATAGTATATATGGTAGCTAGCTAGCAATAGTATACTATAGTATATATGGTAGCTAGCTAGCAATAGTATACTATAGTATATATGGTAGCTAGCTAGCAATAGTATACTATAGTATATATGGTAGCTAGCTAGCAATAGTATACTATAGTATATATGGTAGCTAGCTAGCAATAGTATACTATAGTATATATGGTAGCTAGCTAGCAATAGTATACTATAGTATATATGGTAGCTAGCTAGCAATAGTATACTATAGTATATATGGTAGCTAGCTAGCAATAGTATACTATAGTATATATGGTAGCTAGCTAGCAATAGTATACTATAGTATATATGCTAGCTAGCTAGCAATAGTTTACTATAGTATATATGCTAGCTAGCTAGCAATAGTTTACTATAGTATATATGCTAGCTAGCTAGCAATAGTTTACTATAGTATATATGCTAGCTAGCTAGCAATAGTTTACTATAGTATATATGCTAGCTAGCTAGCAATAGTTTACTATAGTATATATGCTAGCTAGCTAGCAATAGTTTACTATAGTATATATGCTAGCTAGCTAGCAATAGTTTACTATAGTATATATGCTAGCTAGCTAGCAATAGTTTACTATAGTATATATGCTAGCTAGCTAGCAATAGTTTACTATAGTATATATGCTAGCTAGCTAGCAATAGTTTACTATAGTATATATGCTAGCTAGCTAGCAATAGTATACTATAGTATATATGCTAGCTAGCTAGCAATAGTTTACTAAAGTATATATGCTAGCTAGCTAGCAATAGTATACTATAGTATATATGCTAGCTAGCTAGCAATAGTTTACTAAAGTATATATGCTAGCTAGCTAGCAATAGTATACTATAGTATATATGCTAGCTAGCTAGCAATAGTTTACTAAAGTATATATGCTAGCTAGCTAGCAATAGTATACTATAGTATATATGCTAGCTAGCTAGCAATAGTATACTATAGTATATATGCTAGCTAGCTAGCAATAGTTTACTAAAGTATATATGCTAGCTAGCTAGCAATAGTATACTATAGTATATATGCTAGCTAGCTAGCAATAGTATACTATAGTATATATGCTAGCTAGCTAGCAATAGTATACTATAGTATATATGCTAGCTAGCTAGCAATAGTATACTATAGTATATATGCTAGCTAGCTAGCAATAGTATACTATAGTATATATGCTAGCTAGCTAGCAATAGTATACTATAGTATATATGCTAGCTAGCTAGCAATAGTATACTATAGTATATATGCTAGCTAGCTAGCAATAGTATACTATAGTATATATGCTAGCTAGCTAGCAATAGTATACTATAGTATATATGCTAGCTAGCTAGCAATAGTATACTATAGTATATATGCTAGCTAGCTAGCAATAGTATACTATAGTATATATGCTAGCTAGCTAGCAATAGTATACTATAGTATATATGCTAGCTAGCTAGCAATAGTATACTATAGTATATATGCTAGCTAGCTAGCAATAGTATACTATAGTATATATGCTAGCTAGCTAGCAATAGTATACTATAGTATATATGCTAGCTAGCTAGCAATAGTATACTATAGTATATATGCTAGCTAGCTAGCAATAGTATACTATAGTATATATGCTAGCTAGCTAGCAATAGTATACTATAGTATATATGCTAGCTAGCTAGCAATAGTATACTATAGTATATATGCTAGCTAGCTAGCAATAGTATACTATAGTATATATGCTAGCTAGCTAGCAATAGTATACTATAGTATATATGCTAGCTAGCTAGCAATAGTATACTATAGTATATATGCTAGCTAGCTAGCAATAGTATACTATAGTATATATGCTAGCTAGCTAGCAATAGTATACTATAGTATATGCTAGCTAGCTAGCAATAGTATACTATAGTATATATGCTAGCTAGCTAGCAATAGTATACTATAGTATATATGCTAGCTAGCTAGCAATAGTATACTATAGTATATATGCTAGCTAGCTAGCAATAGTATACTATAGTATATATGCTAGCTAGCTAGCAATAGTATACTATAGTATATATGCTAGCTAGCTAGCAATAGTATACTATAGTATATATGCTAGCTAGCTAGCAATAGTATACTATAGTATATATGCTAGCTAGCTAGCAATAGTATACTATAGTATATATGCTAGCTAGCTAGCAATAGTATACTATAGTATATATGCTAGCTAGCTAGCAATAGTATACTATAGCATATATGCTAGCTAGCTAGCTAGCAATAGTATACTATAGTATATATGCTAGCTAGCTAGCAATAGTATACTATAGCATATATGCTAGCTAGCTAGCTAGCAATAGTATACTATAGTATATATGCTAGCTAGCTAGCTAGCAATAGTATACTATAGTATATATGCTAGCTAGCTAGCAATAGTATACTATAGTATATATGCTAGCTAGCGAGCTAGCAATAGTATACTATAGTATATATGCTAGCTAGCTAGCAATAGTATACTATAGTATATATGCTAGCTAGCTAGCAATAGTATACTATAGTATATATGCTAGCTAGCTAGCTAGCAATAGTATACTATAGTATATATGCTAGCTAGCTAGCAATAGTATACTATAGTATATATGCTAGCTAGCTAGCAATAGTATACTATAGTATATATGCTAGCTAGCTAGCAATAGTATACTATAGTATATATGGTAGCTAGCTAGCAATAGTATACTATAGTATATATGCTAGCTAGCTAGCAATAGTATACTATAGTATATATGCTAGCTAGCTAGCAATAGTTTACTATAGTATATATGCTAGCTAGCTAGCAATAGTATACTATAGTATATATGCTAGCTAGCTAGCAATAGTTTACTATAGTATATATGCTAGCTAGCTAGCAATAGTTTACTATAGTATATATGGTAGCTAGCTAGCAATAGTTTACTATAGTATATATGGTAGCTAGCTAGCAATAGTTTACTATAGTATATATGCTAGCTAGCTAGCAATAGTTTACTATAGTATATATGCTAGCTAGCTAGCAATAGTATACTATAGTATATATGCTAGCTAGCTAGCAATAGTTTACTATAGTATATATGCTAGCTAGCTAGCAATAGTATACTATAGTATATATGCTAGCTAGCTAGCAATAGTTTACTATAGTATATATGCTAGCTAGCTAGCAATAGTATACTATAGTATATATGCTAGCTAGCTAGCAATAGTTTACTATAGTATATATGCTAGCAAGCTAGCACTAGTATACTATAGTATATATGCTAGCTAGCTAGCAATAGTATACTATAGTATATATGCTAGCTAGCTAGCAGCAATAGTATACTATAGTATATATGCTAGCTAGCTAGCAGCAATAGTATACTATAGTATATATGCTAGCTAGCTAGCAATAGAATACTATAGTATATGCTAGCTAGTTAGCAATAGTATACTATAGTATATATGCTAGCTAGCTAGCAATAGTATACTATAGTATATATGCTAGCTAACTAGCAATAGTATACTATAGTATATATGCTAGCTAGCTAGCAATAGTATACTATAGTATATATGCTAGCTAGCTAGCAATAGTATACTATAGTATATATGCTAGCTAGCTAGCAATAGTATACTATAGTATATATGCTAGCTAGCTAGCAATAGTATACTATAGTATATATGCTAGCTAGCTAGCAATAGTATACTATAGTATATATGCTAGCTAGCTAGCAATAGTATACTATAGTATATATGCTAGCTAGCTAGCAATAGTATACTATAGTATATATGCTAGCTAGCTAGCAATAGCATACTATAGTATATATGCTAGCTAGCTAGCTAGCAATAGTATACTATAGTATATATGCTAGCTAGCTAGCAATAGTATACTATAGTATATATGCTAGCTAGCTAGCTAGCAATAGTATACTATAGTATATATGCTAGCTAGCTAGCTAGCAATAGTATACTATAGTATATATGCTAGCTAGCTAGCTAGCAATAGTATACTATAGTATATATGCTAGCTAGCTAGCAATAGCATACTATAGTATATATGCTAGCTAGCTAGCAATAGTATACTTAGTATATATGCTAGCTAGCTAGCAATAGTATACTATAGTATATATGCTAGCTAGCTAGCAATAGTATACTATAGTATATATGCTAGCTAGCTAGCAATAGTATACTATAGTATATATGCTAGCTAGCTAGCAATAGTATACTATAGTATATATGCTATCTAGCTAGCAATAGTATACTATAGTATATATGCTAGCTAGCTAGCAATAGTATACTATAGTATATATGCTACCTAGCTAGCAATAGTATACTATAGTATATATGCTAGCTAGCTAGCAATAGTTTACTATAGTATATATGCTAGCTAGCTAGCAATAGTATACTATAGTATATATGCTAGCTAGCTAGCAATAGTTTACTATAGTATATATGCTAGCTAGCTAGCAATAGTTTACTATAGTATATATGCTAGCTAGCTAGCAATAGTATACTATAGTATATATGCTAGCTAGCTAGCAATAGTTTACTATAGTATATATGCTAGCTAGCTAGCAATAGTATACTATAGTATATATGCTAGCTAGCTAGCAATAGTATACTATAGTATATATGCTAGCTAGCTAGCAATAGTTTACTATAGTATATATGCTAGCTAGCTAGCAATAGTATACTATAGTATATATGCTAGCTAGCTAGCAATAGTTTACTATAGTATATATGCTAGCTAGCTAGCAATAGTTTACTATAGTATATATGCTAGCTAGCTAGCAATAGTATACTATAGTATATATGCTAGCTAGCTAGCAATAGTATACTATAGTATATATGCTAGCTAGCTAGCAATAGTATACTATAGTATATATGCTAGCTAGCTAGCAATAGTTTACTATAGTATATATGCTAGCTAGCTAGCAATAGTATACTATAGTATATATGCTAGCTAGCTTGCAATAGTTTACTATAGTATATATGCTAGCTAGCTAGCAATAGTATACTATAGTATATATGCTAGCTAGCTAGCAATAGTTTACTATAGTATATATGCTAGCTAGCTAGCAATAGTATACTATAGTATATATGCTAGCTAGCTAGCAATAGTTTACTATAGTATATATGCTAACTAGCTAGCAATAGTAAACTATAGTATATATGCTAGCTAGCTAGCAATAG
The DNA here is from genome assembly GCA_905220375.1 of Tachina fera. Taxonomy (NCBI): domain Eukaryota; kingdom Metazoa; phylum Arthropoda; class Insecta; order Diptera; family Tachinidae; genus Tachina; species Tachina fera. Next base: position 46,852,842 of record LR999965.1, on the reverse strand, counting down.
TATACTACAGTTTATATGCTAGCTACCTAGCAATAGTATACTATAGTATATATGCTAGCTAGCTAGCAATAGTATACTACAGTTTATATGCTAGCTAGCTAGCAATAGTAAACTATAGTATAGCAATAGTATACTATAGTATATATGCTAGCTAGCTAGCAATAGTATACTATAGTATATATGCTAGCTAGCTAGCAATAGTATACTATAGTATATATGCTAGCTAGCTAGCAATAGTTTACTATAGTATATATGCTAGCTAGCTAGCAATAGTATACTATAGTATATATGCTAGCTAGCTAGCAATAGTTTACTAAAGTATATATGCTAGCTAGCTAGCAATAGTATACTATAGTATATATGCTAGCTAGCTAGCAATAGTTTACTATAGTATATATGCTAGCTAGCTAGCAATAGTATACTATAGTATATATGCTAGCTAGCTAGCAATAGTATACTATAGTATATATGCTAGCTAGCTAGCAATAGTATACTATAGTATATATGCTAGCTAGCTAGCAATAGTATACTATAGTATATATGCTAGCTAGCTAGCAATAGTATACTATAGTATATATGCTAGCTAGCTAGCAATAGTATACTATAGTATATATGCTAGCTAGCTAGCAATAGTATACTATAGTATATATGCTAGCTAGCTAGCAATAGTATACTATAGTATATATGCTAGCTAGCTAGCAATAGTATACTATAGTATATATGCTAGCTAGCTAGCAATAGTATACTATAGTTTATATGCTAGCTAGCTAGCAATAGTATACTATAGTATATATGCTAGCTAGCTAGCAATAGTATACTATAGTATATATGCTAGCTAGCTAGCAATAGTATACTATAGTATATATGCTAGCTAGCTAGCAATAGTATACTATAGTATATATGCTAGCTAGCTAGCAATAGTATACTATAGTATATATGCTAGCTAGCTAGCAATAGTATACTATAGTATATATGCTAGCTAGCTAGCAATAGTATACTATAGTATATATGCTAGCTAGCTAGCAATAGTATACTATAGTATATATGCTAGCTAGCTAGCAATAGTTTACTATAGTATATATGCTAGCTAGCTAGCAATAGTTTACTATAGTATATATGCTAGCTAGCAATAGTTTACTATAGTATATATGCTAGCTAGCTAGCAATAGTATACTATAGTATATATGCTAGCTAGCTAGCAATAGTATACTATAGTATATATGGTAGCTAGCTAGCAATAGTATACTATAGTATATATGCTAGCTAGCTAGCAATAGTATACTATAGTATATATGGTAGCTAGCTAGCAATAGTATACTATAGTATATATGCTAGCTAGCTAGCAATAGTATACTATAGTATATATGGTAGCTAGCTAGCAATAGTATACTATAGTATATATGCTAGCTAGCTAGCAATAGTATACTATAGTATATATGGTAGCTAGCTAGCAATAGTATACTATAGTATATATGCTAGCTAGCTAGCAATAGTATACTATAGTATATATGGTAGCTAGCTAGCAATAGTATACTATAGTATATATGCTAGCTAGCTAGCAATAGTATACTATAGTATATATGGTAGCTAGCTAGCAATAGTATACTATAGTATATATGGTAGCTAGCTAGCAATAGTATACTATAGTATATATGCTAGCTAGCTAGCAATAGTATACTATAGTATATATGGTAGCTAGCTAGCAATAGTTTACTATAGTATATATGCTAGCTAGCTAGCAATAGTATACTATAGTATATATGCTAGCTAGCTAGCAATAGTTTACTATAGTATATATGCTAGCTAGCTAGCAATAGTATACTATAGTATATATGCTAGCTAGCTAGCAATAGTTTACTATAGTATATATGCTAGCTAGCTAGCAATAGTATACTATAGTATATATGCTAGCTAGCTAGCAATAGTTTACTATAGTATATATGCTAGCTAGCTAGCAATAGTTTACTATAGTATATATGCTAGCTAGCTAGCAATAGTTTACTATAGTATATATGCTAGCTAGCTAGCAATAGTTTACTATAGTATATATGCTAGCTAGCTAGCAATAGTTTACTATAGTATATATGCTAGCTAGCTAGCAATAGTTTACTATAGTATATATGCTAGCTAGCTAGCAATAGTTTACTATAGTATATATGCTAGCTAGCTAGCAATAGTTTACTATAGTATATATGCTAGCTAGCTAGCAATAGTTTACTATAGTATATATGCTAGCTAGCTAGCAATAGTTTACTATAGTATATATGCTAGCTAGCTAGCAATAGTTTACTATAGTATATATGCTAGCTAGCTAGCAATAGTTTACTATAGTATATATGCTAGCTAGCTAGCAATAGTTTACTATAGTATATATGCTAGCTAGCTAGCAATAGTTTACTATAGTATATATGCTAGCTAGCTAGCAATAGTTTACTATAGTATATATGCTAGCTAGCTAGCAATAGTTTACTATAGTATATATGCTAGCTAGCTAGCAATAGTTTACTATAGTATATATGAATAGCTAGCTAGCAATAGTTTACTATAGTATATATGCTAGCTAGCTAGCAATAGTTTACTATAGTATATATGCTAGCTAGCTAGCAATAGTTTACTATAGTATATATGCTAGCTAGCTAGCAATAGTTTACTATAGTATATATGCTAGCTAGCTAGCAATAGTTTACTATAGTATATATGCTAGCTAGCTAGCAATAGTTTACTATAGTATATATGCTAGCTAGCTAGCAATAGTTTACTATAGTATATATGCTAGCTAGCTAGCAATAGTATACTATAGTATATATGCTAGCTAGCTAGCAATAGTATACTATAGTATATATGCTAGCTAGCTAGCAATAGTATACTATAGTATATATGCTAGCTAGCTAGCAATAGTATACTATAGTATATATGCTAGCTAGCTAGCAATAGTATACTATAGTATATATGCTAGCTAGCTAGCAATAGTATACTATAGTATATATGCTAGCTAGCTAGCAATAGTATACTATAGTATATATGCTAGCTAGCTAGCAATAGTATACTATAGTATATATGCTAGCTAGCTAGCAATAGTATACTATAGTATATATGCTAGCTAGCTAGCAATAGTATACTATAGTATATATGCTAGCTAGCTAGCAATAGTATACTATAGTATATATGCTAGCTAGCTAGCAATAGTATACTATAGTATATATGCTAGCTAGCTAGCAATAGTATACTATAGTATATATGCTAGCTAGCTAGCAATAGTATACTATAGTATATATGCTAGCTAGCTAGCAATAGTATACTATAGTATATATGCTAGCTAGCTAGCAATAGTATACTATAGTATATATGCTAGCTAGCTAGCAATAGTATACTATAGTATATATGCTAGCTAGCTAGCAATAGTATACTATAGTATATATGCTAGCTAGCTAGCAATAGTATACTATAGTATATATGCTAGCTAGCTAGCAATAGTATACTATAGTATATATGCTAGCTAGCTAGCAATAGTATACTATAGTATATATGCTAGCTAGCTAGCAATAGTATACTTTAGTATATATGCTAGCTAGCTAGCAATAGTATACTATAGTATATATGCTAGCTAGCTAGCAATAGTATACTTTAGTATATATGCTAGCTAGCTAGCAATAGTATACTATAGTATATATGCTAGCTAGCTAGCAATAGTATACTATAGTATATATGCTAGCTAGCTAGCAATAGTATACTATAGTATATATGCTAGCTAGCTAGCAATAGTATACTATAGTATATATGCTAGCTAGCTAGCAATAGTATACTATAGTATATATGCTAGCTAGCTAGCAATAGTATACTATAGTATATATGCTAGCTAGCTAGCAATAGTATACTATAGTATATATGCTAGCTAGCTAGCAATAGTATACTATAGTATATATGCTAGCTAGCTAGCAATAGTATACTATAGTATATATGCTAGCTAGCTAGCAATAGTATACTATAGTATATATGCTAGCTAGCTAGCAATAGTATACTATAGTATATATGCTAGCTAGCTAGCAATAGTATACTATAGTATACTATTGCTAGCTAGCTAGCAATAGTATACTATAGTATATATGCTAGCTAGCTAGCAATAGTATACTATAGTATATATGCTAGCTAGCTAGCAATAGTATACTATAGTATATATGCTAGCTAGCTAGCAATAGTATACTATAGTATATATGCTAGCTAGCTAGCAATAGTATACTATAGTATATATGCTAGCTAGCTAGCAATAGTATACTATAGTATATATGCTAGCTAGCTAGCAATAGTATACTATAGTATATATGCTAGCTAGCTAGCAATAGTATACTATAGTATATATGCTAGCTAGCTAGCAATAGTATACTATAGTATATATGCTAGCTAGCTAGCAATAGTATACTATAGTATATATGCTAGCTAGCTAGCAATAGTATACTATAGTATATATGCTAGCTAGCTAGCAATAGTTTACTATAGTATATATGCTAGCTAGCTAGCAATAGTTTACTATAGTATATATGCTAGCTAGCTAGCAATAGTATACTATAGTATATATGCTAGCTAGCTAGCAATAGTATACTATAGTATATATGCTAGCTAGCTAGCAATCAGTTTACTATAGTATATATGCTAGCTAGCTAGCAATAGTATACTATAGTATATATGCTAGCTAGCTAGCAATAGTTTACTATAGTATATATGCTAGCTAGCTAGCAATAGTTTACTATAGTATATATGCTAGCTAGCTAGCAATAGTTTACTATAGTATATATGCTAGCTAGCTAGCAATAGTATACTATAGTATATATGCTAGCTAGCTAGCAATAGTATACTATAGTATATATGCTAGCTAGCTAGCAATAGTATACTATAGTATATATGCTAGCTAGCTAGCAATAGTATACTATAGTATATATGCTAGCTAGCTAGCAATAGTATACTATAGTATATATGGTAGCTAGCTAGCAATAGTATACTATAGTATATATGCTAGCTAGCTAGCAATAGTATACTATAGTATATATGGTAGCTAGCTAGCAATAGTATACTATAGTATATATGGTAGCTAGCTAGCAATAGTATACTATAGTATATATGGTAGCTAGCTAGCAATAGTATACTATAGTATATATGCTAGCTAGCTAGCAATAGTATACTATAGTATATATGCTAGCTAGCTAGCAATAGTATACTATAGTATATATGTAGCTAGCTAGCAATAGTATACTATAGTATATATGCTAGCTAGCTAGCAATAGTATACTATAGTATATATGCTAGCTAGCTAGCAATAGTATACTATAGTATATATGCTAGCTAGCTAGCAATAGTATACTATAGTATATATGCTAGCTAGCTAGCAATAGTATACTATAGTATATATGCTAGCTAGCTAGCAATAGTATACTATAGTATATATGCTAGCTAGCTAGCAATAGTATACTATAGTATACATGCTAGCTAGCTAGCAATAGTATACTATAGTATATATGCTAGCTAGCTAGCAATAGTATACTATAGTATATATGCTAGCTAGCTAGCAATAGTATACTAGTATATATGCTAGCTAGCTAGCAATAGTATACTATAGTATATATGGTAGCTAGCTAGCAATAGTATACTATAGTATATATGCTAGCTAGCTAGCAATAGTATACTATAGTATATATGCTAGCTAGCTAGCAATAGTATACTATAGTATATATGCTAGCTAGCTAGCAATAGTTTACTATAGTATATATGCTAGCTAGCTAGCAATAGTTTACTATAGTATATATGCTAGCTAGCTAGCAATAGTATACTATAGTATATATGCTAGCTAGCTAGCAATAGTTTACTATAGTATATATGCTAGCTAGCTAGCAATAGTTTACTATAGTATATATGCTAGCTAGCTAGCAATAGTTTACTATAGTATATATGCTAGCTAGCTAGCAATAGTTTACTATAGTATATATGCTAGCTAGCTAGCAATAGTTTACTATAGTATATATGCTAGCTAGCTAGCAATAGTTTACTATAGTATATATGCTAGCTAGCTAGCAATAGTTTACTATAGTATATATGCTAGCTAGCTAGCAATAGTTTACTATAGTATATATGCTAGCTAGCTAGCAATAGTTTACTATAGTATATATGCTAGCTAGCTAGCAATAGTTTACTATAGTATATATGCTAGCTAGCTAGCAATAGTTTACTATAGTATATATGCTAGCTAGCTAGCAATAGTTTACTATAGTATATATGCTAGCTAGCTAGCAATAGTTTACTATAGTATATATGCTAGCTAGCTAGCAATAGTTTACTATAGTATATATGCTAGCTAGCTAGCAATAGTTTACTATAGTATATATGCTAGCTAGCTAGCAATAGTTTACTATAGTATATATGCTAGCTAGCTAGCAATAGTTTACTATAGTATATATGCTAGCTAGCTAGCAATAGTTTACTATAGTATATATGCTAGCTAGCTAGCAATAGTTTACTATAGTATATATGCTAGCTAGCTAGCAATAGTTTACTATAGTATATATGCTAGCTAGCTAGCAATAGTTTACTATAGTATATATGCTAGCTAGCTAGCAATAGTTTACTATAGTATATATGCTAGCTAGCTAGCAATAGTTTACTATAGTATATATGCTAGCTAGCTAGCAATAGTTTACTATAGTATATATGCTAGCTAGCTAGCAATAGTTTACTATAGTATATATGCTAGCTAGCTAGCAATAGTTTACTATAGTATATATGCTAGCTAGCTAGCAATAGTTACTATAGTATATATGCTAGCTAGCTAGCAATAGTATACTATAGTATATATGCTAGCTAGCTAGCAATAGTTTACTATAGTATATATGCTAGCTAGCTAGCAATAGTATACTATAGTATATATGCTAGCTAGCTAGCAATAGTATACTATAGTATATATGCTAGCTAGCTAGCAATAGCATACTATAGTATATATGCTAGCTAGCTAGCAATAGTATACTATAGTATATATGCTAGCTAGCTAGCAATAGTATACTATAGTATATATGCTAGCTAGCTAGCAATAGTTTACTATAGTATATATGCTAGC